>OZ022321.1:3000873-4488373 GCA_963989215.1 Hedychridium roseum | reverse complement strand
AATTGTATCTTCAAAATCACTAAATCATTTTTAACATTATATTAATTCAGAAAGTAAATTTCTTTTTAAAACTCGGGATTAAAACTTTTTTTATTTCAAGTGGATTAAAGATTTGGCAAAGAACTTTGAAACGATTAAAAATGCTCAAAACCAGAAACGAGTAAAACGTACTTACACGAATCAAATTCATTTTTAACACAATCGAATAAACGAATTCGAGATTCGACAAGAGTCTCTGAGGGAAGCATTAAAATCGCGAAATTCTTGAATCTCGATAGAATGGAGGATGGTGTGGCAGTGATTTAACGAGCGACCGGCACGTAGAGGCTTAGAGACGGTTTAGAAAGATTCGCAAGGTCGAGCCCCGTAGTCTTCCGGGCGGAAGTGACCCGAGCAGAGAATAAATTCCGATCGTGTCCGGTCTTCTCAATCGGAAATCTCTTGGTGTGTCTGGCAACGCAGGTGTCTCGCGGCAAAGCCCATGAAGCACGAATTCTCGAAGGACGGGCAACACGGGATGCCAAAGATACCGAAAAATACCCTGCGAGGGAGAGAAACTTCGATTCAAACCCCCTACTCCCCCTCACCACTACCCTCCCCCCACTCTCTTCATCTCGCCCAACGCCGATACTTGCCGGTCGGCAACGAAAATAAATCGGTCGATTACCAACGGGAGTTTAGGGCAATCGTGAATCACAAAAGAGATTTACTTCTTTAAGTTTTTCAATCATTAAATTCGACGAAAAATACGAAGTTCCCAAGTGAAACGAGATTCAATGAAATTAAAGGGATGTTGATTTGAATGAATTTTAAGAATCTATCTTTTTGTTCATTGATTTCAATCAATGTTGATTTTAATGAATATTTTTTCCACGGGCTACGTTAATTAATTAGTTAATTTTTCCTTGTCGAAGTAAAAAATTGTGATTAAGAACGTTTTCGGCAAAAATTCGTTATTTTGTTTCTTCGATTCTTTCGTGATGAGATTTTCTTTTCTTTTTTTTACGAACGATTGTTCATGAATTCTTCGCGAATTCGGATTGCCCCGAAAAACCGGAAACCACGTGACCCATCGATCGGAGGAGAAAAGTCGAACGTGGCGAACGAGTTTAATTTCTCGGACTGAACGAAGCTTCCCGCGGGATTTTTCCAGTTGTCGCCGGGATACCGTACCTCATGAAGGTCTAAGGGATTTTTCGTGGAGAAGGAAATGGAAAAAGGGAAAAAGAGAAAAGATACGTCTGCGCGACTCGCCAGACAAGAAGAAATCAATCAGCGTGCAAAATAAACGAGATATTGGACCCGAATGGAATTTAAGGAACGAGGGAAAACGATGCCCCGAGGGATCGGACGAAACACGAGAACTGTGAGACACGAGAGAGACGTAAAAAGAAAAAAGAAAGGAACAAAGAGGGAAAATGGAGAACGACGATCGTTTCTTTGGTTTCTGCTTTTTTTTCTTCTTCTTTTTTTCTTCTTCGTCGAAAAACCAACGAATCGTCATCGCCGTCGTCGATGAAATTTCTTCGACCCGTCTCACTTCCGGGAAAATTCGTTCGCCGATTAATCAATTTTCCTTTCATCCAACCCCCCAACCCCAACCCCTCACCACTCATCCCCCCTCGGCCGAAACCACGAAAATCGTGGAATTTCATCGACGGGATGAGAAGCGCCATGCTCATCGCGGTTTAGAGTAGTTTGTCATTTTTCTTTTGCTCAGAAAACGAGGTTCTCGCCGTGAGGAGAACACTGGTCCGCAGGAAAATGCTGAGGAAGTGGCGAGAAAAATTTTTCCCAAGGAATCGTGACGAGAAATGACAGAAAAATGTGTATTCAATAAACGAAAGAATTGATGTACAGTAAAACGAATGAAAAATAAGAGAAAATGGAAGGAAATTTTACAAATGAAAGAAACGATAATTTCCTTTTTTTTCCTGGGACCAGTGTTTTCCGATTTCGACCATATGCATTTTTGAAAAAAAAACACCGAACGTAAAACTCAGAAACTCGTCGTGAATGCACGACGAGTGACAATTATTGTTGCATTTCGTCGATAAGAAATGGAGAAAATTCGTAGGGGAAAAGATTGGCGTAAAGCGAAGAAAATTCTTCTGCAATGAATTCTTATTTTTTTTTTTCTGGAATTTGCATATGGAATCGTTTGAGTAACGAGTCAAACTATTTTTAGGAGATAAAATCGCTGCTCTAATGAGACTCTCAGCGACTATTTATTAACGGTACTAATTACCGAGCTTCGTCTAGTCTCTTCTTAAAGGAAAAGTGCCTACTTTCAGAAAAGTTTCTCTCAACCAATGCGTCAAAAAAGTGGGAATAAACGAAAGCTTCAAAAGAAGCACGAAATCATGGACACTCATTCGACGGACATTTTTATTCATCTTTCGTTAGTCTCCCTGTAGATTTTTGCATTAATGTTAAACAATTACGAGAGCACCTTGCTGCCACTATTTTGCTAATGGACCTTGGCGCATATTTTTATATAACATTTTTATCGATCGTCGATTAAGGGAGTCGAGAAAGGAACTTTTAGCGTCGGGGAATTTCCGTTCCCCGCTTTACGGGCTTAGCGTCCACGTAGATTACGTCATTTTCTTTTTTAATACTTAACGAGGCTACTGGTTGATAGACACTGCCTGAGGTTGCGTTTTAAATGTGTCATTTTTCATTAACAATTTCGCGCGTGCGCTCGGAAAATCCGGCGGGACGATTCTGCGTTAAAAAAAGGGAGGGAAAAAGGGGGAGGGAGAGGGGGGGAAAATAAGTGGGAATTGCATTTTCTATCGCCGCTGTACTTAACGTTGCGCTCATTATTTATTTAACATTTTCATCCGACCCCCCCCCCTCCCGGCTCGCTGGGTTTTCCGAGATTTTCTTTCGACGGAAAAGAAACGTGTTCTTCTTCTTCTTCTTTATTTCCCCTGGAAACGTCGAGAAAATCCGGCTAGTTTCTTTAACTTCGCTTTAACAAAAACAGCTTCGCGCTTGCCGGGACTAAAAAGCAAAACACATGAAAACAAAGGGAGAGGAAAAAGGGGACGTGGTCATTGGTCAAATAGTTTATTTCCTTCTTTTTTTTTTTTTTGAAAAAAAAAAAATCATTCTCACGACCGTCCCTGCGTCGATTTCAATTTCTCAACAACGAATCTTGTCGTTAGTATTTCTTAATGCGGGCAAAAGATATTTGTAAAATAATCCTAGCCGAAATGTTCCTCTTGCGAAAGAGACAAAAGAGGAAAAAAAGAACAGGGATGCCAGGAAAAACGGAACAAGTCTTAGTTTAATCGCATAAGAGAAACATGTACGATAAACGACAATAAATATATTTCCTATTACCGGCTTAGTTATCCTTTCTCCCCGAACACCTAATTAGCGTAATTCAAGAGAAGAAAAATCCTCGGGAATTTTAGACTTTAGGGCGCATTATTTTTCGCAAATCTTTGACAATCTTTTTTAACGAGTAGACGAATTCATTGTCGACGTTTCATCGTTCATTTTTAAAACGCACCGTCCGTTTTCTTAAGTAAACGAAATAATAATGTAAGCATTTCGATATGTGATAATTATTTTCTAGTCTTTACCCATGTAAATTAATGGATACAGAATAAAATTATTTTTCCTCGATCATGGCTTCAGTATTGTCCTTTTTTTTTCTCTGCGAAACACACTTTGCCTTCCTCGAATCTCTCGAGAGATTCTCCGGTAAGTTTTTCAGGAATTTCAGGAATTTCAAAAAATTCAGATAGCCATTCCAGAACCGCCGAAAACTCGGAGAAAATGAATTTTCTTCGATGTCTTGTACGATATTTTGCGCAAAGGTTTTCCAAAATTTCGAGAATTGCAGAAATTGGAGTAATGTTCTTGAGATTTTCAGGGAGTCGGTGGAGAAGAACGGAAGACAAACAGGTGGGGATAATTAGTAACAACAATTTAACGTAAATGAAATTTTAGAAAATTATTGAAAAAATTGACGAAAAGTAATGATGAAAATAAAAATGTTACGTGAAATTTCAAAAACATTCTCCAATTTCGATTTTCACGATGCATTGTGTATTGTATTTTTATATATAAATTGCAAAAATTAGTACATAAGATAGAATTAAATTTTACAACGGCACAGGAGCAACGCCGATTCAACAACAAATTTTCAACAAATTTATAGAAAATTGCAGGTAAGTGGAAAATTTGACCTGATTTAATTTTTTATTAGGAAATTTTATCTTTTTATTACATAAATTTCGTTTTAAAACGCGGTATTGCAGTCTTAGCTCGATTTTACAAATAATTTCCCTTATCACACAAAGAAAAAAGAAATATAACAATAAAAAGCAGTAGATTATTAAATTAATTAATTAAGAATATCAGCGACTTATTGAGTTATGTGCAAATAAAAAATTCATTGCAATCGACTTTTACTTCGTCTGATCATAAAATACTGTTACTACTGTCGATGAAAAATTAAAAATTTACTTCAATTGCCTTAAAACCATTACAGTACATAATTATATTTTCGATAAATTATGTCAGGATGAGAAATTTTCAAAGTACATTTAATTTTCTTATTATTATTACTATTTGTAAAATCGATTTCCCAGGTCTCACCACGGGGAGGTGCTGCAATTTCGAGACCCATTCTAGTTTAATCAAATTCTTTCGAAACCAAACAATGAAACAATATAATCGAGTCAGAAATAATAAAGTAAATAGTTTGTCTTAAATTTAAGGAATCCTCGTTACATTTTTCGATTTCAGCCAAAGGAATTAACGAGCAATGACTCCTGTGTCGAAAATTTCTGTCGAAAGAAAACACGAAGGAAAACATTCCGTGAAATTGTTGTTGCACAGATATTGATTTTAGGAAATTTGCTGGATGAAAACGAGGTCCTCGACTGGATGATCAAGCAGAAAACCGACGAAAGCATCGAGGAGATCGATCGTGAAACCCTCAGCAAGTACATCGAAACGAAAGAATTCCTCGCCGTTGTCTTCTGTAAGAAAAACAAATTAGCAAATCCGAAATTTCACAAAGCAAAAAAACCGAGATAACATTCATAGTTTCGTATTAGAAGAGTTACGATTTTTAATAGACTTTTAATAAACTTCATGTTCAATTAAATTGCTTAAACTATAAAAAAGAGAAAAAGATTATTTTTTCCCTTTTTTATTGGATCAGTAAATGAATATTTTCAAAGACTATCGATATAAATTAATGTTATCTGTTATCTGGATTATTTTTATCTACCGTTTTAATCTTGAAGTACGATTGCTATTCGTTAATTATAACACAAATGATTTATTACTATTTAAAATACTTTATTCTTGAACAAATATTATTATATAAATCTATTTACCCTTGACGATTTATTATTATTATTACTTATTATTCATTAATTATGTTTATTAATCATTCATTATCATTGAAATTCAAGAAATAATATTTCTAAAGCTTATTCTCGAAGGAATAATCCTGATTATGCGTGAAACAAATGAGCTTAGGCCGTTCTTTCCTTTTTTCACGTTAATTTTCCGGCGGAAATGGGTCTGCAGACAAGGAAGAGGACCCGGAGAGTCCCCGTGTGTTGCGTCACGTGGAATTAATCGACGACGAGGCCGCGGAGTACGGGATAAAAATCGTCCGCATGAAGGATCGTTTGATGGCGAAGAAATACGGTTTCCGCGATCCTCCGGGAATTACGTACTTCCGGAAGGGCAAGAACATCAACTACGACGGCGACATCGACGACGAAGAGGAAATTCTTGATTGGCTCACAGACCCGGAAAATATGGAACTCACCGATCACATCGAAAGAATCAACAGGAAAATGTTCGAGAAAATCAGACAAACCACCGATTATCTTGCCGTCTTTCTCTGTGAGTACAGCAAGTTCAGGGAAGTCAATTAATGAAAATTAATGGCTGAATCGAAGGAAAAATGTTGAGAGGAAAATGGAAACGAAAAATGTTTGAAAATAATTGTTTCATTATTGTGATGGTTTTCTTAAATCATTTTATGAAATTTTATGAAATTAAGGAATTATGCAGGTAGATGAACGAATGAATTTTACATAACTATTTAAAAACCGATTACTGCTTTTCTTCACATATTTTTAAAAGAAATATACTTTAAAAATTAGAATAAAGTTTATAGACTCTTATTAACCGAATTCCTGTAACAAATTTTCGTTCTCTGCTTCGTTTCCTTTTCTCCTCTTTAAGTTTTGCATTTGTTTCTTTTGAAATTGCAAATTCTCCAGCGATTCCTCGCAATTGCCACGTGGTTTTAGACAACAACGAGTGCAAGCAGTGCGGCAGAGTGTTGACGGAAATCGAGCACATCGACGACGAAGCCGACGGAGCGGGAATAAAATTCGTAAAACTCGATGACAAACAGCTGACGAAACAGTACGGAGTTTTCGCCCTGCCGGCCATTTTGTTCTTTAAAATGGGCTCCAAGGAGCCCATTATCTACGCAGGTAAAAAAAAATATTCGACCAAAAGCGAAGTAAGGAGTCTAAAAAAGGCAAATTTAAAGGATTTTCAAATTACCGAGACAGATTCATGATTAGTTTGATAATAGCGTAATACGAATTTGTTGAAATATCAAGAAAGGACGAGTGTTAATTAATTCAATGAGAAATCATGAAAGGATTAAAAATGTATTCTTGAATTGATCAAAATAATCAGCAGACGATTAAATGAATTATTTGAAAATGTTTAAAAGATTGCTTGAAGAAACATACGAAAATATTGAAAAGAAATTTCTAATAAATCTTCACGTGTCTTGACTTTGGAAAGGGTTAGAGTTGGTTTGAGTAGGTTAACTTTGAAAAAGCTTAGAATGAATTAACTTTGAAAAAGGTTAGAATGTGTTAGAATGAATTAACTTTGAAAACAGTTAGAATGTGTTAGAATGGATTCACTTTGAAAAGGGTTAGACTTGGTTCGAGTGGGCTAATTCTGAAAAGGGTTACAGTGTGTTAGAATTGATTCACTTTGAAAAGGATTAGAATGGGTTATATTGGATTCACTTTGAAAGAGGTTAGAATTGGTTAGAGTTGGTTAGAGTGTCCTAACTTCGAAAAGGGTTATCGGAAACGAATTCTTTTTTTTTCCCAGGCGACTTGTACGACGAGGAGCAGATCCTCCAATGGCTGATGACGCAGAAAGACCCTTCCGGCGAGGTAATCGAGGCTCTGGAGGGCGAAGACCTGCTTAATCTCATCCGCGAGTCCGAATCCCTGGCGGTTTACTTCTGTAAGTCTGTCAGTCCCTCAGCCGCGGTCAACTGCCAAGCAGGAATGTATCACTGGCCTGTCGCAATTTATTCCCCCTCCCCTGGCCCCCCTCCTTTCCCGTATTTCCTGAACCAGGTGCCCAGACTTCCGGTTTTACAGGATTTAAAGTCCTTTCTCTCACGAGAATTTCCCCCATTTTTCCCCCATTTTTATATGTTTCACCGAAACTTATTTCCTTGCAAAACGAAATCTGGTCCTTTGAAATTGACCTAAAGGAAAATTATGTATATTTGGTATATTTATTTGTCATTTTCCTTTTTAAAAATCCCGTTTTCCCTGTTTTTGGAAATATACTGATTAGAAATTTAAAGAAAAATCAGTACAGTGTCAATGCTGATATATTTAATATAATATTTCCTTTTTTCTTTCTTTTTGTAATTGTACTAATTTGGAATTTAGCGTACAATCAATATAATTCCAATTCCTTTATCATTATCGGAATATTTAGTGTAATATTTCCTGTTTCCTGAATTTCCTTTTGTATCCTCCACCTTGAAATCTTTTTCCAAACTTCCTTCCCCTCGTCTTTTTCCGTTTATTAATAAAATCCGTTTAGCCAAGTTAACACGAATAACGACAGCCAGCGGCGTGCCTGCGCGAACAATTAATTCCTGCTCAGTATTATAAAAAAATAACTGCAAAGTATTCGCTGGAAAGTATCTGCTGTAAAAGTAATTTCAATTCCTTCCTGTTCTCTATTTTTTTATCTTACTTGAAACAATGAATTACTTTTTCCGCGAGGACAAACGTGTGACGAGCACTTTTCTTGTTTGTTTCTAATTTGCAAGGTGGGCTTAGCAGAGATTTTTTGCGCTAAATTAACAGAAATCCAACAAAGGTAAACTGCAATTTCAGGAAAAAGTAATGAAAGATTGAAACCAAAGGGAAAGTAAACCAGGGAAGCTAGGGTTTTAGGGAAATTTGCGTAATAAGCATTTGCAAATCTTTATTTAATCAGGCCCGGAAAATAATGATGGAAAATTAACCAGAACAAAATTACAATAATTCAGTAATTCTGTTTAGACGAAAACTGAATCTAAAAGAAGTGAACGATTTTAAAACAAAATATTCTTTTATAATATTAAAGCTGCACAGGAGAGAATTGTCAAAAATTCCTTAAAAAACGTAGAAAAACTTCACTGAAAGAAAGTAGGCAAAAATCCGAGGAATATGAGTAAAATTCACTGAAAAAAATAGCGAAAAATGTGTGTAAAATTCACTGAAAAAATAGCGAAAAATGTGTAAAATTCACTGAAAAAAATAGCAAAAAATCCAAAGAATGCGGGCACAAAATTCTTGAAAGAAAAGGGCAAATTACCGTAGAAAATGGCGGGAAACGAGGAGGAATTTGGCTGGAAAAACGTCTCAGCGTGCCCGCCCCCCTTCGCCCTGGCCCCCCTTTTTTTTCTCTGAACACGTGTGACGTAATTGCCGTAGGGAACAGAACGCTTTGCGACGTTTGCCAATCGAAAACCCACCGAAAGCAACGCCACAAGCCGGACCATCGGACGGCACCAGCCGATCACGAGATGCCCGAGGATCTCGATGGTACAGAGAGAGAAATTTTATTTCCCCCCCCCCCTGCCCCCTTGCCCCCTTGCCCCTGCCCCCTGCCCCCCTCAGGCCACAGCGGAAGAACCTCAGCCTCGCAGTTCTTTTACAAACATTTTTTCCTTCTCCCCGAAAATCACTAGCGCGCCTTTCTTTCGAATTTTTCTTCACCTGGGTTTGAGGGTTTTCTTCTTCTTTTTTTGTTGGAAGTTGAATTCTACCCACACGAGTAGACGCAATCCTCACACGCACGCACGAGAGAGGGTTTTTTTTAGACGTATCAGATGGTTCTTTTTGTCAATTGTGTCGTTCGTTAAATTATTGGTACGTCGATTGAGAGAATTCTAATCGAGGGAGCAGAAAGTTTGAACGAGAAATCTAAAGAATTTCGTAGAAGAATAAGTGAAATAAATGAAAATGAAAATGGAGCGAGAATACGAAAGAAATAATGAAAGATTTAACTGTTTAAAGAATTATGTTTTATTTTCGAAATTACCAACTTTTATTAGAACTGTGCCAAATTACTTATTGTTTTAGGAATTTGTTTAGATTGTTCGGGAAATTTTTAATAACCCTCGAACACTTCGACACGAGCTTTTAAATGCACAGATAAAAGAAATGCATGGAATTTAATCCGCAATTGCGCTTTTTTAGAACGCAAACCTGTGAAATGCTTATTAAAATAATATTCGTCATAAAATAACGATTTTACAAATATTATTTGGTAATTAATTAACAATAATACATTGCTTCCTAACAAATAACAGTAATACTAACATTATTTCGTCATAACTTTGAGTAAAATTAATCCGTAGGTTGATATTTAAAAACTGTTAAATTGTATTTATCAAAAATTTCATTACAAAAATATTTTTTTATTACAAATCATTTACCATCAGCATCAGTCTGATTCTTTGATTTGAATAAAATTGATCACCCCATTACTTCCCAACTAATTATGTAAAATGATTTTCCTTTTAGACGTTGCGAAATTTTGATTTTCTTCTTTCGAATGTTTTAACGTGCGAGATTTTCTTCAGATACCGACGAGTGCGAACAATGCATGGGAATTCTCGAAGAATTGGAAAACATCGACGACGATTGCGACAGGCATGGAATTACCTTTGTAAAAACGCAGGTGATGTCAATGTTTTTCCACAGAAACACTTTTCATAATTAATTAAGAGGTGATTAAAAATTAACCATAGAAAGAAGGACGAAATTCGAAAAAGTACAAGGAAAAATAGTGTCTAAGAATTAAATTAGAATTAAATAAAACAGGAAAGAATAAAGAAAGAAAGAGTGTATATTAAATAATTAAAGATTCATCGAAAATAAAATGGCAAACAAGGACGGAAAATTATTTGAAATTCTTAACGATTGCCTGCCTTTTCTTTGTGTCTGAAAAAATTCTCTTTTTAGTTCAAATTAATTAATCAATTAATTGTAGGACTTTAAAGTGGCCGAGGATTACGGTGTCACTGATTTCCCGGTGCTCGTGTATTTTGAAAATCAAATACCCAACGTTTTTGACGGTGAGTAATTAGCAAAACAAAAATTCATCTAAAATAAAACTAAGAAACACTGATAAATGAATTAATGCTCAACGTAAATTGATTAAACAATAAAACTACGCTGTGTTAATTAATTCATGAATTATTGCAGGTGATTTAGCGGAAGAAGAAGAAGTTTTACAATGGCTTATAACTCAGAAAACGGAAGACAGAATTGAATTAATAACGCGGGAAATGCTCGAAGCTTCCGTCGAAGAAACTCAATATTTAGCGGTTTATTTTTGTAAGATTTCGTTCACAAAATCATGAAAATCCCCAAGTTAATTCAATGAAATTTATACTATTTATTTAACGAAACGTATTGCCTTATTCCATGTAATTTATTCCTCAGTTTCTGTATTATTTTTGCCTGTATTTCTGTTTGATTTTTTCCATTATTCCAGATAAACAAAACTGTCACATTTGCGACGAGATCCTGGACGACCTTGAGAAAATCGACGACGAGTGCGACGTTTTCGGGATACACATGGTGAAAATTTTGGACCCGCAATTGGCCAAGAGATATTCCATCAAAACATTCCCGGCCCTCGTTTACTTCCGCAACGGAAATCCCCTTCTTTTCGAAGGTAAAGGTAAAAGAAAACAAGAGGAAACAAGTAGAAGACTTTATTAACGTTAAATCTCCGACTAATATTATTTAGATCAATATTGTGTTAAATATCTAACATATTAAATACAGGGAACAAAATTCACCTATTATATTTCAATTTATAATTATTCAATTCATTATATATATTTCAAAATATTATATTTGTGTCCCAAAACATTTGTTTATATTATTAACATTGCATCAACGGTACATTAACCTGTAAATATTTAATTGATGAATATAAAAATTGATGAATTACACCCACAGATATTTTTGTATTAATTTCGAAGAAAAAGTACATTGTATTAATGAAAATTACAATATCTTTGCCTACGTTCGAATCATTGTTTGTACTTTAATGTTAATTGTTTAACAGGTGATTTGCAGAACGAGGAATCGGTCCTCGAGTGGCTGATCGACGACGACAACAGGGAATTAGCCGACGAAATTGAATCTGTCAATGACAGAATGTTGGAACGTCTTCTCGACGAGTCGCCATTTTTAGCAGTTTTTTTCTGTACGTACAAAAAAAAATTCTACTCCCAAAAGTTCTGGAAATTCGTAGAAAATTGTTTCCCTTTTAACGTTTGATTAATTTCAGACAATTTCTACTGCAATGAAATTTTCAAATTATTATGTGTATCTTAATTTAACATAAATTCCAAATTAAATAGTTCAGTAAACTCTCATTACTTTAGCATCACTTTAGAATAAATATTTACTAAATTTTACATTATTAACGTTAATATTCTTCATATTCTTTATTACACGTATATACTTTCAATGATATAAATTATAGTTAATTTAATTCGAACACAATATTAACGTTTATCTATTTCCTGACTTTTAAATTCTGTTTTTTGTTATAAATTTTGTTTAAAACAGACGACGAGGACTGTCCGGAATGCGACGAAATAATGGAAGCTTTGGAGAAAATCGACGGGGAAGCAGACCTCTTTGGCATCGATTTCGTGAAAATTTGCAGCCCGGAAGCCATGGAGAAATACGGAATACTCAATGTACCTTCACTCGTTTACTTCCGGAAGAAAACGCCGCTCATTTACGACGGGGATTTGACGCAGGAAGATAAAATCCTCCAATGGCTCACGTCGCAGGACGTTTTTGAGATAAAAAATGAAATCGAAGAGGTCAATAAGAAAATGCTCGACAAACTCCTCGACGAGAATGAATTCCTAGCTGTTTTCTTCTGTAAGTTTTCTTAGCGATGAAATACGAAACATATTGAGAAAATAAGAGGAACACGTGCTCAGGATTTAAAAGAATTGAGAAATTAATGAAGCAAGTGTGTTGATAAAGTGATAAAAAGAATTTGGAGTACAATTTTTGGATAATTTTTAGAGAAAAGAAATGCCCAAAGAACAGGAACAATATGATAAATATAAAGATAGAAATAATATAAAAATGACAGTTGACATGAATATAAGGCTACGAAATTTGAAAAATCGAACGGATTTATAGAAAATTAATAACATTTCACAAACAAACTGAATACTTTTTGTCAATTTTTGGTTTCTTTAAAAATGACAAAACATAGAAAGGAATTTCTGTACAGCATTAAAATATTTCAACAACGAAGGGAACAATTGAATAAAAAATTGATTTCTTATTTTAGACGAACACGACAGCAAGGAAAGCGAGCAGGTAAACGAAAAACTGGAAGACATCGACGGTGAAACGGATAATTTGGATATTACGTTTGTCAAAATGGCCGACCCGAGATACGCCCGGAAATGGGGCGTGACAAAATTGCCTGCTATAGTCTACTTCCGGAAACGGTTTCCAAATATCTATCGAGGTAAGAAGACTGCGAAATAAATGACGACTTCTCTTTGAATTATTAATCAGGGTTTTTTGTATCTTGATTAATATTTTTTTGATGAATCATTCAAAGGAAATATTCAAAGGAAATATTCAATGGAAATATTCAACCTTGTCTGAGCTTAAGTTAAGAACAATTAATAAAGATAATAGACAGAATTTAATTAGATTTGGAATGAAACAATGTTCAATCTGATTTCAGCTTGGGTCTAATTCTTCTTGAAATTTATCAACCATTTACTTATATTTAATGAAACATCAGTTGACTTGACTTGACCCAAGCTAATTTCAACTTGAGTCCTCATTAACTTTCGAACTATCAATAAATAATAATAAGAATCATTTGATTAAAAATCATTTGATTAATCCAGACTTAATAGATCTAATAAAAGATTTCTTAGAAATTACGTCTCTGAGGAAAACGATGTTGCCTTTTTTCGTATTTCCTTTGTTTGTTGATTTTTCTTTTCGTCAATTGTATTTCCTTTTGTTCCAGGCGACTTGCACAAGGAACAAGACGTCCTCGAATGGCTGCGCAAGAATCGTTACCGTCCACCGGAGTTGAACATTTACATGTACATGCTTATCGCCATTACGATTCTCTTCGCCATGTACACTGGTTTCCTGTTGTCGTGTTTCCGCTCGGAACCAGCGGGCCCTGTGGCCCATCCGAAGCAGGCGTGAACATATCCGGTCAATGAGAGCGGAGGAACGCGAAATTCGCCTGAAGAAGGAATAATGAAAACGCGAAATCCGTTCGTCCGGTACGAACCGACCCTGACGTGCTGCTCCGGGGAAAACGCAGGGACGATCTTCGATTGGCACAGTTGCCCTTAGACTCGACTGGAAATTAAGCGTAGACAAGGCCCAGGAAGTTTCGATCAAGTCCTCAGATCGGTTCAGATTCATCAATTGTGTTATATTGACGGTTTTAACGAGTCTTCGTCCGATAACTAATTGTGGACCAGATTGGGATTGAGAATTGAGTGAAATTAAGGGTGGACTGGATAAAGCTCAACAACTTTATAAAAGTCATTGACTCGGTTTAGTTTGACCAGTTACTTAAGATTAATAGTTCTGGTTTACTGAACTAATGAGTTTCTGTAATTTTCAACTTGTAAGTTTCAAATGGTTATTTGATTTGATTTAAATTAAGCTGCTAAACAGGGCTCAACAGCTTCACTGAACTTATTGATTCAAACCTATTAGAATACAACAGTTTATCAATCGAATTTTTTTCAAGTCCATACGATCCAACTTTAAATGAGTCAAGTCCACACGATCCAACCTTAAAGACTCAAGTCTAGCAACTTTAGATGAATGAAGTCTATAAAAGCAAGTTTAATTGAGTCAAATCCACACCATCCAACTTTAAGATTGAAGTCTACGAACAACAACTTAAAAGACTCAAGTCTAGAAACAGCAACCTTAAATGAGTCAAGTCCAGACGACTCAACCTTAAAGACTCAAGTCTAGAAACATTCAGTTTAGATGAGTGAGATTGATTGAGCGAAGTCTGTAAAATCAATTTGAAATGAGTCAAGTCCACGCGATGTTGAGTCCTCGTGACTGAATGTTAAATAATTTTCTGGTCGAGTCGATCCTCGCGAGCGCACGTGGACCAATCGCAATGCCGGCTTTACGTTTATCGGATAACGCGCGGACGGGTGCACAGTGCCATCAAACTGTATCATTCCTCGATGAAGATGAGTCAACTTGGCAAGCTTGGGAAGGAAAGAAAAAAAAACCGTCGAACCTCTCCGATACTTTTCACTGTACTCTTTTCGTACGTAGCACGAGTTACACACACACACAACAGTTGAGACCCACTCTGTCCCCATTACGAGTACCGATACGTCACTCTACGAACTCGTGTGTATCATGGAAATTCGCAATAAATCATATTCTTTTATAACGTCCAGACATTTTTCAATACCCAACTGTTGATAACAGGAAATATAAGAAAAATTCTTTCTAATTACCTTGATTTCAGCTCCAATAATCTTTCAATCAAAATAAATACAGGAAAGTGGGTTTGTATTTTCATGGAAATTCGCAATAAATCATATTCTTTTATAACGTTCAGTCATTTTTCAATCCCTATCTATTGATAACAGGAAATATGAGAAAAATTCTTCCTAATTACCTTCATTTCAGCGTCAACAATCTTCCAATGCGGGGACTCCACTTTTAAAATATTCATTAATATTAAATACCAATTAAATAAATACAGGGACGTGGATTTTTACTTTCATGGAAATGCGCAATAAATCATATTCTTTTATAACGTTCAGACATTTTTCAATCCCTAACTATAGATTACAGGAAATATAAGAAAAATTCTTTCTAATTACCTTGATTTCAGCTCCAATGCGAGGATTTCATGGGTTTTGTGGGTTTGTATTTTTGTACAATGTTAATCTAATTTATTGACATTAAAGCAATAGCAATTCACCTAAGAATTAACAAACAATTATTCTAATCTTGAATATAAAGTTCTTAAAAACTAGTGAAGGTAATGGTACAAGCATTAAAAGTAAATAACAAATGGATAAGAAAATGACAACAATTAAAGAGCATCGATTTTATGCCTGTTTTCATTTTGCGAAAATAGAATTTCCTTTTAAGGAAAATTTCGGTAAATAGAATACTATGTTTCGCTGTTGGAGTTTGTTTTCTCTTTACGCGGTGTTCCATATTCCAAGAGCCAGAAATTTGTGTACTTCCCCGGCGATTGCCCATTGTCCGTCATTTTTTTATTAACATTATCATCGAGCCTGGAAACAACGTCCCTCTTGTCGAGAATTTCCGAGAGAGTTTTGTAATCATTTTCCTGCTTTTCTTCATTGTCCCTTTTTTCCTTTTCCCTCAGTCTGCTTTCCTCGGCTGAATTTTCCTCCAATTGCCTTTTCACGTCCTCGGAGAAATAACGACTCACGAAATCCCTTTCCCCCTCGTCACCTTCCCCCTCGGCGTTCTTCTTTCTTCTCTCGAAAAACGGGGCGAAGAAATTCTTGTCGCCGTACCTGAATTCGTCCTCGCTTACGTATTTCTCAGGATCCTCACGAGAATCCTTCGACCGGTCCTCCTCCTTATCCTCCGACGATCTGTAATCAAAATTATCGCTCGATTCGGAAGAATATTTCTCAGAACGAGCAGGATTTTCCGCAGAATTTTCCGAAGAACCGTCGTTTTCCTTTTCCTCGTAATTCTCTTTGGTCCTTGGTTCGTTATCATTTTCCCTGGATTCTGACTCGGAAGATTTTCTATCATCCTCAGAATTCTCCGAAGAATCACTAGCTTCGTACCGTTCGTAATTTTCCTTCGTCAACGGTTTAAGATAATCGTACTTTTCGTTGGTTTCCGATTCGGTTTTTTTGTCTTCTTCGGAATCTTCCTCCGGATTTTTTGAAGACTCGCCAACTTCGGATTCTTCGTAATTGTACTTGCTCAGTGGTTTTTGATAATCATACTTTTCACTGGATTTTGGTTCAGATTTTCTTTCATCGTCAGAATTTTCCTCGGGACTTTGAGAAAAATTGTTACGTTCCGATTGATCATCGTAACTTTTGTACAACGGTTTACGATAACCATATTCGTCCCGGGAGTATTTTTTATAAGGTTTAACATTCGAATAATCCTCATCCTTATCCTGATTTTCCTCATAAACCGGAATTTCCTTTTTAACTTGCTGTTTTTCTTCCTTTTTATTTTCTTCCCTTTTGCTTTCCTTCACTTCTTCTTCGTCTTTTCCGTCAATTTCCCCGTCAGCCGCTTCATACTCTCTCAATTTCTTGAAAATCGGATCGTTCTTAATGAACTCGTCTAGGTTAAAGGGTTTCCTGTACTCGTTGATGTCGAAATGAACCTCAAAATCCTCGGCTTCCTCTTCGTTTTGAGTTTTCTCACTTTCCTCGCGTTCCTCGAGTGGTTCTTCGTCAATTCTTCTCAGCTGGCCACTTTTTTCTTCGTTCGGTCTTTCCTGTTCTTCATTTTCATCGTGTATATTGGTTTCATGGTTCGTCGATAGACTTGAACCAGTTGCACTTTCGCTTTCCTCTTCTTCAAGCCTGGAATTATCTCTTTCAGATTTTTCTTCTTTCTTTTCTTCAGTTTTCTCAGGGAGAGGATCGACGACTTCTTCGTTCGAATAATCCTTGCTCTTCCCCCCTCGATCTTCCTTATCCAAACTCTCTTCCCTCTGGTCCGTGTAATCAGGGACTTCGACGTAAGGAATTTTATCAGGATTGTAAGGCGGAATATCCGGTGGATAAGTGGCCACTTCCTGTGCAGAATTCAATGCGATGTTCCTGTCTTCCTGCTCCTCGAGGCTGGAATTGTTTTCCCTCTGTTCAAGGACTTTTATTGGTCGACGAGATAAGGCTCCTTCGGTGTCTTTCGTAGGACTTGGGGTAAAAGGTGTGATTCTTTTGAAATCCTCAGCAGGATCTGTCAAGGATTCCAAGGTATAAGCTTGGCTAGCCGGCAAATTCCATTCAGATCCATCGATCCCCCCGGAATTTACTTTCTGGAGCTTCCTAAAATTCGGGCCAGTCGGGGGGACGTTAAGATCAGCGACTTCTGAGGCAGATCCTTTTTTCTCGTCCTTGCAATCCGCCAAAACAGGAACGTACGGTTTCTCCAGGTGCCTGGACTCAGATTTCTTCAAGTTTCCAGTCACGTTGGGCAAATTTGACGATTCTTTGCCGCCCCAACCAGCTCTGGTGTCGTTGATGATGTCCCAAATTCGCTTGTACAGGAAATCGGGCTTAGCAGTCGTGATTTCCAGGTGAATCTTAGGTGGGATAAGGTATTTAGGGTTGATCAAAGCCGACAAAGCCTCGCGTTGGTCCTCAAAACTCAATTTTGGGTGACGATACAAACTTTGAGCGACGATTTTATCGACGGTCGGTACGGCAGTTGACGAATTTTCCACCGAACGTTTTCCACGAGTTTTCGAAAAACCCGAAAACCGACGATTCGTCGACCTTTCCACGCGATTTGCGTTTATCAAATCGTCCAAAATTTCGTCATACTTTCCGTTCCTCAGTTTTTCTGCGTTTTCAATCATTTTCTCATTCGTTATCGATTTTGAATTCTTTGTCTCAGATTTCTCAGTCAGTTTCTTCGGGAAAATTAAAGACTTACTTTTTGTAGATGAGTTTAACAATTTTGCGGAAAATTTCTTATCACTTTCCGTCGGTTTTTCTGAAAACCTTTCAATAATTTTCCCGACGACGTTTCCCGGGAACGATTTATTATACAGTTTTTCCAGCAGAGAAATTAATCGAGCTTTTTCAATTGGTTGAGTAAAAGGAATCGGTTGTTTCTGTTTTTTCTTTATAATAACTTGGGTATATTTATTTAACGATCTATCTGCCATTGAATTCTTCTTTTGCTGTGAAATTTTTCCTGGAAAAACTGGAAAAACATTTTCCTCTGCACTTTTCCTTCCATTTTTCCGGCGGATAATTTCGACGATCGTCGAGAGTTTCATCATTTCGTCGGGTTGGTCAATTATTAATTTCTTTTCAGTTTCCTTTTCTTCCTCAGCATCGACAAAAATATCGCGAAGAACAATTTTTTCTTCGATCATTCGGCTTCGGGCCACCGGATCGAAATTTTTCGTAATCGTTATTTTCTCCTGCAATAATTTCTCGACCGGCCGCAATTGGAACTTTTTGTCAAACTTCGCCAAATATTTCAACAAAGCTGAAATCGATTTACGATTGCCATTTTTTCCCGATACTTTCGGTGTTGATTTTAAAATTGGATTTAAATTCGAGGGCGAAGATTCTTCTCTCCCCTGCATTGTTTCCTATAATTAAATCAGATCAATCATAAACATCTGCAAATGAAAATTCCTAATTTCGTGTGCAAAATTTTACTCACGTTTAAATCCGTGACCTTTCTGTCCCTCGTGCATTACAACACGTATACTATTTTCCATATTTACGCAAGATACAAAAAAAAAACGTTGACAAAATTAATACAGTGACGTGCTGAATTTACAATTCAATGATTATTTTACACGTACATTTTTAGATATTGTGATAAAGTGTAATACTGTGAAAAATACTGCCTTTTCGTGCAATATTTTCGACAATAAAGAATTTCCGTAAGTGCGTTAGGTGTGTTTTCGCATTTTCAAAGTCAACGAATTTGTGTGAATGGCACTCTCGTGAAGTTGCTTTATTAATTAATGGCCATTATGTACAGAACTTAGGACATAAACGGGGAAATCTCTCATTTTACAAGTAGACGGATAAATTACTCTTACGAACTACGACTTATTTTCCTACTATATTTACTCCTCTAATTTAACAGGACCTGCTCTACATTAAAACAAGGAACTACTCCTTGCGTTATTTCAATGCGTTTCATCAATTTTTTTACAGTAAATAAACATTACGTGGCCATTTTTTTTATTTCATTTTTCGAAGCTTGTAAGGACGATAATTTTGCGTCCCTTTTCGTCTCAAATTTTTACTGGTTCCTGTATCCCAAATACGCAGCGACGCTGTTAACGTTTTCGTAGAAGATCCGTAAAATTCGCCGTCTCTTGTACCAGTCAAGCGCGACTTCCGGTTTTCCGGTTTCCCGTTCCCACTGTTTTCAACGAACCGTATAAACGTCATGAAAACAAGGACAATCGCTACTGTCTAGCCACTTCTACGGGGGGAAAATTTCCTAATCTAAAAACGAAGCGCAGGCTGCGAAAAGAGAATTGCAAAGAAAAAAGAAAGAAAAAGGAAGCTAGATCAATCAGAAATAAATTAATAAAAAATTGTGCACGTATTCGAAAAAATGTATGGTTTTTCAACGACGAGAAATAAGAGCAAGAAATTTAGTTGATCCAAAATATTGTGATGACGCAAGAAATTTTGTTGGATAATAATTTTTCTTAATTGCGATGCATTCGTTAGAGAATTAATTAATCGTAGACGTAATTAAAAAGGTAACGTCTCTCCGCGCTATTATTCGTTAATTACATTAATTACATCGATGATTTTTAATGAATGATTTGCTACGCTATTTAAGACTACCTTACTAACGTAAGTTTCCCTGTCAATCATCTCCCCTTGTGTTTTCCCTACGTTAATTAGGCTAATTAAGTAGTCCAGGTAATTACACGCCCGTCCGAGTATTTGGCAGGTATTTTGATGTACTGCACGACTTTCTACTGTGTTTGTGCAATTCCTTAAATACACTCGATCCACTAATCAATAATTACATTATGCATACTGCTCGTTTATACATTCTAACTACCGTACGAAATTACTCTTAAAAATCACGTCAGAATGATACAATCCTCTTTCGAAAGAAGATTAAATTAAATTGCTGATCGATTAAAAAAAAAGGTTCTGAGATTTCTGAAGATTTAAAAAAGGAGATAGTTTGCTTAATTGAATTTCTTTCGAAATGAGATTGTATATTTTTAACGTGAAATTACTATGATCTAATTCTATAGAATTTTACAAAACTTTTCTCGAGAGAAAACTGTGAAATACCTACGTTGAATACTTAATAAAGAAACGAAAGGTAAATCTGGCGATATTCAAATAATTCATCAGAATCTTCTCCAACTTTTCTGATTGCGTATAAAAAAAATTGTAAATACTAATTTCCTTGAATAAATATATGAGTAACTGTGGTTTACCGTATTTTCAGATTTACCCAAAATTTCCTTACATTTCGTAATAGAAAAATAATAAAATCGTCTTCCTCGCAGATCTTTTCAATTGTTAATTAAGAAAATAAATGAACCCTTTCCTCAAGAAATTTTTGCAGAAAATTTAGTTTTGAAATTACTAAGATTTCTTTGAAGAGTAAAATGACGAAAAAAAGGGGGGGTAAAATTGTGAGCATGCAAGGAAAACGTTTTTACCTTGGCTAGGTACAAAAGCAAGTGGGAAAAAGGTGGAGAATTGAATACGTTTCCGGTTTCTACGTGAAGGTGTCTGACGGGGGTAGATTACTAGATTCGTCTATGGTGGCAAAATGCTGGGCCTTTGCTCCGTTACGTTACTTGCCTAATTGCCCGTACTGGCCGACTATATTACTCACGTATTGGGCCGTATTCGCCGTCGACGCCGCCGGAAATTCCGCCCATTTGCTGAAGT
Source organism: Hedychridium roseum (assembly GCA_963989215.1). Lineage (NCBI taxonomy): Eukaryota > Metazoa > Arthropoda > Insecta > Hymenoptera > Chrysididae > Hedychridium > Hedychridium roseum. The sequence continues at coordinate 4,467,387 of OZ022321.1, read as the reverse complement.
CCATGCTCGGCAAAACTCCGCTGCGGCAAGGCACGCGAGGATTTCTAAAAAAAAAAGGAAACGCAAGAAAAATTAACAGAGAATTAATACTTCGGAAGAATGATTTGCGAAAAAGAGTAAATAAAAAAGAGAGAAAATCCATGGGAAAAGGAGGTAAACAATGCGAAGAATTATTGAAATTATTGATATGAAATATATTTAAACCTGAAATCGTTTGTATTGAAATCTATTTAAATTTAAATTCACGCATAGTTAGTTCGTATAGTTTAGCATCTAAAATAATTTTCCTAAAATAATTGAAAAAAAAACTTACATTTCGTGGTCGGGCAGAACCATCGGATAAATCTGAATGGTGTCGATCAAATCGGTGTTGTCGCAAATCAACCTGGCTAGTCGAGATTTCCTTATCTCGTTCAGTTGTTCTGCGAAAAAAAGGAAGAAAAAATGTATCATAAAGTACAAGAGATACGGTGAATTAAAAAATAATAAGGGCATTTATAAGTCATTAATAACTGTCACGTGAACCAAATTTTAACCGAACATATAATTAAATAATCAGAATATGTAATTCAAATATTGCTTCAGATAATTGCTAATGACTCACCCTGTATATAGATACATCATACGTACATACAGGGTGCGTCATTTATTTGATACACGTCTGATTAAAATGAAATTCAGCGAATAATTAAAGCAGATAGTCCTTGTCATTTTGAGAATCCTTACCCAAAGTGAATGACGACGGTTGATTGGGCAATTCGTACCAAAATCTGTCACCGCGTCGGGAATAACTGAATTGCGTTGCAATAACGCAGGCGAAGGTCGGGCCCAACATGCTCCCCGGAAGGGGCCTTTCCGAAACTCCGCCGGACCATAAATCCACGTCAGATGGGTGTCTAAAAAAGGAAAAAAGTAACACAAATCGTAATTTTAAATAGGTCAGAATGAATTGTTTCAATAATTGAATTGTACAATAATTTTTACTGAATTTTTTGTTCATTGTTTGCTACGATGTAATTCATCAATTAATATTACAAATTTTATTGAATATTTCAATGATTATTCTCGGTGGTTTAATTAATGATTTAATATCAGGATTTTTACTGATTTACGGTTTAATTTATTCGGTTTAATTGCGAATTAAACACTTACTCGAAAATAGAACTGTATCTCCTGATAGTTTCGTTAGGCATAGACCCGAACAATTCTTCGAAAGTGTCGGCTCCAGGAAGACCACAGAATTTCCTGTAACAATAACAATAACATTTGCGACACAATTAAAAATAACAATAAAAATCATAAGAATTTCGTTCATTAATTCTATCAACAACCATGCAAAAGTGGCACAGAATAATTCGTATTAACTGTTACATATTAACAATTAACGAGCTATAAAATCATTAACAATTCAAATACGTCAATTCATCTGACCTGAATTCCATGTAGCTCGGTATTCCAAATTCACGACCACGTTGCATATTGAAGGACACTAAATCCATGCCGAATTTCGCACCAACTTTCTTGAAAAGATGGTTCGTCACCTACGAAAAATTGCACAATTTTTTACAGCTGTTTTAAATGAATTAAGTCTCCAGAAGATGAAGGATCTCTTAATGATTATAAAAATGATCTAAAAAAATGACCTCTTGTGTTATCGAGTCGTCCATTGCCTGGGCCACCTGGTTCATCAGGCCCATGAAATATTCGTCAAGGACCCCAGCTCGGTAGAGGTCATAAGGTCGTCTAATAAGGTCAGACAGTCTTTTCGAAGCTATTCAAACAAAATATATACACGGTTAAATTTTCAGTAAAATTCCTTTCCTATTTTAGAAGCAAGAAGAGTAATAATGGAAAAATCAATGAATAAATAGATGACTCACTTTATCCTGCATGATTAAATTTTATAAGAAATACGATAATATGCAAATAAATAATTCATATTATGTTATGCATAATATACAAAGCATTAGTGTTTTTACTGTATCATTTTAATGAGATTGTCTTTTCCATTAATTAACAGAAACATTTTAACCTTCAGTCATCACTCAATTTTCTTTACTATTGTTTTATTTTGTTTGTTGTAATACAATTACCGATAAATTTGTGGGCCTTGCTCCACCTTTCCACTGCAGTCGGAAGCAGTGAATGACCGAACCTGAAGGCAGCAGCAGCGAAAGCGTCGATCACGCCAGGATTTATCGTCGGATCATATCCATCCCAGTAATTCTACAACAAACAAAAAATTATAGCAAAATGGACAAAAGAAAAACATCAATGAAAAAAGTCCAAAGGAAAAACTCTAAAGGAAAAAGCCCAAATGAAAATTTCAAGCACCAACTATACAAGCAAATCAATTCATAAACTTACCATAATTTACTTCCACAGGGACAATTTTTGAATAACAGACAAAACCAACATTGAATTACTTGAAAAGTTACGTAAATATTCATTCTTATCGTTTAGACGGAAAATTCAGGTAAAACGTGATACAATTGAGTTTACCATTTTCGTTGTATTTTTTACTTACTTGTTTTTCGAGCAACAATCCAAATTTCTCCATGACGTCTTTGCCCAGCAAAATTGGCAGGAATTCGTTGTACGTGACGTGCTGAATTTCGGCTATGACGATTCTCCTGGATTCCTGGAAAAGGGTTTCGTCGTCCCAGTGGGGATTTACCTGAGCCAATCCCTTTGCAATCCTGTTGTGCTCGCGAGCCATCAGTGTGTGCATACAGGTGAGGACCAGTTGTTCATTTACACGAATTTCCCCTGGAAATTCACAATTATTCGAGGCAAAAATAAGAATACAAAAATAAGGACTGACACTGAGTTTTTATAGTAAACGAAGTTCTCGTAAATTTGCCAAAAAATAATTCATTTGAAGGGCGAAGTCATTCTAGTATTAAATTCCGTAAGAAAATAATATTTCGATATTAATATTAACAGCTGGTTGTTGACATTTGTTAAAAAAGGCTATTAATATTTAAAACAATATGCTTTAAAAGTAACGATATTAATAATAAACAATAACATTTAAAGTATACTATATGCATGTTTTGAAGTACGTAAACTTTCAGGAAATTGTTCCTGAATGTTAATCGATTCTCCGAATGATAATTCAAGATATGAAGCGAATACTTGTATTTGCGGAGTTCAATTCGAGTGGACGTTTGCCTTTCAATTCACGCGCAAGTAATATATGCATGCAGGTCAGGCATTCGTTCAGGCTTATTGCAAATGCGAGAACGTATGCAAAATAATACGCGATAAGAAATTGAAAAACTGCATAAACGAAATGACCGGTAAACGTATATACCCTTTCAGATTATTACAATAACATTTTGGTGAAACGAAGGTAAACATCTTAGGAAGTTAAATGACTGGGAATTAAGAGGAAGGTAAATACTCACCAGCTTCGAAACAATACATCGATCGATTAGGACGAGTGCAACCTTCGTCAGGAATGTCCAATTTCAACGGCAACAGGTCCTTCAGTCCGTATTCCGAAAAAACAGGATTCATGCGCAGCAAACCGGCATAACCCATTCGCAATTTTCTGTGCATTCAAAAGAAAAATGCACATTTTTCAGGATCTCTTAAAGAGTTTGTCAAGAATTTTAAAGAATTTTTAAGAGGATTTTGGGGATTTCTTAACGAATTTGTAAAAGATTTTATACACTTTTGAAGAATTTTAAAAAAATTTTAAAAGTATTCTAAAGAATAAGAATTAAAAGGATTCTGAGAGAATTTGTCAATAATTTTAGAAACTTTTGAACAACCTTTCCTGAATTTTTAAAAGGTTTTTAAAGATTTCTTAGAGAATTTTTCCAGAATCTTAGAAACTTTTGAAGTTCTTTTCACGAACTTTAACGAACTTTTAAACAATTTTTCAAACTGATACATGTCTATGAATTTCTCTCACGTGATCACACAAAAATGCATTTCCAACATTTTCCAAAACTTATGCAGATTATAAACTGATTATGAGGTTGATCAATCATTCTGGAATAAATTTCCTTAGCCGAATTACGCATACGTTTTAATCTCTATTACTTTTTATTTCATTTCTGGATTACCTTGCAAAGGCATCGGTGACTCCGTAGACGGTGTTTCCGTCTAAAACTCCTGTGAGAAGGTTGAAGGGCACTCGTGATCCTAGACGGCAGCCAGGACGAACGGCAGGAAAGGCTCGGACGAAATCCATGCATCGAACGTTGAATAATCTGTAGAAATAATCGTCTTCGGGGATGAGGATTTCGTTGCAGTAAGGATTTTTCAGATGTGGTGGCCGGGAGCAGCATTCTTCAGGGTCGTTGCGGTTCAAGGGATCTGAAAAATTCCAGAAATTACGCGTCAAACAAGTTAAAAAGATCAGAAATAACACAGAGCCAAAAAAACAATATAAGGAAATCATTTTTGTGACCTGGAAACATAGTTTTAAATTGATTTAAGAAGTTCGTGTAAGATTTTGTGAAGGCAGTTAATAGTTTTATCGTAAACAGATGGTGCAGTAGGTAAAAGATAAGTAAATGAAGAATGGTTTAATGGTGTAAGCAATAAACATATTCAGATAAGTTATTTTTATTTTGTATTATCAGGCAATTAACGTTTCCTTTATAGCTAGGTAATTCAATACATTGGAAATAGATAGTTCAGTCGAGCAATAGGTTTAAATTCGTTGAATTTCATGAAAATTTAAATTACAGTGTAAATAGTCGTCAAACTCTGTTAAAAACCTGAAAACCTATCTCCAATTTCTCGAAAGGAATTCCTGTAGCACTCCCTTAAGGCAATTAACAGTTTCTTCGTAAACAGAAAATTTAATGGACATACAATATAACCCAGAATTAACAGTTTCTTGGTAGTAAGATAATTTAATCGAAATACAGAACCTCCAGTCTAACCCAGTCTAACCAAGAAATAAGTTTCGATCGGTTGGATCTGACTAGAATTTCAATGAAGGTGGAAGCTAATTATCCTTACAGAAAAACAGTGGAACAAGTAGACCGATAGTGGGCCAATTCCCTTTTCAATCTCGCGTCCAATTAATTAACGAAAAATCACAGTAGACAGTTGGAACTTTTTACGGAGATCATTTTAGAATGACTGGGAATATACACTTGCGACACACTGGGTCCAGTGCCAATTACTCTATCATTCCAGTCATATTCCAGTCGTATTACAGTGGCTTCCGGTTAGTTAGCCCGACACATTGGCATTCGCGAGATTTGCCATAAAGGCTCGAGGCAATAGTTTCAACGAGAAAAGAAATGGTTTCTCTCTTCAGACAAGTCAGTTAGATCTTCAACGATCATTCAATAACGACACACAGATTTTAGCTGTGATAATTAACCAATCTGTACCTATGGGATTAACAAAAGTATGTTGAAGATTCAACTGAATAAATTATCCTGATTATCCAGAAATGATTTCTCTTTTGAGATAAATCAGTTAGATCTTCAACCATCATTTAATAATGACACACAGATTTTAGCTGTGATAATTAACCAATCTGTATCTATGGGATTAACAAAAGTATGTTGAAGATTCAACTGAATAAATTATCCTGATTATCCAGAAATGATTTCTCTTTTGAGATAAATCAGTTAGATCTTCAACGATCATTCAATAACGACACACAGATTTTAGCTGTGATAATTAACCAATCCGTACCTATGGGACTAGAAAAAATATGTTGAAGATTTAATTGTCCTGATCATCCCGAAATGGTTTCTCTCTTCAGACAAATCAGTTGGATCTTCAACGATCATTCAACAACGACACACAGATTTTAGTTGTAATAATTAACCAATCTGTACCTATAGGACTAGGAAAAGTATGTTGAAGATTCAACCGAGTAAATTGTCTTGATAAATGTTTCCATAAATGACCTCAAATGAATCCTCAGGAAATCCTGTTGGCCCTCACCTGCACTGTTATTCTGTCAACTGATTAACCTGACAAACAGTATTTTCAATGGACCAACACTAAAGACTCGACGTGAGGTAAACAAGAATCTTACGAAAGGATCTTGACGAACGTTCGAGCGTTCGTACCTAACGGAATGGGGGCTTCGTGTAGGACTGCTTGGTTTTTCAGGCCCTCATCGGGCCAACTATTCGTCATGAGTTGCGTTGGCTTTCACCGGCGGTTAGCCTCGTTTCGATTTACTGGGACATTCGCGACGCGGTTGTCCAACGACCTAGCCGACGCGTTACGTAATTCCAATGCATTCACCCGCGGGGGGGAGGGAAATCCATAGCCGAACGAGTTTACGTGACAACAGAGCAGTCGGAGGAAGAAATGGGAAGAAATTTCTTTTTCTTCGCTCCTAATTGCGAACCAGATCATTTCTCCTATTCATTGGCTTTGAGAATACTCTTAACAGACGTTTGTTTACGTCTGCTTCGACACTTTTCTAGGTCCGGTATGTTATTACGAAAGTCTGCGATTAAGCTTCGACCTTTCCGCCATTAATATCCTCGCGAATTAGTCAGCCGAGTTCCTAGTGCCATTAGTTTACGCAATTTCTTGTCTGGTCTGTGTTATTTTAATCGGGTCCACGGGCAATTATCCGCAGTTTCCGCAGACTGGGAAAGAAAACTTACCTTGAACCCCAGGAATTTCGCTCTCAAATGATTGAATGGGCAAGAGGGAGAGGAAGGAGCGCAGAAAAGGGTGAAAATTGTGAAATAATTCATGTAATGCGATGTACTCAGCTACTCTAACCAACTCTAACCCACTCTAACCCACTCTAACCCACTCTAACCGGTGTAATGCGACGTACCTAAAGGCGTGCCGGTCAAGGTGTAATCGTGGTCCATGAATTGTCCCCAGGCGATGACCATGACTGTACCCGCGTGGTCGTGATAACCGTCGTCCGGGTGCATTGTGCGCGAGACAATGCGAGATAAGGGCAACTCGTGACCCGTGACGCTGATCCTAGGTGCGCTCAGACCGTCGGCGAAACTCGGACTCATCAATCTAGCAAACAAACAGGTTGGGATTCTTCAAGAAATTGTTGCAATGACATTGAAAAGGGCGTAAGACATTTCAATCATCGTTTTCTTTTACGATCAATGTTTGTCTTCAACTATTTTGACTTTTGATGAAGGACTGGATTTTCTGATAATTATGAGGGAAGGTTATAGACCTGTTTCTAATCAGTTTTATCAAGATTATCAATTTGGTAACTGATCATTCATTTTTCAATCATCTTTCTCTTCTACGGTCAATGTTTTTCTTCAACTATTCTGACTTTAATAAAGGGCTGAACAGACCTGTTTTTAATTAGTTTTGTTGCAACTGCGGTCGTCAAATTTAATGTTTCACCAATGAACACCACTTGACAAATGATCAAAGTAATAATACTGAAACTTTTGTAACTGTGGCTCGTTTATTTGTTAATGAATCATTGTTGGAAGGCTTTCTCAAGTGATTTCTTAAGCTATAATTCTTGGACAGGTCGACTGACTCTGTTTTCACCTTACCTGGAAAACGGTGACAGGGTGGACCCCCAGGTGGGGTTCTCGAGATTTGTGCAAAGTCCGTCGTACCTTCGGTACTTGCCCGGTCGACACTCGACATTGCTGAGGAAAGCGGGGCAAACCTCGTTGATAAGAGTCTTCGAAGTGTCGATAAGAGGCAAACTCTTCTCAATTTCCTCCGCAGTCAGACCATACCTATCATCAATGGGACAATAAAAATTTTGAATGCAACAGGAGACTAAATAAATAATCACAACAAAATTCTATACAATAGATGATAGCAAATTTCACTAGCAGGTCATCACAAATTTAAATACAATTGGAGTTAATAGGAGAAAATTAGATATGAAAGATCATAAGAAATTTCATCAACAGGAGCTTAAATAAATAAACGTAACAAACTTAGGTACAATAAGGAAGTACACAAATAACCTAATGCCCAAACAAGTGATTACCAAATGAAAAAATAATTTCCATAGGAGACTCTTGATACAATTTGTTTTTTCTTGTACTTCGTCCCCTCAAAGCTTTCTGTTTAGATAATTTCATTGGTCCTCAACACTTTTACATCTGAGAATTTCGCAACTTTTCCTCACCGAGCCCACCCAAGTGATTTGCATTTTTCACGGACGAAATACGACGTCATGGCTGACGTTGATGATTCAATTTTCGATATAGGAACTTACGTTTGCGCTAGATTCCTTGAAATATCGAGCAGCAACTCGCCGACTGTTGCGAGATCCTCTGGCCTCCACATTTCTGTCTTTGGTTGAGCAACATCTGTACACAAACACAAACACACACACACGTACAGTAGTAGTAACTTTATAATAAACAAGCTTGTAAACAATTTAACTCAAAATCCAAGTGAAATAGATAAGAACTCTGTATGTAACTAATTTTTTTTACATTTCCCAGGTGTTCATGATGAAACTGTGTACTTGACAAAAGGAATGAATTTTCAGCGAAACAAATGTGTAATTTTATAAAGAATTTGAAAAGTGATAAGCTAAATAAGTGGTCTTAGATGTAATTTTGAAAATGCTAAAAGGGAATGGAAATTGTTCATTGTGATTTTTGATGCTTTGTTTTTGGAATTTTTCAGATAATTTTGCACTTACTGATTCGTTTTCTTGCTTCCACGTAAGCTCGATTTACCGCATCGTAGGTGATGCAAGTTTGCGACCCTCCAGCAGCTGGAGGACTATCAACATTAGTGTAATTAATTATTTAAACAATTAATAGAACCCTAAAAAAAGTCAATGAGCATAGTAGCAATTAATTAACTAAGAAATTGCTTTTTATTTCCTACAGAAGAGTTAGAAAATTATTCAAAAATAATGAAACTATCGTATTTTGCTGATATAATTTCAACAAATCATTCCCTAATTATTAAAATAATTATGAAAGGCTTCAAAAACTTTCAATAAACATATTAGTAATTATTTAACTAAGAAATTCCTTTTTATTTCTTACAGAAGCCTTAGAAAATTATTTAAAAATGTTGAAAGTATCGTTCTTTTTGCTGACACAATTACTGGCATTCCTTTGCAATTTTTGCCGGCCATTTGAAATATTTACGAGGCTCAAATGAAAGCTTCAACCACTAATGGACTTCCTTTTCGTCACGTAAAATGCCGACATAGGAATTCTCTCGTAACGGATTTTAACGGTCCACTAAACGCACACGTAAATCGAATGCCTTTAATAAATAATAATTTACAGGCACATTTATCCGAGCCATTGACTTTAACCGCCCAGGAAAATACCGTGTGAGTTTTTTTCAAGAGTTCCTTACATAACAATAAAGTCGAAGGAATAGAATTGACACAAGGAAAATGAAAAGGAAATGATGTAAAGGAAAATAGTCATTGGAAGTGTACAAGAATTTTGTTGTAAAATTTGTTTTTAATGGAAGAAAAACAGCGCTTTATGTCTTTTAGGAAGATATTTGAAGGACATATAATATAATTATTAGTAAAGTCATAGTAAAATTCCAAGTACACAGTATTTTATATACTTTTCAAGGCTAACTGTATAATTTTACCGACATTTAACGGAATTCTTAGTGGAATTAGTAGTGGAATTAGTAGAATTAGTAGAATTCTTAGAAATTCTTAGAAATTCTTAGAAATTCTTAGAAATTCTTGGAAAATCTTGGAAATTGTTTAAAAAATTCTCGAAGTATTAGACAAAATAATTGCTTTCAACATAAATTCATCTCAATTTCGCGACATAATTTCACTTTCTCTTGACTTCTGGACGAAGAGAAAATTCTTGAAAATTATTTACAACATTGCTCGGGTATTAGGGGACCCTCCCCCGTTTCCTGGGAGGTCAGGGGGGCGCGGTGAAAGTCTTGACCATACGGCTGACCGCCGTTCCTGCTTTCACCGACAACCCCGGGGAAAAATCCGTCGCGGAATCGCCTCGTTATGCGTGACGCAACCATCGCGGATATTCACGTTGACGTGTCTCTCCTCGAGAAAAGGAAATTACCCATTTCCGCCATTTTTTCCGGCACTCGGCATAATTTTACGCGAATTTTTCCAGCCAGAAACGAGTGTCAAATATTTTTGAAACACTTTCTAACGTTTTCCTATGAAAAAGGAAACTGATTCGAGTTGTCTGTGAATTCATTCCTTGATCCCTCGTCGAGAAAAGGAAATTCTCCATTTACGCCATTTTTTTCCGGCACTCGGGATAATTTTACGCGAATTTTTCGGGACAAAAACGAGTGTCAAATATTTTTAAAACACTTTAAAACTGATTTAAGTTATTTGTGAATTAATTCGTTGATTAACCATTTCGTCAAATAATAATTGTTCTCGAAATAGTAGAATCAATTTCTTAATCATTAGAATCTTTTAAATTCTGATTATCATAATATTTTCATTGTATGAAATATCAAACAAACCGTTGTTTCATTTATTATTTATTATTTACTATTGAATATTATATTTCTTGCTGAATATTGTTAAGAAATTGTTGAATAAAAAGTAGAATACCGAAGGAAATATTGTTTGAAACTTTCTTCTTGTTTTGCAATGACTTTTCTTTTTTTAATCATTTGTTTACTCACTATCCACCGCGCAGGAGATTATACGTATAATCATAAACACTCGTTCTGCCTGGTCCGTTGAGAATTAAGGCACATTCCTCTCCACTTGGATAATTTTCCACCGGCTGATACTGCAAACCGTTGCAATTTACCAGCGAAAGAAGAAAAATTGACAGGAAACGCATCGCAATGGACCTGAAAAGGAATTAATTAACACAATTAACATGAACACCAAAGTCATGAATTACCGAAAAGAAACAAATTAATGAACAATGGTTGATGACTGCTCGTAAAAGAAGAATATGAATTAATGTGTTTTATAAAAACAGTTGGGAATTTTAGTCAATGCTTTCATGATTATCATGGAATTTATTAATCTTTTCTTATAAAATAATAAGAAAATTTGAATGATTTTCGAAAAATGCGTTTATTTCAACGTCTTGGTTTTTTCCTAAAATAATAAGAAATTTATGAAAAAAACTTTAGATGTTTATTGCACAAAAAAACTGGACATTAACTAAGAAATCTTCTTTAAATATCCCTTCCCTTTTAAACCTAAAGTAATAAAATTTCTAAGAAATATATGAAAAACGATCGATGACGAATCGAGCGGAAAATTTGCAGGATTCTGAAAATTCCTTTAGTTGAAATGGCGAATCGATGAGGATCGATCGATCGATCGATCGATTGGAAAATCGATGGGCAATAATTGCCAGGAGCACGCGTTCACGTTTTCCCGGCTCCTTGAACTTTCTGCTAACGAGAACGGCAACTTTATTCCCCCCTCTCCCCCCCTCTATCATCGTGCAAACGTAACGTCTTTAACCCCATTCGCGGTAATTCCGATCATTTGCATCTCTGATCTACGCCGGCATCGATCCTAGATCCTCGAAGAAAGAAAACCGTTCCTTCGAAGCGAAATCAAACCGTAAAAGTTTCGATTTTTAAAACGTAAAATTCAATTCATTAGCAGATTCGTAGGATGTTAGAGAATTTGTAAAATTTACAGAATTCACGGAAATCTAATAGTTGTACAGGACATTATGATTTTCAATGGACTTTTTTGTTCTATTTTTCATTAATCCTATTCGTTATTACAAAATTAGCAACGTTCACAAAATTTACGGTAAACTAAAAACGCATTTCAATTATTAAAGAACTGTATATTTCCTGTACATTTTTTTTAGAAAAACAATTTAACATAATCTCCCACTCTCGCATTAATAAGATGTAACACTTTAAAAAATTTACAACAAACATCAAAGTATTAATTCACTACTCTTTACAAGAATTTACAAAATTCATTCTCACAATTCCCCAGGAATATTATAATTCTTAATAAACCGATTCAGTACAACAAATATTCCTAAATCTCTATGAAAAATTACATTGACCATAAAAAGCAATAATCCCCGTTTATTCGCTGAGCAAAGAGAAACCGTTGTTTCGGCAAACGTCAAAGAAGAGATCGATATTTTGATGTAACAATCTACGCGAGGCAAAAATGACGTTGTTATTGTTGTACGGAAACGTGGATTTTTCTTGCGCAACCTGCAGGACTTTTCTACTCGGCCATAGAATTCGTTTTGTAAGGCGCTCGGCATTCAGAGAAATGAATAATCGCGGCGATCCATATATGTAATGACGTAACGAGATCGAGCCAGTCGGCGAACGATGACGAAATGTGAAAGGATGGAACGGTATCGATATTCTATTCTTCCTTCTTTTTTTGCCCTCCCCTTCTTCCCCTCCTCTTCCCACCTCAGTGAACACACTTACATCCCTTTCGTAAGAGCGCGCGCACGCGTGTGAATTATTTCTCACGAAGGTAAAATCGCGAAAAATTGTGCAAATAAGTACAAAACGATCGATAGATCGATAGATAAATTCGAACGGATCGAATCGAAGGTCGATTTTTTTCCAGCCGAGAAAGTGCGCGTTTTCAACGGAGAAACGGGATTGGTTTATTAATTAACTAATTTGTATCAATTTTGTCTACCTGTACATTCGTTTATTTATGTAACGATTCGTGGAGAATTTTATCGTTAGTCTCAAACAGAATTTTAAGACAGAATTTTTCACATGCGTGCTAATCAATTTTAAACGAGGAAATTCGAGGATCATTTTTCAAATTGTCAAAGTAGACGTCTTTACCGGGGAAATTAATTTGAATTTATAATTAGCTCGTTTAATGGATAATGCGCATCAATTATTCTATCTATCTTAATCCATCTATTTTTAATCTATCTATACTATTTAAGCTCTACTTACTTCATACATTTATTTATTTATTAAAAAACCCGTTGTGAATTTTTTCAATAATACATAAAACGATTTAAGATTTCTGTTTTATCTATTAACTTCTCTTTTATTTTGCGCACGAAATAAATTCCATTTTTTATACATATTATCTAAACCAGCTAGTTTCACTTATTTTCTTCCCGTGTCTTTATTACTCCATTTACTTCTATATTCCAATCGTCCGATTTCCATTTTCTCATGCTTATTTATCATTCACACTTTTATCTAAATAAAACATTTCCCTGCTTTATTACTTTCTTTACATTAATTTCCCCTTTCCCCGATAACAACACCTACTTATCTATTCACGTTTTTACTGACATTATCGTATTCCTTTCATCGTGCGGGATTATAAATTGACGGTCTTAATTCGCCGCGGGCAAGATTCCTATCTAAAGTTCTGTTAGTCCGTATTCCGTTTTAAGTGAAATGCAGCGTCACGAGGAAATGACGAAACGAGAATCTTGTTTCACGTCGGAAGTCGGCCTTTCTTCTGTCCGTTGCGTGAAAGTATTGTTGATATAATCGTCACTTAATTCACTCCGGGCCCCGGGGCCAAAACCGCTCCGAAGAGATCTCTTTTTTCATCACTTACAATCGGGCCAAATTATACGTTAGGCCTAGAAATATTCTTAGAAAAAAGGTAAGCATCTGTTAGGGATCTTAACGAATTTATTAGAAAAGGGAAAACAGTATTTGCGTCATAGTTGTTAGTAAAATACGGTATTTCGTCTATAATTGTTATTAAAAAATAGGATTTGGATCACAATTATTTTGAAACAATAATATTTGGCTGAATATTACTTAAAAAATAGTATTTGATCTGTAATTATTTGTAAAACAAAGTCTATTTGATGCTATAAATTCGTATAAATTCGTTCAAATTATATTTTACTCCCCAAAATATTTCACAAAAATAAATTCACATCTTACGAATAAAATAAAATTGTACTATCCTCTAATTTCTCCTGAATCTTATATACTTGCTCGAAATATTAAAGAATTCATATTACGCAACAACTTTATGCCTTCCGAAGCAATTTATTCAAGTTTTGTTTGAAAAAAGGGAAATACCGGTGGTTCTACGGAATTTGCGGTTAAACGTGTCATTGACATTAATGATCGCCTTAAGCAGTGATTTTCCGCTCAACCGAATATCACCGGGAAGATGATATATATATATATATATTCTCTTTCACCGCGGCGGTTTGACCGCTCGACTTTGCGGTTGACGACCGACGATCGGCCGTGCAAACTCTTTTTCCATTGCAATCCTGACATAACACCGCCGGGGGCTTTTTTACGCCGAGAGTTTCTCGCGAGGGAGTCGCTCGAGCGTGGATGAGAATCGCGGAAGAAGATCGGCCGAGGAAAAAGAAAAGAAAAAAGGAAAAGAGAGGGAAGAAGGGGAAGAAGGGGGGAAATGAGGGGAAGAAGGGGAAGAAGGGGACAGGGGGGAAAAGAGAAAAAAGGAGAAAAAGGAGAAAAAGGAGAAGAAGGAGAAAAAGGAGAAAAAGGGGAAAAAGGGGAAAAAGGGGAAAAGGGTGAATGGGAAAAAAGGAGAAAAAGAGAAAAAGGGGAAGAAGGGGAAAAAAGGAGAAAAGGGGGAAAAAAGGGGTAGAAAGAGAAGAAGAAGCACGAAAAGAAGAAGGAAAAGTAGGAGAAGGGGGGGAAACAGAGGAAAAAGTTCCCGAGATCTGCAAAAAATGCACGCAAAGTACAATTTTGCGAAATGAGACGGATGAGAAAAGAAAAAATGGGCAAGGCCAAGCTTGTACGGGCGAGGATGACTAATGGATCCACGTATCCCGTCGACAATCGGGGATTAAAATCCACTGGCCCCGCCGGTGAAAGGATTCGAAAGCTGGTAAAAGTGTATCGACGCTCGCACAAAGGAACATGGACGGAGAAAAAAAAACTGTCTCTTCTTGTCTTACGCAATATTGCATAAACATAATTGACGGGCGGAAAGTAAGTCGGTTGCTCGAATTAGGAAAATGGGTTTGGCCAAAACGATAGAAGTGGAAAAACAACATTAAAATTCATTAAAGTACACTGATTTATCTAAAATGAAAAATAAAAGGGTTGAGCACAGCGATAGAATTGTAAAAGTGGTAAATTTCATTAAAATAATAGAACTGGAAACAAGAACAAAATTAATTGAAGCAATAGGCTTAAAAGTACGGTAAACTTGGCTAAAGCGATAGAACTGTAAAAGCAAGTCAATTTGAATAAAGTAATAGAACTAATATTGTTTTACTTTCAATTAAAAGTTAAATAATCACAGATAATTAAGAAATATTCTACAAATAAAATCAATATCAAATTGTATACCAAAATATTGACTTAAATATTACCAAATTAATACAATTACCGTTGATTACATTCTTAACAAAAATCACTATTAACATACCAATTCCATTAATTTCATCAACAGAATAACACAATAATACAAATACGTTATATTGCAAACTGTGAATAACTGTCAACAATCCCATTATTCTATCATTTCATTTCATTGCCGTAAAATTACTATAATGAAATAATTGCATTTCATTGCATTTCATTGCATTAACGTATTCATACGATATTGTTTCATCGTTAACCCAACGATTACCTTTAATAATGACATCGTGTCCTGTCTGAGCTTGACTTTAGGCGTTGATAAGCGATAAGAATTGCGAATTACCGGTTAGTACAAACGGATAGGTAAACCGGTTGGCCGATTTCGCCGGGGCAATTCCTCTTACGTTTAACAATGAGCTATTCGGGTCGGACAGGTATTCTGTTCCGGGATGGGGTTTTTATTGTTTTACACGCTGCTAGCAGATAGTAAGTCATGCGGCTTACGTTTCACGTTTCCAATTTTATCGGGCACGACGATCAAGATTGAATATCCCACTGGCCAGAGATAAAAAAGAAATACAAGGAAACCAACATTTCCAAGTTCGTATTTTCACCGTTTCAGAATTATCCACGTAAAAGGGTGAAAGGTTACGTTTTAAGAGTAGAAATTGTTTTTAATTCGGTGAACATTGGATTGATTTTAAGTGGAAAAGCAAAAATTAATGCTGTTTGTAGATTAATTTAACGAAATTTCCATGTTTCAAAGCACTTACTTTGCTATCGTATTTAATTACTCGAATAAAACATTACATATTTTAATTGACACCTGTGCTAATTGTTCAGTAAAGTAGTACATTTTTACATTTAATTACAATTATTAGACAGTTTTACCTTGTTGATTTCTTCATACATAAAATAATACAAACAATTGCGTTACTTATTTAATAAAATTCTTCAAAATATCGACATAAAATTCATTTATACATGGAATATAATAAACACCTTAGTACAAAAAATACCTTAAAGAGTACCTTAGTACAAAAAGTACCTTAAAGACCTAAGTACAAAAAATAGCTTAAACATTTTATTATAAAAAATACTTTATACATCTTAGTACATAAAATATCTCAAACACCCTAATACAAAAAATACCTTAAAGACCTTAGTACAAAAAATACCTTAAAGACCTTAGCACGGCCTATTTAATAAAATTCTTCTAAACCCTTGGTTACGAAATTCACTTGGCACATCTCACGCGTGAAATAATAAAATCCTAAGTGCTAGTTATTTGAGTAAATTCTTCGTCCGTGGAGTAACGAAATCCCATTACCCCTGTTATGCAATGGGATATCTGGATCAAACGTTTCGCGTTTGTCAGGCGAGTAATTGAAAGGGTAATTGAAAGTATCCTCGGCGAAGCTTTTGCCGTGTTTCGTGACGAAACGAAGACCAGTCGTTCCGATAAACATCGGCGAGATCATCGAAATAGAGCGAGGATGGCTTTCTCGCTGGCTTATATTCCCCTTTCACTCTCCCTCTCCCCCCTCCCCCCTTCCCCTCTGCAAGGTTCGTCGCGAAAACCGGCAATTAACAAACGCTTCGTAATCGACCGATTCGATTCAAACTCCGAGCAGATTAATTAACGGGCAAATGTCATGGAACCGGAGAAATATCGTAATTGACGACGGTTAATTATCGTAACCGGCAATTATTACGGGACGTTTAACGCGAGGGTCGAAGGTCAACTATGGATTTTCCAGGGAAAGTTTTAACGCGAGCTGTGTGTTTCAAGGAAATTAGCCAACAGCTGGCGGGGAGCAATTTGTTGTTCGCGCTTGAGGAATTTATTCGTACGAGATGGAAACATGAAATTCCTAAGCGTCTTAAAGAGTTTAAAGAGTTAACTTTATGCGCAGATAATAAATTTGTAACAAACTGTTCGGTTAATGGAAAGAAATGATCTGATAATACAAGAACACAATTTTAAATGTATTTGTGGTTACGTTAAAAAAGGATTACGTGTATTAAAGAATTATTAATGTCCTATAAAACTAATTGTAAAATTCTACTAATTTTCCTAAAAATCTAATGAAAAAAGTCATTTAATGAGAAAATTAAAATTCAATCACAATTACATTTTTATATTGCATTTTTTACTTTTATTTATTTTACAATTGTACTTATTGTTCGTACTTTTGTATTCCATATTTTCGTAATAAAGTGGCTAATTAATGCCCGTCAATTTCAAGGCCGGCTGATAATTTTGCCGAATTCTCGCCTGTCAGAAATCTCATTTAATCGTTATTGCTAAACGGCGATGATGTAAACCCGCGGGCAAAAACATCCTTTCGTTACGGTAACCCACTTTTTTTCGGACAATTATAATCCGGGCTGATGGATAGTGCAAATAAAATTCGCGATGGCATTGCAGGAAGATAAATGGCAGTGATGCAAACGCGAGGAAGAAATTGTTTTGATGATGCAAACGGTTTTTAGAATCGTTAAGATCGTCCTTTTTGTTACAGTTTTGGCTGCAATTTTTACTTTTCGTCATGTTTTTTTATGAATCTGTTGCGAATCATGTGTGTAAATCATAAATCTGTTGTAAATCTGTCTATGCAATTACTCATTTAATAATGCAACATCATGGAAATTCACAATATCCCTTCAATTTCTCATCTTATTCTTTAAAAAACTATTGTGTCATAAAATTACTCATTTTATTATTGAATAATTATCATAGAAATCCACAATTTTCCCTCAATTTCTCATCTTATTCTTTAAAAAACTATTGTGTCATAAAATTACTCATTTTATTGTGGAATAATTATCATAGAAAACCACAATTTTCCCTCAATTTCTCATCTTATTCTTTAAAAAACTATTTTGCCATACAATTACTCATTTTATTATTGAATAATTATCATAGAAATCCACAATTTTCCCTCAATTTCTCATCTTATTCTTTAAAAAACTATTTTGTCATACAATTACTTACCCCTTTAATAATGCAATATCACAGAAACCCACAATCTCCCCTCAATTTCTCATCTTACTTTTTCCAAAACTATTTTGCCCAACAACGTGGCCATCAAATGATACAACAACAACAACAAGAACAAGAACAACAATCTTCGGACACGATAACCTACAATCCCTTAAACACACGTGAAAAACGAGCGTATAAACGGCGAATTACATAAATCCGCGAGCGTGTATCGCAGAAATGAGGATGTTAACTCTACAACGAACGTTCGTCATTGGCCATTCCCCCCTTTCCCCCTCCCCTTCATCCCCGGTTGGCGGGGAAAGGTTGTTTTTCGGTAAGACGAGAGGGTTGCGCGACGGAATTCGAGACTGGATATTCCATCTGGTCGTCTCCCCCCTCGTTCCAGGGGCGAACGACGGGGAGGAAGGGGGGAGGGGTGAGGGGTGAGGGGAATATGTACCGCGGGGGAGGGAAAGCAAAGCCGCGAACCGGTCCGTCACGGCGATTGTCCGGCGCGGGGTTCGCGATTTACGCGAGAAAGGCGAAACCGCCTGACACAGATCTCTCGCCTTTTATTACCCCCTCCTCCTACTCCCCTCCCCCTTGTGCCCCTGTGCCCCTGTACCCCTCGGGACGGTTTATCAAAGACGAGGGAAAACGATGAAAGGGAAGGAATTAAATGCGATTGTTCGAGTCAATGAAATTATGAGGTAAATAATATTTTTCTTTTTTAGATAATTCTTTGCTAATCTATGTTCTTAAAATGTCGATATGAATTGCATTTTTAAAGTAAACATGTATCGTTGAGTATGATTTTAGAAGAAAAGATAATGGGGCCTCGTTTTGCTATGTAAAAATTGTTTCGAAAAATAAAATTGTTAAGTAACGGACCCTTTTTTTATGTAAAACGTTGAATGAGTTTCTTAAAAAAAGAAACATATGTTTCGTGAAGAAGTTTGAAGAAAAATGATGCTTAATAATGACACGCAATAACAATTTGTTTCTGTAAAACATAACAATAATGATAAATTATGTTCCTTAAGAAACACATGCTTGTAACAAAATTTTTGAGAAATTTCAATAGAAATTCCAACTTTAATGAATTATTATTTTCAGGAGATTATTATTTTTTTCCAGAAAAATTAAGTTATTTCTTAATAAATAAGAAACGATTCATCAAAAATCTGATAATAAACGACAATTTTTAAGCCACCTTGTGCTCTTCTTTCATTTTAGCTTCGATTTCAACGTTTTGTATGTATTATTTCTATGTTTAGGAAAAAAATTCACGAGTTTCCCGATTCGGAACGGCAAAGGCGCCGAGTTACGTAAAACTCGTAGGCTTGTTTTCCTTTTCTTTCCACTTTTCTCGAGGGGGAGGAGGGGAAGGGGGGCTGAACCACCCCGTAAACCGCATTTCCGTTTAATGGGGCATGAAGACTCGGGGAAAGAATTAGGAAAAACAATTGCAAGGGAAATAACAACGCGAAGAAAGGATTAAAATAAATCGAGTGCAAAGAAAATAATGATTAACGTTAATTCCAACGACACGTATTTCTTCCTTGTTTAATTAATTGTTACGTTAAATTTATATTATTGTAATACGATGTGTCGATTAAAAAATGAACGCAGACCATTCATTTCGAAGAATCCACTAAATTCTTTTACTTTCTTAACGCAAATTGTGTCGTTAATTTTTGACTTTGCGATTTTTCTAATATTATTTACATAATTACAACTCACCTGTGAGGCATTTTGCCGGCCGTTGGTCCACGTGGATTAAAAAAAAAAAAGAAGAAGAACCACGGCACACTCGACACTTTTCCGGCGCACTTTTTCTTATCAAAAACGAAATAAAATCAAGTAGAAAAAAGACTGAAACCGACGAACCCCGCCAGAGGGGGGGAGGAAAAATTGCAAGAAAAATTTGCAAGGATTCTAAGAATCGACACTGACTCTGAAAATTCCCGTGTAAAAAAGATCACAGAATTTCGCGTTGAGCACAGAAATCGTCGGGAAAATCTTACTGAAGAAAGAAGATTGTTAAAATGAAGTTGAGGGGAAGGGGGAAGAGGTGTCCCCTTTTTCCGTCGTTGTTTTTCCCTTTTTTCCCTCGTGAATTCGGTGGTTTTGTGCCGGGGATTTGATTTTCGCGCAGTGAAAATCGGCTACGTCGATTGGCAACCGTTTTCTGGCGCGTTCTTCCGCCGGTGGTTGCTCGCCTCGACTGTTTCCTTCGCGGCGAGTGCCGACGCCGGATTCTATAACGCGCCAGCGCCGCGGACCCCTCCCCTCTCCCTCTTCCTCTCAGTTCTACGGGTGTTACCGTAACCCCCCTCCCCCCGAGACGGTCGTGGAAAGTTCTCCAAAACCGTCGACGGAGAAAGGACGAGGCATCAGGCAGGGACAGGGAGAGTAAGGGAGGATAAGGGGGAAGAGGAAGTAAGGGCGGGGAGAGAGGAAGTTTTGGAAAAATGAATGGGAATAGAGAATACGGAGAAAGGGAGGAATAAGGGAAGAGGAAGTAAGGGCGGGGAGAGAGGAAATTTTGGAAAAATGAATGATGAGAGAGAATATGGAGAAAGAGAAAAACTGAGGGAAAAGGAAATGAGGGTGGGGAGAGAGGAAGTTTTTGAAAAAGTGAAAGAATAAAGAATATGGAGAAAGGGAGGAATAGGGGGAAAGGAAATGAGGGCAGGGAAAGAGGAAATTTTTGAAAAAGAATGAAAATAGAGAATATGGGGAAAGAGAGAAACGAAGGGAAAAGGAAATGAGGGCAGGGAGAGAGGAAATTTTGGAAAAATGAATGAGAATAGAGAATATGGAGAAAGAAAGGAATAGGGGAAAAGGAAATGAGGACAGGGTAAGAGGACATTTTTGAAAAATAATGAGAATAAAGAGGTTTTGATAACAGTTAAAGATTAAGAAAAAAGAAAGAAAGGAAAAAAGGAAGAAAAATAGACAAAGAAAGAGAGGAGATTGTTAAAAAAAGATAGGAATATCACCTCTTAATGCCTTGAATTTAAATTATACGTTTGATCAATTCTCCATTAATCATCGCACAAGAAGAGTTACCAAAGTTTCGACGAATTTCTCACATTTTTTCTTCTGTAAACATCGGAAAATTGAATGTTAGGATTAGTCGACGGTTTCCCTCGACATTCTTTTCTGCGGCGAAGCCCTATTTTCGGTGTTCTCCTTTAGGCGATTCGTATCAAGGCCGGCGAGTGTTACGAGTCGCGCGCCATTGGTTTAGAGAAAGGAGAGCGAATAATAAAGTCGCGTGTGTGTCTCCTCGAAATGCGCTTCCATTCTTCCCTCCAGACAATTCCTCGGGAAGGAAGGAAGATATTCCGTCACTGGGAACAACAATTATATCCTCAAAAAGATAGTCAAATAGTCTTTGAACAAATAATTAGGGATTTTTAGGAATTCTAAGAATTTTAGGAATTTTTATTTCAATAAAATAGTCCAATTATTTTATTGTTACATACTTAATTCATATAATTGTAATGATTTCCGGTCGAATAGTCCTTGAACAAATAATTATGGATTTTTAGGAATTCTAAGAATTTTAGGAATTTTTATTTCAATAAAATAGTCCAATTATTTTATTGTTACATACTTAATTCATATAATTGTAATGATTTCCGGTCGAATAGTCCTTGAACAAATAATTATGGATTTTTAGGAACAGCAGGAATTTTAGGAATTTTTATTTCCATAAAATAGTTCAATTATTTTGTATTTTATATTTTTTGTTACCTTATCAAACGCATTCCTTATTCAACATTATTCTCTTTTAAATTAATACTCTTCCCTAAAACGCAATATTCCTTAACAAATTTCAATCATTTAACTCTCTACTTCTTCTTAACGTGCACTTTTCTTTGATCATTTCACTATTCTTTGACACATTTCCTTCCTTCTTCAGCCGTGAGTTATGTGAATCAGATGATTTCGATGATTGCGCAAACATCTTAGAGAACATTGCAAGATCCGTAAAATCCGCCGAGCGTATAATCGATTTGCTCTTCGCTGATCGCTGGAGAAAACTGCGCTTTTGCGCTGATACAATTATTCCAGCTTGTCGCGATTCATTGACTCGACGAGAGACGGAAGGTGTTTCGTAATTGCGGAATCGAGAGCGAATCGTCCGTTCATCTGCTCGTCATTCAATTACAAAATCGATCGATCGGTCGAAAAAGTTTCGCCAGTAATAATAGCCAAATTTTTTTACCTTCTTGCTTCAAGAATTGTATCTTCGACTGCAAAAAAATTTTTCATTTTATTTTATTCAGTTGAACCATTACCTATTATATTCTTCGTAGGATTGGTGGTCAGGTTTTCTTGTCATTTTAGAATTTTTAAAAGAAAATAATTTTCTCGACAGAACTCTTGTTAGAAATTTAATTTTGTCATTCAGAAATTAAGAAATGTTATCGTCCTTCTGAGGAATCATAGTCAGTTCATCATTATTGAAAAAAATAAGTCTTGTCTAAAAATTGAAATTACCCAATTACAGTTTCATTCGCCTATTAAAACCAAGACTCGACCTTAAACATTCCATTCGAAAAGGCGTTTACATTCTTTCGAAAGGACCCTATTTCTTATTCAAGGGAAAAGAGAAAGAGGTAACAACGAAAACGAAAAAGAAAGAGAGAAAAGACGACAAGGTAAAAAAGGGAGACGAATATTGTTCCGAATTGTTTGACGCACAGTTGCGCAAACTTTTTTTTTTCTTAGCAAAGATCTGCATGACGTTTATTATTCGGAAGTCACGGAGATCCGGGATTGATTTAAAACCAAGGACAAAATTCTGACAGAGACTCACAGCCTTCGGGTACTGTCACTTTCCTTAATTAATTAACACATTCATTCAACCATTTCAATAGGGGTAATCAACAATTAAGGTACTCAATAGTCAAAGGAAATAGAATAAAATTTAGTAACGCAATCGGTTGGCAAATCGTGACTAGAATTTTATCTCTCTTCGTAATTTAGAAACACATATCTGAGCCAATCATAAGAATTATGTAAATAACGAAGGTACCGTCACTTTTGTTAATCAAATTCATTCATTCATTCAATCATTCCATTTTGAACAGAGCTAATCAACAATTAAGGTACTCAATAGTCAAATAAAATAGAATAAAATTTATTAACGTAATCAACTGGCAAATCGTGCCTAGAATTTTATCTCTCTTCATAATTTACAAATACATTTCTCAGCCAATGATAAGAATTATATAAATAACGAAGGTACAGTCAATTTTGTTAATTAATTAACACACTCATTCAATCTGATAATTGATACACACTTTTTTCTGGGCTTTTGAAATTCTCGAAAAAAGTCTGCAAAAAATAATAGACAGTAAAACTGGACCAGCTAATCCTAAATTCGGCACAATTCGCCGGATGGGTATGTAAATTTTGAAAGGCGGAATTACGCGAACGCCCGAGGAAAGGGGGGAGGGGAAAAAATGGGCAATGACTGGGAGGAGGGGGAGGGGGAGGGGAATTGCAAGGGGGCAAAGTAAATTGACTCGTCGCGGCCATATTCCCATGAATCGATGGAAACCGAGTCGCAAACGGCTCCGGGCGTTGCGCTAGTTTACAGTTCAGTGGACCTCGGTTTATGTAATCCCCTGAGCTTTCCATTCCGATCGTAAGCGCAAAAGCTCGATATTTTTCTCGTAAACAATAGGCAAATCGCGACATTTTTCGTCCATCGCTAATAAAAGGAAAATTAACGTCAGAAAGGATGAATTAATGAACCCTTGGGATAAAATTAAATGTAAAGGACACATTAATTTATTCTTAAGAATTATTTTATTTAAGAACAAATTTAATTTAAGAACAGATTTAAGAACAGATCAAGGACTAATGAGCTTTTAATTTAAAATAAAATGTGAGACACACATTTATTTATTCTCAGGAATTTCATTTCATTTCACTTCATTTCATTTTTAAGTCATTGTAACTTGTTTCAGCAACATATTTTCATTAATTATCGCTGAAGGAATTTATTTAACACGTTTTTATTCGCATTGTCGTTCAGTTTCGGCGAAACTGACTTTTCGAATAACATTTCGGTCGTACGCATTCACTTTATGCGTGCAAGAAGACAAATTACTTTCCGGAAATGTCCGTGCAACGTGCTGAATAATAATTTCCGGGAAAAGAAATTTTTTGACCGTCACAAAACAGGACCGAAAGAAATAAGAGCAGAGAAATAAATATTTTTATTTCTTTGCACGACTCATTCGTACTGTATTTTTTTTTTTTGTAATTTCGTGTTCTCAAATTAATTAGGTGGACAAATAAACTGTAAAACTCTCAGCGATTTTATTGCATTTGAGAAATCGCGAAAGAAATTTTCGTCACGATCGCAAAACTTTCCTCGAACGTCCGCTGAAAGGGAATGAAGCACCGAGAAATTCGAAAAAATAATTACATTCTCTTTAAACGACATGACTTTTAAAGGAAACTATGTTCACAATTTATAACATATTGACATTACAAAAATGTCATCAATGAACTCAATATTTTTAATTAATTACATAAATTTACACAATATTTTTAATTAAGTAGTTAACTGCCACTAGCGAAATTATAATACTTCATTTCATACTAAAATTCTACCAAAACCTGAATTACAATGTAAAATAAATTTCGCCAAAAACTACAATAATTCGCACAATTTTAATGCATTTGTCTTCCTTTTTTTTCTACAAACCTTTTTATGTGTCTTGTTTTTTTCCTTAAAACTTCGTATGCCCCCTCTTTTTAGTACCAGGAAACAGAATAGTTCGAACGGTGGAACATTTCGACAAAAACTACAATAATTCGCACAATTTTGATGCATTTGTCTTTCTTTTTTTTTCTACAAACCTTTTTATGTGTCTTGTTTTTCCCTTAAAACTTCGTATGCCCCCCTCTTTTTAGTACCAGGAAACAGAATAGTTCGAACGGTGGAACATTTCGACAAAAACTACAATAATTCGCACAATTTTGATGCATTTGTCTTCCTTTTTTTTTCTACAAACCTTTTTATGTGTCTTGTTTTTCCCTTAAAACTTCGTATGCCCCCCTCTTTTTAGTACCAGGAAATAGAATAGTTCGAACGGTGGAAGAATTGGGCAAGCAAAAATGGCCCGGGGGTCTGAAATTCCGGGCGATAGGAGAGAAACGGATTGATCGATGGATCTCGATCTCGATCGCGGGGGTATATCGCGGTGAATGTGCTTTACATAGACGCCCGTGCTGAACGGGAGAGAAACTCGAATTACTTGGCTGACCTTGTTAAAAATTACACGCATAGGAATCGAAGGCGATAAAACAACCGCCAAGGAGAACGGAGAAACTGCTTCCCCCCGCGAACATATTTTGTATCACCTTAGTATCGCTTTCAAGTCAACGTTTTTTCTTTAATCAAAACGTAAGGTAAAACGGGGCTTCTCGTCTAAGTATTTATGGCACGAAGGAAATGGAATTTCCTGTCTTAAATAACGCAAGTAAATCGAACAAAGGGTTTTCAAATGTCTACGTTTTATTAAACTTTTTACCACGGTATCACTTTCAAATCAATGTTTCTTATTCAAAATCTAAGATAAAACAGAAAAAATTACCTAAGTATTCATGGCACGAAGAAAATGTAATTTTCTATCTTCAATAATGTAGATCAATTAAATAAAAGATTTCATATGTGATATCTACGTTGAATTCAAGCTTTTAATTTATAGGTTCTTAAGTGTATCAAATGTATGTATAATAAACTACAAATTACAATAAAGATTTTTAATTCCAGCATTTACAGCAACCTAATCTACGATTTACGAAAAAAATTCCACACAACTTTTTTGACAATTCGACGCAGGCAAAACTTCCGCCAAGGGTTCCTTTATTTTCCTCAGGGTAGGGCGGCGTTTTCTTGCGAAATTCTTACGTCATCGGAACTGGATATCGGCTCGCAGCTGGGCCACGCGAAACGCAATGGCGAGGAGGGGTGAGGAATGGGAGGAAGGTGGAAAAAAAAGAAGCCGAGATGAAAAAGAAATGCTCTTGAAAGGCAGAACGTATGTGTTCTACGGAACCTTGGCATTCTCCACCGGCCAATCTGACCCGAATAATAATCCTTTTCCCTTGCGACACCGCGCTAATTCTCCAAAAAGCGCGTATTTTTCAACCCAACCCCCCCTCCCCCCCCCCCCCCCCCCTCACACCATCGATCTCGACAAAACAGGAAAAGAAATTTGTGCAGCGCAAATGACAACGGCCGAGGAAACTGGTTTTCTTTCTCTCTCGTTGATGACGGTTCATTCATTCGACGATGGTCATCTGAAACAGTGAATATTAATTAGACAATTACAGAGAAACATAATGCACCTCCACCTCACCCTGAATTAATACAGTGATTAATGCAGTGGAAATTGTTTTTCTTTATCGATTATGAGTGTTACCTATTAATTAAATAATCACAGGAAAATATAATACACACGTCTCTTTAGATTTATTTAGTGAAAAATTGTAAGATTTGAGTAAATCATTTTTTTTTTGTTGCTGACAGGCGTCTAATTCTTCGGCAGTCATTTAAGAGAATTTAATTAAAAGAAACAATGAATATTGGAATTGCAAAAAAGAGAGTATATTGTTTACCATGCGGACTTTGGTTATCCTATTTCTTAAAATAATAGACAGAAATTTCTCGGTTAGCATCGTAGGAAACGATACTTTCGACTTTTAGAACCGATCGTCAATAACTGCTTTCCACGCAGTCGGTAAGACAAAATTTACTCAGAAGTTACGAAATATAAACCATTGAGTTTCAAATATTGTCCTAAGAATTGCCAAATTATTTTATTTAACGATCGTACTTCAAAATCTACTCGTTTTATTTTTTCAAATTTTGTCATTTATCGTTTGTCAGTAATTATCTTTCGAGCACAGATGTTTCAGTGTTCTACCATCTGTGAGATGGAAAATTTCCCATTGTTTATAACATTCGTATAAACCTTTGAAGAATTCTTCAAACGCCAAACAATATCATTTATGTTTTATAACTGGTAAATTTAAAATCAGACAAAATCTAAATTAAACGTTGCATTTAGCAACAAATTATTATATTTATAAATGTAGATTTTACAAAAATAATAACGTTTAAAACCAAATTTCATATGTAATAAAAATAATCCATTTCTTTGCGTTAGAATACTCTTTTACCTCCTGTACAATACTTTATTTTTCATGCAGAATTTTAACAATTAATAAAATCACGTAAAACAATAAAACCCACAAAATATTATTCAATTAATGACCGTCAATTTAAATTCTTAAAAATGCATAACCGTATAACTATTAAACAATCTTATTACGTTTATAATAATCCTTTATATAAATCCTAATATCTTGAACAATCCCAATTTTAATTTACTTGCTTGAG
The DNA here is from genome assembly GCA_963989215.1 of Hedychridium roseum. NCBI lineage: Eukaryota > Metazoa > Arthropoda > Insecta > Hymenoptera > Chrysididae > Hedychridium > Hedychridium roseum. The sequence goes on along the minus strand of OZ022321.1, from coordinate 4,439,761 downwards.
CCAATGGCAAATAAAAATTGTAAACTCTGCAAATCTCGCACCTTTGCATATTGCCACGGAAAATTTCGTTATTATCTACCGGGCATTTTCACCGTGTGGGAGAAGACGGAAAGGGGATAGCGTGAGAGGGGAAGGGAAGGGAAGGGAAGGGAAGGGAAGGGAAGGGAAGGGAAGGGAAGGGAAGGGAAGGGAAGGGAAGGGAAGGGAGGGATGGGAGTCGCAATGTCCGCATTTTAAAGAGGATGGCATCGCGAAGGGGGACACGTTCGCCGCATGGTGAACTCGTTGGAACAGCAGCACCGAGAAGTGTAAATGGAAGTAGAGGGTGTGCTCGCGCACGGTTGAGAAGAGAGAGGGAAAATGAGAGTAGGCACAACGGGAAGGACCGAGAGGAAATTATAAGGGGGGGAGATTGAACGAGAAACAGAGAGAAAGACTGTACGAGCAAGAGAGAGAGATAGAAATGGGAGATAGGGGGAATAGATGAGCGACAGAGAAGGAGGGAAAAGGGAAGGAAGGGGGATTCAAGGAGCAGGAAAGAGCGAGAGAGAGACAGAGCAGTGAAAAAGAGAGATAGAGCAAATAATAGAGAAGGAAGAAAAAATGCAGAGAAACGAAGGAAATAAATGAACAACTGAGAGAGATAGAATTAGGGAAACGAGGAAACAAATGAACAACGTAGAAAGAGAGAAGCGAACCAACGGGTAAGAGCGAGAGAGAAAGGGGGAAAGGATCAGAGAATCTGACAGAGAGAAACGCAAGAGGACGAGCAGAAGCAAGGATCAAGGGAAGTAAGGAGACAAGGAAGGAGACGACACTGAACAGAGTGGAACATACGAGCATACGAACCACCGGGGAACGAGGGAAAAAACGTCCACGACGAGAAAGGAGGAGAAAAAGGTAGAGCAAGACGACACGGACACAAGAGAGAGAGAGAAAGAGAGAGGGGAATCGTAGGAGAGAAACGGAGGGGGAAGACGAGAGGAGACAACAAGGTCCGCCGCAAAATACAAGTCGGTAGGATATCGACCAGCCGGAAGTCTGAGTAGTTGTTGCCATGGAGACGCTCAAGTCAATTTGACCTGGGCCAACAGTCAGCGGCATACTGATGCACGATATCCACAGCTCCTATTATTCACATTGTTTTTATCCAACGACCCAACGACAATCAACGGTCGCCCACGGATACCTGCCGCGACAATCTTTTCCACGGGATCCATGGACTCGTGGATCTTCGTTACAAGGGACCCTTAGTTGATCATAATCCAGTGGTCGTCAAGTAATGATCGTTTTGGTTCCTGCGTTGCCAGATTCAAATGGTTCCCTGGCATAGATGATCTGATGATTCCATTAGGAATCTTGGAAAAGCTTGAAGAAATCATGAAAGATGCTGCGACAATCTTTTCCATTCGATTCATGGATCTTGATTAGAAGGGATCCTTAGTTGATCATAATCCAATGGTCGTCAAGTAATGATCGTTCTGGTTCCTGCGTTGCCAGATTCAAATGGTTCCCTGGCTTAGATGATCATTAAAAATCTAAGAGAAAAGCTTGAAGAAATCATGAAAGACGCTTGCTCGATCATAATTCAATGGTCGTCAAGTAATGATCGTTCTGATCTCTACATTTCAAGATTGAAACGGTTCCTCGGCATAGATGATCTAATAGATCATTTAAAAATCTAGAAAAAGCTTAGAAAACTCGTGCAGGGACCTTGCCCAGGGTTCTTTTGAATACACCGCGGCATTTCGGGGAAGGAAAGAACTGCGTCGAATGTTTGGGGTGAACAAATCTCACCCTCCGTGCTATTGACGACGGGGAATGGTCGATGGATTACTTGGAGTTAGGTCATTCCATAAAAACGCAAATGTGTGGGTTCAAGTGTAATAGAATACGATGGAGGATCAAGTACTTTAACCGAAACTCTTCCGTTGCATCATACCAATCCCTCACACTTGGTTAAGTAATTTCTCTGCAAAGAAAAAGGCTTTTCTCCACGCAACAAAAATAAAAATGCAGCTCTGTCTCCTCCTTCTCCTTAAACAAACACGATTATCCGTGTAATGATAATTAAAAACGATTCTTGCGTGCGTTGGATAAACCGCTTGTCGATGCTCTTAAAACGATCTAGTCTTCGCACGGTGCGTCGAAGAATTCGTTTTCCCTTGAGTTTCGCAAGTATCGGCTTACACAATGTAGGCGTACGTGGCGCGGCACTTGTTCGTAAGATCGTACGGGGTCGAGAAGTTTCTCTCGTTGGATCGTCATGTCTCGTCTGAGGGACTGCGGCCCGTGAGGCAGATGGACGGCAAGCGTGACACGTGCCACGAACGATGGATCGAAACCGGAAGTGGTCCGGCGAGAGCTACGGGAGTTGCCAGGGCAACCGTGCCCTCCTCGCTTAACCCCTCTTCCCCCTCTTCCCCCCCGTCTATGCTTCCACGTCATTCGAAGGCAGTCCATTATTCTGTGTCGCTGCATCCTCCGCGCGTTCGAATCTTTGCCGGCGAGATTCGCGCCGAAACAAACGGCCACGAAACTCCCCCCTCCTATCATTGCCCTTCCCCGCAAATCGAAGGAACGACGCGCCGGGAACCCGGCCGTTGATTGTCCAAAGCAAATAAGCGAATTAGCCCGTTCCGCACGGGGGATTCTTAAAGCTACAACTTTCAATGCAGATGCTCTGATTCTGAACAATGGCGCTGTCTACTTTAGACCAAACAAATACAATGAAACTCTCATAGGAAGCTAATACAGCCTGATGCCTGGTAAATCCAAGTAATGCCAGATTATTAGCTCCCTCATTTCAGTTTATTATCCTGATGACTTTTTCGCAAAGTTCTGTAATTCCTGTCTAAATTTATTTCTTATAAAAAGACTGACGATGAAAAGGTGATTGTTAACCGGAATTCCAGGTTAACAAGGGCAAAACTTTGCTAGGAATTCAATAATGTTTGATCTTGGTAGGGCAAAGGTTGCGCGGTGAAAATAGAATTATCCTACACGATTTTCTACGGACGTCAGTGGGTTATTGCGTGGATGATCCTCAGCCAAAGGATATCGACGCCCACGAGCGACAGGCACGATATATAGGCGAGCAAATTACGTGCAAGTAGCGATTTCCTTGTCATCTCTTTATGACGAAAGTTACGGGACAGGGATACTGATGACGTATAAAGCAAAGCTCTTGTCCTGTGATTATCCTGCCACGTCTGACACGCAGCAACGAATTTATGTGCCATTAAACTCGCAACAGTTTGACATAATTGTCAAATTTTTATTGACAAATATGGGGGAATGTCGTTATCTTCAAATCCAGGGCACAGATTTCTCTGGTATTTTAATCTGCTGTAACTCCTTAAGGTTACGCATAAACCGCCCTGTAATTACCGTTGCTGCAACTGCAAAGCTATAAACCGGACGACTGGGAAGTTTGCAACGCGAAGGCCTAAATGGCGAGAATTTTCATTGCGACGATAGTTTGGCCGCGTCTTGCGAAACAAACGCAACACGTAGCCTCGGCATCGAATGTACGAAAATCAATACCGACCGAACCAGCAGGAGCAGTGTCGAGATGTTACCTATATATCAGCAGATACCCTGTTACGAGGGGTTCATACGGAACCGCAGCAAACATTTGCCCCGCTACACTTGCCAATAACTTCCAACACGCCTAACAGTATGAGATTCTCCGTAATATCACTGTCCCAATGTTGATTAGGTCGGTGATAGCCATTAAGATCGTTGTAAATGTTTGACGAACGATTCGTCAACGACGTTGGCGAATTTTCTTAAGCCTGGGTCCCTAATTATTGTCAAAAAAATTGTCCAAGGGGTAATTAGTGGTTCGCAGCAACGTCGTGGGTCATGAACGACCTGACCCAAATTCCAGCGAGGTCCTTTGTCGTTCGTACTGGTTCGGAACTGGTGCACGTTCGAGCGAGGCTCAATTTCGAGCAGCTTTTCCAAGGCTGGGGCTAGTGCTCGCTCACGTACTTTATTCGTTTAATTTGCTTCGTTATTTTCGGCTGGTAACGTGAAGTTTGGCTTTAATGAGGAACCTCTGCGCGTGGGACTACGGATTTAGCTGGGTTTAATAAGTGCACTGCCGTGTGTTTCAGGCTTCCACAGTTGTAGAGGCCCACCGGTCCCTTTCCCTGACTTTTAGCGCCATCTATCGGCGAGGATTTTGAGCTTTCGGTCGATACTTCAGATTGGTTTCTACCTGAAAACTTGGTTCGCGTCTACATTCTTATCTTGTTTTTATCGTCGCGGAATTATGCGTCCTTCTTGCTTCCTCTGATATCAGTCTTGCTTATAAACATGGCTACCGGCAAAACTGATAACACGTTCTAAATCCTACGGTCCTTCGAAAATCTAATACTAAATCTTTTACTTACGCGGTATATATACACCGCAATAGTTTACACTATAAATTTTATGTTGTCCACAACTTACTAGTTTAGTAAAATATTAGCAGATTATTCCATTTTTTCGAGATATAAATTTGTATTAAGTAAAACTTCTACTTAAAGTTTACTTGCAGATCTACGTTTCCTTTGAATATCACTGCGTAAAAACTTTTGAATTACGTCTTCGCGATTTATGCTGACACTTTCACAAATATGCAATTACATGATTGTGGTGGAAAAAGTTGGAAGACTTTCGAGCAAAGTTAGAAGTTCGTGTATACCGAGCAAAGTTTCAAGTGAGAGTTTAATAAGAGTATGGTCCCTTTAAAGGAGAAATGTCTACTTATACGTGACGAACCTTTTCTTCCCAGTTAATTTGTGCCCAACTACTAAAGTGTAAATGATTCACGGATCTTCTTCAAACCGAAATATACTTTTGTAGCGTTCAATTTTACTAGATTCATCGTTTGTCTGCTGCTTTCAATTGAAAAACTACGAATATTTTACCTGTTGTCAACGATCATGAATTCCAAAGGTCATAAAGTGTTCAGCATCGTCGTAGTTTGTATCTAAGTATGTGCAAACTCCATCGAGTGATTTTCATGGAATCAATTTGCTATTTTAAGAAGAATAAGCGCGTCGACCGTCGATGAGTCACATCATCAGAGGCCACAATTGATCATGGCATGCAGACGCCATGCTATTCCTGTTATTTCCGTGCGCGTTCATTCGGTTAAAACAAATACTATGTATATCCTGAATAAACAGTTTATTGATTTATTGCTTTTTCAGAAAGATATTTCCGTTAATTTCCATTGCAGGCTCGCGCATTCTGTTTTCGTATCAAATTCGGTATGCACATCGAGACAACAGGACGATCGTAAATTCTCTCAACAACTACAGGACAAACATTTGTGTTGCGTGGAATTTGAGGATTTCGCTGAGCTTTTCGAACGATTCAAAAAGGGATCAAAAGTTAAACTTTCACCAGGAGTTCTTTGCTAAGAAAGGAAGTAGATTACGTCAACGACAAGCCCAACGAAGCTTCAAATCTGCAATCTCAAATATTTCAAGATTCTTCAAGAATAATTCTCATGAGTCAGGTCCTTTACAATAATTTCTTTGCGAAGAATAATACTAAGTTATACTACCAACAACCCCATGAAATCATCAGAAGTAGTGAAGACTTGCTCAAACATAAATTCTCCATTCCTATCGAACCCTAACTTTCCAACGACTATTTTCTATCACCCCGCGCTGATTACGGAGCAAGATTGAACCGATTTAACCAAAGAGAATCCCTTCTGAAAGCCGACATTTTGGTGTTCCTTTGCGTTGTGCGCGATATTCGGAAATCGAGATGTTGTGCATAGTCAAGGTTTGCCTTTGCGCACACCGATCCACCACATCTTCGTTAAAGCATACATCGTCCACGCTTTTGCAGTACGTAACGTCACCGTACGTGTGTGTATATGTGTGTGTGTGTGTGTAAACGCGGTGTACAGCGCGGCAGGTCGGTAAACGCGTTGTACTTACACCTACGGGCATTCGACGAGCATAACTCTCGTGCACTCTTTTCCCGGCCTAAGAATCCGCGGGGCTGACGGAGGGGGACGACGAGGGGGGTGTACAGTACATGCACGAATTCGCGCGTGCAGCAGGACGTACGTACGGCACGGAGCCGATTCCCAGAGAGCAAACGGTCCCCTCCCCCCCCCCCCCTATTTGGTTCTCCGTTGCTCGCGCTCGTCCCTCCCGTTCCCTCATTTGTATGTCGACTCTGGGGATAACCTGCTGGCGCGCGTGTAGGCCGAGCTGGACGACGTTCGTTTAGCCCCCGCGGGAGGAGACAGCGGAGGGGTAAAGAGGGGAGGGTGAGGGGGAGGACAGGGGGGAGAGGAATCCTCGGGTCCAGGGAATACGGTGCACTCCGAGGCCGGAGCTTCTACCAACGACCTAGCATTCCCGTATGCCCACCTACTCTATCGAGCGATTCAAATGCATTCTTTCTTCACTTCGCTTTCTTTCTTACTCCCTCTCGAGACCCCCTCCACGTGTCCTCCTTCCCACCCACACACGCGTGCACGCCGAGGGACAGGACAGACGACCCCACTCCTGTTGCCAAAGAGAAAGAGGGATAGATGGATAGAGGGGGAGAGTGAGAGAAAGAGAAGGAGGGAGGGGGAGATAGATAGAGAGAGAGAGATAGATGAAGAGAGGGAGGTTGAGAGAGAGAGAGAGAGAGAGAAATAGATATATTTAATAATTATGCTCATTGAGCAATTAGTATAAAGAACACACAAGAAGAGAAAAATTACAATATAGACTAAAATAATAATAAAATACAATAAAGTATAGAAAATTACAAAATAAAAAACAAAAATGAGAAATAACAGCCATAAGAAAAGTAGAGTTAATACTAAAGCTTAATAATACTTAATACTAGTTAACTACGCTCACCCTCTGACGAAAAGAGATGACTGTATAAACTGAGAGAGAGGGAGGAGTGAGGGAGGGAGGGGGAAAGAGAGAGAGAGAGAGAGAGAGAATGATTTGCTCAAGTCCGCCGACAGAGGGATCCCTCGAAGCAATGCGCGAGGGGAATCACCTAGCGAGAATCGTCTTCCCGAGGAACGCAAATCTCACAGCGAACTTATCCTGCGTATCGTCGGGCCGTGTACCTTCGATGATGAATTTCCCAGCACGTGTCGTGGGTTATCCTTATCGGCCGAAGCCGCGAGAGTCGCAACAGCCGCGGGGATTGCGGAATTCCGCGCGTTTCCCGAACGGGGTTACGGCGCTTTCGAGTTACGACATCGCGCCGTCACAATACAAACGCGTGGCGTCATCGCCGTCGGGATTTCTAACGCGACTCGATCCCCCCTCCACCCGCGGGGGTCTTCGATCCGATCTTCAAAGCACAAACGAACTTTCCAAGGGAATCAAACGGATCGTTAAACCGATCCGCCCGCACGGAAAAATTCTTCAAACTCCTCTCCGCGAGAGGTTTGAGAACTTTCTTAAAGGCTTCGTCCAATTAATTGCGATGCGCGTCATTTTTGCCGGTGAAAGCATCGTAAATCAGCTGGCCGCAGAGAAGAAATTCTGTTCCAGATCCTTCTTGGCAATAGTTCCACACGGACTGTGTATATATACTGTCGATGCGTTTCTCTTCTGTCGCAGCGAAATACGCAAATTCTGCGGGTATGATAATTTATTGAAATGTTCCCTACGAAAAACGGGGCACGTCACTTGTGAAGAAAAAAACAACTGCGCAGAAATGTTCCGGATCAACTGTATGACTTTTCAATACGTATGAAATAATAATAAATTAAATGAACTTGGGTCTAGAATTTCCGGAATATTCCAGATCAAACGGTTCATAAAATTCTTGACAATTAAGCGATTAAATGTTACATTATTCCCCGAAAATTCTCGAGCATAAATTCCCCAATTGACCATCGACATCTGATCGGTTTTCTCGCAGGTGTTGCGGCACGCGTATCTTCGACGGATCACTTCTTTCTCTCGAGGATTATGATTCCTTGAGGTCATGGAATTCAATAACGGACGAGGTCGAATGTTGTTTTCTCCGTCTGATCTCCCCTCCCTTCCCACTACGATCTTCGCTTCTTTCTCTGTTTTTCGTGGCTTCCATCGCGCCGGTGTGTCGAAAGGAGACGAACGGGGATCTCGCGGAGAGGGTGGGGGGAGGGGTGAGGAAGGGAGAGCAACAGATCCTGTCTGTGTGCCGTCGGTGACCGTGCAGGAGGTTGCGCTCATTCATAGGAATTTTACAGCTTGTCAGGCTGGTTTGACCGGCCTTTGTCATGGAAGTAAGGCAAAAGAGAGACAAGAAGAAAAGAAAAAGACACATTCTCCGAAGGTTCACGTGAGATTCTCCTGAGTACGTGTCTGCGTGTAAATGTGCAACGCCCGCGTACGTCCTGTGACAATGACAGGCCGGATGGCCGAGGGTGGCCATCTTATTCCCCCTTTACACAGTCACACTTTTACCACAGGATCGTCCACTTTGCGAGAAAATAATCGTCGGCTCTGCGGAGAACGGTGGATGCATTAGAAACTTGTAAATCGTTTAGGAAGTATTAATTAGAAATCTGTTCAAGAGCTTCGGCAAGATTTACGAAACGTCCTGTCAATGGGTCTCATTTATCAAAAGGATACATCTGATCCTCTTGTGATATCGTCATTTAATTTCGTAGCCCTTAAATTGATTGTTGGGTAACTTTAATCTGATACTCCGGAATATTATGATGAGCAAGAACGGGAGTTGTCAATCGACGTAATATCAGATCAGAGTCTAATTTTGGACTCATGACTGCCTGGTTTATCAGTACGAATCTCGTAACGACTGTGTCGAGAAGTACAAAGTAATTGAAGATTGTTCCTTGAGGTTAAGGAACGTTTAGGATCGAAAACATTGCCCTGCTAGGTGCACTAAATATCTCTGATGCCAGAAAAAAGGATCATTAGGATAAGTCCTTAGCCGAGGATGGTGTATTTAATTTTCCGCATTATTATTACCCGCGCTCGGACGGTCAGTTATGCCCGGTTGGATTTCTCAGCGGTCGTTCGGCCTGGCGAGCGCATTTCGCCGTGGATCCGCGTTTATAGAAAAGGACGGAAGGTGGAGGAAGATGCGAGGCGCAAGACAGCGAGCAAAACAAATTAACATCCCGATCGTGCGTGGGGACCGCTGTCCCAGCTCGAGTTGCCCCTCTTTCTCTTCCTTTCCTTTCTTTCTTTCCTTCTTCCTCTCCTTCTCTCCCCCGCCGCGCCGGCTTCTTTTTCTCAATCTCCTGTACGAGCGGGGCCGTCGCCACGAAGACGGAGAAGGGCCAAGGCAAAAGGAAGAGCCCGAGCACCGGCCGGATAATAAGAGAGGAATGGAACAACAAGTTTGTACAAGTGAACCAAGGTTTCGATGGCGCACGGCCGATTTCCATGGGCGATACTCGCGTTAACGCGAGGAATACCGCTGACATTGCCCGACAAATCTCTCCCTAGTAACGAGCAAAATCGTATTCCTCAAGGGACCACGTGATCATCCTCATCGACCGTTCAAGATCGTCAACTGTTTCCTACAAATTTTCTTATCCACGTAATCTCCACGTTCCTGTCATATGATCCTTGCTAATTTATTCGAGAACTCTTGTCCAGGAAGCTTTAATAAAGTACACTCGCTAAATCATGCTTGAGGACTCATCGAATTTATCCCTAAACACTTAACTCTCGCAGGAATACCTGGCTGATTCGCTTTAAAATCCGCAATGTTACAATGCTGCTTGTATGCGAAACCTGCGTTCCACGTTCGTTGAAACGCGTGCGTAGATGCACGTAATATCCCGGCATGTCAACGGGAATGGCCCGTTCGGCTCGTCAGGTCGTGGTTTCCCTTCCGGTTCTTCCATGGTTTACTTTGTACGTGGCGCACACGTGGGTGCGAGGGTCGCACGGCTGGTTCATCATCGGTCTGCGACCAGAAGAATCCCAGGGCAGTCGGAAAGAAAGCTTTCCAGTTGATCCAACTCCAGAGGAATGTGAGAAATTAATGCTCCGTTATCTTAAATCATTGCTAATGTAACCGCGAACAGAGTCTCGAGCAGTGGGCAAGTGTTTGAACTAACTGAGAATTACGGAATGCCCAAGTTTGCCCTGGAACAATTTTCAGAAGCTACGAGGAGGACTGAATGGGACAGTTACAAATGACTTATCCGTTGCTCCAAAGGCATGTAACAACACGCCACATTCTAAGCTTCATTCTTTGCGTATAGTGTGAGGACCAGTGTAGAGAAAGCACCGAAGATGTAAAGAATTTTTCAGTGCCCTCGTCTGTGTTAGATCAAATTTCAGAAGCTATAGAGATAAGTGGAGAAAGTAATTCCAATTTATCACTTAAGAAAATTTTTTTATCGTACGAGTAATAGTTACCAAATTTGTATTCATGAACACTCAATGTAATTAATGATAATAATTTCTAATGTCTCATGCATTGCCTTGGGGCAATATTGGAATAGGTTTCATTCTTAATTCATCGGTTCGGTTGATAAAGATGTCGTTGAATGTTTTATCCGAAGGCAGTTTGAATTACCCTGCACAACGCAAGGAAATAAATCCAAATTCCCCTGCCGCCGTCCTAACTGAGTTTCCGAAAATGTTCCAATCCAATCTACCAATTCCATATCGGATACAAAATGTGGGTTAAGTTGACTCGCCGCCCCACAGCGAGGAAAGACTTCCGTTCATGAATCTTTTATCCAAAGGCAGTTGAAGTCGATACTCAGCCGTGGGGCAAGCTACTACCAGTTCCTCAGTCAAGATGAGGTCACCTCGTTGCTCCGCGATACGGTACCAAGTAGAGCGAAATATTTCTAAGCCAACAAAACCCATTACCAATTATCCAAAATTACTAAGTACAATATTTCTGGATCTCCGAGTGCCAGGGGTGATTCTACAAGAATCAAAATTACTGGCCCGTAGCTCTTCTTAATAATAAATACAATTTACAACAATGGTCTCGGAGTGCACGAACCCTGCCAAAAGTACTTGGCAAGTCTCTGCTGTATACCGTTTGCACCTGATTCGCATAACAGCAGAATCAGCGCAGTAGCCACGCATAATACCGAACGTTAGGGACGTGTGGAAGAAATGAACATGACAAGGGGTTTCTTCGATTGGTCGTTGAGTGGCTTCACGAGTTGTTGGACTTTGATCCAACGTGGATCTAACAAATACTTTGAAGCTATAATTAAGCGTGAGGATTCGTTGACGCCTCCCGCGAATTATTTCACGGCGGAAGACGAGTAGCGTCTTCATATTCCGTTGTTGAGGAGGTCGTAGTAAACAGTCGGATAGGAATGCAGCTCGCGTGAAGCTCACGAGGATGAACCTTGGAGGACATCGATGACTTTACAAGCGACCGATAGAGAAGCGCTTCCGAGGTCGCTGTCCACCCTGGGGTCATCCGGCTATACCTGTCGACCGAACAATATCCTATGGGAATCCTCGCCAGGGAAACCAACACGGGTGGGAGTGAGCCGAGGGAGAGTGATAGATAGATCGGTGAACGAGCCGAGCAAGAGGGAACGACGTCACGGGGTAGATAGATAAATAGATGAGAGGGAGCGAGTGAGATGAACGCAAAGGACGAGAACATAGGCAAAGACTGTATAGATGGGCAGAGTGAGATGGACGGAGACAAAAGAGGAGCGAGATAGATTCACCGAGGGAGGAAGACTATTCCAAACGGTGAGGGAACACACGAACTGCTGGGAATACAGAGGGAACGAGATGGACTCACCAAACGAGGGAGAGAGAGTCTGAGAACGAGAGGATAGACAAATGGATGAAAATTCCGTGAGAAAGAAGGACAGCGAGGACGAAGGAAAAGGACCAACCCAAAGACAGGTACATCGATGCTACGAGGAGATAGATAAATAGATGAGTAGGAAGAGTGACCCTGCAGATGAGAACAGCGCAAGGTGTTAGAAGAAGAAAGACACAGAGTACGAGGTGAGGGTGATGAAGAAATGAAGAGAGGGGAAGAAGGCAAAGGACGAGAAGCCAAGGGGGATAGGATAGGAAGAAAGATGAGGAAAGGAGAGGAACGCGCTAGCTGTTCACATTACCTTACTTACTATACGGGGTCAATGCCACCGCCTTCGTCCCGCGGCCCCGCTTCACTTCAGTCGGCTTCACCTGGCCCCCCCTTTCCCCCTCTCCCTGCCATTCTTCCTTTCCTCTTCCTGCAATCTGCGCACCCGTCGCCGGCCGTGTTACTCTCTTGTTTCTGCACCTCTCTTTATTCCTCCTACCCCTTCCTCCTGTAGACGGTGACCCTTTTCACTCTTATCCCGAGCTACGGTTCTCTTTGTTCCTCCGTTTTCCCTGGATCCTCGTGGTCTTCCGCTTTTGTTCGGCCAACTCCCTCGCTGAAATTCTCCTCGACTTTCCGTCCTCCTCGCGTTTCCTCCCCCTTCTTCCGTCTCCTTGGTCCTCTCTGTCATTGAGTGACGGTTTCTCTCTGTTGCTTCCACGGACTTCCGTCTCTGTCTGGCGCCTTTCTGGGTCTTCCGATCGATCTCTCTCTCGTACCGTGCTTGCCTTTCGGTGCTCGTCTTCCACCCTCTGCCGCGGGATCGATCTTCCTCTTCTCCCGCACTTCTCTTCCCCTCTGCGTCTGGCAACCAACGTCTTTGACTTTGTCTCTCTCTTTGGCTTCCTGCATCGCTGTCCTCCTCGCGCTTCATTCTTCGTCCTTCTCCGCACTCTCTCCTCGATCCTCTCTGTCCTGTCCTTGTCTCCTGGCCTTCTTCAATGATTGCATCCTTGTCTCTCTAGCTACGTCCTTCGGGATCACTCTCTTCCGTCTCCTCTTCTTGGCGTCTACTCTCCCACGTCCTGTCCTCCTCCGCTTCTGCTGAGCCCTTCGTAGCTTCCCATCCGCCCCCACTGTGCATTCTCATCGACCATCCGCGTGTGTAAGAACGCGGGGAAGCCCCTCCATTCCTCCCAAAGGGTGCTCGTCGTCGTGTCCATCTCTCTCTCTCTCTGCCTCCCACTATTTCCCCTCAACCCCCTTCTCATCTTGTCCTCTTCAATCCCCCGGGTCTCTCAGGTTCTCACTTACCTCTGACTTCCTTCTCTTTCCCCTCATTATCCTTTCGTCTCTGTTCCTCCTTCCTTTGTCGTACTCTTTCTTCTCTCCACTCTTCCCCCTTTTCCTTTTCTGCTTCGACCTATACCCTTCTTCCTCTGGGCTTCATTCTCCTCCATCGCTCATTCCCTTTTTGCTCCTCGTCGTTTCATTCTGACTCTCTTCCCCCTCTTTCGCTCCCCTCCAGCTCCCTGTGCCTCCCCCTTCTGCTTTCTGCGCGCTCGCTCGCGCCGGTGTGCCTTACCAACTATTCCAAAAATCCGTACTGTTATTATTATCACTTAACCATTCCCAGCGAGTCACCGGCGCGATGCACAACGCGAGACTTTGTTTGCCGGCGTCATCGGCCTGCCGCTCTTCGCCCTCACGGAAATATGTGCGCCCTCTTCCCCCTCTCCTTCCCCTCCTCCCTCCTCCTTCGCTCACTCTTACCCCGCGTTCCCTAGCGTCCCTATTTTTTCCGGGCCAGGGAGGAGGGTGCGATTCACGGGGTGGCGCTGCGCATCGGCCAAGCCGGCGAGAACTTTACACAAAACTTCACCCTCCCCCTCAACCCCTCACCACCCCTCGAACCTCCTTCTCCGACGAATCTACTTAAGAAGCTGACACGAACGACCCAAGTGAAAAGTATTTCAGTGCAGTCGCGAGAGCCGACAGAAAACAAACAGATAATTGTACCTCAAATATGTTAAAATTATTGTGTCGATCAATTTTTAACGGGGATAACAGGTCTCGTGGGTTTTCTATCTTTTTTAAGCGTATTAAAAAAGTATTACGTATTAAAAAAGTAAATAACTTAAGAGTGACAATGTAAATCAGTTAGGTCGATTAACAAGTCGTTATTTTAACGTTAAATGCAAATAACAATCAATGAAATAACGATCAAACGTATGTACAGGGATTATATGGAACAGGTTTGGCAATTATGGAAATGAAATAGGAAAAATACCAAGAAATTTCTCATGTTTTTTTTTTTTTTACAAACTATGTTTCAACGTTCACGGTGACCCGTAAAAAGGTTATTTATTTGTTGTGTACCATTTTTACGGGTGCGCAGAACTGGCGGAAAAGTTGAAATTTACGCCGGGATTCTCCCGTCAATTTTGGAATTGGGAAAAAATGCAACTCGATCGATAACGCAGCTACGCACGTCATTTACATGCATTTTTTTTCGCAGCTCCGCAAAAAACCTGAGTCACGCTATGTACACATCGTGCTAAAAAATGCGATTTGCAAAACCCAGGATTTATCGAGACATTTTCTAGCCGAGTTAATGAAACGCTGGACGAAAATTGTTCGTTCCCTCAGTGCAATAAATCGAAAACGAATTTCTACCTTCCCTGTTCCGTAATGCTGAAATACGTTGGCTAATGCAGGCGAGATAATTTTATCGATCAGCTATAAACAAAGCTGTTTACCGGGCTGAGTAAGGACGTAGTTTGAGGGAAAATAAAAATAGTTCTCCTTACATCGAGAAATATATTCTTCCGCTGTACCGGAAGTGGCCAATGAAAATCCGGCCGACTATGCGCATGCGCCTCGATGACACGGCGATACCAACATCGACGAGATAAAAATCTCATTTCCGAAAATGTCTCTAATAGAAAAAAGAAGTGGTAAAAGGGGAGAAAATCATGCGAATAAACATGATTTTAATTCGTGTACATTTTAGAATAAATTTACGTAAATTTAATTAAAGTCTTTTATAAATAAACACACGGAAAGTTCAAGCAATGAGGTTAACCAGTTTTACAATATTTGCGCACCTATAATTTTGAGTTCAACCGTATTATTATTGCATTTTAATTGCGACGCCTTTATTAACACGTCAAACGGTTTATTAAAATAATAAAACAGCAATTTCTATGTAAAAGTGTCATTATTTTTAGCCTACATTAATAAACTGCGACCCACTTTTGCCGATAAAAATTCACACAAACGTTAAGAACATTGAAGAAGCAAAAAATTCTATTACAAGCACTTCACTGGGTGACCATTTGATCAACAAAAAAAAAGAAAAATCGGTCCCGTTCTTAGGACTTTAGAAAATGGTTTTCGCGAAATTCTGAGCGTCCGAGGGGAGGGGAGGGGGTTGCAGAAACTGGCAATTTCGTTGATTCTGTCGTTGGCGAGGACGATTAGGAGAATCGCGGGGACGTGGTGGACGTCGGTGACGAAAGTCGCTTGTCGACCGTTCGTCTTTTGGCGTCGACAAGCCCGCGGAGATGGTCTTCCAGGAAGTGGAAGCCGCGGGATCGTCGACCCTCGCGGCTATTTCAGTTATTTTGCAGCAAGCGGCTATTTTAAATGTATATTATACGCCGGGGTGGATAAAGATAGTGGGGCGACAGACGATGGGGGAACTACGGGGACGATGGAGGGTCGAGAAGAGAAAAAAGGGCGGGCACAGGGGGGAAAAGGGGGTGGCGGCAAAAGGGAGGGAAATGGAAAGAAGGAAATTGTCATGAAGATCAAAGGAACAGTATGGAAGGAACGTGGAGATGGAAAAATATGACCGAGGAATAGGAATCGTCGGAAATTGAGGAAAGAGTGGGAAAAGAAGTTTAAAGTAAAGAAAGGCAAGGGTAAGAGATGGACAGTAAAGAAATCTGCGAATGTAGGAAAGACAATTAAATTGAAAGAAGAACGAGACTGAAAGAAGGATGTGATTGAAAGAAGAACGAGTGAGAAAAGAAGTTTAAAGTAAAGAAAGGCAAGGGTAAAAGATGGACAGTAAAGAAATCTGTGAATTTAGGAAAGACAATTAAATTGAAAGAAGAACGTGATTAAAAGACGAACGAGTGAGAAAAGAAATTTAATGTAAAGAATGGCAAGAGTAAAAGATGGACAGTACAAAAATCTGCGAATTCAAGAAAGCCAATTAAATTGAAAGAAGAACGAGAATAAAGTAGAAAAGTTAACCCTGTAGGAGTAAATAAAAACAGCATAGAAAAAGTCTTAAAAATGGCAAGTTAAATGAAAATGGGGAATCTCTGTGGCGGGGAAAATGTAAAAATCGTCCAACAAACTTTGCGGTAAAAAAAGGATTGAAAGCACTTCGAGAGAAGAGCGGAAGTAGATATTCCTGAAAAAAGGAAATAACGAAAGAAGGAAGGGAAGATAAAAATTGCGGGAAAAAGGGGGTTGAGAATGACGCGCAGTGAGACTGGTCCAGGGAAATGGGGAGTAAAAAAGGAAAATCAACAAAGAGCGTAAAAAGAGCGTGACAAACGTCAGAGAAATGTAGAATAAAAGGGCCTGAAAAGGGGGAAATAAACAGCGGCAATGTCGGAAATGCGTGCATCTCTGAAAAAGGAATTAAAGAGAATGGAGAAAAGGGCTGCGCGAAAATTCGAGACTCGGTTAAAGGGAAATGCGGAGCGGGGAATAATTCGAGCGGAATGAAAAACCTGTGGAAAAGTGCGTGGAGAAGAAATTCGTCGGGAGGGCAATGAAGAATGGAAGGCGAAAGACGGGAGTGTGGGCGATACAGACATAGATAGGAAAAAAGGGGAGAGAGAGGGGGGGGGAGAAAAAAAGGAAGGGAGATATAAAGGAGTTTGATATTTATAGTCGCGACTCGGCGTCGTTCCGACCTCGTCGACAATCCTCGACTCCTGCTGAAATTCTGAACCGAAGGCTGAGAGGAAAGGGGCCTCAACTACCTTCCCTCCCCTCCCTCCCCTCCTTTCCCTTCGTACGGCTGAGACTGACGTTACTCCCCGTTAAAGGTATTTCCTATGATTAGAATGAGTATTTCTACGCGGCGCCCCGAACGACGCTGAGACTCCGTAAGCGCATGTCTAACCGGCCAAGAATAATTCAACCGAAAGCCGTTGGCGGCTCGGCTTGCACCGACCATCACCAAACTTGCGCGTCCGTCATTGCTGACCAAAGCTCCGCCTAAATCCTATCTATTTTACCCCCCGCACGCCGAACAATACGTTTACCCGAAGAATCGGGTTCGTGGTTTCAATGAAATCGTCGCCATTTTGGTCCACCAGAAGGAAAGGAAATATTCTCTAAATGAAATCGTCGCCATTTTGATCCTCCAGAAGGAAACAACAAATTGGTTTAGTTGCATCACTGAAATCACCTCCATTTTGCTTTTCAGAATGGAAACAATCAACTCTGTGAAGAATTAGTTTCATGACTTCAATGAAATCGTCGCCATTTTGATCCTCAGGAAGGAAATAACAAATTGGTTTAGTTATATCACTGAAATTACCGCCATTTTGCTTTTCAAGATTGAAACAATCAACTGTAAAAAATTAGTTTCATGATTTCAGTGAAATCACTGATATTTTGGATTGCGGAAGGGACTATTCTACGTCCTGAATGATTGATTTATGTTTCTCTGTTCTTAAAACATTGTATATTTTAATGGAAACAGAATCCTTTCCCTTTTCACTTTTCCTTAAAACCCACGACATTTTATTCTCCTATTCGTCTTCTAATTCCTAACACTAATTAAAAGCATTTAGCACCACCTTTTAGAGCTTAATTACAAATGTAAAATTACAAAGGTAAAAACTGCTAAACAAAACGGTTATTTATGAAAATCTGACGTTTCCTTTTCCGAACGACGGATAATTCCGCGACGGTTTTAAATCGCCGCTCGCGTGGCACATTAGCCAACTCTTTTTATGTTTGAATGCATATCGCCGAGTGACTCTCGAGGCACGGCTCGTGTTCAGAAACTAATGCGTTACGTCATCGTCACCTTGACTTTGTGCATTGCGAGTTAATACTGTCGTTACAAAAGCGCACCGCAAACATAAATCGTAGGAAATCAGCATTTCCTTCATTCCGTTTCAAAGGCACCGCTGAGAAAAATCGCAGAATATCAATTCTCCTACGATCTTTCTAGAATCGTCGAGTAACGCTAACCTTTAATTCCCCTGAATAACAAGAAAACTGATTATCGGGAATTAAATGGCAATGTGCATCAAAGGATTCGAATGCACTGCAATTTTAAAGAACAAAATTTTAATCATTCTTGTACAGTTTCTAACATTTAAAAGAATATTTCAATAATTAGGTAAATATTAAAGCTAAACCCAGAGTGCCAGGTTTAGTCGATTTCTGTGACGAAAAACCAACACTACAATTTTAAAGAACAAAATTTTAATCATTCTTGTACAGTTTCTAACATTTAAAAGAATATTTCAATAATTAGGTAAGTATTAAAGCTAAACGCAGAGTGCCAGGTTTAGTCGATTTCTGTCACTAAAAACCAACGATACAATTTTAATTTTGCGCTACAATTTTAAAGAACAAAATTTTAATAATTCTTGTACAGTTCCTAACATTTAGAAGAATATTTTAATAATTAGGTAAATATTAACGCTAAACCCAGAGTGCCAGGTTTAGTCGATTTCTGTCACTAAAACCCAACACTTGTCGATCTTTTTCATACACCTGTTTCAAATATCAGTGATTGCATCGATTGCTTGAGGAAGTATTCGTCGTACGTGTCCTTGCGTCATCGTCGGCTTTGACTTTGTGCATTTTCGCGTTAATATTATCTTTACGAGCGTGCCAGGAGGCCGAAAATGATGGCGGGAATGGCGAAAACATGGCCGTTCGCCGGCCGATTAGCGTCGATAACGTTCGATACGGATTCAGGCCCACCGTGAACGTTTATGCACGGCTTATCGCCGTGCAATTCGAAAACGTTGGCAAACTCAACGATCCTGTGATCGTTCGTCCCATCGAACTGAACAGATTTCTGATACTTTAACGTCTTATAAAACTAAATGAAATCTTCGGTAAATTAATCCTACAGAGATAAATAATCGTACGATTAATTTTCGTAGGACAGGAATTATGAGAGAATATTGTTCATGGAAACGAATTTCCAAAGAAACAAAGGAACGAAAAATCCAAAAGAAAAGAGTGTTTCTAATCCTAATTAAAATTGCTATTAATCAAAAAGCATTGCTACGTATTACGAAGAATTTTTCTCGCTTAAAAATGATAAACACAGCTGTCCCTGTTTAAGTTACTTAAAAAAATCCTGTAACCCTGAACGTAGGATTTCATTTTCTTGAGGACGGGAAACTGTTTGGGCGAAGCCTGGGAAAATCCGCGGTTGAAAATCGGCGGGGAAATGGAATTTCCGACGTTTATGCGAGTCCGCCTTGCTTATCGGTTCGCAACGCGACGGTACGCAAGGTTATCGTTCATTTCGCACGAACAATATGCTTTTCTAGGCCGATCGGAAACCCCGTCGACCTCACCGCCATTCGGCAAAATCGAATAACGTCGGCCGTAATTAAATAGAAATAACACAATTTAAGTAAAACATCTTCCGACAAGGATTACTTATTCTTCCATTTTCCTATAATATGTATTTTAATGATCTAATAATTCAAGTACAGATAATGTTTTTCTGGAACAATTCCTGTATTATTGTCTTAATTTATCATAGCATTTAACAATATTTTGTACAATGCGACAAGCGTGAAAATGAACGCTTCGCTAAGGACATTTGCGGCAACAGCAATTTTCATTAATAATACGCAATTAAATGCTGCAGGATCTGGAAATAATTACTGCAGTGTTACACTTGTAACTTGGATAATTGCAAGCTTGTAGATGTAATTATTGTCGATAATTATGGATAACCATCGTCGTTTAGACAAAAATTAATGCACCGTCCTGTCAATTGTCACGGAAAACGTGTAATTTTCGAAAAACTCGTTGGTTAATTCCTTATCGATATATTAAAAAAATTATTCCTATTAAACCTACAGCAAGAAAATTATTTTCTATCGTACAATTAAATAATTTGTATTACCTGTCACGTGAAACTAACAGCATTTACTAACTCGTGAATAAAACTTGAAGATCCCAAGTTGTAAAATACCTAATTCTACGTATTACTTATTTTTTCATGAAGATATTCTTGAAACGAGTGAAACATGGGATTTCTAAAAATACTCCAAAGGGGTGGTTTCTTCTCGCGGTGAAATTTTCTCGAAATGGAAATCTAAAAGTGGAGGAAATGTGGAAAACGATGAAACTGTCTAGAAAATTTCTTCTTAATACACAACTAAAATCTAATAGTGCAATTTGTATTATTATACTTTGATAATTATTTGCTTATTAACGATCACTTAATTTTCCTTCAACGGTGTGTAAAAAAAGTGTGTCCCTACGGAACGTTAAGCAGGTGTTTCGTTGAATTGGAGAATTCGTGAAAAGTCCAGGTAAATGGTACGGTTTAAAGATGTCCTCGTGTTTCGACAGTCGTCGATACCTGTCCCCGAATTTCGGCGAAACGGATAAAAGCATTTGCCTGCGACAACTGCACTCGACCGTCGGCCGACAAGTAGGGGAAAAAAGGAGCATACCGTTATGCGGTGTGCTTGGTGCAAGGACCTCGTTACGAGGCCAAGCCTGCTGCCCACTCGTTTTCCGAAAGCTGGAAAAATGTCGGCCCGGGAAAGCAGGAAAAGTCCACTGCAAAGTGCGCAACTTCCGGCAAACTCGCCACGTAGCGGGATCTTCGTGATTTCCGTTCCAAAAGAAATTTTATAGAGTCCTACAGTGGCTTTTAATGAACCTCAGAAACGTAAGACGAAGAGATACTCAATACGATTAACTGTTAGATTTATATTCTCTGTACTTTTTTAGGAAACGATTGGTAAAATAAATTGTAGAGATTATTTTGATGAGGACCTCCAATTGTAAGTGCGATTTAAGTAAAGCTCTGTTGGATAAGCTCGGGTAATTGTTTCTGGGGTAACAAGGACTGTGTAATGGCAGGGAATTATCTGACAATGTTGACAATGAAATCGTTACCCGTGCTGATCAATGAAAGAGAACCCCAAGGCCTATTTTTGGCTTGACTAGTTCCACCCCTGCCTGTCAATCTTCGGCGTATATTGCGCTTATACGTGAATCACACTGTGACTAGCGCGTAGGGTGGCTCTAGCCCTTTATCAAGTGCGGAATTGTGTCGATAGAGGCGCTGGCATCCAGTGTCTTTCAACTGCGACGAGCGAAGCTCATGAATGACTTAAGCCGTTGAGTGTCAGTCTGCCAGCTCGCCTAAATACACGGCTCCAGGCATGCATTTCATTTTCTTCTGACGATTCCACCCTCCTATTTGTGGCAGTCAACTTGCGGAAGAATCCTCACGCAACATGGCAATCGATGACAGCCATTGCGTAATAATCCTGTTGAATCCTCAGTTCAGATTCCTATCAGCGATCAGGGTTACGTCATTAAAGCTTAAACCGTGACCTCATTGTGTAGAGCATATATGAGAACAAATCTGCTCCTATGTCCGCAAAATTGTCGAATGAACCCAGAAATTTATTATTTAATCATGTGAGAAACGTTAAGGGATTAAGTCCCAGATTGACATTGATTAGAAATGCATTATGTGGCTCATCCACTTGGTTCTCTTGATCGCGTGAGAATCCCACGACAATTTCCCACGCGCAGCTTGTCGACGCAAGTCGATTTTGAAGTTGCAAAGGTAAATTTCGGGCGCGCAGTGTCTTGGGGCAAAAGTAAATTCCAAGAATGTTTGGATAATTCGGGATGAAGTGCCTGAATCGGGGGCGTTGAGGAGTCCGCCATTAACCCCGGCGGGTGGTTGGCGTTGCTGGGAAATCGGAAATCAGAGTGGAACGGCGCGTGAATAACGATCATCGCGGATGACGTGGGGACGCCTCCGCCATGGGCAGCGAGGTCGACGGTTCGACCTTACGTCTGGCTACGCCACTGCGCGACTCGGCGCCCCCGTGTGATCCTGCGCGTGCATTTCGAAGCGCCCGAGGAATCTGGAGGGGGAACAATGTAAGAGGAAGCCGAAGAAGAGGAGTCGGGAGGACGAGCCGCGCTCGACCGAGCGAGACCGAATGCGGGGGTGGGAACGAGGGGGCAACAGGGAGAGACCGAGTCCGGGTACAGATTTAGGCGCGTGGGGCTGAGAGAAACAGGGGAAGAGTGAGAGAGAGAAAGAGAGAGAGAGAGATAGGGGAGGAGGGAGGGAGAGAGAAGCACAGAGCACGAGGATAAGGGCCTTTTCGCTCTCGACGGCGAACTGCCTCGAGTTTCCCCGTTATCGACCGAGGACACGGATACAGCCGTTATCGGCTCCGCTGTGTACTCCGCCTATAGAGCCGAATAAATCTATTAATTCGTCCCCTCAGGATGCGGTTCTTCTCTGTCCCGGATTCTCCTGCCTAAAAAGGACCTGGACGAACCAGAGAATATCCTGCGAATCTCGGCAAGACGGCACAGAAATGGCCCTA
Source organism: Hedychridium roseum (assembly GCA_963989215.1). Classification (NCBI taxonomy): domain Eukaryota; kingdom Metazoa; phylum Arthropoda; class Insecta; order Hymenoptera; family Chrysididae; genus Hedychridium; species Hedychridium roseum. Next base: position 4,417,400 of record OZ022321.1, on the reverse strand, counting down.
CGTCTTTACTTCTAAGAATCATTTACTTGCACGCTAGAATGTAGTGTACTCATTGTACTTATACACTCCTGTAGCCTAAAAAGTACCTATTGGTGATCCTACGAATGTTTGAAAGACATCTCCAAACATCCAAATCATTGTTTCCTGAGTATCAACTCCTCTGAATATCTTGAGATATCATCCGAGCCTCTTCGCTCCCCGAGTGTTCATCCCACGTCCCGAGATTGACCTCCCTGTGAGGCAGAATATCATCCCGAGTATATCCCCGGATCATCTGGACGTCCTTGTTTCGTGAGTATCCATTTCTCCGGGCTACGTTGATATCCCGGGACAATTTCTGGATCCTTGTTTCGGGAGAATCCATTCCTGCGGCCTAAGATCGACCTGCCCGCGGGCCAGAATATCCCAGGGACATTTCCAGTAACGTCTCCATATCCAAACGCGAAGCTACAGACGAACGAACGGAGTTACACACGTGTGTCGATGTATGAGTGTTGCTCTCGTCGCTGCCGACCCGAACTAATCGTAACGGGTAGCCGAAAATTCCGGTCCGTACACGTCAGTCGGGACAACGTACGGCCCGCGCCGTTCCTTGACGGGGGAGTACGGGACGTGTTCTCGTAACTCGTCGGACGACTCAGCGCCGCGCTGAGATACAATGGACTCGCTCCAACTGTCCTCGAAGGCCTACTTGATATTTCGTCGAGGCCGAACCCGGCTGCCTGTACTACCGCTAATTCAAACCTAACGAGATCCGAAGACGGACAATTTTTCCCAATTCGCTCGTACCGAGAAATATTTTGCATTCATCTTCGACAAACATGGCCCATCTTTCGCTCGGTATGAAAGATCGACTGTTATTCACGCACTCAGGGACACTGTCGCCATTTAAAGCTATACCGCTGCCTGATTTTCTCGGATAACATAAGAGAATATTTCAAAATACACGGAATACTATTAATTCTGAAGATCGAAAAACCCGTGCAAACAAGAAAAACTTGTTACGAGGTAAACAGTTACGTATTCCGCGAACTTTGATCTCTACCGCCTGAGTTACTATCGTACATAACTTATTGGTTAATCTGTCGATGCTAGTTTATGCCTATTGTAATTATTAAGAACGGTTTGTTAAGGTACGAAGTTGATGTAAGTCGAAAGTTTAGTCGGATCGGTGAACAGTCGTATCTGCCTATTGTACTTATGAAAGCAGAATGGTAGACGTTGAGAAAGAAGTGAATACACGCGTGGCCGTAATGCACACGTAGAGAAAACGAACGTGTGGAGCAGACACACACACACACACACGTACACACACAGAAGCGTAGAGGCACGCGCTATTGCGGACGAGTCCGAATGAAATCCTGTTTCGACATTCTCGATTCACGTCTGGACCGGCCGACACGCCTCGAGAACGTACTTTAACGGAACGTGAACTCGTGTTTCACGCGCACGTAAGGTACATTTGTTTACCGAATTGTACGGTGGAATGCGCGTCCCTGAAGACAGGTCGACAGTTTTACCTGACTCGAACGATGGACCTCTTACAAAACGGACTGTCGAGAGGTAGGAAATTCACGGCTACCGACAGCGCTCTACACCGTTCAGAACTGGGCTATTTACCTTAATTTCAGCTAGTGATGGCGACGCGCGGACAAAGGAAAGACACAGGCCTAAATGAGCCTGTTTGTCTGACTTTCCGTTGACTCACAGTAAACACCTAAGAAGATACATTGTACGTGACAAAACAAGTATGTCATTACGTCTAAGGAGCATAAAACCTGGTATTTGGAGGTCTTTCAAAGCTTTCTTCACAACAAACAGATTTGTCAGCTGTACATCGTGGCCAGTGAATAATTTTAGGCCGAAATTTAGTCCACGTCAATCTCTTTCCCCTTATAATTGTGTAACTGACAAGGAGGGACTGGTTCTTAAAGCAATCATTATCTAATACTTGGCTGTTCGATTTTCTAATAGAGCTCAGTGAATATTCCTCAGCAAAATATGCGCATAGTCAAAGCGATGGACCGGTCCGCTGTGGAGCGCAGGAAGATGTCCAAACTGGGATCGATCAGCTCGATTCCCTGGCCATGTACATAGTTCGTGCTATTGTCTAGGTTGTTCACGCAGCAACGGGTCGAGCGTGCGAACGTCCATGGCTTCGAATTGCACTTGTGCTATTCGCATTGGCCGCTCGACCCGTGGACACGTTAGGTTTTTCTCTTTTCGTTCATTGACGGATGGACTGGCCAGAGTGGAGACGCATTTGTAAGTCCGGCGCGTAGGCAAGCGTATAGTTAAGTCCTAAACAGCCCACGTACGAGCAGAAATGCCATATGCGCTTGGCTTTCGAAAGGGTCCATATCCGAGGCATCTACCACGACAACGAGCGCAGCAGCCGAGGGAGGAAGACGCAGGACACGTCATAGAGACCGGAGGAACAAAGATATAGAGTTCAGAGAAAGAAGTACCAATACACAGGGGAAAAATCTCACCTCTGTATGCGTACCTGGGGGACATACACACACACACACACACACACACATACATACACACGTCTCGAATCGAGCAGCGTCTACACGAGTACCGACAAGAGAACGTCGTCGGTGCGGCGGTGTACAGAGGGGAACGGTTTCCCTGTACACCGCGTGGCTCCACCCACACGGTCGCCACCGTCGCCGCCGTGGAGGCGCACAATCTGGCAACAGTGGCTCCCTATAACCGATATTGTGGCCGTGGATTGAATGGAGGGGAACTAGCTCAGGTCGAAGCATCCCCACTGCTACGGTCGACGCGGCAACCCCTTAGTTAGGTAGGGGCGACCCCTCTTCACCCGAGGGACGGATGCCACGCTACCACACGTACACCGTTCGTCAGCTCTCCTCTCCGTCTCTCTCCAGCTTCCGTCCGAGTCTCGTCTTTCCATCGTGTAAAACATACACACACAGAGATACACAGACGCGTCGGTACAGGGTTTCTTTCACTTGCGCACTCCCACACGTGGATACACGCTCATGCATACGGACATTATTCATTTCTCCGTCTTCCTTCACGCTTCTACCTTCTACTGCGTAGGTATCGGCACACACAATCTCTCTCTCTCTCTCTCTCTCTCTCTCTCTGTTGCGCGTACAAAGGACTCGATCACCCTGTCCTCTCATTCTCTGCACGGAGTATCCTTCTTTTTCGTCCTCTACTCCCACGCTCAATCCTTTCATCCGTCACTCTTTCTCCCGCGTCTTCTGTATTTCTCCGTTTGGCGCACACGCGCAGTCCTCAACCCCCTGAGTCGCTGTCGTCTTCCCCTTCCGATGCTTGCCGCAGCATCTTCCCCTCGTGCTTCGCCACATGTCCCAGCGGCGACCACGCCGCACCACGTTACGACCGCCACCATCACCACCCCACCCTTCCAGCAGGTTACGTTTTCGACGTAGTGGCACACGCGCCAACCCCAATATATGCGCTCGCCTCTGTGTGCCTGTGTATTTGCGCTCAGCGGAGCATTGTACAACCGGTCGATGTGTACCTGTGTAGGTTCATGTCAAGACCTCCATTTGTTCGTATGCGTGTGCAGTACATAGCCTTTTACATCTGTGAGCCATGTACTTCTGCGTATACGTGCACGTGCATGGCTCATCTGCATTTGTATGCGTTTGTAAATGCCCCTCACGTATACATGAACGTACATACCTACGTCTGTGTGTGTGTGTGTGTGTGCATTCGAGGTGTACACGTGCGCTTGCCCCGAGTTCTTTCGGCATAGGCTTGTCGCCACCACCGTAACCAGCCGCACTACTACCACTACTCCCGGTGTCGCACTACCACCCTCTCATCGGCGACCCTATCGCGCACGGCTATCGGATACAGGACGGTGGCTGAGTGTATGGGAGACGCGATCGTGACGACAAATCGGCGGGACGGGGACACGCGTCGTGTGGGAGCGTATACAGCGGGAGTATCACACACACAGACACACAGGACACAGATGTATAGCGTAACACTCGCGGCCGCGCGCACGGAAGGACACGTTCGGGGGGAAGTGAGAGAAGAGAAGACCCAGAAGGAGACATCCGTTGTACCCAAGAGCAAGAAGGAACGAAAGCCCAGTCTCTGGAGGATGAACAGAGACGGGTAGAATCGTTGAGGTACGACCTTTGGAGCGAGATGGAGAATTATAGACAGCAAGGCAGAGCACGGGCTACGCGAAGGGAGAGACCGAGGGCTCTGTAGACCCATGAGGCACGGGCTGTGGTGGGAGACAGAGAGAGTTTGAGATGAAGGGAGACGGAACGACAGTCGGAGCGACGCAGACAGTCAACGATCCCAGTGGTGGTGGGAGGCAGAGAGAGAGATATATACGTTGCGAGGCATGGGTCGTGCGAGCGGGAGTGAAGCAAACCATCAACCATAGGCCGTGCTAGACGGAGAAGAAAGACCGCCCGGAGAGAGGGAGAAACGGAGTCCGGCGTTAGCCCCAACAGCCTCTCACTAGACGGTATTACTTCCAACCGTTTAGCGGGGCCAATGCTACCCGAGCGCGTCGAGCAGTCAGTCGGCCAGAGCAGGTCAGAGCCGGCCGGACAAGCGGTTCATAGTGCGCGCTTTTACCTCCGAGCAGAAAGCTCACGTTGTCTCAGGGATACGTCCTAGTGAAATGTCGTCAGTGTCGGGAATGTTAGTGGCTGTGCTCGCGGCCCGGTTTCCTTCTCGGAAGGACGTGCAGAACGGTGGTCGTCACGTTCACCAGGTGCGGTTGTGAGAGGACTGAGCGTGCGACTAGCGCGAACGCCGGTATATAAATAAAGATCGCCGGAGGGACAGGGAGGAACAGAGAAAGACAGAGAGAAAGAGTGTGTGGAGGAACGTAGTAGAGAGGCCGAAGAGACATATACACAGATCTGCAGGCGCGCGTGCGACGTGGTAGCGCGGTTTGACGTTTCTTCCGGCGAGTACCAATGAGAGCGTCTCCCGAGATCGACCGTCGCTGGCATAGCAAACGGCCTCGATAAAGACGCTCCGTCGAATCCCACGGACGTGGGAGAGGCTCTTAACCGTCTCTCCTTCTTCAGGCTTTCATTCCCTGGCCAGCGCGTTCGAATTTGACGCGCGCGCCTCGACGCACAGAGTTCTGCCTCGAGTCTCGTGGAACCTCGCGGTTAAAGGAGCATCGAGTTTGCCGGGCCGGGAAAAGGGCGTTACTGATTCCCGGTCACCTGGACGGACCAACGATCGTACAGCGAAAACAGTGGCGAATGTGCTCGTGACGAACGATGACGATTGTCCGGGTGGACAGGGAGATCGTCCTCGATCCGTGGGCTAATTGTGTTCTCGTTTCTGTGATTTGTGATCGCCGAGATATGCCAGCTTCCACGAGTATTATTGGATTATAACAGGAACACGCGCCGACGACGCTGCTACGCGCTCAAGGATAATGTACTCCCTCGTCGTCCTGTAAGGTTAGTATAGCCTTCGATCAGTCTTTTTGAATCATGGCGATCGCCGAGAATCACCGTCACCGTTCACCCAACAGATACTCTGCGTCCTCTAAAACCCTGAATCCAAAGTTAACCCGTCACCGATCTTCTTGACCCAGCTAGGACTTTCAATAGTTTCAATCCCTGGCTCGTTGCTCGACTTGAACGTCACCTACGAGTACGGCGAATCGATAACAATTGCTATCTCCGACGTCTGCCCCCTGTTCCCGAGTTTGCAACAAAGTGAAAAACTTAGGCGGCATTGAAAGCCTCGGTCATTCGTGTCGGACGGATCTTTTCCACTCGTGTTTTTACGTATCAAGGTCTAACGTTTTTAAATGGCGAGCCATACTTCCCGCGTGCCACTTTCCTTAAACCCGATCTACCGATATGTATCTCCACGGTTTACCGGGCCGTTCATTCTCGGCAATATCACCGAAAGTCAGGTATAGACAGGGCCTAGAATGAATTGAATTTGACAGTTAGAGTAGGTTAGAGTAAGTTTGACTAGGCTAGAGTGGGTTAGAGTAGGTTAGAGTGAATTAACAAGACCTATTTGCTCTTTTCTGGCACGATTTTTGGACTTTGGGAGCGGGGAATTGGATAATCTCTCTTCCGGCAAGTTACGTGTGCGCGAGAGAGTCCCGCAGAAATCCGCGTTGTGCCCGCTGGATGACCCTGCGGGACACATCGAGTTGACGATCAATAGACACGAGCCGCGTTGGAGCGTGACGAGGAGGAGAGTGCGTTACACTTTCCCGAGCAGGCCGGGCGGTTCTCCTTTTCGATTGCTCCCGCTCTTCCCCCGGCGGTTGTCGGCCGATCGATCGCGGATTTCGATGGACGATGTGTCAACTGTCAGCGAATCCCCCCGTGGACGGGGGAAAGTATTGCCCCCCGTGCGAAATACAAGCGATCATCGGCAATGGACGAAACGCTTTCACAACGGACGATTGTTCCGGAGAGCCAGAGCCTCTGTCACTTTGCTTGCCGTTAACTGCGACCCGGGCCGCGGGGGAGGGGCGGAAAAAGGAAGGCCGATCGGCCGAACCCAAGATGAGCGACAGCGACAAAGCAGGGTGGGGGCAGGGCCCGGTGAGAGGCAAACAGAGAGACACAAAGAGAGAGATCAACGCGTTAAGAGATAGCAACAACACGAATAACCAAGACAGAACGAGACAATAGTAATACGAGAACCAGATAAAAGTAACGGTCCAGACAGTCCAACCCAAAGGAAGATAATTCGGACGACGAAGAAAGAACGGACCGAGCAATAGGAAATAATATTACAAGAAAAGTGCAGTAACAAGCGTAGAAAATAAGAGATTTAGGAACTAATAGAACTACAGAACGACGATGAATAGGAACGGTATAATAACAATGAAACGCACGAAATAGGGATGAACATAGGAATAAGATAAAGAAGAAAGGAAGAAATTGAAGATGAAGAAACCTGAAAAGCAGCAAACATTGACGGAAAGAGAAACGGTAACAAAACACTGGACGACGTAGTAGTAACGGTGGAGATTGACGTGTACGGTCCGAGACGAGGGGGAGAAAGAACGGAGGGGGAGGAGAGCGTAGGAGCGAGAGAAAGAGAAAAAGCGCGGGGCTGACGTCTACCGTGACGCTCGATTGTCTGTAGGTCATAGCACGGTGTAGACGTACTCTCAGCGAATTAGCGGCTTTCATGTGTACGGGCATTTATATACAAAGCAAGTTCTCACGTAGTATGGCCGTCAGCGGAGCCGGCTATAAGCCGTTCGCGGATTCCTCTGACGGAGGTCATAAAATCGTCGCAGCTGTTTGTCAAGTATACTAAACTCGCAACGTTGCAAATCAAACTGGTGTATACGTACGTGCGCGTCAAACTATATATAGAGTCGACCGTATAGATCTCATGCATTGCGCACATGTTTGGCGAAAACCGGCTAGAAGAAGAATGTAGACTATTCGAATTTGTAGAAGTCCCTAAGAACAGACTAGACAGACCTATTTTCGTGACTCGACCTCACGGGTTTGACTTAACGATGGATTTTCCTGTCTTCGGGGGGACGAGTGTCAATTTTTCCGCCATTCTACACTTGTGGAACGTGGGAACAACACTGCCGGCCATTTTTAAATACCTTCACTGAACGCAGTTCCGTGATAAGTGCCAAATCATAAACGCTCTGGCATTCCCAGTAATTTTATTAATAATATCAAAGTCCCGATTGCGGATGTGTTCGCGGTCAGCCGACTGCTCCTATCGAAAAGCAGAGATCGCTCACGCTAATCATAGCGGGACAATGTGTTTCCCAACTATTTATAGGCGCAACAATGCGCTTATCGATCGACGTTCGCCCAGCCGGACTATTTAGAAGAGGGTAAACGGTCTTTCCCGTTAAACAAGAACGAAAATTAAGCAGAGCCATGAAAAATGAAAATTAAGCACCGCGATGAAAAATTTTACTTGTCCAACAAATTATCATAAGATACTGCAATTTTTGTGAATTTTTGTCAATTCGTGATATTTCGGTGCTGGATGAAATTAGAAAATTCCTTTCAGTTGCTGAATGAACCGAAATCTCGTTACTTCTTTTTTATCGAATCCAGAAAATCCGCCATTTTTGTCCGCTGAAAGCGTCGGAAGAATTGGGCGGACGTGAAGATAATTATAACAAGGCGTTTCGTGGCATTTACGCGTTCCACGACTACTCTCTATCGATCGGCAGTTCTCGGCCTAACAATAACTCGCGTCACAATACAGAACCCGGGGAATGGTATCGTTTGAAATTTCGTAAACGTTTATTAGCGGCGAAAGATCGAAAAGCTCTGAAAAGCTCTGAAAAGCTGGAAAACTCAACGAAAAATCGTCACGACGATCGCCATTAATTTTCTTTTTCGGCAAGGAAAAACCAAAAGGGGACAAGGCAAACCTTAAGTTTGCCAATCCCTTTGAACCTTAGTTTCGTTATCGTTGAAGGGGATGAAGTTACCAAGTTTTGCGAGAATAAGTCTAGCTTAAGGTCTGCTGGGAAATTTGCCGAGGATAAACATGAGCCCTGAAAATACCGCTGACCCTTGGCGCATCGGAGAAATCGGCCCAGTCGATATTACTGGCGAAAGAAAAGTGGCAGAAAAATCAAGCGCGCTGTGCATTAGAAAGTTATGAAAAGAATGGGACTTAGAAAGTATGAAAACGCTCGATTCCGCGAGACCGTATCCGTTAACTACTACACCCAACGTGTACTCCCAAACGAGGAAGAAAGAACTTTCGCCAAAAGCTCCAGTAAATATCGACATTTTGCACCGTAGTCCTTTCCCTGAAAATCACAAAACTTTTCTGTTCAAAGCCTGATCGACAGAGGAGTTTTTATTCAAACGAGTGCAAAAAATCGCCCAGGAACTGAGCTTCCGTGAATTTCTTTTTCATTCTCAGCGGTACGTGCGAGGGTGATCCTGGGCCACTCGAAAATCGTCGACTCGTTATTCGCACCGTATTTACAGGCAGGCATAACATAATCCAGCGAGCGTGACGAGATATACTCGACGATGGTGTGATATAATCCGCGGAACGTTATCAGCCCAATTGAGGGGAGTGCGAGAGAGAATCGAAGAGGGAGGACGGAAGGGTGGGGGAAAAGAGGGAGCAAATATCGAGACTTACAGAAGCAAGAAAGGGGAAAATCAAGATAAAAGCACCGGACCTGGGCAAAGGAAAACAATGAGAATTTCGGCAAAAAATTTGTCGACAAAGTCAAAGGTCAGACTATAAGAAAATCAAAAAGGAATACATGAAAAATCAGGAGAAAGAATTCTCTTGATTCACTGAAATAAGGCAATTTGGGCAATTGAATCGTATTGGGAATTACTTAAATACTCGAAATTTCTTTTGTCAAACCTAATTTTCAAGATCCAACATTATATGGACAATATTAAATTAATTAACAAAAAAACGTTACCAGACAGTTAATAAACATGATAGGACAAAATTAAACAAAAATTAGACAAAATTAATAAACTGTTTTGTGATAAAATTATAATAGTTACAATTAGTGTACATAAACGATTAAAAACGTATTGGCCGTTAATTTTAAACCCGAACGACTTTAATGAATCTCGATAGTATTGATTATTCGATCTGTAATCGGATAATTAGCAAAGACAAATTTACGCAGATTAAATTAAACGGCAAATTAATGAGCACGGTTTATTCAAAGATTCTAATATCGATAGTCTACGCTTATGATTAATAAGCACTAGAAACCTGTTTTTACGTTATTATCCAACGCCAGTCAAACGACGTTATTACGAGTAAAAAACTAAATTACATAGCATTATATCCGACAACAAAGCTTGTAAAAAATTGTCAGGGAATTAAGTACTAAATAGATAGCACCGCGGGACCGTACAAATTAATAATAAATGTATGTTGAACTAACTCATCGTCATAATACCAAAGTTAAATATTAAACCTGAAAGCAAAAAGGGGAAATATTACACCCTTTTTCAAATATGTCAACAGAATGATTTAATTTAACCAAACGCATACACACAGTTTGGTTAATGAAAAATTTACCAAGAACGTGAAAACTTTTTCCCTATATTAAAATCGATAACCAGGGATTGCAGCATTTCATTCTCACTGCTGATTAATTCCTAAATTTCCGCAAGGCTAAAGGTTCGTAACTTTCACCGAATAATTCGTTAACGTCGTTTTCCACGCGATTACAGCAAATCGCAGAACTTTTCATTCGACGAAAATGGCGCAAAGCAACGAGCTTTGCATTATCGCGACCAAGTGAGCGGGCGGCGGTTATGTTTAATCTCGATACAGCCTGTACCGAGGTGGCACAATATCAGAAATAGGTTTGTTAAAATAAGCGTACAGTCCGGCGCGGCCGTAGCGAACCGCCGCTCTTTCCCAGTGCCGTATCAACCGACAAATATCCCAGGACAAATATTACATTTCTTAACAATAACCAGAGAGAGAAGATGATAACTAAATAATCTGTCAAGAGTGAATCTCTGAGTGGATCGAAGAAAATTTAGGACAATAAGTAATCCTAGTTGTGTCAAATGATAAGAATTTTTTTCGCAATTAATGGGGTAAATTATACCTGAAAAATAATAGACAAAGTGTAAGATTTATGAGTAAATATTCTGTCAAGAATGAATCTTTGACTGGATCGAAGAAAATTTAGGACGATAAGTAATCCTAGTTGTGGCAAATGATAAGAATTTCTTTCGCAATTAATGGGGTAAAGTAAACCTGAAAAATACTAGATAAAATGTAAGGTTGTCAGCACAGAATGACAAAAAAGTTCATGAGAGTTTATTTTGTTAAAAATGAATCCAGGGTGTAGCTGAAACAATGTAGAATAGCTGTTGATTTTAGTATCACTTATTTGTATTAGTATTACCAAGTGATTAATCATTTTTAGATACATTGTAGTAGCTAATAATACAACTACCAGTTCATCAATTAATTTTAGCAGTCGGTAAACAGTTAATTTTGCTGCCAATTATGGAAAATCGGCTGACAATAAGCACACACAATTTTCCAGGGCTTTTGACATTACACAAAGGGATCTAATTATTAATATCAATTAATTATAACTACAACTACTTTTGTACGAGATACACAAAACCCATTTAATCAGCTCTTAATGTAATTAAGTGTGTAAATTACTTATACACGTTGACCCAGTTAAAATTACGGTAAGGAAGAATGCGTGTATACATGTGAAATTGTTATTATAATTTGGCAACACGGCCGTAGTTGATGAGGTCAGGCACGGCTATCAAAACAATATTGATTAACTTTAGTAACTCTGTTGATACTTCCTATTCACTAAATATTGACAAAACTAATCGAAGTCAAATTTGCATCTATATTTCCCCATTTAAAAGATAAGATAATTTGTAAACTGAAATAATGAAAACACATATATGGATGGTACAATGGATAATTTGTCATAAAAGAAATCCTTAACTATTGACTCATTTTACTTAATGAAATAATGAATAATGGAAATTATCAGACAATTTGAATTGCTGGGTCAAATTTTTGTGTTTTTGATTCTTCTAATTCGAGAATGGCACAATACGCAGTGCTTTAGCAGAGAAATCATGACACGCTGTTGGATATTTTGTTTCTGTTTCTTCCTTTCACGCGATTGCCATTTTCTTGTGACGCCGGGGGGAAACCGTTCACCGAAATGGCGAATACGAGAAAAGTCTTGGCTTTATAATCGTCTGATCGCGCGCGGCGACGTTTATTCGCCAAGGACGCGAAACGGACGCCTAGGGAACTCACGAGGAATTATGTCAGAGGAGCCAGCGTATTACGGATTCACCTTGAGCCGCTGGCACGTTTAGAAACTTCAACAATCAACTTTTTAACAGCCGAGAAATGATTTCACCTAAGTCCGACTCTCCGGGAAAATTATTGTACAAATCTTTCAGCGGTCCGATGAGATTCGCGCATGCTTAGAAAAGATGAGGTTCAAAGGACTCGCAAAAGATTAGCAAGGAATTGAATTCGCTCCTTCCTAACGTTGATTATTCAGGAATTTAATCCACACATTTTTCCTTTATTCCAAAACGTCTCTTTACAAAGACTGGTTATTAATGTCTTTCAAATTATCGAAAGTTAATAGACAAAACCTCGTAAAAATTTCATTTATATTATAATAATTGTGTTCAGACAAAATTCTTAAGGTTTAAACTTCCTGTTTTTCTGGAAATTGATGCGCCGAAAAATCGGCGAAATGCGTTTTGAAACTGTTGAGATAATTGACGATTTCTTCCACGCTTTCTTAACTCCTCGAAGACGATCATCGAGGTTTAATAAAACTGCCGACGTCGATTTAAAACGACGTGCTCGGACTTTCCGCGATTCCCGATCGGTTCGCGCACGACCGGATTATGAAACGTTTGTTTTGCTGGCGACACGAGAGGATATGCACACACACACACATATACACAAGAATAAATACAGAGAGACAGTTCTACACTGACCAAACACACACACACAAGCGAGGGAATTAGCTGCTCTTTCTCTCTCTTTATCTTCGTTTTTGTCTCTGTCCTTATCGATCCTCTCTTTTCCCTTCTGCCAATCTGTTTGTCCTTATCGATTACCTTCTCTCTCTCTCTCTCTTTCTATAGCGCTTTCCGAGTTTTTCAATCCTTACGATCCTCCAAGTTTCTGCCTTTTTCTCCGTTCTCTGTCAGTTGCAATTTTATTTATATCACAGTAGGGAGAATATTATATTCTACGTTGTAACTATTAAGATTAAACGATAATTATTATCTCATGATTCTTGACTTGGCGAATATATTATGGCTCAACACACATTGTACACTGTTTATTTATATCATATTCCAATTTTATATTTCATTTCTTCCCTCTAACCTTCGTATTTCCCAATCTTTATCTCTCCCAGTTTGTTTATCAATATTTTTCAATCCTTGTCGTTCCATTTTACCTCTCCCCCACCCCCTGATTATTTATATCATAAATAAACATATGGAAAATCTGTATACACTCAAATTCGATATTATACCGTCCTTCTATCCTTGGCCATTATCTCTCGATCTCTTCTCTTTGTCTTTTCCGTTTTATCCGATAATACTTCTCCTTTTCGTCTCTTTATTTCTCGGCTTTTATCTCTCGGTTCCTCTCTCTTTCTCTCTCTCTGTCGTTCCTTTTTACCTCCGTCCCCCTCTTCCCATCTCTCTCTCCCTCTCTCTCTTTCTGTGCCGACAACTGGCCCGCAGCCTTCGTGCATTATATTCCAGCACGCGCGGCTCAAGGTGAAACATAATTGAATTTTCATAATTGTTCGCTTGCATAATGAACGCTCGGGACACTTCACACATACACACACACACACACACACACACACGTTAATACATACATATGTTTCATGTTCAACGTGAATTCGTCGAATCGAATCGATCCAACGTCTACTCGAAAATCCCAGGAATATCGCAGTCCAGTCTTCGCGGGGTGGTTCTTAATATAAGACAATTATAAATACCATGGAACAATGGTGGAAGCCATGGAATTTGAAAAACACAAATTTCAAACACCACAGTTTTAATTAATTGGTAGAACAATTAGAAATGTATTCATATAATTTCGGTATTAATGGACGAAATTCCTACGAATTTCCTTATTTTAGGAAATACATTATTAACGTTAAATCATTCTCTTTCTCATCTTCTTTTAATTTTGCTTATTTACTTATTTTCATTTATTTCATTAACGAGTTTCGTTAGAAAAATATCTTAAAACTCTCCTGTTTTCCCATTAATTGAGTATCGAATCGCTCGAATGAACGATAGCAGAATAAACGAGTATAAGAATTGCCCTAAAAGTCTGTTTCTTCGCGATTATGGTTGTCTCTGTGGGCGTAGTTTTGGCGCAATAATGGCAATAATTGCAAGAACGACGAACGGTTCTCGTGGTCGATCGTACCTGCCTCGATCCTCCAATCGCCTGAGATATTTATGTAACGGTCAGAAGGGGTTAAGTCGCTTCTGGGAAAGTTTCCAGAGCGGCAATTGGCCCCGCCGGCTTCCGCGGTTTCGTCATCGGCCAATCAACGCCTCCGAGACGGACTTTCTCCAAATTGCACCGCTCGCATTGTCGCTGTGCTTTTCCTTTGTCGTTTAATGCACCAACAATCCCATTGCCCCTTACGATTGTTTACAAAACAAACAAGATCAAACTTTGCCGCGGAAGAAGAAACTTCTTCCGTGAAATGAAGGAATTCGTACTGTCATTGAACTGTTAATTCAGACTCTCAGCTGAAAAGTCAGCAACTTTACCTAATTTAATGGGAATAAATGAATTTGTACTGTCATTGAGCCAAAGACATGAAACAAGCAAAGAATTGTATACAAATTAATTCGTAAAGTATAATTAACATACTGCTTTATTTAATTAGCTGAAAAGTCAGCAGCTTTACTTAATTCAATAGAAATAAATTAATTCATATTGTCATTGACCCAAAGTCATGAAACAAGCTAAGAATCGCGTACAAATTAATTCGTAAAGTATAATTAACACATTGCTTTGTTTAACTAGTTGAAAAGTCAGCAACTTTACTCACTTTAATGGAAATAAATGAGTTCATACTGTCATTGAGTCAAAATCATGAAACAGGCAAAGAATCGCGTACAAATTAATTCGTAAAGTATAATTAATACATTGCTTTATTTAACTAGATGAAAAGTCAGCAACTTTATTTACTTTACTAAATATGTACTCCTCTGTCGTCTGTTCTGCGTTTTATGAATTGTTGATTATCTTTTTCAACACTTATTCTTGGCTTCGTGGAGCAGATAAGGCGATATCCGGTTTGGGAACATTCGGAACTTTGTTGCCCAGTTTTCGAGTGGTTCCACGCGATACGTGAAACACCGACTACTTTTCGTAGTCCTTTATCTGCCGCCAACAGATGTTATTTCCGTTTTCCACGCGCCTGCGCGCGCGCCTTACTGCCCGACAGAATGCACGGCCAATGCACGTTCCTTTTTTTTTTCTTTCTCTCTGGCCCGCAGGCAAATGAATTTGCTTGCCGCGGAAGCACCGTGATATTGCGAAATTTTCCTAGTTTTTTTATTCGTCCCTTAATTTCCACAAGCCGATAAAACCCCCAACGCACATGCCTTTTATCGCTTTTTCATCGCGCATTATTCGCAGTGCACGGAAAAACCGGGGTGAAGACTCAATTTAGGATTAAGCATGATTCTTCGTGGATCAAAATTATTCGAAAACTCTTTATTATTCGCCAGCGACAGAAAAAATTCAATAAAACAAGGACTTGATTTAGGATTAAGTATGCTTCTTTGTGGATGAAAATTATCCGAAAACTGCATATTATTCGACAAACTGAGGACAGAATTTACGGTTAAACTCAGTTCTTCGTGGACCTAAATTCTTGGAAAACTGGTTAAAGAAAAACCAAAGAAGCGTCCTTGTCTATTTCCATTTTTTAATCCATCGACCGTCCAACGTTAGTTGGCACTTATTTTCATTTCTTATCGATTCTCTTGTCCTTTCGGCCGATGAATCACGATCCCGCACGAATCCTCGTGCCCGTTTCTCGCTCTCGTCCTGAGACACTCGTTTATCCTTCCCCTGCCTCCCGGAAACCGATTTCACGAAGGCCCGTGGATAAAGCTCGGCTATCATGGCGCCGACGACCATGAGAACCTCGTATTATCTCGTACGAGAATTCCACGGTCGATAATACTCGCCTTGCCATCTACGCGTGTCTCCATTGCCCTTAGCCGTCTCCGCGTCCCCCCCCCCCTCCTCCCGCCCCTCCACGCAATACATACACACACACAAATGAGCGCAAATACAAGCATCGTCCATGCAAATGACCATGCAAAACAGTACAGTAGTCCGCACAGGAAATAAAGGACAAACCAAGTAAATGATACGCGTGATATTAACATTGTTAATAACAGATTCAAGTAAAATATCTGCAAGGGAAAATAACACTAGATTTTATAGAGTGTATAAGAAAAAAGAGTAATGAGATGTATATAGTAATTAATACTGTTAATGAATAGATGTTTTTGAATTTTGTAAGAGAATTTGATAGTTTTTTTTTAATTAGATGACGACAACAATACAACATTAAATTTTATATAGTGTATAAGGAAAAAGAGAGTAATGTGATGTATACAGTAATTAATACTGTTAATGAATAGACATTCTTGAATTTTGTAAAAAAATTTCATAGCTTTTTTCCTGAATTAAATGACCATTATAATTAACACTAAGACAGCAAAAATAGTTTCATATCCTTGCGTTAAAAAGCATTCCAAGCGACATAAGTCGTAACGAAAAAATTATTGCAATCCCTGTTTATTCCACTTCCCTGTCTAAAAATTCCTCCTTACTCAGAGAAATATTTCTCCCCTCGCGAACAATTCATCGAGATCGAAATGAGTAACTTATTTCGAGCCATTCTCTTCTTACGGCTTGTTAAAAAATTCCTGAAGTCTCGGAATAGAGATTCCTGTTAGGTCGGCAGACATATTTTTTTTTTTTCCCTTCTTCCTCGGAATTACCGTTGAGGACAGGCGTGAAGGTTCGAGGACGGAGAATTTCCGGCGGTGCTAATTGTTCGACGCTGGTCGATGCGACTATTTGCTGCAGGCAGAGAGACACTGTGTCCCAAAACTAGCGGTAAATGTGGCAACCGTGGCTGGCCCTGTGTGCGTGTGTACAGTTAATATAATTAGACACCAGGGGCATCTGTTACTCATTAATCAGGGGGTAAACCGTGTACTTTATTTTATTTATACCTTCCTAATTAATGACCAACTTTTAAACCTAAGGGATAACTTTCAACGGAACATGTAGCGGAGTTCAACGAAATAATATAACCGTTATTCTGGCTTCGTTGTTAATATTAAAGTTTTACTTGCATTAATTAGTGTTACAAGGATAGTGTAGTATTAGTTATTTATAGAATTTAATAACAGTGAAATAGTGTCTACGCGAGTAACTAATTCAACACATATTGAATAGGGTTTAATGGTTCATTATTTATACAGATAAAATTCCAATTAATTAAGATTCGTGGACTTTCATTCCTAGAATATTAAGATATTCTCGAAATAATTATTCAACTGCGTTTAAATTTTGTAGAATTAATGAAACGTTGCCGAAATTGTTAAATAATTTATTTCCAACTGTTCGACTCTCCCGAATTTCCGGTTAGGTTTATTACACATAATACTCAAATTTTCGTTATGCTTTCACTTTTAAGACGATGCCAAGCGTTGTCATTTATTGCGGACTTTCATTTTACCTGGCAGCATTTTACAGTTCCGCAAATCCCCAGGTATTTCACGTCCTTTTCGCGCTACCTGCCAAATGTTCGCGTGAAAACCATGAGGAAAATACCGTAACAATATTCCAGGGGCTAATTGAACCTCGGCATTCATAGCCGAAAAATTCTCGGAAAGGTTTTTACCCGCCCAGTGACAGGGGAAAACCTTTTTCCTGCTTTTACTGCAGTTGTAAAAACACTGAAACGCGTCTAGAATAATTTCATATATTTACATATTTATTTAACAACGTATACGTATTTGTCGACAACATTTTCAAGGCAGGACAAAATTTCAATGTTTCATGTTTAAACGAAACTTATCGATGTTGAGTTACTTTTAATACTTTTTCCAATTATTTATCACGCAAAAGGAAATTCTTTCTCTTATTATTGATAAAATAATGGTTTTTTCTTTAAGTTTCTTTTCAATTATTTCGATCAATAATTAGAAAAATTTTATTCTGTCGCTGGGGATTTGAAAAAGAATCCATTTGCTTTGATTTAAGAAAATTTCTCTCGTTTCGTCGTTAACCGGAATTGTACGACAACTTTCCGAATTTCCATAGACTTTTCCATTCGCTTTCGAGGTTTCCCCTTTTTTTCTTCTCCTTATTACCTGTTCAGGTATCGACTGTTACTTTCAGCGCGTCGTCGAGACGCTACCGCGTTTCCCGATAAACGATTTACGACCGTTATTTACGACTAAGGTAATAATACTCGATAGCAGAATGCTGCGGAGCGTAGGCGAAAAATTCCGTCCTTCCATCAAACGATTCTCCACGAGGACGAATAACAGTGCGGTTCGTTAGTAACGAACTTCTATAATACAACGATAAGCAATTTTGTAAAGAAAATTTTACTGGTCGAAGAAAACAGAAAAGTTCCACAAGTAATAATTTTCTGTTTGAGACAAGTATTAAACAAATTTGTTCTACAACGATAAGCAATTTTATAAAGAAAATTTTACTTGTCGAAGAAAACAGAAAAGTTCCACAAGTAATAATTTTCTGTTCGAGACAAATATTAAGCCAATTTGTTCTACAACGATAAACAATTTTATAATGAAAATTTTACTAGTCAAAGGAAACAGAAAAGTTCCACAACTAATAATTTTTTCCTTGAGACAAATATTAAATCAATTCGTTCACAGTTTAAGTAATTCTAGAGAAATCTAACTAATTATTGCCTAAAAATAATAATATAACATCAAATATTAATAAGTATAAATAATATTAAAAAATAAATTAAAATTAAAATATCCCATTCGTCTTACAGTTTCACGAAATTTAAGTAGAATCTATTTTTTGTTCGTGCAAGTAAATAAGTAATAAGAAATGTTATCAATATTTTATACGGAAAGATTAATGTTAATTATGTTTGTCAATATTCTTTGATACCCTTAAATTTCCTTACAAATCTGTTTTCGCTCGAGTTAGTAAATAAGCGATGAACGGTTATTTTCCCGTCGTCAACGTCGCACTGTTTCTCGGGTGAAACGTCGGAAAATGAGGAAAAACGTCTCTGCGGGGTGGAGAGGGTACTGCAAGGGATTAGGCATAGACGTTCATACCTGACAGGTCAAATGCTCGGCTAGTTACTCTCGGACAATTCGTCAGATCGTTTCTGTCAGTCGTCGAAAGTAGACGAAAAGTATTCAGTGCAATGTCTCAAAGTTTTCGTGAGTTTTGCCTACGTCTTGGATACAATTTATTCGCCGCTCATTGAAAGGTCAGTTCCTAGTAATTAGCTAATTACACGGATAAATGTCATCTAGACATGCGAGTTTCTTTGACGAAAATTTCATAAGTCTTCGAAATTTAATGTCTAATGTAATAGAAAGTCAAAAGTGTTTAAACATGATTGTCCAGAGTCGAATAGTTAATTCATTAATTGCCAATACTCGTTAGACGCGTAAAAACTGTGACAGACGATTTTTTTTTCTAAACAAATGAAATGTTTAAGCCGTTTTTGTTGGAATTAACGAACCTAATGGGTCAATTACTGGTGTTTGGCTAATCACTAATCCTAGATAAGTCCTAAAACCTTACGAAGGTTCTTGTCAGAGTTACTGGGACACTGATAGACGTTAATTAAACCTAACGGGTCAATTACTAATTACGTTTAAGCAATTAATTACACGTTAGAGGATGATGTTCTAAAAATAGGGATCGATACTATCCTAGGATATTCCGTAGAAACATCGGGATATTAATCAAACTTAGAACAGTAATTACTCGTAGATAAGTCATTAGCTGGTTGAAACTTAACTAATTAACCATTGAGAATTCATTTACAAACATGAAGAGATTGGATCTTTATGTAATTTTTAACAGTAAAACGTCAAGCAACTAATCACTCATAATTTAATTGTCACTCGTTTGTGGAGAAAACTCTTACAAGAAATTACAAAGAATCAAGGTATTAGGACAAGAAATGAATAATTAATAGATGAAATCATTAAAGTAATTATTAATTAATCAGATCTCAGGAACTTGTCTATATACTTGACTCTAAACCATTGACCTTTGAAAAACAGAGTTTAAAATCGTATCAAAATTTCCCTTAAACCTTAAACTTCGTAAAACTCGGTACATCAATGGCTGAAAATTTCTTAAACGCCCATGAAAACTCGTGGAAATTATTCGTAGGAAAATAGCTCTCGCTATACTTCTTCCAGGAATGCCTGAGTTTTCAAAAATAGGGATGCTTGGCTTCGTAGGATTTTCGTGCGCGTATTTTTAGCCGCGTTTCGACGGCCTCGTCCTGCGGACCGGCAGGAAGCGGCCGAGAGTCTCTCTTTCGGGGTCGTTCGCAGGGGCAGAAAAGGCCAGGAGAGAGACAGAGAAGAATAATGAGAAAGAAAGAGAGAGAGAGAGAAAGGGACGCACAGACGGTGAGAAAGGGGCGCGTCTGGCTTGCGTCGGGCGTTTTTCGACGCTTCTCTTTCTCTCTCTCTTTCTTTTATCTCTCTCTCTCTCTCTCTCTCTCTTCTCTCTCTCTTCCCTCGACGGATTTTCTGCCGGCAGGCCCTGGCTGACGGAGGGCCCTTTCTCTTTGTTACACGCCGAGTGGGCTCTAGTTGACGAAATATTGACATCCGAGAATAGAAACCCGTTGCGGGCCTCCGCCGTCCGGGGGATTTCCCCACCCCGCCCGGAAGGCGGCGGATACGCTCGCCCCGTACAAAGGGAAACAGGGCCGACGACGAGGGGACGAGGGGACGAGGGGAAGGGGGTTGCCCGCCCCGGAGTAGTAGTAGTCGTAGGCTGCATTGAAACGGGCATTTCGAGGGGGTTGCAGTGTCGTACCGATCCGACGGGTGACGTCATTCCTCCTGCGTACTGCGCAGTACTGCGCACAGAGGGAGGGAGGAAGGGGGGGGACACATTGAGGGAAAAAAAAAGGGAATAATCGATCGCCAAATGTCCTGTTAAATACGTTCGAACGAGCGGCGTTGCCGCTTTGAGAAATCTCTTAACGTCACTTCTTCTCCAACACTTTTCCCCCTTTGCCCCCCTCCTACCCCTCCCTCTGGTGGTGCCACCAACAGCCGGGAAATTCTGGGAAAAGTCGCGGCCGGCTGGAACGACACACTCGAGAAGGAAGTTTCAGGAATGCCGAGGGCCGTGCGGCAAAGTTCGGGAAATAATGTACCCTTGAAAAGGACTGTGATGGCAAACTTTTTTAATCATTAGGCGCGAGCCTCGGTAATGAACCTTGAGTGAAAAATGTAGGAGTAACGAAATTTTTATCAATTGCGAGGATATAAAATAATGTGTCTATAGGGAGAATGTGAAAAGTTTCAACTACGGTTTTTGGTAATCGAGCTTTCCATTGTGAAAACAAATATTGTTCCATTAGGGATGATTGCTTTCTTACCCCTGAAGCGTGGGAAAGACCGAAACAAATTTTCGAGTACCCCACTGCGGTGCTCAGGGCTTTTCCTAACGCAAGAAAAAAAATATTCTAAAGGTCAGAGACTGAAAGTCTTCAGAATCAGACATCACCGTTTCGTCATTATTTTTGTAATCGTTATCTAATACGATAGGTTCACGAATATCTATGTTACATAAACTGCTAAAAAATATCATTGAAATCAACTATAATTAAAGTGCGAAATTCACAGGACTATAGTCTACTGTTTCTGTCTTTGTAATTATATATTGGATATCTTTATTAATTTTTAATCTTTTTGTGAGTTTTTAATAGTGATTCAAAGATTAAATTTTATTGAATTGAATTTATTGATTTGAGGGAACTATAGCTCACATTTTCTTCCTTAGCTACCTTTAGTAATTTTCAGTTTCTTTGGGAATTTTCAAGTCATTCAACGACCAAGAAAGCATTCAGCAATTTCCTTCCTGACATTGTCATAATTTCTGTAACATCCTCGGTGTCTGTTGCTATTCTTTTTGGAAAAGTCGGTCAGTTTAAGACGGAGAAGACGAGGCCGGAATGGCTGGCCGACGAACCGAATGATCGACCCCGTCTGATATTCCCAGCTGGCTCTCTGCGCCGTCGAACCGCGTAGCCCCTACTGCTTTTCTGTGGGAAATGCACGTGCTCGCTATTCACACACGGCCGACCGTTCGCCTGCGCTTGCGTATTCTTACAATGCACGCGCCTCTTTTCCCGGAGATCAACCCGTCCGCGATCCACACGAAATTCACTCGGCAAACAGAAACTCGCGCGAGAATTCCCTAACGATGACGAACAAAAATTCGCCATTACGATCCCTTTTCCACTTGGCACTCAAAAGAATCCGTAGGAAGAAGCTTTCAGTTTCAAAGAAATCTTGATGATTACTGAATTTTAACAGTTTTGACCTCGTCAAAGTTTTCCTTCGTGTTCCCTTGGTGAAAAATTGACTTGGCAAGTTCCTCCCCGTAATTTATCCACGATTCTTGGATATTATAGAAAGATTTTGTGGAAGAACGTAGAAGTCTTAACTTCCTGAGAATTGAAGCTCGTGTTAACAAGTTAACAAGGATTACTGATTTTCAACAGTTTTGTCCTCGTCAAAGTTTTCCCTTGGTCAAAGATTGACTTGGCAAGTTCCTCCACGTAATTTATCCACAAACCTTCGACAATGCACAAAGGTTTTCTGGTAGAACGATAAAGTCTTAACTTCCTGAGGATTGAGGCTCGTGTTAACAAAAGGTCCCTGTTGTTTCAGTTTTCTCACGTCGACGATCCTCCTGAAACCCGTGGGCCGTCGGTTTGGCGTTATCGTCTGGCGGCTATCATAGCGCAGTGTCACCCTAAAGCAGGGGTGGCGGTTCGGCGTCTAGTGCCGCGGCGATGGTGGCAGCTGCCACCGCTACGGCCACCGCCACTGCCAGCGTGGTGGCCATGCAGGACCGCCAAGATATACCGGCACAATTCAATCAGGTAACAATGCTGCCCGGCCAACAACGTTTTAAGACCCCCCGTAGACACTGCTTTCAGTTAACACGCATTTTATAACGGTATAACATTACCAACGGTGTCCCGTGAGAAGCAAAGCGAGTCGAAATATTATTCGACTGTGTTAAACGACACTGGTATTAACGAGATGTCAACAGGTGTGAACAATTTTAAGAAATTGAAGAATTTTGAAAATTCATCCACGTGAAAGAATCGACCAAAGTTTCATGTATAACGTTAAAAACGGTGTGTTATGAGGAGCAAAGCGATTCAAAATATTGTTCGATTATGTTAAAG
Source organism: Hedychridium roseum (assembly GCA_963989215.1). NCBI lineage: Eukaryota > Metazoa > Arthropoda > Insecta > Hymenoptera > Chrysididae > Hedychridium > Hedychridium roseum. Next base: position 4,394,377 of record OZ022321.1, on the reverse strand, counting down.
GACACTGATATTAACGAGCAGTCAATAGGTGTGACAAATTTTAAGAAATGTTTCACGATTTTCAGGTCCTATAAATCTTCAAAAATATTCCATCACTCAGCAAATACTTAATATTGTGTTAAATACATCGAAACATATATTAAACATCCCTTCTTTAAGTATTTTACACAATTAAGTTAACTTAAGTACTCAATACTTTCGTAAAGAATTTCTAAACTTCCTATCGAGCTTAAACTGCCCTGACTTAGGGCCGACTTTTCCGTACGAAGCAAGCCAGGCAATTTCGAACGTTCTTTTTGTGAATTTTCAGATGCAGAGCCATGGAATACCCCATCAGACGTATAACACTGCGTATGGGCAACGGGGACCAATGGCGGGCATGGGGCCAGTCGGGATGAGCAACTTCAACGGCATTGGCTCAGTGGGTCCGATGCATTCTATGAATTCTATGAATTCTATGAACGGTATGAATGGGATGAACACGATGAATCCTATGACGGTAGGAAGTATGAATGGCATGACCGGTATGGCCGGCATGAACGCGATGAGCGGGATGACGCCCATGAACTCCATGAGCAACATGGGCAACATGAACATGAACAACATGATGGGCCAGAGCGGCATGCACATCAACAAAATGGCCATGCAGGTAAGCCAGTTACGATTAAACCATTAAACCATTCGACAGAACGATCGCGATAACATCTACCGAGAAATAAGAATCGTTGGAGAATCGATGACTCTGACAACTTTCACGCGCGAGAAGCGACTTTCTATGAATCCCAGCGGTTGCTCCGAGCAAAAAGTCAGCGATTAAACGGAACAGCCGCTCGGAAAAGTATTCCAACCATTTGATCCGGTCTGAATAAGGGAAAGATGGTTTCTCATTCTATTTATACGCTATCGTTACATTCTGTTGTTCGTTTATTCCCCTAACGTAGATTATCTAGATACCAGAGCAGTTGGGATGATAGAAATTCAAAGAAATAAAATCGACAAGAATCACTGAGGAATATTCGTTCTAAGAGTCTTTAGGTTTTATTAAAAATGAATATAGGGCATTGTGTTAAGCTGTTTTCTTTTTCTAGGCACAGTCCCATCAAGGCTACCCGAGGAGGCTAGCGCCTTACCCGAACCCTGCGATGCACATGGTGCAAAAACGTCAGCAAGGACCGTACGCGAATGCAAATCCGGCGGCAATGCAGGCGGGCTTCAACGGCATGTCGGCCACGCAATACCCCGGCAATTATCCGGGCGCGGGGAGACCGAATTTTCAGCCGCAGTACCAATCGATGCAGGGCATGAATCCCACTACCGCCGTGGCCGCCACCGCCGGTTTCGGCCCGGGCGCCATGATTCGCGGTGAGTACGACAATTACGCACCCACGATGATGATGATGATGATGCCTCGATATCCGCTAGCCGGAATTCCCGCTGACCAAATCGATAATCATGTTTGCAACATCCACTCACCGGCATTCTACTAAGATTCCCAGTGATTCTTTCAACAGAAACCATCAGGGTGATCTTAATAGTAGTTTAATTGTTCTCAGAACGGTTCTGAGTATCATCTAAAGTTCGAAATGTCGACAATGATTTGAGTAAAAGTCAGAAGCTCGTACGAATAACTTGGCTCGGAAGGCTAATCGCTGCTCTTTCTTTCCCTACACGGTTCGCTTCGATCTAATTGGCTGAAAACGAAAGTACCATTGATTCCACGTAACAGTGCTATATATGTGAATGATTAGAAACCTTATACGTGTAGAAGATCCCGTCCAGTGGACGACTATGCGCGTCTGAGCAAAAAACATGAACAACACACCACTGGAATGGAAATAAGTAATTACGTTACGTTGACAGGTTCGAACATGAGGCCTTCCGCGCCGTCCTACAACGCCGGATCAGCAGCGGCCGCTGCCGGACAGTATTATGGCTCGAATAATGGAGTGCCAGTGAGTATGGGACCATCCAACATGGGACCATCGAGTATGGGACCATCGAGTATGGGACCATCGAGTATGGGACCATCGAGTATGGGACCATCGAGTATGGGACCATCGAGTATGGGGCCTACGAGTATGGGACCATCGAGTATGGGACCTTCGAGTATGGGGCCTACGAGTATGGGGCCTACGAGTATGGGACCGTCGAATATGGGGCCTACGAACATGGGACCTACTAACATGGGACCGACTAACATGGGACCCACGAACATGGGGCCTACGAACGTGGCTGGTCAATTCGTGAACCATCAGCAAAACGCTGGATATGGAAACGGGGCACCTGGCTACGCAGCCACAACCAGCAACCAGTACCAGCAGGACGTGGCTACCATGAGAACCACTGCTGCTGGTAACCTTAACTACCAGCACAGCCCCATTCCCGGAAACCCAACGCCCCCGCTCACCCCAGCAACCAGTATGCCACCTTACATCAGCCCGAACCCAGACATCAAGCCGAACTTCAACGAGATCAAACCTCCTGCAAATATCCAAAGTAAGCACAGCAACTGTCTTCAGTGTATTCTCAACTAAAACTGATTGCGAAAGACTAGGGATTTAAGCTGATCCATCGTTGTTCTAAATAATACTTAAAACGTTTCGTAACTGACACGCAGGAGATTCTAAGCCTGCCGAAGAATTCGTAAGGGCAAATTAAGGTTCAAGAGTCTTGTAGACTAACCATGGACATTTTCCTTTCGCAGAAGATGACGAGCTGAGGTTAACATTCCCCGTGAGGGACGGCATCATACTTCCACCTTTCCGGCTAGAACACAACCTGGCCGTGAGCAATCATGTGTTCCAGTTGAAGTCGACGGTGCATCAGACGCTAATGTGGCGATCTGATCTCGAGCTGCAGCTCAAGTGCTTCCACCACGAGGACCGGCAGATGAATACCAATTGGCCGGCGAGTGTTCAGGTGTCCGTCAACGCCACGCCGTTGGTCATCGACCGCGGCGAGAACAAAACGTCGCACAAGCCACTCTACCTGAAGGACGTCTGCCAACCCGGAAGAAACACCATACAGATCACGGTGTCCGCCTGTTGCTGTGTAAGTCAACGTTTTTTCCAAGACACCACTCTTAACGACCTTGAAAAGAGGAAACTTACACAACTCTGTGTAAAAATTCCATGCATTAGTTGGATAAACATCCAAGGATAAGCATTTTTAAAGGATTAGTTTCAAATTTAGTCTCATGAAAACATCGGCACGATCCTAATTGCGACCCTTTTTCTTCTCTTCCTCAGTCCCACCTCTTTGTTCTTCAATTGGTTCACCGACCAAGCGTGCGCAGCGTACTTCAAGGTCTGCTGCGTAAAAGGCTACTCACCGCGGAGAACTGCATCGCGAAAATCAAAAGGAATTTCAACAACACGATTTCCGGAAATGGCATGCAAGCGGAAAAGGACGTTGTAGAGCAAACAGCTTTAAAGGTAAAATTGCAAACTGTGATGAGCATTGCATAAAAAGAGTTAAAAAACGAAGATACTAATGGATTGGATATGTTGATAGGTTTCTCTCAAATGTCCAATCACGTTTAAACGCATAACCCTACCGGCGAGAGGACACGACTGCAAGCACGTGCAATGCTTCGATTTGGAGTCGTACTTGCAGCTCAACTGCGAACGAGGGTCCTGGAGATGTCCCGTGTGCACGTAAGTCCACATTTATCAACAGAAGATATTCCACGTTGAATCATGCAAGATAGAATGCACGAAGTCGAGAAAAAGGTATTTATTTCTGATCGTTTTGCGACAGGAAACCTGCCCAATTGGAGGGCCTGGAGGTTGACCAATACATGTGGGGCATTCTGAATACCTTGAACACGGCGGACATCGAGGAGGTGACAATCGACTCCGCAGCTAACTGGAAACCCGCTAAAAACCTGACGAGCATGAAATCAGAGGAAGAGAGCAGCGATTGCAAACGAATGACGAAAGCCATGTCGCCGGGCAGTATGAATATGCCGACGATGAACAACTGGGACATGAACCAGGCGATGAGCCCCTACATACCGCCTGACATGAGCAGCATCGTCAGCGGATCCATGATGAGCAATAACTCGCCCACGTCCTACGGCAATAGCAACATGAACCATCGAACCTCGGGAGGATCATACGACATCAACCCGGGAACTAGCAACGCTAGCAATAATGATTACTCCAGCGGAACCGCGACTATGCCGCACATGAACGAGTCCGTCAACTCCCTGGATCCACTCAACGCCATGGAGAAATCGCTTAACGATCAGGTATGTACAGTAAAGTCAAACTAATCGTCCAGGGATCACTGACCGTTTGGTAACTGGAGAACAAATTGAAGTATTCTTTGATTACCTTGGAAAATCGTTCGAGAAATGAGTTTGCTGACGATTTCTTGCAGATGCCTCACACTCCGCACACACCGCACACTCCACATACGCCCCACACGCCTGGCGGCGGGAACAGCGGCCCCCCGAGTGTTCCCCCTGCCTCCCAGGAATCCACGGGGAACCATAACACGTCGGGATCGACCAACATCAGCAATGATGCCACTGATATACCCTCGGACCTCAACTTTGACCCCGCGGCAGTCATCGACGGGGAAGGAACAGGCCAGGAAGCGTTGAATGTAAGTACAAAGTGTTTAATGAACTCATGTAAAAATAGTCTCCAATGAATAGCTTAGTTCGCATCATTTAGACTCATACAATTCTTGCTCTTGAAAACTATTCAATCTTCAGGCCCTAATTGTGAGAATAATATTGTTTAAGAATGTATATTCCAGTATTGTTCAGCTAATTCTTGCATTCATCCTTCTATTTTAACGAATCAATTGTCAATCAATTGTCATTGAATCAATTGTCATCAATTCGGTTAGGTATCAAAACAGCCTAGTGCTGAACCTCACCCTTTGTACACACCACACCGACTCTCTGTTTTTCTCTTCTTTTACAGAACTTTTATATTTTCTGTATGTCTTCATAAATATGTGTACAACAAAGACGTTTTATTGTTATTATTATTAATGCTTGAACATCGTATTGTCAGTGTTCTCTGGTCATCGCATCCTAATTAACTGTACTAAGATTCTTCGACTTACGATGGTTTAACCCTTACAGCTGTTACCGGACAACGTGGTGGACCCGATGGAACTTCTGTCTTACTTGGATCCCCCTGACCTAAACACTCCGCCAAGTAGCGGTGCTAGCAGTGGAAATCCCTCGTCTAGCGACGATATTCTCGCACTGTTCGAGTAAAAATGGGAAGTACCACTAGCACGCGGAATAATCAAACAAACCCGCCTCAGGCATTCTGGGCAACGTGATTAACGAGTTAGTATTTTATTAAGAACGTCTCTCCAGCGTTGGGCCGAGCCGCTTCGAAAAGAACGGGAGCTGTTTCGATGTATAAATATACAAATATATATATATATATATATGCACACGTAAACGCATACAGGTACAGGCGGAAATGGCCGTTTACCCGCGTGCAAATGTATGTGTTCATCTGTGCGTGTGTACACGGGTGCTTCTCACCTAATCAATGGTACAAACAATCTTAGCTCTAATTCTAATATTCCTATTAACGAAGTTAGGGCATACGCTAGGTTTAACGACGAAAACGGAAGGCTGTTCCGGATTTAGCTGAAGTAAACTTCTGGAGACGCACGAAAAATAGTGACGTACGTAGCAAACTATACAGGCTGGGGTCCCGGAAAGGCGACAGTTCCTATTTTTTCCGGCCGATCGTCGATCAAACATTTAACGTCGCGCTCAGTATTCCAAATACAGAAATTCCAAAGTGATCGACACGTGGAAATTCAAGGCAAACGAAGAATTTCTGCTCGTCCGAAGCTCATCAGAGAAATTGGTGCTTGGTTTTCGGCCAGAGTATTTACAAAAAGATGAAATTCACCAGTTTGACTTGCCAAATGGCTCCGTCTTGCTGGAAAATTCTGAGAGTCATTGAAAACCTCGGATAATTTTTAAGGACGTTCGAGTTTTGGAAGCAAACTTTCAATAGCGACGTCAAAATTCGCAAGAACTAACGGCGCAATAAAGTGATACGTAAAAGGGAAAACTTTTACCGCAATTATTCCAAAAAATTGTACTTCCTCTTCCCAGAAATTCCACGAGGAATTTACGATATTGCCCCGGCCCTGAGGCACATGTCAGGACTCGTAGAGGTCCTTGAAAGGAGAAATTTCAAGCGCAATTCATAGCCAATTAATCGCGCAATTGTTAAGTAACAAAAGGAAAACGGGAAGCATTCTTCTTCGCTGTTTTACCGGCTAAGCCGACAGAGTTAAAAGGCAATTCCAGAGAAAATGTGGATATTACGTGGAAGAAAAAAAACAGCCAAAGCGATGTACCGTTGTAAGCATTTGGCGATTCCGAAATTTTCTCCTCATTGCGGTCCCCAGCCGAGGATAAAGAAAAAGGAGACGGTCAGTGAGCACTGACCGCGGCTATGATGAGAATACATATGCATACAAATGTACACGCTCAACATAAAACGTGCATATGCAGCCAACGTGTACGCAAATATATCTACGTATACGTACGCAACGTGACACGCAAAGAAATGTATGTATATATAAACACATGTAATAAACGTGTATGTATACAAACATTTGTGCACGTGAATCCCATGTTTTCTTTTGTCTACATGCACAGCTCCTTTTCGTGTGAATGTCTGTATGCATATGTAGACGTATATGAAAATCATATATATATATATATACGCATCAGCACTGTACAGCAGCTTTTGTAAATATTTCCTCGATAAGGATAAGTAGAAGATTCATACGCCGTCAACCATCCTGCTTGCCCGTTAAATAATTGCGCATAATAGTGTTCCTTTCGCTTAGATGACTAGTAACGGCAAGCGGATACGAATTATCGGAAATGTCGGGCTTCACCCTGGAACTCGAAATATTGCCCGCACTTGACGAAGGAAATTCGCACGGTCAAAAATACCCTAGGCCATGGCGCGTCAGGAATTTCTTTTCGAACTTCAAAGATCACGCGGAATCGACGAAAAATCGATCAGTAAAATTCGGACGTTCGCCGCAGGATCTTTCGACGATTCCGTAGTGAAACGAAGCTTTTGGAAAAGTTCAGAAGAAATTCTAACGGGTCAAGAGATTTCTTTGAAAAGTACTTAATATTACATCATTTTGACGGCAATTCGTTCGGAACGAACTTTTTGCCACACTGTACAAACAGGATGTAATTACCGCGATAGAATAACGTAATGTATCATGTACTTTAGAAGTAACTGTGACGACTATAATTGGCAAAGAAATGTACATCGCAAGGTTCCTGTACGACATAATTTTTTATAGTTTTTAATTGACAGAATAGACCTAAGACCAATTAAATTATTCGCGCGGAAAACCATGGATTCTGTCAGCAAACTGATTCTTTATTTTAATAGTACTTTGCAGAATCAATGGCAAAATTGCTGATCAATGAGCAGTAAATGTTTATTCATTATTGCTTTCGTGGAAACTTAACTGATTCGTTGTACGATTAACGGATTTATTAAGTACTGTTCAAATAAATATGAAAATCGGACAGTGGATTGCACAATTGTGTGTCGTCTGGATGTGCAATGAAATTTTTATACAAGGTCAACCAATCAAAATTCGTTACCGATGTTTTATCGTTACTCGGAAACGGAAGTAGGAAAAATAAGCGGAAGTGTGAGCGATATCGAAAAGGCTTCTCGAGTTCGTCTGACGTTTTTACCAGAGTTAAGCCCGATGTTCGAAACATGATAAAATAAATCTGTAATATAAATCGATTAAGCAGAATTCAGAAATGTGGAAATCGTTCGACCGATCGGACTCGCTGAATCGAATCCTTTCAATTCATCCATTCGATTCCTTCATCCAATGAGTTCCATTTTATTAGCACAAATTACCACGGGTTTATGGTAATCAAGTCAGTGAAATTCAGTTCACGTATTCAATTCTCTTGAACTTAGAGCCGTTCAAGGGAAATTTTGTGTATCATTCATTTTATTCACGTTACAAGTAAATTTCATGAAGTGTCCAATTTATTTGTTAAGTATAATTCCAGTATTGAAATCAGTGAAGAAAGTTAGAGACTCTGACTCAATGAACCTACTGAAACCTATTGGAACTTACTCAAATCTACTTGAAAGTATTCGAAACAATTCGAATACACTCTATCCTGACTCTGCCCTAACTCAGCTCCATTTGTATCCTAAACACGTCCTACATTTGTCCCAACTTTGTCTTAACAACGATAAATCCCTGGTTTGAAGGATCCATTAAGCACACCCAAAACCAATATTAATTGATCTCTTCGTCGGAATGAACCATGACGAGACTCTCATGATTTGCATTCGGAATTTGTCCGGAATCTATTCGAAGCTTGGTCCAACTTTGCCCTAACTCTTGGCCAAGTGTATTCCAAATCCTACGAAAATCCTAGGCCAATTGTACCTTCAGTCAATTCCAGCCACTATCCCCCGTTGTTTCTTGGTCCTTGACGAATCGTCTTCTAATCCCGTCTCTACCCTAGTTCAATACCGACTTCAGCGGGCTAGGAAAGCACGACAAGAGGACAGTGTCTTGAGGCTAGGATTGGTCCTTGCGGGACGCAGTGCCGTATCTCTCGCACAAAAATACCCTCGGCGAAACTGATTTGTCGACGGGGAAAGCAGAGCAAATCAGCCGTGCCTAAGATAATTAAGAAAAAACTGCCAGAGCGATACCGGCCACGCATCGTGACCCCCCCTCGTCCCCCGTTCGCCAATTAACAGGCAGTGCCGATGGTTAAGGACCTGCGAGAATTGGCCAGAAATGAAAGGGAAGATTGCAAAGGAGTCTAACATATAATAAGAAATAAGAAGGATCGAGAATTCGAGTAGGGAAGAAAGGAAAGAAACTTAACGAGACGACGGGGGTCGAATGGGAAACAAAGAGAGGGGAGGGACATTAAGGTTATTCGTGTAGAGTACATAAATTTTATATAGAAACTGTATTTATATTCCGACGCGGCGGTTTAAGCGGGGCCCTGTGGGAGGTCGTAGAAGCGGTCAAGTTTCTATTCGTAATAACTATTACGCATTAGCGGAGTTAGGTTTTAATATTATACTTACATTAAGCGCGATTATTGTATATTATTTGTATATATGACGAACAGAATAATAATATAAGAAAAGTGGCAAATACTTATTGGCCAGTTACAATAGTAAAAACGAAAAATACCGAGAGTGGTTTTCTTTCAATCCCCCTCTGAAACCAAAAGGCAAATTTCACAGCTTGTATTTCTTTTCGATATGTTATTATTTCGAGTTCTGATGGTACTTCACGAAATGCTTTTGTTAAATATCTTAATTTTAAGGATAATTATCTGGTAAAAAAAGAAGAAGGGAGTTTCGTAAAAAAAACGGTTCAAACAAATGTTCAATCATTTTCCCAACATTCAACGGCGTATCAAAATCGTATAAACTTTATTTACATGGAACACGATGATTATTTCCTCAGTCCGTTCGACCCAGGAAATCATTTTCTTACCTAAATTCAATAATAAAAAGAATAAAAAGTCTTCAAGATACCATTTTTTGGATTCTTCGTCTTCCTTCTTAACCTTTTCTAATCTTTTCCTACCACCTTTGAATCGACTCATTTTTATCAGAAACAATCATTCTCTAGGCGTCGCAGGTGTGACGTAACATTCTGGAATCGCGGAAAGCGTTTCGCGCGATTCCAATTGTTGTACCTGAAAAGCAATGTTAGACAAATATTTCTCAAAAATATTTAATAAATACCCATTAAATTAAAATAGGGTGCAAGTAAATTAAAATAGGGTGCAAGTAAATTAAAATAGCATACACTTCCAGCAGGCAGTAAAGTGTAAAAAAAATGTAATTAAATGGAATGAAGAACGAGGGGAAGGAGGGGTTGAGGGGAATAAAAAATAACTTTCACAAAAAATTCCTAAGATCGTTAATAATAATTCTTGAAAATCATAGCAGTAGCACCTAATTTCATGATTTTTGACTTCCCGAATTGCCATTATCAATTTATAGTAGTTACTATTAATTTTGATTTGCTGATTTCTAACTTCCCGTTGGTTAAAACTCACCCGACGACGCAAATTCTTTTCGTTGACCGCCGCTTTGGCGAGTAACTGTTTCACCTTGTCGAGGAGATCCGATTTTTGCAGCAACTGTTGGCGCAACATGTCCTTCTCGCCGGAAACGTCGTTCTCGTGCAATGCCGTCTCCAACATGGCGATTCTCTGCTCGGCCAACTGCAAATCCACCTCGAGGGCCACGCAACGTTTTCGAGCTTCCTCGTATTGCGACTGCAAGGTTTCCGTCTCTCGCGGTAATTTAACCTGCAGGAATCATTTAATATTATAATCAAGCTAAAACAAAGTCAGAGGAAATTCCATTAATCTCGTACAAATAGTTCCTCGGGGAATGAAAAACAATTTCAACGATCTGGAGTCTTTAAATGTGCAAAAAGGGAAAAGTTTATGAAAGAATAAAGGCCTGCCTCTTTGGGAAAACGATGGGAACCCTTGCAATTCATTTTGAGTCTCTTGTTTTCCGCCTGAAGTCGCTCGATTATCCTTCGAAGGGCGAAAATAGTCTTCTGCATTTCTGTTCCTGATTTTTTACAAGCGTCTGTACTATCCTGCAAACTCGATGCAGAGTCCGACAATTTTTCTGCCTTCAACAGTTCGACGTACCTAAAATAACCAGAATATTTCAAACAATTCAAAGATATTTCAAAGAATATTTAAAAAAAGAAGAAAAACAGACGAAAAAATCGAATCAATGTTAAAAACTTTCATGAAAAAATATTCTTAAAACTTTATTTCGCGAGTTTTTTTGACAAACGAAGGGCTGTCGAAATTATACTATTATCAATCTTAATTTGCGAAAAGTGTTTTTAATTATATTTAAGTCTTTGTTTTCCTTGAAACTCAAAAGAGTTTGCCACGAAATACCTACTTCGTCAAATGGTCGACTTTTTGCCTTAACTTTGGTATTTCTGCGTTTGATTTTTCTACATCGAACCGCAGTTGGAAATTTTCAGCTTCCAATTTCACGTTTGCCTTTTCCAGCATATCTCTGGCACGTTCAAGTTTTTCCAATTGATCGACAACGTCCGTATTGCCCTACAAACGTCACCGTCAAAAGCAAATTAAGAAACACAATCGCTTGTACACTCGACAAACTGAGAAAATAACGAACTAACACCATTTTGTGTTTATGAAATAATCACTTTAATTCAAAAGCTTTGCTAATTAATTTCCCTGCAGAGAATCGTTAACGATTCAATTTCCTAGTGGATTGAAACCAATTAAATCGTATAAGATCAGTCGGTTATGAACCATCAAACTACCTATTATTGCGTATTTAATTAGTCCACTGAATTATTTGAACAATTGTTGACGTTAGAACCGACCTGGCCAGCAATTTCCAGTGCTTCGATTCGTCTCTTTTGCTCTTGAACCTTGGCGGCGAGTTCCTTGCTGTTCTCATGTTCCAATCGGTCTGTCAATTCGTTCAGACGATTCCTCAAGGCTTGACATTCGTCCCTCAAGTCTGTGACCAACCTATCCTGAGCAGCACTGGTTGGCCTGGCTGGCCTGGCCGATAAATTTCCAGCCGCGCTCACACTTTCTGCCCGCATTTTACTCTGAAGACACCATTTCTCCCTTTCCATGCAGGAAATTATCGACCTCAGCCTCTCGCAATTGCTCTGCAATTTTGCACATTCTTCCGATTTTTCGCGAAGCTTTTCCTTCAATTTCTCCGCCGTTTGCTGCCAACGTTTCTGCTTGTCCCACAGGGAAAGCTCTTCTGCTGTCTACAGGAATCAGGTGAGGAACAGGGACTCAACGAAAATGTTAACATTTTTCACGGAATAATAGTAATATTTTAACCGAAAACACTTCGAGTTCAAAGCAAACAGATTTTAATCGAAATTCATGAGTTTTTTAATAGATGGGGGACTTTTAATTTTGCTTTGAATAATTTGTAATGTAGTGTGTGCAATTCTTAATTCCTTTAATACTTAATTACTTTAAAGAAAGCTTGAATAATTGTTGTATTAACACGTTAATGCGATGGTATAAAATAATGATTTCAAAAGTTTGGTGTATCGAGAGGACTTTTGTTTGTAAAACCGATTCCCCTTGATTACCTTGACCCTCTTCAATTCCTGGGCGAGGAATTCCCTGTCCAACTGGACCTGAGCCCGCTGCAACTCTTCCTCCAACGTTTTTACCTTTCGCTCCAGCTGCAATTCCCGCTGCGACGTTTTTTTGTCCTGCGTTTTCATTGCCATGTATCTGCAATTACGCGCAGTGCAAACTTTTACGCAAAAATAATGGCTAGTTCATCGTTTCGATGAATTTATCGATGAAAAACGAGATTTAACGAATAAAAAGATATTTTAGGAACTTCTTTACAGACAGTTACATAATGGTGGGAAATTATTAAATTAATAATTAAACAGGAAATAAAATGTAGTACAGTGAAGACAGAAATACAATGTTCAGTTTTATCTGTGGCAATTAAATTTACTTAACTTTCTTAATGAATGACACATTTCCTTTTCGTTAAAAAACTGACATACCTACGACTAAGTCGTTGCTTGAGATCGGCAATTTCGTGTTTGTACGATTTTTCTTTCTCCATCAACGTTTGCAACTGTCTTCGCAATTGATTTTGTTGAGTTTGTTCACGATTCGCGCTGTCAACCATTTCTCGCATTGCAGAATCGTGTCTTAGGTTTTTACCCATTTTTTGCCCCTGATTCGCCGATTCCAGCATGTCGATTTCACTCTTCAAGGCAAATTTCAAGAAACACGTTTGTAAGGTTCACGAATTGAATTTTATCGAGGAATTTAGGATTCCTTCAAAGCATTAGGGTACCTGAAGTCTCTGACAAGTCAAGGTCAATTCGTTGATCTTGTCGTCGCGATCCTGCAATTCCCTCGACAAGGAAATGTTTCCCTTTGCCAGCAAAACGCGAGATTCCGACAATTGTTGCCTCATTAAGTCGGCTTCTGATTGCCATTTCCGCAGTTCCAGTCGGTAACTTTCCAGTTCCTGCTTATGCTGTTCTTCCAATCTGACAAGATCAAGATATCATTGTCAGATGGAAAGCAAAGTACTCCAACGAGCCATAAATTATTACAATTTAAAATGCAGAGAGGAAAAAAGGGTTCAACGAAATATTCGTTGTGAATTAAATGGAAAAATTGTTACACAATTTCGGCATTATTATCGAAATAATTATCAATTAAAAAAGATTAAACTATAAACCTGTGAAATTAGACCTAATAAGTTTCAAAAATCAAGTGAATTACTAATATTTGAGGCAAATTATTAGAACATATGAGGAAGAGTTTAGGAATTGCCGAAGAAACAATTGTCTTACTTTTCTCTCATTCCATCCATGTGTTCCAATCTTTCCTCGGCCAATCGGCGCCATCTTTCGCTCAATTCCTTCGTAAAATTGAAATCCGCCTCAAGAGTAGTCATTTTCTCCTTCATCCTTGCTAATTCCTCTTCGTCGACAGCGTTGCCCTTCGAATCCCCTTGGCCCTCTTCAATAATTTTCTCCTGGACCTTTGGTTCACGGACTTCCGGTTCCCTCTGCCCTTTTTCTTCGACGAGAGCAAGCTTCTCGCGCAGGTCTTTCAGTTCTTCTTCAAGCCTAAGTTCCGTCCTGTTGTGCTCAGCTCTGTCTTCTTTCAGCAAATTCTGGTACCGCAGTATAGTTTCCTCCTTTTGGCTGAGGATCTTTTGAAGACTGTTGATGGTCGATTTTAAAGCATGTCCATCGCTGCGTTCCACGTTCTCCGTGTTCCATCTCAACCGGAAGTCCTCAATGGCCTTCTCCTTCTCCGCTAACAATGCGTCCTTATCACGAATCGTCTTGCTCAAAGCGTCAACAGTTGCCCGACATTCCATGATCTGCGATTTGTACTCAACTATAGCACTTGACCTGTCCGAGGCTAATTTCAGTGCGTTTCTCAACTGTTCGCCAAGACCAACGTCCTTGGAAGATTCTTCGATCGATTCCTCAACGGTTTTAACTCTTCCTTTAAAATCCGGGTCTGCCTCAACAGGTTTTTCCTTTGTGTCCTCCAGTGTTTTATCCTCGTCCTTCTTTCTATTGCCTTCTTCGTCTTCTTCCTTTTCTCCGCTTAAACAGCATTGGTAGGAATCCGTTTGGACTTCCGCTGAATCTTTTTCAACTTCCACCTGAACGAAAACTGATTCCACGTTAATCACCGGGGTTTTTACTTTGTCTTCCGCTATTTTTAATTGCTCTTCACGTGGATTATGCCAAACTCTTTGTATCTCAATCATTTCCTCCTCCATCATCAACATGTTTGACTCGTATTCCGCTATCTTTTCGTTTGCAGTTTTTAATTCGCATTCGAGGTTGCTTATCTTCCGGTTGTATTTAAAATCCTAAGTTCAGAAGTGTTATAATCGTTAATAGAATCCCACAAAATGAACGAACTTCGTTAAACGCGAATGTAATTTTAAACAAGTTCCTACATTTTTCGATTAAATAATTATTACAGATCTAAGACTTAATAGTTTATTAAAGAGTGTAACTCTTATGAACAGATGAAATCGTTTTGTATTAACTTTTATGAATTTAGAAAACACATTCTTGGTAAATGTAAACTAATCGCTATATGTTTTTCGGATTGATTTAATTTAAAACGTACATTCAACGTGCGTTGAGCATCTCCCGAAAATCTGTGCAACATTTCCTCAACGTCGCCATTGCCAATTTGTTGTTCTAAAATGTCCTTGAGTTTCTCGACAATCTCCAAGCGACTCACTAACAAATCCTGCTGCAATTTAGCGTTTTCCTCATATTCCTTGGCTTTTTTCATCGCCAAGTCAACGTTCCGACGATCGGATTTCAATTTAGATATCAACGAAATTATTCTTTCCAAAGCGCTAATCGATGTCGAGCCGGAATATTGTTCTTGCAAGAATTCTATTATTTCGATGTAATATCTGCAAAAGCAGGGAAACTCCAGTTAATGTTAAGAAAATTGTTATTTCGTTGGTGATGAAGAATTTTTTTAATATCAATCACTGATTTAATCCAATGTTGGATTCTACTTTTATTTTGAATGACCGAAAAATTCCAATGTGCATGGTTCGTGTTTTGGTAAACGATTTTTTTTTTAAAATACGTCAACGATTTGCACCTGCAACGATCTTCGCACTGTTTCCTGCATTCCTGCGATCGAATTCTCATCTCCTCGCACCTGGATCTGGATTTCTCAAGTTCCTTTCGCAATTGCGCGACTTCTGCCTCGAGTTTGCACCTCTTAGCGTCGAGTTCCGTTTCCACGGCTTTAAGATTGGCCAATTCGAAGCCTAGTCTCGAAATGATCGCCTTGTCCTCGCTGAGAGCTTGCAAATCAAGAATCTGGTGCCTCAATCCGTCCAATTCCAAAGTTCTCAGAGCATTTGCACCAAACTGCAGACGAGCTTCCTCCTCAGCGATCTCCAATTTTTTCCTAAGATTCTCCTTTTCCACCCTAAGAACCTCAACGTTGTCCCGAAGTTCCGTTACTTCGGTTTCCTGGGATTTGGGATCCCAGCTTTGGGGTCCTAGGTCCCTGGAAAATTTCTTCTGAAGCTCAGACAGTTGGTCCGCAAGTTCAGATTTTCCTGAGGAAATTTGCTTCAGTTCTTCTTGACACTTGGTCAACTGGTCCTCAAGGACCTGTTGTAATTTTTCCAGACGATCAGCTCGTTGTTTCTCGAGCAGTTCGTTAGCCTTGGATTTCCTTAGCTGGTCTTCTAAATTATCATCATTTTTCAAATCTTCGAGAATTCTGAGCAACTCTTCCCTCTGGTTTTCAGCCATTTCCAGCTCCGCCTTCAACATTGCAATTTGGGATCCTTCTCCCTCGGTCAGGACACTCTCTGTCAACACTCTTAGACGCGTACAAACTGTCTGGTATTCCCCTTTGAGCTTCTCGTGCTCCAGGAAGCCAACGGAACCCAAGAGGTTGCTCCTAAGTGTAGAAACTTCGAGTTCCAGCAAACTGCAACGCTTTTCCGCGTCGACCAAAAGCTTTTCCAGGTTGGCCTGCTTCGCCAGGAATTCCTTTTCGCGTCGATAAGCCTTCGACGATTCTTCCGCGAGAATTCCCTCAAGGATTCCCTGCTTTCTACGCAAATCATCAACCTCTTTTTTCAGGTTCAGTCCTTCCTTGGCCTTCACAGCGAATTCCCGGCGAATTTCGTCCTCGCCGGACTCCATTATCCGCCAATTTGATTCGTATTCCTGCAACTGCTCGCGTAATCGGCCATTTTCTTCGCGCAATTCACCATTTTCCCGAGTCAGAACGGTTCTCTCCTTCTCCCATTCCTCCACCTGTCGTTCACCGATGGATCTTAAATTCTCGATCTCTGATTCGTACGAAATTTGCTTCTCTTCCCTTTCTTCGCCTTCGGCTAAAAATTCACCTAACTTCCGGTCCCTGCCTTTCAACAGTTCTTGCAAAATTTCGTCTTTTCGCTCGAGTTCCTTCCTGAAATCCGCTCATTTTCAGAGCAATCAGTTTAATCAGTATAATGACTGACCGTCCATTTATTTTCAATGATATTCGTTCTCAA
Source organism: Hedychridium roseum (assembly GCA_963989215.1). Classification (NCBI taxonomy): domain Eukaryota; kingdom Metazoa; phylum Arthropoda; class Insecta; order Hymenoptera; family Chrysididae; genus Hedychridium; species Hedychridium roseum. The sequence continues at coordinate 4,377,728 of OZ022321.1, read as the reverse complement.
GAAACACACCTCAATTGTTTTAATTGACTTCTTAATTCAGCGTTACTGCCCTGAATGACGTTAAGACGTTCTTGTAATCTCATCGCTGGATGATACCATCCAGCTAAATGTCGAACGTCTAAAGCTTCTAACAGTTTTTCCAAAATACTAGACTGCACTTCTACTGAACTTTTTCCTAAAAACAATCAGTTCCCAAAAATCTGGTTCACCATTTTTCCCACAATGTGTGATTATTTTGATCAACAAAAAGAGGGAATTCGTGTCTAATAGTTTTAAATTAACACAAAATGGGATACAACTTTAAGTAAGTTTTAAACTGTAAATTGTAAATTATGAAAAAATGTATTAAAAACACTGGTAAAAAAGTGATAAATTTTTTAACGACTAAGAAAATATAAGAGTAAAAATAGTAAGGTACGGAATGATAGAAAAAATATTGATTCAATTGCCAGCATGAGTGTGCGAAATTCAATTGGAAAAAGTGCAGAGGAAATACCGTAAAACTTTCTGAAAATTCACCATCCTGATATCGAATACTGTCCAAAATTTCGTGCATTCCCTGTCGCAGGGCTTCGTTCTCCTCGATAATTAATTGAGCGTTCGTCTCTATCTCGCTGATATTTTCCTCGCGAAATGCCATTTCCATATTTCCGCCGGAAATTTCGTTTCCCTGAGTTTCCGCAATCCGCGTGGAATGCAGAAACTTTTTCCTCGGCTCGTCCACATCGTCGGCCATACTTTTCGATCTTTTCAGTTTGTGTCTCAAAGTTCTTATCTGTAGACGCCGGTATTAAAAACATTTACAGACCTTCGCAACGTTAAGGACACGTGAATTGAGCAGAAACGGGACACATAAGCGTCAATAAATAATTTTATAATAATTTCATAACGCAAAAAGTAAATCAAGTGTAGAATTTGAAAAATAGTGATCAAATTAAGGACAGAGTTTTTCAGTGATTTTCGAAACATAAAACTCCCAAAACGGTGCGTAAAAATTGCAAAACGGTGCGAAATGTTAGTTTCTATTTTTTTTGCACTCACGTCGGACTTCATTTCTATATTTTCCTGCACGAGCATTTTATTTTGCGCTACGAGGGTTTCAATCTTTTTTGCTTGTTCTTTAAATCTTTCAGTGGCACCGTCGACAGGAACTTGCTCGTCTTTTGAAATTCCCAGCCTGTCTCTAAAGTGAATAAATCGACCCTAATTAGCCGCTTTTTCGATGACAATCCACGACAATTCGTCATTTGTTGATTGAAAAAATTCCTCGTCAATATACCTAAGCGTTAAAATCTCCATTTCCTGATACGAATTCAACATTTCTAATTTGTTTACAACACCGATCAAATCTTCGACGTGCTCGTTTTTCTTTCGTAATTCGTTTTCCAAAAATTTCACGTTGCTCAGAGCGTCGGCCAAACCGCCGTCCTTATCCTCGTATTTTTTCAAAATCGATAAAACTTCGCACAGCTGAAATTTGCAAAAACTCAGAAGATTCGAAAGAATTCGAAATTCTTGAAAAATGAAATAATTCCTCTTGGTAAATTCATTAAAAATCAGTGAATACAAATATTCGGGAAACTTTTTTGACCAATTTTTGTAACCGATTCAGATATTTCTTTTCTTTCTATTTTTTCTCTACTCATATTTTATGAAGTTTTAACTATGAGATGATAATTAGACTTAAATATCTAACTTTACTGCTCTTCGCGTCGATATCTTCCTCCGCCCGTTGCAATTTTTCCTGAAGATTTTCTATGCGTTCGTTTGCCTCTCGCAATTTTCCCAGCAAATCTCGCTGCCCGGATTTTCTCTCCACTTTTTCTGCTCTAAGTAAAATATCGCATAAATAGCCTGACAAAGTCGACGATAAACCCTTAAATAATTACCGAATCTTATAATTAAAAACTACACAAATCGTTACGAGAAAATCCAGTAATGAATACTCACTAATTAAGAAATTATAGTCTGAACTTCATTTAATTTCTATGTTAATACGAATTATAAATATCAGTTTAATATTCTTATTTTGTGGTATTTCGTATTTTGTTATTTTGTTTTTACTGTAAAATACAGATGCTGCACTCACTTTTTCGCCTCCATTTTCAATTTTTCCACGAGGCCAGCATTTTCGTTTATAACAACAACAGATTCGGCTAATTTTTTTTGCAATTCGTTTATAATTGACTCGCGACGACGAATTTCTTCGGTCAGGGAAGAAATTTGCCGCTGGTTTTCCTGTTCACTCGGTCGAACGGAGTGCATTAAACTCCGGGACAAATTTTCCCGCAGCGACGCGATTTCCGCGTCTTTTTCGTCCAAGATCGCCTAAAAAATTCACCAATTTTCCAGGGAAAACAAAGGCCCAAGCCCAGACTTTCTTAATTAATAATAAATATTATAATAAACAGTATTCGGTGACATTAATAGCTAAAAATAATTGTTTAATGCACAAAAATAGTCTTTTCTTTTTTGATAGTATTCAATACCTTGTGAAATAATAATTATTATGGTATATAGTATTTTGTTATTGTTTTTCTGTACCTTCCACTCACTAACTCTGGCGTCAATCGCCGCGCCAAATTCATCTATTATTTTATCTTTAACATTCTGCTGAGCAGAAATTTCTTCTATCTGCGCGACGAGGGCAGAATTTTCGCGCTCCAAGTCGGAAATTCTTTCTAAAATTAAATACGTTAATAAATGGGCGCAAGTTGTAGTTGAAGAAATTAGTAAAAAATTAGTTGTGCATTAATGATATTTATCATTAAGTGTTTGATTTCTTTTCCACCTTTTTTTAAAGGATATTATTTACAACTGAAAGAATATTTACAAAGTTTCATCCTTGCCTTCAATGTTTTTAGGTAACAAAAGATGAGGTAATAAACAATGTGCGGAACATAAAATAGAGACAAATAGAATAAAATTTAAAAATATCAACGAATCTTTCGGTAAATCATTTTTAATATTTATGCAACATTAACCTACTTATCATAAGAAATATATTATCAAAACAGCAAAAAGTAAAAAGGAAAGTAAAAACTCAACGTGCATTGTATAAAATCGGAATAAAGACAAGAAAATTTCCCCCAAAAAATATCCACAAATCCTTTCGTGCGTAATTTTTAATTTCACACAACATTAACCTGCATATTCGCTTATGTTTTTCCGCGATAAATTCAATTCCTCGGTGGCCCTGTTCATCCTTTCCGTCGCGTCTTCCATTTCCTCTTTGAGCATCGTCAGGCTGTCTTTGAGCATTGAATTTTCCCTGTCGACAGTCTCGAGGAATCGCGCCAACACGTTAGATAATTCCCCGACAATTCAGATAAGATAATTCAACATCTACGCGGCTCAAGTCTAAGGAATTATCGTATTTACCTCGAGCTCCGCCATGAGGGACTCGATTTTCTCGTTTTTCTTTCTCACGGTATCTTCGTAATTACAACTCGCGTCATTAATACTGTCCGCCTCTTTCCTCGGCTCTGTAATTTCACGATCCATTTGTCGAGCGTCGCGTTAATTTTTCCATTGAAACTCCGATGTGTAAAAGTTCAGAAAAAAAGGAGAAGAAAAAATTGATTTCTTCGGAACATTCGTAAATTTCCATACCGACATTACAGGACTCTGTATACGATTTTATCGACATTACAGTGTCCTGTATTTATCAACGTAAGCAAGAAATTTTTGAAAAATTATTTCCGATTTCCAGAGACACGGTTTAATTCTTTTATAATTCAAAACGTGTAAGAAAACTTTAAAAATATAAAATCAAATCTTATCGTAAGTCAAGTATTAGTATTATTTATTTAATAAAAGCTCATCTGCATTTGTGTTAAAATATGCCAGTGATTAATTTTCTGTAAATTGCTTTCGACTTTTGAAAGTTTTCAAAATTGCAAATTCCTTTCTATACGAAGAAACGATTTTCTCTTCCTTTTTTTATCTCGCGTAGATAATATTTTACCTTTCTTTTCGCGTTTGGCAACTTGAGATTTCAACGAAGAAACTAATTCCTTTAATTCGCCGCATTCTAAGAGTAAAGATTCGACCTAATGAACAAATAATTAAACAATTTCTGTGTTTTCACTGTAATTCATTAATTAATTAATACTCGTATCACTTATTTGCTTATTTTAAATTATTAATTTTTTATATTTTATGGTAATTAGTAATTACTGCATTAAATTAAGACAATTATTATAATACCCTACACAATTAATAAAATATTACCATTAATTAGCAGTCTTTTAAGTACTACCCTTGTAATAATATAAATTACTTTTTATCTACTTTATAAATCCCTTTTATTGTACATTTTTGGATAATTGTGATTTGTTTTCGCGTTGATCGCGACTTACTTGACCGTCTTTGTACTGTAAAGTTTCCTGCGAGAGTTTCACGAGTGTTCGCAGGTTATGCAGGTCGTTAATTTCGTCGACCTGGCAGTGTATTATTGTCGGGCAAAGATCCTCGATTTCGTCGTCCGTCAACGACGACGGATTCAGCGAGAAAATTCGATCCCAGTCGGTCCGAACCATTTTCAAAACGGACCGGTTATTTCCAAACCAAAATAACGGAGAACCTTGTTTACCACTCGGCACTAAACTGACGGAACTTTGTTTACATCCACCGGCCAGTCGTTTCCATGGGAACCCTTAAGTAAGGTTTACCCAACGTTTACCATATGGTCGAGAAAAGGATTCATACTTTCGTTCGCAGTGACGTCACTACAACCGCTCGATTCAAATTTCGACGATTCAGGAAAACTTGTAAGCCTAATTCTATTCTCTTGCAAAGAAAATGAAACTATAAACTACGTCGACTTAGAAGATAAAAGGGTTATAGAATTCTGTTTTGTAAATAGAAAATAAATTGTAAATTGAAAAAAAATCTTAAAGTATGTAATTATCAGTAATTTTACTGTTACTTCAATTTATTTTGGTGGCGTTGAAGTTTCAAAAATTGAATTATCGTTTAACGATCTCAAATTTCGAAATACAATTTAACTGACAAGTGCAACTTGGCCTTGAAAATATTTCTGATAAGATTTCTCCATACTGAAGTAATATTGTTGCAGATTTTAAAGTCTGGTAAAAAAATCTAAACCTTATTGTTGCAGATGTACATAATCGAATATCACTAACTCACGTCAACCTGTTGATAAGTTAGATTAACTTGTACTAGGCCGTTTAAGAATTAAATTTAACTCGTAAAAACTTGATTCGTTTATCAGAATTTGGTTTATCAGGACAGTAAATAAATCTTCAACTCATCAACAATCGATTTTAATTCCTTATCAATTCCACCTAACTAACCCATTCATCAGTAAATGATTTAACCTGATTTGTGACTGAATTTAATCTTTAAGAAGTGGTTCTAATTCATGATTTACCTATTTCAATCCATCAGTAAATGATTTTACTTGCTTCCGACTCAATCTAATTCACTGTCAAGTGTTCCTAACTGACAATTAGTCAACTCTACGTCATTTGTACTCTCTTTAATGAACTCCTAGGTAAATTCCTTTGCATTAAAGACACGTGGCCCGTGCACAGATTACGCTAAACAGGCCTGCCGATCAGAGACGCACATCTTACAACGACGACTCGATATCCCCGCTGCTGATTACGAAATGATCGACGCGAGGTCGGGGGGCTCGACGTAATATCACATTGTGTGTAAATAGGTTCGCCGTTGATAAAGACGCGCGCACATTGCCGTGACGATCCGGCCAAGCTGAACGCCTTTGACTCTGATCCCACAATGATCCTCAGTAAATTGTGCGCCCGATTGCCAGCAGTTCGACGACAACTGCTCACCCTTGTCAACGGCTCAGAGGAACCTGCGCTCAACAGGAACCATGCCAGAACAGTGCATTTCAAGTATTACCCGGACAAGAGGGAAGATCTCGGTAAATAAAGCCGATAAACCACGAAATATTTTGCACATTTTAAGGTTTTCCTAGACAAAAGTGATCATCCTGCAGTGGAAAATTAATCGTCGCTCAATCAAGTGTCCACGTCCATTAAGTTTAATATTTATAAAGATAAAGATAAGAATGATGTTTCGTAATTTCAAGGAAAATGAAGTATTTTGTATTAATTTAAGAGTATAGCTCGAGTGAGCTAAAATTATAACCTTAATATACACGCTATCGTTTCGCAAGGAGTTTGTTAATTGTACGAGAATAACAGGACGGTGATAAATATTTTCTAGGTGAAACTAAAGAGCTCAACATGGTCCAAGCGATAAACAGTGGATTCTTCGATATTTTTCAGAAAGACCCATCGGCAGGTAAATATTCATTTTCTTTTATCGATCTATTTGTTTGATCACCTGTGACAAGACGAAAATATTTTGCATTCGAAAATTATAGTTTCGACAGCGCGTTTCATCAAACAATCATCGTTATTCCTTTATTTCTTCGTTCATTTATATATTTGTGCCGAAAATTCGAAATTAATACACGGATTTAAGTCTGTATTTTTCGAACAAACTAGTTTATAGTCAAAATTATGATAATAATTTGGATTTGTCCCTTCTTATACAGTCATTATTGTATCTTATCAGGCGAAAGGTAAGATAACGAAATTCACATTCTGACTTATGTATATTATCCGAACTGTCGCTGATAACGATTCCACTACTTCACTGCTAATGAACAACTGTCATTAGTTATCTTCTCCCTGTCAAACTTCAGGAAACAATTAACACAAAAATTATGTCATAATTGTCTAACATTATTTTAAGATTTTCTACTCAAAGGATGCAATTAAATAACAGAGTCTAACGGATACTTAAATTAATATTGTTGAAGTAATACGAAGATTTTGATGTATCGCTTCTCAAATGAAAAAATCATTTTCACCTTTTTTTATAAATATCATGCACAATTAAGTACTATTTTTCACTTAAAGATTTTTATTTGTCAAATATCAGTGTATCCAATATTTAAACCATTTTTATTGAATTAACATTAAAATCGTTTTGGTATCGTCTTCATAAATATTATGTCACGATTTAGTGTTATTATATTACTATTTTCCACTAAAATTGAATCAATATTAAGGTCGTACTGCATCGTTTTTCAAATGGATAATTTGTTTTCAGTGTTTTTCGGCGAGGACGTGGCTTTCGGCGGAGTTTTCCGTTGTAGCGCAGGTTTACGCGATCGATTTGGCCCGGATCGTGTTTTCAATACACCACTCTGCGAACAGGGAATCGTGGGATTCGCCATAGGACTTGCCAATGCCGGTTCAACGGCCATCGCCGAAATACAATTCGCGGATTACATTTTCCCGGCGTTCGACCAGGTAAATTAACAGAATTCAATTCAATTCTACAATAGAAAATACAATGGCTCAGACTCGTCAGCATTATCCACAATTTATAAGGATAAATATAAGATTTAAGATTTTAAAGGTGTAAGAAAAATGGTTACACAGTTTTCTCGGTTTTAAAGAAAATGATTTACAATATCGAGTATTGAAGAGTGATAACATTATTATGATTCATGGGTAAATATCGAGTCTTTACAATAAATTTGTTGAAAATTTCATCATCTTCTTCACTTAAATCATTGCATAAGATTTTTCAGAACAATTTTCACATTTCTATAATCGCGTATTCCTTTTTCTTAGACTTTTTCTGAAATTTCCAGTTGGTGAACGAAGCAGCGAAAATGAGATACCGAAGTGGCGGGATTTTCGACTGCGGAAAATTAACCGTTCGAACACCTTGCGGCGCGGTTGGACATGGAGGACTTTATCATTCGCAAAGTCCTGAAGCATACTTTGCACATACACCTGGTCTCAAGGTTTGTTACAGTTTTACACGAGTTTACGCAAAATTCAATCATTTATTTCAACGTAGAAAAAATGTAAAATTTAAGAAATGTTCCTGAAATGTTCCTAAATGCATGAAAACGTTGAATTTCGCCGAGATAATTTCTGATTGAATGAAAATAATTGCTCGCAGGTCGTAGTTCCCAGGGGCCCGACGCAGGCCAAGGGTTTGCTTATCAGCTGCGTCGAGGAACCAGATCCTTGCATTATCCTCGAACCAAAAATCCTATACCGCACAGGGGTCGAGCAAGTACCCGTTGGTAGTTACAAAATACCAATCGGCAAAGCTGAGGTACTCAGAAAAGGTAATTCAATGCAATTTTGTCAAAAGAAATCGTTCGTCGAAAAAATAGTATAATAATAAAATTAATACAGTCTCATTTACTGACTCAAAATATTAGATAATCGAATTACGCAAGTTCAGTTCAGCTGAGATTATCAGAAAAGGTAATTCAATGCAATTTTGTCGAAAGAAACCCTTCGTCGAAAAAGTAATCTAATAATAAAATTAATACAGTCTCATTCACTGACTCAAAATTTTACATAATCGAATTACACGAGGAATTATGATGCAGAGATAATTAATACAATGACATTTAATTACAGTAATTAATACAGTGAAATATTGAAATGTTCCAATTTAAAAATCCTGGTTGCACGTTTTAATTTTATATGAAGAACTTTTTTTATGTAATCTTCTGTTTACTGTATTTTGCAGGTGATGCAGTGACTCTGATTGGATGGGGCACGCAGGTGCATGTGTTATTAGAAGTGGCAGATATTGTACAGGAACAACTAAATGTTTCCTGCGAGGTCATTGACCTCGTCTCTATTTTACCCTGGGATTCTGATCTCGTTTGCGAGGTAATATTTCCCTAAATAAATTCAAATCCTTAATTATGGTTAATTTTCAAACAGATTTCGTGGACTAATATCGAATAAAGATTAGTTACAATCATTGTACAATATTACAATTGTAATTCGCTCATTCTATAACTCATATTTTTCTTAATTTGAGTTTCCTAAAAAATGGTTTAAGGTCATTGTACATCTTTTCTATCTTTATTTCATCCGTATTGATAAATCAGTTGTGTCGTTCCCGTTTTTTTTTTATCTTACTGCATGAATTTACTTTGCAGTCAGTGAAAAAAACAGGCCGCGTGGTCGTCGCTCATGAAGCGCCATTTACCTGCGGATTTGGAAGCGAAATTGCAGCAACGATTCAGGTAAAACATTAAACTTACAAATAAGAAATATAGCAATCTTAAAGACAGAAAAAAGGATCAATTTTGCACCGCAATAATCATTTTCTTCCTCACATCTCTCGTATTACTTAATTAACATATTCCCCTTATTATTCATTTGACGAAAAGTCAGAGCTATTCATAATTATTAATCCAATTAATTCTGCCAGCAGAAATGGAACTGAAATTTATCTGCTGCAAAAATACCAATAGCACAGAATTATTAAGTACCTAATAAAAAAATTTGAAAAACTGAGTCAATCGATTTCCAAAAACATTCAGAATTTCACGTACATTGGTTTTAACATTTTTCAAGTTACTTTCATTTTTCAAACATTTCAATTTGTTTTACCTGTAATCTATCGATTTTAAACCAAAATTTTTGACGTAAATGATCCTCTCATCCGATTTCTGAGCTTATTCTTTTAATTCTACAGGAGGAATGCTTTTTGCACTTGGAAGCCCCGGTTCAAAGGGTCACCGGTTGGGATACACCGTTTCCCCATATTTTCGAACCGTTTTACCTGCCGGACAAATGGCGTTGCTTCGCCGCCGTAAAAAAAGCTCTCTTCTACTGAATTTTTATTACTGTGTTTCTCTCACTCCGTCATCACCCCCTCCCCCCCTTATCACCCACTACCCAGCTTCTACGTTACAAGATTTTTAATGTTCAATTAATAAGTCAATAAAGGATTTTTTGTCAAACTTTTTGTATGGTGTTGCTACACAATTAAGTACTGCTTTTAATTACAAAAGTAGGAAATCAACGAGAAAATGTGTAAAAGTATCACAACAATTGTAGATAAAAGTCTATCATTTCTATTTTTAAGAAAACAGGGATATTGAGTTGTTTAATTCAGCAGCCAATTAACGGCGCTTTAAAAATACAACAAAAATTCATCGATATATTTCGTATTTAGAAAATTGTCTAGGTACTTTTCATAAAAAATTTCGCGCAAATTTCGTTTCAAAATCTCGCATATGTCATTCTGCAAACGTTCATAAATGCAAACACATAAAAACACACAATATACATATTATTGTATACATGAAAACTGTGTTCATATTTCTAAAAAAAATGGTGAAATAAATTCACAAAAATATTCCTGTTACAAATGGCAGGAGTGTGAAACTTTTTACAGAAATATATAAACAAATAAACCATGATAATTAAATAATGACAACGTGTATAGCGACATGGTGCGTATAGTAACTGTGCATTTATTTAAGAAATAAATGGCCAGTCACGGTAGTTGCCCTTTTCTCTGGCAAAAAGCCGGGCCTCTTCGGCAAAAGCCTTTTCTTTCTTCGACCGTTTTTTCCGGCCCACCTGTTGCGCCAGAGACGATTTGTGCAACGAAAAACTCCATTTTATGTGCGATTCTTACCGCAAAATTGAAATTAATTGACTATAAAAAGTATAAAAAGTAACGAAATTTAGAAGAAAAATTGAACGACAATTTTGTAATCGTAATAAAATGTTTAATCATCCTTTTATCATTCATCTATTTTCAATTCAATATACTGAAGATTTGGAATAAAATAAATTGGTAAAAAGAGATAAAGTTTGCTTCATCTTCTTTCTTCATTTTGTTTTTCGTAATCGTCTCTGACTGGAACTTACGGAAAACACAAATTCTGTTAAAAGTTTTCCAAAAGCAGAAATTGTGGAAACGAGAGTGGACGCGAAGAAATTCTGCTTTGGACCTGCCTACTTAAAAACTAAATTTCGCAAACACATAGAAAAAATTTGACCTGCCTATTCCCTGCCTGACATCTATATTTAACTGGGAAAAATAAAAAAAAAACTGTCACACCAACATATTTAAACGGGAATCCTCACGCACATTGCATTTGACATAAAAATTATTTTACAGAAAATTTTGCACTGAAATCGACTGCCAAGATTCAATAAAGCAACGACATTGTGTAAATCGAAATATACATAGTTTCTATTTAAAACTTTGAAAATGAGAAGGATGAGTCACTTGAGATTTCTGTTTCAAATATTTTTTAATTACGTCGTAAAAGTATGTACTAATAATTAATAATTATATGAAGAATGATACTTTTGATATTTTTAAACTACAAGTTCAAAAGATAAGGTATCCTAGGTGAAATTTATTCTAAAATATTTTGCTAAAATGCTGATAAATAGCAATATTTTATGAACCAAAGAATAATTAAAGGCAAATTTTAAAAAGGAAATGGATTGGTTCAATAAAATTATTAATTACGAAAGTTTTTAAAATATAACAATAACCTAAAATAGAATGAATAATGTTCTTAATGTGCATTACAGAATCTGTGATCGTTTTTCACATTTTTGTAATTTCATAGGGAATTTTCGGGAATGGGCGGAATTATTTAAAATTTGCTAGTAATATTAATTTATAGTACAGTAATTGATTAGTTATATTTTTAGCATTTACTAATTAAAATTAAATAGCGAAATCTTTCGCCATGTGGCATTTAATTTTAATTTTATATTAAAACTGGTACAATATCTTCTTTTCTTCATTCTTATATATATTCATATTCTATATCATATTCTATATATTCTATATCTTTATTTCTTTCCTTCAGCTTTATCAATTTTCTGCATAATTTTCTCTTGACGACCAGTTTAATATCTTTTGTGTATTATTATCAATCTTTAAAAAGATCCAATGTTTACTTTGATTTTTTGTTTATAACCGTTGATTTTTAAACAAAATAAACTACAATACAAATAAAATCGTACTTTATTAATCGAAGTGAGAACCGCAAGGTTTGACTCACTTTTACACGAAAAATACAAGCTTTGTAATTGCATTTAACAAAGTATAAGTATTTCAATAACTGCTTAATTACTTCAAAGTATTCTCCATTTTCATGCCGATCGGTCCATTGTTCCCACGATGAAGAAATCCAAGTTGAGCTTAAAATTAAATTGTTACAACAATCGTTAACAACTACGAGTACTAATTAAAAGAACCATTGGGTTCTGATTATCTAGTTTCACACGAATTACAGGTTTCCTATTTCTACTTAAAAAACTAGGAAATATTAAAACTAGTGATGATTTCATCAATTTCTTGAAGATGGTTTTTCATCGTTGCAACTACAACTAGATTAAAATCTAAACAAGAACCATTAGGTACAGGTTTTCTAATTCTACTTTTTAAAATTAAAATCTACTAAAGCTACTGAGCTTCTTGATGAATTTCTTGATTGGTTCATTTCTTCTTCTGTCGAGATTCGAGATCTTTAGACTCCCTTCAGAATTAAACTAACTAAATTGTTAAGTACAAGAACCATTAGGTTCTGATTTCCTCGTTTAGAACGAGTTACAGATTTTCGATTTCTATTATCTATTAAAACGATTAAAACTACTGCTGCTGTTGAATTTCTTGAGGTCGTTGTCGAAATTTAGTTCAATTAGAGGCTTAAAAATTAAATTTTTTACTCAATTACCTTACTACATACTAATTAACTAATTTAAATTACAACTTATAACTAATTTACTGTTCTCAAAAGGAACCAATAGGTTCAAATTTTTTTCTTTTGCTCCACGCACATGAAACGTTTCTTCCTTACTACTTAACTAATTTTAATTACAACTTATAACTAATTTACTGTTCTCAAAAGGAACCAATAGGTTCAAATTTCTTTCTCTTGTTTCACTCACATGAAATATTTCTTCCTTTCATGATATTTCATAAAAAATTGATTAATTGGTCGTAACTTTGACAAAATTCTGATGTGGCATAGAAAAATCAGACGATAAATATTTTTCGACTCTCACAGTTCCACTCAATTTAGAGAATGATAAAAGTAAATATTATTTTCTTTTTCCTTTAGTTTTGTGTTTGCTTTTTGCACAACTTTTTTTCTGACACGTAAATCACCGTCAGCAATTTTTTGAATTGTGATACGCAAAATATTCCTCTTTGAAATAATATAATAATCTTGATTCGATTATTTTCAATAATTCATTTAACATCGCAATTTTTCATATACTTCATTTCATTCACTTAATTTTTTACGTGGGTTTGGCTTAATTAATGTCTTCAAATAGTTGTAATAATCCATCTCATTTATGTTCACTTTCTCCACGTAACTTTTCATAAAATTGTTACGAAAACGTTTTTGTAATCCACACAAACGATAGAAAACGTTTTTCATTTCATTTCAGAAGCATCACTCGATTATTTCTAAATATTCAGTGTTTTGTTTCAACACTTAAATAGTTTAAAACATTAAAAAAATGCATATTATTTATATCGTGAATTATGTAACTACAATTGTATTGTAAGTCACCAAAATAAAAATCTCAGGAAACTTCGATTTCATATCTTATACTGTTCTCACTTTGTGAAAAAAGGACAAGAATTCTTCTAGAATTCTGCTATCTTCTTCCACAATTTTTATCACTTTTTTGTCCCATGAATATTTTTGTTCATGATATTTAGTTTATTATTTTATTAAATAAATTTATATCATAGTACTTATATTGGAACCTTAACAAAAGGTTTTTAAAAAAATAGACCATCAAAATCGTTCCCTAATGCACATTACAGAACGTCTTTTTTGCCTACATTATACCTACATTTTTAGCTTTTTAAACAAGATTTTGAAAGTTCTTAAAAAGGAAGAAACAAATATTGACACAATCCAGATCCTGAAGGACCAGAATAATTTCTATTCCTTAACAAGAAATGCTGTAGATAAACGACTACTTTCATGTTTAGAGAATAATTCGTATTACTTCAATTCCTAATTGAGCATATATTTTACGCTTTAGTTGTAAGATTTAAAAAGACCAAACAACTAACCTATCGACTCAACCGAAAATCTCAAGGACCAACCTTTATTTACTTATCACAACATTCGAAAAAGTAAATAATTTCCTTATTGTTTAGTAAAATCTATTATTTTTATCATGAATTTATCAGTTTTCCAATAGCTGATTTACTGTCCAATAAATTAATTATAACACACATTGACACATACATAAAATGGTAAATAAATCGATGATAAATCTTGGCAGTTGCAAAAAAACAAACATAATTTTCCAACACATTTGATCGTCTTTGAACGATCAAATGCATTAAAAACATCAAAATTGAACACGATTAACGTACATAATACTTATCGTCAAAAGCTGAAATTCCTAATCTTAAAATTATTAGTTTGATTCTCTAAGCGGGCTAAGGACTATAATGAAATTTTTCCACGAAATGATATAAGTTTAGAAAAATATCTGATTTTAAAATAATGTAAAAGGTAAAAACTGTATTTTGTATTCAATAATAAGCTTCAACGAAATGCATTTAAGAAAATGTGCAGTTATTTATTCAATTCCTACGAATTAATACGAATTATTACGTTTGAAATTATCTTAATATGCAAATTATTTGATTCTAAATGCAATATAAAATGGAATGATATAATTAAAAAATTTGTAAACATTATATTTTATATATCATGATAAGTCTCAAAATTAATAGCCTTGCATTAAATGAAATTTTTTTAAAATTGCTGTCCTTGGATAATTCGTTCATCGAAATGACATCATTTAATAGCAAAAAACAAATCATGAATTTCACTTCGATTCAGAATCTATCCATCGCGAGTTGTCTTCTTGTCCATTAATTAATACAACAATATAAAAAACTAAATAGTTGTGAATTTTTGAGAAAGCAAAGAATCATTAAAACTATTTTTTATAATGTATAAATTTGTTTAAAAGCTATGAATAATGTGTAAACCCAAAATCATTATAAAAAGAAAAAAGTGAGAATTGGAATAAAATGAACAATTAAAACTGAAAATTAGAAGTGGGAAAATGATAATCTTATCAACAAAAAATGTATCTATAAAATCTTAGGAACGTTCGCTTTTTTATCATTTTTGTTTATTCGTGCAATTTTCTTTGAGACAAGAAGACCTACCCTGAGCTACGTTTATGAATGAGAAGAAACGAGTAAAATACAACACCATTTCCGAGCAAGCTTGAAAAACAGTTCAGAGCTTCCTCGTTGTCACTATACACGTGAAAATGAAAGAAAAAAGGAAATACAACCAATCCCCGTGCCGATTCGGACCTTTCGTCCTCGACATGCTGGGGACCAGAGGGAAAAAAATGGACTCACCGACGTTGGGACAGTGATAGCTGCTTCCTCACCCTGAAACAAAAACAAAAAGGGCAATTTAATAAACCATGTAAAAAGTATTATTCGCTAAATATGATTCCACGTATTTTAACGTATTTAGGAATTTTAGTACTTAATGTATGTCTACCTTGATTATAAAAACCAGTATGTTTTGTCATGTAGAAGATAATAAAATGAATAAAAATGATTCGAAACTAAAACTGAATTGACCAAAATTCAACATTATTGTACATTATATATATGTACAACATTATTTGTATTTCTGACTGTACTATTTTGTAAATTGTTCTAGAAAGTAATATTAAATGAAACTTACATCCATCATCGCCGTTGTAGAACAGGAAACCCTTGCCGAGTTTTCGAGATCCATGTAGACAGGGAAAACTGATTCTACCTACGCGGTCGACCCGACAACTTTTCACGGAAACGCGGACGAGGAAAAACTTTTTCACTCGACGAGCAAACACTGATTCTACTTGGCGAACATTGACTTTCAATGCGACCATCAACACTGAATTTAACCACGCGGAGGTGTACAGAAAATTTCCGGGAAACAACATTGACTTTACACTTGGCGAACGCTAAGTCGACTGACTGCATTGCACGCGGTCGAGATTAATCAAAACAACGCGGGGTGGGGACCGAATGAAAACTCTGGCCAATCAAAAAAATCCTGCTGGGCCGAACTAAACGAATTTTCGAAAACCCCAATCGAATGGATCAATCGAAACAGATTGGGGAGGGCGAATTTCGAAACATTTAGAATTCCAAAGCCCTATTCGTTGCAAACGAATTTATTTTGCAACGTCTTTTTGATTCCAGAAAGTTTTGAATGAACCTGTAAGGAACATATGTTAGTGGCCTGTCATATTTAATATTAATTACAATAATAAATCATTTTTTTAGACTTTTAGTTAGATGAAATCAATGAACAAAACTTTTACACAAAAATGTAATTTTTAATATAAAATATGTATCCTGTTCTTTACTATTTTTAATCCTTTACTTTCCATAAAAAAGGCTTTTGTACAAAATTAGAATGATATCAAAGTGAAAAAAGTTTAGAGATGAATTATAAAGTCTTCTTCTCATAATAAATAAATTAGAACATCTTTCAAATTATGTAATCATTTTTTTAATGCAAATGAATGTATACTCTACATCTTACTTCTTTGGAAAATTTAGATTAAATGCTGTCATTTGAAATTACATATCTCAATCATATATTTATATGAATATAATGACAAAACACGTTTTAGAAAGACTCTAATACTTGTTGACAAGTCTACAATGATGAAAATCAAGTAATTTTATATAATCAAAGTATAATAAGAGTAAAAATATTCAAAAATCATCAACGAACCAATGCCAAGGTTAAATAATAAGCACAAAATGACATGAAAAAGGAATACTACATGAACATCATTTTGTTGTTGCAATTAATGCATTTTTTACTGTTACCCAATTCTTTTTTTATTGATGAACAACATGTTATGCAATGTTTCTTTAATGTAATGTAGAAATAAGTAAATCTTAAATCACTAAGTACTTATTCGGTTATAAATTACTACTTATTATCAATAAATATTAGATTATAAGTGTAATATTAATCAAATTATGATTAATCCCGCACAACCCCCTCTCCCCAAATTTGTATTCTAGGAAACAAAAGAACTTACCTCTCCATTTGCCGGTTCGAATTTTACGATTCTCATTTTTCCTTCAAACGTAATGTCAATACGAAAGTGCATTATCAAATTGTTCTGGATAATTCCCATTTGACTCCTGTACAACCATGTACAACGATAATTGAAGAGAATCTGAAACATCGTAGGAAAATGTGCATGATTAAATTGCAGGTTAGATTTTTTGCCGCGAAAAATTAACGAATCGGTAGACGGATTATGTCTGCTCGATACTACTTAGACACAGTTTTATCATCCATTAGATTTTCGGCATTATTGTTGTTGATTAAAGTGTTTTGTCACTCACCTGAATAAAACAGTTGCGTTGGAAAGGTTTCAAGATTCATTTAATGCACTTTAACGGTTCGGCAAGCAGGAACGACGGAATGGGTTTTCCGCGAACCTGGTAACAAGTGATTAAAAAGAGACAGAAATACCGGCTGGTAGCAGCATAATCGAACTTCACTGCATTGTCTCTGTCAGTGTCATTTGAATTCAAAATGAAGTACAACGCAACTCAAAAAGTCTTACTGTATTTAAAAGCAGTAAAAAAGTATGTATTAATTCTCAGTTAAAATTCGAGTGCATAATATTTAAAGGAGTTCTTTTTCAATTAAAATCGTTGACATAGCAAGAAGGTGTCAAAAAAGAGGTTAAACGTATTACGCCGTAGTTTTTTCCGTTAGTTCAGTTTGAATTCGAAGTAGACCGTGATTTAAAACGATTATCGGAAAAATTAAATAACAGTTAATTGCATTACGTTGCTACTAATCAACAATAGGTGAGTTTAAAAACAGTAAAGAAACAACGCCAAATTATTATTAATTATCTCTGGAATGTTTAATATAGTACGTTCATAGTAGAGAAGACTAATATGATTTGTGAAACCTGTGTTTTTTGAACATTGTTAAATAACAACCGTACGTTATAATTATGACTTTTCCTATTAAACGTAATATTATAATGATTCATTTAACGATTATTTCTTATATCTTCCTGCGAATTTGTATATAACAATTTGAAATGAGAAAATTTTTGAATACTTCTTTCGCGGGCATTTACGATTATTACATAACCTTTTTTCTTTTTTTCTCAGCATCGACAGTTATCAGCAAGGGAAGTGTAAGGACGTCGATAAAATTACAGAATTCTTCTCTTACCGTCGAGTTTAATGAGCAACAATTCTTATTGCCAGCGTTGCGACGAATGCAGAGGGCGCCAAGTACATATAATAAAATCTTCCCGTAATGCAATTTAAAGATGTGGTAAGTCATACGCTTATTTCATTAAAATCTTACATTTTTATGTGATTTGTCTAATGAAGAATCCTTTTAAATGGTTAGTTTGTTAATACCGATCAAATTTATAAATTCATTAATTCATAATATTTAAATTCATTGCCTTACCCGCTAAAGAAATTAAAAAATATTACTTGCCCATGTCTTTCTTTCATTCTTATAAATTTTTTAATTGAGAACTAGCACGAAAGTCGAGATGAAATTTAATCTGCCTCAATTTTAATTGTCGAACTTTGTTTCGAGTAAAATACTTTTAATATACAGTTTTTCAATCAAAGTTTTTATAGTTTATAAGGAAATTTCGGTGTGATATTCGTTAAAAAACTAAACTTGTCCATTTTTCCTGCCCTCTTTCATTGCCACGGTTTTTTCAAGGCAAGATTTAATATTTTAATAGCGAATTATGAGACCATATTGTAGTATTAGTCGATTTGCTGGAGATATAGAAGAAAGTCTTGTTGATGAAAGTAAACGTTACGTTAAAATCGTAAGACACCCCGAGGGAAGTCTGTGTCCGGGGAAAAGAGTGGGCGAATCCACGTTTGTCGAGACCTTTTACCGTGGACTTGCGAAAACGAGGCCTTGGACGTTACGATAAAGCCGTAAAAGTGGCGCGCTATCGTCGATATTTCACGTTTGATTTTTGCTCGTCCTCCTCGTCCTGCAAAGTTTCCGCAGGATCCTGCAAATGGAAACGGGCCGATCGTGTTGTCCGGCTCCCAGACGGAATCGAGGCCTTCCACTTGTCGAAATCGATGAAAACCAAGCGCTCCAGGCTTTTGCATACGCGAATCAGGGTGTGGTGAGCAATACGCAAGGTTGACTACATTCTCACTGGCGCCATTATCTTCCCCGCCCTGACCAATTGCCCGGGGAACGAGTCTTAAAATTCTCCTCGCTCGCCGTTTCCCACCTCGACGATATTTGCGCGACATTTTTTTTATCCGCCGCTCGCGTAAAACGTTCCCTTCCCCCTCTGACCGCCAATTTCATCGGTTTACCGAGAAACGCGAAAATTCTGCAGTCTCAAGTTTTGCAAGTCTGTCCCAAAATTTCATTTCTAATTTTATGAACAAGGACAAATCTTTCTTGGATTCTTATTCGATTCGTACATGCACAAAAGTTTAATAAAAATTTCGAGCAATTTGAGATTTCTTTTTCGACGTTTTTTATACGTATAAGAATGATTTAAGTCTGGCTGTTTAGGTCAAATCTTAATTGGCCCATTTTAATTTTCAACAATTACTTTCGTGTAAAAGGATTACAAAAATCTTTTAAAATTTATAAGAATACTGTGCATTTTTTAAAGATCTATTGAATTATATCAAACTATCAGATGAAAACGTTGAAAATATTCCTGAGCCATGTGCAATTTGAGATTTCCTTTTGGAGGTTTGAAATTCGTCAAGGAATAATTTGAGACGACGGTTCATTGGGTTATCTTTAACTCAGCGACGACCTTTTTTTCCCCTAATTCCCTGTCAACCTTTCCCCGTCGAAACACCCTGCTGACGTGCGTACGTATTTGTATGGTTCTTGATTAATCGGCGCGGGGCGAAAAAAAAAGTGAAAGAGAAAGACATGTGTGCACAGTTGCGCCGTATTTCCATAAGCCGCACGTGGTCCTCGCGGGGGCATTAATTATATAACGCCAACGTCAAAATAAGACGAGGCAAATTCAATTACATACCACTGCGAAATTTCAAAGAAAAAGTCAGCAAGGTTTACTGTGTTTCCGAAAAAAGGGCAAATATTTTCAAATGCCAATAACCGACAAATTATACTTTAATAAACCGAAAGAAACTCAAAGTTTTAGACAAATTTTTGTTCCGAAATTAAGTGGGAACAGGAAAC
This sequence comes from Hedychridium roseum, assembly GCA_963989215.1. Classification (NCBI taxonomy): domain Eukaryota; kingdom Metazoa; phylum Arthropoda; class Insecta; order Hymenoptera; family Chrysididae; genus Hedychridium; species Hedychridium roseum. Next base: position 4,357,642 of record OZ022321.1, on the reverse strand, counting down.
AATTAAAATTTACCGTAATTAATATTTCTTAAGCACTAAGCTTTATACTTTGAATTAAAGTAAGCGCGAAATAATCCTTACGGAATGTTATTTAGTCAAGTGTAAATGTATAGAAATTGAATGTTAATTCGATGAAAGTGAATGAAAAGTTAGCCGATTACGTTGAATCCCTGGTTGGGTATAAATATTGGTACACGTGTTGAATTGCGGAAAGAAAGGATTGCCGATAATTCCAGGGAAAGATTTCGGACGTACGTCAAATATGTTATTAGCTGTAAATAAAGTGAAAAATGTTGTTTTCCTTTCACGACGGTAATCGGAGCGTACCTTCTCTTCCAGGAGCCGCAAACGTAACGAATAAACACCGGGGAAAACGAACGTAACGTCCCATAAATTCGCGATATAATCGATAAGTCTGCAACGGTTTCGCGTCGGTTAAATAAGTGACGCTGCCGGAAAGAATAACATATAAATCCCCGGCAATTAGCGTTACTTGATTTACGTCCACGCCGAAAATGGATTCCGCATGACGAAAGTGAAAATATTGACGTTCCGAGCTTTCGCTCGTTTTAATTATTAAACGACCTTCCACGCACGGTTCCGCGCGTGGCGTCGATAAAATCGATCAAATCTTCCTCCTCTTTTTCTGCAGCTGTTGTTCCGTGTCTCAGCCACAGGGAGTGATTGTTGTCATAGCTTGTGCGTTCACATTGTTTCCTATACCTTGCTTTCTTTCAAGTAGTTTGTACTGTTTCTTATCCATTTAACTGACGTCACTATTGTTTCAGGTTTTCTGTTTTTTTGATTCTTTGCTGTAGGTAATTTCCATATTCGTAGGATAAACTCAATTAGATTGGGTTAGAGTGGATCGGGGTGTGTGCGCATTGCTTTCTTTTACGTAGTTTGTACTGTTTCTTATCCATTTAACTGACGTCACTATTGTTTCAGGTATTCTGTTTTTTTGATTCTTTGCTGTAGGTAATTTCCATACTCTTAGGATGAACTGAAATAGATTGGTTTACAGTGGATTGGGGTGTGTGCATATTGCTTTCTTTTACGTAGTTTGTACTGTTTCTTATCTATTTAACTGACGTCACTATTGTTTCAGGTTTTCTGTTGTATTTGATTCTTTGCTGTAGGTAATTTCCATATTCGTAGGATAAACTCAATTAGATTGGGTTAGAGTGGGTTAGAGTGCGTTCACATTGTTTCTTATACATTTTGCACGGATATTTGTTTATTACAGATGGTACATACGAGTTTTCCTATATTTTTCATGGACTCCTTTACACATTTCTGTACTATCAGTGTCGTTATATACTTTATACCGTGTTTAAATTTTTAATTAAAAGAATCCTCACATTCGCAGGATTGGTGTTACATATTTGGACAGTTATGGATATCACTTTGGACATTTATTTACTACAGGTGTTACATACGCTTTTATTCCCCGTTTTTCACGAGGTATTTGCGTACTATTATCTTGCCGGTGTTAGCGAAAAAGGGGAAACGAATTCCTACGCGGCGAAACGCATGATCGAATCGTAGTTTTGCAGCGGGTCATTGATTTACCCGGCCGAGCTCTGCGTCCGTGTGTTCGACGTCTCTGTGTTTGAGCGCATTATGCAAAACAATTTTTTCCACCACCGACACAGACCGTTACGTCTGTCCACGCCGGCTGGGTAATCACCTTCAACGCGTTCCTACAATAACACATGTCCATACGGATTTAAGAAACTTACAAGTAGCTTGGACTGTGCCACATAATATTTATTCGCATTAATGTCTTTATCGATGTTTCACGTAAATTCATAATTACATTAGCGAATACACTTAATTCTTTCCAACAATATCTAAATACATATTAAATATATTTAGGAATACCATTCGCTATTTCATACAATATGTATTTTCAGTGTGTGTATTTAATAGTTGTGAAATTACTGAAACGTGTGATAAATCTGACTTGGCACATGGAGAAATGTTCACAATTTTAAATACTTTTAAACGTCGTGTACGGATTTATCTAAATATTTTCTTATAAATGCAAGAACCGTAGACCAATATGTTTAAAATCGATTTGAGCTTCATAACAAATTGTCGAATATTATTTTTCAGTACAAGTGCATTCTACTCTCAAACATGTACACACATTTGATTAATTTCCTACATGAGTATCAATGTTCCATTGTGTGCATATACAACTTTGTAAAAAATCTGAAGGGTATAAGAGCAAGGGGATTATTTTCGCGAGATTTTGCACTTTCGCAAATGGGGACGAAAGGTGGGCTGATTTTCGTGGTAGAAATTGCCGGGGCCAACGAAGACACGTTTGTTCGTGGCAAAATTGAGATTTCAAATCCGGCCGGCCGATGAAAGGGAGAAGAATTTTTTGCCCCGGCCGAGAGCCCGCTCGCGGCTTTCATCAATAACTCGATGGCCTTGATACACATGGGAGACTTTTCAAACGGAGTAAAAGTCAGCTGACACGTACTGGCCGGTTTCGAGAAATCACGCGTCGCCCTCGGGCACCGAAGGTTTTTCAATAATCGCCAGTTCTTTAACATTAACGACAACGACCCATACTCTTAAGGCCGGCCATCATTTTTACGAACCCTAATCACACGTCTCTGAACCCCCCCCCCTCACCGTCCTCTTTGAATTCACGCACGTGCAACGAGCAGTTTAGTTTTTCCGGCTGAGCCGAACGCTCGAGAAAAATGCCCCCTTGTTACAACGGCACTTATTTTTATGGAGCAATAACATAAGCACGAAAGTACCGATACACGCAATACATTGCGCAATGGCCCTCATAATCTAAGCGTAATGTAGCACATTGTGTACACGGTACGTAGGTAACGGTTTACGAAAATCTCGTCAGTGTTGTAAAAACCGAGAGGAATGGTAAAAAGCCGAGGAAAAATGTTAAAACTTCGAGCAATTGCGCTACTTTTCAATGTACACGAATTTTAACGAGCATAATTTTAGTGGGCTCAGTTCGGGGTTCAACAGGTGTCAGTTTTGTAAATCCTCTTCCAGGGATTTCAGGTGTAAAGTACGTGCGTGAAAACCACGCCGAACGGATCCTTAATAAAGCTCAAGAACCTCAGTTGCCTACCATATGTTTTACTCTGGACAGGAAACACAAGACTTTACGTGAAATTTGGACGAGTAAATATCCTTACGTCAAAGAAGGGAATCGTACTTTTTGTAAAATTCGCTTCAAAACACAAATTCTACCTGGAAAATATCTTTAATTGAGTTTGCAACGAGCTATATGCTTTAATTCCGCCATGCTCGATCGAAACGTCAGACGACCATTACTTTCTAAACTCAACTCATACGTAAATAATAAATTCATAAAACCACGTAGCGCGATATTGCCTGCTTTGGAAAGCGGATGAGGAAAAATGTGCAAATTAAACTTGTAAATCAAATTTTATGGATAGATAACATTACTTATTGGTATTCATGATTGATAAGAGTGTTGAGGCAAATTCCTGGTTACGGGGAGCAAACAACATACATTCCCTTCTATTACGTTAAAAGGAACTGTCCGACGTGCTATAATTGTCTTTTTTCATGAAATATGTTAGCGCGGTAAGAGCGCGTGTGCTTTCATGTGCATTGTACGTATCGCCGCTGAGGCAATACATCCAAGGCCGTTTGAGGCCGAACGTAGAGAGGCTCTGGAAATCGCGGCGAATACAACAGAAGAAAAGAGAAGTGGTTCGCGGCTCACTCCGACAACCACGCACGCGCAAATACCGTAAGAACGAGAGAGTGAATGGCCATTGCGCATGCGCAGGTGCAACCGAGCCGACGAATCACGTAAACGCAACGCGCACGAGTGAGAGGACCGCTCTGCGCAAGTGCAATGCGTGAGAACGAGCCAGCGAGTCCTGCGCAAGCGCACCAACAATCGGCTAAAGTGAGACAGACAATCCCGAGCAAACGTAATACGTGCGAAGAAAATAGAAAATACTGCGCAATGAATAGGAATGAGAAGACGTGTCTTGCGCAGATGTAACACCTGATAAGTCCTGCGCATGCGCAAGGACAACGAACGAAAGTGAGAGGACCAAATGTTGAGTAAACGCAAGGTGCGCGAGTGGAATAACGAATCTTGCGCATGTGCACGCGCGACAAGTGCGGGGACTAATGATCGCTGCGCATGCGCAGTGGCGAACTGTTGCGAGACCCGATGAGACGCGTCGTGCGCATGTCTGCTCGCGGGGAAAATGCGCGCGAACCACTGGGCCGTTCTCTTTCACCCCGTGCAGGTTATGCGGCGCGTTCGCTCGCTTCTGCGTATCTGCCTATCGATCTATCCTGTTTCTGTTCTTTTCCGCCGTCGAGGATGGCGAACGTCCTTGACGGTAGCCATAGCAACGGCGCAAAGCCGCGGCCAGCGACTGCCCGTGCGCTTTTACTCGCCTCTATTTCAATCCTACACACGCCTTCTCCTTGCTTCGCTATCCCAAAGTTTCCAGATTGCACCGTTTTTCACGATTTTTCCGTTTCGCCCGGTGAACGTGCCGCTCGTAGACGTTGCGGAATGTTCGCTGTCGCAATCTTATGCTGAATTTCGTCGCTCTCCAGCACCACCCGACAAAGGGAAACAGAAATTTATGATTTCCGAACGACGCGTGATTGCCCACGTGAATGCTCACACCGCTAAAGGAACGTTGAAGCGTGATCACGTGAAATGTCAGCCAACAGTCTGGCATAACTGCCTTCCATATGGTACACACGTTGAGAATTACTCGAGTCCTCTGCACCGAAACTATGCATTAGACGTAGATTCTGATGCAGAAATAAAATCAGACCTATATGCCGTATCGCAGTAAAGCATCTTCCTCAACGGTGTTGCCAGGTCTATAGCTAAACAAAGAATATTGCAATTCCCAACGTAATCGACTGACACTAAGTCACGTGAAAATCAAATAGCAACGCAATTTTACCAAAACAGGAAGCGCAGTGAATTCAAATAGATAAGAAGTATTTTTGTTATTCTATTTTTACGAACATCTCTTAACTCTTTGTAGTATGCTCTGACATTAAATTCTATTGTTCCTGTGGCATCGCTGAAACAAAAAACATAGTGAATAGAAATAAACGAGAAATGTTTATACAATCCTATTTTTATAAATATGTATTCACGTTTTTGTAGTTTAATTTTTTTTTCATGGTTTGACACTTTTGTAGTCTTCTTGTAAGGTTACTGAAATAAACAACATAGTGAATATAAATAAATGACAAATATTTACATTACCGTATCTTTCAGTGTGTTTCTTGACTTTTTTCTATTTTAAATTTGTTCTATACTCTGACAGTAAATTGCATTATTCTTGTAAGGTCACTGAAACAAACGACACAGTGAATATAAATAAATGACAAATGTTCAGACTATTCTATCTTTCAGTCTACCTCTTCACTTTTTTTCTACTTTAAATTTGTTCTGTGCTTTGACAGTAAATTGCATTATTCTTGTAAGGTCACTGAAACAAACGACACAGTGAATAAAAATAGACGAGAAATATTTACATTACCTTATCTTTCAGTCTACCTCTTGACTTTTTTCTATTTTAAATTTGTTCTATACTCTAACAGTAAATTGCATTATTCTTGTAAGGTCACTGAAACAAACGAGAGAGTGAATATAAATAAATGACAAATATTTACATTACCGTATCTTTCAGTGTGTTTCTTGACCTTTTTTCTACTTTAAATCTGTTTTATGCTCTGATATTAAATTGTATTATTCTCGTAGGATCCTATGTCGTTTTCTACGAAACTTTTTAACCGATTCCTCGCGCTTCTCGCGGGCCACGGCGAGGGGGAAACGCGATTCGCTGTGCTTCCCGGTGCGGTGAGCGGTTGGTGAGGTGAAGGGGACGTGAAGGGGGGGATTACGTCAGCGGTACCTTCACTCTCGTGCGCGCGTCACTGGCGAACGCGTTGCCCCGTGACGTGTTTGGCTGTTAAAACAGACGCGACGGTAGACCAGAATGACTTACTCATCCGCTGCGAAAACACCTGTCCTTATTTAACGACGTGCCAGCGGAAAAATCGTCGACATCGGGTTTCGCCAACGACACGCGCTAATAAATAATATCACCTCACGAGCCAAGCTGGGCTTTTGCGGGGAATTCATTGTCCTCCAGTTACACTGTCGACAATGCTCAGTTTTGCTCATTTTACAATTTTCATCGAAAAAGGTCTTACGTGGCAAAATGTGGTTTTCTAGCAGAGTTTCGATGGTAAAGAAATTTTTCTCAACCACTCAGACAGCTAATTACACTCATTTTCGTGCTGTTATTTTTTATTTAACATGTGTGCCTCAAGCAAAGATAATGCGTTGTTTACAAAGGTTTATTTATGTCAGGAAATGTTTTGATATCAAGCTTTGGGTCGGAAAGAATTTCTTATCATTTACTTTGAGATTTAACTAATCTTATTCTTACTAATCTTATTTCTGTTATACAAAAGGATTAAGTACTTTTATTTGTACGAACTAATTTGTATTACGAAATATTTTTGTATCGAGATTTTCGTAAATAATTCCCTTGTAATCCAGTTGGTGAGTTAAACTGATTTTAACGTTATTATACACGTTTCATTTACAAACATGTTATTGATCTAATCAATCACGCCAGAAGATAATCGGTTATTTATAAAGATTTATTTATCTTAACGAATACCTTGATAATAAGTTATCGTCGACAGAAAATTCTCTGTAATCCAGTTAAGCAATTGAATCGAAGATTTCGGCAAGATACCTAACTGTTCCACGCAAAGAACGTCTTATGTAATAAAAAAAAACTGGATTACTGATCCAATCAGGAAGATAATTTATTGTGTGTATTAAATTATTTATCTGATGTTTAACGACAGACTTTTATTAAAAGAAAATTAAACCATTCAATCACTTTCACCACTGTTTGTTATTAATTAAACAAAATTCTTTTTTACCTCAAACTGTTATTAAAATAACGCTTAATTTTCTATTAAAAAAAATAAAATTGACCGCTGTTTTAATTGAGGCGATAAAATGAACCGTGCGAACAAATAACGAATACATTGGTGAATTATGAAATCCCTTTGAGCGAGTAAAAATGGGTTCTTAACGAAGCGTTATTCATTTTGATTAACTTCGGACCTTCTGGCTTTTAATTTCCTCCCGGACTGGTTAGTGAAATTTACGAGTGGCCGTTTTCGCCGTCTTCGGTGGACGAGTGAATGAAGCTTTCACGGTGGCACGTGTCGCACATGGAAAAGCATCGGGGGACCGGAAACGCCGGTAAAGGAAAGAGAGGACTCATTCACGAGCCGAAAGAACAGCGGGATTATTGTCCTCGCCTTGAGGACAGGCCAATTGGACGGTTTAAAAGTCCAACCGCGATGTTAGGAAACGAAAGTCCCGGTCAATAACCGCCGACCGATTAACCTGATATACTCGGCCGATTTTGTCCCTGCGGTTTTTCTCCGCACGCCGAAAAACACCTGCACGGATTTCCATGCATAAAAAAACAGGCAGATATAGACACACGAATCGTTCTAAACAGTTTCTAAGACAATTGCAATTTTTTTGAAGAATTCTCGCATTTTATTCTTCTCGGCTCAGGATTTTTACACATTTTGTTATTTTAATTCCACTTTTCATCATTTTCAAATCATTCTAAATAGTTTCAGTTTGTTTCCTTTTCTTTGTATAGTTCTTTTATTTCTTTCAAGACATTGGTATATTTTAAAATTCCACTTCTTTTTCTTCTAAAGACACTTATATACTCTATAATATTATTTTTTTCCTTTCACGACCTTTGGACAATTTTCAATCTTTTTTCTACTTTCTTCTAAGTATTTCTATATTTTTTATATTTTCTTCTTCTTATTATATAACGTTTGGATTTATTGCTAATTAATTGCACTGCCTTTCTTTTATCTAAGGAACGTTAAGATTTTTTTTCTTTCGTACGCGATATTACAAGGTGTTATTTTATTGAACCGTAGTAGAAAACTCTGTCGATAGCGTAATACGATCGAATGTTATATACTGTTGTACCGGACGAAGAATTCTTGGCTGGTTCCCAATAATTTTAATCAGTGCTATTTTATAGTTAGATCCGCTCTTCCCGCGTCATTTTTACGTAACTTTTGTGCCAGTGACGCTCACCTTAAACTATCACCGAGTGCCAACTTTGGGAAGAACAAAAAAGTCCTGAAAAACGTCATAAACTTTACTGCATGAAAGTACGAGGGCAAATTAAAACTTCTAATGAGAAAAAAGGTACACAAAATGATCGATAAGAAGGAAATCCAGGATTGAGAACGTTTATTAAATGACAGGAAGTGAAAAGGAAATGAAAAGGAATGTATCGATAAAGAAAGTCATTAAAATAAAGAAGATATAAAAGTATCAAAATAAGGGGATATTGTTATAAGGATATAAGAAAATTTTGCATATAAATTCACTACAATAATAATAGATTTATCTGTAAATTCAAAAGTAATACGTCTATAAAGGAAGTCATTAAAATAACAAGAGATTGAAAAAATTCACTGTAACAAAAAGAAAAACATGCTAAAGAAGAAGGTGAAGTTAAAGTAATTTATGTTAACATTGATACGAATTCAATCCTGATTCATTCCCTACTCATTGATTAAATGAATCAAATGAACCAATGTAACGAAAACAAAAGGTATTTTATTCCATCCAAAAATATGTCATGTTTCACGAGGAGTATGTACCCAATCGATATTTGTAAATTTATAACAGTTTCGAAGGGACGATGCAATGTAACGAAAACAAAAGGTATTTAACTCCAGCCGAAAATATGGCATGTTTCGCGAAGAGTATATACACAATCGATGTTTGTAAATGTATAATAGTTTCGAAGGGAACCGTCGTTGGGTTATTAGGAACTGTGAGACATTTGGCGAGATTATTGGCTGATCGGCCACCGCAACTGCGAATTGCGCAACTGCGCGCAAGTATCCTTTTCGCCTGGGGATCGGAATATTCGATATCGCTGCGCGGGGGACGACGGAGTGGGGGGAGGGGGGACGCAGAGAGAAAGAGAGATTCGTAAGCCGCAAAGGCGGTGAGCAACCGTCGAGCCAGTTCGTCGTTATCTCACGATAATAACCGCAATCGTTTCCGCGAACGAACTGTCGTGGACAACGACAACGTTGCGTCACACGTAGACACCTTCCTCGTCTTCCTCCCTCGTCTCTTCCTCCGTGCGAGGATGTTTTTCGCGGTGAACAATATGTTTCGTCGCTGACCAACCGTTCGCAGCGGATTTTTATCGCTTGACACCGCAAACGAGTGTCCGGGAGAACGGATGAAGGGATAAAAGAGGGTCAGGTTAACGAAATTAATAGCTTTTCTGTGTCTTATTTATTTAATTATCGTTTGAACCACAGACGAATTCTCAGAAGAATGAATTTGAATGAAGGGGGTTGGATTGAAAAATTAATAACTCTTCTGTGTATTACTTTTTTATTTCATTTCTGGCCAATTCACAGGGAATTTTTATCGTTTGAACCACAGACGAATATTCAGTAGAATGAATTTGAATAAGAGGGGTTAGATTGAAAAATTAATAGCTATCCTGTGTCTTAATTTTTCATTTAATTACTCTAGGCAGTTCACAGGGAATTTTTATCCTTTGAACTACAGACGAATTTTCAGTAGAATGAATTAGAATAAGGGGGGTCAGATTAACAAAATTTTCACTTTCAATCAAACTTTTACGCATTTCCTTCGATTTACTTCGTGTTTAAAATACCTTTTCTTGTTACATATTCTAACACTGTCGAAATTCTGTACAGTACCGATGTGAATTCGTGCCGATAAATACTTTATTATTTTACGTCTTGGTTTTACGGAAATCTACGACACAGGAAGTCGACACTGGGGTTCGTAAACAGTGCGCGACTTAATGTTCCTAATGGTCTTCGCTCGGTGGTTGAACAAATATTTTTCTAACCGTCGCCAAGATCAACCTGAACAAGAAAAGGAAAAAGAAGAAGGGGAGGGGAGCGGGTTGGAATAAATATTTCCTGGAAGTAACGTTTCGAGAATCAATTAAATACTTGTAAGGAAAATAATTTGTTCCGAAATAATAGTACAAGACTAATGTAAATATTCAATTTATAAACATTAGACGATACAAATTTAAAAAAAAATATAGAGCGGAAAATCCTAGTGGTATTATTTATGCGGAGGAATATTTTCAAGAAAATTTTATATTATAATTTAATTAAACAAAAGTAATTCCAAAAGCTGAAACTACGGCATTATATCTGAAATATTAAACGTGCATAAACACTTCTTGTGACAGAAATACTTTTGTAAACACTCTTAATGATCATAAGATTCCTGCGAAGAAATTAAAGTGTGACAAAAGAAAAGTGAAGACCAGGAAAATGAGAGGAAAAACGTTTCCTGCGAAGGAGGTTAAGAAGTTATTTACAGCATCATACGTGTGAAAATGCTGTAAACTATTCAATGTGTCGATCATACGAAGAAAATACAAACTCTTTCTTCGATAACAACGATGTCATTAAAAAGTACGACAAAAAAACAGACAGGACAAATTCAGGATAAATATTGAACTTCTTATGCGTGTTTGTTTGCAATAATGTCGTCCGGGTCTGGACAATCTGTGAGAACATAAACGCTCGAGTCACGTAAATAACATATTTTACAGGAAAAATATTATACATTTTTCGTTACGTTAAACGGACACATTGTTTCCAAGTAAATATTTACGTTGTAAGGAATGTACACTCTATTTATTATTTTATATTTTCATTAGAGTGTAGGGAATTTAATTTACGTTGTTTCTCTTTTACTCGTTGACATTTTTTTAAAATAAAATGTATTTAACTTTGTCGTAGGTATCATTGTGATAAATAACAACTATAAGAAAACAAAAATCATGTTTGTAGATTCGTGGTTCGTATTTTTAATATTTTAGTTTCATTTGATGTGTGATAATATTGTGCATCTTATTTAATCTGTTACTTTATATATTTCTTTTTCCTTTCTTTGAAATCATTTACATATATACTCTACAATATTATTTTCCTTCCTGACTTTCGCATACTTTGCATATGTCTTCTATTTCATTTAAAAAATTGGATACTTTTATTTCTCTTTTACTTGTTTCACAGTTCACAGTTTATGAAAATTCTTGTTTATTCTTACTTTATCCTCGTTAATTACGCGCTAATATCTTTCATAGTTTATAGAAAATCTTATTTCTTCTTACTTTATCCTCATTAATCACGCGTTAATACCTTTTCACTCTTCATGAATCAATACCCTTAACATCGTTTAAATAAAATTTCCAAAACTTCAACAACATCCTTCATGGTTAACGAAAATTCTTCCTTCTTCCTCCATCGTCCTCGTTAATTACGCGCTAATATCTTTTCAAAGACCGGCCCCCTCCCTTCCCTGCATTTTCTGCTGCATCATTTTCCTGTTACGTGTTTCGCAGTCTAAAGAAGCCGCTGGCATATGCGCGTCCGTGCACAATGCAACGAAACTAGATAATAATCGTACGATTGCTGACCCGCTTACGGAGCCGCGAGATTCCACGTAAAACAGGCGAACTGAAAAGGACGAAAAATCCTTGAAATCCTCAAACTCATCGGCCGAGGAAACTGCGAAATTTGCCACGCGTTTCGTTGCTCTTCCCCCTCGACCCCCTTTTTTTCTCTTTTATTAAATACACGGCGATGTTGACGCAGGATAAGTGCGAATCCCAGAGCCGGCGAATTCTGCTTTAAATATTGCCAAGACGCGCAAATTTCAGTTCCTTCCGTATTACTTAAAACGGTTAATGTTTTCAAATAAACTTGCTCGGTTTTTTCGCAAGATATTCTGCGTATTTCATTAATTTTTGTCAATTTTTAACGTACCCATCCTAACAATTTCGAGGATAAGTATTCTAAATATAAGAAAAGTTGCTAAACCAGTTGTATTTGAAGTACTTAAAACTTATAAAATCTTGTTGAAGAAATTCTTTGTAAAAAGTAGAACTTTTTCTACTTTTCGACTAATTTGAAACCTGAAATTTCCTTTGATTCAAATTGATTCCTGTGTAATTACATTTGAAGTTATACTTGTTAATACAAGTTCGTTACACTTACGTGAACCTGTATTATTACCCGGGGTACATGTGAGGGAAGTGATTAAACCAATTATAGTCTAGGGTTACCTGTTAAGCGTTAAATCCACGTGAAAGCAAAATTAGTTTTGCATCGCGTCACTTCACGCTCGTCGAGGAACTGAGAGTTCCGCGACGTAGGTGCGTTATTCCCCGTCTCTTTCACCGTTACACTGGAAGGAGAGAGAGAGAAAAAGACGCGGACAGGGTCAGCGAGATCCGCCTTGATCGGGGAAAACACGATTGTACCTATTCATACGTGTAAATACGTGCATAAATTTTAGTTTCCCGTATGATAAAGTTCACATAAATGCAAAACGTTCATTGTAAAAATGACATGTATCACGATTAATATGTTATTCAGTAAACGTAAGTTTACTCAATACATTTATAGTCGATATTTGTACTTGTACACCTGCGAGTTTTACTCGGAATAAAAATTAAAGAATATTACAAGTGGCATATTTGTATAAATAATCTAGTAGTTATCGCACGTGGCGAACGTTAAGAATAAATGTGTTAATACACTGTGCAATATATAGTCCTGTTATATTTCAGCGATAAAATACGTCATAAGCGATAAAAAATGCATCCACGAGTATGTTTGCCTAGGGACAATGTATTTTTTATCGAACACAGTCCACATCGATGTTACATATGACATTTTAATCAGAAAATACGTCACAGATATAAAAATGAGTGCGGGCATAAATATGTTCCGACAAATATATTTCCTGAGAAAAGCAGAACATGGAAGTTTAAAAAAAGACAGTTAAGACTAGTATGTAAATCAGCCCTAACCCGTATGGTAGGTCATAAAAGATAAGGGAAATGGCCGTATGTAGAAATACGTACTGAACAAATACATTTTTTCATAAAAAAACGGACAATTTGAAATCCCTTTAAGGCAAGCATGGAAACCAGTTTAAACTCATGCTGTACGTCATAAGAGATCAAGAAAAATACCACATGTGTGTGTGTGGGTGTGGAGAACACATTGACGTTGAGAAAAAAACTGAACAATCTTACACGAAGATATTTTTTAATAAAAAACAGTTCATGACAATTTCAAATCGCTTTAAGATAAGCATGGAAACCAGTTTAAAGTCATACTGTACGTCATAAGAGATCAAGAAAAATATCACATGTGTGTATGTGGGTGTGGAGAATACATCAGCGTTGAGAAAAACTGAACAATCTTACACCAAGATATTTTTCAATACAAAACAGTTTATGAAAATTTCAAATCCCTTTAAGATAGGCATGGATACCAGTTTAAATTCATGCTGTACGTCATAAGAGATCAAGAAAACTATCACACATGTGTGAGTGTGCGTGGAGAACACATCCGCGTTGGGAATGTTTATGCGTAGATTGGAACGTATGCATATCCGCGTACGCCTTGGCGCGGATCTCGCGGAATAAATTGCGGTAGGGCAGTGGAGCAACGAATGGCAGTCGTGCCGACGACTCGTCACTTTCCTCCCCCTCGATGCAACCGTCCGTGATTCTCCTCCATCCCCACTGTTTGGATTTGCCGAGCAGCCGGCTGGCTCCTTTGTGCATCGGCCACGATGCTTTCCGTTACGTGCGCTCGTCCACGCACCAAAGCACGCGGAGAAACTCTTACTAAAACCACGGGGAAATAACGCTCTGACATGATCGTACGAATATTCGGTGCCTGAGGGTTAACGTAGTCGAGTCAAGGGGTGGACTGTAGAAATGGCTGCAATGAAACGAGGGTAGGAATTGATTTCAGTGACCCAAAGACGGTTAGAGTGGGTTAGAGTGGGTTAGAGTAGGATAAAATATGATTGAATTCTAGAAAATCGATTAGAATGGACGAACAGCAGTAGGTTGGAGTGAGTTAAAGTCGAATAGATTTAAACGAATTTGGTTAGAGTATGCAACAGTACGTTAGAGTAGGCTAAAACTATCAGGTGTTATTCTGTAAAATTCTGTCACGAATTGCACTTGATCTAGATTTCTCCGTAACTTGGATTATCAACAATTCCACAGGTGTTTTTATACTTTTCTTGGGTCAAATTGTTCCAAATTCGTAAGATCCGTACTTAGGCAAAAGGTTTGAAGATTTTGTGTAAAAGGCAACCGTGTTTGAGGAAATACGTAACACAGAAATAATGAAAATGAGTTAACAGTAGTCTTGGTACCCGATAACTTTCGATGCCGATTATCGCTGTGAAGATAATTATTGCACAGTAAATGACTTTGATGAAGCTGTTAGGTCCGTAAATTGCCGAGTCGATGCGTAAATATACATAGAGTTATATAAATACACACGTAGAATTAGCATCGGTGGCTCATTATAAATTCCTGCCCGTTACTTAATAGCAACGAGTTATACATTAGCTAATCCTTTTGAGTAAACATAATAGCCAGGCACGCGGTTAATGTGTACTCGTTATTAAATTATCTTACATTCTAGCCAGTTGGACATTCGCCGTAGCGTTTGAAAATTAGAAAGAACCTCCGGGCAAGTACATTCGCCAGCTTGAGTATCGCCGGAAAACCTAGGCGAGGGGATGCTGTTGAACGGGCCGGAAGGGGGGAGGAATGGGTTTGCTGCCGAGGCGTCGACGACGAGAAACGGTGGGCAATAGTCGAAGAACTGGAGGGGTAGTTGATGTGGAAGGGCTCGCTCGAGTGGGGAAAATGTTTGGCGCGTGCGCGAGGACGAGTGGAAACTTCGAAAGCCGCAGTGAGCGAGTGAGTGTCAGTCGATTCGCCGCGGCCAGTCGGACCGTCGTCGATCCGTCTAAAGCTGACCGTTTTTCACCGGCCGATACGCAGTCGAATACTCACGAAACGATAAATTCATCATCAGTAGAGGCGGACAAGTCAGTGCGGTCGTTCCGCCTGCGTACAAACGTTCCGTGCGATCGATCCTCGACCTTGGACGTACGTTTTCGACCGGCTAGATAGCCGGCAAAGCCTAACACAGCAACAGGACTCTGTAATCTAGCAGGACTCGAAGCTTAATTGACGGTTCATCGCGAGGACTTTTCGATCCAAAGACCCCACCCCTTGGGACTTGGCCGCGAACTTGAGCCGCCTAACTTTGGTGGACCATTGTGCGAACTCGCAGTGAGAAAAATAACTGTTGTGCGGCTAAATCTCTCGTGTGAACACGTGTGACAGTCGACGGAAGGACATCCTCGCAGGACAATCGTCGAGTTTCTCGTGAATTAATCGACCAGTCAAGGAAGGTCCATCGAGACAGAGGAAACGCCAAAGACGTGAGTACCAGAGTTTTTCGCTTGACCATATGTTGGTCTTGGCCCATCTGGAAGGTCAGAGATATAGTCGAAAAGCCGATAAGGACGTTCCGATTATCGCGGTTTTCACCTTCCAGCGAAGAATAGCCTTGTCAGCGCATTCTCGTCACTTTTTCATCGTCGAACGTTCGTATCGAATATCTCGCTTCCGGCTGAATCCGTGGCCCCCCTTTGAAAACACCACAGAAACACCCGATGACACTCTATCGCCCCTTTATCGTCCTTTTTTCTCCCCCTCCCTCTCTCTTTCTCTTTCTTTCGGCCGGTCCAATCGAAAGGCCGATAAAAGCGCCGTATTTTTATACTTTATCGTGTTTTCGAACGAGCAGGAAAACACGGCGTCAGAGAGCCGTGCATTTTGCATCGCGTCGTTTTCGGTCGTATCATTCCACCTCGCTGCTAATCAGATTCCATCGGATATTCTAAACCAGTGGTTCTCAGAAACCCGGTAATCTAATACCACTTGACAGATAGCTCCGAATCACTTTCAAAACATGTAACACAAAATTCTGCGTTCCACATAAACCCAGATTCTAAACTGACAAAGGAATGTTAATGTTAAGCGTTATTTTTATGCAATACAATTGCATTTTTACACTTATATTGCTTGACAGTTAACTTCAAATCAATTTCCTTACACGTGACACACATTTCATTTAAATTGAGAAGGGAATATTAATACTAAACATCATTTGTACGTAATATAATTGCAGTTATGCATCTGTACCAGTCGAGAATTTAAAATCAATCTCTATACACAATTCTGTTATCCATGTAATCTCATTTTCGAGTATTAAGCATGATTTGTGCGCATCAAAATTGCACTTTTGGCGCAGAACCAGTGATATCTGCTTGGAAAGCTTGGATTTCTCTCTGACTTTGAGAACCCCTGTTCTAAGTGGATTCGACTCGTTCCATGGCAGACGACACGAACCGTCGAAATGCACGTTCCGCCTCGATCCGTTGGCGGAAACGACACGAGCGACGTTGTTCTCTTTTTTTTCGGCCTCTCTGAGGATATCGTCGAATAGGCGAGAATTTCCAAGCGAGTTTTGCCGATCGATTCGATCGACCAGCCCCGCCAGCACGCGATCAATTGGCCAACAGGAAAACCGCCGACAGCGACCAGCTGTGTGCGTCGTTACACGAACTTCTAGAAAGATCGCCAGCGTAAATAGAAAGATCGCGCGAGCCTCATGCGCGTCTATCCACGGCTATCCATGTCTCTCTCTCTCTCTATCTATCTATCTATCTCTCACTCTCTCTGGGTCGTTATCTGTCTTCTTTCAAAGCCTTTCTTTATACATGTTGTTAAGGAGCAACATCTTAATTACTTCGCCATCTTAATTCACCATCTCTTGGTATTATCATCCAGATATTCTAGTGGGCCTATTTCTTCCTACATCACATCATACTATTTTGTATTAAGTTATACTTGTAGTCATGTAAAGTTACTCCATGTCTCTCTCACTCTCTCTCTGGGTCGTTATCTGTCTTCTTTCAAAGCCTTTCTTTATACATGTTGTTAAGCAGCAAAATCATCTTAATTACTTCGCCATCTTAATTCACCATCTCTTGGTATTATCATCCAAATATTCTAGTGGACCTATGTCTTCCTACATCACATAATACTGTTTTGTATTATATTTAAATTAGACTTGTAGTCATGTAAGGTTACTTCATGTCTCTCTGTGTCGTTATCTGTTTTCTTTCAAAGCCTTTCTTTATACATGTTGTTAAGCAGCAACATCTTAATTACTTCGCCATCTTAATTCACCATCTGTTGGTCTTATGATCCAAATATTCTAGTGGACCTATTTCTCCCTGTATCTCATCGTACTATTTTGTGTCACGTTTAAGTTAATCGTCTAAAGTTACTCCATGTCTCTGTGTGCTCTCTGTCTTCTTAAAGAACCTTTCCTTATGCATGTAATTCCCTGTCTTCTTTCAAAACCTTTCTTTATTCATTTCTATTCAACAACACCATCTTAATTCAGTATTTCTTGGTACAATCCAAATATTCCAGTGGGCCTGCTCTCTTGCTATATGACATCATATTATTTCATGCCATCTTCAAGTTACAGTTGTAGTCACGTAAAGTTACTCAGGTAGTCTGTTAAGTTTAAGTTTAGACAATAACTTTGTAGCAAGGTTCATGGGCGTTTAGAACAAATAAACTGTCTATCTATTTATCTATCTATCTATTTATTTACGTGGGTGTAACAGTTCAGACAGCATGACCTGTCACTGACTTTTCATATGTACACAACTCACTGTCCACCTGTCTCTGTGTGTGACTACCATTTGTGAAAGTTTACACTGACTTAAAAAGGTCTCCACACATTTGGCTAGAATTTTTAAACGCGTTAATCACTACTTTGTAACCTGCTTATCATTATTTTTTGATGCGATAATCTACGAAAACGATACAATACTTATCACTGCAGATGTCGATGTATTAGTTTGAAGTAAACAGACAACATGACAGAAAAGAAAAGTGTATGCAACTTAAAGAAAGGAATGTGTGGTCAGTTTTTTTGGGCCAGTATATAATCAGTATCATCATTTGAGAAACAAGACACAAAATTGTCGGTTATGAGATATTGCAAGGTCAATTAGAACCGCTCGAAATATATTTCAAACGACTATGTAAACATCGCTTGTTTTTGTGCAATGTTTTTCGTTATATTTTCATATTCGACAATATGTGTGTGTGTGCGTGTGTGAACTGTTTCTTTGTCAGGATCCATTATTAATATTTAATTCGAGACAAAGAACAAGTGGGTCCTTGCCAATTTCATACCATTTTTTGCCAACGTTTTTTCGAAGCCTTACATTAAAACAGAACGAAATAAATGTGCCTTCTGCTAAATTGTCGCCTTTTTAATTGCGAACCTTAAAACAAAGGAAGCATTTTTCTTGCTGGTGAATTAACTTAAATTAACATTCTCTTTATATTTTACGACGGTGCGATTGCGAGGACGAGTTCAATTAACTTCATTCAACTCACTTTTCATTTATATTCTTCTTCTCTAATGGTGATGGCAAGGCCCTCTGTATTTCGTAATACATGTCTGGGATTTTTATGAGATTTTGTCACCAAGCTTTCAAGGATCTGGGAATATAGTGGATGACTCATTAATAGTCTGTCTCAAATAACTTTATTTATGTATTTCAGCTTTATTTTCTTTTTAAATAATAGTAAATCAATGTTTCTTGTACATAAAAATTCCCGTTGATTCAATACTTTTATTCTGAAGTGAATCTAACTTATTAGTGAATTTGAAATAGTTTCATATAAAGCTCTAGATCTTTATTTCATTGTTAAATAATAATGATATAATATTTCTTGTAATAGAAATCCCTGTTGATCCACAAGATTTCTTTTTCAGAACGAATGTGACTTGTTAGTAAATTTGACGTTTATCTGTTTATGCATTCAGCGACAGTGAGAGTATTACAACGATTCATCCTATAGCGCCATATTTTCATACGTTTCCATGCAGAGAACTCCATTGGTGCACACGTGTGTGTGTGTATGTGTGTTTGTCTGTGTAGAGTTAGTATGACTTCACGAAGAGATTTTATATGCGCGTATAGTCGGAGAGTGGCTGTATGCAAATAGAAAGATCGCGCAAGCCTTTTCCCGTCTGTTTATAAGTATGCAACGTCAATATATTCTCACGTCTATGTGTGAATGTCCGCACAGTTATATAGCTCTGTCTGTGTGTCTGTGTGTGTCTTGTAGATCTAAAAATCGTGCGAGCTCAGTGATTTGGCACGTGTGGGTGTGATAGTTTGCGTGATATCACCAGTGGAATTTTATGCTTGTGTAAAACTGGAAAGCAAAATAGAACGGCTTTATAAATGTACAGGGAAGATGGAAAAATTTGTACAAACACTGCTCTTGGATTCATTTGTTATAATTCTTATGTGTTTATTTATTTTGCAGTGATGTAATGATTTAGTTACATAGGGTAAATGCTCTGTTTTTACTCTTGCGTAAAATTATACGTATACAGGAAGTTAAATCTGTATATAAACGGTGCTGAATGAGTTCATTTGTTTTTTTTTTTCAGTGTATTCTATTATTATACTTCTGTTTCAGTTATATTAGTCCTCTAATTTCGTTACGGATCAACTACTTCATATCCAAATATTTTTGACGTTTAGTATTTTGTATCTGTCTGATGATTATTTTTCTTCTTCACGTATGAGTGTGACTGTAATGCTTTCACACCTGCGTGTCTGTGCAAATAGAAAGATCTCGCGTACGTGGACCTGTGTGTGTTTAAATGGTGTTCTGTTTACGTAAATATGTGTGTGTGTGTGTGTATGTGTGGGTCCTACTGCCCCGATCCACGTGCGATCCTCGAGGTTAACCGGCGCTTACGTTTTTATTGGCCCTGTTTGTCTGGTGTCGACGATCGCCAGGCGGAAATTACCAAATTCGCGTTCTTTCATGTGCAAAACTTCTCCCCCTACGCTAACGTGTCTAGGAAAAATCTACGCAGCATTAGAAACTTTTTGGACCATGTTTACGTCGGTTTTAATGACACACAGAAATGTGGCACAAGATAGGAATTTATTCTTATGTTATCAATTGACTAGTCATTACATTTTTGTTTAAAATTATAACAATTCCTGTGCTTAAGAAAATTCTAAATGACGTTGAACATTTATTTATACATTTCTGTATCGTTTTAAGGTTTGCAGAAAGTTGAACGACGAAGATAGAACGCTACATTTCGTCATATTTTCACTTATTTATTAAGAATTACAATTTACACTGGTTTCAGTGTACAGAAAAATTCGAGAGAAACTAATTAAAACCCTTTTCCCTCTCAAGTTCGAAGAATCAAATAAAAATCTTTAAGAGTGCTAACTCTGTAAACTTGACGTATTTATTGGAACTAAGCTATTAATATAATAATAAGGACGGTGTATAGTGAATTGAAATGACGAACGAATTCCAGTGTTTTTTCGCGAGGAAGTAATCGGCGTCGAGGGCAGCAATTCTTTATGACCTGCTTACAGAAGCGGAACATATGGGTTTCGGAGCTCGACTTGATCGCCGATAAATTATCTATTTATATCGTCGCTAACAATGTCCGTTGTGCCGGCGTCCTTGAAAACGCCATTTTATTCCCCATGGCCGAAAAATCCGGCTCTTTCGAAAGGGATAAGTGGATTTCGCTGTTGTGGAATTGTTTGCCGTGCGAATTTATTCGGCCCCTGGCCAGAAAGGGGGGGATGGGGGAGGAAAACACGAGGAATAAAACACGCGGAACTGTTGCGTTGATTCTAGAATATTGGACATTTCTGCGCATGCGTCTGACCTTTTACACGGTCCCTTTCTTCCTTCGTCTTTCTCTTTCTATCACACGTCTGTGTGTCTAATCTTTCTTTCTCTTTCTCTCTCGTCTCACCTAATACAGTATCAATAAGGAGAAGACCATTCTAGAAAGCATTTTCTTTCTTTCTTGTTCTTCTTATCAGTATATTTCCTTTTGGTATTCTCTTTTTGTTACTACACGTGTTTCTCTACCATTTCTGTCTCTTTTTCTCCTATATTTCTACTTCTCTTATTAGTATTCTTCTTTAAATTTCTTTCTCATCATCTTTTTATTTTTATTTCATTTTCAATGATGTTTATACCTTCGTAATTTTATTTACAAATGTGTTAAGTTATGATTTCCTTATATGCATATTGTATTTTTACTTTTTGTTGTTCTACCCTTGTTTTGTTCATACACTAATTCTTGACCGTGCATATAAGAAGAATTGAGGGGAATACTATCGTGCTCTCTCAATTTATCACGTCCACAAAATTGTCCCGTTCACGTCACTGCTCGTTAATTAAATTCAATGAATTATCTCGTTGTCTGATTATTGTTATTAATAAGTATGCAGTCATCGGTGTTTCTAATTTTAAGTTTCCGTTACTACTGTTTACTTTTTCCCCGGGGTTTTGTGGGATTTAGCCTCCGGGTAAATGAATAAATATTGTCATCTGCTCCATTCTATATTCCTTCCTGTTTTTTATCGCGTCATTTTTTTTTTAATTCTTATATATCATGTCTAAATTTATAATTCATCTCTCACTCGTCTTAGATTATTCCAGCTCTTCTTTCCATCTTTCTCTAATCTAAACCGATTCTTCTTTGTCCGATGCTAACTCTTTTTCTACTTTCCTCAATCCTTCTCACTCTTCTTCTCAGTTTCTTTCTCTGTCGTTATTTCAGCCTCATTGATATGCTTTGCCTATTTTTGCTATTCATTTACATTGCCTTCGGTCCGTTCGATGTCTGACTTTTATTCCTTTTCTACTTCCCAGGATTTACATTCTTTTAGCCTTTTTCTTCTTCTGCCTTCTTCTTTCAATTTTGTGACACTTTTTCTGTCTTCCATAATCTTCAAATTACAACGTCCTTTATTCCCCGATTTTCACCTTTTGAGCTTTCTTATTTTTTTTGGCTCTTCTTTGAACAGTCCTTTTTTCTTTCTTTCTTTTCAATCTTCCCTTTAACTTTCTATAATTGTTTTTCATTTTCTTAATACCTTTACAACTGTAGTTTTCATTTCATTCTCCCGAGTACTTCCATTCTTTCCGCTTTGTACTTCTGGGCAATTTCCCCTTTTTTTTAATTCCCTTTTGTGACTTTCTGTAAACGTTTTTCTTCCTTCCTATTCGTTTTTTCCTTGGAACGTTAGTAGGTCTTCGTTCGGTTCTATAATTCCATTTCTGTACTTTCCGCAAGCATTTTTCTTTCTCTTAACTTCATTACTTAAGTAGGTTTCTCTTTCAACTGTGTTTCATTCTTCCCCTTCATTTTCTGCAACCTTTGGTCCACCTTTTATCATTCAGCAATTACTTTTTCCTTCTTACTCGATCGATTATTGATATAATCCGATTAACGATTACCATACGATTATTATTTAACGATTAATGATGGAAACTCTTTTGTTCCTAAATTTTCACGTACCTTCTTTGAATTATTTCCTCTGTTTCTTTTTTGTTCTTAATGCATACTCTCTTATTTCTCAATTTTCATTTACCTTCTTTCAATTCCTTCCTCTGTTCCTTTTTTCTTCTTAATGAATACTCTTTCATTCCTCAATTTTCACATACCTTCCTCCAATCCTTTCCTCTGTTTTCCCTCTCTACAATTTCCTAAACTCTTCCTTCCTCTTCCTAAACCCTTCCAAACCCCTTCCTCTCTACCTGAAACTCCGCTAAACCCTTTACCAGCTCTCGCAGACCCTTCATCTCCTCCTGGAAGCCCCTGCAGGCCGCTTCATCCGAGAATATTCTACTCTCTTGTCGACGAGCACAGACGGTTGGGTTTACACGGCGCGAAAGTAAACGCGCTTCGCGGGAGATGCTACACGGGCTTAGCCGGTGTTGTGGGCGGGAAAAGAGGGGGGTGGGAAGGGGGAGAGAGGGGTGAGGGGGGAGGAGGGATGGAAAACAAGCCGGGCAATCGACTCCGCCGCGACGACGTCATCGCCTCCGCGCTTTCGTCTCACCTCTACCCCCCCTTCCCCTCTTCCCACTGTTTCGACAAACGTCTTCCTCCCCTTCCCCTCTTCCCCCTGTCATCCCCCCTCTTCCCCGTCCCGTCCCACGCGAACGGCCGGCAGAGAAACTCCGATGACGACGAACGCGGGGCTTCGTATCTTATTACGAAGGCTGTTTGTACTTTATGTAATGCGTTCCGGCGCTGTTGCTCCGATGTTTCTAAAGACGGGGCGGTCGTGCGGATCGGGGCGATCGCGCGCCGACCAACGGCCGACCACGGATAAATCCGTTTAACCCGGCGCCCAGGGGACGCGGGGAAACGCGTCGAGAGGGAAAGGGGCAAGGCAGGATAAGATGAGGATGATGACGAGGGGAATAGAAGAAATGGTTAGGATTGACGGTTTTTTGGAAATTAAGGCGGTTGAATTAAAATGTTAAAATACGTTTCAGAAAATGATTGTTTTAGTTTGACAATAAGTGAAAATTAAGCTGGACGAGATGAGAATGACGAGGGAATAAGAGAAATGGTTAGGAATGACGGTTTTTTGGAAATTAAAGCGGTTGAATTAAAATGTTAAAACACGATTGAGGAAATGTTTGTTTCATTTTGATAATAAGTGAAAATTAAGCAGGTCGAGATGAGAATGACGAGGGAATAAGAGAAATGGTTAGGAATGACGGTTTTTTGGAAATTAAAGCGGTTGAATTAAAATGTTAAAACACGATTGAGGAATTGTTTGTTTTATTTTGATAATAAGTGAAAATTAAGCTGGACGAGATGAGAATGACGAGGGAATAAGAGAAATGGTTAGGAATGACAGTTTTTTGGAAATCAAGGTAGTTGAACAACAATGTTAAAGCACAAAAGTATGAAAGTTAAGATTAATTAAGTTACAGTATGAAAAGTAAGAAAATGTTTGTTTTATTTTGACAATGAATGAAAATTAAGCAGAACGAAATGATGATGGTGACAATTGAACAAAAGAGATAGTCAGAAATGACAGTTTTTGCAAAGTTGAACTCTTTGGATTTGAATCGTAAATGTTACAGTTAAAACGTTTCAGAAAGTGGGTTTGTTTTATTTTTATAACGAATGAAAATGAAGCAGGACCGATAATGTTAACAATGAAAGAAAAGGTTTTTAATATTCATTGAAAGAAAAGGTTTTTAACATTCAGTGGCAGAAAATTGAATCGTTTGGTGGGCGAGAATTTTATCAGCAGAATTTCGATGGTTGGAACGAAAGTTTTCACGTGGTGGGACGATCGATCCGTCGCCGACTAATTATCAAACTGATTGGCAGTTTCAGCAGGTCCGCAACCGTCGTAATCTAAGTGACTGCTGATAAATTTAAATGAACGTCGTTTATCACGAGTCGTTTAACCTATACTCGTGTAGAAAAACGTGCGACAAAAGTGAAAATACTTGCTTGGCTTTTCGAAGTTTAAAGAAAGCCAAAAGGTCATAGGAATTTAAAGTTGTTGAAAAATTGTCAGGTTATTGTTCATGAAGGCAATAAAATTAATTCATTTTCGTACTATGTTATAGTTTTATTTGCAATTATACTCCGATATTTTAATGAAATATCAAGAATTTTAAGAGTAATTAGAGGATTTATTGCTCACTTTTAATCTTGAAATAACAGTTTTAAAATAATTGTGATACACATAAAATTTAAAATACGAGAAAATTAAAGCAGGAAGATGAATATTTCAAAGTTTATGCATGACTTTCGTTTATAAATGTTAACACTTACTTCCCTTAAATATGAAAAATAAGAAGTATTAAAGTAATAATTTAGAACTTTGATAATTACAATTGAAGTCGTGAGTTTTGTTTGTAAATGTTAACGGTTAAATTCGAGCACGAGTGATTAACGTGAACGCTAAGCCCTGCTTTCTGCGAACTCAGTGTTAATAGAGCTCAAGGTCAAGATTCCGTCTAACGAATGATTCCTCGGCAAACACGATCCATGATCGTCAACTCTGCTCGTCGTTACGTAGAACCGCGACTTCGAAATTGCCCATTTCGAAAGCTTCCCAGAGAAAGTAAACAAAAGGGTAAACACACTTTCGTTCCCATACCTTTAGATTTACCAACAGAAGGAAATTTATGTACATCTCGAAGCTGCGATAGATAGAATCGTCTGTAGGATAATTACAGATATTTTCTCATTTATTTTCTTGATATTCAACGTTCGTTTAATGTGAATTATTCAGTGGGTAAATACACTTTGGTTCGACAAGTTTGGATTTGTCAATAAAAGAAAATTTGTATCAGTATTATAGTATATTCATAATTTTTTGGGTAATTCTAATTCTTGGTATAAATGGAGATCTTATTTCTAATGAATTTGCTGTACATTATTCAAAGTGTAAAATAATGCTATATTTTTAATTTTTGATGACTGCTCGAAGAATTTTAATGTAACAAAATTACGGTTAACCATATATTAAACTGTTCCTTATCTTATTATATTTTCCTGTGTTATTTAACGTCTTATTCATCTGTTTGAAATACTTATTATGAGTGCTATGATTACAACTGGGGAACTACAGGTTCAAATTAAACGGAGAAATATAAACAGACATTGGTTTCGAAACACAGTGCTCACGGTCGTGAGAATAACAATGGAAAAAATTTGAATTATTATTACGTAAATGACGTTTGTACTGTTTTTACATGGATTACGCTAAACTTTTCATTTCCTAATTGTACATCTGTGGAATTTGACGCATTAACGTTGACGGTACATTGTACCGATGCTAATTAAAAATTTCGTGTAAAAATATTTGCTAAGACTGGCAATTAACCTCTTTATCGCGAGAGTGTATTTAACTAACATTGAAAATGCTATTTGCCGATTACTGGCGTTCGGTAAATGAAATAAATATACATAAGATCTTACGTCATATGAAAGTCGAATGAACGTAACGTTAAACACGTGCGAATGTTAAATACGCCAATCTAATCACCGAACCGTCCGAAAATTTCCATAATTTTGCATTACATTTGCTTCGAATTAACAAGGGGAAAAAAATAGAAAAGGTGGAATTGTGTAACTTTGAGGCACAATTAAAGTTTGTTTCATTCAATGGAAAAATGTGTACAGTTTCATAAGGAAATGATTTTCATGAATTGTCACTGTTACGTAATTTATTTAAACCGAAAACGTAATACCGTTTTCAAGAAGTTGTTTGTACCGCGCAGTTTGGTAAACTGGATTCGCGGAAATATTTGTTTTGAAGCAAGTTAATTCACTTGACGATTATCTCGGGATTGAAAAATGAATTTACGAGGCTTGCACGAAATCCACGAGCAAATACGCACGCCCCTTTTGCACGACACGTGAACCCGCGTAATTATGTTGTTAACGGCGCGTTTCGCAAAAGCGCAAAACAAGCTTTGATTAAAACGACCGGCAAAAGAGGTGCAGCACGAATCGTCTCTTCTTCCTTCATGCACGTCAATTCCACTGCAAAGTGCAGTTTTAGTTCGTTTAATACGAATTGATTCACTCGCAGGACGTTTATCAGTTTACAGAAACCACAGGAATTGTCAGAGAAATTATTAGAGATGTAATAGTGGAAATTGGTGTAAGGATTTGTGCAATTTAGTCAACTGCGAAATGCAGTTTTGGACGTTTGGAACTAATTGATTCATTCGCAAGACGTTGATCAGTCTTCTGAAACTGCTGAAATTATTAGAGATATAGGAATGGAAATCAATGTGAGGATTTGTGCAATTTAGTCAACTTCGTAATACAATTTTTAATTCGTTCTTATTAGAAATTTGTCTAAAGATTGATGCAATTCACCCAGTTGCACAATGCATTTTCGATAAATTCATACGCTTCACAGGAAACAGAGATATTCGTATAATGAATATTAATTTACTCCTCATGCAAGTCATTCAATGCAGAATACACTTTGGGGAAAATTGTCATTTTCATTCACCGTTGCAATAGTATACCAAATTCTTGTGGCTTTCATAGATATTAAAATTTAGAGGATATTAATATACTTCCCGATTAAACGCATACATTTTGAATACGAGTAATTTATTTTCGTGGCTAAAGCATTTATTAAGACTTTTACTTTTATTAAGACTTTTACTTTTATTAAGGCCCAAATGCAATTACAAAATACTAAAATGCACTTCAACAACGTACTTGTAATTGATCTTGAACGTAATAGAGTTAAGACAAGTTGAATGAATTTGATTGAATCCACCGAGAATGTACAGTTAGCTCAAATGCACTCGGAGTAGAAAAGTGCAGTATATTCTCTGCCGATTGAGTCTATTGCAGAATGCACTTTTCATCTGACTCTGTCCTTCGATCTCATCGTAATCGAATTAATATGTTTTCGTCGCATCAATCAGCATTAATGCAATGGATACTCACTCGACTCATTATCATACAGCTCGACGTGTGTAGTGACACGTATGCACCAAGCCAAGTGCATTCGCACCCACACAATTAACAGTCGCATACGAAGAGATTTTTCAATCGCAACATGCAAATCGTAGGATTAGTCCGAAGAATTTTCATCTTAATGTTGGCAATAAATCTGCAGTTATAAATGCATAAGGAATTCTTTTTATTTACCTGTTGATGACTGCCATTATTCGTTTCTAACTAGTTTTCAAATTCAGTTGTTTGTAGTTACTTTGCTTTACACTGTTGTTCAACATTTACATATGTCTAGTTACTCATTCCAGATTCTTCATGTCCAATTGCCCATGGTTGGATATCTGAATTGAAATTCCTCTGTTTGTTTGCCTATAATTGTGTCTACTTAAAAATTCTTAATTTACAAAAATCAGTTCTCTAGGTCCTAGTTCACCAAAACTGTACCTAATTTGTCCTCATTCTTTAATTCCTTTCATTCTCTGATTTACTTTAAATAATCATCTCTGTCCATTTAACCATAAGTAAATCCTTCTGGTCCATTCGTAATTCCCTTGTTCCTGTCGATTTCCTTCTGGTTCACTCAACTGAGTTACCTTTATCGAGTTGTCGATTATTTACTTGAATCACCTGTCTTTGTCCAGTTGCCTTCGACTACAAAAATCTATTAAAACTAGCAAAACCTACCAGTTCCTAAAACCTACTAGTCAATTCTTAATTCCTTAATTCCTGAATGCCCTAATTCCCTTGTTTCTGTCGATTTGCTTCTGGTTCACTCAACTGAGTTACCTTTGTCAAGTTGTCGATTATTTACTTGAATCACCTGTCTTTGTCCAGTTGCATTCGACTACAAAAATCTATTAAAACTAGCAAAACCTACTAGTCAATTCCTAATTCCTTAATTCCCGAATGCCCTAATTCCCTTGTTTCTGTCGATTTGATTCTGGTTCACTCAACTGAGTTATCTTTGTCGAGTTGTCGACGATTTACTTGAATCACCTGTCTTTGTCCAGTTGCCTTCGTCCAGTTGTCCAAGTGTCCATGCCTACGCGCTATTGACTATGAAATATCGCGTAGCCCTTGTGCCTGGGTTACCATTGGTCCGTATATACATACAGGCCAACCGGACATAGGCAGATAGTGGCGTTACGTGAACCGGCGCGATCTCAGCGAGACATTGCACAGGAGTTGCAGTCTCTCTCTGCACTGAATTCTCCGATCGCGCCTTTCACTCGGCTTTAACCCGAGAGCCGCTTCCTCCTTCGCACAACGTCGGCATTAGCCCCGTCGACATTTCCGAACTCACCTATCCAAGTTTTCAGCCAGCTTTTGTCCTCCTGTAACCGCTCAAAACAAGTTCAAACGAGATAAACGGCTTTTACAGGATTTACACGGAGTCAAAGTGGTTCAAACTGAATTAAATACCATCTGGGTTTAAGGATTTTTACATTTGTGGGCCGTTTAAAGGAGTTGATTAGGAATTCTGCACAGTTACGGTAGGTTAGAGTGGGTTAAAATGAGATTGAGCTGATGACACATGAATTAGAGTAGCTGAGAACCGTTGAAAATTAGTAACATTGGAAGAAAATGAACTTTTTCGCACAATGTTGGCATTTGCCAATTTACCTATCTCAGTTTTCAGCTAGTTTTTGTATTCTT
Source organism: Hedychridium roseum (assembly GCA_963989215.1). Lineage (NCBI taxonomy): Eukaryota > Metazoa > Arthropoda > Insecta > Hymenoptera > Chrysididae > Hedychridium > Hedychridium roseum. Next base: position 4,328,569 of record OZ022321.1, on the reverse strand, counting down.
GTAACCGCTTAAAAGAAGTTCAAACGAGATAAACGAGTTTTACAGGATTTACACGGAGTCAAAGTGGTTCAAACTGAATTAAATACCACCTGGGTTTAAGGATTTTTACATTTGTGGGCCGTTTAAAGGAGTTGATTAGGAATTCTGCACAGTTAGGGTAGGTTAGAGTGGGTTAAAATGAGTTTGAGCTGATGAAACATGAATTAGAGTAGCTGAGAACCGTTGAAAATTAGTAACATTGGAACAAAATGAACTTTTTCGCACCATGTTGGCATTTGCCAATTTACCTATCTCAGTTTTCAGCTAGTTTTTGTATTCTTGTAACCGCTCAAAAGAAGTTCAAACGAGATAAACGAGTTTTACAAGATTTATAATGAGTCAAAGTGATTCGAACAGAGTCACATGCTACCTGGACTTGAGGATTTTTATTTGTAGTCCGTTTAATAGAGTTAATTAGAAATTGCACTCGGTTAGTGTAGGTTAGAGTGGATTACAGTGAGTTTGAGCTGATGAAACACGAATTAGGATAGCTGAGACCCATTGAAAATAAGCTACAGTGTACTTAAATGAATTGTTATAACTTTTTCTAGATCATTCTGACTCGCATTGACCTAGAACGAGGTAAAACGAGTTAGAATTGATGATTTAAAGCTAGTTTAGACGGAATAGAATACCTTAGATGACCTTCCTTGGCAATGCAGTTACGAGATATACAGTTACAACAATGACTGTGTAAACGATTTAATAGCGATACATGCTCGACTACGGTTTCCGTCTAATAATAAACTTTTCGTCAAGGACTGTGTTATTGCACTTGGCATAAATGATTGCTCAGCTACGTTGTAAGTGGTATCGGCGGTTCGTAGCAACTAATCTACCCTAATTTCCGCTAACGGTCGATCGAGAAAGCCGATATGACGGGAGGACTTTGCGCATTTATTGTACCAAGTGAAGAAAATAGCTGTACTTAGCCGGGGACGTCGTTCAGGTCCGCTCGTATTTCCCTGTTGGCAGGAAAATTTAACGTGCAATTTTCCCACGTCTAAGCAGCTAGGACGAGCGGTGAAATTGTAGCGAACGTAGAACACTCGGCGCCGGAGAAACGTGATTAAATTTCTACTTGAAATGACTTGCCGGAGTACGTGCGTTCAATCATCTTCCGCTATTCTCGTAATTCCCTTGAAGCGCGGCAAAAGGCTAGTGCCGCCTCGGACGCACCATTTTAGAAGAGAATTTTACACTCTAACCCAAGTAAAACTCATGTCCAGTCTCAATGTTAATTTCCAAGGGATTTCCTGCTGGAGGAACAAGTTTTCTTGAAAGAACTTTTCACTCTAACCAAAGTAAAACTCATATCCAGTCTCAATGTTAATTTCCAAGGGATTTCCTGCTGGAGGAACAAGTTTTCTTGAAAGAATTTTTCACTCTAACCCAAGTAAAATCCAGTCTCAACATCCTGTCAATTTCCAAGGGATTTCCTGCTGGAGGAACAAGTTTTCTTGAAAGAACTTTTCACTCTAACCCAAGTAAAACTAATGTCCAGTCTCAATGTTAATTTCCAAGGGATTTCCTGCTGGAGGAACAAGTTTTCTTGAAAGAATTTTTCACTCTAACCCAAGTAAAATCCAGTCTCAACATCCTGTCAATTTCCAAGGGATTTCCTGCTGGAGGAACAAGTTTTCTTGAAAGAACTTTTCACTCTAACCCAAGTAAAACTCATGTCCAGTCTCAATGTCAATTTCCTAGAGATTTCCTGTTTAATCAGCAAGTTTTCTTGAAAGAATTTTTCACTCTAACCCAAGTAAAACTAAGTCCAGTCTCAGCATCCTGTAAATTTCCAACGAATTTCCTGCTTAATCAGCAAGTTTTCTTTAACTCCTAACTCAAACTGATTTTTCAACGATTACAATCAAGTTACTAAGTCTTAAAATCATCTTAAAATCGAAGTCCTGAAGCTATTACAGGTGAGTTACACCTACGATCGGCTAAATGTTCTTGAGGAAGAAAGTCCTGCTAAGAAAAGGACAAAGCGTGGGACGGTCGAGCAATTCGCTGGTCGCCATTCTTCGCGGTTCGCTGGACTGGACATTTTTTAATAGCAAAGTCATCTTCAAACATGGCATTATCTGACGAGCTTCCTTTCCGCGAGTCACGTCGCGGTTCGTTAGTTTGCACGTTATCGCTCGATATTTTCGACTCTCCGATGTTACAAAAGATTGCCGAAAACAGCCTCAGAACCGACGAAAAGCTTTGAGTTGTTATTAAAAAAGAAAATTCATGACAGGAATAGATAATTAATGGATAAAATTATCTTCAAGACTTTAACCTTTGAACCGTTTGGCTAAAAGGGAAAGTTAATGATAGGAATAATTAATGGTTAAAATTAAATGTACTAACAATGAGCTTTTAATAATATTTAGGTGTTAATAAACACAGACAAACGGTGATAAACTCGAAAAACAAGTCTGTAGCTAAATACATTCTTAAAGATTTCATTTCGTAGTTTTATAGGTTAGCTCTGAAAAATTGAAGCCTTGAGTCGTTGAGCAAAAAGGGAAATTAATGATAAGAGTAGGTAATTAATGATTAAAATTATCTTCGGGAAAAGAGGAAAACTAATGACAAGAATGGGTAATTCACGGTTAAAATAAAACAGACGAGCAGGAGCAAAGCCCAAAGACTGGTCTTTATTTAAATACATTACTCATTGGGTTATGTAATTGACGATTTAGTTTGCATAAGGTCGATAGTTGCTTTGAAATGTTAGACGAGCAAAGGTCTTCGGAGAACTGGTTTCTACTTTTCTTTTCCACCGCGGATAAAATTAAAAATAATATAAATACGCTATCCAGTTTGCCCGTGAATGGATCATTTATCATCCAGCAGTCGGATCAAGTGATCGACAAAAATTCGATAAACCGCTGACCAGTTTGTCCCAGCATTTCAATGAACTTTCCCTTCGAAATTTCGAAAACGATCATTAATGAAACAGGACGGTATCAATGAAATTTACGTTCAATTTTCATTGTTTTTTCTTAGCAATTTTGCAGTTGAAAGTCTGGAACGAGAACGAGAGTGTTGCATTTGACCTGAGAAACCTGTATGTTGTTACAAGATTTCAATCAATACGATGACGGCATTCTCTTTGTTTCTTTTTCCCTGTCGACAAATAGTAAGCAGGTTTACGTATTAAGTAAGGAGAAAGAGCTCCCGTAGTCGTTTATGCACTTTCCTCGAGCAAATTGTGAAGAACGGTCGATCCGTGTGTCTCAGTCGAGTTAGGTCAGTCGACTCATTTATCTCAGTTACTTGAATCGTCCCAGCTATCTCAGTCTGTTCCGCGAGTTTCCCAATGCACTCAACCTGCCCGGTCTAATTACTCAACTTAAACTATTATCACCAATCGATCGAATTGGTTGAACCGTATTTTCGAAAGATCAGATGAGCTGATCAAACGAGGAACTCTAATTAGCAGGATTAATTGATATACCAGAGTCAGGTGAGTTCCTTTAGCTTAAGACTTCTTCTAAGCTGCTCCAGAAGAAGTCTAATTAATCAGTTTAACAGATCCTTCGTGGAATTAATTGCTGTTAGCTTAATTAATTAGCCACTTGAGTCCAGGCTTGTTAATTACGTTATTTCGATTAATTGACGAACTTGGTTATAATTATTTTAGTCGAACCAGTTGAACCGATCAAACTTGCTCGCACTACTTAAATTAGTTTAGCTAATCCGAACAATTTCAGCGGTTCAAGAGAACTTAGCTAACTCAATCTAATCCCAGTCTATTAACTTATATGCACTACTTCCGTCAGTTTAAGTGAAATTGGCAAACTCAGCTGCAAGAATCGGTTGAACCGTTTGGATTCAATGAAGTTGCCAACATGTTTTGTCTTGATTCAGAATCATTTTCTTCAGCTTATTTAATATAATTGCTTGGATTAATTAAACTGATTTAACTACCTGAACTTATTGTTAGTTGCATTACTTGGATTCACTTAGTCAAGGTTTAGTAATGCATTTTGCACGAGTTTTTCAGAGAAATTTTTACCATTGATTGATTCTGTTTGATTCAGTGTATTTTCTGTATTTAGATAATCATTTTTTACAGCTTATTTAAGATAATTGCTTGGATTAATTAAACTGATTTAACTACCAGAACTTAGTTGCGTTACTTGAGTTCATTTAGTCAAGGTTTAGTAATGCATTTTGAGCAAGTTTTTGTTAAAAATTTTATTAAAATTGGCAAACTAAGGTGTTAGTTGATCGATTCAGTGCATTTCCTGCATTTATTAAGATAATCTTCTCCAGTTGATCTGGTATATTTATCTTATCTTATCTTATCTTGCCCAATTAACCCGTTGAACTGAGGAAACTTAGCTGCACTACTGGCGTTAGTTTGGATAATGCTAACCGATTCAGATAGTTGAGGTAGTCTAATTAATCAGGTTGACCGAGTGAACGTAGTTCCTTGAGTGAGCTGAGCTCGTTTAATCGTCTTAGCTATCTCCCCGAGCTTATCCAACCTGGCAAATCTGCATGACTTAGTCCAGCGAGGTCAACTTGTCCAATTACCCGAGCAAATCACTTTCAGTTTGACTTTGAATTCCCAGTTTCGACTCCAGCGAGGACTCTCATTGTTCCACTAAGTCCACTGTTCTTTTTTAACAGTGGAGCACGAAGTCCACGTGGAAAAAGGGATTGGACGAGTCTCGTATCATTTTTAGTTTAATTTTGACTTCTCAGTTTGAACTCTAATGAAGATTCTCAATGTCTTTCAAAGCTCACTGACCTTTTTTATGGTTTGTGGATCTTATGCACATGGATTCAGCTTATTGTACGTGGAAAAATTGTCTAAACAAGTGACTTTTACTTTGACTTTGAACTCCCAGTTTCGACTCAAAAGAAGATTCTCATTGTCCCCCACAGCTCATTGACCTTTTTATATGGATTATGGATCTTATCCACTTGGATTCAACTTATTCGTAGATTGTCAATCTTTTATTGTGACAAAATTCAGGTCGAAAAATCATCTAAACGAGGGCCAAATGACTTTTACTTTGACTTTGAACTCCCAGTTTCGACTCAAAAGAAGATTCTCATTGTCCCCCACAGCTCATTGACCTTTTTATATGGATTGTGAATCTTATCCACTTGGATTAAACTTATTCGTAGATTGTCAATCTTTTATTGTGACAAAATTCAGGTCGAAAAATCATCTAAACGAGTGCCAAATGAGTTTTACTTTGACTTTGAACTCCCAGTTTCGAGTCAAAAGAAGATTCTCATTGTCCTCGACTGTGTTTTCCGCTGACGATGGGACAAAGTCCAGGTGAAAAAGTGTAGGAAACGAGCGGCTGAGTCGAGCAGGAGAGTCGGTCTTTTTCGCCTTCGGTCCACTTCTTCGTCCCTTTCGAGCAACTCGCGACCAATCGCCGGTGCAGCTCCAGTTTTAGTCCTGCCGGAGGAATGCGACTAGCCTTTCAAGGTTTGCGAGCACGTACCAGGGCGTGGTATGCACCTGGAAACGTAACCGGCCGAGCAATAACCGATCTCGTTTATGATTAGCTAATCAGACGCGAGTTCCCGCTCCCCCCTCGCCTCCCCCTGTCCCATTACCAGATAGCATATCCTTTTCGCAATACTTGGCCGCCTTTTTAGAGACCCTCTGACGATGTTCCGCTGTTGAGACATTCTTAAATTCCGAGCAGATATACCCTGATTCTTGGGTATTTGTAACGATGAATTTTACCTCGAAACGAATCTTAAGATTAAACTATAGGTAACGTTTCAGTGGTATGTAGATTTCTTATTATTTCTTTTGAAAAAAGTCGTGAATAATTGTACTGGTTTGCCAAGTTTGTCAAAAAGGGAAACTATGTGCATATTTTGCTTATTATTTCTTTTGAAAAATTTCCTCAATAATTGTACTGGTTTGACAAGTTTGTAAAATAGGAAAATTCTGTGCATATTTTGTTTATTATTTCTTTTGAAAAATTTCCTCAATAATTGTAATGGTTTGACAAGTTTGTAAAATAGGAAAATTCTGTGCATATTTTGCTTATTATTTCTTTCAACAAATTTCTTCAACAATTGTATCGTTTTTCCAAGTTTTTAGAACAGGTAAAGTCAGTTGTAGACGTGATTTTCTAACTGTGTTAGATCTCGGGGTCTGTAGAATGTGCCGATCTAACTGACTAATTAATGGTCAAGTGGTTCTTTCCAAATTGGAAGAATGGGATAAACTCATTTCCAGATACAACCGTTCAACATTGTTAGCTGTTCAAACCTTAAGAGTATGGAAATTTAACTGACCAACTGGCCAACTGGTCTACTGGTTATTCCAAATTTGAAGAATAGGCCAAACCCATTTCCAAACTAACGAACATTGTTAATAAACATTCCTAAACAAGTATTTATCGTTCAGCATTTTCGTTTCTCTCAAACTAACAGTCGAGAATTCTCTTTTCTCTCAAACTAACAGTTCAGCATTCTCTTTTCTCTCAAACTAACAGTTCAGGATTCTCTCTTCTTTCAAACTAACAGTTCAGCATTCCCTTTTCTCTGAAACTAACAGTTCAGCATTCTCTTTTCTGTCAAACGAACAATTCAGCATCCTCTTTTCTCTCAAACAGGGAGCAATGTTGAGCATTCTCTTTTCTCTGAAACTAGCAGTAAAGCATTTTGTTTTCTCTCAAACTAACAGTTCAGCATTCTCTTTTCTCTCAAACTAACGGTCGAGTATTCTCTTTTCTGTCAAACGAACAATTCAGCATTCTCTTTTCTCTCAAACTAACAGTCGGGCATCCTCTTTTCTCTCTAACAGCTGAGCATTCTCTTTTCCCTGAAACTAACAGTTGATCATTTTGTTTTGTCTCTGACAATCCAGCATTCTCTTTCCTCCGAAACGAACAGTTGAGCATTCTAACAGTTCAACATTTCCTTTTCTCTCAAACTAACAATTTAGCATTCTCTTTTCCCTCAAACTGACAGTTCAACATTCTCTTTTCTCTCAAACTAACAGTTGATCATTTTGTTTTGTCTCAATGGACAATCCAGCATTCTCTTTCCTCCGAAACGAACAGTTGAGCATTCTAACAGTTCAACATTTCCTTTTCTCTCAAACTAACAGTTGAGAATTCTCCTTTCTTTCAAACGACAGTCGAGAATTCTCTTTTCCCTAACTGTTGAGCATTCTCTTTTCCCTAAAACTAACAATGGATCATTTTGTTTCCTCTCAATGGACAATCCAGCATTCTCTTTCCTCCGAAACTAACAGTCGAGCATTGATTCCCTTTTTGCAGAATGGCCTGTTGCCTGGCGGTTGGTAAAACTGATCGGCCGATTTCCCGTTGGCGAATTCATGCGTCCCGTTTGCCGGGGGAAATGGAGGCGGTTTACTGCACGGGCGGTTGCACCTCGCGTCTACATTCTCATGTAAATCGTATATGCAGCAGTGGAAAAAGATCGGCCGAGCGGTGCCCCGTACGAACGAGTTTCTACGGCACCTTTCATTTCCATAAATTAATCCCATTGCCAGGCTAACGCCGCCGCGGATTTTAACCAACGGACAAGTCCTTTATCGTTCGTACATTGACTCAGAACGCGGGGAAAACTCAAAGGAATAGTCAGATAAGCAATGTTTTACCAATTGTTTCGATAGTTTCTCAGGGATTGCAGTTGTTGTTTAAATTCTTTCTTCTTTTACTGGGCTTTATTAATGTCTGGGTGAATTACAGTTACAAATGAAATCAAGATTTTAGTAATGATTGACTCAGAACGCGAGGAAAACTTGAAGGAATCGTGTGATAAGCAATGTTTTACCAATTGTTTCGACAGTTTTTCAGAGATTGCAGTTGTTATTTGAATTTTTTCTTCTTTTGTCTGGCTTAATCGCCGTCACAAATGAAATCAAATGAAATTATTGATAGATAGATAGATAGCTTTGTTAAGAAATCAGAGAAAACTCGAGGGAATTGCACAACAACCAATATTTTTCAATTGTTTCGACAGTTTTTCAGGGATCGCAGTTGTTATTCAAAATTATTCGCTTTGTACCGTCCTTTATTTAATGTCTGCTTTGATTAATTAACACATGACATAAAAACTCTAATAATAACTGACTTTCAACACCGGGAAATTATTTGACAGATTTGCTGCTGAATTTTCTATTAGAAATTTTTATTCATTTCTAAAGAATTATTTAAACTATTCGCCCACCCATTTTTCATTAAGAACTTTTTTAGCTCCTCCTGAATTATTCGAACGATTCAATTGATCTTCCTATTATATTTCGAGTTTGTCCTTTTCTTCCTTTGATCCTTACGAATTACTCGAAGGATTTGTTATCGGATTTGGCGATTAGGCCACTGGCAATTGACTTTCCGAGGCGCTCGTGGGAGGAGTCGCGGTTTGCCGCTTCTGTCAAGGTTCTCGCGCATTCTTATCGGCCTTTCTGACGCTCGGGAGAGGCACATGATGTCCCACATAAAAGAAGGCTCTGCCCGAGGCCGCCATCATCCGCCTTGATTCGCCTCGATTCGCCTCGATTCGCCAGAGAATCAACGAGAAAACGTACGCGACGTTTCAACTCTTATACACTCATCGAGTTTTCAATGATCAATTCAATTATTAGGTCGATCATCCCTGAACGATCAATGGTTTTCTCGAAATCGTAATTATTCCTTCATTTAATTGTCAAATTGTGTGTCAGGCAATTCGTTGATCACTTTGAGTATTTCATACTCTTCAAGTTTTCAGTTATCTCTGAATGATCAATGGTTTTCTCGAAATCGTAATTATTCGTTCATTTAATTGTCAAATTGTGTGTCAGGCAATTCGTTGATCACTTTGAGTATTTCATACTCTTCAAGTTTTCAGTTATCTCTGAACGATCAATGGTTTTCTTGAAATCGTAATTATTCGTTCATTTAATTGTCAAATTATGTGTCAGGCAATTCGTTGATCACTTTGAGTATTTCATACTCTTCAGGTTTTCAATTATTTAAGAACGGTCAATGATTTTCTCGAAATAATGATAATTCGTTCATTCGATAATTCGTCGGTCAGTTTGAATCTTTTAAAATAAACAATGTATTATAAATACAGTTAGCAATACGACATGTAGAAATATTATAAAACTAATAACTTCATATGACCAACAAGACTATTAAATTGGTTATCAATTACGACTAAACCACCAAATAAAATGAACAATTAATCGCGAATACAGTTGACAATACTGCATGTAAAAATAAGATAAAATGATCAATTCACTAATCCTAATGAATCCTAATTCCATGACGAAACCAATGAAAATAAGGCAAAGAATTTCCTGGGCAATGTAGTTTTCCCTGTGTAAACTTTTGCTCCTGATACTCGGCGAACTTTCTGCAGGAAAATTGCCTTTTCCACGTTCCGGACGATCGTATTTACGCGCGTGAAAGTACGGGAACGTTGGATTCAGCCGGCTGAGAATCTCCAAGCACGCGAATATGACCTTTTTATGGTATTTAGGATATCCAAGACATTTCCAGCAGGTTCTAGCAGGCCGAGGAATCAATCTCACTGCTGACATTCTTCCCGGCGAATCAACGTTTTTCATGACGATCGCACCGATGACGTTTGCCCGACGTTAATTGCCACGATTAAAAATCAATAAAACATCCCCACGTGAATGCTAAAAAGAAATAAATGGCTGCTAAGCCAAGTAATCGATGGACAAATTGTTTCGACTAGCAAAAAGGAAGTAATTGCTGTTTAATGTAGCAATTGAGTAACAAAATCCAATGACGTAAGGAAATGAATAAAAATAAATGGGACGTAAAGTAATCGATATGCAAATTAGTTGGGTTCGAAAAAAGGAAATAATAGGTGTGTAACGTAGTAATTAAGTGTAGAATAATTCATATAATGTAGAAATAAGAAAGTGAAGTATATTAAAAATTGACGTTTAAATGAAAGATTTAGTGTTCAATAAATTTCAAATATAAAGAGGAAATACAAGAATAAAGTCGATTTTAAACGTTTAAATCACTTTAAAGTGCTTCACTAATAACAGTTTAATTTTTTATTAAATCTGTTATAACACATTAAAAAGTAGACAATCAAATTTGATAGAATTCATAGTCCGATTGTCCTGAGAAAATTCAAGAATTGCAAATCACGATCTTCCCTCGTATCGAATTTATTTTAAAAACATTATCATAAACGTTATGAACGTTTAATTTAATTGTAAACGTTTAAAGACTCTGAAAGGATTGCATAAAAGGCATCTTAAGCCCGAGATATTTACGTAAGAGAATTATACGTAACAAGTTTGCCACAAATTCGCAGACATTTCTTTTTATAGAAATTCCGACGAGCAATTTGCATCGGAATTCCTACGTTCGTTTTTTTTTTTCTTCTTCTTCCTTCCCGAAACTTTCGATTATCGAAGCGGAGCTCGAATTTGCAACGTTCTTTTTTTTTCTTCTTCTCTTCGTCGCGTGTGCATTGGAAGGAAGAAAAACGGAACCGAAATATAAGCTGACGTGTGTCGTCAGGCGGAATTCGACCGTAGGAACGATTTACATTGCTAATTGAGTTATTTGCATCGATTCTCAATCGGCCATCGCTATTTTTCGATCGAACGTAAAAGGATTTTCAGTTGGCCTGAGATTCTTCGAGCAGTCGGGAGCTTTTTGTCGAATTTTTCAATGTTTCATGGGGAGGAAATTGATTTCTGGTGCTGAGGAATTTTGAAGAATTTTGAAGAATTTTTCACATTTTTCAGATTTTCGCTTCAGCAGGAATTCTTCGAGTACTCAGTAGTTGTGGTTCTAATTTTATTTGTAATTAATTTAACACATTTAGTGTGGATCATTGATTAAACTAAAATTAAAGTCCTGATTTTATTCAATTATTAGAATCTTTTATTTTCAGATGAAATTTCTCGATGAATATAATACTTAATCCGATGATTATCATATTTTATTGAATGAATTAATTAAATAAGTCTTGGAATAATTCATGAAATAAATAGTCAAGTAATTTATTAAATAAATATTGAAGTAACTCATGGAATAAGTATTAAAATAATTCGTGAAATAAATATTGAAGTAATTCATGAAATAAGTATTGAAATAACTCTTAAAATAATTGTTGAAGTAATTAGTGAAATAATCTATTGAATTACTGTTATACGTTGCGGAAAATAATCGCGATGAGATTTACTGAAATGATTTACCGAAATTCCAAGAGTCGTCTTTCACCGTCTGTTTACAAACGAAGGACGAATTACCGGCCTGCTCAGAATTCGTATTTACCCAAATCCTATTTCCTGATACTACAGAAGATGATACAGAATTTTACAGATTGACAAAAATCAAATATAACGCGTTAAATCGTTGAAAAGTTGATGGACTAAAAATGAACTATCAAAGGAAATGAATTATTAAATAAGTAATTAGTGAGAAAAATGAATTGCTCTGCAAAATGAAGTATCTAATAAATCAGTTGTTGTAGGAAATGAATTATTGAGCAAAATAAATTATTTAATGAATCGTATGGTCTAACGAAATTCAGAAAATTAAATCCAATAATATGTACAGCAATCGTTTATCTTTCATCTTGATGGTATCTAGAATAATTTTTTAATCCCATAAAAATTTGCAGCATTCATTTTATCTTCCCTCGTTGATCTTTTAATCTTTTAATCTTTTAATCGCTTAATTTACTCTTTGGTCTTCAATTATTTGATTAACCTCGAGTCTCTTAATTCCTTTGACTTTAGAGCGAACCACGTGAAATTTAATGGCTGAAAATTAGGCTAATCTCGGCAAAATCTAAAGTGTTTACAAGAAAATTGGGGAATCATTTTTTTTCAAAATAGCCCAAAGCAATTGGCTGAAAATCGCACGTTGAATCTGCGATTTTCTTTTGCGATAGTCGAAAATTAACTTGGCTTCGCTCGGATTAGCCGTTGCGCAACGTCAATTAAGCATTGCATGAAAAAATAAAGAGAGAGAAGAGCGGGGGGGAGAGGGGGAGGCAGCTGGCACAAAGGAGAAAAAAAAATAACTGCAACGACAGCGTCGTATTATGTAAAATTGTAAATTAACCGTTCCGCCGGAGTTTGCCTTTTGTCCGGCGACACGGAAATTTCTGAAAACTCTTGTGTCCCCCCCCCTTTTGTCCGTGGATTATCGCGTTTTGCGCGGAAAAGTCGACGGAAAATTGAAACGGCCGAGTCGCCGTGTTGCAGGGATTTACGATGGAATTTTCAAAACAATGCAAGTGTCGTTAGAAACGATTTCGAAAGACCGAAAGAATTTGCAGAGGAATCGGTCGAATGGAAATAACAAGAATTTTTGAAACATCGGAAATATGATTGGAAATTGTTGAAATTTAACGCTCGAATGTATTTCAAATATTTTTTGTTAATTACAAAAATTTTTGAAATATCGAAAATATGATTAGAAATTGTTGAAATTTAACGCTCGAATGTATTTAAGATATTTTTTATTAATAACAAGAATTTTTAAAATATCGGAAATATGATTAGAAATTGTTGAAATTCAACGCTCGAATATATTTAAGATATTTTTTGTTAATAACAAGAACTTTTAAAATATCGAAATTTGATTAGAAATTGTTTAAATTTCGCACAAATATATTTAAGACATTTTTTTATTCATATACTTGGATACAAATACATTCTTCAGGGAAATATATTTAAATTACCAAAGGATTATAAATAAATTTCTTCTGCAAGAAATGATTTTAGCAATAAATTAATCTAATCAGCAATAAATGGAACGTCAAGCAAGTATTTATTTTTTAGTATTATGAAGCATTTATTTCCTGAAGATAATTATTACGAAATCGTTTGATTCGAGTAATTAAATTTCGATAGAAAAATCGACCGTGCGTGTTTGTTATTTAATTGCATTTTGTTGGTTAATTATCCGGTAATTGCGGATTCTACCTGCTCCAAATTGACGACAAAACAGGGGAATCACGGGTTTTGCTATCAATTATTCCGCTCAGAAGCGAAGCAGGATCGTTATCAGTTTGTTATTCCATTCCGCGCCGATGGCAGATAAAACCGTTTTTCCATTTTTTCACCGTGTTTTTAGTTTCTTTAACGACGACGGAACTTCGTGAAACTCTCGACGAATTCGCGTAGAATCGAGAGACAATTTAGAGATTACAAAAAAAATTTCCTTACGATTCCCCGAAAATTCTTACGAGAGAAAACAACTACATTTAAAGGTTTAAAAATATTTTCTTGAATTATTCTCTGATTTAGTCTTTTGAACAATTTTGTAAAACCCTGTAAAGATTAGAAATTTCTTAAGAATCCTAGGAAAATTCTTAAATAAAAATAAATAACCGCGATTAACGACTTAAATGTATTTGTTGGTCTGAATTTTCTATGGTATTTAGTTTTAAGAATGAAGAAAATTCCTTCGGAATTAAAAGAAATAATTACAAATGACAGTTGATATTTGAACATTTATATTTGAGTTTATATTTGAGCAAATTTTAAATGACTTTTCTTTTTTCCAGAGGCGTAGAATCTTCGAGAAATTCGGGAAGGATTCGTATTTGGAGGATCGTTAAACGGTGAGTAATGCTCAGAGAATTTTTTCATATTTTTTTCACAACCATAAGAGAAGATAAACAAATAGGAATGCAGTGTTGAAATTTTTCAACCAATTTCTACATAATTCCGTGTTATACATTTTCGGAAGACTTCTTCTACATCTTTTCGTATAAAAATGAAACAAAATATTCCATTTCTTTCCTTATCAACAAGAACCTCATATAATTACTTGATTTGAATCAACAAATATTCACTGACATCTTCTTTTTAATATCCTTTACTTTCTTCTGATTCTTCCTTCACTGATTAACTTCTTAAATCATTTCTCTCCATTCTTTCCCTTACTTCTTTCTTAACTTCTTCACAGTTCATTTTTTATTCCCATTTCCTTCGTTCCCCTATTTGTTTCTTCCGTTATGTATTTACTTGAAATTAGATTTTCCTTTTTAATCCTCCGTCAATTTCGCCGCAACGTTCGCGGAAGACGAACCGAGTCTTCCACCGTGCTATCTTTTCCCGTGATACCCTATCAACTGGTTTGGTAATTTCCCCCCCCCCCTTCCCCTCCCCTCACAGTATCATCGGCCCATTGTACAATGTAGTTGCGCGGGCCACGATAAACATGGAGGTTACTAGCATTTCCTGACTCTGACGAACCAACTGTCGTTATCTCCTCGACTGCCTGTCGTTCCCGTTAAACCGAGAAAACAGGAATTCATTTTGCATAAACAGTAAGGAATTATGCCGAAAAGATTCGGCTGATCACGTAAGACAATGAATTTATCAATGAATGGACGAGTAATAATAATAATTGAAACGTGTAATTAAGTAGTAATTTAGTTTTGATTTATCGAGACTTTTCTTAAAGAAATGGAACATGGAAGAACAGAACACGTAATTGAGTAGTAATTTAGTTTTGATTTATTCAGATTTTTTATAATGAAATGGAACATTGGATTTATTAATTCTGATATTTTTGTATTAAAAAAAACCAATACATCTGTTAATGTGTAAGCAAAATATGTGATAAGTTTGTTGCAATTTTGTTCCTTGTTTAACGTTAACAATGAATAATATTTTGGGTCTATATTTTGCAATGTATTTCTGTTAGAAAATATTTGAAGGCAAAACCAGTGAAAAGATAGCCGTAAATATTTAGGAGAATTCAATATTTTGTCGAGTGAAAAGAAGGTAATAACTCAACATGGAATTCAAATTAACCGACCTGTCAACAATTTTATGTTCTTCCCATTGGAGATAATTCCTTTCCGAGTCATTAACCCGCGACTCTAAGTCGGAATCATTAAAATGCGACACTTGGAAGAAATTGAGTCTCCTGAAAAGCACAATAAGTCGAAGGAGAATGGAATTATCATAGTGATTAATAAATGCACGAACCTGATTCCGCTGGGCCGTTAGTAAGGTTAAATAAGGATCTATTAATAGCGAGTAAAAGGAATTGGGGAAAGGTAGCGATATATCAGATTTGTCCCATTTGCTCTACTTGTTTTCCCTTTGCCTCATTAACTCCATTTACTCCGTTCGCCTGGCTTGCTCCACTTGTTCCATTTCTCTCGAATATTCCCTTTAAACCATTATTTACTCCTTTTACGTCACACGATTTACTCACCTTTCATTTACTTCGCTTTCCTTGTATTATTTTGCGTTAAACATGGATTATAATTTTACTTGTTTCAGTCCATATTTGTTATTTAATTTGCTTGGAGTATTTCCTTTAAACCATTTACTCACTTTTCATTTACTTTGCTTTACTTTTGTTATTCTGCGTTATACATGCATTTTAATTTTACTTCTTTTAATCTGTAATCGTGATTATTTATAATTAAATTAAGACAAGATACTTTTTCCTACTTCTTTTTCTTATTCCCTACACATTTTATTTAATTATATTGAACTTTTATTGATCCCTTCTTGTTTCTTCATTTTTTCTGCATCATTCGAGTGATTTATCATTTACATCTTTCCTATTTTTCTTGCGGACTTCTTTTCATTCCGCTTATTCCCCTTGTTTATGCCTTTTACCCCATTTTTCTGTGTATCTATTTTTATCAAGACACGTTTACTCCGCGTTATCTAATCTCACTACTCTTTCCGTTCCCCCCTCCCGTTGCTTCTTTTGCCCAGACTGCTTTTTATTTACCTTGCCCGGCCGCGTCGACGGCAAAAATAACGGAACCCTTTTGCAACAACAAAACGAGCCATTGTCAACGCTGACCTTACTCGCTAATCTCAACACGTGATTAACATTTAACCAGACGATTTTTACCGATTTTTAACGCTCAAACCGAGAATAACTTACGCTTAAATATATAATAGTAATGATAATAATATTTGTTGAGTAGAGAATATACAGCAATAGGGTATAATTAAAACTATTTTATAAATTACTAAATTAAAATTACAATATAGACAAGAAATCTAATTTTACATCAACTCAGTATAACTCAGCTTTTTTCGTCCATTTGGAAATTTTCAATTTAATTGATTTTACATTAGGGTACAATTAAGTCTATTTTACAAATGTCAAAATTCAAATTACAATATAGACAACATAGACAAGAAATAAGAATTAGTTAAGAATTAGTAAGAATTAGTTGAAGTAGTAGTTCGTAAGAATTACTTGCACTTCCTTGTTAAATAAATTACCCTTGCAATTTTCTACTGTACTAAATTTGGAAACATGTTAAAATAAATTGACAAATTCCTGAGGAATCAACGTTGTGCCCCTGAAAATATTTTTCGCGGGACTAATTTATCCGGCGGTAAATTTCTTTTTCTTCGGCGGCGATCACGTCATTGCTAAAAGTTCTTCGTTGGCCGGTTCGATAAGTCTTTCACAAAATAGAGATTAGCGTTTAATTATGCGAGCCGCAACAATGTATCGTGCTGCCGCCGTTTATCGAACGACCGGCTCGTTAATCATTCCTCTCGTAACGGATCCATCGGGCCAATGAAGTCCGCGCACTTCGCGCAGCTGGCCGAATGAAGCGGCAAACTTCGCGCAGTAGGAGAATCCAGGGCAAGGGGCAACTGGTGAACGCTTCACGCAGTTGAGAAGCGAGGGAACAAAGGGCAAGTGGCAAACTTCAGGCAGTTGGGGGCAAAGGAATAAAAAGACAACTTCAGTTATTAGAGAATGAAGGGACAATTTCAGGCAGTTGAGGATCAGTGGATGAAAGGGAAAGTTCAGACAGTTAGAGGAAAGAGAATAATAAGATAACTTCAGTTGGCTGAGAATGAAAGGGAAACTTCAGGCAGTTGAGGGCAAAAGAATAAGAAGACAACTTCAGTTGGCTGAGAATGAAAGGGAAACTTCAGGCAGTTGAGGGCAAAAGAATAAGAAGACAATTTCAGTTATTAGAGAATGAAGGGACAATTTCAGGTAGTTGAGAGCAAAAGAACAAAAAGACAATTTCAGTTATTAGAGAATGAAGGGACAATTTCAGGTAGTTGAGGATGAGGGAATAAAAGGCAAACTTCAGACAGTTAGGGGCAAGGGAATAAAAAGACAGCTTCAAATTGGTCGAATAGAAATGGTAAAAAAAGAGAATAAGAAGACAACTTCAGTTGGCTGAGAATGAAAGGGAAACTTCAGGGGGTTGGGGGGCAAAGTAGTAAAAAGACAACTTCAGTTTGTACCGAATGAAGAGCAAACTTCACGCAATTGGTATTTAGAAATTAAAAGACTAACTTCAGTCAGTTGAAAATAAAGAGATGAACCGGAAACTTCGGACAGCGAGAAGTGTAGACGATTAAAAAACAAGTTTACGCAGTTTTCGCTGACTTGAAGAAGTTAGAAGCAGGAAACGAAAACAGCAACTTCACTTCCTTAAAAGGGACGAATGGCAAACTTGGCGCAGCTGAAGCGTAGAAATCAAGATAGCAACTTCACTTAGTTGAAAGTTAAAGAAATAAGCGTTAACTTCATGTACTTAAAAATTATGGGAATAAGCGACAACTTGGGTCGATTAAAAACATACTTGAACCAGTAGGAAGTTTGCTTACTGAAAAACTAGTCAACAGAGCAATTATAATCGGTGGAACAACCCGTTATCGTTGGAAACTTTCAAGAACCGTAACACTGATACACGTTGCATGAAATTTTCGTCATCCGCACCGTCCGAAACTGTGTTTCGCGGGCTATTTTTCAGTCAGACTTGTTTGCACCGACGATAAATGCCCTCCCCCCCCCTCCCCCATTACCCCTCCGCCCCTGGCCCTGTTTGCCTTACGTCTATCGAAAATATAACCTTCGTGTATCAGGTCACGACTCCGGCAGCATAATTATGCGATGTTGGAGCGTTCATTAACGTCGTCAATGGGGCCGATAGCGACGCTATTGACGGACCGAGATTTCCAAACGGAACTTTTCAATCGGTGCACGTAATTGCCCCCTCCCCCCCCCCCCGCCTGTATCCCGTATTCCCCGCGTACGTCTATTTAGATCAGCGATATTTGAATTCAAAACGAGCCCACACCATGCTGCGTTCCCTATTTAAGTTTTCCTATGTCAAAACTAATGATAACCACGAAACAGATTTATTCGTATTTGTTTGATCTCAAAATAAAGGAAGTTTTCAGTATTTTATGCGTACATGTATTCCCATTGTGTCGTTATTTTAGTTTTTTCAATGTGTTCGTTATTGAAATTGCATCGATTTATTATTTTTGAAATAAGGAAATCTTCATTATTTTATTCGCATGTCTCTGTTGTTCGTCGAATTTTAATAGTAATTCTTGTTCTATTTTAATTTTAATTCTGCTACTTGTTATTCTATTTCGTAATCTTTATTCATTCTTTCTAAGATGAATTTCCTTTTAATAATGAAGTTTCTATCCAATCTTTTTATTCCAACAATTTCTGCCCTATCTTTTTTACTCTTTTCTTCTTCTTCTTCTTCTTCTTCTTTTTCTTCTTCTTTTACTTATTTGCATGAATTCTTCGCTATCCCGGTGCGTCTTTTGTATAAGTCTTGGCATGTAAAAAAATGGCGAATATCGTCGAGCCGATACACCGTAACGCAAGGGTCAATTATTGCGTGCGTACAATTAACGTCTCTGCCGAACAGAGGCGAATAATAATAAACGTCGAGGATCTAATAATAAACACGTGCGAGGACGGGGCCGGGCACTCTTGTTCGCTTCGGTAATTTGAGGGTCAAGGGTCAGATCATTGCCGTTCATTCGTATTCGTCGCCATTTTACTCCCTCCTTCCCCTCCCTTCCTTTTTTTTTGAAATTTATCTACACTCATTTTCTTGCATGTTCCATAAATGAAGTACATGTGCATGGAATGTGGAGAATTTGTAATCAGATATTTATAAATCTACCATTGAAATTCAAGTTTTAGAAACATAAATTAAAAGTTTACAGTTTATAAGTAAATTTATGTAAAAGTAATTCGATAATACAATAGAAAATAAGAGAATTTTCTTATCCATTTGTTGTGCCCTTTTTTATTTTATTTAATCTCCTTGCATTTCAGTAATTGTTGAACTTTTCCCCATTATTTCATGTATTATTTATTAACAGATAACGAAATAACGATATTGAAATTCGAGTTTTAGAACCATAAATTAAAAGTTTACAATTTATAAGTAAATTTATGTAAAAGTAATTTGATAATACATTAGAAAATAAGAGAATTTTCTTATCTACTTGTTGTGCCCTTTTTTATTTTATTTCGTTTCCTTGCATTTCACTAATTACTTTCCCCCATTTTCCCCAATATTTCATGTATTATTTATTAACAGATAACGCACGAAATACACGCCTTTTTTTTACACATACGTAGAATAATTTCTGTGTTAATTTTCACGGATTTCACGGATAAACGTTACGAAAGCGATGATTCAATTTACCCGACGAGGTACACGGTGGTGGCGAGATTAATTGTTTAATTATACCGCTTGTTCTCGAAATCCGACATTTTCACGGCCCGTTAAATAAATTAGCCTCGGGGGACCTTTTGCCGTTGGATGATATTTCCACGTTCGACGGTGAAAATAAATAGTGAAAATATTGGCCTAAGCCCCCGCTGATTGATATGAATATTTAATCTAATGTTAATACGAAGGACGAGCATTGATATTTTAAAACGGGTTTACCGAGAGCTCAGTGGAAATTGGCGATTGGACGTGGAACGTTCGGTATCGTCTGTTTACGTTTACATCGGCGGAAAGTTTCTTACGATCCGCGAGAAATCCAATGGAGAATGTGTCCTTCTGTTCTCGCTCATCCGGGAACGACGGGAAATTCATTTATCTCAATAATGTCGCTCTTAAATCATTCTCCAAAGGACGAGGAAAAGGGATAAATAGGGTCCTAATGATAGTTTTCGAGTATTCTGTCAGGAAAGATTTGATTATTCCAAACAATAAGAATAATTAAAAAGCATTGTAATTATTAAATAATTCTCAGGAAGAGGAAAGGCAAGAAAAAATAGTATTTTAATTACACATTTAGAGATTTCCTTGCAAGACAAGGAAAAGTAAAAGTGATTTGACAAGATTTTTTAGAATTATATTTATTCTATTCGTTCTTAACATACTTAACTACTCAGTAAATCGATCTCCAAGGAAAACTGAGGGACAATTCAGCCTCGAATTGATTCTTAAAGTTGTAGAAAATATATGTTCCCAGTTGAGAGAGAAGGATTACTAAAGAAAAAGGGCAAATGTGTCTCTTTAGCCAGTTCCTTTTTCTTTATTTCCCTTGCCGAGATCTAAGCACTGCAATTACTTGGTATTACACGATTGGCTCGTGTAGTTTATGTATCGACTCGTTTTACATGATCCCCGGTAATCTCGTTGGACGTTAATTAAGCGATGCATGGAAAAGAAAACCGCATTCTTTGGATTCCCCGACCCCCCGGACGAGTTCCTTTGCCTTTTGCGTTTCTGCATAATTCCGTCTTTGCTCGATGATCGAACCCGCCTCTTCACCCTCCGCAGTTTCCCCAGAAAGGCCAAGTACAGGGAATACAAAGTGCAAAAGTCGCGGCAATTCCGAGCGTCGAAGGCAAAACGAAATGAGAAGAAAATTAACAGAAAGTTAACAGGAACAAAGGAGAAATTAATAACGCCAGTTTAGGTGAAGTTATCGTCTAAAAGGGAGATCATTAATCGTAATATGTTCTCAGAGACTGGGAAGAAAATGAAATGAGGTAAGAGAGGAAAAAATTGATAGTGTAAGTCTAAAGGGAGTCATTAATCATACTATATTCTTAGGGACAGGGAAGAAAATAAAATGAGATACGAAGAAAATTTACATGTACATTAAGAAGAATTAATAGTCTAAGTTTAAGGCAAAACAGAAGCTTATTGTTAGTTATGGGAAATCATTAATCATAATATATTAGTGAATATATTTGATATATTTTTTATATATTTCCTAACGCCTATTAAAATTAATTTGCATCTCTGAGTGCATCTCTAAGTTTAAGGCTAAACAAGGCCTTGGAGTTAAGGGAAATTATTATAATATATTAGTGAATATATTTGATATATTTTTTATATAATTCCTAACGCCTGTCAAACTTAAATTGCATCTTTGATGTTTCCCTTTTTAGCCCAGCTTGTTTTTCTTGGTATTCCTTCTGCGTCGCACTCTTTCATTAACTTTCCTCCCGACACAGTTTCCCTCGCCGTCATTCATCGTTTTCCACCCTTTGATGCTATTTACTCTTTATTTAGATTTTATTTATATATCACTTTATATGTTACTTTTTATTCGTGTTATTTTCTTGGTTTATTTCAAACAGTTTCGTTTTGTACGTCGTTTTTAATCAGAGTATTGCATCTTGGTCTTACTCAGTTTCTTAGGTATTTATTTAAAAATTATGTAATACTCATTATTATTAATCTTTCGTTTCATCGTTTAATCGTGCTTACAGTTATACTTGTGTCATTGTCTTTGTCATTCGTTTGCTCTTTTCCACACGTTCCACGTGTTCGAATTTGAATTTGAATTTGAATTTGATTTTGGTAAACCAATGGTGCCGATGTTTTCCCCTTTGGGTAGAAAAGCCCAATGCATTCCTGCATGTGCATCGACGGGAGAGGAACGACCTCAGCGCAGGAGAGATCCGCAGGGAAAAAAGGAACGTCGACGAAAGTCGGTTACGCGTCGTCGTCGCGAAATAACTCTTCGATCCGGCCGAGATCAATGACCAATGACGTCAAAATGTCGTCCCACGCGGCCACCACGCGCCTCCCATTCGCTCTACATAAGCGGACGATGTTCAGGTCGACGCATATGCAAATACGCAGCCAAGTGGCAAAGGGGAGGAATAAGGTTATGTGAAGAATAAGAGGAAATTTTAGGGTTTTGTGGCGATAGGTTCAAGGTTCAACCACATTTTAGCAACTTTTTCAGTGTTTTTATGAGTCTGTTTGCTTTAGATAAGCGGACGATGTTCAGGTCGACGCATATGCAAATGCGCAGCCAAGTGGCAAAGGGGAGGAATAAGGTTATGTGAAGAATAAGAGGAAATTTTAGGGTTTTGTGGGATTAGATTGCATGCTCAACCAGATTTTAGCAACTGTTTCAGTGTTTTTATGAGTCTATTTACTTACTAGTGGCAAGGGAAAAGAATGAGGTTATGTGAAGAATAATAGGAAACTTTAAGGGTTTGTGGTGTTAGGTTCAGGATTCAACCAGATTTTGGCAACTTTTTCATGATTTTTCTGATTTTTCTGATTCCATTTGCTCTACATATGTGGACGATGTTCAAATCGACGCATATGCTAATGCGCAGTCAAGTGACAAGAGAAGAAAAGAGGTTATCCGAAGGATAAAACGAAATTTCAGCATTTAAATGATGAATAAATGATTAAAAATTGCTAGAAAAATACCTAAAAAGTCAGAAAAAGATGATTGAAAAATCTTGAATAAAACCGTACAGAAAACCTTGGAAATTCGTCCGCAAACCCCTGAAAAATACGTGAGAAATTCACTAGAATTAGCGAAAAGTTGCTGATAAATCCGTGAAAATTTTGACAAATCGTGCGGAAATAGGGGGAAGTGGAAGGAGGGGGGGAGGGGGAACTGTTGGACGGAGCAGAGAAAATCGATAATCGCCGGGCGGTTGAGTTGAAGCCCGTTGCAGGTGCAATCGTCGTGTTACACAGTAGAATTGTTTTTCCATCGAGCCGCGCGTTCTCTCTTTTCTTGGGTCGCTCTACGCCGTGCCGTTTCTATCTCCTCCGTTTCTTACGATCCATCGGCGCGTTGCGTCACGGTGGGGAAACGAGGGCGAAAGCGAGGGATTACGTGTGTAGGTAAAAATAAAGATATGCCCGCGAGGAAAGCCCCAAAGAAGCGTACAACAGAAACTAAGAGGAAGCAAAAGGAAGATAAAGGAAAATAGGGAGAGGTACAAGGAAGTAAAAGGAAAGAAGGAGAAGTGTAAAGAAGTATAAGGAAGTAAAAAGAAGAAGAAGGAGAAGCAGGAGGAGAGAATAGGAAGGAAATTGAAGTAAATCGATAAAACATGAAGTCCTCCTCGATAAGCCTATGAAAAATTCTTAATAAATTCCTGAAAAATGCTCGAAAAATCTCGCTAAATTCATCAAATAATCCTTCAAAAACCCGTGAAAAAAGATTGAAAAATCCTGGAAAACCCACGACAGGGCCCGTAGAAACATTTTCGGACGACGAAACTTGACTGGAGCCCGAAAACTGTGAGAAACCCTCGAAAAAATTCATCGAGAATCCTTGAAAAGTCCCTCGAAAAGCCCTGTAAGAGCCCTTAAAATCGTTGGGAAAGCCAAGGACTTGGCTGAAAGCTTTGCTTGCCCGAAAAATCAGCGACCACCGCTGCGGCCCGCGATATCGAGCGTCGCAGGAGACGCGTTGAGGGGGAAAGAAGGGGGTGAAGGGGGTGAAGGGGGGGTAGGAAACTGCCGGCGGCGAGGAGGAAGTCTGCGGGGATTCGTGCGGCGACGTTTCTCGACGATTCTCTCGGGTGCATCGGCTGCAGCCGGCGAGTGCAACGCCTGCAACCGAGTGCAACGAACCGCCGTTCGCCCGAACTGGGCCATCCTCCGCGCTTCTCCGCCAAACACACACACACACACGCACATGCACATGCACACTCTTTCTCTCTCTATCTCTACCTCCATCCCCATTTCTTTCTCTTTGTCACTCTTTCTATCGCTTTGTTTCTCTGTCTCTCTAACTATCTCTCTCTATCTATCTATCTATCTATCCCCATCTCTTTCTCTCTTTTTATATACCTGTCTATCTTCTCCCTTTCTTTCTCTGTTTCTATCTCTCTGTCTTTTTCTCTATCTATCTATTTGTCTGTCTCCCCCGTTTCTTTCTCTGTCTATCTCTACCTCCATCCCCATTTCTTTCTCTTTGTCATTCTTTCTATCGCTTTGTTTCTCTGTCTGTCTGATTATCTTTTTCTCTATCTTTGTCTAGCTGTCTATCTTCACTCCTTTCTTTCTCTCTCTTTCTGCCCCTCCACCTCTATCTCTTTCTCCTCTTCACTCTTTCTCTTGGTTTGTTTCTCTGTCTATCTACCTATCATCCCCTCTCTCTTTATCAATCTATCCATCTATCTCTCTGTCTGTTTCTTTATCTATCTATCTATCTATCTATCTATCTATCTTTCCCCTTTCTTTCTTCACTCTTTCTCTCTCTCTCTCTCCCCCCTTTCTATCCCCCTATCTACGAATCTATTCCTCTACCTCTCTTTGTCTCTGTTCAGTGACCCTCCTCTTTCCATACGGTTAGGGACACACACGGCCCTGGCCACGGTCGTGCTTCCCCTCCCCCCTCCCCCCCAACACACCCATTGTCGACACGTTCCCCGAATATTCATTTAATTTCGCTTTTCACGGGTCAGAGTCCTCACCTGTCCTCACCTCTGTGTACCAAAGCCGAATAGTCGGGTTTCCCATTCGTGAAATTTCACCGGAATCACCACACACGGCTGATTAAGTCAAGTACTGTCAAAGGAAAATTAAACTGTCATTAATTTAATACATCGTATTACCATGAATGTGAAAACACCATTCTCCATTAAACAGAAAAATTATTGCACATGATTTCGTAATAATTTGGATTATAAGTTTTTTTCAACGTGTTTTAAAGAAACGAATACTTGAGTTGAAAGATATTCCCTTTAAGCACTGGAAAATTAAATAATTATTTAATGAACACGTAGACGTAGTGTCATAAATAATAAAAACAATAACATATTTCATAAGAATTCAAGGAAATTTATTAATATGTTTGAAGAAATTTTAGGGAAATAAAAGAAATGTGATAAGATTAATAATTTAGTAATAATAATTTAGTTAATAATACACCTGAACTCTTCAAATTTCTATTTTCCTATTTTTCAGTTTTTTTATATTTTACATCCTGTTTTCCGCAACCCATTGCTACTTTCAATTACCAATTCACTTCCACTTATTTGCACTACTTTAGTCCTCTTCTTGCCATTTCACTTTTCACTCTTTTATGCCCAGTTTCCTTCTTTTTTCTTGAAATTTCCTTTCTCGTCGCCTTTCTCTTCGTGCGCGGAAACAGGGAACGCTGTAGAGCGCGGGAGGGGGAAGGGGAGGGGGGGGGAGAAAACACAAGGTTACCCGGCGAATTTGACCGACATAAAGAAAAAAAAAACCGAGGCCAAAGTGATAATTTATTGGACGTAAAAACGTGTTCCGTTTGGAAGATGCGAACCAGATTCACACATTGCCCGAAACGTGAGATGAAATATGCAAAATTCGGACAAAGAGCGCAAAGAAATGAATAAATCTGTGGGACGTGAATTTTATTCACTTGGGAGAATAAAGCAAACAGGTTTAGGATTTGTGCAAAAACAATAATTAAGAAAAATTAATGAGTACATTGGTAAAAATTGATGTTCAATATTCATTTAAGAATCGTAAAACCTGCAAATGCAAAAAGTAGAAGACATGAAGTAAGAAATATAAATTAGCATATAAAGTAAACAAATTAAGAACTAATCAATTCTTAAAATGGTTTATTAATCTTATTCAACATTGTACGAAGATCACAAAATTATTAAAAAATGATGTATTTGTGGTAAGAAGAATATTTCTTTGCTATCTATACAATTTTAGTTGTGTACTAATTTTAATTGATGGATCGACATAATCTGGATTATAAATTAATCTAATTACTCTATTTTAATGCCAAAAAATAGCAATGAAAGAAATTCAAATTCATGTTTTACACAGAAGCAATAAGAATTTGCGGAAAATAATGTTTCCCCGGAACGTCCGGATGATCGTTTAATCGAATTCCGATGGATTAAAATCGTTGGAAAGCCCATGGAATTCCGAAGAAGTGAAACGTCCGATGGATTACGCGCAGGACTTATTTTTTCGCTACTCCCCTTCGCTTTCATCGAACGGACCAGCAGGATTTTAACTTTAACATCTCCGACGACGACCACCTTCGCCCGACTTCCGCATTGCCACGTGTCTTACTTCTGCCCTCTTCCTCCTTTCACGTTTCCCACCTCAAAGATGCTATTACACGGGAGAACGGCTCGTATACATGCAGATGTGTGTGTATGTGTAGGGCAAATTTAAATTAGAACTATGCGCGATTTTTGAACATAATGTCAAATTATATACGATTTTTTTCGTTTAAATTAGGATCATATTCGATTTTTTAACGTAACGTAAAATAGTATACGAGTTTTTCATTTAAATTAAAATTCTGTACGATTTTTGAACGTAACGTAAAATTATATACGATTTTTTCATTTAAATCAAAATTATGCACGATTCTTGAACATAATGTCAAATTATATACGATTTTTTTCCTTTAAATTAGGATCATACTCGATTTTTTAACGTAACGTAAAATAGTATACGAGTTTTTCATTTAAATTAAAATTCTGTACGATTTTTGAACGTAACGTAAAATTATATACGATTTTTTCATTTAAATCAAAATTATGCACGATTCTTGAACATAATGTCAAATTATATACGATTTTTTTCATTTAAACTAGGATCATATTCGATTTTTTAACTTATATCAGAATTCATTTACTTAATTTATTTCAACTAAGTTTAAATTAGTTCTTATGTTCACAGAATTATTGATTCATTGTACTCGATTTCATTTATAATTTTGAATTCCTTTTTTGTAGGAATTTTAATGAGTTTGTTATAGTTTTTAATTTGCACGCATGTCAAATGAAAAATGTTAACACATTAAAACTGAATTACAGGTACTTTTTAATTCTTTTAAAATCCATTTCTATTGAGAATTTTCTTTAAATATTTCCATTTTGAATACACACGTATATTACCTGTTGGAATGATTTAATACTATTTTTTATAGCATTTTAATTACACATGAATAATTCATGGATTTATCTTTCCATTTCATTTGCCATTTTACGAATGATAATACGGTCATAAATTTTCTGTAAAAAGGGGAAAGGGCAAGTAAAGCGAATTTGCTTAACTGCTTTGGAGTCGTGGAAATATCCAGAATAATGAAGCGACCGTTATCAATAAATGTCAATCTTTTATTAAGCCAAAGGACAAGGGCAAAGCGTAACGAGGAAAAAAAGATCACAAAGAAGAAGTTATCTTGAATCCCGGAAAAATAGACGGTTCGTAAAATGAGATAATAAATATCAGTAATCAAGGAATATGCGTATAATTAATTAAGGAAATTCGTATTAATCAATTCGTAAAATACAAATATTCATTTTCTTAAATAAATAAAATATTATTCTCTTTTGCATTATTTTCATATTATTTTCATAGACGTTATAGCCCGAGAAATTTGCAAAAAAGGGCAAATTTGTTTGATTTTTATATAAATTCTATTTGAACGCTGTGAATTCTAATACTAATAAATATTATTGATCATTTAATACTATTCTCTCCTTTATAATATCCTTAAATATTGTTAAAAAGGGTCCAAATTACATTGATTTTTATAGAAATCTCCTTCTCTTTCAAATGTTTCGTAGAAAAACGTGAGACAACGAAAATGGATGCACCACTTTTTAATTTTTTACGTACGAACGATTTTTTTTTGGCCGCAAATGAAGGTAACAGGGTCCGGCTTTTGTCTTTTTTTTTACACATACATGTATATATATATATACTAGGAGCCACCTTGAGTCCCATGGAAATTCCCCGGAAAAATGAAGGGACCCGCGGCTGGCTGAGCCGTTTTAAATGCCAACTGGTCGGCCCTGTTTGCCGTTTTACAGCCGGGAACTTGACACGACAAGTAACCTTTTTATCTCCGGCAAGATACGTTATACACGAAAATAGAAGGCGCGTGCACGACAAGCACAGACGCCGGGGACGTCGATAAAGAAGGAGAGAAACAAATAAGAAAAAAGCTGACATTTTTCTGCCGAATGACACACATATATATACACACATGAGTATATATATATATACATACATTTACACGCACGTGCACACGTTGCGTCATTCTTTTTGCTGGCCTTTTTCGCAGGCAAAAACCGGCCGATTAAATTCCCAGCCGAGATAACCGACTGCCAAAGATTTTTAAGCAACCGTCTCGTAGTTGCTTTGTACAGTTTCACTCTCGTTTTGCAGAAATGTCTAGACTTATATATATATATATATATATATATAGATTTTAGTGTTATTTTGACAATATTTTCTTATTATTCATGTTATTTGCTTGTAGTTCATTTTAATTGTCTGTAATTGGAAGATTTTTAAGCAATGTTTTTATAATTGCTTTGTACAGTTTCACTCTCGTTTTGTAGAAATATGTAGACTTATATATATAGATCTTACAATTAGTGTTATGTTAACAAGATTTCCTTATCAACTATTCATTGGTAATCTTTATAACTATTTTTCTTCATAATTCCTCGGATCATTTATTACTTGATGATCAATGTCAACTGTTAAAAAGTAAAGTGTTAAAAAGCATATTCAAAAATGAGAATTCCCATAAGGAATTTTCGTACGGTTCTTGTCGAGGCTAAATTTCCCGGGAGAAAAGTCGAAGAGCGAAACAATATTGCGCCGCGAAAAGTGTAGAAAAAGTAATAAGAGGAAGCGAAATGCGCTTGTTGCCGGCTATCAGGCCTTTCACTCTATCCCCTCCCCCTCCCCCCTTCTCTCCCTCTCCCTTCATTTCTAGTGGATTCCTTTAGTAAAGCCCACACGCCAAAGTTCATCGTTTTCCTTCCGCGCCGACGCTTAACAACGTATAATGCACGAAAAACTAGACGTAGGTCAGCACTTTTTCGAGCAAGAAGCAACAAACTTAGAAGAAAAGAGATTTTTAAAGAAGGATTGAAGATCAAATAGGGAATCATTAATTCATTAATAATCATTCATTGTAATTGCAAGGAATAAGAAACTGAGAGGAAAAGGGATTTTTAAAGAAGCAATGAATATTAGTTAAGGAATCATTAATTCCTTAATAATCATTAATAGTAATTACAAGGAACAATGAACTTAAAAGAAAAGGAATTTTTAAAGAAGGGTTGATTATTAAAGAAGCATTGAATATTAGTTAGGCAATCCTTAATTCATTAATAATCAATAATTGTAATTGGAAGAAACAATAAACTTAGGAGAAAAGGAATTTTCAAAGAATTAATCAATTTTACTTAATAAATTGGACAATTTGACCGTTTCGAATTTGTTCTTTGGCGGACAATAAATTAGCCGCAATATTAAATTTTTTCCGAGTATGAGAAAAGGTTGAAACGTATTTTCTATAAATATCGAATAAACTTTTTGCTTTGAACCGTCGATAGTATGCACTGCAGTTGTCATTCTTAAGGTTTTCTATAGCCGCTTAAATATTGCACTTGATTCGCCGATAAACTTATGTCCGTGCTATAACCTGTCCAAGTCGACGGCATTTTTATCAAGCATATTTCTCTTCTTTTATCAGTCATTTCTCCTTCTTTTTTTCATCGATCGTCCGTTCATTTTATTCCTTCGATGAAATGTAGCAATTGAAATTGCAACGATCCTTTCGTCCATCAGTTTTGTTAATTTTTTATTAAGCTCATTACTAACATAAATATATAATATCTTCGAAATTCACATAGTTTTAATTTTAACGGATATTATGAAAAGGCATTCATTAAAAAAGAACGTATTAATTTTCTCAAATTTTGTAAGACTCACTCCAGTTTATTATTAAGAAATAATCATTGTTAATTGAGTTCCTGTTGGAAAGAAATTGCGAAGAATAAAAACGTATTCTCCAAAAATTCAATTCTTTAAACATTGTCAATTCTGTCGATTGTTAAGAATATTAGCGGGACGTTGTGCATTGCGTTAAAATTAGTTTAAACAGTTGTAAAACGTTCTTCCGTTGGCGGGAAATATCGATCCCCTATTTTTCCGCTTGATAATGCATGTTCGGGAGAGTTCGAAGGCTGTTGCCACTCGATTTTAATGAAACTCCCCAAGCAGCAAACTCGCAACGGTGTTTACAGTGTAAAGATTTCATAAAACTTGCCATCTTCGCCGGCGATGCTAAAAGACCGAAGAAAAAATTGCGCACTGGCCAAGTTTCCGAGCAGGAATTCAGTTTTCAATCGTTACTTATCTTAAATAATTCTAAATACAAGAAATCAAGGAGAAATATGTACATATTTAGAATATTTATAATAGAATATAATTTATATATATAATTATTGATTTAGATTTAGAAATATATAGAAATATATATGCATTTACACGGATAATTTGACTCACGAATTTTTCATCAATTTTCTTGATCCATTTTATTTACATTAATTTCTCTTTTCGTCCCAAGTATATTTACCTTGATCCTCCACTTTGTGGATGAATTATCTTTTAATCCTGTAGAATAAACCGACGGTCGGTGTAAAATTACGAGAACATAAAATTCTCGTACCTTTTTGAATTTCAGCAACGTCGGACTTGATTTTTCCGTGCGTCAGCTTTTTTCATTATCTTTAATCTTACGAATTATCCTTAATTATTTGCGCCTTAGCCGTTTTTGTTGGCTTTAATTTTCCTGCTCGGCGTTACTTTTTATTCCTTGCCTTTAATTTTCCGCCCTACGCGTTATATTTCCTTCTGTGCTCGTTGAGAGAAAAAAAGTCGTGAGACGCAAAAGTCGTGTGAACAGTCGGGCCTGCTCGATCGAATCGGCCATTCATGCGGATAATAAAGACGAGGAGGTTTTTCCCAAGCCCCCCCCCCTCCTCCCTCCCTCCCCCTTAACACCCTCGCACCCCTCAGCCCCCTTCTCGCCCCCCGAGGAATCTTATCCGCGGGAAATGTGGGCCAACCGGTGACGTTGCACGACGACGACGACGTCGACGTCGAAGTCGAAGTCGAAGGAAACGTCGGCTACTATGTGCGCAGTTCAACGCCGACAGAGTTTCTCACCCGCGGAATTCCTTCGCCGCGAATTTACTCGATTTTAATGGAGTTTAGTGGAGTTTATTGGAGTTTATTGGAATTTTTTGGAATACACTGGAATTTACTGGAATTTACTGGAATTTACTGGAATTTATTGGAATTTACTCGAATTTACTCGAATTTACTCAAATTTACTCGAATTTATTGGAATTTATTGGAATTTATTGGAATTTACTGGAATTTACTGGAATTTACTGAAATTTATTGGAATTTATTGGAATTTACTCGAATTTACTCGAATTTACTTGAATTTATTGGAATTTACTCGAATTTACTGGAATTTACTGGAATTTACTGGAATTTACTCGAATTTATTAGAATTTACTCGTATTTACTCGAATTTATTGGAATTTACTCGAATTTACTCGAATTTACTCGAATTTACTCAAATTTACTCGAACTTACTCGACTTACTTGAATTTTATTCGTTGTCTTTAATTGTTCCATTAAATTAAAATAATGAATTCTTTTATTTAACCCTTTCGATTCTAATTATAATGTAATTCATTCATGTAATTCATTCATGTAATTCTTTCATGGAATTCTTTCTGTGCAATTCTCACATACTTTCCGCAGTTAATTTTGAATGTTTTGCGCGGGAGAATTGACTTCACCAAGTTTGATAGTCACTGATGTTGGCGAACGTTCCCGCGACGAACGAACGCGTTGAATTACTTAGAGCACAGATGTCCGGTCAATTATTTAGCACTTTTTCTCCAACTATCCGCGCCTATAGACGCGGACGAATGCCGTTTCTATACACACTCAGCCTGCCTTCCCAGCTCGGATTTTACCCGCGACCCTAATTAGGTCAACGATTGATCCTATGATTCACCGCTCTTAAATAACAAAGTCCTAACAAAACGGTTTTTCCCCTCAGTTCGATCGAATTTTATCGATTAATCGAACCTTTAAATGACAGCGGAAAAAGTAAGCGGAAAATGCGTGTTAATCCGAGAAAATTTAGCGGTGTTAAGAGTTTCATGAGATTTTTTAATACAGTTATTTAAGAACGATAAATATCAAATATTTAGATTTAGAAATAACGTGAAATTCTTAAGATTAAATAATTTTTGTTATCTAATAACAAAGTCGTAATAAATCGATGCTCAGTTTAGTTAAATCGAATTTTGTCGATTTATTGAATTTTGAAATAACAGCGAAAAAAGTAATAGAAAAATGTACACCGACCTGAGAAACATTATACAATATTAAGAATTCTGTGTTATGTTTTATTTGATTAATTATTTGCACAATAATCTTTATCAACGCGTAAGAATTGAACATTTTCGTTTTTTGATTCAAAAAGAATTTCAAACGTTACATCATTTTCCATGCATTAACCAGTGTTTTTAATATTTGAAATATTATAATTTTAATTCGTAGTACTGGGCGCAATAATTAAATACTTAATTACCTTCATTCGTAATACATTATACGTTAAAATTGTAATTTTCTTTTAAACGAAATACTCCGTTGCGCTAATACCACTTTCTTTGACAATGCACGTAAATTTATTGGAAATAAAAGCACTTTAAAAACGACATAATAATAGGCGAATGGGGTTTACAGGAATTTATCGTGGCGCGTAATAAATACGGCGTAATAAATAGCCCGGAGAATCTAATAAAAAGGCGAATTAATTGAAAATTCACTGCGCGTAAATTGACGGAGGACGGTGTAAGCCTGTCAGGTCGATCGTAATAATCCGATGATTTCGAAATTTTGCGCTTAAGAAGAGAATTATTATGGGAAGAAAATGTTAATATTCATGCCACGTAAGTGTACGATGTATTAAAGCAAAATATAAGAGTAAAACAGTAAAAGATTGAAATGAGTAATGAGTAATTAATGAGTAAAAGATTAAAAAATTAGAGTAAAATATAATGTAAAAATGCAATGTAATGTAAAATATGAAATAATAATATAAAACAGATTAAGTCACAGTATTTTGTGAATAAATGAACCAACATTTACATGTAATAATCAATGTAATATGTAATCTATATACATAAATAACACTGCAGCATATTAAATATAGCTTTAACTGACAGTTTTCACGAATAAATCAATATTTACGTTAAAGAATTATTAAATAATCACATGTCCAGTGTTAAACATTAAACACAAAAATGTTTACATACTAGAAAACGACGAAGAATATATATGTAAAATATATTATAAAATTTATCAGTGTCCTATTTAGTATTTTTTTAAATTAATCAGCGGCATTAATATTTATGAATCAATTTCTAAAGGACTAATTTCGTGTTTACTTGTAAACATGTCGTTTTTATTGTATTCCCCGGAAATTCGTCTAGGCCAGGGGAGGGGGTAGAAGTGGAAGGGGATGATAGTGAGCAGTGAGAGGAGGGGAGGGGAGGGGAGTGAATAAACCGTCGCTAACCGACGCCGTTGACGCGCGTTGTGGCAGGAAAATCGATAGAACCGTGTCGAGGGGAAATGGGGGGGAAGGGGGAAGGGGGAAGGGGTATCCTTGCCGGGACAGGACCCTCCCGGATCTAAGGCGTAGGCGGATCCTCCGGGAAGAAAGGGGAAAGGGCCAACAAGGTATTTCGAGGCGAAGGTACAAAGGATTTAATCGCAGGAAGGAAGTACAAGAATATAAAAAGGAAAAGAAGCAAGGAACTTGAAAGAAAGAAATATTTACGCAATTGGAAAAGTGTTTTGCGAAAAACTGTGAAAAAAATAGTGAAATGATGATCTTCTTAGTATTCACATGATGTTGGATTTTGTTTAAGCTTGCGACGAAATGTTTTTAGGTACATATAAGTTATATAATACGAACTAGAAAGAAAGAAACATTTACGCGATTGGAAAAGTGTTTCTTTCCGATTTTTAATCTTAATTTTGGTTATTAAACTTGAAATGATGATCTTCTTAGTGTTCACATGATGTTGAATTTCATTTAAGCTTGTTAAGAAATGTTTTTAGGTACATACAAGTTCTATAATAAGAAAAAATTAACAAGTTTTTTCCTTTTTAGAAGCGAATGCCAGGTTTTGCGTTAGAGAAACAGGAATTTTGAAAGAAGCATCGAATATTAGTTAGGGAATCATTAATTCATTAATAATCATTCATAGTAATTACAAGGAACAATAAACTTAGAAGAAAAGGAATTTTGAAAGAAGCATTGAATATTACTCAATGAAACATTAATTTATTAATAATCATTAACTGTAATTGCAAGGAACAATGAACATAAAAGTAATTTTCAAAGAAGCAAATGCCAGGTTTTATGTCAAGTTAATGTTTCCTGTAAGGCTATTTCCGAAAATACGGAATTTTCAAGGAACGTAAAGTATCTACCGCTTAGCTGTACTCGAAGAAAAGTTTGCCACGCGTTCATACTCGTTGGAGAGATTAGCCCACCCCCGCTGGCCCCGTAAAATCTCGAGGGGTTGGTTCATTCAACGACGCCCACGTTTTCCGCGACGTGACGTCACGAGGCAGCGTCGGACAGGCGCGTCGCGACGGCAACAGCCTTTGCCTTCCTCCTGGGGCAAAAAAAAGGGCAAAAAAAAAAAAGGGCAAAATCACTGAGGAAAAATGTCGACAAATGCCCAACGCTCCAACGAGTTTCAACGGACAAAAGGGGACAGGGTTTTTGTCTTCGTTCGAGCTAAGATCGTGCCTTTATCACTGTTAAAAATATACTTTGCTCTTCCCGGTGAAAATACTTTCCTCTTCCTGCTAAAAATAATGTCTTCGTTTTAACGAAATTTACGGAGACGTCTCGATGAAAATTGTTCCTATTTCCCAGCAGGAATAGTGTCTTTGTCCTGCTGAAAATGATTTCGTTGTCCCGGAGGAAATCGTTTACGTTTCCCAGCGAGGACAGTATCTTTGTTCTGGGGAAAATAATGTGATCTGAAAATTGCTACTTTGCCTCGTAAAAATAGTGTATTTTTTCTAGAGAAAATCGCTTGGATGAAAAATTACAATTCGGTCCTAAAAGGAATTTATGTCTTGTACTCCGTTAAAACAATAATTTTCACTTTGAAAATAAAAATTTGTTACATTAGTCCTAAACAGTTGGTAAATATTCCAATCTTCGTCTCATTAAAATCGTCATTTATGTTCCATTAAAAATGATATACTTGAATACGACGAGAAAAATGCAACGAAAACAGTTGGAAACTAAGCAGAAACTAATAAAAGAATGGTAACGATCATTTAATACAGTCAATCGAGGGAATTGAATAGGAAATGGAAGGAAAGTGGAACACAGTGAGAGATGAATGGAAGAACGAACGACAGGTCGTCAATACTTAATTAACAAAAGTGACAATAACAAGTGGGGCTGATAAAATTATACACACACGTACACAAGATACGGAAAATTACAGTGCGATAAAGAAGGAGATTAGATTACCTGTCGTTCGATCGTTAAATTTTTCAAAGCAAATTAGATAACGGATTTCCATGAATAATTACAGTTGTTTATAATTAGCAGAAAGTAATGTAATGTAATACAACGATAATTCCTCGATATTTATTATTCATAGTTAAATTTTTTAACGAAGAATTGTTCTCCTTTATCTCCGAAAACAGCATTCAATATTTTTATGAATTCTTATTGAATTTCATAATTTTATTATGCAATGATGTACTTTTGTTAACGATTCATTAATACTTGTCATTCGCATGTAAATAAAATGTTCATAACTTTATTTATTTGCAAGAAATTGTGTTCCTTTCATAACATATTCTATATAAAAAATGTTCTTAATATTCTCGTCATTCAATTTTATTCTATAATTATTTAGCACATTGTTTGTAAAAATTGTGTTCCTTTCATAAAATATTCTACATAAAAAATGTTCTTAATATTCTCGTCATTTATTGTTATTCTACAACCGCTTAAAATTGTCGGTAAATATTTGCTAAGGTTTTTTTGCAAAAATTGTGTTCCATCGAAGAAATTTAATTCGATATTCTACGCAAAAAAACGTGTTTATAACGATCGTTCGGCCATTGAATTTTCGTCGGCGATTGCACGAAACTGCCGGGTTAATGCTCGTCCTTTTTCCCTGGCGGAAAATGTTATGCGCATGCACGAAATAACGGCGAACGTAGTAGCCGGTTCCATTCATGTTGTGACGCAGCTTGCTGACGTCACGGAAACAAGGTGGGCGTTCGCTTATCAATAAGAAAAGGCAGCAACGAAAATCCAAGCGTACAATAACCGACGACAACAACGGCCCATTATGTTAAATAATCGAGCAACCGGAAGTCAAGGACGAAAACCTTTCAAAACTATATCCATTTTCTCATCGTACGAATTTCAATCAATTTTTCCATCAAATTTCCCTACGAAAATAGCGCATTGATTAGTTCGTTTACAAGTTTTTGTTTTATATTATATTCTTTTGGCACACTTAAAATATTTTCAATGAAACATGAAATTGTATAAATTTTCTGATAAACTAATTTCTGTAGACAAACGAACGGTTCGGCTTTAACTAATTGTTTTGCGAAAACAAAGATTTACGTCAAAGTATGAATTTTTATTTCCTCGATCCGTTTTAAGTAAATATTAAATGGTAAACATTAAATAATTTCTTCACCTGCGCCGAATTTTCCGCCTACCATTTATTTATTTGTTTACCCAAAAGTTTTAACTCTTTTCGAAATTTTTACAATACTTTTTATTTCTGTACATATTTAATGACGCAAATAATTAATCAATATTTTCGTGCTCGTCATATTTTGTTTCTTTAAACGGTTTATCGTAATAAAAAATTCTTTTGACACTTACGTTTGCTATTTATTTATTCATTTGTATAATTTATTCATTTTCTTCTTTTACAAGGAATTTTCCATACTAAATTATGTTTTAACGACTTCCACATGTAATTACGCGTATGAAATTATGTTTATAAATTACTTTGCCTAGTGTTTTTATTTAAACATTCTCTATAAATTATTTAAGAACTACGTCTTATTAATTAATGATTCCGGAACGTTTGTCTTGATAAAATTTACAATTATGGAATGTATTACATCAACGTATCTGCTTATCTGTTTTTGTCAGAATGGTAATTGAGCGGTAATTTGCTGGCCGACAGGGAAATTTCTCTGTCCAATCACAACATCGTTGAACACTGTAAACTCTGCCATTATACCGTATTATCATTCTCTTTGTCCAACAACTACGGTGTTTAACAACTCACGTTCGTAACTACAACACAAGATGCATTATCAAATAATTTTCTTCTATAAAGTAGTATAATCTACGAAATGAAAATGAATTAATAAATGCATTGAAAGTTTATGACTTAATTCAACTTTGCGACACTGTGTTTTCTTTCAACTAGCTTTCATTAGAATCAAATACTGTGTAATTTATTACTAGTTATTTAGCAAAACTTGTTTATCGTAATACTACTAATTTTTCTATTACTCTTTCCTAAGTTTTCTTCTAATTCTTAAAATCTTGAATAAAACTGTATTAATTAGTATTCATTTCTAATTAAAATTGACTTTGTCACTAATTTAACAAAATCCATTCAATTACTACTCATTATTCATCTGTAAATACTGTTAATTTAATTACCAATTAATTCATATTTTTTATGCAATAGACGATTAAATAAAAACCACGCGAATCGAAATTCCGAATTCCTCAGCGTCGTTGGAAAATGAAAAATGAAAAAGCCCCCCCTGTCCCCCACCCCTCGGAGCGTTGGGTCGTTGGTCAAAAATGATAATATCGGCATCGCACGTTTGGTAACCGAATAGGCATACGGTGTTTTCCCTCGCGTGATTCTTCGGCGTAGAAAGCAACCGAGAAGCCTTCGCGCATCAATGAGAACGGCCGAAGGCAAAAGCCCCCCTCCCCCTGCCCCTTGTCGTGATTCTACCGATGCACATAGTCGATGCTACTGCGTCGTTAAACCAGGATGTGTCCCCGTATAGGAACACCTACACCTGTGGCCCCGTTCATTATCCCACTGCCACGCGCGCAATCTGATTCATTAAAAAACGTGCACACATGTGTGATGATAGGATCGGCAAAGAAAGAAGGAGGCAAAGAAAGGTGTGCAAAGAGGAAAGAACAGATACGAGGGGCATGAAAGGTTTAAAGATATTTTGTGGGGAGAATGGTTTGTGCAGAATGAAAAGGGTTAAACAAAGGAAGAGGAAGGTGTGGAAAGAGGAAAGCACAGATACGAGGAGCATGGAGGTTTAAAGATATTTTGTGGGGAAGATGGTTTATGTAGAATAAGAAGGGTTTAAACAAAGGAAAAGGAAAGTATAGGGTAAAAAGGGTCTAGAGAATGTTGAACGTAGGCGGTGAAATGTTACAGGTATTTTTTCTCGGCAAAATGAAAAGATGAGAGAGATAAGAAGGATAAGAAGGAAGTGAGGAGAGGTAGTGGAAGGCTTGTGATAAGGGGAGTTTCAGGAAAGGGAGGAAGGAGGAAATGAAGGGTTCGATTATAACGACGATTGTATAAAAATAAGAAGAAAAATAATTTGTGTAAAATAAGAAGGAAAATAATTTGTGTAGAATAAGAAGGAAAATAACTTGTGTAGAATAAGAAGGAAAATAATTTGTGTAAAATAAGAAGGATACAAAGAAAGGTGTATAAAGGGGAAGCACAGGTTTATCGAGCAGACTGTGAAATGTTGCAGGTATTTTTTGTGGGCAAGATGAGAAGATGAAAGAAATGAGAAGGATAAGAAGGAGATAAGAAGAGGTGTTAGAAGGCTTGTGATAAGGGAAGTTTGAGGAAAAGGTGGTTGAAGGCTTGTGATAAGAAGGGTCTTAACAGAGGTATTGGATAGTTTAGAATAAAAAGGATCTGAGGGAAGATCTAAGAAGCTTCTAAAGAATGTTATTTGTAGTCAGGAATTCAAGATTTTTATAACACTTGCTACTATTAATAATATACAATCTAATTTATTAAAAATAATAAGAATTTTAAAGATTTCAGTTCAGAAGAAAGAAACGAAGACTTTCCAACTAAATAAAAACTTTGACAAAATTTCTTCATTGTAAAAGAATTAATTTGTTCCTTAAAGAAGATATTTTATCACTAATGCAAAGAATTCTGTTTTCATGAAAACATTGATTTTACGATCAAATGAATATTTTTCGAAGATTCTCTTTGGACAATGCACAATGTAATTCATTAAATACTAGTCATAATAATAATTTAATAACTGTTATTCATACATTTAATAACTGTTATGGTTTATAATATCGACCAGCTTTCTCAGAGTCATTACCGTGAATTTATGTCGAGTCATATAATGACTGGCTGTCGCCTATACATATTGCCTTAATTAATGTCTTGTATTCTATCATTTTGAATACATAATTTATTTCATTGACTGCGTCGTTAAACCCGGATGTCTCGTATATACATGCCTGCCTGCCATTCAACTACAACTTCGCAAACGACCCACATAATAATCACAAAAGAAGATAACCAAAATGATCTTCCGTCTACCAGTTCCATGGACAAATGTTTACAAGTTATTCTCGCTCTTGCCTTTTATTGTAAACAGCAATTTAGCAGTATTCGCTTTATTTTGCGTCAAAGAGAAAGAAAACACGTAATATTTACACAAATGTGACCCACTTTGAGATGTCCAAGTTGATAAAAAGTGTTGTTATTAATTAGCATCGTCCTAATGTAAATTACGCTCAGACGCTCTAATTATTATTCTCTTGTTCATATTCACGTCATTAATTAACTTTTACCAAACTTGGTCGGTGTGGTTTATTTTTCATTTCCGTATGCTTATTATTTCCCTGGTAAATCGGTTTAATGCATTAGTATATTTACGTTGCATTGTTGTAAAAAAATTATTCTTGGCACGGTAAACGATTAAATCAATGATTCATAAAACAAGACGTACGAGTATGAATTACAATCAACACACGTGATTGCGTATTCAGTTTTTCTCTGCACGTAAAATCATATCTGTTTCTCAATATATTATTATCATCATTTATTTCATTGTATATTATTAAGAAGTGTTACTAGTTTCATAACACGACATTCCAAAGCATGAATTTAAATTTTCCACCATTTTTTGCTATCGGCTGCCATTTTGAATTTCGGTGCAACAATATGGCGGACAAATAATTGCTAATTATAATATTTTCCATGTATTTCGTATTATATACACGTATATCCTTTATGTTTGTACTCTTAAATCAATATTTTGCACAGAATATGAAATGTTTATTGAGCATTTAGTAGAAATTTGATATTTTAACATGGTTCATATATTTTATAACCTTACTTCATATATCGTAACCTAAAAATTGCACCATATGGCGATCGCTTATCTACGATCGGATTATTTTTGTTCTTAATTAAGGATTTTCTTAATTAATATTGGATTAGGTATATAAACAACGCTTTTAACATTCACTTTAACAACATGTACATATACATACATACATACGCATTTCATAACCTGAAAAATTGTAACATATGGCGAATGTTTGTATACATTCGCGTTATTTGTCTTCCTAATTAAGAGAAGTCGAATTAAGTGTATAAAGAAAGGTTGCTCGTAAAACCTGTTTTAGCAACATATACATTTATATATTTCATAACTTAAAAATTTGAAACATATGTCGAATGATTGTTAATTATCGTACTATTTTTCTTCTTAATTAACAGAAAGTTGATTATGTAGGATAGAGTGGTTATGACATTTTGGAGAATTAAATCGAATTAGAATACGACTGTAATAACATATTGCATAACCACAAAATTGTAACATATGTTGAATATTATTTTCCTCATTCATTAATAGAAGAAGAATTATATATAACAGTGTGAAAATTTGGTAAATTAAAACGATTTAAATTACGGCTATTGCAACATATTTTATAACCTGAAAAACCGTAACATACATCGAATATTTGTATACAGATTATTATACTATTTTTCTCTTTAGTTAAGAAAAGGTCGATTAGTATATTTCATAAGTCGAAACGTTCTAACACACGTGGAATATTATTTTTCTCCGTCATTAATAGAAGGTTAGAGTGTTGTGTAGGGCAGTACGACGACATTTTGGTGAATCAAAAAGCGAGTTAAAAGGCGACTATTGTTCGACGATAAGTCAAGTGCGCAAGTCCCGCGCGTATATCGGCATTATTGCACATAAAGTGCAATCGTACGAGCAGAGGGCCGACACACGGCCGGGCCGATAAGTCGCGTGCAAACGCACGTAATCCGCCGGTCCTGTAACCGCGTTCCGTTCATTCAGCGACGCCCACGCGTGCCGCCGTGTGACGTCACAGAAGCCGCTGGACACTTCGAGAAGGGCGAAACGCGGGGGTGGAGAGGCAGGGACGACTGGTGGGGAGCTTCCGGGTGGAGGGGACACGGCGAACGGTGGTAGGGAGTTTCCGGGAGAAGGGGAAACAGACGTGCGTAAACGTGTGCGCGCGCAGTGCGCGAAATCGTCCGTCACGCGCAGATAGGGTTCGCCAGGGACGAAAGATTCATTCGAAACTCCCCGAGATAGTCAGTTCCAAGTATCTAGCGACGATAAGATTTGTCACTCTGTTTTTCGTAACATTATGACACAGGGAGGACTTAGAATTTGACAAGTATTATTTGAACAATAATTAACAGACATTTCTCAGAACAATTCTTAAGTAATAAAACGTCAAAATTCATCATAAATTAAACCAAACACAGAATTTTCGTCAATATCTTTCACAAAGAACATTATATTCAGTCATTATTAAATGCAATTGCGTAAATACTTGTTCCCTGAAGCAAATAAACTTGTTGAGTAAATATCTGACATTTCCTTGGCTGTCTGACTTGTTAGTAGTTTTTCTCCTTTTTCATCCACTCCTGCCGGTGACGTCAGCGGGTCCAAGTAGTAACGGCGTTTTGGGGAGGACAGTCTGATCAGATTCCCCTACCGCCTGTTGCTTCTACTGTCGATATCAGGACGAAAATAAATACGTTTCCAGGCGCTTATTTATTCTTACATGCGCCTGCCGTACACTCCGCACTCTTCTTTCTCATTTTTCAGCCCTTCACTGTATCCGTCGATGGTAATAAAGGTTAGAACGGATTTGGGGTGGACAGTTGACCCAGTTTCTACACCGCCTGTTGCTTCTGCACAGAAATCAACACTCTTTCATCTTATCGATTTATTTTTACTTTCGCCTCAATTTAGCGCTCATTTTACCCACTATTCTCTTGACGTAAATTCTCCCATTTTTCTATTCAAAACTAGTCGTATCTAACAATCAAGTTTGTTATAAAATAGTTCGATCAGGTTTACTCACTGTCCTTTTGTTTAATCGTCAATATATAATATATAATATAACGATGACATTATTTATTCCATTATCTGTCGATTATTTTGGGGTAGACGGTTTGACCTACTTTTCTACCGCCTGTTGCTTCTACTTTGAGTGTGGGAGGGGGAAGGGCTATTGGAATAAATATTTCTCTGCATCATAAACCTATTTCATAAACGGAATAATTGTCCAATTAAATTTCCTATTTGGCAGTAGATATCATTGACGATCTTTCAAAATCGCCTCAAGTAATTCCTTTCCTTTTCGCAATGATGTAAGCTTGACGAGTATTCAGTCACCTGTTGAAGCTGATTTCCAACCGCCTGTTGCTTTCATCATTTGTACACAAAATTTAAATGGCTGTAGCTTCATTTAATTATTCATCGACTCTTACGTTTGCCATTAGAAAATCAATTGCAATACAGGACTTAATATAAATGTTTCTTTCGTGTCGTCATAATCCGTCAATGGTTTTGGTTACAAGGTAAAATTAGTAGACAAGACGTGTGGTTAACTGGTTTTGTAAATTAATGTAATTGACGCTAAACAGCGTTAACAAATTATACCCCAGTTTAAATCAATATATTTCAGTCTGAATTATTATAATTTCTTTTAATCCTCTTCAGTACATTATAATCTAGTTAAGTTACAACTCTAACCTATTCTCAGCAACTCCAACCAATTGTAAACCAATTGAATTCATTGTAATCCGTTTTGAATTACTAAAATTCCGCTCTAACCAACTAAAAATTTATTCTAAGCCTTTGTAATCAATTTGACATTGGTTTAAATCTACTGAAAATCACCGTAAGCTATTGCGAACTAGTAAAAATTCATTCTAAGCCACTCTAACTAATTCTAAACTTGTTTAAATCTACCAAGAAATTTCACCTGTTTAAAACTACTGAAATCTTAATCTTGAAACTACACTACACAATCTACACCTTTTACTACTCTTGCTGAGATAGAATGGTACATTTCTTTAAATCTATATACATTGAGTAACTTTAATATTCCAACACTACAAAATTTTACTTTGTAACGTTACAGTTTTGTTCCTAATGAAACGTAACATTAAAACATTGTATCTAGTTACGAAAGACATAAATTTGATTTTCTTAATTTCGAGTATTTGTTAAATAATATATTTGGGTTGAATTGATGCACGTTCCTCTCCGGGAGCTGGGAGTCTACATTTTCCTCGTGGTCAGCCATATTTTGACAGAACAATCGATCGCCCCGCGTAAGGAAACCCTCCGCTGGGACTCCCCCCTCGCTCCCTTGTTCTTCTGGACCCCCTTCCCCTCTTCTGTCGATCCATCCCTGGCTTTTGATCGCGGCGAGTAGCGACGACGAGGCTTGTCGAGAGAACCGTCGTTGTCTTCGTCTTGGAGTCAGCGGTTTCTCTCCCTACTCGCCTGTTGCTCCCGGCGTCGGCGTCGGCGTCGGCGTCGGCGTCGTCGCCGTCGCGGAGTTCCCCGGTTTGGCCGCTATCACCGGCCAGCAGGCGCCTTTCACC
Organism: Hedychridium roseum; assembly: GCA_963989215.1. Classification (NCBI taxonomy): domain Eukaryota; kingdom Metazoa; phylum Arthropoda; class Insecta; order Hymenoptera; family Chrysididae; genus Hedychridium; species Hedychridium roseum. The sequence continues at coordinate 4,284,698 of OZ022321.1, read as the reverse complement.
GCGACTTCTCAGTCAACTGCTGGCTCCCGTCGGCCGCGGACACGCTCGATCCTCAATTCCCCCGTTTGTCCTCGCCGACGTCGTCATCATCGTCATCGTTTTCATCCTCGTCTTCGCTGAACGAATACTCGAGCCAAACGCGAACAGTTTCTGTGTTCCTCAACCAGTGTCAAAAGGGAATTGAAAGGAAGTTGATCCTTGATAAGGATTCGGAGTCGACTAATTCGTCCTTGACAAGGATTCCAAATCGACGAGTTCATCGAATATTAGGATTTTCGTTGGCTTTTTCATCTGCCAGGACGAAGGATCGCTAAGCTCGGGGGAAGACAGTTTTACTCGACTCACTGTGCGCCACTCGTGACCCGCCGACCAGCCGAGTTCACACTCACAGATGGTACGGAATTCAGGTCCTAAGAAGGATTCTCAGTTTGCGAAAATTTCCACAATCGCTGCTCTTTACGGTTATTAAGCTCCTCCGCGAAAGAACTTCCGCTTTCAGTGAATTCTGTGCTCGTTTAAGAATAAAATGAGGAAACAACAGCTGGACACAAGCATTCACGAGTTTTCGTTCTAATTTTCGTCCTTATTTCAGTTCGTAATTCATCATTAACGTTTTCTTATTTTCTCCGTTTTGTGATTCTTGTCTGATTTTTTTTCTTTCAACAAAAACCAGGACTTTCTTCCTGCAAGAATTTTAAATTAATTCCTCATCCGTTCAGTGAATTTAAAGGTAACAAAAAAACAACGTTAAAAATGTGCCGACCGTATTTTCATTCGAGATTTTTTGTTAAGTGTATGTTCTAACTTTATTTAAGATTTTTCGTCGCTAAATTTTGTATCTTGTTTGCCATTTTTTACTAACGTTTTATTGCTAATCGATGCTAATTCCTTTTCTACTTAAATTTAACATAAATATAGGAATTTTTATTTATCGTAGTATTTCGCATTTGCTTTATTTTGTAACTAAATGTCGTATAAAATGCTGATTCACATAATTTCTCGTTTCACTCTTATCAAATTAAAAAAAGTGTTTTCTTGCTGAAAACAGAAATATCAGTTTACGAAAATGACTATATACTTTTGAGTCGCTGTGTTTCTCTTAATTTTTGCGTAAAATTTTGAAATTCACATCTGACCTACTTTGCTTATCTTTTTCCTTGGTTTTAAATTTCAACTTGAAACGGCTTAAGCCTTCTGTGTAAATTCCTCGCGTGTAAACTCGTGATTTACTGTCGGATTCTGCTTTTTTAGCGACTTCAATCTCCCCCCTCGGCGATTCTCTTGCCTTCGTTCGTGGGGCAAAAAAATGTGTAATTTAAAATCACGCTTTTCGCGTCCGTCGTACCCTTTCCCTTTGCTTCCCCCTCTTTGCCTCCCGGAAACTGGAATAAACGGCGGCGAACTTTTCCCTCGGTACAAAATGGCAGCTGAACGACCTTGCGAAAGAGCCGGACAACGATAAGAAACATCGAGCCGAGCGAAATTCGCCCAATCGTCGTACGGCCCGGATAAAAATTCACCGCTCGGCTCCGCGACGTTCGACGCGAAAACCGTCAATTACTGCGCTCGATTATTAACGAAAACTCCGCCGAGTTTCTTCACGTTTCCGCATTTTTCGTTAAATTCAACGGGAAATTAGCTTTACGAAAGGAAAATGACGAACTCTGAAGTCGAATTTACGAATTTACGCGATTCCGGGTAATTTTTTAATTTTTTAATTTTTAATTTAATTTTATACACGCTGAACACCGTTATACAATAAAGAAAGAGATGTTGCAAAACAGAAGGTGAGTGGGGACTATGTTATACAATAATATAATATAAATAATGTAAAATATAAATATAAATATAAATAAAACTAAATAAATAGTAAAAATAGATATAATGAAATTTTGCGAAATCGTAAAATGGCGAAAGTGGGGAAAATTGGGAAAATGGCGAAGGTAAACACGTTCGCACGAGATTCGGGAACAGACGTGTGTCGGCTAAATGAATGGCCCAGAATTACGTGAACGATGACGACGGCATCAGCAGGAAATAAAAACTGTCGTCGCCAACGTGAAAACATGAGGAGGAGGGGGAAGGGGGGGGATAGTTCAATAGGTCACGAGACACAGTCAAAACGAATCTATACAAATGTTTCTTTCTAATTCGAAAATCGGAAAGTTGGTCGTTGCTTCAAAAAAAGACGAAAAAATGGTGGTTTACGGAAAATTATTATTAATTTGGTTGATGGATCTTTATTTGAGGAACATTTTTTATAATCGGATTTAAAAGGAAATGTTTTGTGTTAGGAAAGTGAAAAGTTGATTATTCATTTCGTTTGTCATGTAATTGATGGAATTTGATTTTTTATTCTTTTACAATATTTCATATTTTTCGTAGAATTCAGATCTTCTTTTCCTATTTTTCTAAACTATTTTGATGTTTTTCACTTAGTTTCCTTCGTTAACTGTAATGAAAAACTTGACACTTTCTGTCTTCCCCTCTTCACGAAAATCAAATAATTCTCTGTCCTTATTTTTCTACTTTTATTGCACTATACAAATTACATTCTGTTTTTAGTCTTTATTTCTTGAAATATTTTCTTTCCCTATTTTTCTGAATCATTTACCAGTTTCCACCTTTCTTTCTTTATACAAATTATTTCCCATTCTCCTTCCCCCGTTTCTCAATTTCTCATTTTCCTTCCATTTCTCTTCCTTCATCAGCATTAATCCAAAATTTGACACACTCTTTCTAATCTTTTTATCTTCGCTAAATTTCGATAACATCCAAATCTTTGCCCATTTTTCTCAAGCACTTATCCATTTCGTCCTTTCTTTCTCTGCACAAATTATTTTCCATTTCCCTTGGCTCGTTAAGACGGATTATTATAATCACATATAATATAATGTATATAATTGCTCGGCTCTGGCCATTATTCTCGCGCAATTTGCCGTTCCTTATCCGCCTCGACCTCGCGATCTCCTTTACTCGATTCGACGCCTTTGGATTCGGTATTTTCGTCGACGCGTGTGACGCTCGTCCATCGGCCGCTGATAATTCCGCACTTCTTACATCACGCCCGGCAATCTCAGATATTCCGCCGGGTTATCGACTCCTTATCGCTCCCCTTCCCCTCCCCTCCCCTCTCCTCTCCTCCTCCTCCGCCCCTTTCCGCGTCTCGTCTCGCCCGGCGAAATTGAAATTTCTCGGGGGAATCGATGAACCGACCAGACGACGCGAAGATTTTATCCAACGAACGAAAAGGAAAGGGAAAAAGTCGGCGAAATACGCGAGAAAATGGTCAATGAAAAAGGTTTCCTTTTACGTGAAAGTATAAGCGAAGCTTTGCAAAAGTATATTCGAAACAAGAATAATAATAATAATAATAATAATAATATAGAAATAGCAAAAATAATAAGAATACTATTATCTTTATTGTAAGTTACAATAAATTGTAAATTACAAAAGACGAGGTTCAGCAAACGCTGCATTACAATCAAACCGTAACAAAAAAAATGAACCAAAAAATAAAAATAAAAGACAAAACAAAAAAAATTAAAATTAAAACTAAATTATAATTATATAAAGTTTAACTTGACACGACGAATCAAAACGTTTCTGCGCTCTTAAAAATATAACCGCGAAAAAATGTTTTATGAAAATTCGTAAAATAACGGAGACAAGGTTTCGTATTTAGTAAATTGATTTTTTTTGTGTGTAATGTAAAGTACGTGGACAACGGTGTCAGTAATTGTTTGAAGAAAATATTGTGAATTTCTGTTGACAGTGAGGAATCGATGACAAGGAAAGTCGTCGGTTAATAACAAGGGAATCTTTTTTTAAGTTACTAAATTAATAAGCAACAGAAAAGTACGTGGATGATAAGAAACTACGCCGTGGTACTCGAGTATTGCAAATTTATTAAACAACAGAAATTTACGTGAGAGACAAGAAAAAATGGACAGTGAAATGTGTCGTTTAAATACACGTACCGTTAATAAACGGTATGATTTATTAAATGAAAACCAAATTTTTGATAAATACAACGACTTAAAATTAGTTTATCGTTAAAAGTAATTACTCACTCGTTTCTTGCGAGGAATTTATTACTGAAAAAATAGCAAAGCAATTACGAAACAGTAATTATAGCTACTCATTTGTTGAACACAAGTATAAAGTATAAAGTGTAAGTAATAAAACGAAATAAATAAACGAAATCTACGAAATAGAAGTAAATTCTGTTACAAAATTAATCAAAATTAATCATCCACTCGTTTCTCCTAACAAATTTTTTATAACAGATGAATGAAGATTGCAAATGGATTATAAAATTGTATTTAAAAAAAAAACAGAAAGCAAAGTAAATGATTTTTGTAAGCACAGAAACCGCAATGAATTGAATGAATCATTTTCGATAGTTTTTTTTTATTCATCGTCTCAGCCACAATGCTTACAAGTTTTTTCCTGCACTTGGCCTTTTTTTCTTTAGAAACACATGAGAAAACAAAGTAGATGATGTTGGTAAACACAGAAACTCCAACAAATTGATCGAAACTCGAGAATTCCCTGTACGAAATTGTTTGTAAAAATGGGGGAAAAGGGGGAATTCCTTGGGGATCGAAATCGAGTGGATATTTTCGAACCGCTCTCGATAGACCACCTTCCCTTTTTTTATCTCCGTCGACCGAGCCACAATGGTTAGAGGTTTTTTCCCTGCATTCCTGCCCCCCCTCCTCGTGGTTTCTTTGAGTACGGCCCAGCCGAAGGCAGTCCGGTTGTTGGCCGCGGCCGATTGGGGCCCCCGATGGGTCGATGAAAACGAAAGTCGTAGGGAATATCGAGGACGGCAGGTGGTGGCTCGTCGCGTCGATCGTGGACTCGTTTTCACACGGCTGTCGACGGCTTTCGACGGCTTTCGACGGCTTTCGATGGCTTTCGAGGCTACCGTTCCTCCCATCCTTCCATGACCTAACACCAACCCCCCTTCCCCTTACCCTGCACCTCCTTCTCCACCTTCTCCTCCTCCTCTTTCAGCACTACTGCTGCCCGGACAGGAAAAAGGGAGAATCGGCCCCGCGCGCGCCGGTGCTAGTGAAAGTACGGAGAATCTTCGCGTTTATTACGTCCTCGACGCCGCGGGAAAGACGGTTAATAGCCCAGGAATAGGCCTTTAGAATAGCATTTTTCGATGTTCCTTTTGCTGACGTTAAAGGACGAAATTCGATTAAAAGATGGTTTTCAATGTTCCTCTTGCCGACGTTAAAGGACTAAAATTAACTGTGTATTTCTTTCACTGTATTATAATTTTGGGTGATTGCTAATAGCCCAGGAATAGGCCTTTAGGATAGCATTTTTCGATGTTCCTTTGGCGACGTTAAAGGACCAAATTAATTTAAAATTAACTGTATTCAGAGACGATTTTCAATGCTTTTTCAAAGGATAAATAAAATATAAATAAATAAGGATAAATTAAATGAATCGTCAAAGGATAAATAAAAGCATCGATTCCTTCAACTACATTTTTTTTTTATTCATTCAAACGAACGGAAAAATATGATATTATTATGTTACAATGAGTATGATTTAATGTTTCTTATTAGCATAAAAAATAAGTGAATTCTAAATTAATAATTTTATGTTACCATTCAACGATGATGGTACTTTAATCGTTTGTTATTAATAATTTACGAAAATTTCAGGACTTACATTTATTGATCACGTTTTTTGCTGGCGTTCTTCGGCACAATTTCTTTTGTTTGCTAAAAACACAATTTTTACGCGAGAAAACTCGAATATGACACACGAGTTAAATATTTTTTAAATAATTTTTATTATTATTTTTATATCGCCGCGTCAACCTATGACGTGACTCGACAAGAAGAATTTCTTGTTACTGGACAAACAAAAAAGTAATATCCGCTATGCGTAACTGTTTTTTTTAATCCGCATGCATTGTTATTGTATTATTATCGCTGACGTTGTACAACTGCAATGCTTTGCTAATTTGCAAGATAATTATAAGAATTATCTCGTTTGCCCCAGTCGCGGCATAGTATATCGTGCGTTAATTGTTTATTGCAATTTGAGTACACAGATTGGCCGATTAATTCGACGATGAAATTGCCGGCGCGTGAGAAAATGTTGAAGAGCTAATGCCTCACCTTGGAATTAAGTCGAGCTTAATCAAAGATTTTTTCTATCGGCTCTTGCGTTAAATTCAATCGTCCGTTTTAATGGCTAACAATACTCGTCGACGGAAAGAATGGGTAAAGAAACGCGTTGAAGAAAGTTTGTGCATTAAATGTCAAATGTACACACCTGTTCCTAATGTCCGTGTAAAGCGGAATAAATGAAAAACAGTGCTTGCACGTGCGTGTCTCCTGCACATGCAGTTCCAGGAACATTTTCCACTTGGAAACGGGACAATTCGTCATCGACGACTCACTCGAACGTTCCACGTTCTTCGCTCTGTTGTTCCTGTCATTAAATATTACCGTAGAAAATTGCTGTAATGTTGCTCTAAAGGCAACAGGGAATTATTGGAATAATTGTTACACTTATCTACATTTTTTTGCATGGACATTTTTCTTTAAATATTAAACTGCAATGTTTAACAGTGAATTGTTAGATTTTGTCTCGTTCGTGTCATTAAATATTGCTGTAGAAAATTGCTGTAATATTACTCTAAAGGCAACAGGAAATTAGTGCAATCATTCTTACACTTTTCTACATTTTTTTACATGGACATTTTTTTCTAAATATTAAACAGCAGTATTGTTAGTTTTCGTCTCATTCCTGTCATTAAATATTACCATAAAAGATTATTACAAAACATTTCTATAGAAGCCATTGAAATTGTTCACTTGGATATCTTTTTTTTAAATATTTATAATACAAAAAGAAAATTGCAGCATTCAGTTGCACATTGTTGTTCGCACTTCAGTCATTGTATTCGAACGTTTCGAGGCGGAGAAAAAATTAGCACCGCCCAAGAAAGGATGATTACTTTGATTGCAGAGTTATCACTGCAACACGTAATTGTGAGCACACGTATCGACATTTTTCCTTGCAAAAGCAGACCGTACGCGGAAGAATGCATCTTCATAAACATACATTGGCATAATCCATGATAAACTCAAAATTTGTATCTCAAAGTACGAGGTTTCAGAGAATTTTTCAAATACTTCCGAAGCTGTTAAATAATATAAAACACACGCAAAACATGGTCAGAATGATTCAGATATTTGCACCTGCAAGCAAGTTTATGTAAAGTCGAGCGTTACATAAGTTTGTTAAATAATTACTTATTAGTAATGAATTAGGCGATCATTGATTCCCAGAATTCTGTTTTCTATAATTTTTGTAACACATATTATTATGACTAACATGATATCTATTATTGCGTAAAACTCTTAACTCTGTTGTATTTTATATTCATTTGAGGAATTAATAGGTGTTTTAATTATTGACATTGTTTTATCGTTGCAGTGTGCCTCCCTGAAGAATCACGAAGAACGGGCAAATCACTGAAGAAACCAATAATGGAGTCCATCTGCCAGGTGAATTCTGGCAGCAGCAAGCCAATGAGTGGCTGCAACGACCTCGACAACCTCGACGATGTGAACTGCAAGATCAACAATAACAACAACAACAACAACAACATTTGCAGCAGCAGCAGCAGTGAGAGCAACAATATGGACAGCCTTAGCAGCTGCGCAGACAGCAACAGCGACATTAGCGAGATGGACGTAAACACAAAGAGCAACAACAACAACAACAACAACATGTTGAACAACAGAGCAACCGAGTGCCCAAATGATTCTCAGCAGAGGTTGGCGGTGTTGAGCTTCGAGCAGGTTCGTCGATTGAACGACGTGATGAACGAGGTCGTCAGCATCCACGGGAGAGGGAACTTCCCGACCCTAGAAGTGCGACTAAGGGACCTGGTGACGGTGGTGAGGAGCAAACTCGAAGGTGAACCCAGCAACGGTGGGGCCGGCATGAAGGTTCGAGATATCAGGTTGAACGGGGGAGCCGCGTCCCACGTTTTAGCAACGGAATCCCAGCCCTACAACGACCTGGACCTCATCTTCGCGGTCGAATTGTCCAGCGGGAGGAACTACGACAAGGTGAAAGCAGCGGTTCTTGGATCCCTGTTCGATCTCCTACCCGAGGGTGTCAGCCGCAAACGCATCACGACCTGTAGCCTCAAGGAGGCCTACGTCAGCAAGATGGTGAAGGTCAACAACGACGGGGACAGGTGGTCCTTGATCTCCCTGGGCAACTCGAGGGGCCACAGGAACGTCGAGTTGAAGTTCGTCGATTCCATGAGGCGACAATTCGAATTCTCCGTAGATTCATTCCAGATCGTCCTGGATTCTCTGTTGTTGTTCTACGAGTGCAGCAAGCTACCCATTGGCGAGAACTTCTACCCAACGGTCGTCGGGGAGTCGGTCTACGGGGACTTCCAGGAGGCTCTCTACCACCTTCACAAGAAGCTGATCTCGACGAGGCATCCTGAGGAAATCCGCGGCGGAGGTCTCCTCAAGTACTGCAATCTCCTCGTGAAGATGTACAAGCCTTCGCAGCCGGATTACATAAAGACCCTCGAGCGGTACATGTGCTCGAGATTCTTCATCGACTTCCCGGACATAGGGCAGCAGAGGGCGAAGCTCGAGAATTACCTGTGGAACCACTTTGTCGGGCCCGAGGAGGAGGCATTGAAGTACCAGTACCTGATGCTCTTGCACAACGTAGTCGAGGAGTCGACGGTCTGCCTAATGGGGCACGAACGACGACAAACCCTCTCGCTCATCGAGAGTCTGGCCTATCAGGTGCTCTGCCAAGGTCAGCAGCAACGACTCACCAGCCATCAGCAACCCCCACCGCCCGGTCCACCGGCGACTTACGTCTACGCCAATGGCTACTACTACGCCCCTGTAATACCGACGGCGTGTTACACCTGCACCTGCAACTCCTGGATGGCCTGCTCCTCGTGATGCGACCCCCGCGACGTCCTCCCCTCCGTCAACGAGCCTCCCCGCAGCTCGATCCACCGCAAACGCCGCTCTTGCCCGCCTTGCCCCTCGTGGCTGCGCGTCAAGGTCGTCCGCAGGGGAGCATGGGACTCGACACGGACGTTGCACGACCCTGACGTCGCGCGATAACGTCGCCAGCTAAGGGCTAAGGGCTCGTCGCCACTCCGCAGAGCCGTTCGGTCCAAGTCACCGATTGTCTTTCGTCCAGTGTGGGCTCCGCAGCGCGGGATCACGTTCCCGGAGAATCTCGTGTTCTTCGACGGGAAGGATTGTGCGTTTCGGCAGAGATGAACCCCGCACGAGGGAGCATCGCGACCACGGCGAAGGTCTTCCGAGGAAAAGACTTTTGTCCAAATGGAAAGGCCTTCGACCGCAATAGCGAGGCTTGTGTCCGTACTAAAGAGCCTAAGTTAATACGTTTCCTAACGGTTCACTGACTTTCGTCCGTCTGGAGAGGCCTTAAACCCTCAGGGAAGGGCCTACGTCTAAGCAAAACGCTGTCAGTCGCCTACAAAGGCCTAGACTCGTATTAGAAGAAACCCAGGCTCGTCTTGTAATGATCTTCGTCCGTCTCGAGACAATGTCTTGCCTGAAAAGCACGGTGATTTGCCTAGACCAGGTTCTCTTGCACCTGGAAAAGACTTTTATTCTTAAAAGATGGTCTTTGGGCACTCGGTAAAGGCTTACGTCAACGCGAAGATGCCTTCAACAATCCGTCAAAGGCTTTCAACAGCGCCGAGGGGCCTTTAATAACCTAGCCAAGGCCTTGATTGGCGCAAAATAGCCTTGAACCACCGAGCAAAGGCTTCCGTCGTCTCAGAGAAGCCTTCAGCTACCCAGCAAAGCCACTCGTCCACTCAGGAAGGCTTCCAACCACCTAACAGAGGATTTCGTCCACCTAAAGAGGCCTTCAATCTCCTGGCAGACGGTTGCGAAGGCTTTCCTTCATCTCAGGAACGTTGAGATCGCTGAAGAAAGCATTCCTCAAGGAAAGGTTCTCCCCTTTCCAGACGCTTCGAGCCACACGACGTTTCCTGCAATGAAAACTGCTTTCCTCCCGTTCCCCGTCGACGAAGATCTCAAGGACGAGAGGGCAGTCGCGATGATCTCGCGGAGGATGAACCAAGTGCGAAACGTGCGCAGTGGGGTAGTTTCCTAGGACCAAGCGGACTCCCCCCTTTCCCTCCTTCTCCGCCGAACGGAACGAGCAAAACAGGAAAAACACTAGAGCCGACGAACATTTAACCGCAGTACACCGCCCCTCGCCCCCCCAAAACTGATGAACGAATCCTACTGTCCCCCAACCCCCCGTTTTACCGCGATCGTAGTATTCGCGGCTGAGCGAGCGGGTTCGTTTGCTCGGCCGGTAAAACAGAGTGCACTCCCGAGACGACGAGGTCGATCGTCCTCGCGCAAAGCGGTGCCGTATTTGAAAAACGGCGCGAAATTCAAATTGAACAAACGGTCGACGCGAGGAAAATCGCTTATCGGCGGTAAAAAAAAGGACCTTAAGGACGCTTGATATCACTAAAAAAACCACATAAACTTAAACGCATGGATACGATAAAAACACACACACATAAACATACAAGAACACTCACACTCACACGCTACACACTCTCTCTCACACACACACACACACATATATATATATGTATATTTAAGTACACGCGGAATACGGATGTAAAGATTGTGTATAAAAATGAAACGACGCTAGCGGGATTTCGCCGACGGGATTTTAACTTTGGCCAGAGTCCTCGTGACTCGTTAAATTTGTATTTTATCTTTCAAAATGGCGGACCCCGCGGCCCCTGCGGAGGAAGGAATCTGGCAACGCTGACTCCGCTCCCGCGGGGAATTCCCCCCTTCTCCCTCTCAAGCTTCCGGAAACGGAAGTTCCCCCCGGCGACGGAAAACCCGCTAGCCTCGACCACTTGTGTATAAAATACTGATGTGTGGCTGTGAACACATTTCGTTTCGATACGCGACGGGATTTCGCCGGTTCGAGCGGCCGAGGGAGACGAAATTTCGCAGAAACCAAGAACCTCAGAGTAGGACGAAAATTCAGCCGACGAGGAACAAAATGGCGGGAATGCGATTTTACCGACATTTTTTCATGCGCTCAAACGAAGTCGATGCGTTGGCCCGCGATTTCCGCGCATTCCCGATTGCTCGAACGACGATGAAATTACATTGAATTACATTGAACCACGCCTGAAAAGTCGTAGAAAAATTTACTTACCCGAGGATCAACGGGGAATTAAGTCCCCGAAAGTACAAGGGCTCTTTCCCTCCAACGAAAAACAAGTAAATTCGAATTTACGTAAGAGGAAATTTGCTAAACACGGTTCCAGTGGGTCAGAGTTAATGAGAAACTTGTTGCAATTCACTCGAGTTAAATAAAATATAGTTTTATGTGTAAAAATGTTCGTACACTCCTGCGGAAAATTATTTTCCCAGCCAAAAGTTCCGCGGAATTGAATTTTAATACGTTCGCGAAAGAAAAGGGAATTATATTTACATGTCCAAAGACATTCGGAAAAATGATTTATACCTAAATAAATGGCAGAACAATGAAGAATCAAGAGTATTAATTTTTCTGCGAAAATAAAAACACTGAACGAGTCGCAGAAATTCTTTTTACATAGTTGATAATTGATTCAAATCGAATGAAAAATGGAAGGCAGTGATAAGTGTTATTTTACGTTGTAAAAAAGAATTGGTTTTCGTAAGTTTTCTGTGGTCAACTATTTATTATTATTATTATTATTTTGAGTATTTGAGATAATATTTTACATCGTAAATGATCGTTGTAAATTGGTTAAAAACTAGAATCAATGTTGAATCATTATAAATGCATAATTGTTATTTTACGCTGTAAAAAGTTGTTCAAATCTTCCGTTGGTTATTAATATAATTACGCCAACGTAATATTATTGCGTGCACTTTGAAAAACGTTCGACACACGTGGATGTTGGGTTAGACTGATATTTTTATTAATAGTTTATAAAAAACGAAATAACTGACCCACGAAAAATTGTGGACCTTCGTTTCCGTTGGCAATGGATTTTTAAATTCGTACAAACAATTTTTTAACGACTGCAAACGTAATTTCACCGTCGACAATGTTCGAAAGATCAGCAAACACGATTTAAATAAACAGGCAGGGAAAAGATACGAAATTGTGGACTTTGAGAAATCAGTTTCCAAATTATGGAGAATCGTTTGAACTTTGCTAAACGTGTTAACGAAAAGAAAGTTACTTGTCTCGTGATTTTTTGGAACCTGAGAGAATTTTCCGAGGAGCAAAGTCGCGTCCGTGAAATCGAAACTCTGAGAAAAATTTTGTATCAAAGCTTTTTGACTCTTCGATGAACGCTGCGAAGGAAGGTACGATGAAACTTTTGCAAAAAAAAATAAAGAAAAGAGGACACACGAAAGGAATTGCCGTTAGACCTAAGAGCCGGAAATCCCGAAAAATGGAAAACACGAAAAAAAAAAAGAACCGTCGACACGCGATGAATTCTACGCACGACTGTCTGTGAATAGTTTATAGTTAATTAATCGTTAATCTGCCCGCGACAAGAAAAGACTAGAATATTAAATAACGAAGGTTTCGAACGAGAATGTTTACGGAGGGCGAAAGAGAGATGAAATTTTTTCGAGTTTTACTCCCCCCCCCTCATCCCACCCCTCCGCCCAAGAAACGAGCGAAAAAAGAAGATGGGGAATCATCGAAAATGGAGAATGGGCCTGTTCCTGTTTTTTTTTTTTTGTCGAATTTTTGCGAAAATTACGCGAGGAAAGGAATTCTCGTTCGACGAAACCGACATTGTTTTTAGGAGTTTTCTTTTTTTTTTTTGTTCTTGGATATTGTTTTCTTTTTTTTGCCTTTTTCTTTTCTAAGGAGACCCCCCAAGGAAGCGAACGATTCTCCGTAATTTTGCGTTTGCCGCGAGAAGCGAGATGGAGAACAGAATCGACGGGAATTCGATCGCGGAGGATTCTTTACGAACGGAGATTTTTCCGAGAAAATCCAATCGAAAAACGGGGAAAGCCGGAAATTCTCCGCGGAGGAAATTGTATTTAGCGCGAACGGTGCGTCGAAATTGCGACGATTCGCGGCATTTAAAATTGCGCAACGCAGGAGAATGAAAAATTGTGAAGGGAAGCCGGGAAAACCGGCGCGGAGTATAATTCGTGCGTGCGAGTCGAGAAATAAAAGCGAACAAAAAATGAACGCAGGAAAACGGCAGGAACGAGCGCGCGGTTTTGTTTTTCTTGAAAAATCCATTGTAAAAAGTCATTGGGCAAATTTGCCATCCGAAAGTGCAATTAAAAGCGTGCAAGGAAGAACGAGGGAAGAGAGAAAAAAAATGCTGGATAATGTTGAATGGAAAAACTGACTCGCAATAAAGAATTGTCTGCTTCTTAAAACACACGCCAGACTCAATTTCCATTGAAAAAATTCCAATAGAAAATTCATTTTTCCTCCCCGCGTCGCTGGAAGCAAGAAAGATCTTTCTTTTTTTTCTTCAGAAATTTACAAGACAACTGCAGAATTTACTTGGGATTTTTGTTTCAATCTTTTGGGAAAAACAGTTCGAGGGAAATTACATTAAAAACGGTTAATTATTGAAATTACATAAAAAACCATGAAATTTTGCATGGGATTGCAATTTCTTTCGAATTGTTTAAGAATCACTGAACTGCAAATGACTGCTCTGCAGTTGTTTTTGGTTTTTCAGAATTCGTAATATTCGTTCAATTTTTATGTATTTCTTGTAGAAATTTTAAGAAATTCGAGGGTTTTAAAAAATGATCTAAGAACGATTGAGTTACGATTGATTCCTCTGCAGTTTTTCCTTTTTCCGAAATCTGTAATACTCATTCAATTCTTTTTAATACTTTTTGAAGAAATTTTACGAAATCCAAGGATTTTGAAAGTTCGATTAAAAATTATTAAATTTCGAACGAGAAAGAATTGCCGCATTTGCAGTCTTTTCGTATTTCGAAGTTTCGAATAATTAATCAGTTTTTTTTTTGTACATATTTCGCCGGAAATTTCATCAAATCCGAGGATTTCAAAACTTCCATCATGAATTATTAAATTTCGAATGACTTTCCCGTGCAGGTTTTTTATTATAAAATAGCGATCAATTACAAGCTTTTAAAATTCGTTTAAAATCCTTGATTTTTGTCAAAGTTTTAAACTCTATTAAAATCATTTAATTGAATCTACAGTTCATTTATTTAACAAATTCCACAATTATCGTTGGCTCACACGAATTGTGAAATTTCTTTCTTTCATTATTTTCTATCCTGCTTTTCCTATTTCCAAGCCTTTTATTTTCCTGAAAAAAAATCTTCCTTTTCCTCTTCTTTTCGGAAACTTATCAATAATTTAGTTCATTCATTTCGTGATTGAATCTTTATTTCTTATATCCTTCATTTCTTGAGCTCTTAATTTTTTTTACTTCTTTTATTTGATAAATTCTTCATTTTATGATCTCTTAATTCTTAAATTCCTTCATTCTGCAAACCGGTACTCCTTCCATTCATTCCCCTCCCTCATATTTCTCCTCTCTTGAAACACTCTCCCCTTCCCCTTCTCCTCTCCCCCCCTTCCACGAGTATCGACGCACATGTTTACGATAGAGCGGCTCTGTTACATGGTTTTCTTGGAGCATTATCTTATCAAAAGTATGCGCTAACATTACGAGCGCTCGGCAGGGCAGATAATTCAGCAGATAATTTACCAGATAATTTCAGCGACCTCGGCAAATCCGCCATTTAACTGCGAACAGAGAACACCCCCCCCCCCCCCGCTTTGCCCCCTCATCACGAATCGTTTGCTCGCTCATTTTTACCGATATTTTCGTTTTAAAAGGGGGAAAATAGGGAAGGATTCTAAAAATAGCAATTATTCCGCGATCAACCATGTCAATTACATTCCCAAGCTCGTGCGAATCTTGTCGCGAATTATCTTACCGAATTGTTTATGTAAATCGTGAATTGTTTGACCCAATAAATTTATTGAACTGTTCCGAACGATCCAGTCTTTGAATTATTTTACACAATAAATCAGCCGTACTGTTTAATCTTTTTGTTTTATTATTTGTGCAGCGGAAATCTTTTTCGTTGGTTTGTGTTTCTTTAAATTTTGTGTTCTTATAAATTGCTCGATATTATTAATATCAATTAAAAGAAAATGATTAAAAGATGGACATTTTTTATTTACTTCCGTAGGTTGAACAGAATTGAAAAATGATTTTTAGGTGTCTTTTACCACTTCGAAATCTGTTTTTAAGACTTTATTATTACCGTACTTTATTATTAAAACGAATGAATTAAACATTTAAACTTTCCTTTTATTTATGTACATTTATTCCTATTTTTAAAATGATTTTCTAAGGTCTTTTTCCGTTTTGAAATTTACTTTTAAGTTTATTAACTGCGTATTGATATTTTCATTTATTTTCGTAGACTGATTAGAATTTTCAGCTGTCTATCGATTGTTTTTGAGACATTTAAAACGACTCATCGAGTATCCCCGAGGCACGCAATAACTTATTACGAAATTTTTCCGATTCCTTTGAGTCACCTTTCGAATCCTCGTGAAAGGCCGATTATAAACCTGCGATACGTTTTTTTTTATTTCGACGAGTGACTTTTAAAAAAAAAAGTTCAGTTTCCAACGATCATGCTCGACGAATTCTTTAGCATTTCGCAAGAAATATGACGTCTACGAGACGTCTTCAAAATTCATTTCAATGTGGCATTTCAAAGTTCTCTTGCGCAAAGAAAAATTCATGGTCCAATAGTCTTAGTTTCATCGAAATCATTCTTTCCTCAGACGAACGGTTGAGCAAGTCTTTTTCTCAATTCATTCGGAATTTATTAAATGTAATCTTTCTTTAATAATACACCTCGATTGAGCAATGTTTTTTACTCAATAATAATAGATTTATTTTCTCATTTATTCGGAACTCATTTTATATATATTTAGAAATTTCTGTAATTTTGTAGCCATTTAAATGATATTTCAATTGTTAGGATTGAGGTTTATATTTCTTTATTATCATTATCCAAATTATTAACATATTTTCACTTGTTTTTGGCTTTCATTGATTTCTTTTAATTCATTTATTCATGATTTATTAAGTATAATCTTCTTACAATAATATATCATTTAATTTCTAATTCATTTTCTATACGTTCCCTAATTCCTGTATTTCTTTTAGTCATTGAGACGATATTTCAATGATTACGTTAAATATTTTTATTAATTTGCTATCATTATCCAAATGATTAATATTTCACTTACGTTGATTTACTTTTGCAATTAATTATTGACTACTCGCTGAGTTACAGGGGTAGTTGCTATGCCAGTTATTTACTCGATTACTTCCTCAATTACTCACTGAATTACTCGTGTAATTGCTCATTTACATTCTCAGCTTGTGAGTTGCTCGCTCAGCTGGTCGATCAGTTACTTCCTCAGTTACTTCCTTATCAATCGGAATTATCGACTACTCACTTACTCCTTCAGTTAATTTGTGGAATTCAATCGCACCAATATCTTCAATAATTCACTCCATTTCTGAATTTCTTTTGATTATCAATCTTTGTATAACTATATTTTCTACTGCTCAAATTATTCTTTGAAATTTTACTACTTATTCGTGTGACTAATTATTTAGCTACTAAAAAATTCACTTACACTTATTTCCTGACTTACTTAATTTTTCCTTAATTTATTCTTACGTTTATTTGCTTCTCTATTTTTTATGTTAGTCACATTTTAATTATCTTCTGAATTATTCTTTCACTTACACTCATTCTTAGCTAGTCATTTATTCACGCAATAATTGTCTGCGTTAATTCCTGAATTATATCATCACATATTTCTTTTCTCATTCGGTTACTCCCTAAATTATTTCTCGAGTGATTTATTTCGCCATTTTCGAAACCCTTTCACGAATAAATGGGATTATTCTTTCATTTATCGTCTCACTGATTTACTTCATCATTCTTACATTCATTCCCAAATTTCCTCGATTAGTCGTCCTCTGACTGACATCCTTTCTTCGTTTCTGCATATATTTCTCCAAAATTTCTTCACTCAACCACCTCAGATAGACAAGTATTGTAACTTAGTGCTTCTTTTTTCTGGTACAAATAAAAATTCTATCTAAATTTCCCTCCTTATGACATCCTTTTTTTACTCTAACCTACTCTAACCCATTGTTTGCTTACATAAAATTAATGTATCCACGGAATGACACACAAATACTATTTCTGAGAACATAAAAATGCAAAACACATACAGGGACTCTCTCTCTCTGTCTGTTTCCCCCCCTCTCTCTCTCTCTCTCTTTCTTTCTCCTCTTTACACCTTACTCAGCTCTTTTCATATTAATTACTCAAATTCTACCTTTCATCTGTTCTTCTGACATCACATCAATCTTAAGTGTACCTCACTTTGTATTTGCTTTTCACTGTGTGTTGTCCTAAAGGGATTTATTCCTAAGAATAAATTTATTCCTCTCTATCTTTCTCTCTCTCCTCCCCTCCCTTGTGGAACGAGACCGTCTAACGTTGGAGACTTGCGCGGTGATAGTTGCAAGGAATCGCGACTTCCCTCGGCCACCGAGGTAGAAGGGTAACCGGTCGGCCGTTGGTTCGATCGTTGCCGTTGGATCGTTGACGCTGGATCGGTCGATCGGTCGATCGGTCGATCGCACTGTCCCTATCGACTGGTGCGGTGACCTCCTTAGGAGAGTCGCCAGCAACGCTCACCTGGCCCTAACCTCTCTTTCACTCACTCACTCACTCTCTCTCTCTAACCCACTCTAACCCACTCTCCCTCTCTCTCTCTCTCACTCATTCAGTCACTCACTCACTCACTCACTCAATCATTCACTCACTCTTTCTCTCACTCACTAACCTCACTCACTCATTCACTCATTCACTCACTCTTTTTCTCCCTGTCTCACTCTAACCCACTCTAACCCACTCTTTCTGTCTCTTTCTCTCTCTCCCTCGCCCTAACACTCTTTCACTCTTTCTCTCCCTCTCTCACTCTAACCCACTCTAACCCACTCTTTCTGTCTCTTTCACCCTCTCCCCTCTCACTCACTCACTCACTCACTCCCTCTTTCTGTCTCTCACGCTACCTCTCCCCTCTCGCTCGCTCATTCTTTCTCCCTCCCTCGCAGTCACTCTTTCCCCCTCTCTCCCTCTCGCCCCTCTCGCTCACTCTTACTTTCGGCCCCGCGAGCGAAAGTAAAGAACCTGACGGCAAAAAAAAAGCCGGCGCCTTTGCAAACTGGTTTTTCTCCTGTGCACCGTGCTAATGCTAAAGCCGGGCCAACAACCATATTCCCCCTCCCCCTCCCCCTCCCCCTCTACCAGTACGTCCACTCCCCCGCCTCTGCAAAAGATCTACTAATATGCATCTGCATGTTGCACCATTTGTCCTACGCCTGTGGTTCGTGAAAAGGTATAAAAGTATACACACACACACACGTATGCACACACAGATACATACACACACACACGCGTGTGTACGTGTCGGAAATTGAAATAAAGTGTGTTTGTGTTTTGAATTAAGTGGAATTGAAAGGTAAGGAATTAAACGTTACTTTTGGGTAGGAATTCTTATTGGCTCAACCTGTGTAGCAAATATAAACGTATGTAACAGAAAAAATATATATATATATATACACGTGTGAGTGTATATATTTATTTTTTTGAGTTATACACAATTTTATTGAAATGTATATAATTAAAAAGTTATATAAAATTATATAAAACATTATATACATTTCAATAAAAATGTAAAAAATGTAAAATAAAATAATATATAAAATGTATGTTATATATGTAATATTTTCATATACACAGAAATTCTGTAAATACGTGTGTGTTTGTCTGTATTACATATTTTCTTGTTTACTATTCGTGCATATGATTTAAATGATTTAAATCTTTATCTACGTGCATGTAAAAATTATGCATTTTTATCTGGCTATGCATATACATGCATTTGATTCTATACATCCCTTCCCCCCGTTTTCCGCAACGATCTCTTAATATGCATTTCCACGTTTCGCCTTAGCTACGCGTGAAATCGTATTTATTCCTCGCAAACTTAATTCAAACAACTTACATATTTTTAAGAACGTTAAACACCCGTTTACATATCCGCAGGAAATTCCATTACGTTCATAAATTTCATTGCAATCATTTTCACGTGGAAATGTAGGATTTGACGAAAGTTAAAATGTCGTAAATTTTTGAAAATTAGACGTTTATAGCATAAAAGTGTTTTTAAAAGTGTGTTTAAGAGTCGTAAATTTGAAAATCGTATGCTTGTCGGCAAAAAAGTCGTCTTTTTTTAAAAAAAAAGGAAGTAGTGGTATAAATTTGATTTTTATTACTTAAAGAAAATGCAGTTTATTATATATAATTTCTCATAATATAATTAATTAATATCCCCTTGAAAGAAAAAGAAAATATATATCTTAATTTGTGCTTTAAAAATTATTTTATATCAGAAAACATTTTGTTTGACATTAACTTTGAATTCTAAAACGTTTCTCAAAATTGTCCAAAAGTGTTTCGCGTTAGTTTCCTGCCACTGATTGTGACAAGTTCGTTTCTAGTCGAATGAAAAGGTCAACGAGAATGAATTGAGGAGAATAAATTAAAAGAAAAAATCATAAATTCCGGAATCGTACGGCTGTCAGCGGGAAAGTCAATTTTTCATTCTGATACCGAAAGGTGAAAAAATATCCATAAATTTCGATTAACATACGACGTGTGATTCGAAAACATTCTCCTGGCCCGTCGACAACTAGAAATCGTTTGGAGAAAGATTTTTAACCTTACGAAAGAGATTTTTCGTGATTTATTTAGTAGATTTAAGATTTCACGAATTTTCCCTTCTTCAAGTAGCAGTTTTTTACGAATTTTTCGCGTTTTTATACAGTGAATTGGAATTAATTCACGATGTTCATAAATAATGATCAATAATAATCAATTGTGTGCAGTTAAT
Source organism: Hedychridium roseum (assembly GCA_963989215.1). Classification (NCBI taxonomy): domain Eukaryota; kingdom Metazoa; phylum Arthropoda; class Insecta; order Hymenoptera; family Chrysididae; genus Hedychridium; species Hedychridium roseum. The sequence goes on along the minus strand of OZ022321.1, from coordinate 4,264,610 downwards.
TCACGTACAATTATTGTAACTTCATTTATTAAAATTATATTAAAATTTTATAGAAAAATGTTACCCAGTTTTTAGTTCAGTTTGAAAAGTTTCAGTAATTTTGCGAGACGTAAAAACAATGTTATTTTATTTTTAATTCAGTTTATAAATATTCTTTGGTGAAAAGCAATATTAATTATTATTTGTCGGTGCCTGTACTTATTTTTTAACGTCATTTTTCACAGACTTCTGTGCTTTGTTTTAGTTAATTTTTCATAGCTGAAAAAATACTCATGTAAAATGAAGTATAAGAATATGAAATAAAAAGAAATTCCCCGTGGAAGAATAATGGTAATAATTCGTGGAAATTATCCGGTCAATATTTACTTAAAAAATTCTTTACCTTTTGTTCAATGAAATAATTACAAACTCATAAACCGTTCTTTCTCATTTTATAAATCAGAGAAACAAATCGATTTAATTATTCCGTTGGAGAAAAAAGAAATTCCCCTCAGCGAAAATGATCTTAATAATTAAGTTTAATTATTCGAACGATATTTATTCTACAAAATTCTTTACCTTTCATTCAACGAAATAATTACAAACTCAGGACTGTTCTTTATCCTTTCCCGAATAACAAAAAAACACAAATGGATCGAATTATTCCGTTGGAGAAAAAAGAAATTGCCCCGGAGGAAGAATGATGGTAATAATTCGTGGGATTTATTCGAGCGCTCATTGTTGTCGATTTTTCTAGCGCCCCCCTTTTGTCTGGATTATGCCTCAAAGAGTTTATTAATCCGTCGGCTTTTACGATCGCTCGCGGCGGGGAAAACGGACACAAAGCGAGGAAAATTCCGAAGGAATTAAACGACTAAACGAGCCCGCGGGACCCTCCTAATATTCTCTCCTTAACGTTGTCATTTCTTACAAACACATTCCACCTTAACGAACGAAGGAAAACTGATCGTCCAACGAAATTCACTCGGACAATTGATACAAGGAACATGAAACATAAGAATTCAATCAATTCAATGTGCAAGAATGAATCTATTCGTGGTCAGTTAATTACTAAGAAAATTATTTTGGAAAACTTAATTGCTAAGAGTGGGTATAAATATAATTTGTTCATATTAAATAAGCAAGAATACAATATAAATTCGTTGTTTAATTGGTTTAATTGTTAATGAAATTATTAAATTAATACAAATTTAAATTTTTCCGGAAATATAATTGCATATAATTACAAGTAATTAACAATGAAATAAGTTCATTATTACTGCCTTATTCGTATACCTTCATTAACTGATTCAATAAATATTTAATGGGTTTCGTGAAATTTAACTGACCAGTGCTGAATGAAATTAATGAGATTCCTCGACGAAGTTAATTATTGAATTAATACCAACTCGTCCGTCGGTTAATTAGTTTAATTATCTTGATGAGATAATTCAATTGATCGGTTTAAGACGACCAGTCGATTTCATTGGTGCATTCATTCATTTTTCTCTGTTTATTAACTCAAATATTTCATTGATTCCTTTACTTAAGACACAAAAACAAGAAAAGGGAAATATTCCGGCCGGATCTAACTCTTTCCGATTCCTCGTTTTTTTTGCTTCAGGGTCGACCAGAAATTCTTGAAAAAAAAATGCTCGTGCGATTCGTATAATCTTTTTTTAAAATGCACAAGAATTTAATTAACCGATAATGATGCATTTATGCGGTTTTTCAGGAATCATTATTGTCATCGTGTGGACAAGAAAGTGTAAATTTTCGTCGATATTTCAGCCAGGAGGATGAAAAAGATATTTTAACTATAAATAAATGTGTCAATGTAATTATAGTCACATCGGATGATTTTAAAAAAATGTGTAGGCATTTAGTATTATTATTAATTTTTTATTTTGGTGTTAAAGAAGGCAAATAAGAATTAATAAGAATTTTTCCATGCGAAATAATGAGAATCTGGTAACAACGAATTTAGAAAAAAAATCTATAAATTTGTTTAATTGCAAAGCAATTTAATGCTTAAATAAAATGTCGAATAATAAAACAATTTTCTCTAAATAAAACACCACACGTCGATCGAACTCTAGCATAATTTTACAACAGTGTAAATAAATATACTATGTTTATAATTGAACAATTTATTTTCCAAGGGCTGTAATAATATAACAGAAAAATTGTTAAACAAATCATTAAATGTTAATTATTGTTATTCAAACTGTTCTCTTATTGAAGTAAGTGAATTAAAGACATGTGGAAAACAAATTGTTCAATTTTTCGAATAACATGTAAATGAAACATTTTCTACCCCCTCGAAAATCAAAATCATTAGTGTTTCGGACAAATTCGTGCATAGGCAAATCACTGCATAGATTTGTAAGAACACACAGAAACATATTTCATAGAAAACGTAGAATTTGGAAAAATGTTTAAGAAAGTATAATTTTAAAAGTATCATGGATGCTAAAATTTACGAATGTTATATTTAAATGATATAAATGTAAAATGTAATTCGGTTTATTGTTGCGCTTGTTTAGATTACAGTATTCCAATATGGCGGCAAAAGTGTGTCGACTCACCTCGCTCGCAAGAATTGCATTAATTATCAACTTAACCCGAATTCAGCATTATTGAAAATTTCTAAACCTTCTACGACATGGCAATTTTCATCTACATAAGTTTCAGAAAGTATGATCATTTCGTTTAAAAGATTTTCAGAATAATATTTATGAACTGCTCTGCCGGTAAGGAAGAAATTTCTTTCTTCCAAACGATAAAATTTCGCATTGTTGGCTAATTTCCGTTAATCGTAATGCATTAGAATTTCTAAAAACAAGGAAATTAGACTGGTATTTATGCGCGAGTGTTGACCCACGTATTATCGGGGCAATTGTGCGGAAGTGTTTATCTTTATCCCCAAAAGCAGGAGATTATATTGACGTTTTCCGGTGGCAAAAGCATTCCAATCTATTTTAAGATAGTTCCGTTACACTTTATATTTACTCGTAATTCTTTGCTTCTTTCTCTTCCTTCGAATAACGAATAAACATATTTAAAAAAAATGCAACCAGCAAGTTTGAAATTTTCAGTCGTTTTTTTGCAAAACTATCGAAAATTTCGCGAAAATTCTGAAGAACCCATGAACTTCCCCTCGGTTAACGAAACATAGGAAAGTATTTGGAAACATAGAAGATTAATAAACGGAAAAAGAAAGATGAGAACGTAAAGAAAGTTGTATTTACGTGCACAATAAATGATAATGAGAATGAAAATTTTACGGCGAATAAAAAATAGTATTCGCCCGTGTGGTAAATTGTAAAAAAACATTTGTGTGTGTGTGTGTGTGCGTAGGTAAGAGAGAAAAAACAACAGAAGAGGATGATATTATATACGATTGTATGAAATGATTATTGAATTATGCTTATATAACTATATGTAAATATACTTTTAAATAAATAAGATATATTATAATCGTCATTTTAAAAGACGATCGACTGTACATTCATAATGAATCAACGGAAAGTAAATATATATAAGTCGGCGAAGAAAAACTGATTGTTTCATTAATAAACCCAAATCCAATTTAAAGTTATATTTCGATTTATTCCCTATTAATTTAATCCCTTGTAAATCAAAACTAATTTTTACATCGGTTACGTATCTAATGCAATGTAATTATTGTAATTGTAATAATTGTTTCCAAAATTCTAATTGTTATTAGAATAATAATTGTTTCGAGAAATTAAGAAACTGTTTCTTAAATAATTTGCTGTCATAACTCTGTTCCCCATAAAACCAGTTTATGTGAGTTTTTACTTAATTAACAATAGAAACGTACTATAATTGTAATTATCGAAGTTAGTGACATCTGCTGCATTGTTTTAAAAGTTCTACGACGTTCACTCTGCAATATTTTACCGTATAAGTGATAACAGATTTCTCACAAGGTAACTTTCTGTTGACTTCTCTCATGTATTGTAATTTTCTTCAGTCGGTAATTTAGGTAATTATTATACCAATCTACGATATTAATGAAATTAATGTCAAATTAATATTTTCTGCCAAGGTGGGAAAATGAAATAACCAAGTTAATACACAACGATCTTTATGTAATATTTAATTATTAACGACTAACAGCTGTCTTCCGACTTGAGTAAAAAATGTATTAAACAACGTCATTCTAAAATCATGCTAACTAGATTAATATAGCGCAGATTTAGTCCTTCACAACAGTTAATAAAACGGAGCAATAAGTGAAGGACGTTTTGAGAATCTGCAACAAATGAATGACTTAATGACTAAACAAATAAATAAAACATTTAAGTAGATAGAAAGTGTAATAATATAAAAAAATCCATCAAGGAATAAGCCAAAGAATGTACAATAAATCACTCGTTTTACTTACTTTTCCAAAAAATTCCAAGGAGAGAATGGCAAATTTGCCAGCCGTCAGAAAAAGTGGTATCCTCGATCGAGTCATTATTATTAACAAAGCTTTTGCATTTCTCCAATCCAATGACGTCCAGTTGCACTCGTAAGCTGCATATGCAAATGCTGCACTCTAACAGTAAATCGCATTTATGTATTATCTATTTTAGCATCTCAATTTGTTGAAATAATTAAATCATAATTTTTTAATATACAAAAAGAATCATGTTCAATAACACTTATTCATCCTATATTACGTTAATTGAAAATATATGTAGATTCAAGCACAAGGAAGAATGAAAATTTATCGGATAATTTTTTAGAAATACATTCAATTAGTATAGTATAAAATAATTAGTTAATCGTACTTAATTTAAACGTCAACTTTCATTTCAAAAATCCGTTTTAAATGTCGTTAAATAAAAATTTGTATTAGAATCTAATTAACTACAGCCATTAATTGTACAATATTATATATTATCAAATGAATTATACCTCTTTGAGAAGCATTTCTCCTTGAAAACAAAGCATGAAAACATGCGACATGACGAAAAGAAGGTAAAACATCATCACAACTGTTTCCAAAGCATGCAAATCTTTATTTTCATTGTTCGATGCCTAAAACGAAATCTCAAATGTGTTCATTATATTTATAACGAATTTTAAGGTACACAGAATGAGAAAAAATTGCCATTTCAAATAATTTTCTATTTATGCCATTCATTTATCTTATTAACGAAAAATATTTTAAACAAAATGTTTTTATCTCAAAGGCATGAATGCTAAAGTTATTGAAATCTGATTATTTAATATTAAAGTTCAAGATGGCAATTACTCACTCGTCCTGAATATAGTTTATTACATTTCTTATGTACAATATAGTTTATTAAATTTGGACTCACCATGTAAATCAAATATCCTTGCAAACCCATTTGAACAGTGCAAACGATGACTTGGGCGAGAACTATTTTGTTAAACAGATTTTCCACACTTGCAACAAATCTTAAACATAGTACAATTAACATTGAATGAATGAAATGCGGAATAAAATGAAATGCTGAATTTTTGAAAAGGACTTTTTCCTTTTTAGTTGAGGTAGGGGTAGATATGCGTGGGGGATTATAAGGGATGGATAAGTCGGTGTAGTTAGAGGAAAGAAACAGAAAGATAGTAGACAAAAATGTATGTTCCCTTTTAATATTTGTTTCTTTATGAATTATAAAGATTTTTATTAAAAAATTCAATATGTCTGTACTGTTTTTTGAAGTTTCTCCAATGCACCTACCGGATAAGACGATTATGTTTGCGCACAATGGGTACAACTCTTCGGCAAAAACCGCGCTGATCAACGTCCCCGTAATCCCTGGAGACAAGATTCTCCGTGTCCTGTCGAAGATTCACGAACTGACCGCACGCATGGAGAACCACGAGGGTGATGAAAGCGTTGATCCCCGTCAACGTCAAAATTGCCGTCTGAATACCAACGATCTGGATGATAACGGTGATTTGATAAACCGGAGTTGGTCGAACGTCGAAGGGGAAGTAACTGCGGTAAAACAATTGACGGTTTTCCACCCCGGCGACGACGTTCGTGTAAGTTTGAATGCCGTAGTAACCGAAGACCATGAGTTCCGTCATTATATAAGCGCCCAACACCATGATTTTTGATAGTCGAACTTTCGAGAGCATCGAAACACGCTCCTGCGCGGTCTTCGGCGATAGCCAATCCTCTATCAGCACTATCATCATTGGCTTGAGGTCTTGTAGAAAACGCAACGTGGTTAAAAAAGAAGACAGAATTATTTAGAATTTTTTGGAAATTATTTGGATTTTTTGAAATTATTTGCATTTTTTTAGAAATATCATACCGAGGATATTTTGTCTTCAAAGTAGGGAAATGAGGAAGTAAGTATCAAAGTGACGCGGGAAGATAAGTCAGTTAGTGGAACGGAAGAGAAAAGGAAATATCTACTCTAACCCACTCTAACCCACTAAAACTTCAATCAGCTACTTTATATATTATTCATTTATATTGTCCCCTAAAAATTGATCACTACTTTTAATCCTCACAAAAGTATTCATTGTTACCTATGATGAAAATCAAAACTTGCATAATTTTCATTAAACAAAGTTGCACAAGTTTTATTAAAACTACTCTAAACGGTTATTTATAGCACTATTCCAGTATACTTTTAACAAATACTTGATTACATTACCTTCCATGTGGTAGCGAAAAGTAAATGTAAGATACAGTTCCATTGCGATGAGGCAATTTACTAGCGAAAGATTATCTAGCGTTTCTTCGAGATTTCCCCAGATCATGAAGAGATCGATGATTTGCGGAATGGCCACGAAACAGATGGTCAACGACGCCGGAAGTAAAAATTTGTACCTTGACCTGGCCGAAGAATTTTTCCAATCTTTCTGAAGATCCGGCCATAATCCGACATTTCGCAAAAACCAACGAGTCGTGCTCACCGCTCTATTAATATCTGTTTTTTTTTTTCATTGCAATGTGTGTATTAAATACAAAATTATATTTCAAATGAAAACGTTAATTATACGTGTCAAGCTTATTAAATTCATATTGCGTTTTAATTGAATGACTTCATTGTAATCTGTATAATTTATTTAATTTACGTAACAACGTCTATTCAATTTTATTGTATATATATTACGGTTATTTTTGAATATTCCTATTTGCAGTGTTCTTCGTGAATTCCATACTAATCCATAATATGAGTGACTCATAATAATTTTGTGTCATTCATATTTTCTTCTTATTGTGCAGTGTATATTTGAAGTTACGAATTTTTTTGCGTACACTATTTCCGCTATTTTTTCAGCCTTAAACACCAATTTTTAGGATTAATACATCGTGAATTCATTTACCCTCATTAACATCCATTAACCTTATACCAGCGTGACCGGATTTTTAGTCGGCAGGAAATCGAAAAGAGTTTACTTCGCGACGAAACGAAAGGAAAGAAGTTTCTCACGCAAATGCTCGAGCATCGTGCGTCGACTAAGCACGGGGAAATATCAATCGCCGTGGGCACGTCTATTGTAAATTAATAATGAGCGCGCTCATTAAGAATGCAAACCCCATAGAGGAGGAAAATAACGAAGGAGAGAATTTTTAGAAAAAAAATGGATTAATCAATGAGCGTAAGATGAATTCTTTATCGAATTATGAAACAGTAATTCCCTAAACATCGACAAGGGTTCAATATTAAATGCGCAGAGGTAAAAACCGTAAGGATGTCCGCAGTGAGAAAAGAAGTTTTAAGCGGAACAGGAGTTTCCAGTTGCATTCGTACGTTGCAAAAGGAAATACAATGCTCTGTCGAAATTCTTGTCTATTTTTTAACTGTCAATGTATATTAGAACGTATACATTTCTAAAGGACATATTCGTTGCTTTGTCCATTGCGACCGACGTGTCAATACTTAGATAAAATTTATTCGTGAATATGTGGATGTGACAGTGGACTATAAAAGTGATACAAAAATTATTTAATATTTCTGAAACTGAAAGAAATATGAAATTTTTATTTTCTAGCCACTTTTCCGCGTAGAAGGTGAGATTTTTACTTTAGAACCACTGGTAAGTATTTGTAAAAACTCTAGAATCATTGAAAAATCAAGGAAATTCATTTAATTACAACATTTACTGTGCATGGGTTTAAAAAAGGTACAAGTATTTTAATTAATTACGGAGAAAGAGGAATCAGAAATTTGTTAGACATTTGAGAAATATGTATATTTCTTCAAAAGAAACATAGGAAATAAATAATAATGAGTGAATAACGAGGAAACTCTTAACTATTTGGATAATAAAACTGGCTTACAATTATTTTATTTTATGACATAAAAAATAGTAATAACGCTTGACCATAGAGGAGATACCTGATAATTCGGTGATAAAGGAAACGATGTTCTTATCATCTGTTGTTAAAATTCCTCACGTTTGTAAAATTCCTTCAGTCGATAAGTTAGGCAATTAGGATAACAATTATTTCAAAGCAATAACATTCTAATAATTTTTTCTTTATCGCATTATATTAATATTACATTGATATATTTTTCATTGCATTTAGTGAATAGTTTTGAAAAGGAAATAAATTGCCAAATACAGAACGATCTTTACCTAATATTTAGTCGGCAAGGAGTACCATCTATTAATTATGACTGGCATAAAAAATATGGAAAATTAATGTGATACCAAAATGGTGCACATGAAATAAAAAATTCGCAGGTTCAGTCTTTTACGACAGTTAATAAAACGGAGCAATAAGTGAAAGACGTTTTCAAAAGCTGCAATAGATGAATGAATTCATGACTAGACATACACATGTAAAGTAAAATATTACACCGAATAATGTGCAATAAATCACTGATTTTACTTACTTGCGCAAATAATTCCATCGAAAGATTTGTGAATTTGCCAGCTGTGAGAAAAAGTGGTATCCTCGATCGTGTCATTATTATTAACAAAGCTTTTGCATTATTCCGGGGCAATACAGTCCAGTCGCATTCATAAATTGCATATGCAAATGCAGCACTCTACCGGAAAATTAAATTAACATCTACTTTTCCATGGGAATTTGTTGAAATAATTAAATAATCATTTTTTAATCTAATTCATTACGGTAATAAATCATATAATGTTATATAGTAATTGTTTATCTAATGAATTATACCTCTTTGAGAAGCATTTCTCCTTGAAAACAAAGCATAAAAACATGCGCCATGACGAAAAGAAGGTAAAACGTCATTACAATGGTTTCCAAAGTCTGTAACTCTTTGTTTTTACTGTTCGATGCCTAAAACAAATTCTCCAATATATTCATTATGTTTATAACGAATATTAAGGAACACAGAATGAGAAAAAATTGCCATTTCAAATAATTTTTTACTTATACCGTCCATTTATTTTGTTAACGGAAAATATTTTATGCAAAATATCTTTATCAAAAGGAATCAATGTCATGGATTTGATACTCAAGTTTAAAATGGAAATTTCTCACTCGCGTTAATGTATATTTTAGTACATTTCTTACATACAATATATAGTTCATTAAATTTGGACTCACCATGTAAACCAAATATCCCTGCAAACCCATTTGAACAGTGCAAACGATAACTTGCGCGAGAACTATTTTGTTAAACAGATTTTCCACACTTGCAACAAATCTTAAACATAGTTGAATTAACATTGAATGAAGTGAAATGCTGAATTTTTGAAAAGGACTTTTTCCTTTCTAATTGAGTTAGGCGTGGGGAATTATAAGAGATGGATAAGCTGGTGTAGTTAGTGGAAAGAAACAAAAATATTCTCTTTAAATATTTGCTTCTTTATGAATCAAAAAGATTTTTATTAAAAAATTCGATACGTTTGTATTGTTTTTTGAAGTTTCTCCAATGCACCTACCGAATAAGACGCCTATGTTTCTGTACAATGGGTATGACTCTGGCCCAAAAGCCGCTCTGATCGACTTCCTCGTCTTCCTTGGACACGACATTCTGCATGTCCAGTCGGAGATTCACGAACTGTCCGCACGCGTGAAAAACCACGAGGGTGATAAAACCGTTGATCCCCACCATCGTCAGGACTCCCACCTGAACGCCCATGACTTGAAAGAAAACAGTGATTTGATAAACTGGAGTTGGTCGAACGTCGAAGGGGAAGTAACTCCGGTAAAACATTCGACGGTTTTCCACCCCGGCGATGACGTTCGTGTAAATTTGAATGCCGTAGTAACCGAAGACCATGAGTTCCGTCATTATGTAAGTACCCAGCACCATGATTTTTGATAATCGAACTTTCGAGAGCATCAATTGACGCTGCTTCTCGGTCTTCGGCACCAGCCAATCTTCTATCAGCATTAACACGATCGGCTGCAGATCTTCGGAAACGTAATTCACATGAAGAGAGGATAGAGGATTTTTTGGAATTTTTGGAAAATTCATTATAATGTGTCTGTCTAAATATTCTCGACACAATCGACTAATTTCTAGCTGGATTGCAGCGCTTACTTTTTGGATAACATTACTGTTATGTTACAATGATGTACAGGATGAGTTTTTTACCTTTGCAAAAATTCTTTTTAATGAAACAACAAGAGGTTGGTGGAGGGGGGGGGGAGGGGGAATCGCAAACTATTTAGCTGTTATAAAAGAGGGTCACGGCTCGAAAAATGTTGAAAAACAATGGTCCAAACAGCTATTTATCCAATTATATCATACCGTTAGCAAATACGTGATTACATTACCTGTCACACAATAACGAAAAGTGAGTGTTATGTAGAGGACCATGACTGCCATCACACTGACGAGTGACAAATTTTCAAGCATCTTTTCCGTGTCTCCCCAGACCATTGCGAGGTCCACGTATTGTGGCAGGGTAACCAGACAGAAGGTCCACAACATCGTGAACAAAAATCTGTACCTTAAACTAGGGGGACCGTTAGTCCAATCCTCCTTCGGATCCGGCCATAATCCGACAGTTCGCAAAAACAAACTTGTCAGGCCAACCGCTTTATCAATATCTGTTTTTTTTTCATTGTAATGTATGTATTAAAAACAAAATTATATTATATACATGTGAAGTTTATTAAATTCATATTGCGTTTCAATTGAATGACTTAATTGTAATCTGTATAATTTATTTAATTTACGTAACAACGTCTATTGAACTTTTTTAATTCCTTAATACGAACAACTCATAGTAATTTTGTGTCATTCGTATTTATTGTTCTTATTGTGCAATGTATATTTCAATTTTTTAATTTGATTTACGAATTTTTTGCGTACACTGTGTCTGCTATTTTTTCAGCCTTAACGTCCTTTTTTAGTGTTAATATTTTGTGAATTCGTTTACCCTCATTGACATCCATTGAGTTTCTACCAGCGGAATAGGATTTTCAGTCGACAAGAAAACGAAAAGAATTTACTTCGCGAGGGAAGGAAACGAAGGGGCGAAAGTTTGTCACGCAAATGCTCGAGCCTCCTGCGTCGACTAAGCACGGGGAAATATCAATCGCTATGGGCACGTCTATCGTAAATGAATAATAACCTCGCTCATGAACAATGCGAACTCCATAGCAGGAAAAAATAACCGACAAAAGAATTATTAGAAAAGAATTTATCTGTCGATAAGGGTAAGATGAATTCTTTATAGGATTATGAAACAGAAGTACTGTACGCGACAACAAGGGTTTTAATATTAAATGCGCAGAGGTGAAGACCGTAAGGATGTTCGCAGTGAGAAAAGAAGTTCTAAGCTGGACAGGAGTTTCCAGTTGCATTCGTACGTTGCAAAGGGAAATACAGTGCTTTCTCGAAATTTTTATCCATTTTTACCTGTCAAAGTATATTAGAACATGCACATTTCCGAAAGACATGTTCGTTGGTTTGTCCAATGTGACCGACTGTGAATGTGAATGTGAATGTGATAAAAAAATTATGTAACATTTCTGATACTGAAAGAAATATGAAATTTTATATATTCTAGCAACTGTTCCGCATAGAAGATGAGATTTTTAGTTTCGAATCACTGGTAAATATGTAGAAAAACTCTCGTAGGAACATTTCGAGCAGGTTCTCAGTTCAAGACTTTTCATTTCCCAAATTCAAAATCATTGAAAAATTATGGAAATTTATATAGTCACATTTATCGTGCGTATTTTTATGAATTTAAAAAAGGTACAATTATAATAACGAGAAAAGTCTTAGGTCATTAGATAATGAAATTAGCTTATAATTATATTATTTTACAACATAAAAAATTGTAATAACACTTTACCATAGAGAAGATACCTGTAAATACGATGATAAAGAAGACGTTGTTCTTATCATCTGTTGTTAACATTATTTACCTGATGTTTCTGAAATTCCTTCGGTCGATAAGATAGGTAATTAAGATATCAATTATTTTAAAACAATAATTTTCTAATAATTATATCTTTATCTTATTAGACTAACATTACATTAATATATTTGTTATTACACTAGTAGGTTGGAAAATGAAATAAACGGTCAAACATAGAATAATCTCTATTTAAATGATATTTCGTTAACAACGAATAACACGTATTAATTCTGATTAGGATAAAAGATTTACAAAATTAACGTCATACTAAAATGGTGCATATTAGGCGAAAATTGCTCTCGTTCAGTCATTTACGACAGTTAATAAAACGGAGCAATAAGTGAAAGACGTTTTCAGAATCTGCAATAAATGAATATTTTCGTAACTATACATGTATAAGTAAATTATTAGACTGAATAATGTGCAATAAATCACTGGTTTTACTTACTTGCGCAAATAATTCCAAGGAGAGATTGGTAAATTTACCGGCTGTGAGAAAAAGTGGTATCCTCGATCGTGTCATTATTATTAACAAAGCTTTTGCATTATTCCGGGGCAATACAGTCCAGTCGCATTCATAAATTGCATATGCAAATGCAGCACTCTACCAGAAAATTAAATCAACATCTACTTTTCTATGATAACTTGTTGAAATAATTAAACAATCGTTTTTTACAACACAAATGCCATAAAAATTATTCACCCCGTGTTATGGGAGGAATGAAAATTTATTGAGTTATTTTTGAGGAATATGTTCAATTAATATGACAGAAAATAATTAATTAATCAAATGTAATTGAAATATGAAATTCATTAAAAAACTTCATTCTAAATGTCTTTGATTAAAATGAGCCACTTCTATCTAATTCATTGTGGTAATAAATCATATAATATTATATAGTAATTGCTTATCTAACGAATTATACCTCTTCGAGAAGCATTTCTCCTTGAAAACAAAGCATAAAAATATGCGCCATGACGAAAAGAAGGTAAAACATCGTTACAACGGTTTCGAAAGTGTGCAATTCTTTGGTTTTACTGTTCGACGCCTAAAATGAATCTCAAATATGTTCATTATATTTATAACGAGTTTTAAGGTACACAGAACGAGAAAAAATTGCTGTTTCAAATAATTTTCTATTTATGCCGTACATTTATTTTGTTAACGGAAAATATTTGACAAAAAATGTTTTTATCTGACAGGCATTAATGCTAAAGTTATTGAAGTCTGATTGTTTAATATTAAAGTTCAACATGGCAATTACTCACTCGTTCTGAATATGTTTTATTACATTTCTTATGTACAATATAGTTTATTAAATTTGGACTCACCATGTAAATCAAATATCCTTGCAAACCCATTTGAATCGTGCAAACGATAATTTGCGAGAGAACGATTTTGTTAAACTGATTTTCGACAGCTGTGGCGAATCTTAAACATATTTCAATCAACGTTGAATGAAATGAAATGCAGATTTTTGAAAAGGACTTTTACCTTTTACTTCATTAAGGGGTAGATTAGAATGGGAAATTATAATAGATGGATAAGCTGGAGTAGTTAGAGGAAAGAGACAGAAGAATAGTAAACAAAAATGTATATACCCTTTAATTTAATGTTTCTTTGTTTTTGAATGAGAAAAATCTTGCAATTTTCATTAAAAATTCCATACATCTTTCCACTGTACCTACCGGATAAGACGCTTATGTTTTTGTACAATGGGTATGAGCCTGGCCCAAAAGCCGCTCAGATCGACGTTCTTCCGGATCTCGTGAACGACATTCTGCATGTCCAGTTGGAGATTCACGAACTGACCGCACGCGTGGAACACCACGAGGGTAATAAAACCGTTGATCCCAACCATCGTCAAAATTGCCATCTGGTCGCCCATGACTTCAAAGAAAACGGTGATTTGATAAACCGGAGTTGGTCGAACGTCGTAGGGGAAGTAACTGCGGAAAAACATTCGACGGTTTTCCACCCCGGCGATGGCGTTCGTGTAAATTTGAATGCCGTAGTAACTCAGAATCATGAATTCCGTCATTATGAAAGTGCCCACAACCATGATTTTTGATAGTCGAACCTTCGAGAGCATCAATTGACGCTGCTTCTCGGTCTTCGGTGCCAGCCAGTCTTCTATCAGCATTAACACGATCGGCTGCAGATCTTAGAAAAGACACGAAGTTAGAATAAATTTAATGGAACGGGAAAGAAAAGAAGAAAATGGAAGAGGAAACAAAGAGAGAAATGAAAGGATGTGAAAAGACACGAAGTTAGAATACATATATACAGATATTAGTTAGAACAATAAAGAATTCGGTTAAACAAAGGGAATAGAATTATTTGGAATTTTGGCTAATTAACAAGGATTTTATGTACTGAAAGGTTGATCAAAGGAAGGGGAAAGAAAAGGAGAAAATGGAAAAGGAATCAAAGAGAGAAATGAAAGGACGTGAAAAGACACGAAGTTAGAATAAATATATACAGATATTAGTTAGGACATTAACAAGCAATATACACATTATAATGTTCGTATAGGATATAATAAAACCACTGTGCCATGTCAGTACGAGTACTGGAACCATTCATTTACACTATTATGTTTGAATGTCAGCAAATACTTACCTTTCATGTAATAGCGGAAAGTAAATAGCATGTATAATTCCATAATAATCATGGCGTTGACTATAGAAATATTCTCGAGTGATAGTTCTATATCTCCCCAGATCATAATGAGATCGATGATTTGCGGAATGGCCACGAAACAGATGGTGAACGACACCGGAAGTAAAAATTTGTACTTTGACCCAGTCGAAGGATTTTTCCAATCTTCCTGAGGATCCGGCCATAATCCAACATTTCGCAAAAACCAACGAGTCGTGCTGATCGCTCTGTTAATATCTGTTTTTTTCATTGCAATGTGTGTATTAAATACAAAATTACATTTCAAATAAATACGTTAATGAAATTCTGTCTAACTCATTTTTATGAACGATACGTGTAAAGTTTATTAAATTCATATTGCATTTCAATCGAATAACTTAATGGTAATCTATACAATTTATTTAATTTACGTAACAACGTCTATTCAATTTTATTATACTTATATTATATTTATATTTGCAAGATTCTTTGTGAATTCCGTATAATTCTTAATATGAATAACTTACATTAATTTTCTGTCATCCATATTCTGTTCTTATTGTGCAGTGTATGTTTGAATTTTTGAATTTTATTTACGAATTTTTTGCGTACACTGTGTCTGCTTTTTTCAGCCTTAAACATCCTTTTTTAGTGTTAATATTTCGTGAATTCATTTACCCTCATTGACATCCATTGACGTTCTACCAGCGGAACAGGATTTTCAGTTGACAGAAAAATCGAAAGAATTTACTTCGCGAGGGAAGGAAACGAAGGGGCGAAAGTTTGTCACGCAAATGCTCGAGCCTCCTGCGTCGACTAAGCACGGGGAAATATCAATCGCTATGGGCACGTCTATCGTAAATGAATAATAACCTCGCTCATGAACAATGCAAACCCCATAGCAGGAAAAAATAGCCGACAAAAGAATTATTAGAAAAGAATTTATCTGTCGATAAGGGTAAGATGAATTCTTTATAGGATTATGAAACAGAAGTTCTGTACGCGACAACAAGGGTTTTAATATTAAATGCGCAGAGGTGAAGACCGCAAGGATGTCCACAGTGAGAAAAGAAGTTCTAAGCTGGACAGGACTTTCCAGTTGCATTCGTACGTTGCAAAGGGAAATACAGTGCTTTCTCGAAATTTTTATCCATTTTTTACCTGTCAAAGTATATTAGAACATGCACATTTCGGAAAGACATATTCGTTGGTTTGTCCAATGTGACCGACGTGTCGATACTTAGATAAAATTTCTTCGTGAATATGTGTATGTGGCAGTGGACAATAAATGTGATAAAAAAATTATGTAACATTTCTGATACTAAAAGAAATATGAAATTTTATATTTTCTAGCAACTGTTCTGCATAGAAGATGAGATTTTTACTTTCGAATCACTGGTAAGTATGTAGAAAAACTCTCGTAGGAACATTTCGAGCAGGTTTTCACTTCAAGACATTTCATTTCCCAAATTCAAAATCATTGAAAAATCAAGGAAATTTATATAGTCACACTTATCGTGCGTATTTCTATGAAGTTAAAAAAGGTACAATTATAATAACGAGGAAAGTCTTAGCTTTATCTTATAATTATATTATTTTACAACATAAAAGATTGTAATAACACTTAACCATAGAGAAGATACTTGTAAGTTCAATGATAAAGAAGACGTTGTTCTTATCATCTGTTGTTAACATTATTTACCTGATGTTTCTGAAATTCCTTCGGTCGATAAGTTAGGTAATTAGGATATCAACTATTTTAAAACAATAATTTTCTAATAGTTCTATCTTTATCTTATTAGACTAACATTGCATTAATATATTTGTTATTACATTAGTAGGTTGGAAAATAAAATAAACGGTCAAACATAGAGTAACCTCTATTTAAATGATAATTCGTTAACAACGAATAACATTATTAATTCTGATTAGGATAAAAGATTTATAAAATTAACGTCATACTGAAATGGTGCATATTAGGCGAAAATAGCTCTCGTTCAGTCATTTACGACAGTTAATAAAACGGAGCAATAAGTGAAAGACGTTTTCAGAATCTGCAATAAATGATTATTTTCGTAACTATACATGTATAAGTAAATTATTAGACTGAATAATGTGCAATAAATCACTGGTTTTACTTACTTGCGCAAATAATTCCAAGGAGAGATTGGTAAATTTACCGGCTGTGAGAAAAAGTGGTATCCTCGATCGTGTCATTATTATTAACAAAGCTTTTGCATTATTCCGGGGCAATACAGTCCAGTCGCATTCATAAATTGCATATGCAAATGCAGCACTCTACCAGAAAATTAAATTAACATCTACTTTTCTATGAGAACTTGTTGAAATAATTAAACAATCGTCTTTTACAACACAAATGCCATAAAAATTATTCACCCCATGTTATGTTATTTCATAATATAGATTTAAGAACAGGGAGGAATGAAAATTTATTGAGTTATTTTTGAGGAATATGTTCAATTAATATGACACAAAATAATTAATTAACCAAATGTAATTGAAATATGAAATTCATTAAAAAACTTCATTCTAAATGTCTTTGAATAAAACGAGCTACTTCAATCTAATTCATTGTGGTAATAAATCATATAATATTATACAGTAATTGCTTATCTAATGAATTATACCTCTTCGAGAAGCATTTCTCCTTGAAAACAAAGCATAAAGACATGCGACATGACGAAAAGAAGGTAAAACGTCGTTACAACGGTTTCCAAAGTGGGCAATTCTTTGTTTTTACTGTTCGACGCCTAAAATGAAATCTCAAATATGTTCATTATATTTATATCGAGTTTTAAGGTACACAGAATGTGAAAAAATTGCTGTTTCAAATAATTTCCTATTTATGCCGTACATTTATTTTGTTAACGGAAAATATTTTATAAAAAATGTTTTTATCTGAAAGGAATCAATACTAAAATTATTTAAACAAGATTAATTAATACTAAAGTTCAAGATGACAATTTCTCACTCGTACTGAATATATTTTATTACATTTATTATATGCAATATATTCATTAAAATTAGACTTACCATGTAAACCAAATATCCTTGCAAACCCATTTGAATCGTGCAAACGATAATTTGAGTGAGAACCATTTTGTTAAACTGATTTTCGACAACTGTGGCGAATCTTAAACATATTCCAATCAACGTTGAATGAAATGAAATGCAGATTTTTGAAAAGGACTTTTACCTTTTACTTCATTAAGGGGTAGATATGAATGGGAAATTATAAGAGATGGATAAGCTGGAGTAGTTAGAGGAAAGAGACAGAAGAATAGTAAACAAAAATGTATATACCCTTTAATTTAATGGTTCCTTGTTTTTAAATCAGAAAAATCTTGCAATTTTCATGAAAAATTCCATATATCTGCACTGTTTTTTGAAATCTTTCCACTGTACCTACCGGATAAGACGCTTATGTTTCTGTACAATGGGTATGACTCTGGCCCAAAAGCCTTGCTGATCGGCGTCCTCGTCTTCCTTGGACACGACATTCTGCATGTCCAGTCGGAGATTCACGAACTGTCCGCACGCGTGGAAAACCACGAGGGTGATAAAACCATTGATCCCGACCATAGTCAAGATTCCCATCTGGACGCCCATGATTTGGATGATAACGGTGATTTGATAAACCGGAGTTGGTCGAACGTCGAAGGGGAAGTAACTGCGGTAAAACATTCGACGGTTTTCCACCCCGGCGACGACGTTCGTGTAAATTTGAATACCGTAGTAACTCAGAATCATGAATTCCGTCATTATGAAAGTGCCCAGCACCATGATTTTTGATAGTCGAACCTTCGAGAGCATCAATTGACGCTGCTTCTCGGTCTTCGGTGCCAGCCAGTCCTCCATTAGTACAATTACAATCGCCTTCATGTCTTACAAAACACACGAATTTAGAATAAATATATATAGATATTAGTTGGGACAATAAAGAATTCGGTTAGAATAAGGGAATAGAATTATATGGAATTTTGGGTAATTATTAAGGATTTTATGTACTGAAAGGTCGATTAAAGGAAGGGGAAAGAAGAGGAGAAAATGAAAGAGGAATCAAAGAGAGAAATGAAAGGACGTGAAAAGACACGAAATTAGAATAAATACATACAGATATTAGTTAGGACATTAACAAACAATATATACATTATAATGTCCTAATAGGATATAATAAAACCACTGTGCCATGTCAGTACGAGTACTGGAACCATTCATTTACACTATTATGTTTGAATGTCAGCAAATACTTACCTTCCATGTAATAGCGGAAAGTAAATAGCATGTATAATTCCATAATAATCATGGCGTTGACTATAGAAATATTCTCGAGTAATAGTTCTATATTTCCCCAAATCATAAAGAGATCGATGATTTGCGGAATGGCCACGAAACAGATGGTCAACGACGCCGGAAGTAAAAATTTGTACTTTGACCCAGCCGAAGAATTTTTCCAATCTTTCTGAGGATCCGGCCATAATCCGACATTTCGCAAAAACCAACGAGTCGTGCTCACCGCTCTGTTAATATCTGTTTCTTTTTCATTGCAATGTGTGTATTAAATACAAAATTACATTTCAAACGAACACGTTAATGAAATTCTGTCTAACTCATTTTTATGAACGATGCGTGTAAAATTTATTAAATTCATATTGAATTTCAGTTGAATGACTTAATGGTAATCTATACAATGTATTTAATTTACGTATCAACGTCTATTCAATTTTATTATACTTATATTATATTTATATTTGCAACATTCTTTGTGAATTCCGTATAATCCTTAATATGAATAACTCACATTAATTTTCTGTCATCCATATTCTGTTCTTATTTTGCAGTGTATATTTGAATTTTGGAATTTTATTTATGAATTTTTTGCATACACTATTTCCGCTATTTTTTCATCCTTAAACATCCTTTTTTAATGTTAATATTTCGTGAATTCATTTACCCTCATTGACATCCATTGACCTTGTACCAGCGGAACAGGATTTTCAGTTGGCAGAAAAATCGAAAGAGTTTACTTCGCAACGAAACGAAACGAAGGAAGTTCCCCACGCAAATGCTCGAGCATCGTGCGTCGACTAAGCACGGGGAAATATCAATCGCCGTGGGCACGTCTATTGTATATTAATAATGAGCACGCTCATTAAAAATGCAAACCCCATAGAGGAGGAAAATAACGAAGGAGAGAATTGTTAGAAAAAAAATGGATTAATCAATGAGCGTAAGATGAATTCTTTATCGAATTATGAAACGGCAATTCCCTGAACATCGACAAGGGTTTTAATATTAAATGCACAGAGGTAAAAACCGTAAGGATGTCCGCAGTGAGAAAAGAAGTTTTAAGCGGGACAGGAGTTTCCAGTTGCATTCGTATGTTGCATAGAGAAATACAGTGCTCTGTCGAAATTTTCACCTGACAAAATATATTAGAACATGCACATTTTCAAAGGGCATATTCGTTGTTTTGTCCAATGTGAGCGACATGTTGATACTTACTTAGATAACATTTGTTCGTAAATATGTGGATGTGGCAATGGACTACTTTAGAATCACTGGTAAGTATTTGTAAAAACACTAATAGGAACATTTCGAGCAGACATTTCGACATTTCGACTTCAAGACTTTTCATTTCTCAAATTCAAAATCATTGAAAAATCACAGAAATTCATTTAATCGCAACATTTATCGTGCATGAATTTAAAAAAGGAACAAGTATATTAATCAATTACGCAGAAAGAAAATTCAAAAATTTATTAGACCTTTAAGAAATAATTACGGTCATATTTATCATTATTTATATTTCTTAAAAAAAATGATTACAAATAATGAGAGATAATAAATAATAAAGAAAAAGATAATAAATAATATAAAAAATTAATAAATAATGAGTGAATAACGAGGAAAGTCTTAGCTTATTAGACAATACAAGTAGCTTATAATTATTTAATTTTACGACATAAAAGATTGTAATAACGCTTTACTACAGAGAAGATACCTGATAATTCGGTGATAAAGAAGACGTTGTTCTTATCATCTGTTGTTAACTTTATTTATCTGATGTTTGTAAAATTCCTTCGGTCGATAAGTTAGGTAATTCGGATATCAATTATTTCAAAACGATAATTTTCTAATAATTTTTTCTTTATCTCATTAAACTAACATTACATTAATATATTTATCATTACATTTCGTGAGTAGGTTGGAAATTGAAATAAACTGTCAAACATAGAATAACCTCTATTTAAATGATATTTCGTTAACAACGAATAACACGTATTATGAAATGAAAGATTTATAAAATTAACGTCATACTAAAATGGTGCATATTAAATGAAAATAGCTCTCGTTCAGCCTTTTACGACAGTTAATAAAACGGAGCAATAAGTGAAAGAGGTTTTCAGAAGCTGCAATAAATGAATGATTTCATAACTACACATATATATATAAAATATTAGACTGAATAATGTGCAATAAATCACTAGTTTTACTTACTTGCGTAAATAATTCCAAGGAGAGATTGGTAAATTTACCGGCTGTGAGAAAAAGTGGTATCCTCGATCGTGTCATTATTATTAACAAAGCTTTTGCATTATTCCGGGGCAATACAGTCCAGTCGCATTCATAAATTGCATATGCAAATGCAGCACTCTACCGGAAAATTAAATTAACATCTACTTTTCTATGAGAATTTGTTTCATTAATTAACTAATCATTATTAACAGTGTAAAAACCATCATTCTCTGGGCCAATGCCATAAAAATTATTCACCCCTTCTTATGGTATGTTATTTGAAAAATTTATTTTAAATGTCTTTGAATAAAACGAGCTACTTCAATCTAATTCATTGC
The DNA here is from genome assembly GCA_963989215.1 of Hedychridium roseum. Lineage (NCBI taxonomy): Eukaryota > Metazoa > Arthropoda > Insecta > Hymenoptera > Chrysididae > Hedychridium > Hedychridium roseum. The sequence continues at coordinate 4,242,803 of OZ022321.1, read as the reverse complement.
GGTAATAAATCATATAATGTTATATAGTAATTGCTTATCTAATGAATTATACCTCTTTGAGAAGCATTTCTCCTTGGAAACAAAGCATGAAAACATGCGACATGACGAAAAGAAGGTAAAACATCATTACAACGGTTTCGAAAGTGTGTAACTCTTTGGTTTTACTGTTCGACGCCTGAAACAAATTCTCGAATTTGTTCATTATATTTATAACGAATTTTAAGGTATACAGAATGAGAAAAATTGCCATTTCAAAGAATTTTTTACTTGTACCGTCCATTTATTTTGTTAACGGACAATACTTTGTGCAAAATATTTTTATCTGAAAGGAATCAATTCGAAAATTATTTAAACAAGATTATTTAATACCAATGTTCAAGATGGCAATTTCTCACTCGTACTGAATATATTTTATTACATTTATTATATACAATATATTCATTAAAATTAGACTCACCATGTAAATCAAATATCCTTGCAAACCCATTTGAATCGTGCAAACGATAACTTGAGAGAGAACCATTTTGTTAAACTGATTTTCGACAACTGTGGCGAATCTTAAACATGTTTAAATAAACATATTGTGCTAAAGGTTTAAAAGAAATGTATTAGTATTCTTTCTGATTAAAGTGATCCTTCATGTTAAAAATATATCAGTTACATTATATTATATTATCCCTATATAGGTATATACAGTATTGTATTACATATTACGTTACATATGGAACATTTTACATTCCTTCTACAATATTATTCTTTTACTTAACTTAATTCTTTTTACAGAATTTTTCTAAGGACTATACAATAATTTTCCATTTTAATATTTATTATTTATACATAGATTGTTATTCTTTTTATTATAATTGTAGAATATTCTGTTCTGTATAGTAAATATACAGCAATTGAATAGAAATAGAAAACATATTACACAACTGAAACATGAATTTTTTTACGTCTGATAAATCCTGCAATTTTTTGGAAAAATTCCTTGCACCTGTTCCGTTTTTTACGGTTTTTTAACACACCTACCGGATAAGACGTCTGTGTTTGCGAACAATAAGAATGACTCTACTCCAGAAGTCGTCCTTATCCCCGTCCTTCCGGCTCTCGTGAACGACATTCTGCATGTCCAATCGAAGATTCACGAACTGGCCGCACGCGTGGAAAACCACGAGGGTGATGAAACCGTTGATCCCCGTGAAGGTCAAAATTGCCGTCTCAATCCCGACGATCTGGACGATAACGGTGATTTGATAAACCGGAGTTGGTCGAACGTCGAAGGGGAAGAAACTGCGGAAAAACAATTGACGGTTCTCCACCCCGGCGTTGGCGTTCGTGTAAATTTGAATGCTGTAGTAGCCCATGACCATGAGTTCCGTCATTATGTAAGTGCCCAGCACCATGATTTTTGATAATCGAACCTTCGAAAGCATCAATTCACGCTGTTTCTCGGTCTTCGGCGCCAGCCAGTCCTCCATCAGCACAATAACGATCGCCTTCATGTCTTACAAAAGACAGGAAGTTAGAATTTAAATATATATGGATATTAGTTGGAACAATAAAGAATTCAGTTAAACGATGGGACTAGAATTATTTGGAATTTTGGGTAATTATTAAGGATTTTATGTACTAAAAGGTCGATTAAGGGAAGGGGAAAGAAAAGGAGAAAATGAAAGAGGAATCAAAGAGAGAAATGAAAGGACGTGAAAAGACACGAAATTAGAATAAATACATACAGATATTAGTTGGGACATTAACAAACAATACATACATTATAATGTCCTAATAGGATATAATAAAACCACTGTGCCATGTCAGTACGAGTACTGGAATCATTCATTTACACTATTACGTTTGAATGTAAGCAAATACTTACCTTCCATGTAATAGCGGAAAGTAAATAGCATGTACAATTCCACGGTAATCAAGGCGGAGGCTATAGAAATATTCTCGAGTAATAGTTCTGTATTTCCCCAGATCAGGAGAATATCGATGAATTGCGGAACGGTCACGAAACAGATGGTCAACGACGCCGGAAATAAAAATTTGTACTTTGGCCCAGTCGAAGGATTTTTCCAATCTTCCTGAGGATCCGGCCATAATCCGACATTTCGCAAAAACCAACGAGTCGTGCTCACCGCTCTATTAATATCTGTTTTTTTTTCATTGCAATGTGTGCATTAAATACAACATTATATTTCAAATGAATACGTTAATCAAATTCTGTCTAACACATTTTTATGCGTGATACGTGTAAAGTTTATTAAAATCATAATGCGTTTGAATTGAATGACTTAATTGTAATCTGTATAATTTATGTAATTTATGTAATTTATGTAACAACGTCTATTCAATTTGCAGAGTTCTTCGTAAATTCCATATAATCCGTAATATGAATAACTCACATTAATTTTCTGTCATCCACATTCTGTTATTATTGTGCAGTTTATATTTGAATTTTTTAATTTTATTTACGAATTTTTTGCACACACTATTTCCGCTATTTTTTCAGCCTCAAACATCCTTTTTTAGTGTTAATAATTCGTGAATTCATTTACCCTCATTGACATCCATTGACGTTCTTCCAGCGAAACAGGATTTTCAGTTGACAGAAAAATCGAATGAATTTACTTCGCGACGAAACGAAACGAACGGAGTTTCTCACGCAAATGCTCGACTCACCTGCGTTCACTGAGCACGGGGAAATATCAATCGCCGTGGGCACGTCCATTGTAAATTAATAATAAGCACGCTCATTAAGAATGCAAACCCCATAGACGAAGAAAATAACGAAGGAGAGAATTGTTAGAAAAATAATGGATTAATCAATGAGCGTAAGATGAATTCTTTATCGAATTATGAAACAGTAATTCATTGAGCATCGACGAGGGTTTTAATATTAAATAGGCAGAGGTGAAGCTCGGGGAAATGTTTCAGTGGCAGAAAGAAGCTGGAAGTCTTCGCGGGTAAATGTGAAAGGGCAAAACAAGTGCGCTTCGGTAAAAGATTAAGAAATCTATATTAGTTTGGTAATAAAGGTAGTTATCTGCTATCAGTTTCAATATACGATAATTAAATTCTCGTAAAAGTGAATTGGTAGGACATGTTTGAAAGTAAAAAATTAGTGATAAAAGGCTAAACGAATAAGTACTCTTTCCTATAATGTAATATAAATATAATATGCGTTAGGTCAATTATGTAAAAATATATTATTAAAGGTAAGAAGTGTCTAAGTAAACGTTAAATATCATCAGACAAGATGTACGTGTTTGCCGACATTTAAGATCATTTTTCTCCACAGATTGATCATTCATGGTGTCGAGTAGAAACACAATATTTCTTGCTTCGCCCTATAGGATAATTAACTGAACGCAAATGTGAATTACCAGAATGGTAAGTAATCAATTGATCCCTATATGTAGGTGACGGTTTTTATAGTTTTTTTAACAAAAAGACTGTTACGTCCCACGGACGCAACCCCTCTACAACCATTACTATTGTTATTATTATTATTATTATTATTATTATTATTATTATTATTATTATTATTATTATTATTATTATTATTATTATTATTATTATTATTATTATTATTATTATTATTATTATTATTATTATTATTATTATTATTATTATTATTATTGTACACAGAGACGATTGCCAAAACCTATAAGGCCCATCCCCACCAAATACATTAACGTTGGAAAAACTCGGGGTTTTCTATTATTAATTTTACGGAGCTGGAATTATTTTCCTAGCATTGTTATCCACGAGAACGAAAGTGTCGACGGGGAAAGGAAAAGAAAAGGGGGACCATTCGCCAAAGGAATATTAACTATGGAAAAAGTCCGATGATCGATTTGGCATAGATATGATAAATCATTGATAAATGAGAAAGTCTTCTTACCATCTGTTGCTACTTATTTCGGAACATTGCACGTAAGATAACATTTTGCTACCTTACCTCACATTTTATAAAAGACCTTCAGTCGGTAAGTTAGGTAATTAGAAAGCCAAATGTTTAAAAAAAATGGTTGTATAATAATGTTTCCTTTTCATTCATTTCAGTTATTTCATTTCGTAGGTAGATTAGTAAATTAAATAAACTACCACAGGTAGAATAACGTCTATTTAAGTGATATTTAATTAACAACAAATAACACGTGTTAATTTTGACTAGAATAAAAAATGTATAAAACTAATGTCATACTAAAATGGTGCACATTCGACGAAAATAGCTCTCGTTCAGTCTTTTACGACAGTTAATAAAACAGAGCAATAAGTGAAAGACGTTTTCAGAAGCTGCAATAAATAAATGATTTCATAACTACACATATATAAATAAAATATTAAACTGAATAATGTGCAATAAATCACTGGTTTTACTTACTTTTCCAAACAATTCCATGGAGAGATTGGTAAATTTGCCGGCTGTGAGAAAAAGTGGTATCCTCGATCGTGTCATTATTATTAACAAAGCTTTTGCATCATTCCGAGACAATACAGTCCAGTCGCATTCATAAATTGCATATGCAAATGCAGCACTCTACCAGAAAATTAAATTAACATCTACTTTTCTATGAGAATTTGTTTCATTAATCAACTAATCATTATTAACAGTGTAAAAACCATCATTTTCCGGGTTAATGCCATAAAAATTATTCACCCCATGTTATGTTATTTCAGAATATAGATTTAAGAACAGGGAGGAATGAAAATTTATCAAGCTATTTTTGAGAAATATGTTCCATTAATATGACACAGAATACTTAATTAACGAAATTTAATTGAAATATGAAATTCATTAAAAAATATCGTTTTAAATGTCTTTGAATAAAACAAGCTATTTCAGTCTAATTCGTTATGGTAATAAATCATATAATATTATACAGGAATTGCTTATCTAATGAATCATACCTCTTTGAGAAGCATTTCTCCTTGAAAACAAAGCATAAAAATATGCGACATGACGAAAAGAAGGTAAAACGCCATTACAACGGTTTCAAAAGTGTGCAAATCTTTGGTTTTACTGTTCGACGCCTAAAACAAATTCTCAAATATGTTCATTATATTTATAACGAATTTTAAAGCACACAGAATGAGAAAAAGTTGCCATTTCAAAGAATTTTCTATTTATACCGTTCATTTATTTTGTCAATGGAAAATATTCTATGCAAAATATTTTTATCTGAAAGGAATCGATACGAAAATTATTTAAACAAGATTATTTAATACCAATGTTCAAGATGGCAATTTCTCACTCGTACTGAATATATTTTATTACATTTATTATATACAATATATTCATTAAAATTAGACTTACCATGTAAACCAAATATCCTTGCAAACCCATTTGAACCGTACAAACGATAATTTGAGAGAGAACCATTTTGTTAAACTGATTTTCGACAGCTGTGGCGAATCTTAAACATGTTTAAATAAACATATAGCATATAGCATATAACATATAGCAAAAATATATCAGTTATATTATATTATCCCTGTATATACAGCACTATTACATATTACGTTATATATATAACATTTTACATTGCTTCGATATTATTCTATAATATTATTTTTTACTCAACTTCATTCTTTTTACAGAATTTTTCTAAAGACTATACAATAATTTTCAATTTTAATATCTATTATATATACATAGAATGTTATTCTTTTTATTATGATTGTAGAATATTCTGTTCTGTATAGTAAATATACAGCAATTGAATAGAAATAGAAAACATATTACACAACTGAAACATGAATTTTTTTACGTCTGATAAATCCTGCAATTTTTCGGAAAAATTCCTTGCACCTGTTCCGTTTTTTACGGTTTTTTAACACACCTACCGGATAAGACGTCTGTGTTTGCAAACAATGAGAACGACTCTTTTCCAGAAGTCGTCCTTCTTCCCGTCTTTCTGGTTCTCGGGAACGACATTCTGCATGTCCAGTCGAAGATTCACGAACTGACCGCACGCGTGGAAAACCACGAGGGTGATGAAACCGTTGATCCCCGTGAAGGTAAAAATTGACGTCTGAAGCCCGACGATCTGGATGATAACGGTGATTTGATAAACCGGAGTTGGTCGTACGTCGAAGGGGAAGTAACTGCGGAAAAACATTCGACGGTTCTCCACTCCGGCGTTGACGTTCAGGTAGATATGAAGGCCATAGTAACCGAAGACCATGAATTCCGTCATTATGTAAGTACCCAGCACCATGATTTTTGATAATCGAACCTTCGAAAGCATCAATTCACGCTGTTTCTCGGTTTTCGGCGCCAGCCAGTCCCCCATCAGCGCTATTATTATCGCCTTCATGTCTTGCAAAAGACACCAAGTTAGAATATAAATATATATATATAGAAATATTAGTTGGAACAATAAAGAATTCGGTTAAACGAAGGGACTAGAATTATTTGGAATTTTGGGTAATTATTAAGGATTTGATGTACTGAAAGGTCGATTAAAAGAACGGGAAAGAAAAGGAGAAAATGAAAGAGGAATCAAAGAGAGAAATGAAAGGACGTGAAAAGACACGAAACTAGAATAAATATATATAGATATTAGTTGGAACAATAAAGGATTCGTTTAAATAGGGAATTATAATGTTTTACATTAACAGACAATACATACATTATAATGTCCTAATATGATATGATAAAACCACTGTGCCATGTCAGCACGAGTACTGGAATCATTGATTTACACTATTACGTTTGAATGTAAGCAAATACTTACCTTCCATGTGATAGCGAAAAGTAAATGTTATGTATAATTCCATGGTAATCATGACGCCGACTATAGAAATATTCTCGAGCATTAGTTCTGTATTTCCCCAGATCATGAGGAGATCGATGAATTGCGGAATGGCCACGAAAAAGATGGTCAACGACACCGGAAGTAAAAATTTGTACTTTGGCCCAGTCGAAGGATTTTTCCAATCTTCTTGAGGATCCGGCCATAATCCGACATTTCGCAAAAACCAACGAGTCGTGCTCACCGCTCTGTTAATATCTGTTTTTTTTCATTGCAATGTGTATATTAAATACAAAATTATATTTCAAATGAATACGTTAATCAAATTCTGTCTAAATCATTTTTATGCGTGATACGTGTAAAGTTTATTAAATTCATAATGAGTTTCAATTGAATAACTTCATTGTAATCTGTATAATTTATTTAATTTATGTATCAACGTCTGTTCAATTTTATTCTACATCTATATTACGGTTATTTTTGAATATTTCTATTTGCAGAATTCTTCGTAAATTCCATATAATCCGTAATATAAATAACTCACATTAATTATCTGTCATCCATAATCTGTTATTATTGTGCAGTGTATATTTGAGTTTTCGAATTTTATTTACGAATTTTTTGCATACACAATTTCCGCTATTTTTTCAGCCTTAAACATCCTTTTTTAGTGTTAATATTTCGTGAATTCATTTACCCTCATTGACATCCATTGACGTTCTACCAGCGGAACAGGATTTTCAGTTGGCAGAAAAATCGAATGAATTTACTTCGCGTCGAATCGAAACGAACAAAGTTTCACAGATAAATGCTCGACTCAATGCGTTGACTAAGTACTGGGAAATATCAATCGCCGTGGGAACGTCTATTGTAAATTAATAATGAGCACGCTCATTAAAAATGCAAACCCCATAGACGAGGAAAATAACGAAGGGGAGAATTGTTAGAAAAAAAAGGATTAATCAATGAGGGTAAGATGAATTCTTTATCGAATTATGAAACAGTAATTCATTGAACATCGACGAGGGGTTTAATATTAAATAGGCAGAGGTGAAGCTCGGGGAAATGTTTCAGTTGCAGAAAGAAGCTTGAAGTCTTTGCGGGTAAACATAGAAGAGCAAACGTAGAAGAGCAAACGTAAAAGAGCAAAATAAGTGCGCGTCGATAAAGGATTAAGAAATCTTTATTAGTTTGACAATAAAGTTAGTTATCTTCTATCAGTTTCAATATACGATAATTGCATTCTCGTAAAAGTGAATTGGTAGAACACGTTTAAAAGTAAAAATTAGTGATAAATGGCTAAACGACCAAGTACTCGTTCCTATAATACAATATAAGTGTAATATACGTTAGGTCAATTATGTGCAATATAAAAATATATTATTAAAGGTAAGAAGTGTCTAAATAATCGTTAAATACCGTCAGAAAAGATGTACATATTTGCCGAAGTTGAAAATCATTTTTCCTCACAGGTTGAACATTCATGGTATCGAGTTGAAACACAAGATTTCTCGCTTCGTCCTGTAGAATAATTAACTGAACGCAAACGTGAATTTCCAGAATGGTAAGTAATCCGTTGAGCACTATGTAGGCGGCAGTTTTTAGGTTTTTAAACAAATAGATCATAAAACAATCATTATTATCATTATTATTATTGTTATCATTAACATTATTATTATTAGTATTATTATTGTAGATAGAGACAATAACTACTGAAACCCAGAAGACCCGTCACCACCAAATTTATGCACTTTTCCGAAGCGTCCCGAGTTTTCCTTCGGGACTGAAAACTCATAAACCTTAAGTCGTTATTTAGTAGTTAGTAAGTTCTTAGGTAGTACTCAGTTTTAGTTAGCCAGTCTTGAGATTAGTTAAAAATCAAAAAGGAAATATGTCAGACGTTTACTGCTAACAATATTAAGGAAATTGAAACAGCAAGATAAATGATTAAATTTATTTTCTGAATATTTCAAGCTGGTTCAAGGTTCGTCGTTGATTTTCCGAAACAGGTAGAACGATTTTCGAGATTTTTGATTATTCGACGATCGTAGACAATGAGTTAAACGTGTTTACGAACGATAAATGCGATCTTTGTCCAAATTTTATCGTAAATCAGTCGAACATTGGTTTCTTCGGAGACGAGATTCTTCACTTGGTCCTGCAGGACAATTAATTGACCGTATGTGCCAATTATCAGGATGGTAATTAATCCATAAAACACTGTGTAATCCACGAGAATCACCTGAATTCCCAGCATTTAAGTTAAATGGAAATCAGATAAATTCGTCCCACGCTATAAAAGAATTTACTGTACGTTTGTCTTGAGCAAAAGTAAACCTTGACTGTTATTTCGATCACTTTAATGATAATGTTGACTAAAAAATCTCTGACTGCCGGACACTTAAACCGTGACGTTCGGCTCGAAGGATCGCGAGCGACTAAAGACCACGCAGGATGAAGAAATAGGAATCACGCGATGGCCACCCTTAGGGTAAAACGTATATACCTAAGGCCAGCCAGTCGACATGCGTAATAACTAACGAAGACCAAAGTTAAAAATGCACCGCGCAATTCGAGGAAACATCATCGCCGGACAATTCCATGGAATACATTGTATCAGCGATATTAACGTTCGAAAAAGTCGGGGTTTTTTATTATTAATCCAAGGAGGTGGAATTATTTTCTTAGTATTGTTATCCGCGGGAACGAAAGTATCAACGGGGAAAGGAAAAGAAAAGGGGGACCATTCGCCGAAGGAATATTAATTATGGAAAAAGTCCGATGATCGATTTGACATAGATTGTAACTGCCAGGGATGTTTACTTGTAATTGCAAGGACTTACGTTGTTCTTTAAATGATTTAATTTATACCCTAGAACCACCGGTGAACATTTGTAAAAATATTTTGACTTGAAAGGTTACCATTTGTCGAACTCAGTCATTGGAAAATCACCTTTCGTGACAATATTTATCATCTCTTTAACGAACAGTTAATTAAAAGTCTTTTGAAAAGAATTAGAGTCTTCGTTGAGTACGCAATAAAATTGGTTTGTAATTATTTTAATTTGCGTCATAAAAAAATATAGCAATATACTACTTACCATTTGTGATAAATCATTTGTAAATGAGAAAATCTTTTTACCATCTGTTGCTACTCATTTCGGAACACTGCGCGTAAGATAACAACTCGCTACCTTACCTCACATTTTGTAAAAGACCTTCAATCGGTAAGTTAGGTAATTAGAAAGCCAAATGTTTAAAAAAATGGTCTTATAATAATGTTTCCTTATCATTCATTTCAGGCATTTCATTTCGTAGGTAGATTAGTAAATTAAATAAACTATCGAAGATAGAATAACGTCTATTTAAGTGATTATTAGTTAACAACAAATAACACGTATTAATTTTGACTAGAATAAAAAATGTATAAAACTAATGTCATACTAAAATGGTGCACATTGGACGAAAATAGCTCTCGTTCAGTCTTTTACGACAGTTAATAAAACGGAGCAATAAGTGAAGGAGGTTTTCAGAAGCTGCAATAAATGAATGATTTCATAACTACACATGTATAAGTAAAATATTAGACTGAATAATGCGCAATAAATCACTGGTTTTACTTACTTTCCCAAACAATTCCAAGGAGAGATTGGTAAATTTGCCGGCTGTGAGAAAAAGTGGTATCCTCGATCGTGTCATTGTTATTAACAAAGCTTTTGCATTATTCCGGGGCAGTACAGTCCAGTCGCACTCGTAAATTGCATATGCAAATGCAGCACTCTACCAGAAAATTAAATTAACATCTACTTGCCCATGAGAATTTGTTGAAATAATTAAACAATCGTTTTTTACAAGACAAAAACCATCATTCTCCGGGTTAATGTCGTAAAAATTATTCACGCCTTGTTATGTTATGTTATTTGAAAACATCATTTTAAATGTCTTTGAATAAAACGAGCTACTTCAATCTAATTCATTGCGGTAATAAATCATATAATGTTATATAGTAATTGCTTATCTAATGAATCATACCTCTTTGAGAAGCATTTCTCCTTGAAAACAAAGCATAAAAACATGCGCCATGACGAAAAGAAGGTAAAACGCCATTACAACGGTTTCCAAAGTGTGCAACTCTTTGGTTTTACTGTTCGACGCCTAAAACAAATTCTCAAATATGTTCATTATATTTATAACGAATTTTAAAGCACACAGAATGAGAAAAAATTGGCATTTCAAAGAATTTTCTATTTATACCGTTCATTTATTTTGTCAATGGAAAATATTCTATGCAAACTATTTTTATCTGAAAGGAATCATTACTAAAATTATTTAAAAAAGATTATTTCAAACTAAGGTTCAAGATGACAATTTCTCACTCGTACTGAATATATTTTATTACATTTATTATATACAATATATTCATTAAAAATAGACTTACCATGTAAACCAAATATCCTTGCAAACCCATTTGAATCGTGCAAACGATAATTTGCGAGAGAACCATTTTGTTAAACAAATTTTCCACAGCTGCAACAAATCTTAAACATATTTCAATCAACATTGAATGAAATGAAATGCAGATTTTTGAAAAGGACTTTTAGTTCTTAGTTGAGTTAGGGGTAGATATGTGTGGGGAATTATAAAGGATGGATAAAATGGAGTAGTTAGAGGAAAGAGACAGAAGAATAGTAAATAAAAATGTATATACCCTTTACTTTAATATTTCCTTGTTTTTAAATCAGAAAGATCTTGCAATTTTCACTAAAAATTCCATATATCTGAACTGTTTCTTTTTTTAAATCTTTCCACTATACCTACCGGATAAGACGCTTATGTTTTTGTACAATGGGTATGACTCTGGCCCAAAAGCCGCTCTGATCGACTTCCCCGTCTTCCTTGGGGACGACATTCTGCATGTCCAGTTGGAGATTCACGAACTGACCACAAGCGTGAAAAACCATGAGGGTGATAAAACCGTTGATCCCCACCATCGTCAAAACTCCCATTTGAACGCCCATGACTTGGCAGAAAACGGTGATTTGATAAACCGGAGTTGGTCGAACGTCGAAGGGGAAGTAACTCCGGTAAAACATTCGACGGTTTTCCACCCCGGCGGCGATGTTCCTGTAGATATGAAGGCCGTAGTAACCGAAGACCATGAATTCCGTCATTATGTAAGTACCCAGCACCATGATTTTTGATAATCGAACTTTCGAGAGCATCAATTGTCGTTGCTTCTCGGTCTTCGGTACCAGCCAATCTTCTATCAGCATTAACACGACCGGCTGCAGATCTTCGGAAACGTAATTCACATGAAGAGAGGATAGAGGATTTTTTGGAATTTTTGGAAAATTCATTATAATGTGTGGATATAAATATTCTGAACAAAATCGACTAATTTTCTGCTGGCTTATTTTTAGGATAACATTACTGTTAAGTTACGATGAAGTACAGGATGAGTTTTTACCTTTGCAAAAATTCCTTTTAATAAAACAAGGGTGAGGGCAAACTATTTGGCTGTTATAAAAGGGGCTCACGGCTCGAAAAATGTTGGAAAACAATGGTCCAATCAGTTATTTATACCATTATATTATACCATTAGCGAATACATGGTTACATTACCTGTGATAGAATATCGAAAACTGACTGTTATGTAGAAGACCATGATTGCCATGACACTGACGAGTGAGAAATTTTCGAGCATCTTTTCTGTGTCTCCCCAGACCATCGCGAGGTCCACGTATTGTGGCAGGGTGACCAGAGAGACGGACCACACCAACGGGAATAAATATTTGTACCTTAAACTAGGGGGACCGTTGATCCAATCCTCCTTCGGATCCGGCCATAATCCGACAGTTCGCAAAAACAGACAAGTCAGGCCGACCGCTTTATCAATATCTGTTTTTTTTCATTACAAAGTACATATTAAATACAAAATTACATGTCAAATAAATACGTTAATTAAACTCTCTTTACGCATGATACGTGCCAAGTTTATTAAATTCGTAGGGCATTTCAATTGAATGACTTCATTGTAATCTATATAACTTATTTAATTCACGTAACAACGTCTATTCATTTTTTATACATATATTAAGATTATTTTTAAATATTTCTATTTGCAGTGTTCTTCGCGAATTCGATATAATCCGTAATATGAATAACTCACATTAATTTTCTGTCATCCATATTCTGTTCTGATTGTGCAATGCATATTTGAATTTTTGAATTTTATTTACGAATTTTTTGCATACACAATTTCCGCTATTCTATTAGCCTTAAACATCCGTTTTACCATTAATATTTTGTGAATGCATTTACCCTCATTGACATCCATTGACCTCCTATCGACGTGACCGGATTTTTAGTCGACAGGAAATAGAAAAGAGTTTACTTCGCGACGAAAGGAAACTAAGGGGCGAAAGATTTTCACGCAAATGCTCGAGCCTCCTGCGTCGACTAAGCACGGGGAAATATCAATCGCCGTGGGCACGTCTATTTTAAATTAATAATGAGCACGCTCATTAAGAATGCAAACCCCATAGAGGAGGAAAATAACGAAGGAGATAATTTATAGAAAAGAAAATGAGTTAAGCAATGAGGGTAAGATGAATTCTTTATCGAATTATGAAACAGTAATTCTCTGAACATCGACAAGGGTTTTAATATTAAATAGGCAGAGGTGAAACTCGGGGAAATGTTGCAGTGTCTGAAAGAAGTTTGAGTAGTTCGGGCGAGGAAAGTGAACAGGAAGTCCTACACGAAAGTTTTAAAGTGACAATTTATTAACGGTGTCTATGCTCTCGTAACAGCGCGCTACGTTTGAGATAAAAATATCACAAATAACAAAGTCAAATCGGTGCTGACGCAGACGCAGGTATAGGTTTTTCACTGATTCAGTAAGGTCAATAAAACGGAAAAATAGCCGAAAGACGTCTTGAGAATCTGCAACAAGTGCGTCGGTTTAGTCGATAAAGAAGGAACCGACTTTCCCCGCATAATATTTCATTAATTAAATCCACGAAAGAAGCTTCTCTTAATGATTTTTTTTATGAATTTAACGCGCGAATGAAACTCCGTCATTTTTGATCGACCAAACAAGTCGCTCGGAAGTCTCAGGAACGAAGAGAAAATCAAGATGGCGGATGACTCACTTTGCCGAAGAACTCGATGGAGAGGACGCAAAATTTTCCGGCTGTTATCAAAAGTGGGACCCTCGCGCGAGTCATTATTAACAAAAGTGCCTTGGCGTGACGTCGTGACAGGACGCCCCAATTGCATTCGTACGTTGCGTAGGCGAATGCAGTGCTCTGTCAAAATATTAATACATTCTTTTTTACCTAGTCGACAACTTAACGAACAAACCTGGTAATTTGGAATTTAAATTCCCGACCGTTAAACTGCAAATTAATGTACTCGTTTTCTATAATATTTCAACGATTGTTATTTATAATCGGGTACTTTTTAGACAGTTCGTGAATGAAAAATCGTGAATCGTGAATCAGAAGTTCGTGAATGAAATTCCACGGTTACGGTAAGTTTCATAACCTTAAATTTCAAAATTAAAATTTGAAGAACTGCCTTTTGTTTATTACAATTACAAAAGAATTCGCGTAACATTGTAATCGTGAACTATATTTTCGTTGCAAGAAGAATCTTCAAGAATATTTTTTATCAATACTTATTGTAAAACTACGCTAAAATACTACAATTAAAAGTAAGAAATTTCGTACCGAAACTCCGACAAACAAGTAATATGTCCCAAAAATCCTTCATTATCGACAGGACTTACTCTAATTATAACTTCATAAAAAATACCATGAAAAAACGTTATAAAATATTGAAACAAATACTTATACGAAAGATGCCAGTCCTTTGGAAGTACTAAAACTGTCAAACATTGTGAAATCGTAATAAAAAAATAGTTGATAGCATTATGAAAAATGAGGTGAGCGCTGAAACTTCCATATTTAATTTCAATCGACTAATTCAAAATGTCTGACAGCGTAAAATTGAATATTGTTTATTAACAATGAAATTTTACTATCTTCTTTTTTATTCCGCTCGTTAAAAAACCATGAATCATCTGTAATCATACTATTTACCGAAATTTAATGAGCAGAAAGGTTTCCTTACCTCGGAGATAATACATTCACCCATGTAGCAATACACCAACATGTGCATCATGACGAAAAGAAGAAAGAAGGTCATAATAATCGTCTCGAAAAGATGCAACTGTTTGCCATCGCCTTTTGCAGCCTGAAATCAAATGTCTAATTCGTAGGAGCGAAGTTTACGGCGAAATTGTCCACTTACCATGTAAATCAGGTAACCTTGAAAGCACATTTGTATGACGCAGACGAGAACTTGAAAAAGCAGCAGTTTATTGAAGTGCTCTTCGATCGACGTGCCAAATCTTCAATGCATTTTATGTATTGTACAAAATTGTTTATTACATGAAATTATTTTTGAAGAAAGTAATAAAAATACGCTTACATCGGTTATGAAAGTAAATATCATTGAAATATGTCTTAAAATCTACTTTAAAATAAGACTTCTAGGATTGAATAAATATCGATGAATAGGATGAAAATTACTGAGTTATGGATTTATGCATCTATTCTCTGCTTCTTCCTATTATTAAAAAGATGATTATTCTCTAACCCACTGTAACCCACTCTAACCCACTCTAACCCACTCTAACCCGCTCTATGCCTCTCTACTGATTTTTATTAAAAATGAAACAAACAAAGGATAAATAAATAGGATTAATGAAAACCACCTAATGAGATGTTGATGCCTGCGTATGACCGTCGTCAACTTCTGCCACGCTTCTTCAAGGTCGACTTTCTCCTCGTTCTCCGGTGTGAGATGTTTTATCTCGTGCCGTAAATTCACGTACTGTCCGCACGCGTGAAAAACGAGTATCGTCATCAAACCGTGCATCCCATCGAACGTGAAAATGGCACACTGAATACCCATTATCTGGCCAATCACCATCAACTCGTACATCGGTGAAGACTGCACGTCGTACGGGTACCTATTTTAAATCCGATTCAGTTAGTTTTCATGCTCATTAGCTACAGTTGCAAGGTGGATGTATATCAGCATACGATCTGATTCCAATATGTAAGTTAGAGTGCGTTAGAGTAGGTTAAAATAGGTTAGAGTGGGCACTATTAATATTATCAATCGATGATCGATAGAAACCTAGTTTCTTAGAGAAGGATGTGTACAAGCAAGAAAGAGAATAACACATACGTGTAAAAAAGAAGAGAAGAGAAGGTGTAGATCTTTAAGTGGATGTGCACGGTGCCTTTAAAATAACATGCTTAAATTTGTTTTCTAACAGTACCAACTGCGGTAAAACATGTGCCTGTCCTCCTTGCTGGCGCGAATGTTGAGGTAAGTTTGGAGAATGAAATAGAGGGTGACCATGAATTCTGTGAGCCAGAAGCAACCGATGCAAATCATTTTTGTGTGTCTCACGCTATCCAACATGACCCGACGCTCACGAGGGTCCTTCGCATCCTTCCAGTCCTGTATTACTACCGACACTAACGGCCTTATATCTTCAGAGAAGGAATTTCAAAAAAGAAAAAGAAACGACAAAGTTAGGGAAATACAAAGAAATTCATGGTTTTCATGTGAGAGTAGGTTAGAGTGGGTTAGTATTACATCAACGATGACAGTAAAATAATAGGCCTAAAATTATGTTTAAATCGATGCAACAATCGAAAGGTAAATTGCCAAAAGAGATTGCCATTTAAAATTGCCAAATTTCGGAAATACTTTTACGCAATATTTAATGATAACTCTACCTACTGTGCTCAAGTGCTAGAAATAAATATCTCCTTTTCTTACCGTCGATGTAATATCGAAAGGTGAATGTTTTGAGCAGGGCCGTGAGATCCAAGACATTTACTATCGAGAGATTCTCAATGGTAGCCGTCATGTCTCCCCAGCAGAATGCAAGGTCGAGCATTTGCGGAATCACCATGAAATACGAAAGTATGAACACCGGGATGAGGAATTTGTATTTCACGTGGAAAGGGGCCGTCTTGAAGCACACTTCCGGGTCTGGCCATAGTCCCGAGATCTTCAAAATCCGTCGGTTAAAACCAATCGCGTGGTCCAGGTCTGTTTCATTAAATTCCACATATTTTCTTCATCAAGAACTCGGTCGTATCGATTGTAAACAAATCATAACGTTAAATAGTAAATACAAGACGTCATGAAACATATCTATTGCATTAAATCGTATTTCATTAAATTGTCATGCACGTTTGTTAAATTACAATTTTTTTGCGAAGAAATGAATTTATTAATTCCTCTCCTACTTACACTTCTAAAATCCTGTTTTTCTTTCTTTTTTCAATTATTACTTATTAGATCTTTTTTTTAAATCACGGTTTTCATTGATTCCTTTGCTTTTTAGTACGGTATTTTACCTTTCTCCAAGTCCGGAGGAGCGATGTCCTCGCGATCGTCCAACTCTTTCCGGCCGAAGAGGAAGTCGAAGGAAAACGCGTTGGTCGGCATTGCAGAAAACGTGAGACGAAGATTCGACGCGCGAATGCAGCAAACTTTTCGCCGACGACCCTCCGGCAAATCGTTCACGAATAAATCATAACCCGGTCGGTAATGATGGGCATTCCGCCGGTGCAGATCGGTTAGCGAGAATTTTTTAACGGGACAATCGCCCGATTATCGATTACCGACCGTTCAGCGCGCAAAACCAGTGAATTTTTCATGCGAAAAACCAACAAGTGCGAACTTTAGGCTGTCATTTTAACCGGCTACTCCGCAACTGGAAACTCAAGTTTTTTTTCCTGAACCTAAGGAGACAGAGAGGCGTATTTGCATACGCGGAATCGCAGGATTTTCAAATAACACCAGGAAGTCGTTTGTCGTAGACAGAAATAGAGTTGACGGAAATTTTCAGTGCTGTGAAGTTTATGAAGTTCTTCATGTCGTTTTTGTAAGTTAACAAAGAAAGTGGTGAACAGTGAAATATCATTAAACAAATTACGGAAGATGATAACAAATATTGAAGTATTAGTACATTTTGTTTTCAACAGAGAAATCATTTCAAATTCCACGAGACTTGATAAAGGAAGTGGCGAACAGTAAAGTACAATTAAATGAATTACGGAAGATGGGTGTTCATTTTTCTAAAATTGTAATTAGTAAACGAAATAATTATTTAAAGTAATTTATGAAATATTAAAATAAAGAATTATTTAAAGCTTTTTTATAGTAATTAATAAATGTAAGGAATCATGGATGTTACATGAAAAGTGTTGAGCAGAATTTTTTTTTTGTTAAATTGAGTAACAGATATACATTTTGTGTAAAAATAAGACAGTATCTCCTGCATGTTTGTTCATTGTTATATTTATATATTTCGTCATACAGGGGTGTAGTCTGCGTGAATTAATACGAATACGTGGATAAAAATGCAACACATAACGACAGGCCGAAAATCGGACGGTAAGTGAAAAATGATGTGATAAATAAGTGGCTTAAAAGTAATTAATGTCTAAGGGAGCAATTTCATTGTTCGTAAATAGCATTTCGCACGGATCCGTGCGAGCACACACTTTTTTTTATAAATCTCTAACGGTGTGCGCGTGAATAATTGTTCATACGCGTATATTTACAGAGCTATAGGAATATAAAAAATATTAACGGACATTATTTCGCGCCGTTGGCCGTTAAAAAATGCCTAAAATTACGGACGGATTACATTCGGTTAGTTTAATGTCTAAGAATAGAAATACTTTTGCAGCGTGAAGAAATTTGATGAGTTTTTCTTCCGAAGAAAAGTATTATACGCGAGATCATAGTCAATCGACGAATAAACAGTTCTCAGCTCGAAGAAACTTTGACTTTTCGTGGAAATTGTGATATATTCTTCGAATAAATTCACTGAAATTCCGCCATTTTATGGACGAAGAGAAAATTCGAAACGAAGAAGTTTCTTCGAGCAGGGATACTGTATGTGGTTCATGAAGTGCACTTATTAATATAAATGTTAATGTAAATGTACATTATACTCGCACGAGTTGTTTGTATCACAAGTTGAAATACGAACGTTTGTCTCAGAGGCAGACGTATTTGCGATTGGCAGTGATTTACTTTAAACTTCAGCAATGGCGACCATTTTGTTATCATGTTACCGCCATTTTCGATCCATTTTGACTCCATTTTGTTGCGAACCTCACACCATGTTAGCGCCATTTTGTTACCGTTTTTAATTCATTTTAGCGCCATTTTGTTGCCAAACGACCGCCATTTTATCACCTTACACACTTTTTTATGCAACAGGAAGAATTTCGAAGTACTTTGTGCGTAAATCTCTGAATACCAATTCCAAATATTTCCTAACCTTACTCGAAAACAAAAATCTTGTACTCACGATTAACCATAACTATTTTAAAGTAATGTAATTGGCATTGACCACTAATTTATAACATTCTACGGCAAAAAAGTGGCATATTGTTTCATCATCGGCAGTTTTTATACATTTTGTTCGAGCATAGTGAACAAAATTATTTTTCTTCTTTCTTTCTTCCTCGCCTCTCTACTTAAATATAAATTGTGTATATTTTGTTTGTACAAACAACTTAATTGCCGAGCTAAATTCGACAATTATTTGACCTCTGAGGTCTCAAAAAAATTGGCAGTTCGAAAAATTCATCTCCGACTACCTTAAACGGCAAGTAATTAATTTTAGAAAATTGTTATTATTATCCTTCGTGCTCTTTGAGACGAAGCTATAAAAATATTACATTAAAATTCGCTTGTGCATTGCTGGCCGTTTAAAACGACATTAAAAATTACGTTTACAACGAATAAAATACTAACAATTACATACATTGAATAAACAATATCCATAAAATACAATTTCAACGACCAAATGTTTACGTTACATCGTTGAATTATATGTAAGAAAAACGATTTCTTAAATACACAATAATTGTCTAAATTAATACATACTTTCCACCATTTTAATTGCAGCTTTGTTAACATAATAATATGATGTTTCATATCAGCGAATTTTAGTCGCCGTTTTTTGACATTTTTATTTGATTTTGTTAATTTTGCCAGACGAGGTTAATTCGAATAAAAATGTAGCTTTTAAGCTACTGCAGTCTTCGATCTCGTGGCTTTGTAATAAAAATTTGCTCTAAACAAATTAAATGAAACCTATGATCCGCAGAAATTTGTTTACCGATCTTGTAACGGAAATTTCAGCGATTTTCTGTGATACACAGTTTTCTGTTTTATCGAAAATTTTCATCCTTTAAAAACTGTACTCGTTTAACGCGATACCTAGAAAATATTCTTAAATATTCCTTAAATATTCTTAGAAATCTCAAGTTTTCTGAGGAATTGGGTAAATACCCAGTCGTCGTTATCAGTGTGATGTAGTCTTACTAAAGACTAGGTTAGTCAACATAAATATCTTCTTAGATTGGGGTTTACATTGTCATTTTTAACTTTTGCGTTAGATAATCGTGTCAATGTCATCAGATTTTCTAAAAGGACATCAAAACTCTTCAGGAACTAAGTTTCCCTTTTTTCCTATTTCTTCTAGTTTCCCTCTTCAAGAAAACCTTAGTTCTCTTCATGAAATAATCCTCGTTCTTCTTCTGCTTATTGTTTCTTACCGTCCTTCATCAGTCAGGTTGATTAATATACAAATCTTAACCTCAAAATATTCAACAACCAAACAATTCCAAACAATTTTCTTTTCCTTCTAAATTTTCCTTGCATTCTCTTCACGAATGAACACACGTAGAACACATAAACCTAGAATACCCTTTACATGGCCGTTTCTAAGGGCTGACTCTTGCTCAAACTGCAAAGCCCACTCTAACCCGGATCCTTGATGAAATAATTCTCTTTTCCTGCTCATTCTTTCCTCCTAATTTCTTCGTTAATGGACACACACAACACGTGGACCTAGAATACCCTTTACGTGGCCGTTTCTAAGGGCTGATTCTTGTTCGAACCGCAAAGCCCACTCTAACCCTGATCCTTGATGAAATAACTCTCTTTTTCTGCTCATTCTTTCCTCCGAATTTCTGCGCTAATGGACACACACAACACATGGACCTAGAATACCCTTTACATGGCCGTTTCTAAGGGCTGATTCTTGCTCGAACCGCAAAGCCCACTCTAACCCTGATCCTTGATGAAATAACTCTCTTTTTCTGCTCATTCTTTCCTCCGAATTTCTTTGTTAATGGACACACACAACACGTGGACCTAGAATACCCTTTACATGGCCGTTTCTAAGGACTGATTCTTGCTCGAACCGCAAAGCCCAAGGAAACCTTGATCCTTGACGAAACAATTCTCTTTCTTCCTAATTTCTTTGTTAATGGACACACACAACAAATGGACCTAGAATACCCTTTACATGGCCGTTTCTAACGGCTGACTCTTACTCCTGGCCGCACCTGACAACTGCGTCAACTCCGTGGGTTCTAGCAAGAACGCGTCAAGATTCGTTTCGAGCAACGCTTCGCTCTTAGACCTCAATGGTTTCTCTTCGCCATTGTCCAAATTCGTCTCGAGAAGTGCCTCGCTCCTGGGTCTGCCTTCATCGAAATGATAGGGGTGCGGGGGCAATGGCGGACGGAATTCTCCGTCAGCAACGTATTCCGGAACTGGTTCCGAAGCTCTGCTCGGGGCGAGGTTTCCTGAATCGAAAGCCACGCGGGGATCGTACTCCTCGACGACGTAAGGCCTCGATGCTTCGATGTCCCGTTTCAATTCCCCGATTGAATCTGTCAGCGCCATACTTGAGTGCAACGGCAAGGTAGACGCATTGTTCAGGTAGGAACTCTCGGTCGTAACGTCGGTCGTTGGACTTTCGTCCTGGGCAACCTGATAAAAAAGATCCTTCGATTCAATCTAAACTTCTTTATAGAGATTTATATTAATTTATAGATAAATTATGGGCATTTATTCTATTAAAAGATTGATCAATGGTTTCCGTATTTGTGGGAAGTTATAGATAAATGATGGATATTCAAATATACAATGGTTAATAAAAAGTTTATGAGCACTTTTGTATAGATTTATATTAATTTGTAGATAAATTATGGGCATTTAGAAATTCATAGATATCAAAAAATATAATTGTTATAATAATTTATAGAAATATCTAAAAAGAGTGTAACCTGAATGTCAGCTAATAAGAATGTACTACAAGATTATTTTATAAAATTAGTACATTCTTCTACATACATTCTTCTTCAATAAGAATGAACTAATATTACTATATTAGTCCATGTTTACCATATTATAGAATAAGAATAGAATAAGAATAACAATTGAATATATTTGAATGTACCGATTGTTACACTCGATTTCGTTTGAATTCGAAAAACCTAGAAGTAAATTAGAAAAAAAGGAAAAATAGAAACCTCGCTAACTGCCCCAGAATGCCAGCCGTTGGTCCTCGAGGCAAAAGTCGAATGATTTCTGAATCCTTCGTTCCTGTATGCCAAATCGAAGACCGGATTGTCACCGCTGTTGAGACCGCCGGGAAATCCTCGACTTCCGGTGATTCCTTTGAGGTCGCTCGTGCTCGGGGAATAACGGGGATTGTGGGCCTCGTAAACGTCGTAGCTCTGGTTGTCCTCCAGCGAGGAATTCAGCTGGGATTTGTCCATCGAGTCGAGACTTCCGCCCGTCAACATCCGCCGGTAATCCAGGGATTTCGAGTTCAACGTGTCCGTCGATTGCTGCTTTGTCTGGAAGAAAAAGGATACAAATAAAGATACAAAAGGATGTAAATGAAGATATACTGTTAATGTGTCTGAAAACACTGAAAAAATGATAATTCAATAGAAAAGTTGTAGGAAATTTCTGATTAAATATAAAAACAGATAAATACTATGTACATATACATGTATTTGACATTATTTATTATAAAGTAAATGCTATCAATCTTTCTATTGTATCTCTCTTTTATCTGGTCCATTATAATGTGAGATTATTAATGAATTAATACTCTATTTACCGGAATTGGTTTGCGACGATAAGCCAGCTCGGTGAAACCGGAAGTGGAGCCTACGGAACGCAAAGAATGCAGGGACTGCCTGATGGAATTTCGTCGCTCGAGTCTCTCGAGTTTACGTTTCTTCGATTTCGAAACCCAAAGGACAATTGCCGCGGTGAGGAAAGCCAGGGCTACTCCCACGGCACCGAGGACACCCATGGCGACGATGTCCTTACGCCAGGAAAAGGGGTCGATGTAAACACTGGGGTCTAAAGAAAAAAGAAAAGGTATAAACGAATGATAAAAAAACGGTTTACGAAGATAAAGGAAACAAAAAGATGTGACTGAAGAAATTCAGATAAGAATTATCACAGCGACATGTTTGGAAAAAAATGATAAGAAACTGTTAAAAGAAAGTCTCGACGAAATATAAAGAAGTAATTAAAAAAGAAATACAAAGGGAATAATGAAATGATAGTGCAATAAAGATTTTTTAAACATTAAAAGTTATTAACAGAAGATTCATAATATGACAGTGAATATGCAATTGAAATATTAATTAAACTAGGAATAGAAAACTTGTAAGAGTTTCACATTTAATTAACTGATTAAAAGAGCTTCATAATAATAATTCCCTTATAATTTCTTCGTGATTAACAGCTAAGTTTTTCTTCAAGCAGATCTTGTTATTTGGATTAATATTCTTTAAATGGAATTTATACGTAGCTAATTCGCAAGTTTTTCTTCAGTTTTTCTACAGGCAATTTTATTATCTGGATGAATATTCTTTAGATGGGATTCAGACACACCTATTTCGCAAACGAACGGATTGGGTTGAGCGCAGAGATCGACCTCGAGTGTTTGGTAAGTGAACATCGTGCACTGATCGACTCGTTCCAATTGTTGGACCCAAACTCGTTCGGAATAGTCGAAACGTTCCTGCTGTTTTCGCAAGAAACGCCAAAGGGACAAATAATCGCCCATGATGAACGGCATAGAAGCATTGGCCGACTGCAAAAATAAAGAAAACATTTATTTCTTCATTAATATTCTATTTTTACCTTCTTCAAGTGTTCCTAATATTTTTCTTTAGGTGAACTTAACAGTTTTGTTTAAACTATTTTTGTATAAGCACAAACATTCATTTCTTCATTAATATTCTATTTTTACCTTCTTCAGCTGTTTCTAATTCTTTTCTTTAGCTAAACTTAACAGTTTTGTTTAAACTATTTTTGTATAAGCACAAACATTCATTTCTTCATTAATATTCTATTTTTACCTTCTTCAGCTGTTTCTAATTCTTTTCTTTAGCTAAACTTAACAGTTTTGTTTAAACTATTTTTGTATAAGCACAAACTGATTTTGTATTATGTAATAACAACAAAATAGATAAAATCAAACGTAAATGAGTTTGACACGCAGTAATTGATCCTTTTTTTTAGGAAAGAACATTGTTAATTCTTACCCGACAGAAATCCCTGGCGCTGTAAAAATCCATCGGTGCCCCAATGTAAATGTAACAAGTATCGCCGACGAGATCCCAGGCGGGGGGGCATTTCCCGTTTAGGACGGACCTGTTGTTCATGTGGAAGGGTTGGTAGTCGACCTGCAGGAGTTCCGGGGAATCACCTCGGTCGCGAATTCGCCCGGCAACAGCCAAAGTTTCGTTGTAACCCCACCAATTGTGTCGTGCGTCAACGTGCGATCGCCACATTTCCAATTGCCTGTGGAAAAACGTCATTTTTAAGTCGTAACAACGAAAAACAAAGTTCTGTATCGTAATAACGTAAACTGTAATATTTGTTTATCATAATGCTTACGTTATAGTACGTTTTTGCATGCAACGAAAAGTAAAATAACGTGAAGCGTAATTTTATGTCCTAAATACGTAAATCATCGTTTTCCTTTTCTTTTTTTCGTTTTCTTTTCTTTTTCTTTTCTTTTTCTTTCCGTTTTGTTCTTTTTTCTTCAAATTGACGTAAAGCGTAATTTTACCTTCTGATAACGCAAAGCGTAATTCTAAATTATGATAATAAGTGAAAATTAATACTCACGTTGACCTGTTTGTTGTAAGCATTTCGTAATCGTTGTCAGGATTGAAGAAAACATTGTCGACGTACTGTTGGCCAGCAGTTCCGGCAATAATTGTGCTTCGACCATCGCGGTCAACAGCATAATTTCTATAAAGTATAACATTTTTCCAATTATCTTTTACATTTACAAAAAAATAAGATAGGAATATTTTCTTAATAACGTGACAATTTTGCGGGTTACGGTTTTTATAATTTCTTAAGATTCATTAATCTGTTATTCTTCAAGGTAAAATTAATAAAAAATTAATGTAAATTATCATTAGCACACTAAAAATAATATTCAATGCTTCTATATTTTTCTATAGTGAAAAAGGAATGAAGAATATGTGTTTAATAATTTGACAATTTCGATCAATTAGTAAACAGTATTTGAAAATGACTCACTTGTAAAAACCGTTGTGCGAAGTAGTTTGGTAAATCGGTAGACGAACTCGATCGAATCCCGAAATTTCCAGAAGATGCAATCCCAGATTGGCTTGCAAATAATTCAAGGTCATATTACTGACGACTTGCTTCAAAATGATGTTGCTGTCGTAAGGTGCGTTGTTGGAAATGAAATAATTCCGGAATATCGTTACTTCCTGATAAGGACTGCTCTGTCGACCTTCCACGTATCTGTCGTAAGGAAAAAGTTTATTCTCAAACTGTCGTAAAAAAAGTTTATTCAAATAAACTACCTCAAAAATACGCCAGGAAATAATAGACAAAGATCCATGAATTACGAGTTCTATTGCGATTTTCGTTATTTCTATCACAAATTTCTATTGATTTCAATGACGAATTTTAAATTCTGTTTTAGGAAATATAAACTTACAGGGCGGGTTTGTTAAAGTTTTCCGCAAAAAGATTATTGTGGATCCAACCCTTCAGGGAAGTCGCAGTTCCTCGCGAATCCGCGCGAACCGAAAGTCCACCCTCATTGCGACGTACCAAATTATTCTGCAAAAAAGATGTACAAATTTACGTTAAAAATAAAGTGCTAATAGTTGATGCATAACAATAAATATATATTTAATAGCTAAGAGTCATTTTTATAATAACTTCGTAATAACTGATAGTTATTATAAAAAACATAGAATATAAAATGAAGAAATAGAATATTACAAAATGGCGGCTGGTGTAAAACAAAATGGAAGAAAAACGTGAAGATATAAATTATTATAAGATAGAAATAGGTATAAGACAAATTAGACGGAAAATATTATAAATTATTCTTATTGTTAATAGTACTATTACAAATTAATTTTCTATAATTAATAATGAAGAATTATTGCTTAATAATTATGAATCGCTGACAGTTAATAATCAAACTAATTTCGACAAGTAATTGTTCAATATTTAATTGTTATTTTGTGAATTAATTGTTTATAAGTAATTACTTACCCGAAAGTAGAGAGACTGCGTGTTCTGCACGTCCATCCACACTGCACTTTTGCAGGTGGAGAAATTTCCGTATAATTTCTCGCAATTGTTTACGAATTGATTGCGTTCGAGGGTAATTATTGCGTTTACTTCTCCCGCACTGGCATATCTCACCGCCCCTTCGCGGCTATTTGATATTACGGAGTAGGAAATGTTGTGCTGCACATCCCGATCTAAAAGAAGAAGAATAAAGATTAATGGAATAGTCAATAAGCAAAGAAATAGTTAAAGAGGCAAATAATAAATCAACCTGTGTAACAATAAATGTTAAAACTTTTGTAAAAAGTAAGGATGGAAGACGAGACATTATTATTAGTTAAAGAAATAGTTAGAATAAGTGAAGAATTCAGTTCGGAATATATGCAGGTGAAATGAAGAAATAAGTTGGTACAAAAAGCAACGTATTAGCTAAAAATTTTCGCTAAAATTAGACTAATGTCAAATGTCAAACAGATTCGACTAAAAAGCGATGTATTAAATAAATTAAATAACGATGTAAAACAGGAAACTGACTGAATCCAATGGCGGAAATGGGAAGAGTGACGACTTCCGCAATAAAACCATGCACGTTGCTCGCTCCGTTGGCGAAAAGTCGAACACTCAGACTGGGTTCGCGAGTTCTGAACAATTTTTTCTCCAGCGGACTGTCCGCTTCCAAATGACCGATTACTTTTGCCGTAATATTGTATATGTCGCCGTCGTAAAGCGTTATTCCATCGGCACGACCCGGTTTTCCAGTGGAATTGAAAAGATTAAACTGCAAAAGCCTAGAAAAAACAATGAAAAATGTATCATTCACATGAATGAAAAAAATAGAAATATGCAAATATAAATATTAAGAAATCTAAAAAAAGGTTTGACAATTGAAATAAAAAATTACAAACAAATGTTTCCTTAAATAAACTTTGAATACTGCACTAATTAACTTGGAATGACGAAAGTGAATTAAACTCTAAGCAACTCCATTACATAAACAAACAAATTTAATAAATGTTGGAAATAAAATGATTTGATGTAAATGAATTTATTCAAACTTACCTAAAACCAAACGGTTTTGCTCTGTACGCGCTGCGGAATATTTTGACGCAATTAACAGGATTATTGTCATATTTGTAATAAACCAAAACCCGTTCTTCTATGCTGATTTCTTTTGTCGTGTCGCAAATGTCGACCATGCCGAAAAGATGGTAAGGAACGTTGAGGTCCTTGATGGGCGTGAAAGAACTTTCTTCCGCTTCTCGTCCTTCCCCTGTCATGGATAAAACGTTCACGCCGTTACCAAGGACATTGTCGATGACGTTGAACAGAAGCTCCACCTGGAAATGAAATGACAGAATTTCAAACATTTCATATACTCAACTTTTCGGTCCGTCAACTCGTGAATTCTTCAATTCTTTATTAATCAACTCGTCAATTCTTCAGCAACCCAGTTCTTCAGCTACCTAATTTCGCAGCTACCCAGTTCCTCAACTGTCCACTTCCTTAGCTACCCAGATCCTCAATTATCCAGTTCCTGAGCTACCCAGTTCCTCAGCAATCTACTTCCTCAGGTACCCAATACTTCAGCTACCCACCTCCTTAGCTATCCAGTTTCTCAACTATCCAATTCCTCAGCTATCCAGTTCCTCAGCTGCTCAATTCCTCAGCTACCCAGTTCCTCAGCTACCACATTCCTCAGCTACCACATTCCTCAGCTACCACATTCCTCAGCTACCACATTCCTCAGCTACCACATTCCTCAGCTACCACATTCCTCAGCTACCACATTCCTCAGCTACTCAGTTTCTCAATTACCTAATTCCTCAACTGCCCAATTCCTCAACTACCCAGTTCCACATCTCCTCAACTCCTCAATTCCTCAATTCCTGGATCTCAACATCCCGCAACTCTTGAATTCATTAACCCCTTACCTCCTGAACAATTTTGCTTACCGTGTGGGTCGGTGAAATAACGTTGATCCCATGATAGGCGCTCTGATCAACATTGACGTGAACAACGGCCGGACTCTTCATGATAGACTGTACCGCGGCTGCCTTCTCGTTATGCAGAATCCCAGCTCCAGTGATATTCACGTACTTCAATACGGACTCCACTCGTCTGACAGTCTCATGCGTGACAACATCATGTATTCTATGTTCGTAGAGATGATGCTCGAATTCTCCATTGGCTATACGTATGCCCGCCCAGTAATCCTTGTTGGCCTCGATGTTCCTTTCTCCGCAATTCAGGAACACGAATTTCCCGTCCCAGGAGCAATCGTGTCGATGACCAAACAGTTGACCGTTTAAACGGATTTGACAATCCTCCAGGGTTTCCTCGTCTCCCGCGCATTGCAGGGGCTCGGGCCAAGACCAAACGCGGCTCAGGGATCCCGGGTGAAGCTCGTAACGACGGTCGTAGGAAACGTAAACGTTCAGGGAATCGTGTCCCAATTGACGACAGGCAACCTGGCCGTTTCGTTCCGTGAAACGGAAGTCGCACAGAGGAATCCATTGAAGAGTCGTCACGTTGAAGAACTCGAGGAACCCTAATGCAGGAATTCAGAGATTGAAGCGAGTTAGAGTGGGTTAGAGTGGGTCAGAGTGATTCAGTTAGTCCATTAAATAAGAGTAAACTAAGTACGCAAAAAAATGATTAAAAAGAATAAGAGTATATGAGAGCATAGGAAATAATTGCAACATTCAATTTGCAATAGGAATTGACTAAAAACAGTAATTAATTTAGGAGAAGAAATTAAAGAACTCAGAATGAAAATAGTGAAAGATTAATGAAATAACATATATTTAAAACTGCAAACTGAAATTTTAAAAGCTTCAAAATGCAGATCGATTTGTAAAATTGATTAAATGTCATATACTTCCAAATATTGCTTGACTCAACATTAACCTTGTTAACAATGACTTGTTATTAGATCCTAACATTAAATCTGCCCTACCTTCTTTGTTTAGCGCTGAGCACCGTCCATCTTTGCAAAGTCGAATGGTTTCCCCGACATTCGCGGGGACATTGCTCGCGGTTCTCGGAGCGACGAGTTTCTCGCTAATCGAATTCTCGCTGCGTTCAATGGGTCTCATGATAATTTCGTGACCGGGGCTTCCGACGGCCTTGAGAGTCCCGAGGACGAGGATCCCGACGTTAGCGGCGAACTCCATCACGACGTCCGGGTAAATGTGTAACGTAGCTTCCGGCATTACGGTAATGTCCGACCTGATGACGTAGGGCTCGGACCGAGCGTGCAAGGACAAACTTTCGACGATCCGGCCACCAAGGTTATCCAGGTCCACGTCCGAGCCGATTTGCCAGGAAGCCGAAACCGACGCGTCCAGGGAGTCGGACGTTAAGTAAGGACGGTAATTAGCAACTGCGTGGTCGTTCCAGTCGTCAAAGTCAAAGATTCTGCGTCTACAGAAGAAAAGACATAGGTTAGAGTGGGCGAAAAATGGGTTAGAGTGGGTTAAAGTGGGTTACAGTTAATTACATTCGATTAGAATGAGTCAGATTTAGGTTAGAGTGGGTGAAAAATGGGTGAGAGTGGATAAAGAATGTATTAGAGTGGGTTAAAGTGGGTTAGAGTTAAGTACATTCGATTAGATTAAGTCAGATTTAGGTTAATGTTGGCGAAAAATGGATTAGAGTGAATAAAGAAAGGATTAGAGTGAGTTAGAGTGGATAAAGAATGGATTGGGTTCAAGTCAAAGTGGGATAGAGTGACTTATATTTTGTTTAGAATGCATCAGAGTTAAATTCGGTTAAATTTAGTCAGATTTAGGTTAGAGTGTATTAGACTGTTATTCTGGATTAGACTAATTTATACATAGCAACATTTATAGTAGTAACAGTATTGTTATTCGTAACACTAAATACATTTATTCTCTACTTACTGTTAGTAACAATTCTATACTTATTGTTATTAAAAATCTACTGCTTTAGACCTTAAAGTTTCTACAACCTCCCCTCCTTCTTATGTTACATCTTACCTTATCTGAGCATCGTTGAAGGTTCCCCACCAATTTTCTGAGACGTCGACAACGTTATTGATCTTGGCCGTTCTGATGCCTGCGAGTAATTCATAATCCAGGGAATTGTCCCCGAACAAATTCCTGTTAACCCGGACCTTCTGAATTCCTCGGAAACCAACTACGTAGGTCGGTCCTTCGTAGGACCTTCTCCCCGGTGGCCTTTCGTAGAAATTCTTCTTAATTTCGTTATTAAAGAACCTCGCGTCTACGTCGCCGAGGATTTCCGATTGGCTGTCAGCCTTGAATTCCACCATGTAGATCCCTGAATTACCGTCGATCTTGTTGTTATCAATTTTCATGCGCTTCTCCATTCCCCGAATGGAAATCAGTCCGTTCTTGCATCTGTTGCCCTCGAAACGATTGTTCGTCGCGTTGAAAACTGCAAAATGCCCGTCAACGACGAAGGCGAAGTTTTCGTTGTCCCTCCAGGTGTTGTTGCCCAGGTATAAACTGTGCGTGAAGTTTTCGTTGTACTTCCAAACGTCCGGCAAAAGGACCTCAAAGCCTCCAGCCCGGTTCCTCTCGATCGTACTGTCCTGGATGATCCAATGGAAAAGATTGTTCGAGTGCCGAGCGTCACGACTGAACTGGGAAATTCCTTTCCCGTTGTCCGTCACCAAACTGTCGTTCAAGTAGATCGAAATCTCCGACATGTTGGTTTCGAGAATGTTCCAGTGCGGGGAGTTTATGTAAATCGCTTCTTCTTCGTTGTGCGAAATTTCGCAGCCCAGGAATTGCAAACTCTCGTTTGCCTTGCGAAGAAAATGCCCGCCCAATTCGTCCAAGTAACGGTTATAAAACGAAGCTAACACTCCGCGACGGTTCCCTTTTATTCGAGTTTTCGAAATCAGCAGGGTAGGGATCGGACCGCTGATTATTTTGTTACGCACCGCCTAGGAAATTAAACGACAACATTTTAAGAATACAAAATAGATCTAAGACGTTTCAATAAATTTACTTTAACTTATCAATCAACAATTTTAGATGCACAAGGTAAATGTAAAATGTTTTACTCTATTTTGTTCAAATACCATGATCAATTTAGACGATAAAATTTCCGTCAATTTCAATGTTAAAACGCATTTTAAAAAACAGTTTATTTGCACCGTGCAATTATTATGTTAACAAACATTTTTCTCGTACAATAGGGAACTTTGGTTCATTATAAAATCTATTATTAAATAAGTTTTTAATACACTAAATAAGTAAATACCCAAAAATGATTCGAAACAGTGTTTAAAATATTTAATATTAATGTCAAATACAGAACAGATTGTGATTTATACAAATTGGTAACAAATGTCGTAAATAAATAATTTGGAGAATGAATAAATAAAAAAATAATATTGATATGAAATAATGCAATGAATAAATACCTGTACAGGTGCCCGGAATGACGTAATCACCATAACTGCTCCGCCAATGGGATTTTCGCCGCTTTCGTATTCCAAAACGACGACGAAGGAACTGGAAGAAACCGGAAATACCGTCAAATCTCGCTTCACGTGCCATATGTTGCGTTTCCGGTGAAGATGCTGAGAATCGTGAAGAATAATTTCCTCGGTGCTGCGATTTTCTATGGGATTAAGGAGTTGTATTCCGATCACGTAACCGGGAGTGCACTGTAAACAAATTTAATGTAAGTATTACGGTTTAATCAAAAAGAAATAAAGTGTATCAAATGTTAAATGAATTAAATAAGTTCAATGAATTTAGATGAACTTTGAACAAATTAAATGCATTTAAAGAAATGTTAAATATATTGAATATGTTTAATGTAATTTTCAATCGCTTGAAGAAATTTAAATGAATGTTAAACGAATTGAAACAGATTCAATAAACAACTCTTAGAGTACATAGATAATTTAACTAAATTCCATATAATTTAACTAGTGAGATTCTGTAAAAACTTTCATACAATAAACTATAATGTTGTAAGTTATATTGTTGTAATAATAATAATAATAATAATAACAATAATAATAATAATAATAATAATAATAATGTTTGCACTAATAGAAACATAAAAATGTTAATAACATATTTGATAAATTACATAATAAGTTATAACACATAAATGTGCAGTTCAATATATTTATAAATAAATTCTAAAAAAAAGTTTAGAAAATCTGTAAATATTTCTAATAATTAAATGAACGAATTAATATTGTAATGCTGACTTTGATATTAAATGAATACTGAACAAATTCTAAATGAACGAATTAATACTGTAATACTGACTTTGATATTAAATGAATACTGAACAAATTCTAAATGAACGAATTAATATTATAATACTGACTTTGATATTAACGAAGCGATGTATAGATTGGCCATTTCCTTTGGCCGTGACGATATACTTGGTTTCCCCATCAGCCAGTTGAATATCATCGACTTGCCGGGGGATAAAAATTGGATCGTAAGGCGAATCAGCTGTGCTGTCAATCGCTTTCAAAAACCATCCGGCGAATTCCCTTTGCTGAAGAGCCGAGAGGGCAGGATTGTGTCGAATCCCCGAAACTTTGTTGTTTTCTATTCGCGAGTTAACGATCCGCAGACCAAGTTGCTTGAAACTTATTCCACTGCCGCCGTTAGAGGAGAAATCGCTGTTTCGAACGACGTTCATCGCGTCCGCCGAGTAAATATCCGAGTAGAGAATCCCAAGGCCGTCGAGGAGATTGTCCACCACGCGGACACCGTCCAACGAGTGCCGGGCGAAGTCGATTTGCAGAGCTGTAAAATAATTAAGATTAATTAAGAAGAGGGAGTAGAAGAAGAAGGAGATAGGTCGAAGAATCAGGAATTAAGAAAAAGGAAAGATTAATTTCAGAAGTAATTAAAGATTAAGCGAAGGGTTAATTAGACAACTAATTGAGAATTTGAAAGAAGGAAATAGGTTGAAGAGTCAAAAATGAAGGAAGAAAAAGGACAATCTGAGGATTAATATCTTATCTTATAGAATTTACAAGAATATCATTTTCTTTAAAATGTGATGGGAACAAAATTTATCTTCTTTTAGTTCATTAATACTTTGACTTTTTTTAGTATTTTCCTATCTTTTTAAAATTTTCTTAATATCAACTAAATGCACCTAAATTTCTTCAACATTATCCACATTTACCTAAACTCCTTCAATATCATTTACATAAAACTTAACTATCTAAATTTGACTAAACATCTTTAATATCCTGTACATTTGACCAACTTTCTTATCACAATCTATCTTAAAATTAACACAATACTATGTAAATTTCATTAAACTTCCTTAACATCCGATGGCAATCGTTACTCTAAGTTTGTTCATTTCTTTGATATACCTGTGTCTACTTTTAAGCTTAATGTCAATTATGTTCTTATGTCCTAGTCATCTTATTTTTTCTTTTTACTTTACATTAAGTTACTCGACCATCATTTTGTTACTTTCTTGTATACTGAAAAGGGTTCTTTCTCCTGTTAATGAAATATAAATAAATAAATGAACATCTTCGTACCTGGCTTGAACGAATTTGTCGTGTAATCCAGGAGACCAGCCTTCTGAATGGTGACATATTGCAAATCGCTTCTCTGAGCCAGCGGGCCCAATCTGAGACCCGCCCAGGCAGCTTCGGTGCATCTCACACCGACATCATTTTCGTGAGTGCAGGAATTTTCGAAATCCTTCTGCGTTTCAGCGCGACAACGAGTCACGTCGACGTCGTCGTCGCCGCAACGCACGTTGCTGAGGACAATTTCTTCGCTTGTCCCAGCGTTCGGGAT
The DNA here is from genome assembly GCA_963989215.1 of Hedychridium roseum. NCBI lineage: Eukaryota > Metazoa > Arthropoda > Insecta > Hymenoptera > Chrysididae > Hedychridium > Hedychridium roseum. The sequence goes on along the minus strand of OZ022321.1, from coordinate 4,208,728 downwards.
CTGTGAACGCTCCATCAACCAATTGTCAGGGTCAAGGGTCAATCCCAGCTGGTGGCAAACTAAGGCAGCGTCGCGGATTGTCCAGCCATAATTGCAAACTGTTCCCCATTTCCCGTCGATTCGTACCTTAAAAAGCAAAAAAAAGGGGGAGGGGTCAGTACGTACAGTCTTAATAAATCGAATATTAATTAAAAATCCAATGGTTATGAGATGTTAATAACTCCGATTATAAGATTGCTCGAGGAAATTCATTAAGAAATGATGAAACGAAATTAAGAAGAAAAGACTTGTTACAAATTGTAATTAATACTTTTCTTTATCTTTTTCATGAAATACTCTTCTTTATATTACAAGAAATTCTATTTTTCTTCAGCTGCTCTTTTTTAAAGTACATTAAATTCCATTCATCTTCTTTTTCATGAAATATTCTTCTTTGAATTACAATAAATTCTATTCTTCTTCTTTTCCTTCAACTGTTCTACTTTAAATTGCAATGGATGCAATTATTTCTTCTTCTCGTTAACAACCTTGAAATGACCTTACCTGCAATCGACCTTCGTGACTTGTTCTTCCTCCGAGCAACCTAACAGGGAGTCCATTATCCTCATTTTCGAGGGGCAAATCGATGACCTGGCCGTCCTCCGGCAGGGTATCATTGCCCGGGTCGACGAGTATTTCCTCTTTCAGGGTGAGAGTTATATCCCCGGGTCCTTTGCCCCTGGCGTCGAGTTTCCCGGCTACCATCATTCCCACAGCCGGGGGGAATCTCAGTGTTACTCCGGATTGGAGGATCAATTTCCCCCCGGGTCGAACGTTAATGTCCCGCTCGACCACGTATTCCCCGGGGCTCAGGACTTCGAGGCCGTCGACCTCACCGCCCACGAGGTTCGTCCCCGGGGAAACGAAGCGCGGCACGAACGTAGGGTTCGAAATTATCGTGTTTGCGCCTGGATTGCTGCTGTGCAACAGGTATGGCAGATACTCGATTTTAGCCAGGTTGTAACGGTCCTTCCTGTGGATGAAAAGAAGGGGAAAGTGTAATCAATTCGTGATTAATTCAGGATTGAATGATTAATATGGGACGGTATATAGGATTGATATGATTTGTATGCATTAATATGATTAATATTAATTGATTAGTATTAATATGATCAATATGATTAGTACGATTCTTCGTGAGAAGGAAAAGGGGGATATGATTCACATAAGACAATTTAAGTAAGGTAAGGATTCATATTATTAAATGATAGGAGAGGTAAGGTAAGATTTAAAGTAAGGATTCATATGATTAGTATAATAAAAAAGGAAATGAAGTAAACTAATTAGCCAAAGGTCGAGAAATTTAACTTCTACTAATTATTTCTAACTATTTGAAACCCACTCCTTTAGCTGAACTTTCTATTCTCATTTTTAACCTTACTTAATCAGCCATTCTCTTCCTTTTTTCTTATTTCTTCTCATCGAATTGTCTATGCTTTCCCTCGATTCTTATTTATTCTTAATTTAATTACCAACGCTCCCACCTTTACTCTTGTTTCTTTGCATTTACCTCTTATTTATCTGTGCCTATTACCTGTGGAAAAGTCTCTCGAAAATCCTGTTTTCTTCGGCGAAGCCCAGCCAGTTGAAAGTGCAGTTGATGACCTTGCTCTGGTCTTCCAAATGCGAGCCAATTTCGTAGGAAGATTCGGGATTCTGCAGAATGTTCCGGAAGATTTCGACGTTCCCGGAGGAAACGACAACGACGGCGGCCACCCTGGAGCGTGGAATCAAACGAGAACTAATTCCCCCGTCGAAGGGTTCGCGGACTCGATTGTCCTTGAGGAAATTCCGCGTGAAAAGAAGTCGCTGAAGGTCGCTGTAGGCCGACAATCCAACGGAAACGACGTAAGCACCGGAATTCCCGTAGAATTCGTTGTGCCGGACAATCACGTCCGCCGGAAGTACGTTGAATTCCTCCAACAATGGATTCCCAATGAAAATCGCGCCGTTAGATTGTCCCTCGAAACGGTTGTACTCCAAACGAGAGATCATGTTCAACGCCGGGCTCAGCATTATGCCTAGCTTCGAATTCTCCAGGAAAGTGTTGTGCCCGATTTGAAGGTTCAACAGGCCGTTGTTCAATCGCCAACTGGATTCGACGCGTAAAGCTACGTCTGAGCTGCCGTTGAACCAGTTTCCCGTGATGTTCACGTAGGAATCGCCGGTCGAGTTGCCGATCTGTCGATCAAAGGAACTTTGTCAATTATGCCATAAAATATCTGAAAAATTATCGTAGAAAAGTGTGTACGAAATTCTTGACTTACCAAGATTCTAGCTGACCCACTCTAACCAACAAAGAGTAGATCGAAATGTATAATTCTACAAAATATTCTACAAAATTTGCCCGTAAATGCTTTAAAAAATGCCCCACACATTATTTGATCGAATTTCTTAAAAAATATCCAAGAAAAGTGTGCACAAAATTCTTGACTTACCAAGATTCTAGCTGACCCACTCTAACCCACTCTAACCCACGAAGATTAGATCGAAATGTATAATTCTACAAAATATTCTACAAAATTTGACCGTAATTGCCTAAAAGTATGATACACGCATTATTCGACAGAATTTCTAAAAAAAATATCCTAGAAAAGTGTGTACAAAATTCCTGATTTAACAAGATTCTATCTGACCCACTCTAACCTACTCTAACCCACAAAATAGATTAGATCGAAATGTATAATTCTACAAGATATTCTACAAATATTACTCGTAAATGCCTCAAAAAATGACCCACACCTTATTAGACCGAATTTCTCAAAAAATATCCTAGAAAAGTATGCACAAAATTCCTGACTTACCAAGATTCTATCTGACTCACTCTAACCCACTCTAACCCACAAACATTAGATGGAAATCTATAATTCTACAAGATATTCTGCAAAATCTGCCCGTAATTGCCTAAAAAAATGCTCCACACTTTATTCAACAAAATATGTCAAAAAACATCTTAAAAGAATGTGCAGAAAATTCTTGACTTACCAAGATGCCGACGTCTTGGTTGCGGAATATCTTCGAATATTCGACGACGGTCGTCTGATTGAAATAAAGATAATCCGTGGCGGTGCTGTCGTTGAGCCAAACGGCAAAACCGTAACCCTGGTTCGAGGATATACTAGTGCGGGATATATTTCTATTTCCCCCGGCTACGGTGATGTTGATCCCGTCTCCGCGGTTGAAGGAGATTCGACTGCTGCTGACGTTCACGTCGCCGGCACCGGAAGAGACGTGTACCCCGGCGGCGTGTTCGTTGCTCGAAACGGAAGTCTCGTGGATGTGAAGGGCAGAGCGAAATTTCTCCACGAGGATCCCCCGGCCGTTGTTGCTCGCCACGGTGCTGCTCGTCACGTTCAGGTCGTAGGTCTTCTCTGCGGGGAGAAGGAAATTGCAGAAACGTGAGAAGATCGAGAAGAAAAGGGTACGGTGGATGGTAAAGAAATGAGGGAAGAAGGAAGAAGAAAGAATGAACAGGAAAGGGGAGATGCAAGGATGAAAAAGTAAATGAAAGTTAGAAAGATTAAAAGAAAAAGGCAGAGAAAAGGATGAAAATTCAAAGGATTAAAAGAAAAGGGAAGAGGAAAGAATAAAATGTAAATGAAAATTAAGAGGAATAAAAGAAAAGGGAAGAGGAAAGAATGAAAAGTAAATGAAAATTAAAAGGATTAAAAGAAAAGGGAAGAGAAAAGGATAAAAAGTATATAAAAATTAAAAGGAATAAAAGAAAAGAAAAGAGAAAAATATAAAAAGTAAATGAAACTCAAGATAAATAATTCAACTAATTCTGTTAATTCAGCTAGTCATGTTTATATCAATTTTCTTTCAATTTCTGTATCCAGATTCAACGATCTGAATAATTGACCAAATTCTAACTCACTGACTCAACTAATTATTCAAAACATCAACCTTTTCCTCAACTTACTGTATCCAGAAGACAGTCGTATGAAAACAATTGTATTTGCGCGTGGTTCAGCGGTGAATTTTATGAAGAGATTCTGCCTAGTAGTGCTGACACTCTGCGGAAGTGTCCCATTCCTCACGTTTACACTGGCCAGCAATTTCTCAGCTCCGCTGATGCCGTCGTAAACCTGGAGAACCGCACTGTCGTTCCTGTCGGTTCTCATCTGCAGGAAATGAACCGTCAAAACGTGTCCCGGTCGAGTGAAGATATGCTGAGGACAACGTTTCGTGTTCGGGGCGTATTTGCTCTGTTCCATGTATATTGTCACGGGGAAGGTTTGGCTCGTAGTCGTCGGGAAGGTGCAGAGATCGAAAATGTCCGCACGTTCCAAACGATCGTCCGGACGTTCGTCGTGGTGCACGTATTTTATACCCTCCCCCCCGTTCTCGAGGATTCTACAGCCGTGGATGTGAGCCATGCCCCAGGAACTGTTCATGTAAATCCCGTAGCCTGGAATTTCGGAGAAGAAAAGTTAATAGTAACGACACTTGTTGTCATACAGAGATTGCAGAAAATTAAAAGTCAAAATGAAACAAGTGCATGTATAAGAGAAAAGAGAACAACACTGTAATTCACTCAGAACAACAGTATAATTGTCTACTATTCTAATTATTTCCTAATTCCTTCGTAAATAAATGATAAATAATTCTGACCCCTGTTATTCTAAACGGTGCAATTTTTTTAATATTCTGCACAGTTATCTCCTAATTTCTTAATAAATAAATTGTAAAATGCATGAATTCTGACCCCTCTTATTCTAAACGTTGAAATTTTCCACAATTCTACACAGTTATCTCCTAATTTCTTAATAAATAAATTATAAAATACATGAACCCTGACCTCATTCTAATTATTTCCTAATTCTTCGATAAATAAGAAAACAAAATGCAGGTAATTCTGACCTCTGTTATTCCGAACGGTGCAATTTTCTATGAGAACCGGTGCATCGGGTGCAGTGACGTTAATCCCCGTGAAAGCCGAACGAACGACTGAAATGGACTCCATCCTCGGCGGAACACCCTCAGCCACGTGCAAAGCCGGAGTAACGTTGTATTCCCTTCCGGTTCCCGCGTGTCTGCAGAGCATTAACAAGGGAAACAAAAAAAATACACAGTTAATACGATACTTTCGAGCAGCGAGATTTAATAGCGTCTCAACGGGGGGAAAGCTGCATTATATTACATTTCAATGCTTCATCCTAAATAGGATATTATTAATAAAATTTACACGGAAATAAGAATTGTAAGTTGCACAATGTTGCACGTGTACAAATTAATGGGTCGATAAAATATTGTAAAAATGTATGAATGATAGCGACACGAATTATCATCATCATTATTATTGTTGTACTAATATAAAAATAAGAAATATAAATATTATAAAGAAATATCAATTGTAAGTTGCAGGTGTATAAATTAATGGGTCCATAAAGTATTGTAAAAATTATCATTAGTGTTATTGTTGTTATACTAATTTAAAAATAGGGAATATCATTTACAAAAAATCAAAGTGGCTGGGTAATTTTTGTGACAATCTTGTTATTCCTGAAAATGTTGATGCTACTATTATTGTTGAAAATTGATCATACTAACTCGATAAGGACGTTCCTAAGGTAGGACCTGGACCTTCGCGCGTAAAGAGTATTTTCCTGTGTAAGGAGCCTGTCGTAAAGCGCATTTTCGAAACGTATTCCCCGCCAGTTTTTTATGACTTTTGTCGAGCCGTCGTGATACGGCGAGCAGGAAATTCCAAGGTCGGGATGGTAATCTGTAAGAAACGTAAATCTTTCGTTAAACTGTCGAAGAACAAAGGAAAATTAAAGGCTGAAGAAATGAAAGAAAACTAAGGAGTGAGAAAATGGAGAAATGAAGGAATTACGAAACGAATATGTGCAGGAAATGTAGAAAGAATGAAACATACAACAGTAAATCTATACCGAAGAATAGTTGTAAAATACAGTAAAGCAAATCATAATTTACAATGAAACATCTAAATACGTATATTTGCGTAGTAAGTAATAAGTAATATTAATCATAATGTACTTCATGGCTGTATGCCGTTGAAATATATTATTATTATTATTATTATAATAAAGTAGTAATAAAAGTATCATAACAAACATAATAGTGTTCTGAAATAATAGGAGTCATTGAAATGAATGTAAAAATACCGCAAACTCCTGCGCCAAGTTGCCTGCTGGACCATTGCTCGCAGCTCTGCAAATTCGACTCTATTCCACGGCAACGAGGCTGTTCGTAGAGCAGTCGAGGCTTGGCTGGCCATTGTCTGTCCATCCAACTCCACCATCGTCCGCCCTGGAAACCCAACTGACGACAAGCCGTCTCCAAATCCGCCCTTGTCCAGCTGAAATCACACATTTTTATGAATTTTACAAGTTTAAAGATTTTTTAAAACGGTACTCATGAAAGGTGAAATTCAACAATTTTATCAATTATACAAATTGAAAGATTTCTTAAATCCGCCCTTGTCCAGCTGAAATCACACATTTTTATGAATTTTACAAGTTCAAAGATTTTGTTAAATTCCCCCTCGTCCAGCTGAAATCACACATTTTTATCAATCATATAGGTTAAAAGATTTCTTAAATCCTCTCTTTTTTTATTAAACTGAGTAATTCATTCAAATTATTTCTATTTATTACATTAAATTATTTATTAAATTGTTATCAATTATAATATTATTAGGCCCAATTATGAATTCAAGCCATTTAAACTAGACGAACAATTTTTAATTATTTCATTATTCCTTAATTATTCGATTAAATGTGAGAAAATGTTGTTTACGTACTTTCGTGAATTCGTGCAAACAGATCGCCATTCCCCTCGGTGCAAAAGTTGCAATCTTCCTTCGAGGGGCGTCGGCCCGTCCACCAAACGAATCGAAGCAGCCATTTCCGTCGATTCCGTCGGCTTTTCCGCCGCAGTAAATAAAATCGGTGATTCTGCATTTCCCTGAAATAAGACAACGACAATTTCTGTTAATGCCAGTGATATAAGAATAATAAATTTTGAATTATTAATAGATTTATCACATGAAAGTCGATATCTTATTTACTGATGATGCTTATAATTATTAATGAAGTAATTAGATTTAATAAGTTCATTATTAGATTAATCAATATATTACGAAAAATTGATATTTTATAGTTTTTATGTTTTATAGTTTTCCATGGTGTAAAAAAGGTACTATTCTTTTTACCATCAGTAGTAGATGATTAATTAATTTCCAGTTTTGCACAGATTTATTAAGTAAAACTTAAGATTTTAAAGATACAAATAAACATTTAGTCACAATTGTTTAAGCATTTTCTTCAATCAAACTTATAAATATTATACAAAATAAAGTGTACCAAATTAATAACAATGAATAATAGTTAAAAAATGACTGTGCTGTGAAATATTGATAAAAATTATTAATGCATAAACTCAAGCAGGTCATTAATGACTGTTTGCCCTAAATTCGCTAATTAATCATCGTCATTCTTGGCTCGATTGTGGGTTAATTACCGCTAATATTAACTAGAAAAATAACTCGTATATCAAGGCAAAATGTACGAAAAAAATTACTACATAATTGAATATCCCTTTACAAATATTATGAAAGAATATCATAATCCTAAAAATATTGTCTTTCAAACGATTTACTTAAAAATAATTATTGGTAATCAGTAATAATTTACAGCAATTAGGTAATGACAAACTAAATTAAGTAATAACAATTCATTCAGTAACAATTTATAAAAGTTAAAATTTGTAGTTAATAGACAATTAATTATTATTCAGTTTAGTATCACAAATTCAAAATGGCGGGCTTAATCGTTCATTCTTTTTTTTCATGGAAAACAGGGAAAGTAGAATGGTAAATGAGACAAAAGAGAATGTGCGAAATTGGATAATAATAAACGAATTTACTGAGTAATAATTTACTTTAATAAACGATTAATTATTATTCGATTTAGTACGGTATATCAAAAATGGCGGACTTATCGGTTTTTTCCTTCATTTTCACGGAAAGCAGGGAAAGTACGATGGTAAATGAGATAAAAGAGAATGGGTGAAAGAATTCGAGGTAAGGAGGAACCCGTCAATCAAGAAATTCCTCGACGCAGTGTCGGCCAGATTTTTTTTCCAAACGGCAGAGGAAACCCGTCTGGAACTGGAACGAGACGAAAGGGAAATCACGTTCGCCGTTGACATTGCAACGACACTTCGTTGTCCCCGGAAGAAACTTAAGCGGAAGAAACGAAATTTCAAGTCACAGGAAATCACGGGAAAAATAGGTTAGGTGAAAATTCAGAAAAAGATGAAATACAGAAAAATACGACTTACTATTATCCTTAATAAAAATGGAACGTACTTCATAAAAACTATTATCATTATTAAAGAAAAAATGCAACTTATTGATTTATATTAGTTAATTATAAATAATGAATCATTATTATTATTATCATTATCATTGAAGTGCAAAAACGATTTCTTATTATCCTTAATGAAAATTCAATACATTTCATGAAAACTATTAGAATTATTAAACAAGAAATACGATTCATCGGTTTTATTTACTCAGTTTTTAATGTTTCTTTGGTTTATTCCTTTTTCTTGATTTATTAAACGAATTTCTTCGTGCGACACGTCAACATCCGCGGTGACGAAGGAAGGTCGTGAGGTCGGCCTCGAATACTTTCGGAAGGCAAAGGGGATTTAGCGGGGTCAGGGGTCAAATGCGCGGGGCAAAAGCCCATGACCCGCAGAATCCCCCTTTACCCCTCCCTCCCCCTTCCCCTTTCCCCGGCCCATCCGTTCTTCTTGCTCTTAATCGGCCGATTAACCACGAGTAATTGTCCTCCTTGTCTCCCATTCTTTCCTCTACTCAACGGAGAGGAAGAATAGTGTAAAGTTTTAGTGTAAGCAAAATTTCATTCGATGGTAGATAATGGGATAAAACGGTGCAAGTCTGAAGTTTGATGAAATAATGTAATACAAAGCTTTAGTAATACAAAGTAATGTAATGAAGTAATGTAATAATATGTTATAAAGTTTTAGTGTAATAATGTAATATACAGTTTTAGTTTAAGCAAAATTTAATTGGATGGTAAATAATGGTACAATATAGTACAAGTCTAAAATTGAATGAAATATAGTATAATATAAAGCTTTAATGTAATTGAATTTAAATTGGATGACAAATAATAGTACTAAATAGTACAAGTCTAAAATTGAATGTAATAAAGCATAATGTAAAGATTTAATGTGATCAAAATTTAATTTGATGGTAAACAATAGTACTAAATAGTACAAATGTGAATTTTAATGTCCTTTATTAGTTTAACGTAATAAGGAATATATTATGGTTTTTGATAAATTTCTTTGATTAGTTTAATCTATTATTTTACTTATATCCCTCACCATTTAAAGAAGAGCAAAAAACTATTATCTTGGCCATTGTTTCGTAATATTTAGCGAGCAATTAGCTAACATGAGTGTCGCAGTTAAGTGATTCAACGGTGAGGGTCGTCGCGAGGTAAATGACAATCATTAGAATGCACGCTGAGTAAGTCAACAATAAATATCATGCACGCAGGTTCCTGGTATTTCCGGCGACAATACCACCAACGTCCTCCATTAATACCGAGAACACGATTCACGTTTCCTGTCTAATACTTTTCCTCTCGTTTTTTCAATACCAATGGCATTGTAAAACAAATTCAAGCAAATTTCCTGTAGTTTAGGAACTTAATGTTGGTTGTGAATTTTATTTATTTTATGATGTAAATTCAGACGAATTTTATCAAGCTTTAAGTATTTCCTTTTTATTATATTTAATGTTATTTCTAATATTTTTCTTCTCGTTTCCAATACCAATGGCATTGTAAAGCAAATTCAAGCAAATTTCCTGTAGTTTAGGAACTTAATGTTGGTTGTGAATTTTATTTATTTTATGATGTAAATTCAGACGAATTTTATCAAGCTTTAAGTATTTCCTTTTTATTATATTTAATGTTATTTCTAATACTTTTCTTCTCGTTTCCAATACCAATGGCATTGTAAAGCAAATTCAAGCAAATTTCCTGTAGTTTAGGAACTTAATGTTGGTTGTGAATTTTATTTATTTTATGATGTAAATTCAGACGAATTTTATTAAGGTCTAGTCATTTATTGTTTTTATTTATTTTAATTTATTCTCTTTTCTGTTTACAAGTATTATTATACTCAAAGTTATTGTAATTTAGAAACTCGGTATTGTTATTCTGTTTTTTACAGAAATTGCAAGAGAATAGGAGTTAACTTTTTGCCGGAATTTTTGTCCTTTTCCTTCCTGTCATTCCGTTCTCTCCGAGCCGGCAATTATACGGTTTTTAGTGGAGACAGTAAAACGTTCCCCCGTTTTAGCGGAAACCCTAGGCAAAGGCCTCATCTGCCCCGTCAGGGACGATAATTTCCCAACACAGAACGTTAAGTAGCGCGTAACTGCCACCCAACCGACGTAAAAACGGTATTCTCGTAAAATATATAGAAAAAAATAGCAGCAAAAGCAATAACAGTAGTGCAAGAAAGACAATAAAAGAATATGAAAAGGTCACTGATGCGAAGAAATGAAAGAAATGAACGTTATAGTAAATTAATGTATAATGTGCTGAAAAAAGGAAAGAATTGACATTCTTTTTGGGAAAAACGGAAATCAACATTAATGAAATAAACTGTGATGAAATATGCAAGAAAGGACAGTAAAAAATCATTAAGATATGTAAAATAAAAAACAGGATAATTATATTATTAATATCTCATTAATAGCAAATGGAAAGAAAACTTTAATCAAATATATATTTTTCTTTTATCAGATTAAAAACTGTTTCCCCACTTGAAAAAAATTTTTAAATTTCCCAAGAAAGTAGGCCTCATAATTTCGTTTATAATTTTCCATAATCTCTGTATTTGTAATGGATAATTTCAGAAGGAAAAATATTGTAGTTTTTGTGACCCGTTTTAGAAATAATACGGCCATTATTGACGATCCGATTTACTCTTGCTTAACGCACATATGTATATATGTATGTGTTAGGTGTGTGTGTGTGGAGGGAGGGTTGATTCGTGGTAGTAAACTAGGATATCAGGTGCACGAGCGGGAATGGCTGAGATAACGATAACAAAAATGATATACACCGTAATAAGAGTCGAAAAATGATACCCGGGTTTTTAAATGACAAGAAAATTCGAATTAATTAAGAGAAAATCTTTGGATTAAAATAATATGGTAGGAATATAGTTAAGAGTCAATCACACAATTTCAAGGTCATAAAATCGAGAATAAATAATAATAAACAAATTTTTGAACAAATCAAATAATGTAACAAATGTTTTTACCGCATTTTTTTCATTATTCTTTTTAATGCTTTTGATATGAAATTACAAAGAATTTTCTTAATTTCCGGTTTGAATTTCAGGTTCCAGCTAGGGCATATGACTACCCTTTATTTGATAACAGATAACTCATAGATAACGATAATTCGAGTCAGCTCATCCGTATTATTTTACACCTTAAATTACTTTCTTATAGTTTTTTACAATAGACTTTCTTCATAATTATTGTCAATTACTATCTTCTACATTTAAAAAATTATGAAATTTCTACATAACCTCTATTTTTCTATATTTTTGTTAGATTATAATCGATTGTTGTATTTATAATCAATTTAAAAAATTCATATTATATTGTATTGTATCCCTTAATATTGTTTATTTAGTTTGTGGAAGGCAAATTTTGTTCAAATCATATCCTTTTGAGTCAATTCAAACGAAATTAATCAGCCACGCCTACAGTTTCCCGGAAACTCGTAATTAGAAATTGATGACGCGTTGCAAAAGGAGAGACGATAAATCGAAACACCGGTAATTTCCTCAAAACTCGACACTCGGGGCAGTCAATTTTACAAAATTCTTTAAACAATGAACTTGGTTACGATACTTTTATAATGAGAAAAATAAAAATATATAAGTAAACTGTCAACAACAAGAATTTATTCTTTTATGCCTCTTTATAATTTCTTTTGTGATGAGTTTGTTTTATAGTGCCATTACTATTGGAAATAGGAAGAAAAATATTAGAAACAACTTAAAATACAGTAAATACTTAATAAACTTCTGTAACATCATTGAAATTATTCATTTTCCATTGGTATTGTAAACAAGAAGAAAAGTACTGAAAATAATTTAAAATACAATAGATAATAGATCTTTGAACTGCAGTAAAATTAAATTTCTCGCAGCATTGAAGTTTTCTTATTTTTCATTGCCATTGAAAATGGGTAAAACTTGGTATTGAAAACAATTAAAAATGAATGAAAAATCTCTGAACTACGGTAAAAGTTGTCTTCATCATCATTGTAGTCATTAAAATTTTTTTTATTTCCCATTGACACTGAAAATGGGGGGAAAGCTATTAAAAGTAGATTCTGACTTGTAATTCGTGACTGGCGAAGGCAGTATTTGCTGCACGTGTGCAGCTCGTACTCGACGATGACTCACGTTCATTCAATTCTACCGTCTTATTTCCCCCCTCGATGCCCCTTCCCCACTTTCCTTGCCACGCCACTCTCCCTGAACTTACGAGAACGCGTAAAATGTTTAACGAGCGCCTACGTACTCCCTGAAGAAACTTAGCAACATAAAAAAAAGGAGGAAGAAAGGAATTCAAATAAATACGAGAGTTTCAGGAAACGTGATCTCAAGATACGTAACTTTGTGCAATATTACAAATATGAGGAAGAAGTAAATGTAAGAGTATAATAAAATGTAATATAAATAAAGGAATATAAGCCTTTTCATTGTTAGTGTTAATTATTAATTCAAATTATATCATTATTGTTTCCTCCCTTATTTTCCACTGTAATCCTTAATGTAAATGAAATAAATGTACACAAATATAAATAATATCAATAATTCTTAGGATTCGTATGTATTCTTTTCATTATTAGTGCACATTATTAATTCCCATTCTACCATTATTATTTACTTCCTTCTTTTCCACTGGCATCGTTAATGTAAATAAATCAATGAAATGTACACAATGTACACAATAAATGCATACAAATATAAATAATAACGTAAATAATAAAATAATTCTGACAATGTAAACAATTTAAATAATGTTTAGTGATAATAATTTAAATAATTTAAATTATAATCTAAATGTAAATAATTCTTATTTATTTTTTTCACTATTAGTGCTCATTATTAATTCCCATTCTACCATTATTATTTACTTCCTTCTTTTCCACTGCCGTCATTACCGTAAATAAATTATATTCCTTAATACAATGTAATTAAATGTCCTTTACCTTTGCCGTGATTATTCCTCGCACGGTAATCCCGATCATCGGTGCAAATTTGACCTCTACACCGGGTTCTACGAGAAGTTCACCGTCCTTGTCGACGAAGAGGTCCTCCCGCAGGATATAAGGACTCTTCAATTTTTCCAGTATCCGTTGACCGCGGAGGATTCTTCCACCCGGAAGTTCGGTGTTTCCCCCCACCCCTTTGCTGACGTTCACGAAATTCGGCTCGGTGTAATAAATTGCCGGCTCTTCCGTCGCGGAAGAAACACCGGAAACGAGGAAAATCGTCAGCAAAACGCACAATTTTCCCCGACGAAATTCTCCCATTTTTCCGAATTTTTCAACCGCCGCCATGTTTGACGTTTTCCCCATTTTTTTCGGTGAAGGATTTTTTCGCAGGACTTTATCGTTCTTCCGCGAAATCTTTATGGTTCTTTTCTTCACACTTTCGAACGCAGCAGAAATGATCTTCTTGCGAAACCCTTCGACGACGACGACGACGTTATTGTCACTGAGATTGCGCGATTTTGCATTTTAATGGACTACTTTCCACGAACGAATTTCGATTCACCAGTTAAACAAATATTTTTTAATTAACAAGAAAATTTTGCAACGATGTCTTAGAAAAAGAAAATTCGTAAGAAATTTATGCCAATTTTTAAAGGCATAGACACTTTAATATTTGTTTATAATTTATTCCGTGTCAAATATTAGTTTTACAATTGCGATTTTTAGTTATTTATTATTCATTCTTTTCTTTAAGGCCCTTTTTCTTCTCTTATTTTAAGGCACAAATAATTCTTTTAATTCGGCACTTTTACGATTTATAATTTATGGAATATAAAACAATGTAAAATACTGATTCTGTATTTCTGGTTTGAAATTATTAACTCCTTTTTAAGGCACTTTTCTTGTCTGTCCTTTCACTTATTTTCACTTTGTAAGGAATACTTAATGTTTTTTAAATGTTTTCTAAATCAGTTCAAAATATTCTACGACCCTTTTTGTATTTTCCAGCACCTCTATTTACCTTCACTCCACTTTCTCTCAGGTATTTCAAAATTTTTCCCTCGCTGAGAATACGTCACTTCCAAGACACTTTCAGTTAATTACACTTTTTAATTAACCGCTTTAATTAACTATTCCTGAACACTCAACTATCAAGTACTCTTTTTATTTATCTTCGGCAATTGTTTGTAATTTCTGTCCTTTTTTAATCGTCAAAAATTACCAAACCTTATTTTCTAATCGATTTTCGTCGTTCAGAATTACTTTTTTACGGCAGTTGTAATCCAGTAAACGCTTTGATTTATAAAAAATACTTCCTTTTCACTTATCCTCGTCACTCTGTCCTTTTTTTATCACTGAAAGTCCATTTTACGAGGACATTAATTTCCCAGGAACCATTAACTGTCCCTTATCTAACTCAGCCTGTCCTTTTTTTATCAGTCACAGTTAATTTTACGAACACATTAATTGCCAAACTCTTCCACAAATTGTCAACCCTGAACAGGTCTTTGTACCTTTATTGGTTCTTAATTATTCTCGGTTTAAATGAATTTTCTAACTCACTCAATTTTGTTTTTTTGGCCACGAAGAATTAATCTCACTGACACGTTAATTTAATACTTCTTGTCGTTGTATTTATGTGTGAAATACACTTTGAGTTCATAAACTTACTTTGCCCTGTTTCTTTTTCTCACTGAAAATTACTTTCACCGACACATTAATTTCCTCCACAACAATGAACAGTTCCTTGTATCTCAATTGATTTTAATACTCGTTATTGTAGTATTCATGTGTGAATTATGAGTTTATATAAACTGATTTTGCCCTGGTTTCTTTTCCTCACTGAAAATTCCTTTCACCGACGCAACAATAAACAGTTCCTCGTATCTCAATCGATTTTAATCACTGCGGCATTGTTGCATTTATGTGCGATATTTTTCACACGTTCGCCGTGTACACTTGTTTCCTGAGTTTCAGCGTAAACGAAGTCACAGGTGGCGGAATTCCTAGCGATTTGAGCGAGGAATAATCTCTGACAACGTGTGAGCTCGAATCGTCAGCTTATCGGCACTGATGCGTCACCTCTCTGACGATTCTCCCGGTGATTTCATCGATCGCTATTATCGTATACTTTCACCGTGCGACTCGATAGAACGTCGCCGAGGATCTACCGCGGGACGTTAACTCGGCACGAGGAAAAACAGTTACGTTTCGGCCCTCGACGTCACGCAGGAGACGCGCTACGATGCTCTTCGGCGAGTTTCCACGCTCCTTTTAGCCAGCTTCCTGAGAAACAGTTCCACGCAATTCCTTGACCCTCCGAAGTAGCAACAAGGGGATAGTTGGCTTCGCAGAACTTCCTTCGGTGCTTTTCAGGGCTTTCTTCACGATTTTGTTCTTTGCAAGTAATTCTTTTACTCTTTGAAAGAGTTAGAAAGGAATAGTTTACTTTTTAGAATCTCCTTCGGTGCTTTTCAGGGGGTTCTTGACAACTTTGTTCTTTGCAAGTAATTCTTTTACTCTTTGAAAGAGTTAGAAAGGAATAGTTTACTTTTTAGAATTTCCTTCGGTGCTTTTCAGGGGTTTCTTGACGATTTTGTTCTTTGCACGCAATTTTTTGATCCATCCAAAGAGTTAGAAAGGAATAGTTTGCTTCTCAGAACTTCCTTCGGTGATTTTCAGGGGTTTCTTGACGATTTTGTTCTTTATAAGTAATTCTTTTACCCTTTGAAAGAATTAGGAAAGGATAGTTTGTTTTTTAGAATTTTCTTCGGTGGTTTTCAGGGGTTTCTTGACGATTTTATTTCTTATTTTAGAGTCCTTTTTAGTCAGCTTCCTAAGAAACAGTTCCACTTAATTCCTTGACCTTCCGAAGTAACTTACGAGAGGATAGTTTACTTTTTAGAACTATCTTCAGTGGTTTTCAGGGGTTTCTTCGCGATTTTATTCTTCACACACAATTCTGTGACAATCTCGAAGAATTTCTTATTTGCTTTTCTGCTTCTTTTAGTGTCGTTACTACAGTCTTTTCGACTATCGATAATTCTACGGGCAACAAGAAATATTGTATCCTTGCCCTTCGTGGAAACTTAAACCGTCGAAGCAGAAGAAAGGTTTCAGGTCTTTAATGTAAACCTTCCTTTCATCCTTCGGTAAACTCCCGAAAATTGTTCAGGCTTCAAATGGTTTCCTAACTTGCGGTTATCGGAGACGTCAAACACCTGTGTGATGGCCGTAAATCGATTTTTTCGACATCAGTATTGATCCATGTACCCATTCGTGTATAACTAAGAAATACTACACACGTGCACTTCGTTGTCAACGTGAGTGAATGATCGTTAATGCACAAGTAATCAGTTTGTGCACTTGAGACACGTAGAGAGCAGGAACTCTTACTCTTAATTATCCAATTGTTTCATTTACTCGCTCGTTTAGTTAGTCAATTCGTTAAGCATTGTCTGCCGGAGCTGAAATTTTAATCTTCTCTTGTAGTCGATTTTATTTGTCGTACTTATTTGTTGGATTTATCTGTCATACGTATTTTTCGTATTATGCTTGCAAGATTTTTCGATATCCGCAATTACGGTTATAATCATTTCCTTTACGATCCACGCTCTTTCCAAAAATTACGAAGAGTCTTCTGACTGACAAAGTCCGTTGACCTCATTATCATATTCCAAGGAAGCAACCGTGTTTTTTACACGTATCAAATATCAGCGGAGGTCACGTTTACCTGTTCCTAATATCAAACAGTATGCATTTACAGGAATGTTTTACTCGTGCCTAATATCACTGTAGTACGTAATATCATTCCAATGCAAGTTTACTGTTGAATTCAGTTTTATTCGGTTTTATGTATGACTAATAACATTCCACTTCACATTTACCTCGCATCCAATAACATTCTGATGCGCGTTTACTTTCACAAAAATTCAGTTCAGTACACGGTTCATTTTATACATTTCTAATATCATTCCACTTCACATTTATCTTGCATCTAATATCATTTCGGAGCGAGTTTACTCTCACCGCGGATCAGTTGGTTGGACGGTTCAGATTACCTGTTCATAATAACATTCCACAGTGGATTTACCCTGCACCTAATATCATTTCACTGCGCGTTTACCCTGCGCCTAATATCATTCCACTGCACGTTTGCCCTGCACCGAATAACATTCCACTGCGCGTTTACCTGCGCCTAAGATCAGCTCACTGCGCGAACGTCGATCTCAGCGCGCATAAACAAAGAGATCTTCGATGGTCGCGGGCCAGCGGAGATGATCGTGCAACGGAGCGTCATCAACTCTTTTTCGATGGGAACTCGACGGACCCTGGTAGCGTGGGTCCTCGTGTATTTTTTCCACGGTTTTCACGGGACGAGTGAACCGACCGATCGAACCCGCACGATCACCTGGCACGAGTAGCGCAGAGTTGGGCGCGGTTAAACTCTTGCCAACGGAATTGCTGATCCCCTTCCCGCGTTATACAGACGACCGCTTTGTCGAGGCGCAACGCGCTCGGCTACTCGGCTCGCTGGAAAACGTAAACGCCAAGGCCCCTGCACGAGTCTCCTACGCTCTCTCCCGACCCGCTAGGTGAGGGCGATCACGTGACCGCCATGAAACTTGCGTCACGCAGGTTGTGAAACAGGTGAGTCGCTTCGCCGCTCGTAACCTGCCTCCCCCCCCCCCCGCCAAACATATCCAATACCGGCCAGTATTGCTTACCTGCCGGCCTGCTTACCACACCCCTCTCCAACCCCCGCCATTGTCACTCGTGAGGGGGCGTACAAAATTCACGATCAAAGTTTACCTGAACCCCCCGTTAACGCAGTGTAAACATACCTAATAGGGCAGAACAATGTATTGATTCATTAATAAAAGCACGACGAATGATGTTGAGTAATTTTTATTACCAAACCGGCAGATTTGCGTTCTTTCAAAAGTCCACGACTCCACGGTTCAAAAGTCCTTAACGAAATACAATGTTTTGTAAATAAGATGCGCAATATACAAAAACTTGATAGAAAAGCTAAAATAGATCACAGATCAATGATCTTTCTAGCTAAAATCAAAGATTCACAGAACGTACTAGTATTGATAATGTCGTATAAATAAGAAAAAGATCAATTAAGTGTATGAATTTAAAAATTTGAATTTGAATAATGCGGCAGTTATAAGTAGTTACTGCGCATGCGTGTTTCATGTACAAGTTCATACCTTCAGCGCATGCGCATTTCATATTATGTTCATTTTGCCGAGCGCATGCGTATTTCATGACAGGTACATTCCAACGCATGCGCAGTCCGTGATATTTATATTCCAGCGCATGTGCACTGCACGATATGTATATTCCGACGCATGCGCATTATGTTCAACAGAAATCAACCTAACCCCAAAAAACAAAAATTTGATCGTTATACGGCAAGGTTATGCAGGACTGTCAAAAGAAACTACATAAGTGACAGATTGAACTGTTCTAACCCGATATTTATCAAATAATATTCTATTGAAGTTTATATTCTACAATTGAATAACGGGTTCTACGGTACGAAAGTACAAAAAGGCGCGTAGATATAGCGTAGAACTTGAATTGAAACGTTTTTATCAATAATGTTAGACTTCTCATACCGGTAAACGGAAATAATGAGAGATAATGAATGTTCCGTTATGTAAAGTTGTTTAAAATTTAACGGACCTATAAAGTGGGGTTAGATAAATTAATTCTCTCCTGACGTTCCTTTATTTACGCACAAATATTACAATACCAATATGACGTCATTTTTAACAGATGTGCTGGTTACAGCAGGTGAGATTTTAATAATTTAAATAATAAAGAATGACAAACTACTTGTCCAAAACTTGACTCAGTTCTACTTAAAGGTTCTCATTATTTTTATAAATGAATATTTTCAAGGACAATTTTTTTTTATATTTTATTCATTTCTGTATTCTTTGCTCAGGAACTTATAATATAAGTTACTGTTTATTATTTATACCATCATTTATTCTTATCTTCATTATACACATTATGTTAATGAAGTTCTACACCAAAAATAGGGAACCTGGAAAAGGTTGACCTACGAGAGAAAACAACACAGATTCAAATGGAAATAGCCAAACTGAAATATGCTGTTAAAGATTATATGGACGATAATTATATAGAGTTCACGTCAAAGTTTACGAGGGATCAAAACCTGGTGCTGAGAGCTGAAAGGTTAACAGAAGAAATGAGATCTTTGCAGCAAAGAGTAAACAATCAGGTATCAGATTGTAAAATAATATTGATGTAATCATTAATGCATTCTTGTAAATATTTCATTCATGTTTGTTTAAATCTTTTTAGATAAAAATTGAACTGTCAGGTTCAACTACAGAATTAAAGAACCTCTCAGAACTGCTGAAAGAATCAAATGTCAGTTTGCTGCTAACGACTAAACTGCTTAACCTCAACAATTGCATCAAGTCGATAAAACAGTTGAAACAGGAAAAAAAATATGCAGACGTTGCGAAAGTACTGCAAGAAATGCAATCGATACTAAAAAACTCGGGCAGCGATCTGCAGGATTTGGATATTTACGAAGCAATCGCTGAGGAATATCGTAGACTTTATTTGTCCTTCTTGAACGATGCTTCTGTGTTCTGGCATCAACACATCGTCTGGACCAGCACTGAAGATGAAAAATGTAAAACTGCCCTCACAATTAATGGGGCCCCTGGAGAGTTAGAAAGCCTTATACGTGGTTTGCATATTGTCGATAACCTCGCGGATTACCTTCACGAATTTTCCATGAACCTAATGGGCCGTATTATTAGTCCAATGGTCGAAAGCGAAAACGCAGTTTACGTGGTTGATGGAAAAGATTTCACCATAGAAACTGTCAATCTCTCAAATTCGCCTAGTTACAAAAACGTTCTGCACAATCTTCAAATGTTGTTCAAGTTCCTCCGGCAGCATTTTAACGTAATTGTTCAAGACAGGGAAACTCTCTTGACAATGCTGCGGCCTTATTTGTTGGATGATCTAGTCGATACTCTAGCCAACGGTTGCATTTCACAAACCATTCCCACTTGCAGTTCAGAATTGCAGGAGTATCAACCTGTCATCGAAGCTATCGAACATTTTCATAAATATTTAGTCACCATTGGTATGTATGCATGCACATATTAATACATATAAGATGTATAAACGTGTATACTTGTAATACGCAAAACATTGAATTATATATTAAGAATTATATATTTATAATCAATTCTTCAATTTACTAAATTACTTCAAAGATCAGAAATTAATATACTTGAATAAATGTAAGAATTATTCTATCTGCAAAAACAGTAATTAATAGTTAATATTTTAGACTTCACGACGAAAAATCGCTGTTAAGAATTAAAGGACACATTGATATATTGATATACATTAACGTATTTACAAAACTGCTCAAATTATTGTACACGAAAAAGAGTCATTAATAAATGTTTCAGGTTTCATCCCGAAAGATGAACCGTTCCTACCTGAATACACGAAGAACATTGAGGAATTGTACGTAACTCGGCTGTGCGAAGATTTCTTAGCTAGAGCTCGAAGAATAATGAAAAAAGATCTTCACGATTCCTTTAGATACGAATCTCAGGTAAAACAAACAATATAAACCTTTAAATAAGCCACGAAATAATGAATTAATTGAATAATTAAGCTATTAAGTAACGAATAAATGTTAACTGTTTTATGCATAAAGAAGTTTCAAAAGATTTACTTACGAACCGTTTTATTTTAGGAAGCTCTAAGATTTCCACAGGAAAATTTCGAATGCTACAACGATTGGGAAATGGAAAAGAAATTAAGTAAACATGCATTTCACTTGCCAGATTGCCAAATAAGGTGTGTTAGCTATTGCGAAAATCGTCAATTAATTAACAGTTAATATTAAGAAAGATTCAACTCAGAGTATTGAGAAATAATTTTCACAAGATTCCAGAGTGAAATAAAAAAACTATTATTAACAGAATTAACTTCCTAATTAATTGATCTTTAATTACAATTAAATTATTTGTTATGGAAAAATTCTATTAAATTGTGAATAAAATTAATCTCTCATCATTTTCTTGACTTTTTCAGCAAAAGCGCGAAGGAAGTATTAGATCTGGCAAAAAGTGTTTTAGAAGAGGCCTGCGACAGTCCCGAAACTTGCGTAATTAAATTTTTCCAATCGTGTAGAAATATTTTTGCACTTTATGCGGGATTAGTGCCTGAGCATCACAAGACTTTCCTCGAAACAATTCCCCAGCAAGTCGGTGAGAAAGTCTTTTTTTTTAAACAAGGAAAACTACTTCCATTATAGAATTTATCAAGAAATTTTACTCTCCGCTTAAAAACGAAGAATAAGAAAAATATCATAGTGTAAAAAATTAAAGTACGATATTGTCTGATTGTCTAATTTTACCATATAAGAGTCTCAAATAATAACTATTGTAACTTTAGAATTTACAAACTATTTCCATGCTCTTATAAATCCAAAAAATGTAGAACTTACCTTCTATGAAATTCTTCTGACATTTATTCCACTTGTCTTTTATTATCTTGCAACGTTCCACTTTATTTGTAATAAATATACGCTATTAAATAATTTCATAAATTACTGCAACTTCCATGATTTTATGTGAGTATGAAATTTTAGTTTTAATAGTCAAATTTCTTCTTTCAGCCCTGTTTCATAACAACTGCATGTACCTCGCGCATCATTTACTCACGTTATCCCACGAATACCAGGATAAATTACCAGAATCCATACAAGAACGTAATTTAACGTTCGCCGATCAAATTATCATGCTGAGGACAGTCGGGTCGGAAAGTTTCTTGGAACACATGAGATTCCAGAGGAATATTATTTTCGATATTCTCAAGGAATCAGGTAAATCTAGCAAAATCAAACAAACAATTTACAAAGTTTCATCTGTTTATTTATTTTCTTGTTATCCTGGATGTGAAATGAAATCTAATGAAAAATCAAACAATTATTTGCCTTATGTGACATAAATATATATATGATTCAATTATATTAATTACGATCCGTTTTTTTCTCTTTAAAAACTTCTAATTTGAAACTACTTAAAATTGTCTAAAATTTCTTTTATATTACTACGTATTTTAATTAATATTTGGATAATATACAAACGTTTGTACTAGTATGAAAATATCTATTTCATTTTATAAGAGATGTTGTGTACTCATACATTTCATTGAGTTCATAGTATATTCTTATTTTTCGGATTTGTAATTAAAATATTTTTCATTACTGTTATTGACTTCTACTTGATTTTTTCATAATTCACTTACGTTATTTTTTAGGATTATCAGCATTAGGACAAGCTTCTGAATTGCATCCAAACACAGAACGAGCTTTAAGGCAATGTATGAGGCAACTGGAATTATTAAGAACCGTGTGGCTCGATGTGTTACCAGAAAATGTTTATTGTAGATCCATAGGTAAGTGTACACTTTTTTCCAAGAAATAAATATATTTCAAACAAATATAATTAAGGAACCAGGAAATTAAAACAAAATAAACGAATTTTCGTTTCCTACGACTGATTGTCTTTAAAATTCCTTGTACTCCATTTTTCGTCCACCAGATATTTATAACTATTAAGCAAGAATTTAAAGATAATTTAACTCTTTCAATAGAAAATTTTCTGGCGAATATTTAAAACTTATATTCTATATGGAGCTGGAAACTTGTGAAATATGAATGAGTTATGGTTTTATGTGGCTGATTTTCTTTGAAATTCTTTGTTTAAGGTTGCATTACTAATTCGATGATCGAAGATTTGATGATAAGGGTCATTTCTGTGGAAGACATTCCTGCTGATGTTGCGACGGATTTAGTAACTTTATTCACAATGGTTGTAAAACGTGTGCCATTAATATTTCCGGTAAGCACAAGCATTTATTATTTTCCATGTAGCAATAAAATCTCAAAAATAAACAACATTATTTCTAAATTACACCGAAATTTCTTCTAATAATATTTATTGAGGTTTTATTGAAGACTTGATTGTTTATGAATCATCGACAAAAACTAAAAAGTAAGCAACATTATTTCAAAATTAAATTAAAATTCATCTCAATGGGGTTTATTCGGGACTGTAGGTTTGTGAGACATAAAATTCAACACGTGATAGTTATAAAAATATTTATATTTTCAATAAATCTGTACAGTACATGAAAAAATATAGTTATTTTTTTTAATTATCAGATGATTGGCACTTCCGTGATGACGTTCCTGTAAAAGTCAAACATGTTCAGCATTGCTTCCTCCCTGAAAATCGAATCGACTGAAAAGTATTAAAAAAGAAAAAAGAAAATTTGGAAACCATTTGAAAACATCTTTCGTCAGCATACATTTTTTTTTATTGAACTAAATCAATTTTCCAGTTTATACTTTTCAGTCGAATTTATTAAATCCATTGAATTTTTTAAATTAGTATGAAACTTTATTTGTTCGTTTTTATCGTTGCACAGATTTTTTGGGGGACTCAAATTAAAAAGCCTTTATTTTTAATACTTTTACCCACTCTGATCTCCGTTATTTGAAAAATAAAAAACTGTTTTTTGACACTCAAAAGAAATGTTCTACTCTTAAATACCAAAACTCATTGCATACAAGATATTCTTTTATTCTTAAATACCTAAATTCGTTCTATAAATTTTCGACCCCATGCGTTTGACTTTAGTGTAATCTAATTTTCATTATTAAACGGCTAAATTTGTTAAAAAAATTGAAAAACCTTGATTTCAGGCAATCTTCCCATTGTATTGACCTTTCCTGTAATGGAATTTTGATTTTCAGGACCCGGGTACGATTAACCAGAACGTGAAGAAGTGGAGCAAGTTCCTGGAGCTGATAAAAGTGCTGGGCGGTTCGTTGAAGGAGATCGAGGTGAGATGGTCAAACGGAAAGGGTCCTTTGGCCCGCGAATTCCCGGCGAACCAAGTGAAACAGCTCATCAGGGCACTTTTCCAAAACACCGAACGACGTTCTGCCCTTCTGGCAATTATCAAATAATTCCCTTTATTCGCAGGGAAAGGAAATTCCGGAATTCTCGCGCTATAAATTCCCCCATGTCCTTGAAATATTTTCGTTCGAATCTTTTTATACGATTATCCGTGCGTCCAAGAGTCACGCGAGTGAATAAAGAAATGTTATTTCCAAAATATTCCGTACCAATCACGTGAGTAAATAAAAAGAACACGATATTTTTCAAAATACTTACGCAAATGGCATTTCTCCGGGAAAAACGAATCCTTGTACAATTTGTAGTTGTTTTTTGCATTGTTTTTTTAAGCTTCTGTTGCTACGTTCAATATTACGTGAGGAAATAAAGAATGTTTTTCAAAAATACTTACGTAATCGCCTGTCCCTCGAGAGTATTTTATTCTTTTAATCGTATTACTAAAGAATTTGTAAAAAGTAGG
Organism: Hedychridium roseum; assembly: GCA_963989215.1. Taxonomy (NCBI): domain Eukaryota; kingdom Metazoa; phylum Arthropoda; class Insecta; order Hymenoptera; family Chrysididae; genus Hedychridium; species Hedychridium roseum. Next base: position 4,183,895 of record OZ022321.1, on the reverse strand, counting down.
AACTTTTCAAGGTCAAGTTCAGTATTGGAATTAAATTTGTAATATACAAATACTAGAATAACGATCAAAAGATTTTATAGAAATAAACTGAAAAATCGAGGAATTAAATCTCGTAAAAAATAGACCTGTATGTACATAATAAAAGATTTTTATGAATGAACTGAATGTTCGTATGAATTATTGAATTAATTTACAAAATTTGTTGTAAGAAAAAATAAATGTGTTGTTTTTCAATTTTTCTGTCACACTTCAATATGCAAAAATGTTTGTGCAATTATATTTAATGCAATGACTTTTAGTGATTTGTAACTTATTGAGAATGATATTCATGAAAGATTTTTAACATGAGGATTAATTTGATAAATTCATGAAGTAATTTACGTTGTGAGTAGAAAAATCAATAATATTCGGAACTCAATTGAAGTTTTTCAACTGGTCCAAATTTATAGTTAGTTTTTTTAATTTATAAGGTTTTTCGTGAAACCCCTTTAAACACTTTTATATTCAATGTTTCTTGTAAATTTATTCGCCTAAATTATTGAGCACGCGAAATTCTTTCGAAGGAAAAACTACAACGGGTATTAAGGCTAAAACAATTTTCCAAAATCGACGGAATATCTGAATAATTGGCAGGAACGTGAGAAAAATTTGGTGAGCAGAAATAAATCATTTTAATAAATTATTCGCATTCGATTTACAGTGAGAATAAAACATCGTCATTCCTCTACGATCCGAGGAAAGAATTTCTTCAAAAAATCATTGTAAATGGAAACCGTCGTAAAATATTTGGACGGCAGTATAATTCGTTTGTAAGAAAAACGGTGATTTGATTATTAATGTTTGCGAATTTGCTGGAAATTGAAATTTCGCAGGGGACGACGGAAACTGAAGCTGGCAGATTCGAGAAAGCAGGAAATTCTCCATAATTTCTTTGCGAATGGCTCAAAATTAATCGATCATTGTTCACGTCGTTTAATCGTTATTACACATGTTATTTTCCTTTGTTATTCCAAATTTCGGAAGACTCGATTCTCATTTTTGTCTTCTGAAATTGCAAGCACATTTTTTTTTTCATTAAACACATGAAAATTACATTCACGTATGCGGGAATTATTATTTATTATTCCATTTGCTCACTTCGTAAAACTATTTTCGTGATAAAAAAAGGATCTTCCCCTGGCATTATCCGCTAAAATCATTTACAAATTTTTCTCCCTAACTTTATCGTACAATATTCCTTTCTTCCGAGACAATCGGCAAATTATAAAATGGTTCAAAGACACGGGCACACAATTTTACGTAATTTTTTAATCTGTTCATCGTTGACAATAATTTGTACATTTTCTAAAAAAAGGAAAGAAAATTGGAATGGTTCTCATCAAATCATGGCATCGTTTAAAATCAGCTTTACTGTTATTAAAAGCAAACTGCAAATGACTTTAAGGCGTCGGCAAACATTGTTCTGTTTTTTTTTTTTTTTTTTTTTCGTGCCCTCAAATCACCTGTGCTTATTGTAAAAAAAATGACCAGTGACCCTGCGGCACCTCAAGATTTTTGCTTCTCCACACATCTCCACCTATTGCCAAGCTTTCCTCTAGACTTTTCGTCAGCCTTAAAATTCCATGTACTTTCCCGACGGCCGAGAATTAGACGCAACTTTAAGGCAATTCATTTTCTTCAATAAATTCCCGTCCCTTAAGGTCATTTGCATTTGTTCTACGTGGCGAATTCCTTTCCTGAAATACATTATCGGAACTCGTCGATCCCTAAAAAAGCGCTGACATTTCTTAAAAGCGAACGGCGGCGGACCCGGAGACAGGAGGAAACGGGGAAAACCCTGGACCTCCGGTTTCCCCGTCCCTGGGGGTCACTTCCGCCCGGTAAAACCGGAAGCGAACGACGGGGTTGGGGGGAGGGGGGTACCGTTTGCTGTGTTTCCGCTGGGCTCTGCCGAGTTTCAGCCCCGCTGGGGGAAACACGATGAGGGGGGGGAGAGGGGTAGTTGATCGGAAGGTAAAAAAAGACGACGATCGGCGCTGATTTTTCGGGGAAAGAAGAGGACTGAAAACGGGGGGGGGGGGGTGGAAGAGGGCTGGGAAGAGAGGGGAATTGGCCGTGCCGTAAGCTATGAATGGTTACTTCTTGTTTTATGTACACGTCGGTGCGCAGATCGGACAGAAATGCAGTCGTCTCGAAGGGCGGGCGGTCGAATTTGGCCCGCGGAGTTCGGTTTGGCAACGTAGTAGCGCAGAGTGTGTTCTTTTACGTGCATTCACGTAGATGGCGATGACTGTGAACATGGAAGCGGAAAAAACAGGCTGTCACATTACTCGTCGTCGTGCGAAAATACCCCGAGAATCTCCGGGAGGCAGAGAATGGCAGGGAAAGAGAGGGAGAAGGGGGGAAGAGAAAGAGGGAGAAAGATGGCCCCAATGCGCTTCTCAAAGCTTTCTTTTTTTTTCTTCATTTACGTCCGTATACAACAACAGTATTGAAAAACTCGACAGCGCGGATATAAACGAAAATATTTGTATTTCAATTTTCAAGATAAGACTGGGCAATGGAAATCAATGAATCGATATATTTCGATAATTAGCAGTATTTCGATAAGTAGCAGTAAACTATCAGTGAATCGATAACTATGGACTACTATCGATAAATCTATATATACGAATAACTGTTGACAAATAAATACACACCGATATATGATTCAGTTTTGATATGTTATCGAGTTAATGACTATTTCATAATTATGCTTGACTTTCACGAGTCCTCTTTTGCGATACGACAAATATATGCATGAATTCGTTGGTTAATAAAACCCGTGGGACTTTTCACTTGGTGAAAGGAAGGGAAAGAAATTTGCAAGGATCATCGATTTTTACCTTTTATGTGAATGATAGGATATTCCCAATGAAAATAAATATGAGTATAACTTTTTTTTGTACTTTGCACGAAATAAAATACTACATTGATATTTTGGAGTATTGTTTACAGTAAACATAACCTTTTCCTTTGTCAACAATGAAGTTAACCGCAATAGATATAGCATATATTATTGCAACCAAGTTCAATGCATAAAGTATTTAAAAAAGTTTCAATGTTCATCCTAGGTATTCTGATCGTTTTTAATAAATAATAATGACATTCATATCAAGAGCATTATTTAGATCAACGAAAAACATTCAAATTCTCTGTATTTTTCTTTCTTACAAGTTCTAAGGCGGAAAACAAACAGAATACTAAAATCGAAAACCTAACCTCACCAATACTTTGTAACCAATGAACATAGCTGCAATACTATTGAGCATGAGTATTGCAACTAACTTCATTGTTTATATGAATAAAGACAGGTTAAGAGTACTATGTGTAATACTTTTGAGTATTCTGGTCAAGTTCGCCGTTATGATAAATTTATGAATGACTCATATATTTTATGGAATTGTTTACCGAATAACTTAGCATATGTAATTGTACCTTCGAGAGAAAGCAGAAAATAAGTATTATAGTTCATCAATAGACGGAGTAAGAAGAAAAAACACATTATTACGCTTTAAAAGTAACAAGATTATTAAAACCCGTTTATGTGAAGGAAAAGCGGGCAAGGACGGAAATTTTCAAAGGCAGACGAAGAAATATTTTTACGGCAATATTCGCAATAAAATTGTCCACTACCACATGCATTCCAGCTTTTGTTTACGTAGTTTTTAGAAATACCGACACCTTCTCTCCTCGCAAATTATGGATAAAATGTCGAGGACGAACTGACAGGGTCGTTATAAAAAAATTCTTTGCAATCTGCTCGAAAAAAAAGGTCAGACACGAAGCGTGCGATGAATTTGCAATAATTTCGCCTAGAAGTAGTATAGATTTATCGACGTGAATAAAAAATTTGGCTTAGTTACGCCTTGATATTCGACACTCGGATAGCAAATTATAAAGAATTTCTCAATGCCAGATTCCTGCCAGCATCAGTTTCAGGAATTATTAATTATCAATTAACGACGGTCGTAGTTAGTACTTATTAACTGTTACCAATACAAGTAATCGACATCTTTTTTTATGTTGTAACGTTTAAACGAAGACTTTTTTCTGTTACCAATCATAATTGAGGAACGTTTTTGCTGCACAGCTCCAGAAAATAATTTTTTAAAAATGGAGCATTTCCAAGACATGTTTAACCCTTAAACCATTTGCATAAACCTGCTAAAAACTTTGTTGTTATTATCATTGAATTAATGATAAAACACATATGACATTATAATATTAAGGATGAAAGAATAATGAATTATCTACAAAAGGAAAACGCTGCAGATGTTTTTTTTTCAGTATTAATGGAAAAATGTTGATCATATGATTAATTCAGATGATTATTTGAACATCTAGAAGAAATGAAAAGTAAGTTTATGTTGATTGTTACAATTAGTATGATGGTTTAAGGATTAAAAAATTTAATAATGACGTAAATATGAAATGGAGTTGAATTTTAGATTGAAGACATAAATCTTCAGACAGGAAAATAACTGATTTGTGGACTTACAGATTTTCAGAGTTGACGAAATATTAACCAGTGCCAAACTACAAAAGGATATTGTCCCAACTTCAACCCCACAAATTGATTAGTACAGATTGAATTGGACTAAAATTAAATTCACTCGCATTGAAACCAATTCAAAGGAATTATTCTTGAAATTTTATGATAATAGGAGCAGTTTCTTTGAAAATGTAATATGAATAATTTGTTTGGAGCTGATCTGAAGCATTTAGAAGATCTACAAACATAACACTTATAAATATAACTTACAAATTTGTAAATACAATCATCTATAAATAAGTCTACAAATGTAATCATTCCATAAAATAGGATATTACCATACACATTACTGATTACAAACAAATTACAAACAAACAATCTGATTACAAAGAAACATAGCTTTTATATATTTAGGAAAAAAGACTTTTACCCCAAACATTAGAGAAAAGAACAGAAATAATTTAGTGCCAGAGAAACACAGTAAAACCTTTTACGTTAGGAAACAGATATTTCATGACATTCTTATTTGTAGGAATTGGCTTCGAATTCGAATGAATCCGCATTTGACCGAGTCTTTTTGTTCCCAATGGACTTTTCTACCGGGAAGAAAGATCCCCTGAGGCGAGATTAATGGACATCGATTATGGTGCGTGAATAAAATTGTGTTGATCGTTATTACCTGCCACGACCAGCTGGCGAGCGACTTCTGTACCTCGACGTGCTGGTGTCCTTGCCGGTGTAATAATCGGCGGAGGGGTCTGCGGCGGGCATTCCGTAAGGATCCTGTGGATATGCATCTCTCGTGACGTAACCTCCTCGTCCTGAGGAATAGTCCTCGCCGTATCGTCCCCTGCCCCTGCTGGCACCACCCCTGCCCGTGTAATATCCACCTGCGTAGTCCCCGTATCCACCGGAAGTCGCCCTGTAACCGCCTGCGACGGCACCTCGTGCACCAAAATCGCGACCCGATGACACCGCACTGTTGCGACCCCGGAAACCGCCTGCATTTCCCCTCCCACCTCCGCCACCGCGGCCTCTGCCCCGGGAAATTTCGACGCGTAGCTTCGCGCCCATCATCTCTGTGCCGTTCATGCTGCTGCAGGCCAACTCCGCCTCGTTCATGTTGAGGAACTCGATGAAGGCAAAGCCAGGCGGGTTAAAAGCCACCCACACCTTGTTCAGTTTCCCGTATTTCTCAAATTCCATCTGAAGGTCTTCCTTCTTGATGCTCTCGTTCAAGCCACCCACGTATACCCGTGTGTATCCCTCAGACGTCATTTCGCCGCTGCAAAAAGGCAAGTGTGTCAAATTTTTTGTAATCTTTGCCCACGATCGTTTGTTCATGCTGGACAATGAGTTACGAGTCAAGTTATGAACGAAAATTAATCAATTTCACGCAAAAGTTCTAATATTTCTCTATTTTGTTCTGACGAATAAACATGATTTAATCTGCCTTCATTTAATTCTGACAGCATGTACAAAGTTATTTCTGGTAAAGAAATGACTCAGTTATTGGGTTAATAAACAATCCTGGTCACCTATTTATTTTCAAAAAAAATAAAATGTCATGGACCACAAGTAATTCACTTTATCAAAAGTCTACTCCAATTGAAATACATAAACAGTATTAAACAAATAATTTACAAATTTTGAGAATAATGCAGTTTGTTTTAAAAAAAAATTAAAAATCATGATTACCCGACAGATGATAAGAATACAAATTATATGTCAATTTGCAAGGTAAGAGGTTATTTGCTAAATTCTATGTAAAAAAAGAAAGAATAAAAGAATGGGGAAAAAACCACGTCGTACGTAAAATCTCCATTTAGAACGGAGTGACAATAATACGAAATTCAGCCATGATGCCAAAGCCGACAGGTTTGAGGAAGCCGGAAAGTTCGTCGAATTTTCATTTGCAAAATCGATAATTTAACGGAAATAAGAAGCAAAGAAATGCGTAACATTAATCCCTGTGGCTATTTAAAATTTCTCCTGTTGCTGGCGAAAATAAACAGGGAAAAAATATCCGCCTTCCTCCAGAATCTGTCAACTGTACTTAACGTAGGTTGGTTTTCGGCTGATGGCAAGAAATTCGTATGTAAACTCACTTTTTCCTTGGATCGTAACAGGGAAGACGAATTTGCGGCCGCTCGGCGGTGAACTTTTACGAAAATAAACGGCGCGGCGGAGGATGATGCAGAACGTAGAATCAATAGTAATGGATCACCCGGGGTTCACAGGGCACAGCGATCATATCCGACGCCTTTGTGCCTCCAACCCAGACGCTGCCGCGCCAACCGACTTTTAAAAGCGAATCAGGCGCCATTAAGCTTCATTTGACAAACGAATTTTCAACAACCAATAAAAAGCCACGCATTCCGACAGCATTACGCTCATTGAGAAATTCTCGGGTTCTGATTGGACGATTTTTAAGAGACATTTTAGTTTTAACCAATCAAATTTATTCAAAGTCTTGAATTCTGCAAACTATAAACTCGGTTTAAAAACGAATGAGACGCTATTAAACTTCGTTTGACAAACGATTCTCAGTAGCCAATCAAATGCCGTACATTCCGTTAATATTAAACTTGCTGTGGAATTCTAGGTTTCTGATTGGACAATTCTTAAAGAACACGTTGATCTTAACCAATTAAATGTATTAAAAGTTTTGAACTCCGTAAACTTTAAAATCCTTGCAAAATTCTAATCAAATGATTCTTGTGATACTCATGTATGATATCCAATCAAATTTATTAAGGGTATTAAATTCCGTTCACGTTGAAACCTTTGTAACAAAACAATAGAATTCTAGGTCCTTGATTGGTCATTCTTTGAGGTACCAGTTACTCTCAACCAATCAGATTTGTTAATAACTATACGTTTTATTTTCGTCAAGTATTAAGGTTAAGGTATTATTTGCATATACACCCGAGCTTCTGAATACAATGCAACATATTTATTAATCTTCCACAAAGCTATTGTATAAATTATAAAAGTGGTTACAATATGAAATCTTGTACGATTGACAATCCTAATTAATACCTTTTGTCTAATAAAAAGAACAGTGACAGTTGCAGTGCAGAAGTCGTGAATAACAACAATGGCGTATTCTGTAAACATTTCCGTCGAGGCTCCGATAGAAAATCAAATTCAAGAAATCACTTACGATGGTCAGGAAATTTACCAAGCGTACGTAATTTGATTAAGTACCTGCTACAATTTTATTCATTGAATTTTTCTCTCCATACGAAAAGTATTTAATAGAAAAGTAAATGACCTAACCTCCGTTTCAAGGAGACTCTCGTAAACAAGTACAAAAACAATAAAATACATTGAACGTTATAACTTTTTCCAGCTTTCTACCACCAAGTTCTCTGAAATAGGATATAAACAATTATCAACTAATTCTTGAGATTCCTAAAATTCAAAAGTACAACTTCACTTACATAATTCGAAATTGAAAAAATAAATGTAATCGTTATCATAATAAAGAGTATAATATTAAAAATATTTTAATGAGTTTGTAATGTTGTTTTTAGACCACTTACCTTGTCCGAAAACTTGGCTAAGATCGCCCAGAAAATCGACTTCAGTAAAACAAATGGAGATGATGTTAAAAAGGAATCCACAGAGGGTGGAGAGAAAAGCGAAGAAGATACAAAAGACCCAGCTTCCTTTCAATCGTCCTTATGGCCATGGGATAGTGTACGTAATAAACTAAGGTGAGTTGAAAAATGTTTTTACAATAAACAAATTAGCAATCTAACAGTGTCAGTATCTGCAATTTTAACCCTGCATATAATGGAATAACAAGTAAACAGTTTTTTGTACATTTTAGAAATGCATTAACAGAAGTTTGTGTGCTCGCTGATGTTCTGGCAATAGCGAAAGAGAAACAGTACATGGTGCTGGACCCTGTACCTCAGGAAGTACCAGAAATGAAACCAATGGTGCAGGTCTATGCCAGGAAAAAAGCCTTAGCTGGTGCTGCCTCTGTTCTCATGATGGGCGCAGAAAGACTGAGAAATTGCCAGACAGAATTAGCCAGGAATAGATCAACGCCAGACTTTCATATAGAGTTGTTACGGCTTAGACAGAACTGGAGACTGAAGAAAGTTTCTAACTCAATTATCGGTGATCTCAGTTATCGTACTGGTAAGGATTGGCCTTCCATTAATGCATAATTATGATACTAATAGTCCGAGAATAATGTATTAATACTCTAAGAATAATGTTAAATAAAGTAACACACTTTTGTGTAATGGAATGAAATATTTCTCAATGTTCTGTTTCGATAATAGATTTTAGAAAGAAATTAAATTTCCAGCTGGCTCAAAATATGCTCAGACTGGTATGTTTGAAGTAACGAAAGCAGAGGAAGAGGAAAAAAGTAACAACAGTCCACCAGCTTCACCAAGTGCTGGAGGAAGTACCTCAAGCCAACCTCATGCTCCATCAAATGCCAAAGCATCAGCTTTACGAGTTACCATCCCTAGTGAATTGCAAGGAGTCGCCTATATAGAAGTTCTATGCCAAAAAGGTTATTTAAAACCCCTAACTTATGTAACTGAATCTTGGGAAACAATGAAAAGATCAGAAAATGTAAAAAATTATAAGAAATACGGCAGATCAGAGACGTTTCATTGGTTATTTCATTTTTTAATTGCATAAAATGATATAAAATCCACTATTTGTGTAACTAAATCTTTTGCAATAATTAAAACGTCTAAAGATATAAAGGAGACCTTGCAGATCAGAGATTATGTATTTAGTATTCCATTTCTGTGTTAATTAAAGAGATTTAAAATCTGTAAAAATGTCAACTAGGTAATTACTATTTTAATACAAACCGTTTGTGCAGATCAAGAAGATTTGTGTAGCGCAAATATCAGTTTGCTCAACAGCAGTGCACACAGTTCAAACGCAGACATGCACTGGCAGCAGAAATTGGAAGCCGCTCAAAATGTCCTCTTCTGCAAGGAATTATTTAGCCAGTTAGCAAGGGAAGCAGTGCATTTACGAGCCCCTATTCCTCACATGGTAGTGGGAAATCAAATAATGGCAACGGTAATTACAGAAATATAATGTTCACAATTTTAAGATTTTTTTTACATTGTATTTTAAATGATACAAATTTTATTTGACTTAATTTGTGAGATACTGTTATTAGATACAGTAAAATTGTGTTACAGTTTAATGATTTATAACATTTGCATTTAAATGAAAATAGCTGATTAAATCTTACAGAAAAATTCTGTGATTCATTTCATATTATTGTTTAATATATACATACGTAATGAATATGAGTATTACAAATTTATCGTAACTGAATAAATGACTTGTCATTGTTTCTTCTGCTTCTTCACGATTTTCTTACGGTTCTCGAAATAATTCTTTTGTTCAGGTTCTTCCTGGGATTCAGTTGATAATTGGGCTTTGCCACAGTACTGGGAACGACAAAAAACCAGCAGCACCCCCGCCGCACAAAAGCGACCACGATCACGTCCTTGAACATTCCTTGCATCAGTTGCTGCGCGAGGTGCATCACAAAAACACTCACCATCCGTTTCCCCATCCCTCGTCGGGGCCCCTGGGCCCCAGCAAACGACGATGCCTCGCTGGGCCTACTGCAGCCGACAGACACGAGCTCATCGAGATGACTAAGAGTCAAACTTTACTCGAACAGATCATCCAACAGGTCTTTAATCCAATCTTAGTCTTATCTTAGCCTGGTTTTTACGCAATTTTAATGATACTTTAACTCTTTGTGGCCGAAACCCTGCAGAACACATAATGTGTTGGATAAATACGACCGCAAAGAGTTAATGTGTTTTTAATGCAGTTTTAATGCAGTTTCAAAGAAATTTTAGTGCAATTTTTATGAATTTTTAACGCAGTTTTCACCGATTTGTAACGTAATTGTAATGTAATTATGTACAATTTATAATGCATGCTATAATTATCTGAAATTAGATTCAAAAGAAATCATATTCACAGGAAATTATTTTACCGTAAAAATATTAAGGCGAATGTAATGCAATTTGTAATTATTTCGCACACGATTCAAGAGAATTCATGCTTTCACCAAATTATTCTTTTTTATTCGCTGCATTTGTTATTAATGATATAATATAAATTCATTATAAACAATGATTTCGGATTGAAATATCAAAGCGGCGAATATGTAATGGATTCCGTTAAATTAATAACGAAGAATACTGTTAAAACGTAACGAATTAGTTGACCTACGTTTTAATCATTCCAGGCCCAGCATTTCTTTATGCGTTTGCGAGCGGAATACGTGCTGGACACAATTGCGAAGGAAGTGAAAGATCCGCTGATCGTTTCCCATTGGAACGCATTAAATTCGCCGACTCAATCCTGCGTGAAGATAAATATCGTGACCCACGGCTACGACAGCGTTTGCCGAACTTCCCTGGTCGTTCACGTCGGGGAAAAATCATTGAAATGCGTCTGTCGTGATGGACGTGTAATGCACATGAGTTACGAACCGCAGGAACTCAGGGATTTAATTTTCTGTCAGGTAGGAAAATATTTTCCTTTAAAAAAGATCAATACTATGTCTCTATGTGAGAAAAGAAAACAAGAAACCAGGGGACGCTCTTTTATTTTTACGAATAAGCGTGTTTAAAGGAAACTTTGATTAACAAAACAGTAAAAAACTCTATGAACAGAAACAAAATACCCATAAATATCTCTATAAAATAGCTACACATTGAGAGCGAAGAAAAAATGATTACACGACTTAAACAAGACTAAGAAAATCGTAAAAAGATCGTAAGTAACTAAAAGAATTTGTACAAATTAGAGAAAGATTTTTAAAATATTTTTTAGAAGACGATCAGAATACTTCGTAACTTATGGGAAATGTAAAGCTTATTTTTCTTGGCTTTGTTCTTGATCATGCTATGAATGAAAATTTGTATTTTGTAGATTTATCAACATCAAATATCAGCGGTACAAGCACTGGCCAAGTGTATGGGTTGGCATTTCTTGGCAAACAGTTCACATCTCGGTTTAGGAGCTGTAGAACCTTTAGGAAATGCTAGTAGCTGTATTTTAGCTTCCCCAATCGGAGACAGGTAAGAATCAAGCATAATTAACAGCAAAATTTTCATTTCAAAGAAAAGAAAATTCGTTTCATGCAGAAAGTAATTTCTTATGAATTTTTTTATGATTTTTTCATTGTCTTAAGACAATAGCAGATTTATTTTACTTTACTATACCCTTATTTACTTTTATCCATGTTTTAACACAGTGAAAATTGAAACTTCATCATTGTATATACTTAAATAGCTGCAAAATAGTTCCTTCAGAATCTTTTATAATTAACACAATTATTTGTAGATTACATATTTCACTTTACTGTATCATCATTTAAGTATTAGTTGTTTTACCATGGTACAAATTAACGTGTTCTGACCGTTTTTTTTTGTTTTCAGAATGATAGCCGTAAGATGTGAACCACAAACCGGCGTTCAGGTGGCAATTGCTCATTCCCCGAGGAAGGACTTCTTCCCCGGACAGTTAGTTCGGGAGAGAAAGTGGGAAAATCTCGGGGGTTCGTTTAAGGAAGTTCGATGGGACAAAATGGAAGGGAAGAATTTCCTCAATAAAATGGAGCTTTTAATGGCTTCGTTAACGAGTTCGTAAAAATCCGCGAAAACAATTCCCATAGAAAATTTAACGTCCATTCGAACGTAATTATTTCGTAAACTACAGAGGGTATCAGATCGGGGCAATAATCATTTCAAAGGACATTTTTTACAGTGTTTGGAGGACTCGTTGAGTCGTTTTCAGGGTAAACAATTTGTCAGCTTCACTCAACAGAATTGAAACTGATTTCATCGAATTACAACCGAATTAAACTCAATAACGTAATACCTTAATTTTGTGTAGTGATAGTGTCTTTATTTTCTAAAAGACATTGTTACCTGTACAAATTCTCCTCTGTCTGTACATAATCATTTGAGTTACGAGTAATTTATAGAATTATCCTTCATACATCCAAGGAACGTGAAAACCAAGTGTATTTTTCTCTTCTTCGATTCTTACGTGAGAATAATACTGATAGATCTTTTTCCACGTGTCCAGTGTTTCGCAGCAAATAGAATTAAGTATAATTAAGATTTATTTATCGTATTTCCTTTATAAATTAAAGCAATTTCAAACGAATACAATGTAGTTATTTATTTCTCTTTCATTTCCAACCTTTCAGGAAATAGAAAGATTACTGTGAAATGATTGAAAACAGGGAAGTTTGTACAAAAATGATTTTTATTCGGCTTAGACAAAATTTCGTACGGGTCTAAAAGTCAGCATGGACATTAATCACATAAATACAATCTTCGAGCGATTTATATAGAAAATTATTTAAATTATGCGGGTACATCGCAATTTCACACGTACAACGTTTGCTAAAAATGTATTAAACACCATTTAATCCTTGAAACATTTACAACGCCGTAAAAAGTGATTGTATACCACCGATGACAATGTTAACAGATTGTGAAATTATTTGATCGATAACAGTGTACTTTGTGTCTATTAAGAAAATGAGTAATTAACTTTTTTTCTAGAATTATGCGAGGTTCTTCAGGCAACCAGGTGCTCGTAGATTACAAATTTTTTTAATCCACTAACACTGACGAATCTTTTCGTTCTAATTAAAAACAGCTTCCTAATTTACTTCGAGTTATCCTGGTAGATAAGGGGGACGGATTTACGACTCGACCGAGAGAGAATCAAAGGGAAATGAAATCTATAAAAGGAATCGTCAAATGGCTCAGTGATTATATTCAGTTAAATAGATTAAATATTCTACAATTCTTAAATAATATATTCCTGTATTTTAACGGACCCTGGATTAATGAAAGCAGTTGTCATTTACGTATGACTTGCTTTCCTCAAGTAAATAGTCGGTGGAAAAATGAAGTCTAGGTGCTATTTAATAAGCCTTAACCGCACCTTCGTAGAAAAGTAGAACAAAGTAGGAAAATTTACGAAGAAATCTATTCGCAATTCGATATGACTTTTTGCTCGTCCTCTATCGATATTTTCACGCGAATCTTTCATCGCGAATAACATGCTTGAAGCTGGCTGATTTTTAGAAGCAGAGCGAATTTCCTTGAAACACGTTTCCACAGCCCCTCAAAACTAATTTTTGCATTCGTTAAAGACAGTGAATGAAAATTTTAATGATCCAGTTACTCGGTCACGTGTTCTAATCTAGGAAAATCCATATAAACAAGAGTTTTGAGGAAATATCGAATAGATACCCGTTTTTCTTATTACGTATCTTCGATTAATTGACAATAAATACGGTTTGCTTCTTCCAGTAAATGCGATAATCACTGGTTACTCCAGGTTAAGATAAATTCTTTAAAAATAATGAATTACCTCCTTCTGTTTATCAAAGGTAGCCTGAAAGCAATTATTATCTTTTTACAACCTGCCAGCTTCTGTGTCATTGCCCATTGTAAAGAACCTACAAAATTAACAATACTGTTACATTGAAAATAGAGAAACTGTCATGTTTTGTACATTCCACATTCGTTGTTTAACACTTCTTACATTTTTTCTCCTGTGTATTTCACTTTCTTAGAAAGCATAGCTTTATGTTCTGCACTCTACCCCCAGCAACTTTGAAGGCAATTGCTGTCGTTATCAGCAGAATGGTGTAAGCGGAAATGAGACTGGCTGCGTAAGCCTGGTACGAGTTTAACAGGGTCATACAAGAGGCAAAGAGATGAGAACCGACTACCCAGCACACCTGGATCCAGTTTTTTCTGTCCAAGGCGGAGAAGAATATGACGCCCCAGAATGTGTGGAGTAAAATGAAGCACAGCGTGGTGGCAGCAGATATTATGAAAAAGTATTCAGAACCCTGCCTGAGGCCCATCGTACCAGGGCCAACAGAATCGGCAAGAACATTGACCAACGCAAATGCTCCACTCATGAAACCAAATCCCAAGCCGCAGACACATGCGAAAACATGTCTGCTGTTCGCTACATGTGTCGTTGTGACCTTCTCAAGTCCCTTCTCGGCTTTTCTTAGGACCCAATAGAGAAGATACCTGGCAAAGAAGAAAATGACACATATTCCAATAAATACTAAAATATTGATGACATCAAAGGCTTTATATTGTGTTAGAAAGTATTGTGTAGAAAACTGTTTCTTATGAAATGCAGAGGTTATCTAATTGATGAGTGAAATCTAATTACCTGAACCCTTCTTGGAGTAATACGGAAAACACTAGTCCGAAGGCCAAGTAACTCTGAAGGGGGACCACTGCGTACCAAATGATGGATGACAGGAGTAAAGATATTAGCCAGAAAAAGGCACTGGCTATCAGTATAATTATTCTAATAGGTTCTGCGGCTATGATGAACGTGAACATCGCTAAAGGGGGCCCGAAGGCCAGGAAAGCACAACCAAAAAAGTCCATAGCAGTCATTTTCACGGCTTTTTTCACTGATATGTCAGTGGAATTAATACTCGGCAAGTTTTTATTTGACGTTTCTCAGTAACGTAATAACTTCATAACCTCTACGACGTCAGTGAGGTTATTCCCGTATGAACACATTTGTTGGGATAATTAACAGCGGGATAAAAAAGGTGGATGGTTAGTGTAGACGGTAGTGTTGCTAACGAAATTCCTTTTTTGATAAACATGAGTTCACTGTACTCGTATGACACACAGCGAGTGTTGACTACATTGAAGTGCGAAATGATGACTCAACAGAAGTACCAAATTAAAAGTTATTTAAAATCTCTACATAACCTGAAAACATGTTTTTATAACTATTGAACAGCGTTTAAACTTTCAGGGAGAGTTTACTAAATTTCCCTAATATCTATAAAACTGTGAGATTTGAAAGTACTTTGAATTTTTCAATTACACAATGGAAGTTATCGAAATATTAAAAAATACGAAAAGAAGAATGTAAGCACTGATGTTGGCTACAATGGAAATTTGAAAAGGCCAATGAGAAGCTGTTCTTAACGCGCGATAAATAAAAACATAAATCATACTGTGTTGCATAGAAATGATTTCTGGCGTTTTGTGTAATAGAAAATTGATTCTTTTTCAATAATATATCTTTCATATACATAGAAGCATAAATAGTAAATAGAATAAGTAACATTTATCAGATTGACTACTAACTGTTATTGAATAATTCTTGTACATAAATTACTTTTATACGAAGTCTAATACACGATATACAAACACCATTTTCACTTGCTATACTTAATATTAAGCCATAGTAGTTTGGAAAAGTAAATCCGGAATATTTTTGTCCACGAGTAATGCTCCAATCGTCCTTGAGATTTAACGGAATGCCCAACTGAACCGACCAATAAGAACGAAACTCATGTTTGCCTGTATATGGACATATAGAGTACGCTGCGAGTCATTATTATTATGATTATCATCTCCGTCCGGCCACAACCGCACGCGGATTTCATTCGACTTTTCGGGTTCTTCGCGTTTGACGAACGTTTGGTACGATCTTTCGAAGTGTTGAACACGCAATTATCAATCTAACAGCAGAAAAATGTCGACGGTAGCGAGTCCCCTTGCCGTTGGAGGCACTCGGCAATCCGGTGCCCCAGTACGAACGCAAAATGGTAAGAATTATTGACAGTCGACAATGTGAAAATGTGCTTGAATTCAGTCCCTCCTATGACATCGCTCTAATCCCCCTTTTACGAAAATTCAACAATCAACATCATGAATGTTTCCTCGTTGTACGTAATTATAAATAATTCACACGACAGTAAATTACAATCCGATTTTGAGGTTACCACCCCCCAATAAAATACTCTTTGTATATCATTAGAAATATTAGGCTAAATTTCTTTTCAATACATCCTGTGTCATCGCTACTAGTAGCCTTTTACGAAAATTTCAGAATTAACATCATGAGTGTATCGTCGTTGTACATAAATATAAACGATTAATACAGGATTAAATTGTAATTCGGTTTTGAGGTTACCACACCCCAATAAAACATTCTTTATGTATCATTAGAAACGGTTGGGTAGATTTATTTTATTCTTAGAAATTTTTCATGGATTAAAAGCACAGAATTTGCCAGGTTATCCTGAAAATTTTGTTACCAGAAGTTTGACGTAAATACAGAAACAAAATCGGTGAAACTTAATGCGGTTTAGATTGTTTAAATAACCTTTAAATTAACTCGGAAAATTGCATTGTTTATTTGCTGTGGAATAGACTAAAATATTTCGTTTTTTCTTTGACTTACAACTTTTCTCTTTAATTTAAACAGATTCCGAAAACTTTTGTTAATAATTACTAAGCAAAATTAATATTATTTACAAGAATCGTTTCCAATAAAAGTTTCGTTAATATTTTCTACTTCTTGCTTAAAATTACAACTAAGATATTGTATAACACGTTTCACGAATTAGATAAGAAATTATATCCTTTCATATATATTTTTAAATAAATTTTTATAAACCTCAAATATTGTTGTCGTTAAATTTTCAAAATTATCTGGATTTCTTTCTCCATAAGTTATGATAGTTACCGTAACACATTTACAAATTAAACTTTTTAATAAATTTTTAATAACGATCCATTCGTAAACAGTGAAAAACGTATTATTCATTATTTTTACAGTTATGGCAGCTTCTGCAATTGCGAACATTGTAAAAAGTTCTCTGGGTCCAGTTGGCTTGGACAAAATGCTTGTCGATGACATTGGTGTAAGTAATTTATTGCTCGTAAATCAATTTACGATTGTATAATTATCAAGATCATAAGTTTTGATCATAACGTTCCTGTAGGATGTTACGGTCACTAACGATGGAGCAACGATTTTACGTCTGTTGGAAGTTGAGCATCCAGCTGCCAGAGTTTTGGTCGAATTAGCACAGTTGCAGGACGAGGAAGTCGGTGATGGCACTACCTCTGTTGTAAGTGTAACATTATGTTTAAATTCACAAGCATACAAATTTAAAGAAAAGAAAAAGCATCTTCAAATCATACTTGGTGCCATTTATTCCCTTAAAAAAGGCTGTTGCACACATTTATATTATTTTCGTGATATTTAATTATCGTACATGAATTTTCTGTTTTCTTTCTTCTTTTCAAAAATTCTCTTCTTTCGTTTCATTCTTTTAAAAAATCGTTTGTACAGATTTGTATTTAAGTAATGTCTAATTATTGTATGCGAATTTCTTACTTTAATAGATTAATAAATTGTTAATAATAATGTTCCTTAGGTGATAGTTGCTGCAGAGCTGTTGAAAAATGCTGACGAACTTGTCAAGCAAAAAATCCATCCAACTTCAGTAATTAGCGGTTACAGACTTGCCTGCAAGTGAGTAAACAAATAAAAATAACGAATATGAATATGAATGAACGAAAATTTAATGTAAAACAGCATTTTGGTATAATTCATGATTTATAATTCGAAATTCAATATGAAATTGTTGTGCATTTTTTTAATTCCTGTTGAATTTAAATTACTTTTCCAGGGAAGCTTGCAAGTATATTCAAGAACATCTGACTGTCAGCGTAGACGAACTTGGTAGAGACTGTCTAGTTAACGTAGCAAAAACTTCAATGTCCAGCAAAATCATTGGAGCGTATCCTTTCCCTTAAAAAGAAAGAACTTCATCAAAATTTTCACAATTTTTTTACAATATTTTTCAAAGCATTGGACATTACTTCTTCATTAAATTATTCACAATATTTACACTAATTAGATGAAAACAACAATCTCTGCTACATGTTTGATCTTCCAACACTTTGAAATTGATCAGTGTTGTAATTTCATTTAATTTTCAAGCCACTGAACTTTAGTTTCCTTAACTGGCGATCAGTGATGCAAATTTCTTCGGCAACATGGTCGTCGACGCTGCCAACGCGGTGAAGATAAACGACGGCAAAGGCGGGCATTTGTACCCGATAAAAGCCGTGAACGTGTTAAAAGCCCACGGGAAAAGCGTTCGCGAATCTGTTTTAGTTCCTGGCTACGCTTTGAACTGCACCGTCGCTTCCCAGGCAATGCCCAAAAGAATCGTAAACGCGAAAATCGCCTGCCTGGACTTCTCCCTGCAGAAGGTCAAGATGAAGCTGGGTGTCGAGGTTCTCATCACCGACCCGGAAAAACTCGAAGCTGTTCGCCAGAGGGAAGTCGACATCACGAAGGAACGCATTCAGAAAATTCTCGCAGCGGGAACTAACGTCGTTCTCCTTTCTGGTGGCATTGACGATCTCTGTCTTAAGGTATTCGAAATTTTTGCAAAATAGATGCTTTGTAAAGGCCACAGTATTCCTTCTCGAGGTATTTTTTAAAAGTCCTAGCAGTATTTTAGGTATTTAATTAGTATTTTCACAGAATTCTTAAGTAATATTCGCAGTATTGACAGTATTCTTACTCCACGTATTTTTTAAAAGTCCTGACAGTAGTTTAGGTATTTAATTAGTAATGTAGTTAGTAATTAGTTGATTAGTTATTAGTAATTAGTCATTTAATAAGGTCGTTTAGGTATTTTGTAAAGGTCGATGCATTTTCACTAAAGATATTTTCTTAAAATTGAAGTATTTTTCGGTTTATTGTTTACAATTTCTATGGACAAATATTTCTTCATTATTTGATTCTAAATCTTCAAAAAATGTCTTTACTTACACTATAGAATTGTATAAATAATATAAAAGTCCAAAACTTAAATCTTATAATACTTAACCATTCCAAATTGCTGAAAACATTGATAAAAAAAATAGTTTGTTGCATTAATTAAGCTTGAATAATAAAATGTCATTACCTAAAATGAGTTAATTTATTATAAATTTTAATTACACGTATTTCGTTTATGATTATTTCAGTATTTCGTGGAAGCTAAGACAATGGCTGTGCGGAGATGTAAAAAAGCTGATCTCAAGAGAATCGCAAAAGCGACGGGCGCGCAATTTTTGACTTCCCTGACAAATATGGAAGGAGAGGAAAGCTTCGACGCCAGTTTCCTCGGAGAAGCTAGCGAAGTCGTGCAGGAAATGATTTGCGATGATGAACTCATCCTTGTCAAGGGGTAACAACGATTTTTCATTAATTACCATTTACACATTAGAGGAATAATTGTTTTACAATATCGAATATTTCTTGATGTTGAATATTTCTTGAATATTTCTTGCAGACCGAAGGCCAGGACAGCCAGTTCGATAATTCTGCGCGGGCCAAACGATTATTATTGCGACGAGATGGAACGTTCGGTTCACGACGCTTTGTGTGTGGTGAAACGTGTTCTTGAAAGCAAAAACGTCGTCGCTGGCGGAGGTTGTGTCGAGGCAGCTCTTTCCATTTACTTGGAAAACTTTGCCACGTCTTTGGTACGTTTTACACAAAGTCATTAATCAAACAAAGTCACAAAACAGAAAGGAAAGAATATACGTAATTAACGATATAATAACGTTTTGATGGCAATTTGTCATAAGTGCATTTCTAATAAAAATTAGTTATTAATTTGTCATTAATTCCCTGTTACTCATGGTTTATTGTGCATTTTAGTTATTTAGTAAATAACAGTTTGTTCGCGATTTATCACAAATATATTTGTAATGTGAACTTGTCATCAATTTGCTATTAATTTGTTAGTAAATTCACATTACTCATGGTTCGTTGTGCATTTTAGTAATTTAGTAAATAACAGTTTGTTCGCGATTTATCACAATGTATTTGTAATATAAATTTTTTATTAATCTCCGATTACTAATGGCTTATTCTATATGATTTTACAGAGCTCACGGGAACAGCTGGCCATCGCTGAATTCGCAAGATCGCTCTTAGTCATACCGAAAACACTGGCAGTGAATGCAGCACAAGACGCGACTGACCTCGTTGCTAAACTCCGTGCTTATCACAATTCCAGCCAAACAAAAGCTGATCTGGCCGATCTTAGATGGTAATTTTCAGTTGCAGTAAAATAGTAGTACACAAGTAATGGTACAAAAAAGACTTTTGGTTCGATATACGTACCTATATACACAATAATAATAACAAGAAAGAAAGAAATGAGATATATATGTACATATATCTTATCTTTATTATATATCTTATTTTTAAACAACGGCATTAGTTGATTTTGTACAGAACTAAAATCAAGTTAATTCCAGAAAAATGTAAAAAGTTATATCAAAAAGGCTTTCATTTGATTTCATATACATGTCTTATTACATATCTTACTTTTAAATCTTTAAATAATTGCAAATTCACTGATTTTCTGTGGAAATAAAATCAAGATAAAATACAGAAATGTCTAAAAAGTTGTGCAAAGAAGCTTTTTAATTAGATTTCATATTACTTAGATGTCTCTTACCTTTATTATATACTTTATTGTGATTCAGGGTTGGCCTTGACCTCCTGGAAGGAACGATAAAGGACAACAGGAAGGCCGGAGTACTGGAACCGGCCATTTCGAAGATAAAATCCCTGAAATTCGCTACGGAAGCTGCCATTACGATTCTCAGAATCGACGACATGATAAGACTCGATCCCGAACGTTCCAAGGACAAATCTTATCAGGACGCAATGGCCGCCGGGGAATTGGAGGACTAAAAATAATATTTATAACGACAAGCAACATTTCCTTCGTCCGCTTATTTTTCTCTCATTTCTTTCTCTCGAACATTGTGCAAACGGAAACAAATATTTTTCGCCAGAGGCGAATGCGTTGACGAAAAAAAAAACAATTGTTCATCAGAATTCGTACGTTTCTTCGTAATTTTCAGGAAAATATAATCGAGTGTCTAATGTATTACAATGAGTTTGTAACGCACGATCTTGTTATTAATTTACTAGCAACGAATAAGACACGAAGCTTTTACACATTAACGTATCTGTGTTTCATTTAAATTCCCCGTCCAGTGAAATAAATTAATAGAAGAAGGGGAATCAAGGGTTTTAATATTTTTATGATTTTTGTTTCAATATATAAACAAGTTATTGAAAATGATTTCCTGCGGTTTCCTTCTTTTGGGAAAATAACTCTTATTAATCGTACATTAAAATTGTTGTATTTCATTTGCTTGATAAAATAAATACCAGTTAATAAAAAAATTACATTTTTCTATTAATTATTATGAAACTATTTCTTGACAGTTTTGTACAAAATGAATTTTTATCATTGACAAATTAAAATCGCTGTATTTCACTGAAATTCCTCGCCCAATAATTTAGAAAAAAAGAACAGAATTTTTATTTTTAAATCACTGAATTATTTTAAATCGATTTCTCATCTCTTTTTTCCTTTAGGAAATTGATTCTTATTACCTAAAGTTAATTACAGGGTAATAAAACTATGAATTTATTCCATCATTCTTATTTTATTTAATGATTTCACTGTACAAGTCGATGCCCTCGATAAACTGAGACACACCCTCTATAATTACAATCGACGTATTTCAGAATCTGTTTGCTGTGGAATCAGTAAAATTTACGAAAACAGGGGAAAACAGGGTCGTCGAAAATATTTAAACAAAAGGCACAGCCTATGAAATAGTCTATCCTTCTTTTTGTATATAAATAAATGCAATACAATTTTTTGGAACTGTTGTATAAATTTCGAAGATTGTTAAATACCCAAAAAATGTATTTCTGATGTAATTAAAAATTAAAATATAAATAAAATGAGAGCATAGGTAGAGACAAGTAGATAAATAATTTGGTTTCTCTAAAATTAAATTTTCTTGTCAGAAAGAAGTACCTTTCTGATGTAATAAATTAAAAATAAAATAAAGGCAGTTCGATACGTAGATAAATAATCTTTTTATCAATAATGAAATTCTGTTTTTAGCTTAGAGTAAATTTAATAATTCTTACTTAAACCAAATACTACAAATTATTTCAGTTGTATAATAAATAAATGTGCTTGTGTAAATTAATATTTATTCAAAAAACATTGTAAAATATGTGGATGCTGGTGAAATAAATATTATTATCAATGAATATTTGGTAAATAATGTTCTATGTCATTTCGATTTTATGCAACAGTTCCTTTTTTTCATTTATATTTTTTGGAAATTTCTGTAATATGCTGTCAAACGGTAAATTCGGGTTGAACAAAATTTCGCGGTAAATGGAAAATAATGTTCGCTAGAAAAACCAATTTATTCAGCAAACGTTCTCCGTATTAACAGTCTCTCTTTCCCTTTTTTACAGCATTATATAAACGTAGAAATATATTATAATTTCTGCAAGGTTTACTGTTGGAAAATTCGCTAAAGTATTTTCCCTTTCGTTTTTACCGGATTGAGATTATTTTGTAGAATTCTTAAAAAATATTGTACATGCAAATTCAATATATTAAATACTAAATAATTTGTGTCGAATTTTGATTTCTTTAAAACATTTTTAATAAAATCAAACAATTTTTTTTTATGAAAATGGCCCATTATTTTCTGTAATTGTTTAACGAATTTCAAATGATTTGATAACTTTTGCAAGGATTATTTTCCTTGTTTGAAATTAATGTTTCCTTTGTTTTAAGAAAGTAAAAAAAAAATTTCATTGTCGAAATTTCGAGGAAATGTTGGAAATTTGGAAAATCTCAATCGGGTAAAAAGTTGTTAAAAAAAACATTTCAAGCACATCAAGATCCACCGGAAATTTTCTTAAAATCCACTTATTTTTCACTCAAAACATCACGTCGAAAATGTTAACTCTAAAGAAATTTTTTCCCAAAATTTGTTTCCTATTTTGTGATGTCTTTCTATCAATTATTCCTGAGATTTTTTTATATTTTCTACAGGAATTTCAATTTTGCTGCAGGAAATGATAATCGAATTTTAATTATTAACTTACTTATTTAATAATTATTAATATATTTTTAGATTAATGAATTTCTGGTTAACAATTAATCAGAATACTTTTGACCAATTTTTGCGTTTCATAATAATTTTGCTTATTTTTTAAGCAATTATTTCGATCAAAAGAATTTTAAGTCGACAATAATACTTACAGTTTGCAAAAGGAATTAGAAAATTGTTTGACGGAGAAATTGTTTTATTCTCCTTCGATTTCTTTTCTTAATTAACTTTATTTTCGAAGAATTCAATTATAATAGAATATTACGTCCTAAAAATATTTCTTCAAGCATTTACAAAACGATCGGCGTAATGTCATAAATATTTTTCTTTTTTAATTTTCATTCAACGTGCAGACTTAAAAAACAATCTTTTCCTCGTTGTGTTTGCCAAAAACTTCGCATTTCCGACGTGATTTTTAAGAAGGGAAAAAACCAGCGGCAAGTGAATTCCTTTTTCTCGGCGGATCTTGGGTTTTCCATTCCCTATTTTTTTTTCGTAATTTACAAGTACAGATATCGTCAATATTTTCTGTTATTTTTTATTTCTAACTTCTTAACGAATCTCGCTTCCACGAAACATGATAAATTTTCGCAATCACCGTCGTTCCTTAATAAAAATTACAGCTTTCAGCTGTCTCGTAAAAGGGTGAAAAAAACAATTCCGCAAAATTCAGAAATCATACGATTTGTTTTTGTTTTTTTAGGAAACGTCGGAAAATTTGGAAAAATTACAGATCGTGTTGAATCGCTGCGAATAGTTGATTATCGATTTTTTCCAAAATTTTTCCGACGATTCTCGGTGGAAAAAAAATTACAGGAAAAATGGTTCGCAATGGAAGGAATTTCTGAATATTGCGGGACTGGTTAAAATATTACTCGTAATGATATATAGATTTTATAGTACTTTTAAATACGCGATAGTTTTTATTTACAAGACCCTGCTCTTAAATCGACCGCATCTGTTAATGAATAATAATGAAAAAATTTCTCAACCAATCACTTTCTCCCGGCTATCCCGGCGTTTTCCTTTTTTTCCTTTCGTCGTAAAAGAAATAATCGGTTCTCGACAAATCCGAGAAACATTACGAGCACGGTGAATTAGTTAATTAGGACGTAAAATTAATAAATGACCGATCCATGATGACGCGTTCGAAATATTCCTGCTCGCAGGCTAACAAACTTGCAAATCTTACAAATCTAAAAATACCTCAATTCGTAAATTTTTAACATTACAGCGCAAGCAAACCAGTGAATCCGTCGATTTTCGCCAATTCCGTTGTTCCCGAAAAAGAAAGGAATCTCGTGAATTCTCCGGCGAATTTCCAAATTTTTCTCCCCTAAATTCAAGGGCAATGATAAAAATGGGTAAAAGGAAGAATATCGGTTATTAAGATTTTCAGCGAAAAGAAGTGTGTAAATTAATCGACAAATGTTTGCAAAGTTATTAAATTGTCAATAAATATCAAAATATTAATGCCAAACGAAATTAAAATACATAGAAAAATGAGGATTTCTTTCGTTATTTGATTAATTTTCCTTAAAATTTCAAAGGTCTTTGAAAAGTGCAAGTCAAAAATCGAGTACAAATTGGAACACATTAAAAACTGAGATTTTCTTGAATTATCCGATTCGTCGTTGAAATTTTGATGATTTTCAATAAATTCATATTCCCAATCCTATTATTTTGCGGAGAATATTATAAAAAATTGTATAGAATTTCATAGAAAATTTGATAAAACATTCCAAAGAATTTCATAAAACTCTAAATTCGTTTGCGCTAAAAAAAACTGTCCCTTTTGAACTTTCACCCTTTTTGATAATTGCCGCGAGAATTCTCGAATCTTCGTAAATTTAGGCACGCTGATCCGGGGATTTGGCAACGGAGAATTTACGAGTTTCTTCGAATGCAGAAATTCGCGAAAATGGCGGACCACGTAAAACGCGGGGAAATGAAAAAAAAAAGAGAGAGAGAGAGAAATCTCCCCGAAAGCCACAATCGCATCTCCAATCGGTAAATGTTACTAAACTAAACACCGACGCGAGTTAAATAAAAAAAAAAGAAAAAGAGAGAGAGAAAAAGGTAGATATCGAAAACGCAGTGCTAAAACGTAATGAGGGGGAAAAAAGGTGTGGTAAATGACTGTAAAAAGATGCTTCAAAGGTATCTTCCCCGGCGCGAAAGGTTCTTACAAAGCCGGATTCTCGAATTTCGGACCCTTCGTCACGTTGATCTCCGCGTATGGATAATCTTGGTGCAATTCCAAAACTTGAAACTTCTTCAGGACTAATAACGTGTAAAACTTTTGTGCCACCTGCGAGAAAAAAAGATGTTGCGTATTAGTGATTTTACGGATTAAAGCGCGTTTGCTGATGTATTAAATTATGTGAAAGGTATTGTGAATGGTATTTGAAAAGGTATTTGAAAAGGTATTACAAAAGGTAAACTTTAGGCATTACAAATATTTTACTATTTAAGTATTGAAGTGTTTATCAATGTATTAAAAATATTCTACTATTATCTATTATCTTCACTGAAATTATCTCAGTGTCAGCTACAAATTCCCGTTAATAAAAACATAGGGTTCTATTGTAAAAAATCATCGATAAGCTTGGAACTGTGTAAAATTCGAATGCTTAAAAAAAAATGTCCCATTTTTCATAAAATTTTCTTTCTTGCATGAAACAATTTTTTCCCTATACTTTTTCCCTAAAAAATATAGGACCTCATTGTAAAAAAACATCGACAAGCTTGAAATTGTGTAAAATTCGAATGCTTCAAGAAAAATTTGTTATTTTTCATAAAATTTTCATTCTTGGATAAAATTTCTTCCCGAAAACTTTGGTTACATCGTCAAAAGCGACAAAGATATTCATGCTAGCGATATTAAATGAATGGCCCTGTGTATTATTTGTTTATTACTCACCTGTTTGCGATTGTTTTTGTATGCCATTTCTGACAGGGTCAATCTGTCTTTGGTGTCTAGCTTACTTTTAATAACATGGTACATGTGAGCTGCCCTCTTGTTGAGAACACGCTCCTCGAACTGCTCGTAGGTCTCGTCGACCTGTTGTTCCTCTTGCTGCAAATTCGAGAAAAACAATTTACAACTCGAACAATTCAAGATTTTAATAACAGTGGCATGTAGGGATGAAGATCGAAGTAGTATAAGAAAAATAGCAAACAATTTCAAGATCCAAATTGTAACATAAATTGAGCATTGAACAATTAGAAATTTTGATAACAGAGTTCAGAATTTAAAGAAATAAAAAGTGAAATAATAATGGAACTAAATAGAATTCTAATAATGATAATACAATTTCTAATATTTGTCTTTTCTGTTAATAAATGATGATCAACAAGTAGTAAATGACAATAATAATGATAATTTATAATAAACAACTAAACGATGCTAAGTGATAATATATGATAATTTAATTTAACTCCATTAATAGAATGTGTCCATTGGTTAAAAATTATGCTAATGAAGTTAACTTTTTCGACGAGTGTTCTAATAAATTTAAACATTCGAAGATCATTTTGAAATCCTTGTTTAACTGGAACTATTATTTGTGTGTAATGTCTCCTATTAAGACTGTGCACTCCAAAAGGGGTTATCCTCGTTATTAATAAATATTGAATGTTATATATTAAAGGGAATGCGATTGTTGATAGAAAATTGTACGTACCGGTCCAACGGACGGGGGAAATTCGTAATCTTCGTGATTCCAGGGGGTGGCAGGTCCTCTTTCGGATATCGCACCAGGCGTTAATGCCGGAGGAAGGTGTTCGTCGTAGCCCACGTAGGGAACTGCCGCCTGAGCCTGTTTAACAAAAAAAAAGGAAGACTGTGAGAAGATCCTAAGAAAACTAATGAGCAGAAGGAAGGAAAGTATGAGAAAATGCTGTGAAAATTAACGAGTTTGAAGGAAACAAAGTATATGAAAATTCTGAAACTAATGAGGAGAAGCATAATCTATGAGAAAATCTTAAGAAAATTAATGAGTAGGAGAAAAAGTTGTATGAAAATTAAGAAAATAAACAAGGAAAACGTTCTAAGATTCCTAATGAGTAGGTGAAAATAGATTATAAGAAGAATCTAGGAAAACTATGAAAATAAACTATAAAGAAATTCTAAGAAAACTGATAAGTTTCCTAAAATTCGAAGAAAACAACATAAAAGAACAAAGCTATGATAAAATTCTAAGAAAAGTAATGAAATTCCAAGAAAACCACGTATAAAAAATTATGAGAGAATCCTAAGAAAACTGTTTAAAAAAGCTATGCTAAAATTAGAAGGAAACAACGTAAAAAAAGCAAGCTATGATAAAATTCGAAGAAAAGTAATGAAATTCGAAGAAAATCACGTATAAAATATTATGAGAGAATCATAAGAAAGTTGCTTAAGAGAGCTATGCTAAAATTCCAAGAAAACGTAAAAAAACGGAGCTATAATAAAATTCGAAGAAAAGTAACGAAACGAAGCACAATGAGCTTAAAATTCGTAATGACCTCGTAGCCCATGTTTTCCATCTGCGGCATTTCCGTGGGTTCGAGAGCCGCGGCTTCCGGTTCCGGTATTTCCGGGGGCGGCGGTGCGGCCACGGGGGTAGGTGTGGGGGGTACTTCCTCGGGGGCTCCGAGCAATTTCGAAACCTCCGCAGGCGGAATTTGCGGCATTTCCAGTTCCGCCGGGGCCGAGGGGGGCAAAATTTCCTGCTCCTCGACGGCCGGAAGTATCGCGCTGATTTCCGGCACGGATTCGCCGGGCAACGAGACTTCCGGTGGAATCGGCGACTCGACGCGCGCCACTTCCGCCGCCGGTGCTATGCTCGGGATTTCCACGGCTTCCGCCGAAATTTCCATCGGTTTACCCTGAAAATTTCAAAACACAGGTTTTAGTCGTTTAAAAAGAGGTAACGTAGGTATAATTGACTTTTTTATACATAATGTATACGTCGGAATTGCAGAAATAATCTTAACAACTGGCACGTAGTAATTTTATGTACAATTTTGGTAATGTGTACAGCAATTTTATGCACAGCTTTAAAGATAGTAACATTAAACATCATTTTAGTCATTGACAAATAGTCATTTTAGATGTAATCTTTGTCGTTTGTATACAATAATTTGAGTTTCGATTTTAGTAATTTACATACAGTAATTTATACACAGTAATTTTAGGTGTGATTTTAGTAATTTTCACACAGTAATTTTCAACATGAATAATAAACAAGCAACTATTAACCCTTGCGCAATTACTAATAAATAAGCACTAACGTTTTAATATTTTTCATTCAGTAACAGTTTTCCTATCTGTTTCATTGTTCTGTTTTATTATTACTGTATTCATTACTTTATTTATACTTTACTTTTTCTATATTATCAAAACTGTGAGGTAATATAGAACGTAAATTTGTTTTACCTCGTCTTCTGGCGGTGCTTTTCGTTTCCTTCCCATTCGTTTACCAAGGATGCTGGGTTCCAAAACCGGTGCTTCGACTTCCGAAACATCTCTCATTTGTTCCAAAGGCATTCCCTCCTCCTCGCCCGCCAGTCTACCAAAATCTTCGTATTCGTAGGATTTACTCGTCAAATGTCGCTGGTAATTCTGCAAACAAAAACGTGCTCCATAAAAACCTGTTTTTCTATCCTAAAGTATAGCATTCACTACTTTTAACTGACTAATATAAATCTCTTAAAGTTCATGAAATTAGTTTTAATATCAGCGCAAAAAGTACACGAAGATTGCCCCGAAATTGATTTGCAAAATCGAACAAACTTTTACGAAGTAACCTATTAAATTTCCATTAAAATGAAACTGTCTCTTAAATATTGATTAACTTAATGAACTATTTTCCTTAGAATTAATCCAGTCGAAAAGAATAAATTACTATTACATTACTACTACTATTAAAAAATACACGTCCAAATGAAAAGAATTTCTCTTTCAATAAACTGATACGTGGATAAAGTTTGAAAATAGATGCAAAAATGCACCTTGAACAAAACTCGCGCCGGGATTGGTCTTCCCGGAAGTGCGAACAGTTTTTCGACTCCGCCAGTTTCCTTCCAGTGCATTAATCTTTTTGTCGGCGGGGCTAAATCCAGTGTCGTGACGATGTCACTCGTGTCCGACAGCTGTGCCTTCATTTCTTCGCCGGATATGTTCTTCACTTCGTCGACGATCAGTTTGCGCTTACGTTTCGCCTTCGTAAATCCTGCGAGAATATTCAAACAATTATGAACGGTACTCTTAAATTTTCTACTGAAAATAAAAATGAATATTTAATAGCTCTGCAAAAATCTAAGAAGTTTTACCGTGGAAAAGTAACTGTCATTTGTATAATAGAGTTTAGGAGAACTATTTCTAATAATTTTATGTATTCTATTAGTGTTTTTAATCAGATTTTTCGCTACGTACGAATGTATATATAAAATTCTATGGAACAAAAGATTTCTTGCAATTTATGTGATATAGTTTTGAATGATTATTATTGTTATATAACTATGTTTTGAATTAGATTTATTAGATTAGTTTAGATCCATTTCTTTTTTTCATTTCTATCCGTTTTGTTATTATTTTATCTATTTCAGTTATAAAATCACAAATATGCCTACATTCTTCTGTTTCAGTATTAAATTTCCTTTCCCTTAACGTCAATCATAACACCATAAATGTGCTTATTATTCTACCCCTCAATTTTAAATTCTCCTTCCTCTTTTGCGACAAATCCGCTGCATATTAATTTCCTTTTCTTTGGAATAGGTCGCAATTACGGCGTAAATTTTACCTTTCAAGGCCGACGCATCGACAGGCGCAAGTGCAAAGCTTTCTTCCTCGTCGTGAAGCAGCGTCGTTTGGTCGGGCGCAGGTGGAGCTTCTTCGACGACTTCCATCGGGTGTTCCTCGGGCATCGGTGGAGGAGCAGGAGTTACTCGACGACTCACAACGCTTATTCTTCCCTCAATTTCTTCCCCGGCCGTAACCGGTGACGCTGGCCGAGATTCCTCCGAGCTAAACAATTTTTTATTCGTAATTACAGGTGAAGTTTAAACGATCACAGTGGATGAGAATTGGTTAAAGGTAAAACCGTTACGAGAATCAGAGAAAATGAAACAAAATAGTAGTAAGTTAGAGTATAGAAAATAGAATAAACACTGAATAAATAGAATAGAAGGAAGGATGTGGAAAACAAATGATATTAGATAGTTTCTAAATCAAGCCCATCTTCGTGAAATTTTTAACTGTGAAGCTGAGAATGAAGCTTCTACGGAAATACAGTTAAAATTAAACGGGCAATAGTTAATAAAATATTGTACCAAGTGGCTGATAAGTATATAAATCCCTTAGCAAATTTCTACCTTATTTTCAATCTATTTTACTTCTTATCTCCTAACAAATTTGTAGCTTATTTTCAATCTACTTTACTTCTTATCTCCTAGCAAATTTCTACCTTATTTTCAGTCTGTTTTACCTCTTATCTCCTACCAAATTTCTATTTTATTTTAAATCTATTTTACCTCATATCTCGTAGCAAATTTCTATTTTATTTTAAATCTATTTTACCTCATATCTCGTAGAAAATTTCTATTTTATTTTCAATCTATTTTACTTCTCATCTCGTAGCAAATTTCTATTTTATTTTAAATCTATTTTACCTCATATCTCCCATAGGAGATGCAGGTACACCAAATCCCATTTCTTCCTCGGATTCCTCATGAACCGACGGGGCAGCGCCGCTTGGAATACCGGCTTCCTGTTCGGCGATCGCACTCACTTCCGGGACAGGAACTTCGCCCATTGGAGCTTCGTCGAAAAGGCCTCCTTCGAAAAGCCCGCCAGCTAAAAGGTGGACAAGGGAATTCAATGATTTTTCCTGTATACACACATTTAATGTTTAATTTTCGGTCATTTTAAGGTTTCTTTTAATACTATCTGCAATTTAATTTAATATCTAAATTCATTAAATAGTCGCAAAAAGTATTCTATTCACATTGTATTTACATGGCAATCCTTACTAGTTTTATATTCATTTCTTAATACTACATCTTGTTGTTGTAATAAAAGCAATGATAGACATAATATTGTAATCGTATAAAGAATACTTAATAACAAGAAATTTTTAAATAAACTATGTTCTGAAGATTAAAAACTCATTTTCTTGGTGATCTAGTTTGATCATTTGTATTTACCCAATGTTAAAAGTTTAAAAATGGGCAAAGTTTATATTTAAGATGAAGAACAGAGAAATTCGATAAGTAGAAATGTGTTGAATATTTGAAATACATACATATTATGTCTTGGCCTAAATGTCCACCAAATCCATCGTCTCTGATTGGCATATCAATATCCATTGGTTGTGCTGCAGCCGAAGGACCTGCAACAGGTTCCTTTTCCTTCGGTTCTAACGCTGCCTCGATCCCTGGTCCATCAGTAAATAACATGTGCGTCTAAAAGAATTCAACACAATTCTTACAAAACATTCACACTAATAAAGTTCTTTAAAAAACACTAATGAACTCAATATAACACAAAATTTTGTTCATTATTAAGGTTATCTTTATCTTTGTCTTTGAAAGAAGGGAATCAGTAAAGTTTATCTTTTCCATACTTGATCCAACGAAGGCTCAACTGCTGCAGCATGACGTAGAAGTTCAGGTGGTTCTGCATCAAAACTCATGTCACCAAAACCTTGGTCATGGGTAACTAACGCTAGACTGCCATAATCTTCTCTCATGGTGATTTCCTCTGCTCTGGATTGATTCAAACTGAACTGCGCTTCAATATCTACATCCCTGAAGGTGGAGGAAAAATAAATCATTACGATTATCTTGTGATAAAAGTTACGAATCGTTGACATAACCAGTGTGAATTTTTCTCACTTCAGTTCAGGCATAGCTGTGTCAAAATCATGAAACACTTCTGGCAATGTAATTGCCGTTACTGCTGCCTCCCTGTGTTCCTCTGGCAAATCCACCATCCCTGGGCGAAATGCCATTTTGATTTTGACAAAGGCTTCATTACAATCGGCCAGCAAGTACTTTGCCTTGCGGGAATATATACGAACAACACCCAGCAAGAGATGACCAGACGTTCTTAAAGCCATCTTCACCTATTTCGTAACAAATTATGGAATATGTTAAAGAACAACATTGTCAAGTAATACAAAAATGTAAAACGTACAAAATCGGACAATAAAAACTGATTAATGTTGATCCATGAAATATTGATACATTAGTTATATGATTTGTTTATAAATTAAAGTTGTACCATACTCAGAATATGTGAATAATGCAAATAATTGAATAACACATTAAAATCAACTACAAAATCTAAATTCTGCCAATAAATGTGAGGTATTGGATGAAATGTAACGTAAGATTAGAAATTAAAATTGTACAATGTCCAGGATGATCATTCTATTTGGTAAAATTTATATAAATATGATGCAACGTATTGTATACCTTTGGTTGTAAAATACCATCGACCGACTTCTCAATATTCGTTTCAAAAACATGCGCCTTTGTTAACTTTTTGTCCCAATGTGCAGCCAGCCAAATACGGGCCAATGGCCCTTTTTTGGCCAGCACAAAATGTGCGTAGAACATGATTACTTGCCCACGTTATCTGCAAGGTAATTAACGAACATTAAATTCCGGAAATTCTCTGCACAGTTAGAATCTTCTCATGAACGCATATGTGCATTAATTTCGTTGATGCATGAAAATCATTTAGGGAAAAACGTGAAGAGGAAGAAAAATATCGTACGAAATGTCATAGGAATCCCAGCGGAATACGTTTAATGTAAATGATTAGGCTGGTTTTAGGATGTGTCAAACAGCCTGTTGAAAAACAAACGAAGTACAATGTCAGAACGAAATTGACTGCAGCGGTATACGAAAATGAGGATAACCTGTGTGATTACATTTTTTATCATTACATGAAAAACAGTGAAAAGTTGAGTAATCTGGCGCACGTCATTCGGTGGGTTTGCCGTCGTTTGAAAATCTGTTTATATTACAGCCACTGGGGATATCAACACTTCTGTACAAGATGGCGTTTCTGTTTGTAATTTTTGGCGGTTGGGCACGTACACAGAAACTATCGAGCTCGCATTGTACCTCGCACTGTGTTGGTGACGATTTATAGAACGATCCGTTACGTCAAGTTACACAGCACTTCAGCATCTTTCGCGGGGGAAACAGGTTTTCAACAATGATAGTTATAATAAATTCCCAAAGCATACGGCATGCAGTTTCCCACACATTGCGTCCTCGATCGACTAACAATTCGTTCGACAAACCACAAAATCTAGGTGACCCGCCTTTTTCGACCCTCTCCCTGCCTAGTGTTTTATTTAGGGATTTCACTAAGCCTTTAAAAGCCCTAATGCCTCTAGGAAATTTATTGTCATACGTATTAGTCAAATTCATTTTTGAACACACCAGAAGGGAAACGAATTTTTCTAACTGGATAACGATTATCATGTTTAAACATACAATAAAAATGTATGTTACATTTAGATCCCATTAATAGTTAATTAAATATAGTGAGGCTATAAAATGTAAATCCTTGGTGAAAATGCAAATTACTATAGAAAGACATTTGTCATCCCATTCCTGAACTAATCCTAAGAAATTATCTATAAAACCTTTCTTTTAAAACATTATTGCCAACATACAGAAATCTATAAATAATTCTGATAACCTCAATTTGATATTTTCACTCAATACTCATGCAAATATGTATATGTGGTATTGCATGGTGCACTGTCGGCTTATTACATAAAAAAAGACTTTATACTTTGGTTCATTTGATAAACAATTTATAATGAATTTTATGAATGATGTAATGTTGTAACATGTGATAAAGACAAAGTGCCATATTCGTTAATTGAGTGGTTAATGTTCTTGGAGTCGAAAAACGTTTGAGAACTAATATAAAAATAATGGGAAAAGTCGTGTCTTTGATGATGAAACCTGTAAAAAGGTTTAATATAGAAAATCGTGCACATAAAGTCATATCCAAAGAAAAACCTGTACGGGCACCACTTCCCCCAAAAGCGGAAGAACAACTAAAACTAGCGAAAAAAAGTAGGTTATGATAAACGTTTGCGCAAACTTTATAATAATATCGTAAGAACGTTATGACAATTGTTTCTAAATAATTGCATAAAAGCTTTGTAGTAATTAGTTACAAATCCCAGTATGAGAAGTGATTAATAATTTGTATAATAAGTGTAATTTCCTATAATCGAAACACAGTATTTAAGGTTATACTTCTGAACCTTATGTTATTAATTGATAATAGGTGAATAAATGAATGAAACAGAAATGCATGAAACGAAAGATTTAAGTAAATGAATATATATTATCTTTTTTGTACAGTAAACCCAGAGTTTGTAGTTGAAGAAGGTAAAAAGGATATGAGTCTGGATGAACGTTTAAAAAATGTTTACGTAAAGTCCACTGACCCAGAGGTATGAACTTGAAAAATTAAAGCAAAGTACTTAATCTTGAATTAAACTAAATTAAATGTTTCATTACATTGACTTTTTATATAATTTTTAATACATAATGCAATATGTTTAATGTAAAAATGTTAACACATTGCAGGTACCTGAAATAGAAATTAAACATGATCCCAGTAAACCATTGCCTCAGTATAGAACTTTTGTCCCTGATTTTGAGTATGGATATGCTGAACCATCACAGGTATTGGAAGGAAAATGCACATTAAGGCAAGCGGTAGAATTTCTTACAAAGCGTAGTGTAGACCGCACAAAATATACAAGCGATGTCATAGCGCAAGATTATAAACTTGATAAAGAAGTAGTAGGTGAGTAAAATTCCTTTTAATTCATCCTAGAATTTTTACAGATTTTATGCAAATTACAAAACATAAATTTCATAAGATTAATAAGAATTTTCTTTAACTACACCTTCTCAATTTCTCACTTTTCAGAGAACATATTAGAGTATTTCCAAGTTCATAAAATTGCTGTACCTCCAGATTGGAAACCTCAAACAGAATATGGTGTTGGTTTCTTAAAACACCTGCATGAGAAGAAGTAGTGATTTCAAATAGGAAATTTATTGTACATCATTTGTACAATTGTATTAACGTTATGTGTAGATCAATGCACAAGTTACGTTTGTGACACTAAAATCCTTTAGAAAAACTTTTAGAAATAGTAATAAAGTTATACAAAGGTCTTATTTAATAGGAGCCCTTATTTCCCAAAAATTATTATATATGGATTAATAAAATAATATGAAAATACGATAATAAAACAATTTTGTTAAGTTCATATACTTTTTAGAATTAATTTTCAAAATTAATACGAATAAAAATAAAGTTGGCAGGCCTGTCGTTTGCAGGAAAAGTGTGTTCAGAAAATGTCCTAGAATATTACCCTATTCCTCTCGCACTAATTACTATAATAAAGGACAACGAGAATAATGTTATCCGTGAGAATATTTTGAACAATACCGAGCAGACGTCAGCCAGGCAAAATCAATTTCAAAACAGGCCCGATCGTTTGAGGTTATAAACATAGCCTAAGTTTATAACAAGTTTGAAAAAATAAAGTTAAACTTTAAACAACATGTTGTCTCGTAGCATATTGCAGAAAAGAAAAGCTTTTAATTTGCCATATATAAGTTTTCTGTCAAGGAAATGTCAGCACGCAACAAAAGAATTTTGCGAAGCCGATAGAATTTTACTGACTCCCCATGACGAGAAAATGCCCAATAGAGAACCGTTTATGAAGAATTTATTTATCGGTAAATTCGACACAGAGTTTCTCGATTTTCCAGCAACTCGTAACACTAACCGCTATTTCGAATACTTCAACTGGGTTAAGCGAGTAGAGAATTACATTGCCGAGGAAATTGACCCGAGTAACGCAGAGAGCATTGACAGAAGTAATATTCTCTGGCAGTTTAAGGAATTAGGTCTTCTTCGTTCCAGATTAAGCTCAGAATTTAATGGTTTGTTCCTGGCGGAATCTGAAGTGGCATACTTGGTGGAAACGATGAGCTCTATGCCCTGGTTAAGCGGCTCTTGGCTAAAAAATAACATTCTTCCAATCGATATCATAAATAAATACTGTTCAGAGGAACAAAAGGCAAAGTATCTTCCAAAAATTGCCAATGGAGAATTGTTCCCTACGATCTGCGTTTTGGAAGACGTAGCTGGACCAAATGTCCAAACAATCAACACAAAAGCAACTTTATCTTCTGGTTCTAACTGCTGGGTGCTCAATGGGGAAAAGAAATATGTTGCTAATGCGTCTGACGCAAACTTGTTCATCGTGTTTGCACTTTCTTCGCAGAAACCAGATTTTTACATGCAAGACAAGTGCCTAACAGCTTTCATTGTCGAAAGGAATTTTGATGGAATTTCCTGCACAGAAAACAATGTAACGGCAGGAATGAGTGGCTTGTCATTGTGCAGCATTGCATTTGAAAACACTCTTGTACCAGCAGAAAATGTCATAGGCAAAGTTGATGCTGCACAAGAAATGTTAGTCGATATGTTCCTGCCGGGAAACCAAAAAAGCGCAGCACAGGCTGTCGCAATTCTCAGGATATTCCTGAATCTAGTGATTTCTCACGTTGTGTACGCAAAACATTGTGATCAATATATGTTTGATTTGCACAGTGTACAGGATGTTATTGGAAAAATGACACTATCTCTGTACAGCATGGAAAGTGTTTTATACATGTGTACAGGTTTTGAGGATAAAATTCAAGGTCAGATCATGATTCCTATCATTTACATTTTGGTTATGCAGGATTTTAAACAATTAAAATTGCAGTTCTACAATTCAAAGACTTTTATTCTATTTCTGATAGTAATTCTATCATATCTTTATTCTTATTAATCTGTAAAAATTATGAGAAAATTTGCAATTCTTCAATTCAGATTCTTCTCTTTCATTTTTGTATTTAATTCTTATATATTTTTCATTTTGTTCTCATTTATAATGAAAATTGTGATTTTTAACCCCCGAACTTTATGTAATTAATTTAATGTTTCCAAAAATGTGCAATTTATTTTACTATTTAGGGTCTTTTACTTAAATTCTGTTAGAAATTCTTTTATCTCTTTAATCTTATTATTGAAAATTGTGGTTTTTAGACCTGGATAGTACATTAGAACGAGCCATTGTCCAAAAGTACTGCACGAGTGAATGCGTGAAAAATATCTACAGAGGTCTGCAACTGTTCGGAGCCCAAAGTTACCTGAGAAAATATCCGTACATTCGCATTTTCGAGGATGCATTAGCTTTGACGACGTTGGAAGGTTCAAACTACGACGCGAATTCTTACATCGCGCTTTTGGGGCTTCGCCACGCGGGGAAATTCTACAAAACCGAAGTGAAAGAGAGGAGAAACCCCCTGCTGCACCCCTACAGAGCCTTCAAGGAAACCTTTTTCCCGAGCAAAAGGAAACCTTTGTACATAGAGGACAATTTACATCCTTCCTTCGAACCCCAAGCGGTCGTTCTTGAGGAATGCGTTTATAATCTCCAAGACGCGACGAATATTCTCCTCGCTGAACACGGGGCCGACGTTTCGAGACAGGAACTGGAACTCCGAAGACTCAGCGAATTCGCTACACTCGTCTACGTCCTCGTGGCGGTTCTTTCCCGCGCTTCCAGGGCTTATTGCGACGGAATGAAACACTCAGCCCTCGACGTGAAAATCGCATGTCTCTTGAGCATAGAAGTCGCCCAAAGGACGAAACAAATCCACGATGAATTGTCCTACGGTAGATTCCTCAACGGCGATGAAGTCTACAGAACCATCGCCCAGGAAGCGATCAAAACGAAATCATATTTCCCCGAACATCCCTTGAAAAGGAATCTGTAAGACTTCCCAGGGAAAATAGTGGAAAATCCATTAAGTCTTTCGATTTCCCGTCGAATAAACGATGCCAGTCAATACTCGGCGCTAAACAAATTGTAAATAATAAATTTGTATTATAGTAATGTCAAGTAACACAATATTTTGTAATTTACCGGTTCTTTAAACAATTGCAATGTAGAAATTTGTAAAGACATCCCAGTTTTCGTTAAAACTTTACAAAATTATTTAAATCCCTTTTCTAATAAGAATTTATTTTTAAAAATGTTACTTTGGAAATTCTTTTTTTTCTTACTTTACAATTTCTTTAAACAATTTCAGTGTAAAAATCTATAAACATGCATCACTTTCTGTTACAGCTTTACAAGATTATTTAAATCCATTGTCTAATAAGAAATTCGTTGTTGATTTTTTAAATAAACAGATGATTATTAATAGTCATCGTTAGAAGAAATTTTGTCATTTTTAAGGAGATTCTTTTGCTTTAATTTCGACACAGAAAGGCTACATTATCTTCGTGATTTTTGGTGATAAAAGGTTGGATAAATAAATAATAATTTATACAGAACAATAAACGTACTTTTATTCTTACGATAATAGTAACAGGTGTTTCTGAGGAAAGATTGTTAGAATAGCAATCATTAAAGTCCTTACCTCAACATGCTTATATTTATGTACGAATTTACATATGTTCCTAATCTATTCAATATTTAAATGTAAATATAAGTAACTTTTTCCTCGAATATCCTACAACAGCCTACTGTAAATGCAGTTTGGAATCTGAGGCGGGCATCTTTCTGAAATAGTTTATTGAATAAAAGAAATTGTTTCAAAGGAAATGACTTCCATTTTTCCATAAGAAATATTTCTTACTTTTAATTTTACTCATTTGTCTTTAGCTTTTTATTTATACTTATTATTTGCGATACTCTTTATTTGCAGCGCTAATTAAATTTTGCATTTCTACGTTAAAGTTCTCTCGAAAATAGTTTGTTAAACAGAACAAAATTTGTCCAAAGAAAGCAGTTTACATTTTTCAATAAAAATTGTTTCACATTCTTCGTTTTTCTCATTTATTTTCAACAGATATTCTTAATTTGCGGTAGTAATTAAGTTCTGTATTCTTAAGTTAATAGAGTGTTAGTAATGTATCATTTATTTACGTATTAAATTACGTACAAATAAATGAGGACACGAGCATTCAATGCACTTGTTTCGTTGCATTTTATTATTTGAAACGTTTGAAACTATTTCAAGCAGACAGCACCGCTCGGAAAGTATACGTTTAAGTCTTGCAATTATTAAGAAACGTTTGCCACTAACCACGACATCCTATCAGTCAGAAATACGTCGCAATTCCGTCGTGAAATTTTCACAAAACACACCCAATCCCTTTTCTACGCCATTTTTTCTTTTTACCATTTATACTCGAACCTATTTTATTAACTGTTTGCTCCAAAATGCAAGAAACTTTTCTTTACTAGTTTCACTAAAAAACTACTTTACTAGTTTCACTAAAAAAATAACGAGAATGGAACAAAAACATTTAATGCATTCGTTATGTTTTACAAATTTCGCTCTGTAGCTTATTTTTTGTTTGTATTTTTCATTGTTCCTGCGAAATAAAAGATTTTAAGTGGAAAGTTTGTTTTACGAAAATCTAAGAAACGAATTTCATCGTTTTTCCCATCTTTTTTACGTGATTTACTTATTTTTATTGTGTCTATATCTTTTATAATCTATAAAGCATATATATATATATTTATTATATCTTCTACCGTGTAAAAAAACGATTGGGTGTATTTCGTCAATGAGAAAACGATTACCCTCTCTAGTTGTCCCGCAACAAAATCGTTTGCACAATAATTTTCTGTTCTATCTAAGTTCGAAGGAAACGTCGACGAATTTACGAAACTGAAAGTCCCCACAGAGCCGCTGTGCTTCCGGCATCGTATATGAATAATTTCTCAGCTATGAAATCGCTTAATTATTCCTGCCGGTCACAGCGGTTCATAAGAAATGGACGGTACAGTTCTACAGAGGTAAATCATACAGACAATCCTCGTGTAACACAGTTTAAGTCAAACACAATCGGAGAATTCGAGTAGATTAAAGTGAGTTCGAGAATTGAAGAAATACAACGCAAAAAAATATTGAAAAATATTAGTTGATGTGAAATGAATCATAAAATGAAAAGTATTATGTAATATGAATTATATAATATATGAACGGAAAGAATGGTGTAATAAAAGATAAGAGAAATGATAATACTAAAGTAAAAGTTTGCAAAACTAAAAGGAAGTATGCAGAATAGTCAATACAAATACTTGGAACAACGAATAAATTCTTATTCATCTGAATATTGAACGAATTTATTCGTTATTCCAAGTATTTGTATTAACTGTTACGCGTATCTCTTTTTTGTCAAACAAAGTTTTACCATATTATTATTATTCTCACACTTTGTTACACAATTCTTTCCATATTGGTTAATGTACCTAACATTTTTCAATATCTTTTTGTCTTATGTTTCTGTAATTTTCTGACGGTGTTATAGATAAACCGTGTTACACGGGTATTGCCTGTACTTTTGCCCTCGAAGGAAGAAACTCGAGGGAGTTGCCGGCTATTTCCGGGTTTATCGTTACAGTCTCTCGGCTTGTACGACCACGTGTTCTTCTCTGTAGGAATCCGTCGTCGCCCAGCAACTTCGCAGACACGTGTAAATCAAGACGGTGCCAAATTCAAGCTGAAAATCCCTCTCCGTCCTTGGCAGAAGTTTCAGTTTTGATATGAGCGTTGGTAAGACTTGCAATTCGAAGATCATTTCCTCCCCGCAGTGTCGACATTTTCCCACGCAACCACTCATCGGGTAAAGCAATAAGGCAGCGCGATTGTCCCTCGCGTACCTATTAATAACGTAATGTCAATCAATAATTTATAACACGGTAGTAAGCTTGTAATAAAACAGGGCATAATAAAGCGACAATATTAATAATTCTATACTTGTGTAGCAAATTGTAATATTTATGCTGCAATGTTAATATACCAAATATTCATTTATGTAAATATAATGTTTCCTAAATCTGCTAATAATAATTCAATTAATAATTCGTAACACGGTGTGGAGTTTGTAAAATCAAGCGTAATAAAGCAACAAGATAGGGCATTAATTAACATTAATAATTTAATAAAAAATATGTAACAAGTACCGATTTGCATAAACATAATTTTTCGAAATCAGCGGTAATCAATATTTTATAATTCAGTATTCATTTTTATAGTTTTAAACAAAAATTCAATAGCAAAATATGTACGTCCAAGCAGTTTTATCTTTATAAATATTAAATTACTAGTTTCCTTAAATACCTTTTATACCTTTTATACCTTTTATACCTTTTATAAATACATCAATCACTTTTTTTTTAATTCTTCTTATCCAATGAAAAGGGGACAATTAAGTATATGAAATACCTTAAAATTTGCCCTGGATTCTCTTGAATTCGACAGAGAAAATTATGGAACATTTCGTCGCCGTGTTTGGGAACTGCTTTTTCGTATTTCTCGACGTCTGTGTCGTTGCCTTTGGTGTCGGCCGTTTTCGGGCCAATTTCAGTCTGTAAATCGGGATTCCCGTGCTGGTAATTCAGCATCAATTCGCGAACGTGCTGAGGTACGTCGGAGCTGCTTTCTTCCTCCTCGACGGCGATGAAAATCTCGGCGAAACGTGCCTTCATCTCGACGTTCGACTCGAAATTCATCGGGAAGGGCGTCACTTCGTGCAGCAAACTCAGTAAATCGCATTGCGGTTTTAAGGGGCTGTCGATGCAAACAACTTCGCTTTCCTCGCCGTCGATTTCGGCCGATGCTTGCGGGGATTCCAGTCTTCCCACAGCACCGACGCCAATTGGAGATTCCAAACTCGTTGGACTGCAAATAAATACGCGAGTTAATGCAAATGAAAATATAACGAAAGAATCAACGATGTGACAAATATATTCGTTAAATTTTCACGACTAAACTGTAAGTAAAACTGTATTTAAATGAATATGTTTACGGTGAGTTACAAGTTTTCTTCATTCTTGAATCACATTTGAGTATACGTAAATTGACTATA
Organism: Hedychridium roseum; assembly: GCA_963989215.1. Taxonomy (NCBI): domain Eukaryota; kingdom Metazoa; phylum Arthropoda; class Insecta; order Hymenoptera; family Chrysididae; genus Hedychridium; species Hedychridium roseum. The sequence continues at coordinate 4,141,513 of OZ022321.1, read as the reverse complement.
CATGAACATATTTGTGTAATTCAATAATGCCTGCTTATTATTGTAGCTTAAACTGAAACTTTGTTAACTAAATCATCAGTAAGATTGTATTTACAAGAATAAGTGCTTTAGTAGGACAGTAATATTTATATTCACAGTTAAATGATTCAATAAATTCTGTTGGTTAATGTAGTTACGAACTCAATAAGTGAAATTCAGTTTTACTAAATCTTAATAAACAACCGAGAGTTAAAATTGTATTAAAGCATCATAATTTTTATATTCATCAACATATTTTTGTAGATAAATGCTGCAATATCACATTCTAATTAGAAATCATTAAATCCTGTTAAATATTCAGTTAAAAATGGTTAAAAAAAGAAAGTATTCCTCTGTAAACAAACCTGTTTGCATTAGGATCGTCTACATGCAAGGCAGACAATTCATCCTTTAAGTCCTCGTCAATGCTATTAGAAGTTGAGATACTCATTTTTGGTGGACAATTCAGTACCGTATTATTTCCATTATTCTCAGATGCATTGTCGTTCATGTCGTCTCCCCAATCATCGGCATCAGCCAGCCAGGAAGTCGACGAAGACCCATTTCCATCGCTGGCCACAACCGAATTTACTTTGCTGTCCGCTTCTAAGGACTGAACGCGCAGACACGTCCAGCTTTCATTTTGATTCCAGCAATTTGGATTGATGCAAGCGAAGATGTACAACGTACGATGATGTTTTGAATTTTCTAACGGTACGTATAGTTGCAGTGCTAACAGTTGATATAAACCGCAAAGTCTGCATTGTGGCGGAGATAAAGCTGTCTTCTCGTGCCAGTTCTAAAAGAAATTTATACATTAAGGAACAATCAGTAGCTATTTCATTAAAAGAGAATAAACTAATAAATATTATTATGGTCTCAGTCAAGTTGCAAAATATTGAAATTCAATGTACTGTAATTATTAGTAGTTGAGTTGAAAAAAATCTTATTTACGTTATTGAATTACGATATAATAGAATATAACATAAATTGAATTATCATCGTTCAGTCTTCATCGGTTCCGTACAGATCTTATTATTTAGTTATTTATCCTATAAATATTATTTTTGGTTATTCATATTTATTAGAGAGTATTTACACTAACCGGCAGACCGCCGATTTTATTAGTGGTAAAATTAACGAGGGACCGATGCTTCTCAGTAACATATTCGTCTTCGTATCCAAGATACACCCTCGTGCGATTATCACACGCCATTAAACAGTTTTAACAAACTACTTGTTCATCGGAAGACTTTTATAGGAGAAGAACGAGATTTTCTCTCACGTTCGAGACGTTTTCCGCCCGTTTTTATTAGTGTCCTTTCTGCTACTGCAGACGACAGCTGATATGTGATTCATGCCCTGCGCATGCGCGTCTTATCGATTTTCTAGCTCATTAAAATCTCGTACCAAACAATGTGAACTGTCGCGAAAATTTATATCGCGCGATATAAAAGTCGACGACCAATCAGATGCCAGTTATTCTGTAAACGTCATTACGTCATAGATTATTCGGCGCGAATCAGATTACCCAATCAGATGAACGTTATCAGGTGATTAGATAAGACTCGTCCAATCACATTTGATAACGGTTAGATCAATCAGATTGCACCAATTAAACATTAACCATTCATATGCGTCCTTGTATATGTAACTTTTCAATTTAAGTCTGATTAGCCGTAAACATTTTTAGTCGCATATTAAATGGAATATTAATAATAATATTCTCGTTAGTGAAAAGTGCATACTAGTAGAAAAAGAAAAAAACATTTTATTGTACATTAGAAGAACATTTTTAATTAAGTAAGCAATTTATATAAAGAGTATAATATGACTTTCTTAGCACAAAGTATTCCATTAGTTAATCTTTATTTTTGTTCATTATCGTAACCAATTAGACGGAACACTTGTTTAATTTCGTAAAGTTTTATCTACCCGTTGCCTTTCTTAGAGGTCATTTGAGCTATTTAAAAGATGTGGTCGGACCGTATTCATTACAGATAATCTGTTTTCGGGTAAACATACTAAAGTGATGAATAGGACAGATAGTGAAGGGTAGTAAAAATATTTACAGACCCAACCCGCAGGTAACCCGGCAGGTATAAAGTGGTCACTACCCAACCGAGAATCTTTAAAGTCAAGTTATCGGGGTTTGCCTGCTGCACTAATGACCTGCTTGGTATTCCATAAATTTTAAGATTCCAGAATAATAAAACAAATTATCTGTAATTCTCACCGAGTTACTCGTTTTTGTACGTCTCTTATATTTCTTTGGTTACATTTGCAACTGTTTAGAAATAACAAAATGAAAATGAATTTAGAAGAAAATGTGAATGGGTTAAAAAATGTTTTTGATAAAAAGCTTTATTAAAAAACCTAACAAAGTATTGGCGCAACCAATTAATCGCGTGATTTTAAAGAAACGAAGCGACTGAAGGGTTATTTAATTTTTGCATTGCGATAAATTTGGTCCCACTGGAAACGAGGCCAATCGAAAGGATTACGCGGCCAGGTAACCAATTATATAAAAGGCCACGGCGGAATCCGGGAACGTTGATTGGTCGACTTCTTTGAATTAATGGCCATCGTAGCGGTGCGATAGAAGCCATTCGCGTAAGAAACCGCGTAACCCATTGGTCCCTGGGAGGAATTTAAATCGGTGGGAGTTGACATGCGCGAATCAGTTGACTCTCTTATCTGTCGTTGCGTTTCTGTCGAGCGGTCGGTCGTTTCGGTCGGACATTTGGCAGTCGGTCGAACGAATTACCCAGGGTGCCTGTCGCGCAGTTCCTCGTCGGTGCGTATCGTTCGGACACACACGAGAAAGAGAGAAGAGGGAATCGGGGGAAAGAGCGATCGACGACGGCGTCGCGTAAAAAAAGCACCGTGCAGAGGAATCTCGAGGACGTAACGGTAAAGCACGCACGCAGTCGGCCTCTCTCGACCTTCGCGTAGGGAAACCGCCGTCGGGGAAGTCGTGCATAAATACATACGTGCAAAGGGAAACCGAGTATCGCGACGACGTCGTCACACGTGTGTTCGTGTGTCTGTGTGTGTATGCTCTATACCTAAGGACCTTGCTGTGTGTGTGCCTGCGTGCGTGCGTGCATGTCGTGCGAAACGTGAGGTGCGAGAAAAACAGGGGCTGGAAGGAAAGTCCAGGTAATTTCCGAGCTCTCGAGAACCACTGGCCGACGCTCCATTCCTCAGGGATGTCTACCCCCGCGAGAAGGCGACTGATGAGGGACTTCAAGAGGTAAGAAAACCGTACTCTTTGTCCCCCCCCTCCTCTTCTGTCTATCCTACCCTCGCACCCCTTTCCCCCCTGTCCCCTCCTTGCCCGTTAAACGCCATTCCGTACGAATTTTTGTCCCCCCCTCCCCCGTGGCCAAACGCGAAAAACCGAGGAAACTTTTGTGTATTGGGGTCAAGTGCGGAGTTACGATTATTCCTTCAACTTGCCACGAAATCGTCAATATCGGCATTCATGTTCTCGCCACCCTCCAATATCGTGATTTTCACCCCCCGGAGCTCTGTTTATGTATTTACCCATTTCTCTATGCGCTGTTATTTTCGTTAAAATGAAACGCAAAAACAGCGGACCCAGCGCGAATTTCATTGGTGAAAATCATTGGATACGTCAGAGTGAAACTTTTCCTTTACCTTTATATTTATTTACGTATTTTTATTTACGTAACCACTCACATTTCGAAGTCATTTATATAGAAATATTTTTTCTTGGAGGTTATATAGAGAAGTTTCGAGGAATGCGGATGCTTAGTCTCCACTTAATTGTGAAACACATTTTTATTATTCGTTTTTACGTAGATACGTAGTGCGAAGACGGAAAAGTTCGAATCGGGCAAAGTTTCGGAGTTTCTAAATAAACATGACGTCAAGGGGTTAGATTAGGTTATAAAGCGTTAAAATAAGTTAGAGTGGATTAGAATGATCTGGAATGCTTTTCAATTGGATAAGAATAAACCATAACAACTTAGGCTGAGTTGGAACACATTTGAGTACGATAGAAATATGTAGAATAGTCTAGATTAGTCTAGAATAATCTAACAATCGTAAGAATAAGGAAAAATGATTGATATGGGAACTGGAATAGGTTAGAATATAGTACAACGAGTAGTAAAGGGTTGAACAGAGTTCGCAGAGGTTAGAATGAATTAGAACGGATTAGAATGAGTTAAATGTATTACATTTATAGGTTAGAACGTGTTAGAATGCAGCAGAATGCGCAAAAAAAGGTTAAATCAAAATGAATTACACATATAGGTTAGAATGTGTTAGAAAAAGTGAGAATGCAATACGCAAAAGTAAGATTATAATCAGTTAGAATGTATCACATATATAGGTTAGAAAGGGTAAATATTCAAAATGAACTATGTATAAATAGGTTAGAATATGTAAGAAAGGTAGCGGTACGGAAAATGATGTTATCATTGATTACAATGCATTATGCGCATAGGTTAGAAAGGGTAAACACGTTAGTAATATGCAAGAACGGGTTAAAATGATCTGCAGAAGTTAAAGCATTAGTCGTGACGATGACGACAGCATCATTTTTATATATTACGCATCGATCACGTGCTTTTGTCAGCTACGTGTTGAAACGAAGATACAAAGGAGGAGAAATTTCATTCTCCACCTTTAACGAGCAATGAAATATCGGAGCGGCGTGCGCGAACGTCATTACAGCCCGTCGTTTTGAGTTATTTATAGCCACGTCGCTCATTGACTGAGTCTTATTCGTGATTTCCATGGAAATTCGCCCTGCCCTTTGACGAGGAAAATTACAAATTTTTGCCAACCCCTGGAATCTAACGAGGACGTTTTTTAATAGAATTTTCGTCACACGTCTTAAGACACATTATATAATGTCATTTTGCCTTTTTTTAACGGTGTCAAATAGCGAAGTAACGCTGTCATTTGTTGTCATTGAATAAGGACTTCTAAAAGTCAAGTTGGAAAAAATGAGTATTGGTTTTGTCAATTTTCTGTACTTCGTTTCGTACAAAACAATAAATTGTTCCTCAATTATTACTTTTAGTTTTTTGATACTTCCCAATATCCATCCAGATTCCTTAATTTTTGCAAAAAGACTATTAAAAAAGGTATTACGAAAGTATTTTACAATGTTTTTTCCTGCCCATGTATTTCATTATTCACATAATTATATATTTTAAATGATTACCACATGTATGCTATCATGTATATTACGTAGTACTTAACGATGAAATAATGTAGGTATAATAAGATTATGTCAACAGAATTATAGCACGTTTTTCCGATTAATTTTTTATTCATCCAAATCACTTGAACTTTGCAAATGTTAAAAGAATTTTTAGGTTATCCTATCTTTGTGTGTTAGAAATAATTAATTATAATATTCAATAACTGTTTAACAGATTACTTAACCAATTTTAATGTGGATATAAAAAGATTATTTCGTGAGAATTCTGGCACGTTTTTCCCTTTAAACCTTCAATCATTCAAATCACATAAAATTTATAAATTCAAGAAGAATTTTCAGGTTAACCTATTTTTGTATAATAGAAATAATTGACAACAGTATTGAATTACTTTTAAAACAGATTATATAGTACTTAACGATTAAATAATGTGGTTATCAAAAGATTTTATCCTTGTATATTAGACAAAATTGATTACAGTAATTAATGACTTTTTATTGACAGATTACAGGAAGATCCACCTACTGGAGTATCTGGTGCGCCAACAGACAATAATATTATGATATGGAATGCAGTTATATTTGGGTAAGACATCTCAATTTATTTTATTAATATTGCCCTAATTAATAATTCGCCGATTATTCAGTTAGTCATCGGGTCTTTAATTAATCCAATCATCTGACATTTATTCGTCTTGCGTGCTTATTGCGTATCGATATCTTGTATTTAATTATATCTCTTACGTAAATTGTTTATCATATCTTTATGTAACGGACCATTTTATTGCTCCGATAAATCACTTATATAGCATATCGTTTTCTTGCTGTAGACAAATAAGTTGCCAGTTTATTATGAATGAGTCACAAGCATAATTCAATTATCTTTCTCAATTTTTCTAATAATATTTTCGGATAATTCTGATAATGTATGTATATGTAATGTAGGAAGATTAAATATATATATCTGCGTGTGTGTGTGTGTGTGTGTGTATACATATATATATATATTTATTTCGAATTTTTATACTTTGTACCAGCTTTAGAAATTACAGTAAATATTATTATTATTATTATTATTATTATTACTATTATTTCATGTTTTTCTTTACCTGTGCCATGTATACCATTGTATTATAAATATTCTTCATATTTAACGGATATTTTATTGTTCATGTTTTAACAGATCATTTATTGTCCTTTTTCTATTGGAATTTTTCAGACCGCACGACACTCCCTTCGAGGATGGGACATTCAAGCTCACGATAGAATTCACAGAGGAATACCCGAACAAACCGCCGACGGTGAGATTTGTGAGCAAGATGTTCCACCCTAACGTCTACGCCGACGGCGGCATTTGCCTGGATATTTTGCAAAATCGCTGGAGCCCGACTTACGACGTCTCGGCCATTTTAACATCCATACAGGTAAGAAGAAGAAAGTCAAAAAACTAGACCCCCTGTCCAACGATTTCCCGGATTTTAAAGGGTTTTCGCGAACCCGCGAAGCGGGGAGGAAGATGCGTAAAGAATTCTTGAGGGTTGAGTTAGTTTGAGGAATTTGGGCAGTCGGAGGGCAGGAAAAAGGAATTAATATCCTTGAAGATGAAATACACTTATGGTGTAGTAGTAAACGATAATTCAATGATGACTAAAATTCCATTCTTCGTTCTTTCATTGGTCTGGTCTTTTTTTTGGTTTTATTAACTTTATTCTTCGGAAAACGGTACAGTTTAGAAAACACTGAATAAAATATAAATGTACATAATTAACGTGGTATTTTTTTTAAGGTGACAAATTAGAATTGTTGTTATTATTGAATTATTTTTATCACTGAAAAAATTCCCCCATGAATTTCGTCGTGCAATTTGATCAGTTTTATTGTATTTACGTTTCTAGATTTTTTACAAGTGCATTTCATAGCCCACTCTATTTTCCATTTCCTTTAACTTTGCAACTATAAGGTGAATAGATTCATAAAATAAGAATTTATTTGTTTTTGAATCTTGTCCCTGCGGTTTTACAGGGCTGGACAAACAAACTTTGTGCAGACTATAATTTTTTGCGTAACCATTTTCATTTGAAATTGCAACGAATTAGTGTAATTTAAAATTTAAATAAACGATTAAATGAATTAACAAGTATTTATATAAATATTTGTATAAAATATACGTTGCAAATCTAATTGTATGTATGTATATTATTTCCTTAAATGGTAATGTGATTATTATTTTTTTTTAAATTTAGAATTTACACACGTCTAAACATTTGTCAATTTAACATCGTGATTATTTGCAACGTAAAATTAGGCTGTAGAAATTTATTAGGCTTCATCGCGTGTGTTGCCTTACGCTTCTTTGAGAAATTATTTATCGCATTATTACGAGTGTTTTAAGCGGGTACCTATGCTGCTTACTCATGTTTGCACCTACGCAAACGAAACATGCGCGTCATTCACGAAAGATGCAAACAACAACAGAAAAAATTGAGCGGAAAGGAAAGTACGAAAGTCCAATGGAAAAATTATTAACTCTCGCGATTACAAGGAAATATTTTCAGCAATTCCGTGGTAACGATTCAAGAAAAATCGTAATTAATTAATCGCGCTGAAGCGAAGTTAAAAAGAGGGAAATTTTGAATTGCACAATTTTTTATTGGCGATAATCTTGGAAGCACGGAAAGGAATTAACAGTACGACAGAAAGCCGGAAAATCGAAAATTGTAACTAAAAAATTGCGTCGCTATGGTAGAAATTTGGTATTTTAATCGGTGAATATTTTACGCGAAGAATTTAAGGCAAGCTTGTCTTAACAGCGGTTGCAATTCAGAGAAGTCTAATTGTTTACATTGCATTGCAATTGAATTGGGTATTTTCCAACAACGAGTGCATCGATATGAGAAATAATTAAGGTGTCGCAAAGTAAATGGAAGAATATTTAGAGAAAGTTTCTGCATAGTTTTTTTATCCATGGTATTTCATAGTTTTCTCGAATTATTTAATGCCTAAAAGACAGACATTGAAATATTTTTCCCGCCATTTTTGAAACGAGAAAGGAACCTTAGTTTCTTGCTGTAGCGTTCTTATTGGTAATTGTTAAAAAGTCTAGGGACATTTGATTGCTCGAAAGGAAAGTCGTGGACGGTTGGCAGGACCGTGAAATTAGCGACACGTGACTGTAAAATCGATTGGTGGAAAATACCCGAGCGGCAGATACGAAACCTAACCTAATACGGTGGATAAGTTAATTCGCTGGAGAATGAGAATGCGTAAAATAAATGATGACGATAATAGTAACGTGGTACGACTTGTGTGTGATTGCAGTCGCTGTTAAGTGACCCGAACCCGAACTCACCTGCCAACTCGATGGCAGCGCAACTGTACAAAGAAAATCGACGCGAGTACGAGAAGCGAGTGAAGGCTTGCGTCGAGCAGAGTTTCGTGGATTAATGTCGGCCCGATCGAGCGACCACGATGCTCTAACGTCGACGTTAAGTCGACGGCCCAACACAACCACGATGGAAGGGGGAAAAAAAAGCGCGCGGAGAATTCGGGGAGAGAGCCTCGCCGATGGAAAATAACGCAGTCTCTTCTCTTCTCTTCTCTTCTCTTCCTCGAAGCACCGCCATCGACCATCGCCACACGACGACCCACGCTACTTTTAGAGCCAATTTCTACCGAGAGATAATAAACTCTGTCGAAATTCCGTATTTATTTCTTCCCTGCGATCATTGTCGAACGCGCAGGGGAAAAACCGCGCTCGCCCGAGCTCTCGGCGTCGCCGCTATTCTTAGGGACTTTTGCCTAGGGGAATAACCTAGGGGAATTGTCGCGCCAGGCGATTTTTCGCGTGGAATTTGCGTAGCGGGCCGTGGGGGGTCTTTGTCAATGGAAAATACGTTTCTTAAGTGCAAATATACGGCTTTCTATTGTCTATTGATTTCTATTGTCCGTTTGCCTGTCGCAGATGCGTTGCAGTGCAATTACCCTTATGAAAGTTGGCCTCAACATTTCCATTGTCTTTTCATTTACACAGATAATAACGCCATTTTAAAACTAACGATTCACCTTTACTTCTTTAGTCGCTTGTCCCATATTCGACGAAAAATCTTGAAACACTTGCAGCGATTTTTGCCATTTTTTTTTTTCAAAATTGTTCAAAACCTTGCGAACGAGAAGTAAATATCGGATGTTCGAATTACTCAATAGAAATATTTTAATTCATCGAGTAAATACTCTTTTACGTTGGCTAAGGTTTAACAATTTTGGAAAAATCACTCGCGTGTGTGCTTTACTCTTTTTAACGAGGAAAGTGTAAGAATTTCATGATTTTTCACGGAAGCTTCAGATAATTTTCAACCGGGCAGGATAAAAGCTTTGAAATTAAAAACTAATTTCTCATGTCTGTGGAATTTTCGATATTCCTTTTTTCCTCGTTAAAGCTCAGACAAATTGAGAAAATTCAGGGAACGCTCCACTCGAATTTGTCTGTGTACTTATCGAAATTTCCCAACGGTGAAAAATCATTGAACATGGGAGGAAGAAATAACAGTCGTTTTGAGATTTAAATGAACCGTTGCAAACCGTATAAAAAAACAACGTAACACGTACACGGCAGAAAAAGAAGGCACCTCGATAATAAAAAGCATAACTTTAATTCACGTAGTCTCGTGATTTTTTTTCACCTTTTTTTCGTTCTCTCAAACGGCCACTCGATGCTTCTCGAGTATAAACTTCTTCTCTTTCTCATCTTCTCCTCTTTGCCTTCGGAACGACGGAGTTTCGACGAAATTTTTTTTTACTGTTAAAAGCGAAGTATATTGACCTTTCCTACTGGGCTGGATATCTCCATGAAACGGTCTTTAGTTATTTCGAATTATTTTATTTTGTAATAGATGAAATAAAATTTTTGTGAAAAATCTCCTGAATTTTCTTATTTTTTCGCGTCATCGTGCGTTATTGCCCTTAACATGTTTATTATGAAATTTCGTTGTGAAATATGACTAACCAGCAAAGGAATTTTCATGATCTTTTCAATTTTACTTGTATCTTTGAGCTTTGCCTTCATATCTTCCTCACTTACATTAAAATATTTATTCTAATAAAGTAGATATTTTTATCTATCAATTATTTATAATTATTTTTCAAAAACAATGCACAGAATTCGGACGTAAATTTTCGTGCAAAGAATTTCGTATATTCTTCACTAAGTTTTACTCTGTTTTATCATCGAATATTTACAATAAATTTATAGGCTGAAGCTTTAACGTTCAGACATATTTCGTTATCTTCGGAATTTCTTTTAAAAAAATGTAGCATTTCAAGGAGATATTCGGTTCTGCTGACTTCGAGTATTTTTCTTTGTTATTAATGAATGGTTTTTTGCAGTCCCTGCTGGATGAACCGAACCCGAATTCCCCAGCGAATTCACTGGCGGCCCAGTTGTACCAGGAAAATAAACGGGAATACGAAAAGAGAGTAGCCACCGTTGTCGAACAATCTTGGCTAAACTTTCAAGAGAGCCATACAGAGGATCCCCGCTGACATTAAGTACGTATTTCCTGCATTTTTCAAGTGGCAAGGTCGAATGAATTTTCCCTTATTTTAGGTTTCCAAAGGAAGACAAACATCTTCCATATACTCTGAATTTTTATGTAACGAAGGTGCATTTTTATTCATTACTTATACAATTCATATATTACGTTAATTAGCAACGTATATTGCGGTATCAACGATCAAAAATATCCAATACTCGGTTAAACTGAAGGGATCTAGGTATATATCACGATACAGGGACAAAATAAGAATGATAAATTACTAGTGATATTATAGGAGTATGAGTATTCTCGTCTACTATGATCTTCTTAACATTTATGATGCTTTTAAATGTATAGAGATTTTCATATATTCGATATTTTGCTGTAAGTTGATCTATTTTTCATTATGGGTATTTGAAGTACTACAATTTTTTGTAAAGAATTTCGATTAACCTGACATAGGGAATTCTAGTGTTATTTTAGGTTAGAGTGGTCAATGCAGGAGTAAAACGTGGATCATTATTGGTTACGAATAACGAATCCGAACGGATCTATCGGAAAGTTTACCCTTTTTCGTACATGTGCCATTTATTCTTAATAAAATGTGTAGCATTAATAGGAAACCAGGGCCTATCAAATTATTACGTAAATAGAGACTGACAGGCTATTAATAATTGACAATTATTAAATAAAGAAAGTTAGACGGGGAATCATAAATATTGATAAAGTTAGAACGTTGGTTACAGGGGAAATATCTTGATAAAATTCTCCACTCACTACAACATTTTCAACACTCATTCAGTTCATGAAAAATACATGTATAATATTGATTGATAAAAAACATATTTAAGTATTATGCAGATTATCGAAACATTCAAATATTGCTTCTTGTGATTTTTTTATATTTGTTTCAGAAATCGAAGCGAAGCATAGATCCTCGGGAAATCTTGGAATTACACTGTGAACCCATGTGATTTTTACTTGTAAGACACAAAGAAACCAAGGCGTATCGTTTTGCCCCACGAAGAATGTGCAAAAAGTAGCATTGGAAAAAAAATATGATATATCCATAAATGACCACATGTAACACAAGAGGCATAAAATTAAATGTAGGAATTATTAATGTATAGATTAATAATATAAATTAATGCCCGTTAATACAGGGTTTCCTAATGGAAACAATAAAAGTGAAGTAAAGGATATAGTAATTTGTATCTAAAGAATTTTTTTTTTAATGCCACTAGACCCAAAACAAAGGGCAGTCTGATAAATCTTCATGATAAGTTTATTTAGCAAGTAAACATGTCTTTTTAATTGATGGCATCAAGCCCATTGACTAACGTTTATTTTGTAATCTTAAAAGATTTTGGCATAGCTGGAGGACAGAAAAACTAAGTGAAGCTAATATTTATTTTCTTATAAGGATGAAAAAGGAATTTTGTAAAGAATTAGATGATATTCGTAAACATAAAGCATCTGATCAATACAAAAGCACACTTTATTTCCAGCGGTTTATGAATACATAAAATTTAACACACCTGTACCAATTATGTCATCGAAATACAATGATAATTAAATGTACATGAAACAAGAAAAACAAAAGAATTTATTTAATACTTTGAAAAAAAGAACCGCTAAAATAAATCATATGGAAACCTAAGCGCTAGGCAAAAACTTATCTTACATTTATGTGTGCTCTTTACACTGTCTTTGGGAGAATTTGGCAGTGTAAGTAGTACTTATTGAGATAATATGAAAAATATTAAAGATGAGAAAAAGTAACTGAAGCATTACAAACGAATATATGAAATAAGCGAATTCGTATTTAATTCATTTCTGTGGTCAGACTTAACATGCTTGTCGTTTAATACGAGAATATAGGATAGTCGAGTGAAGAAAGCATGGACTTGTACCAATCAGGTACCAATATGTTGGATTTTATCCCAATGATCTTTACTGCACAATATTCCGAGATCAGATTATCTAATAGTTTCTTGTCAATGATATTGTCGAAAATATTTGTATAAGGTCGAAGTCTTGTTTCTCTCTTTGCCCTTATTAAAAGCGTTATGGCAACATATGCGACAACCATATGATTGGCATGATTAATTTGGAGTTCATAAGAATCAGGAATAGGTAAAACTAAGGCAGAATGAAACCTGTTGCTTATTTGAGCCCACTTTTCTAATTCTCCTTTCGTAACTTCATTTAATTTTAACCAGTCAAAGTATGGAACTGCTTTTATAGCTTTGCCTATTAGGATGAATATATTCAGGTGGAAGTTCTGTGCTTGTTGCAGTATTGCACGTAGTTTTATAGCAGCTATTGGAATGTGTGACAGAAGCATATCCAAGTAGTGAACTGCTGAAATATTACAGTCTTTCATGTAAGCATTGTAGGCGATTCTTACCGCTTCTGCGTTGAATTCCGCATCAGTTCCAATCTCTTCCTTCATTACGGCAGAGATTTTGTGACAAAATGCAGGAGTAACAAAACCTCGTTTGGCCATCGCACAGTACGCATGTACAACGACATAAGTCTTTATGTAGTTAATACAAGAAACAGATCTGCCGAAATAATAGAGATGCTTCATTGCTGTTTGAAAAGTAGTACATTTAATGTCACTTTCAAGAGACAGAGGCGGGCTGAGCATGGGAAACCTGTTTTTGTTCTGTGGCACACAGAAATTGAGATCTTTGGCATTAGGAAAATGCTTTGCAATATCCTTATTGTTACAAAAGCCTATGTAAGGAAATGTGAACAGAATGTTGCCTAAATATTCTGTTTTCCTTGTTAAAAATGTTTTAACATCATCTCGGATGGCTTGCCGAGACTTTTCCAGAGTTTCAAACTTAGAGTCGGGCAATTCAGGTGAGAAACATTCGCCAATTGTAATAGCCAGAATGATATTTCTGTCATTTACACCAGCCGCTTCACACCTTACAATTGCAGCATGATAAGCAAATTCTATAAGATATTCATCATTGCACGGTGGACAGAAAGGAAAGAAACGGGCTGGTAATAACCTTACATATTTTGTTAAGGTTGACTCCAGGGAAGACAATGGTAAATGCATCACACAATTGCCTATGCCAAAAGTTGTTGCAAATTTATACATGTTGTCACTATTAATATTGTCCAACGTCTCTGTAGAGGTAAAAGCAGGGGGCAGTGTTAATTGTGCAACGTTCTCAGAAAGTCCCTCAATGTCAGGATCAATCATAGTAGGAGACAAAAGTGCTGCTGAATTGACTTCCTGCTGTGTCCCCATGGTCATGCACGATCAAAACTATTCTAATAAATAAAACAAAATAATGTTTAATGCATGTACAATGTGCATCAGCGGTCGTATCTTCTTGAAAATTTACTCGATCAATTTTGCTAACATTGTATTAACAATTCACTTACTTGTTAGATTGAATGTTCCCCTTTTGATGCTGGACTTTCTTACTTTTGGAAAAAAAAATTTCGAGCTTTCCTACCAATAACCAAGAAAAGAAATTAAAAGAATTACAAATAAATCGTGCATGATTAATAAAAGTCAATAAATAGGCTTTGGTGCGACATGAGGTCACTGGATCTCTGGATGTTTCATTTATTAAATGTATTTTCTATTAATGTAATAATGGTACGTGCACATTAAACGTGGAAGGGAATAACAGAATCATTTGATGTTCCAAGAAAATCAGTAATTACTTAATAAAAATGAAAACATGGACATACCTGGCAAATGGCGGTTGAGAGTTCTGTGCAATGAAACAGAAGACGAAGAATAAGTGACGACAATTAAAATTTCGGTAAATCCCTTCACACAATACCGCTACCAACGATATGAAGGGCGAATTTACTAAAGGATCCTCTTTGAAAGTTTGGTATAGGGAATTTGGTTTACCTCACTGAACTGCAAGATATAAATGAAGTACAATAATTCATTTTTCTTTCATTCGTTGATGAAGATCAGATCCTTCTTTGCATAAACGAAATGGTTTAATCATTAGCTGAGTGTTAAAAATAATGGAATATTGTTTGCTTCAATTATATTTATATCTTTTCAGGAAGAAGATATCTTTTTGCCCAAGTGGCTTTTAAAAAACATACCAAATGTATGTTGAACTTACATAAGAATAAGAAAGTATGATTCGTAACTATTTCATGACATTGTGAAATTCTTTCGCTTTTAATATCTCATAATTTTTTGTAGGAATTTCAAGAAATGTTAAAACTAATGCAACAAAATATGAAGAAAGTACGTTCTGAAACCAGTGGGGCAAGAATAGTTGAATCAATTACATTCTATTGTACAATAGATTTCAATCTAAAAATACATAAATGTTGGAAAGAACTCAACACATCCTTTTTCTTCTGCTTCCCGTCACGGGCGTTCGATGTGCTATTCCCGGTTGGTGACACTGTGAACCCATGAGATTTTTACTTATAAGACACACAGAAACCAAGGCGTATCGTTTTGCCCCACGAAGAATGTGCAAACAAGTAGCATTGGGAAAAAAATATGATATATCCACAAATGACCACCTGTAACACAACATGCATAAAATTAAACGTAGGAATTATTAATGTATAGATTAATAATATAAATTAATGCCCGTTAATACACGGTTTCCTAATGGAAACAATAAAAGTGAAGTAAAGGATATAGTAATTTGTATCTAAAGAATTTTTTATTTAATAACGCCACCAGACCCAAAACAAAGGGCATTCTGATAAATCTTTATAATAAGTTTATTTAGCAAGTAAACATTTCTTTTTAATTAATGACATCAATGCCATTGACTAAAGTTTATTTTGTAATCTTAAAAGCTTGTAATCTTAATAGTTGGAGGGTAGAAAAACTAAGTGGAACTAATATTTATTTTCTAATAAGGATGAAAAAGGAATTTTGTAGAAAATTAGATTATGTTCATAAACATTAAGAATCTGATCAATACAAAAGGATATTTTATTTCCAGCGGTTTGTGGATACAGAAAATTCAATATGTCTGTACCTTTCATGTCATCAAAATACAATGATAATTATATTACATGGCACAGGAAAAACAAAAGAATTTATTTAATCCTTCGAAAAAAAGAACCGCTAAAATAAACCATATGGAAACCTCAGCGCTAATGTTTAAAGTGCTAGGCAAAAACTTATCTTACATTTATGTGTGCTCTTTACATTGTCTTTGGGAGAATTTGGCAGTGAACTTACATGTAAGTAGTAGTTATTGAAATAATATGAAAAATATTAAAGATGAGAAAAAGTAAATGAAGCATTACAAACGAATATATGAATTAAGCGAATTCGTATTTAATACATTTCTGTGGTCAGACTTAACATGCTAGTCGTTTAATACGAGAATATAGGATAGTCGAGTGAAGAAAGCATGGACTTGTACCAATCAGGTACCAATATGTTGGATTTTATCCCAATGATCTTTACTGCACAATATTCCGAGATCAGATTATCTAATAGTTTCTTGTCAATGATATTGTCGAAAATATTTGTATAAGGTCGAAGTCTTGTTTCTCTCATTGCCCTTATTAAAAGCTTTATGGCGACATATGCGACAAGCGTATGTTTGGCATGATTAATTTGTAGTACATAAGAATCAGGAATAGGTAAAACTAAGGCAGAATGAAACCTGTTGGTTATTTGAGCCCACTTTTTTAATCCTCCTTTCGTAACTTTATTTAATTTTAACCAGTTAAAGTCTGGAACTGCTTTTATAGCTTTGCCTATTAGGATGAAGATATTCAGGTTGTCATTCTGTGCTTGTTCCAGCATTGCACGGAGTTTTTTGGCGCATGTCGGAATGAGGGACAGAAGCATATCCAAATAGTGAACTGCTGAATTATTATAGTCTCTCATGTACGCACTGTAGGCGATTCGTACCGCTTCTGCGTTGAATTCCGCATCAGTTCCAATCTCTTCCTTCATTACGGCAGAGATTTTGTGACAAAATGCAGGAGTAACAAAACCTCGTTTGGCCATCGCACAGTACGCATGTACAACGACATAAGTCTCTATCTTGTTAATAGAACAGATAGATCTGCCGAAATAATAGAGATACTTCATTGCTGTTTGAAAAGTAGTACATTTAATGTCACTTTTCACAGATGGAAGCAGAATGAGCTTGGGGGACTTGTCTTTGCTCTCTTCCACAGAGAAACTGAGGTCTTTGGCATTAGGAAAATGCTTTGCAATATCCTTATTGTTACAAAAATCTATGTAAGAATTCGTGAACACAGATGTGTCTAAAACATTTGCTTTTTTTGTTAAAAATGTTTTAACATCATGTCGGATGGCTTCACGAGACTTTTCCAGCGTCTCAAACTTAGAGTCAGGCAATTCATGTGAGAAACATTCGCCAATTGTAATAGCAAGAATGATTTCATCATGATACCCTACACCAGCCGCTTCACACCTTACAGTTGCAGCAGCATGAGCAAATTGTATAAGATATTTGTCATTGTACGGTGGACAGAATGGAAAGAAACGGGCTGGTAATAACCTTACATATTTTGTTAAGGTTGATTCCAGAGAAGAAGACTTTGGTAAATGCATTGCAAAATTGCCTACACCAAAAGTTCTTGCAAATTTATAGCTGTCGTCATCATTAATATCTTCCAACAGTTTTACAGAGGTCAAAGCGGGGGGTGCTGTTAATTGTGCAATCTTCTCAGAAAGTCCCTCAATGTCAGGATCAATCATAGTAGGAGACAAAGGTGCTGCTGAATTGACTTCCTGCTGTGTCCCCATGGCCTTGCACAATCAAAACTAATAAATAAAGCAAAATAATTTTAAATGCATGCACAATGTGCATTAGTGGTCGTATCTTCTTGAAAATTTACTTGACCAGTTGCTCTAACATTGTGTTAATGTTAATACATTGTTTCACATAACAATGTTAATGTTAATGTTAATTGTGTTAATGTTAACTTACTTGTTAGACTGAATGTTCCCCTTTTGATGCAGCACTTTTTTACTTTTGAAAAAACAAAGTTTTCAGCTTTCCTACCAATAAACAAGAAAAAAAATTAAAAGAATTTCAAGTAAATCGTGCATGATTAATAAAAGTCAATAAAGATGCTTTGTTGCGACATGCGATCATTGTATTTTTCATTTATTAAATGTATTTCATATTTATGTAATAATGGTATGTGAACATTAAACGTGTAAGAGAACAACAGAAACATTTGATTTTCAAAAAAAGTCAGTAATTACTTAATAAAAATGAAAACATGGACATACCTGGCAAATGGCGGTTGAGAATTCTGTGCAATGAATCAAAAGTCGAAGAATAAGTGACGACAATTAAAATTTCGGTAAATCCCTTCACACAGTAACGCTACCACCGATATGAAGAGCGAATTTACTAAACGATCCTCTTGGAAAATTAAGTATAGGGAATTTAGTTTACATCACTGAACAACAACGATATAGATATGAAAATGAAATACGATAATTCATTTCTCTTTCATTCGTTGATGAAGATCAGATACTTTTATGCATAAACTAAATGGTCTAAACATTAACTGAGTGGTAAAATAATGAAAAATGATTTGCTTCAATCACATTTATATCTTTTCAGGAAGAAAATAACTTTTTGCCCAAGTGGCTTTTAAAAAACATAACCAATGTATGTTGAATTTACGTACGAATATGAAAGTATGATTCGTAACTATTTCATGACATTGTGAAATTCTTTCGCTTTTAATATCTCATAATTTTTTGTAGGAATTTCAAGAAATGTTAAAACTAATACAACAAAATATGAAGAAAGTACGTACTAAAACGAGTGGGGCAAGAATAGTTGAATCAATTTTATACTATTGTACAATAGATTTCAATCTTAAAATACATTATAGATGGAAAGAAATAAAATCACCCTTTTTCCGTTTAATCAAGTAATACCTCGAATAATTTGCACGGATTCGGAAAATAAATTATAAAGAATCGTCTTGAAAAACTCAGTCCTAAGAGGATGATTCTTTTCAATTTTGTGTACGTGAACGGTGTCAATTATTCTGAAGGTTTCATAATTGATTCCCTTATCAGTTGAAATAATTAACGCGCCTTCATACGAATAAATTATACAATATTACAATCAGCCTTATAAAACGTGTTTTTTCTATCTAAAAATACATTAAAGATGGAAGATACTAAAATCATCCTTTTTCCGTTTTCTTCATCCTTTTTCTTCTGCTTCTCATTACGCGCGTTCTATGTGCTATTCCGGGTTGGTGACACTGTAAACCCATGAGATTTTTACTTATAAGACACACAGAAACCAAGGCGTATCGTTTTGCCCCACGAAGAATGTGCAAACAAGTAGCATTGGAAAAAAAATATGATATATCCACAAGTGACCACGTATAACACGACAGGCATAAAATTAAATGCAGGAATTATTAATGTATAGATTAATAATGTAAATTAATGCCCGTTAATACAGGGTTTCCTAATGGAAACAATAAAAGTGAAGTAAAGGATATAGTAATTTGTACCTAAAGAATTTTTTTTTAATAACGCCACCAGACCCAAAACAGACGGCAGTCTGATAAATCTTCATGATAAGTTTATGTAGCAAGTAAACATGTCTTTTTAATTAAAGGCATCAAGCCCATTGACTAACGTTTATTTTGTAATCTTAAAAGATTTTGGCATAACTGGAGAACAGAAAAACTAAGTGAAGCTAATATTTATTTTCTTATAAGGATGAAAAAGGAATTTTGTAAAGAATTAGATGATATTCGTAAACATAAAGAATCTAATCAATAAAAAAGAACACTTTATTTCCAGCGGTTTATGAATACATAAAATTTAACACACCTGTACCATTTATGTCATCAAAATACAATGATAATTATGTTACATGGCACAGGAAAAAGAAAAGAATTTATTTAATACTTCGAAAAACAGAACCGCTAAAATAAACCATATGGAAACCTAATTGCTAATATTTAAAATGCTAGGCAAAAACTTTTCTTATATTTATGTATACTCTTTACAGTGTCTTTGGGAGAATTTGGCAGTGAAATTACATGTAAGAAGTACTTATTGAGGTAATATGAAAAATATTAAAGATTGGAAAAAATAAATGAAGCATTACAAACGAATATATCAGTTAAACGAATTCGTGTTTAGTAAATTTCGTTGACTTAACATACTTAACAGACTTAACATGCTTGCTCTTTAATACGAGAATATGGGATAGTTGAGTGAAGAAAGCATGGTCTTGTACCATTTGGGTAAAAATAAGTTGGATTTTGCTCCAATGTTCCTTACTCCGCAATATTCCGAGATAAGATCATCTAACGTTTTGCTGTCTTTGATATAGCCGAAAATATTTATATAAGACCGAAGTCTTGTTTCTCTCTTTACTCTTATTAAAAGCGTTATAGCGACATATGCGACAAGCCGATACTTGGAAACATTAATTTGTTGTTCACAATGACCAGAAATTGCGGTAATAGGAAAATCTGTAGTAACATCAAAACCGTTACTTATTTCAGCCCAGTTTTCTAATTCTCCTTTCGTAACTTCATTTAATCTCAACCAATCGAAGGATGGAAATACTTTTATAGCTTTGCCTATTAGGATGAAGACATTCAGGTTTAAGTTCTGTGCTTGTTCCAGTATTGCACGTAGTTTTATAGCAGCTATGGGAATGTGTGACAGAAGCATATCCAAGTAGTGAACTGCTGAAATATTACAGTCTTTCATGTAAGCATTGTAGGCAATCCTTACCGCGTCTGCGTTGAATTCTGCATCAGTTCCAATCTCTTCCTTCATTGCGGCAGAGATTTTGTGACAAAATGCAGGTGTAACAAAACCTAGTTTGGCCATCGCACAGTATGCATGTACAACGACATAAATCTCTATGTTATTAATAGAATGCATAGATCTGCAGAAATAATACATAAACTTCATAGCTGTTTGGAAGGTAGTAAGTTCAATCTCTTTATCAGGAAGTGGAAACACAATCTTCGAATAGTCTTTGGCATTAGGAAAGTGCTTTGTTATAGTCGGTTTCTTACAAAAATAGTTGTAGCACTCTTTTTCAGGATCAATGTTGTAATATATTGACCTTTTTGCCAAACATTTTTGAACCTCATCTCGGATGGCTTGCCGAGACTTTTCCAGAGTTTCAAACTTAGAGTCAGGCAATTCAGGTGAGAAACATTCGCCAATGGTAATAGCAAGAATGATTTCATCATGATACTCTACACCAGCCGCAACACACCTCACACTCCCAGCAGCATAAGCAAATTTTATGAGATATTCATCACTGTATGGTGGACAGAATGGAAAGAAACGGGCTGGTAATAACCTCACATATTTTGTTAAGGTTGATTCCGTAGAAGACATTGGTAAATGCATTGCAGAATTGCCTACGCCGAATGTCCTTGCAAATTTATAGGTGTTGTCATCATTAATATCTTCCAATATATCTGAATAGGTCATAGTGGGGGGTACTGTTAATTCTGCAACATCTTCAGAAAGTCCTTCAATGTCAGGATCAATCGTAGTAGAAGACAAAGATGCTGCTGAATTGACTTTCTGCTTTGTGCCCATAGTCTTGCACGATCAAAACTATTCTAATAAATAAAACAAAATAATTTTTGATGCATGTACAATGTGCATTACTGGTTGTATCTTCTTGAGAATTTACTCAATCCTGCTAACATTATGTTAATGATTCACTTACTTGTTAAATTCAATGTTCCCCTTTGGATGTAGGATTTTCTTAATTTTGGAAAAAAAAGTTTTGAGCTTTCCTACCAATAACCAAGAAAAGAAACGAAAAAAATTGCAAATAAATCGTGCATGATTAAGAAAAGTCAATAAATATGCTTTGTTGCGACATGCGATCATTGTATTTTTCATTTATTAAATGTATTTCATATTTATGTAATAATGGTGCGTAAACTTTAAATATCTAAGTATTACAGAAACAATATTTATATTATATTACAGTAATTTATTACTGTTACAAATAATACGTTACAATAAGTTAATATTTACATTACAGTAATTACTTAAAAAAATGAAAACATGCATATACCTGGCAAATGGGGGTTGAGAATTCTGGAAAAAGGAAACAAAAAACGAAGAATAAGTTGACGACAATGAAAATTTCGGTAAATCCTACACACAACAATGCTACCACCGATATGAAGGGGGAATTTACTAAAGGATCCTCTTGGAAAATTTGATATAGAGAATTTGTTTTACCTCACTGAACAGCAAGATATAAATGAAGTACAATAATTCATTTTTCTTTCATTCGTTAATGAAGATCAGATACTTCTTTATAAAATCTAAATAGTTTAATCATTAAATGAGTGTTAAAAATAATGGAAAATTATTTGCTTGAATTACACTTATATCTTTTCAGGAAGAAAATATATTTGTGCTCAAGTGATGTTTAAAAAACATACACAATGTATGTTGAATTTACATATGAATAAGAAAATATGATTCAGCTTTTAATTTCTCCTAATTTTTTGTTCTTGGGATTTTTTATAGGAATTTCAAGTAATGTTAGAAATAATACAACAAAATATGAAGAAAATACATTCTAAAACCAGTGGGGCAAGAATAGTTGAATCAATTTTATTCTATTGTACAATAGATTTCAATCTTAAAATACATTAAAGATGGAAAAAAATAAAATCACCCTTTTTCCGTTTAATCAAGTAATACCTCGAATAATTTGCATGGTTTCGGAAAATAAATTATAAATAATCGTCTTGAAATCTCAGTCCTAAGAGGATGATTCTTTTCAATTTTGTGTACATGAACGGTGTCAATTATTCTGAAGGTTTCATAATTGATTCCCTTATCAGTTGAAATAATTAACGCGCCTTCTTACGAATAAATTATACAATATTACAATCAGCCTTATAAAACGTGTTTTTTCTACGCATTCAATTTCATTGAATTATTTTATTTCTACACCAGTTTTTCTTGGAAAATTCTGAAAATCGGTTCATGTACTTCCCAAAATTTCCCTAAAATTATTATGTAATTCTTCGGTTCTTAACGCTGCTGGAATCACGAAAAAGTCTGTGTCTAAAAATGTACAATTCAAGATTCTTCAGTTCCAGCATCAATTTTTCTTAACACATAGCGTATAATTTTTCTTATCAGAAGATATCTACAATTTATATGTACGTTTGAGTTTCTGATGCCTGAGACATAAAACGGTACGATTTACAAATTTCTCATTTTTCATTTTTCACTTCCTATAATCATTTTTTTCGTCTCAGGAAACATCGACAGGTTAAATTTCTCTGTAAATTTAAACATTCCTTCCGTATTTTCCATTGATAATTATGCTTTGGGGCAAGGAGTAATACGAAGTTTGGAAACTTTTTACTCCTGCCCCATCGTCACGAATTTCCTCTGTTTCTCCTGCTACGATTTCTCCTCTTTTTCCTTGTTATACCTCTCCAATTCCTTCAAGAATTGGGCCTTGGGTTTCATGACATTCGGTCGATCACCCCTGCATTTCGGGCAAAACCACTTGCCCTTGGGCTTGGTGCTGAGGGAAACGCAGGAGAAGTGGAACCACTCGATGGGGCACAAGTCGTTGTCGCAGAGTATCATTTCACCGTAGGAGATCTGATCGCAGAGACAATATGTCGGCTCGTCAGGATCGATGGCCAGTTCGTCTTCCGCGGGTGGAGGAGTGTCTTCCCGATGCTGAACCTGCTGACTACTTTGCCGGGACTTCCTCTTCTTCTTCTTTCCAGCTCCAGCGGTCGCGTTTTTCTTCTGGTTCCCGTTACTCGCGTTTGATGTGCTATTCCCCCGACTTTCCGACATCACGATCATGTCCATCGCGTGGGCAGATTCCACCAGAGTCTCCGTTCGCGTTCGCCGAGCCCGTTTTGTCTGCCTCTCCGCGTTGTTCGCATTGTTCGACGAGTTGGAGTTGACGGCGGAGTTCGATTCACGATTCAAGTCGCAGCTTTCTTGTTCTTTGCCGAAATCTGGTAAAATACAAATAGTTTTAGTGGAAATAATGGAGGTTATTAATCTACACTAAGCTTGATAATGATAATATTCTTTGTACTAAATAAAAGGTTACTGAATGCCAAGAAAAGCAATAATTTTCCAATATTAGCTAGAATAATGACCATATTAATTGCAATAATTCCTTTCTCTCTGGAATTGAAAAATAACTAACATAAAATCACAAATGTTCTACGTAAACCATAAAGTTTGATTTTTGATTTAATTTTCACATAATTTCAACTTTTAATACAAAGGTTGTGAAAATTGCTAGCTTACCAAGGTTACGATAATCCAGATCCAGTTGCCTGGATTTATTCTCGATCAGATCTTGCACTTGCTGGACGATTTGCAACTTTTCATCACCAATTTCTTGAGCCGCTATTAGTGCTTGTTGAACTCTCAACAGCGCACGTCTCCTGACTGTTAAATCTGTATCACTTCGGAGGGCATCTTGCTGCTGATCGACTTCTCGCAAGTACGCTAAACAGATAAATTTGAGACATATAGTGAATAATTCCTAACCACAAAAACAAAAAGTGACAAGTTGTTAAAAATGTCTTGCTTCAAGAACCTTAAAACATATTACTTCTGGCAAAGAAATGTTAATATTTCTATTCTTCCTAGAAATTATTTAATATTTTTAAACTAATTTTACACCTTGTTATCTTAAATATAAAAATTGTAAACATCATCATTGTCCCAAAACTAAGAACCTGTTAATTCATCAATTTTCTCATATTGCATTTCACGAAAATATTAATTCACACATTTTTGGGCCATTAATTGTCCGACATTATTCGTTTATAGCGCGAATTTAATTTTACGTCGTTTATAGCTTTTTCTTAATAGACTCAATCTAAATGGCATTTAATTAATCACGGGGAATTCTTTAATTCGAAAAACTGTGTTACTTGCGATTTTTTTATTTGTTTTTTCAGTACGATCAAAGTTGGTCCTTTGTTTTATCGAATTTGGAGAACGCAAGGGAATGAATTATGACTGAAAATTACTTTGACAAGTAGCGTCGAGCTCGCGGAGTCGGGAAACGTGTCTCTGGAGATCGTTGGGCAGATTTTCCACACAGTCCAAGTAATTTTCGATGTATGTCGCCGAGTACAAAGCTTCCACGACCGCCTGGTTTAACATTTTCCACTGTTTTCAGCCTGCGCATTCACGGCGAAGAGTTTCAAAGAATTTCCCAATGTTCCTCCGTCAAATTCCCGGACTTTTCGTATCATTTACATTCGGTACGTGAACAGAATTAAATAATTTACAGTCATGAACTGTACGAAACGTTGGAAGAAGATTGCTTCCGAGCCATGAATTATCTAACAGACATTTCGGACGAATTCTCTTGAATAGTATACGTTAATTATTACAAATTTCATCCTTTTCTCCAATTTTTACTGTGTTTTTGCCATTCACGTGTACTTAACAATATGTTTGGTCAACGATCTTAGGAATTATATTTCAACAGACGAGGTTTGAGATTTTGTCCAATCATCGTGAAGGAAATACAAAATAGCCAATCACAATCCAAACTTTGGAATGAAAGGAACTCCAGGAGAATATCAAAAATACAGATAATAGATGTTTTCAGTATTATTCCTTCACATAATAATCCCATTTGAAATATACATTCGCATGCACCATATATTTGTTACGCTAAAAATAAAATATTAAAAAATTTGCGGAAACTGCCTTATCGACTGGGTTGATAATGCTTAAGAGCTTGTAAAACAGTTGAGAATATGTTATAATAATGATTTTTATTATTTCCTTACAAATTTTTATCAATTATAATCAGTCGTACCATTTTTATACTGGTTTGTGCGTGTGTTAAACCTAAATTCAGCGAAGATTTCTCTGCACAGTCGGTAAGGATCTTTAATAATCAATTTAGTTACCATCATAAGTTTATCACACATCGATACGTAATATCGCTGCTTTAATAAAAAATTTTTCGTTAATTGACGTATATGTTTGACCTTACTCGTCCCAATATCCGTGTTTTGTACAGTATCTTTTTGCTTAGGGGTATTTTCTATGTTTTTCAAGCGCCAACTTGACTAGCTTCGTGACGTCACAATGCACCGAACCGTTCGCCAATCGTGTGCATCAACGGTATTTGATTTTGCTCGGGGATCGAGGGAGTCGCGTTTGATGTCTTGCTTGTTGCAAAATCTGTCCGACGGTTAAACCGCACGTGCATTAGTCGTATTTCTACGTGAAAACTCGTTGGACCGGCACGATGACGTCTACAGGAACCTTCCAGGGATTGAAGGACAGCACCCGGAATTCCAGCAAGTGAGTGACTACGATTTTTTTCACGCTATTCCTTGTTTGTTTGCCTGTTCATCGAAAGGTCGTATTGTCCTTTTTACGAAAATTCAGTCGATTGAAATTTCGCAAAATCCCGAGGACCCGTAACTTTGTTATTTCTAGCTTTTCCACGGTTCGGCCAGCCTAACGTGTGAGGTTATTGAATTCCCATTTTCTGTCAATCGAATCGCGATATTTCGGGGAATTGGACCGGGTCGACGATTTATCTCCATTTCTGACATTTCGCCGATTCCCGGCGAACGCTGGTGGATTAAAATTTCCCGGAAACGGCCGTACAGGTGGGGCCGTGGTTTATTATTTGTTTTCGATGTGCGGAGAACAAAGCGACTCGGCAATTCGGCATCGAGGATCAATTTGCAACGCGTGTCGGTTCAAACTGGATATAACTGGATAAATCCTATCTGCTTCTCGGCGCACGGCGTCTCCTGCGGTTTTTAAAGGCCGGAAACCAACCGGAAATTTCGCCGAACGTGCTTCGAAAATGCAATTGTTCAGTGTTCAATTTAACGGCAATTTTCAATTCGACATTGTCGCCGGTGATAAATGGAAATTCTACGCTATTTTTACATCGCCTCGCAAACCTACGTGGACTTGTCAATTTTTCGCAAAAGACGGAATCGATAATTATAAAAAACATATATTATGCGACAAATGTGTATATAATTGTCTTCACAGAAATTTGATGAAGATTCGATTTTTTAATAAAAAGTTAATGAAGATTCTAGCAATTTCCCAACCCCCCTGCAAACCTACGTGACTTGTCAGTTTCTCACAAAAGACAGAATCGATAATTACAAAAAAATATACTTTACACGGCATATGTGTATATAATTCCTTTTATAGAAATTCAGAGGAACAAAAAAATGTACATCTGTAATTATCGTGTTAAAACTGATATAAAAAATGATTTTGCAAAGCAGTAGCATTTTTGCTGTGATGTTGTTTATAATTATTTTTTTAAACCGTTTAACTTCTAATTAAACATACTTTCATATTCTTTATACGAGTGACAAAACAAATGTTTCGTTTTTTTTATATTTTTAACTTCTTGCATTAATAAACAAGATATTATTTGTATTAATAATAAAAGTACAAAAACGTGACGCATTGCTCGATAATTCAAAATAATGTTTATCATTGTTTGCGAATGTTTTGCACATTGTTAAGTTCTGCCGGCAAAAAAAGGAAATGTTCGGTGGGCGTTGTTGGTTTGACAATTCGATACTTTCGAATCTTGCCGCTAGATTGCGCCCCAAGTGTATTTAAACTCAATGTGCAGAAGTAATCTTTTTTGCGATAAAAAAATACGGCGGAAATGCGCTATAAATAACTTGAATTTCAATGCAATGTGCAAAAGATTTGGGATTTTTAAGTAGTAAGGTTAATTCAGCCAAAAGAACGGACCTAACCTCTTGACACTTTATAAACAATGAACTTAGCTGCAATTTATTTACCCTTAACTACTGCAGGTAAATTCAATGTATATATTGTTTAAGGAAGTCCTTGGTTTGAAATTTTTTGGTGGTTTTTTTCGATTATTTATTTAGAGAATTCGGTGAAATTAAACTTGTAAATCGTTCACTTAAATAAATGTTTTAAAACGATTTTTTTTTTAATCACCGCAAAGTAGCTGAAATAGCGAAGAATGAAATTTTAACATTTTAAAACATTGTAATTAGTGAATTTATTTGCAGTATTGGAAGTTAGGCTAAGTTAATCCCATTTATAATAAAAAATATATAATGTTTCAAGAAATTTAGTGCATCAAAGAATTGTAAATCGACATAAATAAATGAAAATCTTGATATTATTGAATAACTTATAAAAATATATAACACTCTGATGCTTTTATTTATCAAATATGATTCACTAATCTGTTAAAATGTTAACGCAGTTGTGTTCATATAAAAAAATAATAATAATCGGACGTACAGTTTTCGGTGACCATGAATTAATAATCCAAGAGACAACAGTTTTTCGCTATGAAAAACTATGTAAATGTCAAGATAATCTTTACTATTTTGTTTATAGGTGAAGAACCAATGCGATTCGTCTTATTAAGTATAGAATGCTCATAAACTAGATTAAAAACCTCTAATACAAATGTACATTTTTAATTGTAATTAGATAGGAATAGTTTGCGTTGTTGTGACGCAGAAATTTTGTATCGAATTTCGATGAATTCACATTAGCAGTACACGTATTGAATGATTTTCTCTAAATTCGCTGACAATACACATATCATTTCTAATTATTGTAACACATTTATTAAATGAATTTCCCTAAATTCGCTGACAATACACATATCATTTATAATCGTTGTAACACATGTAAATTTTACATTGCAATTTGATAGATTTCTTTTCTAGAATCTTATTGCATTCGCGTTGAATACATACACGACAGATAATTGCTGATAAACCACGCATATTTTTTACCGTAACGTATTAAACATTGTACGTATAATTTAACTGAATTTACATCGACATTATACTTAAGAATTGGAATATACATCGCTAGGTAATGGAGATTTCTTTCTGGAATTTCTTGTAATTGACGTTCTGGCACGATTGCATTATTTTCCGTGCGAAAGGCAGTGTCCCTGCTGTTGTTGCTTTGCAAGGAACAGCTGCTGGTGGATTCTTGAAAGAAACCTAAGCAGCTGCTACGATTTCCGCGCTTCAGTGGTGCGACGCGTTCGGTCAAGCGTTTTCTCAAAGCCACGATATCGTGCCTTCGCTTAATTGCAGAGAGCTCATCGTGCCCCAGGACTTCTTTTCATTCCCTCTAATAATAGTCGCATTGCTGGCCGCATAGCAGGAAACCGATGGGTCCTGTCCTCCGCGACTCTTTCCAAATTTATAACGCCTCAATTTCCTCGAGATGTCGTAAATCGGCTAATGGATAAACTAATTCGTGCTTTCCTCTAAAGGGTAAAAGTTATTTTATACGCCGAGAATCTCCCATTTTTCATGTTTTCTATTCTTTGGGCCACCAGAAATATTTGAAGATTCTTTTATTGTATATTTTTCTCATGACCGGAGATATTTTAGAATGAATTCTATTACTTCGTACGTTTTTAAATATTCTTATAACCATGAAAAATATATAAAAAATCTTTTTTGAACATTTTTGTTCACGTGTCTGTGATTTTTCATATGTTTCGTATTCTTCTGGCGAGCAGAAATGTTTGAAAATTCTTTTATTCCATATTTTTCTGATGATCGGAGATATTTTAGAATTAATTCTATTACTTCGTATGTTTTTAAATATTCTTGTAACGATGTGAAATATGTAAAGAATCTTTTGTTTCATATGTTTGTTGACATGTCGGTGATGACCAGAGATATTTTAGAATTCTCGTGGGGGAGATTTTAATTAAAAAATGATGTTATCTGGGAATTTATGGAGCGAGTAGCGAGGAAACTGGATATTAACATGTCAAGAACGACCCTTTACTTAAGCCTTAATTACTAAATTTCTATTTCTCTAAGCAAATCACCTGTATTTGTATAGAGACAATTATGAAATTAAATCGATCGGCAAGGTGGGTCGCTTATCTTTAAAGGGCAACGAACGTGAAATTATACGGAGATAGTAATCGTCAAAAAATTCTCATAGTCACGTATATATAGTGAAAACACGTATCTAATTACGTCACAGACCAGAGGAGACTTTATTGTTATTCTCACGCGAAATTTTCGTTAGCTGAACCGATCTTTTATCTTCCTTAAATTTTTTTCCGATAATATACTTCCTGTTCTTTGTTGGACAAGAAAATCTTTTCTCTGAGAAATATGGTGGAATAGGAAAAACCTTTGAAAGTGCATCGATAGGAAGTTACAATCTTCTGCATTATTTCTGATATTTGAAATGTTTGTAAATCGCAAACTTTTGATAAGATATACTAAGGATCAAATAAGACGAATAAGGAAAGATAAGATTATAATTGTTTACTGTTTTCTTGCAGTCCTTTTGTAAATCAACTGATTATTATATGACTGTATTTCGTTACATAAAAAGCATGCATTAAGCGACGTAAATAAATCCGTGTAATCATCTGCTATTTGATATGAACGTTGAAGGAAGATTTACATATTTAGGAATAAACTTCATTTTCTCGGTATTTCGAGTTTATTGCCTGCAAAAGCAATGAAGCTGAAGGCACAACGTTTATCAGATCATTGATATTTTGTTCATTTTGTGCACAATTTCCTTTCCTGTACCTTCGTTTTGCACGCAACATCACTTTACGCATAATAGCACTTCGCGTGTAAGTACCTTTTTGCACATAACTTCGCCTCGTACGTAATTTGATTTTTCGCATGTGTTCATTTAGCGCGGTATTTTAAATCATATGCAATTTCAGTTCGAGCAGAATTTTACTTTGCGCAGGTATTATTATCTGCGCAGAACTTCGCTTCACGTGTAATTTGATTCTGCGCACATTGTTCGCATGCGCAGAACTTTATGTTGCGCAGTACTCTAAATTGTGTGCCATTTCGGTTTGAGTACAGTTTATCTTTTATATACTATTGTATGTATAAAATTATAATTTGGTCCCGTGTATCTTTGTCGTGCGTACAAGTTTATTTAGCGTGGAATGTACAGTTGCGTTTATTTGCATCTGGCGCACTATTCTCAATCATGTACAACTTCGGTTTGCATACAATTTTATCTCGTGCGCAACTTCGCGTCTCACTGCATTACGCCGTGCACTTTGGCATTTCGCGGGTGGTTATAACAGTACGGCAGTCTTTACCGTTGTTTAATTATTTTCATCGGGTTTGCTCGTTGTGGTTTCTGAGTTTTCGTTAGTTCCGCATTTTTCCATACATTTTAGTGAAATTAGTCGCATTTATCGCGCTCGTTAATCTCGACAAGCCGGCAGTTTATTTAAACACGATCGGACCAATCACGTGGTAGCTTGTCGGAAGGGTGCTTAATCCTGATTGGTCGAGGCTGATCGACGCACGCGCGAAGAAACCGGGAATTGAAACTTTTGTCTCGCACGTCTCTCGAGAGTGGTTACGACGGTTTTTCAGTGAGCAAAACCTTGGCAATCGGAGCAATCGCACCGAGTTCTTAAGGGCACTTTGCGGCCATTGACCGAAGATTCATCGATAGTCGCGCGCAAAGTGAACGCGATTGAAACTTATCTCGCGCGAATACCGGCAGAAAAACAGCTCGGTAAGACGGACGGAGAGACACGATCGAGAAAAAAGGGCGCCAAGGAGAAGGAAGAGGGAGAAGGTAGCCCTGAAGAAGGCGCGACCGGCGTACAGGGTTAGAGCACAGACGCAAGAGAGATACAAAATTCTGGTAAACGGAAAGCGCGAGAGAGAAAAGGAATATCGTCGGAGCAAGTGCGGACCGGCACGTACGAGTTGGAGAGAGACAGAAAATCACCGGCAAATGCAAATCGACACGTATGACCGCGCGTGCGCAAGAGAGATAGACGATCGTGACTAAAGTACGGTAGGACAACGAGACCGAGAGAGAGATAGGAGATCCTCGGAGGACAAGTACAAACTTGCACGCACGCGCGCGAGAGAGAAGAAAAATCGTTGTACAAGTACAATCGCGAGTGCAAAAGAGGAGCGCAGACGATCGTTGAGCAAGTAAGATCTCATATTGGAAAGAGACGTAAGATCGTAAGGACGAGTGCAAGAGAGACAGATAAATCGTTGGACAAGTAGGACCCTGCGCTCGCGAGAGAGAGAGAGATAGTGGATCGCGAGTGACCAGCCATAGGACAAGTGCAAGAGAGACAGATAAATCGTTGGACAAGTAGAACCCTGCGCGCGCGCGAGAGAGACAGTAGATCGTGAGTAACCGGCGTTCGAGAAAGAGAGAGACAGAAGATCGTGAGTAACCGGCGCGCGCGAGAGAGACGGGCAAATCGTGAATAACCGACGCGCGCGAGAGAGACGGGTAATCGAGACAAGTCGGAACGCGTGGTGGACGACAGACAAGCCGGACGAAGACGGGAAACGTCGAAGAGACACGCAGAGGAACGTGCGTCGCCGGGCGAAGCTCGATCGTAGCGCCTTTTAACCGTGCTCACCGCGTGTCCCCGTGGAGAAAAGGCCAATCGAACCAACAACCGTCTTTCTTCGTTCCCGTCTTAACGAAAAGAGAGGAAAAAAAAAGCGCGCGCGCGCGAGGGCATCGAAAATGTGGGCCGGACAGGACGACACGCAGAGGTTCAAGACGAGGTTCGTCCCAGCACTGTCATTTTACACGAAATTTCCCTTGCCCTCTCTATTTCCGTTCCGCGCCATCTCGCATTCTCTGCCGACCGTTTTTTTTCCCCTGCCTTTCTTTCTTCCTTCCCTGCCCCTCCCACCGTGGCCCCCTAACCCCCCCTGGTTTTTTTACTCTTCTTTCTTTATCTCGAGCATAACCTCGGCAAGAAGCGGGTTCGATGACCGAGCTTCATTGCACACAGAAAAGCATTCATTTAATATTACATGTAACATTTAATACGTTTCACGATACTCGATAGGGAACGATAAATTACCCAATTATTATGATACGCTTACGATCGCTGTGTTACAAAGTGGGAGGGATTTTTATCTTCTTATCTTTCGATCTTCCTGCCGGTATTAACATTCATTATCTTATTTTCTCTTGCAGCGTACGAATTTAGATAACGGCATGTGAAATGAGTGCGAAAATCGCAAATTCCTTGTAAATTCCTTTTACGCTCAGAAAGCTATTTTAACCCCCGAAAAAAGAGAAGGATGAATTAATAGTTATACTTAGCATTACATCAAATATTACACTTATAATAAATTATCCATCTTATCAGTGATAATAAATGAACATTTAAATCGCATTTAATACACGTTTATTATAATATTTGTAATAACTAAATTCTTTGATGAAATTCCCTGACTTTTGTAATGTTTGTCAATTTTGACGTTTTTGAGTTTCCTTAATCGCTAACAGAACATTTTTCGCGTGTTCGTATAATATTCTTTAATATCGTATAAATGAATAAAGTGGTTGGCAAAAAATATTACACTTAAATAAAACTGTCCATTTTAACAGTAATAATAAATAAACATTTAAACAGAATTTATCGCAAATTTATCACCGTAATTAAATACAGCACACATTTCTGCAATATGCAAATGATTAAATTCTTCACTGAAATACTCTGATTCTTACAATATTCCTCAACTCTGTCGTTCATTTTTCCATAATTACCGACAGGACACGTTTTTTGCCTGTTTGTAGAATTTCCATTGAAAGGAAACTTGTAAGTCTGTAAAATCCGGTTGCACGCGTGTACATTTCGTACCCCCTTCCCCCGGGGAACGAGTTCTACCCACGCGTGAAAGTCATGCATATTGCACCCGAGTCAATTCACGTCTATCTATCCTCGTATCTAATTGTCATTGTATTTTCAGGCTACAACGATCTTTAAATTCGCCTTGTAATCCAAACGTGCCACGAGGCACTCGCGTGCAACGCTCCTTAATGATAGCAGATAATATAATGGCCACTCTAATTGTCAAGCAAGATTCATCGGATAATCTTAAACTGCATTCAAAAAAGAAGCGAACTTTGGAGTTCTGATTTCTTTGTCTTTTAGCAAAAATGTAGCCCAGATGAATATTTGGATTATTCTGCTAAAAGTATGTTTAATTCCAGCGAATAAGTTTTATGATTACATTGACCTCTTGATGATCTTGTTTAAATTTTTCTCGTATTTAATCGTCATTGTATTTTTAGGTTATAATAATCTTTAAATTCGCCTTATAAATCAACGTGCAATATTCATTAATGATAATAGATAATATAATGGCCACTCTAATTGTTAAGCAAGATTCATCGGATAATCTTAAACTGCATTCAAAGAAGTAAACTTGAAAGTTATCATTTCCTTAAAAATTGCAGTCAAATAAATCATTGCATTACTTTGCCAAAGGTATATTTTTAATAAGGATGATTAATCATTCTTCTTAACAAATGTTAAAATAATTTTTATGATTAGATTGCTTAAACTTTTTTAAGTAGTGTAAATATATTTTAAATTATTGTTTAAAAGTTTTATGTATGAAAAATAATAGAATCTCGTTTTTTTAATTAGACTAATAGTCATATCTTGTTCCTTCTTTCTAATATTTTCTAACTAATAGTCATATTTTTTGCAATAATTCATTGTCAAACACATTTAACCGACCCAAAGGCGCTGTGGAATTTTGAGATTTATTCGTTTCTACTGGAATAACTTGAACGTATTAAAACCGTTTGAATTTCCGCTACGCACGGCAGGTCACATATATTTCGTGCGTGTGGAAAAGATGTATCGAAGCGTAACTTTCTTGCGGAATTCGTGATGAGTGAGAATATTTGTTGGGTTATCATGCGGCTTGGGTATTCGTCATCGTCGTCGTTGTCGTCGTCGTCCGGTTCCTCGTATCAGGGTGTGTCACACGCCTTATTCAAAGTCTTGCACATTCAGACACGCAAACATATTCTCATGCTCCTATCTAGAATTTTGTTTGCCCGTCAATCCTGAACAACATGTCACTCTGTGACTTGTCATTTTTCTTGTTAACATTCAATTTTTCATTTCTTTAACTTCATTGGTCTTCTATTAGTTTTTTAACTTATACTTTTATGCTTTTATCTTTTGTTACTATTTCATTATTTTCCTTTAAAATGTTCAGATGTTGGTATTTATAATTTTGTTATTGTAATTTTAATGTGTTTTTTAGCCGATTACATTGTTTCAAATCGTGGATTTATATAATATTTTTGTATATTTGTAACTATTGTTTTCTTTGCCTGTCCGTATTTTCTTTTTCTTTTCCTTTAAGACATTCAGATACGCGATTATATTCATGCATTTATTTGTATTATTTTCTCTGTCTGTCAGTCACTAGTTTTGTTCTTCTTTTCATTTTTCTGCTCCTCGGCTTCATTCTCGACGACTTCTCGTTTATTTTTCGTACTTATATTTCTCATTTGCATTCTTTCCCCTGTCTATTTTCTGCTCTTTGATTTCTCGTTTCTCTGATTGCCCAGATTTTTCTGCTCTCTCTCACTCTCTTTACTTTTCCTGTAGCTTGAACCACTCAAGCTTTCTATTGTTTTTCTTTGCATGTTTTCCCAGTCAATCACCGTTTCCAGCTAAGCCCTTTGGCCCATTTTCTATCTCTCTCTGTCTGTCTCTTACTTTCTATTCCTTTCGTTTGAATGTCAATTTCCAAATCCACCGTATCTTACAATGTCTTTATTACATTTATTTATTTCTATCTACGTCTTTTCATTTCCTTTCCTGTGTTTCTACATTTTCAAGTTCAATTCTACCTTCTCTTCTTCCAACCTATTCTTCATATTTTTTCCAATTTCTTCATCATTTTTAAGATCCATTTTACCCTCTCTTCTTCTTATGTATTCTTTCTTATTTTTTCCCATTTCTTAACCCCTTATTCTTTGATTCTGCATCCATATTTTCCAGATCCATTCTACCCTTTTCACTTGCAACCTATTATGTCTTATTTTTTCCTACTTTTTTATCCCTCATTCTTTGATTCCGTATCTACATTTTCCAGATCCATTCTACCCTTTTCTCTTGCAACCCATTCTTTCTTATTTTTTCCCATTTCTTAACCCCTCATTCTTTGATTCTGTATCCAAATTTTCCAGATCCATTCTACTCTTTTCACTTGTAACCTATTCTTTCTTATTTTTTCCCATTTCTGAACCCCTCATTCTTTGATTCTGTATCTACATTTTCTACGAAATTCATTCTACCCCCTCTTCTTCTAATATATTCTTCTTATTTTTTCCCATTTCTTTTCCCCTCTTCTTCCACCGTGTCCCTGTACCTTTCTTTTTCTCCGACGTTACGTTGCTATATCCGCCGTTCCTCTGGTCCGTCTTTCCCTGGTTGCGTTGGTCTGAAGGTCTGCGTTGGTCGTAGGCATACGATTATATTTGCCAGGGCGACGTCTCTGCTGGTCGGCGATGGCGACGGTGTCCTGTTGCACTGGGAACGTCGCTTTCCTCTTGGCAGTCGCTTGACCAGCCAAAGACACCTCACCTACGGATACGTATTCTCGTGTTCCGTTCCCAGGGGACCGGTTTTAAAGTCCCCGTCCGGACGATCGCGGTTTCCACGTCCATAAGCACCGAGCCCAAATACCCAGAAGCGCAGGGAACGTCAACTGTTTCCCTCGAAACGTCAGACACAAAAGGAAAAAGGCAAAAGAAGCCAAGGAATAAGAGGATCGACGGAAGATCCGATCATAGGAGAATCGAACAGAGAATTTAATAGGGGAGCAAGGAAATGGAATGAGAGAGGGAGAGAAACGATATTTATTAGTTCTAGGATTAGCGAACTTCGTTTGAACTTGAACAAGAATAAATACATAAGGAGAGTGGAAGTGAAGGAAAAAAGAAGGACTGGAGGAAATGAGTAGGTGAAAAAGAATAGGAATAGGAAGTAAAGAATGAAATAAGAGAAAGAATAGAAATGGAATGAGAGAGAAACAATATTTATTAGTTCTAGGATTAGCGAACTTCGTTAGAGCTTCAACAAGAATAAATATATAAAGAGAGTGGAAGTGAATGGAATACAAATACAATTGGCGAATGGAATAGAAATACTGGAGAGTGGAAGCAAAGGAAAAAGGACTTGGAATAAGAGACTCGACAAGAAAATGGACTGGAGGAAATGAGTAGGTGAAAAAATAGGAATAGGAAGTTAAAGTAAGAAAATGGGATGTAGGAAAAGGAATAGGAGAATACTGTAGAAAATGGGATACAAGGTGAAGGAAAGTTGAATAGAAAAAAGGAAAATGGAAAAGAAAAAAGTAGAATAAGAGACTGCTGTAGAAAATAGAATAAAAGATGAACGAAATTTGAATAAAAAACGAAAAGAAAGCAAGAGAAATTTATATGAACTTAAATGGCAAAGGAAATTAATTAATGTATGAAAATTGATGAAAATTGATAACATACAGCAGAAAGAAAGAATTACACATGGTTATTTTTAAAATTTCAATCACAAATGTTTAATTTATTTGAGTCCTTGATCGAAATTTACAATAATTAGTCAATTGCAATTTAATCAATATAAATTAGCACATCAGCAATACTTTCTTATTATCAAATACATATTTAAATAGGATTTAAACTTGTTCGATAAATGAATAAACGATTTCTATTGTGTGACTTTCCTTTCCTTGAAACGTGAGCCGCAAGAATATATAAAACGACGATAAAAGAAGTGAAATAGTTGAGGGATTCAGAAGAATGTGACACATGAAAGGTTTGCCTGGAGTTTAAACTTGATCGTTAATCGAATAAATCATCATGGTCGAGGAAAACAAATAAAAGATGATAAGAGAAGGCAAACCTTTGGATGATTCAGAAAAAATATGATAAGAAATGTGTGCAAGATTCTAATGGATCTTTGACCAATTCTTAATCTCTTATTGTATTTATTTAGTTACACATAATTTACTTTCAGTCAGTGACGTAATAATTTTGTACGTGTTAATATTGAGAATCAAATTTAAACGTGCTCCTTTTAATTTTAAAATAAGTACAATTTTTGCCAGTGAAACAAAATTTGAATTTCCTTTTGAAAACGATTAAACAGCTCCATCTTTATTTCCTTCTTCTAAACCATTTTCATTGGAAAATTTAATTTATACCAGCGACAGAAAAATTCAGACCATCATTTCAAAAACCGTGTCCGCGTTCAGAAGAACACGAAGAATCGTATTGAAACATGTCCCTTTTAATTTTAAAATAAGTATAATTTTTGCCAGTGAAACAAAATTTGAATTTCCTTTTGAAAACGATTAAACAGCTCCATCTTTATTTCCTTCTTCTAAACCATTTTCATTGGAAAATTTAATTTATACCAGCGACAGAAAAATTCAGACCATCATTTCAAAAACCGTGTCCGCGTTCAGAAGAACACGAAGAATCGTATTGAAACATGTCCCTTTTAATTTTAAAATAAGTATAATTTTTGCCAGTGAAACAAAATTTGAATTTCCTTTTGAAAACGATTAAACAGCTCCATCTTTATTTCCTTCTTCTAAACCATTTTCATTGGAAAATTTAATTTATACCAGCAACAAAAAAATTCAGACCACTATTTCAAAAACCGTGTCCGCGTTCAGAAGAACACGAAGAATCGTATTGAAACATGTCCCTGTTGGTTCGAATGTTAACGCGATGATGCATTTTCCCTCTCATTAGACGAGAAAGGCCTTTAATTCCCCTCGTCGCTCGGTCCACCCACGGTGCCGTAAGATTTCCGCTGTCTACGACAACGACGACGATTCTTTGTCAAGAGAGACTCGGCTAATTTTCTCCTAAGCTAATTGTGAGAACCGACAGTTCTCCTCGCTTCACGAAGTGCCCCACGTTTTGTACTTTTAAGTCGCTCTGTCGTCTTCCTCCCACCCCTCCCTTTTTATTCTCGAAAAACGTCTTAATGTGGGACCTAAGAAAAACACGTCATTTCCGGGGAAAGCGTGCAAACGTAGCAACGAATAAACAGAAGTCGTAAGACATTTTTCAAGAATAATCGGGGATGTGATATATAATGCAGTAAAGAAAGTTTATAAAATTGTAATTAAGGTTACAGTATGTATATAATAATGATATACGTGATATATAAGTGAAAAATTGTGGCTAAACCCTACAAGTAAATAATATATAAATAGAAACTAATAAATAATGTATTAATATAGTAAATAAAATACATAGATTTCTAAATAGGATACTAATTCAATCTGTGAGTAATAAAATAAACCTGTAATGAATGAAAAAATTGAAACATATGACGATTAAAAATAAAAATATAGAAAATATATTGAGACGAATTAAAGCATCAATTATAAATTAAACAAGAAATTACTGCAGTAATAGTTGAAAATTAGTGTATTTTTAAAACGTTATGAAGGAACGTTAAATAAATATCGACTTATGTTGATAAAAACGGGACGGTATGTTTAATGAATAGATATCTAAAAATTTGAATACGAGTACGAAGTAACGTACGATAAGATAGGAATAAATTTAATGCACAAAGTAACAGGTGTTGACGCAGAATTTAGACTGTTTCTACCCAAGAACACTCGCTAATCATCGTAAAATAATGTTCCCTGTCATTCCAATGTAGTTGATTAAAATGATAATTGTGATTTATAGAAAATGTTCGATGAATAAATGTATAAAAATTTGAATAAGATCATGAACTACCGCATGATAAGATGCGATAGGAATAAATTTAGTGTAAGAAATAAGTAACAGTACAGAATTTAGACTGTTTCTAATTAGAATTGTGTCTGTCATCGTAAAATAATGTCCGTTTTCATGCAGGTCGATAAAATAGTGACCTACAATTATTAAAATAATCAAATGGTAAAATGAAAATGGAAATGAAAATGAGAATTGTAACATTGAAAAATGATGAAATGATAACGTATATAAAAAATTGAACAGGAATATGAAGCAATATACGATTAGATAGGAATAAATTTAGTGTAGGAAGTAATAATGTCATCGTGAAATAGTGTTCGCTGTCATTTCGGCCAATTCTAATTAAAATGCTAATGATGATTAATAAATAATGTCCAACGAACAAATATACAAAAATTTGTACAAGATTGTGAAGTAACGTACGGTAAAATAGGAATAAATTTCGAATAGAACGTAATAGAACAGAACCTCGATTATTTGTAATCGACAACTCTTACGAATAACAAATTTACTAATACATTTGGTAATAAATATTGCTAATAAATTTCGTGTACGTAGAAATCTTGTTCAGGTAGGACCTCGGCTGTTTTTAATGGAGGAATTGTTACTAATCATCGTGAAATAATGTTCTCTTTGATTCCGGTCGATGTAATTGCGGCTTGTAATGATTAAAATGATAATGGCCATTACGGGGCATTTCACGGGGAGTTGTAGAGCCGTTTGGACTCTCTGAAAACGTGTCGGCTTTGATTAGTTGGATCGTGTATCGCGTTCGACGTGAAACAACCTGGCCGATCCCTCTCTCAGGCAAGATCCAACAAAAGATCATTATCTATCCTCGTTCCTGCAGTCCAGACGGAATCATTGATATATCGCCAACTACAGCCCTATGAATTACGCACAGGCGCGAACGCCAACGCTAATTCCCCTTACATTTAATGCGCCTCTAGATGTACTCCTATATCCCCCACCCCTGCTCCCCCTTTTTTAACGCCCCGCCCCCGTCCGTTCATTGTTTTACGCTCACAAGGAAACGTTGCGAAGTGACCGCCTCCGATTTTCTTATGCTTGTGATATGTTATAGTCCATCCAAATCTAAGAGACACGTATTTTTTTATATGTGCTCTTAAACGGATTTAAGGGGTGAAATTCACCCTCAAAGTTGAGCGTGTAAAGCGGTGTTTGTGTAGTTTTACATAGAAGGAGTGTCTCTATCGCCACCAAACCAACTTTAAAACATTCCTCACG
Organism: Hedychridium roseum; assembly: GCA_963989215.1. Lineage (NCBI taxonomy): Eukaryota > Metazoa > Arthropoda > Insecta > Hymenoptera > Chrysididae > Hedychridium > Hedychridium roseum. The sequence continues at coordinate 4,100,901 of OZ022321.1, read as the reverse complement.
TGAAATGATGAAATTCACATATCCATCTTTCTATGCACCCTTATTGCAAGGGGGTGAACCACCCTCTGAAAATTTTCATTTCAATATAAAAAAAAAACTAATTATCCGATTTTAATGAAACAAAAACCAAATTGTAGAGCGAGGAAAAACAAAGGTGACCAGTTTTTGTATTTTTCGAAAAAAACAATTTTTAAGAGGAAAAACACGTCTTCAACTATAAGTCTGTTCTCCTAATGTTAAAGTCATTCTGATTAGTTTTAATTGCCGGAGGCCTCTTATACACTCACCGATATACCTGAAAACAAGACATCATTACATTCAGGCTTGTCTTTATTGTTTTTCTTGTGATTCACTGTCCCTGCATGCGCCGCATATACACGTAAGTATTAAAGTATACTATTTTTTTTTTAAGTATTATAATTTATTTTATTTCAGGTATTATCAAGGTTTAATATACACTTCTGTTGTTAATACATTTTTGGTTTGCTGTTTCTAAAAAAAATTTTATACGTAATGCGCAGATGAGTAAAGAAGGTCCTCACTGACATATTTATCTCGGTGTCTCTTTATGATGCCCTTTAATACCTTTTGTATAGCCTTTAACTGAACGATTACTTACAATGTTTTCGAGTCTGTATCAATACTGCCTGATTGTAAGTGAGGAAATGCGGATTATTACTTTTCTCATGAATATAATAACCACAATTAATGTCTTTAATCGTTAATTTTGTTATTAATTATTTGTAAATACACGTCTATATTTCAATTATTCAATAAAAAACATATGTATAAATATACATTCTTACATTAAAAGTTTTTTTTATATTGTCATTATATTCGTTGAAATTCCATTTTCTCTCTTATGAAACTAATGTCTGTATTCTGACAATGAGGAATGGTCATATTCTGTGAAAACATGTTTAAAACACAGCGATTTTTTACACCAAGAACATCTTACTACAGCGATATTCGTGCACATTGCGATAGCGAAAACGTTTGAAAAGCAAATTTGACCGGATTTTCGAAATTTTCTGGTCGTTTTTCTATGTATTCACTTTTGAACCAAGAATATCGGAACAAATTTTGATACCTTGGAGATGATAATTGGTTATGAACAAGGGATTGTAATTTTATTGTATTGTTTCTCAAGTGTAAGTTTATGTCGTAATCAAGGAACATGACACTGTCTGAAAAGTGTCTAACATAATTCATCCATATTTTCAATCCGAAAACGAAAAGTGGCTGAATTTTTCCAGCTGTGCCCTTTGGTATAATCATTGGGATGATTTGCTTATCAATTGGGGAAAGTTGGCTAATAACTTGTGGGCAATGTCCACCCCATGAATCGGTCAAAAGAACGTTCATCTGACCAATGATTGGAATAAAAACGTTTCCAAACCTATATCTTTAAGTGCTTTGTAAGTAAATACATATTAGAAACATTAAAGCAACTTTTATAACATCAAATTAAATTATTTCAACATACCAGAAATGAGCTTCAGAAGTGGGACCCACTTTAACTCACTCTAACCCACTTACAAAATTGCCCACAGGCAATACTGATACACACTCGATAGCGTTGTAAATAATCGTTCACTTAAGGGCTATACAGAAGGTTAATATTAATAGAATATTGAAATAATGAAGGAGGCTATTACCATCCTTGAAAAACGGAGAGATTATACATTTTCTATAAATTGTATTATAAATGTATAAATTTGTTGCATCGACAATTGCCGATTATTAATATCTATATATATTCTAACGGCGATTCTAGCACACCAACCAAGTATGTATGCAGTCAGGTATTACATTACCGCACAGTGCGCTTTAACTTCTTTTAAATACAGCAAACCAAAATATATTAACTAAAGAAGTGTATATTACATCTTGATAATGCCCAAAATAAAATAAATTAAAATACCTGAACAATAACAGTATACTTTAATATTTACGTGTATATGCGGCACATGCAGGGACAGTGAATCACAAGAAAAACAACAAAGACAAGCCTGAATGTAATGATGTCTTGTTTTCAGGTATATAGGTGAGTGTATAAGAGGTCTCCGGCAATTAAAACTAATCAGAATGATTTTAACATTAGGAGAACAGACTTATAGTTGAAGACGTGTTTTTCCTCTTAAAAATTGTTTTTTTCGAAAAATACAAAAACTGGTCACCTTTGTTTTTCCTCGCTCTACAATTTGGTTTTTGTTTCATTAAAATCGGATAATTAGTTTTTTTTTTATATTGAAATGAAAATTTTCAGAGGGTGGTTCACCCCCTTGCAATAAGGGTGCATAGAAAGATGGATATGTGAATTTCATCATTTCACGTGAGGAATGTTTTAAAGTTGGTTTGGTGGCGATAGAGACACTCCTTCTATGTAAAACTACACAAACACCGCTTTACACGCTCAACTTTGAGGGTGAATTTCACCCCTTAAATCCGTTTAAGAGCACATATAAAAAAATACGTGTCTCTTAGATTTGGATGGACTATAACATATCACAAGCATAAGAAAATCGGAGGCGGTCACTTCGCAACGTTTCCTTGTCAGTGGTTAAGTCGAAAGTCTGTCTTTGTCGTTTCATGTTTCTCTCTGCTTGTCCTTTTCTTAGTATTTCTAGTATTTGGGTTTCTAGTAAATTTGGTAAATTTTTAGTTAGTATTTCTACGGTTCTATGTTTCTGTCTTTGCATATTCTACACTCAATCTCTCTCTCTACTTTCTTTATGTAAAGCATTTCTTACTGCTACCATATGCTCCTTTTATTCTTAGAGGACGAAATTCTAAAATAATAAAAATTCATCCATTCACTTACTCATTCATTCAGTTTTTCCTTTACTTTCTATCTCATTCTCCCTTACTCTTTTCCCTTTATTTCTTATTATTCCTTCCATTCATCACTATTCATTTTTCCTCTCTTTCTTCCTTTCTTCAATCCTTCACTAATCATTTTTCCTCTTTTTCTTCCTTCCTTCCATTCATCACTATTCGTTTTTCCTCTCTTTCTTCCTTCCTTCAATCCTTCGCTATTCATTTTTCCTCTCTTTCTTCCTTTCTTCAATACTTCACTATTCATTTTTCCTCTCTTTCTTCCTTTCTTCAATCCTTCACTATTCATTTTTCCTCTCTCTCTTCCTTCCTTCCTTCCATTCTTCACTATTCATTTTTCCTCTCTTTCTTCCTTTCTTCAATACTTCACTATTCATTTTTCCTCTCTTTCTTCCTTCCTTCAATCCTTCACTATTCATTTTTCCTTTCTCTCTTCCTTCCTTCAATCCTTCACTATTCATTTTTCCTCTCTTTCTTCCTTCCTTCAATCCTTCACTATTCATTTTTCCTCTCTTTCTCCCTTCCTTCCTTCATTATTCATTCTCTCCCTGTATACCTTCCTTCCTTCCTCGTCCTCCTCCCCCCCCAAGTTCCCCTCCCTACATCTCGCCGATTCCCCGGGTTTTCGCGTTGGCCGCGAAATCCGTTAAACGCAAAGGATCGTCGACTCGGAAGCGCAAGTAACGAGAAAGGCGAGCAACGGTGGAGGGGGGGGCGGCCAGAGGAAGAGGCGGTAAAGGCGGAAGGGCGCGTGGTAGGGGGGAGAGGGGAGGGGTGGGGAGGGGGGAGTAAATCTTGTGGCTCGGCCGGAATCATGCTCGGGCATGCATAGGATTTTTCGTGGCATGCTTATGCTTCCCTCGTCTCTGCGGGCGAACATATTCACGGCACTCCCGATGCGCTTGCTCGCCAGTAATGCTGAATTAAAGTACGCATAAACTCCACTCAATGAGCGTATCGAGCCCGCGCTAAGCTCTCGTGTATATTTGCATTTCGCGCCTTCGGGAGGTTCCTCAGCGCCGAGATAAAGAATACATACTCCGCACAGCGGGAACGGCAGTACACACAATGCGAAGCATAGATTTATGGGAATATAATGTGAAGGTGGGACGAATGAATGCTCAGATAGAGATGTATTTAACGACAGTACAGTAATGGTACCATAGGTGTAGAGAATTGGGTAATAGAACATCAACTGTTTCCATGTATGTTTGGGAAAATGAACAAAGTTAATCGTGTTGAAATAAATATTGTATTAAATTAATATTTAAAGTAGTGCAGTAATAGTAGTTCAGTAATAGTACGATATGTGTAGAGTAATTGGGTAATAGGACATTAACTGTTTCCATGTGTGTTTGTAAAAATGACGAAAATTAATCGTATTAGAATACACATTGTATTAAGAGTTATAATATATCAATGTTAATGCTGGTATTAACTTCATTGTGTTACTTATTCATTTTTGTCATCTATTCTTCTAAATACACTTTTAAAGGAAGAACATTTTATATAATAAATTGTTTAATTAAAGCTTTGTTAATTATTCATCATTTTAAATGCATATTATACTCATAAATATTGTAATAAATAAAATTTAGTCCTATTTCAATGGATCTTTTGTAGAAAATATGTGAATCTGTTCGTTTTATTCGGAAAAAGGCAGCAGGTTTTTACGAAAGCCAATAGTTCTGAGAAAATAGCTGTTTAGTGCTGTCTCTTTAACCGTGACATTCTGTTAACTGAGATAAAGAAGCGGCACGAATGATTTTCTTTGCCATGAATAATACGTCTTCCCGTTATACGCGGAATATATTCGCCAAGTTTCGCCATTATCCTTTCGTACGTTGACGAGATTTCAATTGTACTAAGCTCGGTTTACTTGTAACCTTATTAATTTTCATCCAAAGGAGAAGAACAGAAAATTCGGAATAAATCATTATTCGTGGTTTAATCTTTTTACTGATTGCAAAATAATAATAGCAGTACAATAATAATTACATGTCAAACAGTAATAGTGCAATTTATTTCTACACATCATTTTTAAAGTATAAGTATGCGAAACACATTTTTCTAATTACAAATTTTAGTGCAGAAAATGAAATAGTTGAAAATAATATTTTAGTTGATTGTGAGGTTAGTTTGTCATTAGGGATCCATGTTTTTTCCAAAATGGCGTCATGATTTTTCTTCATTTACTTTATGAACATCGTGTGGAAAATTTCACGCAAAACAGTAGTAAAATCATTCATTTCTTTGATGAATGTGATTAAATAAAATTGGAACATACATTAAAAATACAGATTTCAAAGCTATTTAACGAAAAATAACATTGCTCGTAAGGTTAGTTTTTCTTCCGATTTTTATATCAGCTTCGTATTACTTCAGTTTACGTATTTTGCGATTTTTATGTGAAGCTTCTTCCATAAAACGACATATCTGCACGTCAATTAACCGTAAACTACATCTTCATTGATTCTCAGATTACTTTTTCACCGGGAGTCCATGTTTTTACGGATAACTCCGCGGTCGTTTCTCCTCAATTATTTCGCCAATTTCATGTGCAAGTTCTTCATGGTTTCTAGTATCCTTTTTCCGCGGAATTCCGTGAGGCCGGCGTTTTGCGCGGTTTTTACCTGCCGGAGCGTTCGATCGATCGACCGTTACGTCGTCCACTTTTTTCTCCTTTCGACGATCTTCCGACTGCGCGGAAGATGCTTCTTTTTCCTCTTCTTATTCCGTATATTTCGCATATCTTACTCACATAGTTTATGTATTTTGTCCTTTTTATCCAGGAAGTCGCGGAATAAGGATAGCTGAATTATACAAGGCAATGACCGGTTTTATCAAGCAAATAAATACACTGACTATTTCGTGTCTTACGTAAAACGTGTCGTAAAAATTGAATTCATCAAAATTTCAGTTCATTGTTTCATGGAAATTATTGTTCTTTTTTCCAAGAAGACTTATCTTTTAAGGCAATTGTAGTTTAGTTAAAATTCCTTTTCTACATTAATAAAATTGTTCTCATCGATTAGAATTAAACGTAATGATAAAGCTTCATTGTCTTTTATGCCTATTAGACTGCATTTTAAATTAAATTTTATTTCTAAGAAAATTATCAAAATGTTTTCTGTCATTTAGTAGCAACTAGATTGCGTTATAAATCCTTTTTCTGCACTAATAAAATGGATTCACTTGCTAAACAGATTATCTAATCTTTGATTTAAATTGTAAATGTCTAACGCCCTGTATAAAACGAACAATTAAACGTAAAGAAAAGCTTCTTTTCTTAGGATCCATTGGCTCGCGTGTAAATGGGCGTCTATTGGAAAGTGAGGCGAATCGGCCGAGAGGAGCGTGACTCTCCTCTGGAGTGGAGAACCCGGGGAAAAAAGGGGAGGACGGGGGAAAAAAACGGGAGGAGAGAATGGAGGAGGAAGACGAACGGTCCGGCACGAAAGACGATGCGTCACGGATCGCGGGGGGAAAACGATTTACTAATGACGCGGCCCAACATTCCCCGGGGCATCGCTGAAAAGCCCACGCCATCGAAATTTTTCATCGACTGACGTTTTTATCAACACCTTTTTTTTACCCTGAACGTTGATTTGAATTCACCGCTTCCGTCGCCGATGGATTTTACCAGAGCATTGCTTTAAACCAATGCATTGAAAGAAATAAATATCTTTGAAAATTTACGTTTTGGCGGGGAATAATTTGCGCATGCGCGTGGGCATTGAAGATTCGCGGGTCTGCGCAATGTGTTTGAATTTCATGCGATTCTGCGCAGTGCTCATTCCTATTTGATTCATTCGAGGAAAACGATTTACTAATTTACTAACGATTTAATAACGACGTCGCCCAACGGTTCCATGGGGGCTCGGTGAAAAGCCTCGCCGTCGGAATTTCCCATATTTTATACCAGCCACTGCCGCGTTTGACGTTTTTGTCAACACCTTTTTTTCCTACGAACATTAATTTGAATTCACCGCTTCCACCGCGATGTATTCATGCGAGCATCGCATTAAATCACTAAATGTCTTTGAAAATTTATGATTTCGCGGGAAAATGTGTTATTTTATTGACCTACGCATGCGCGAAGGGGTTGAAAATTCATGGATCTGCGCAATTTGCTTCAATTTCGTACGTTTCTGCGCAACGTTTATTTCTACAACCGAGTTAAATTAACTAATTTACTAATTTAGCTTGTAAAGCTATTGTTACAGGGTGCGTAAGACGCGGGATTTACGAGAAATCAGCTAGGGTTAGGTAAAACTATGTCATTAACTAGATTAACTAGACTTAATTAGAAAAAATATATCATACTTTTCCAACTTATTATTTAATTCTTTTCCGAAATCCTTTCTTCGTAAATCAGATACTTACACTTACATGCGTTCTGTTTTTTAAATATATCCTCATTTATTAGAAATTTGTTGGGAATTAATAAAAAGTCAATAATAATATGTAATAACGTATTCCTTTTTTTAATTCTTTATTTTATGATTTTTTTTTCTTTTTACATGTTATAATTGTTTTGTAAAAATAACTAGAATTATCTCTTGAATTTTAGAATAACATTGTGTATTATGTAACGAATTTTATGCAGAAATTATTTTTGTCCACACACTCTTTTTTGAAGTTGTTAAAAAGAATGGTTTGGCCTGTCAAGGTAAACATATATCTTTGAATCTACTTGAAAGAATGATTTGGTTCTGTGGTAGGAGACGTAATGGTTTTTTGTAAATTCTTCGGGGAGGCCTGCCGAAGGCTCGGAATTTATGAGGAATCGTGTGAGAAGTCAGAAAACATGTCAATCCTCTCAGATAGATGTTTTCTCGAAAATACATATGTCTCTGTCGTTAGGCAGATGTCGTCTCGGATTTCCTAACATTATTTTCTCATTTCATTTTCACATCCATTATTTTCACATCCATTTAGTATGCATTAAAAAAAGTCTAAAAGAAAGCAGAGAAACTTGCCATCATCCGTAGAAAACACGGTTTTCAATAAGTACAATTATTAATGAGGTAATAAATAGGAGTTTATATCATTACATTAAACCTCATTAAATTACTGATCACTACTGATCACTCATTGCGTTTATTATGTAAAGTTTTCATAAACGATAAACGATTAAATAAAGAAATTCCGAAGCTGTATTCATGAAATTTGCCACATTTATCATTAAATCTGATTTCTTAATTGCATTTCATTCACTGCGTTTATTACGTGTAGTTTTTATAAACTATTAAATAATAAATTCCAAAGCCATATTTACGAAATTTACCTCATTCATCATTAAATCTGATTTCTTAACTGCATTTCATTCATTGCATTTATTACGTGTAGTTTTTATAAACGATTGAATAATAAATTCCAAAGCCATATTTACGAAATTTACCTTATTCATCATTAAATCTGATCTCTTAACTGCGTTTCATTCATTGCATTTATTACATGTAGTTTTTATAAACTATTAAATAATAAATTTCAAAGCCATATTTACGAAATTTACCGTATTCATCATTAAATCTGATCTCTTAACTGCGTTTCATTCATTGCATTTATTACGTGTAGTTTTTATAAACTATTAAATAATAAATTCCAAAGCTGTATTTATGAAATTCACCTTATTCATCATTAAATCTGATCTCTTAACTGCATTTCATTCATTGCATTTATTACGTGTAGTTTTTATAAACGATTAAATAATAAATTTCAAAGCCATATTTACGAAATTTACCTTATTCATCATTAAATCTGATCTCTTAACTGCATTTCATTCATTGCATTTATTACGTGTAGTTTTTATAAACGATTAAATAATAAATTCCAAAGCTGTATTTATGAAATTTACCTTATCCATCATTAAATCTGATCTCTTAACTGCATTTCATTCATTGCATTTATTACGTGTAGTTTTTATAAACTATTAAATAATAAATTTCAAAGCCATATTTACGAAATTTACCTTATTCATCATTAAATCTGATCTCTTAACTGCGTTTCATTCATTGCATTTATTACGTGTAGTTTTATAAACTGTAGGAGCATTCTCATGAACTGCTCTATGAAATTGAAATAATCGAGGACTAGTTGAGATTGCTCGGTTCTCCCGGAGGTTGGCGGAAGTCGCGTGGAAGATCGGTTTCGCTTACCTGCCCCGTAACGATGGGAAATGTCGTAATAGCCGCGATGCGGGTTCCTTGCTCGAGTTTCATCGGCCGATCCTCTTGCCGTTTAATCGAGCGCGATCAGACAGAACGAACGCCTCAAAACTACCTCCGCCATTATTCCCAGACTATTGCCCAATTATTCTTCCTTCATTCCGATAACCCAATCCACCGGTTCACACGTATTCGTTCCAATAGGTACAAGTAAATGTCTCTTACAAGTTATAAATCTTCACGTAAAAGAGCTATAATATAAACCTTAATGTTTGTATTAGTATTAGTAGAATTTTTAAAAAAATTTTTTTGTCTGTTTATTTTAAGGATGTTTCTCAATTATTTCTTCATTCAAATTTTTATTCGTTATTCTTCCAATGCATATTCTTTATTTTTCTTTTGTTCCAATCAATAAATCCACTGATTTATGTGTAGTCGCTAAAAGAGATAGAAATAAATCTTTATTATAGATTAATATTTCAATAAATAAACATATATTAACTGTTCATTAACGACGTATATTTTCGCTATAGTGTTCATTTAAGAATGAAAAATCGATTTACATAACAACAACAGCAGCAGTAATGTTAACAATAACATTAATAACGACATTTATTTCACTACTATCCATACGTTTTATAACGTTTTTTGCAGCTATATTAATTTACACACTTGCTCACAACTTATATCTTATTTTACGTTTATACGTATTAAGAATCGTTCGATATTTAACGGGGAAATTTCTCGAGATGTCTTTTTCCTGGCTCGGTTAATTATAATATTTAATCAATAACACTGTTTTTCCAATTTTATACTTCTTTACGTGCACATTTTACGTTTACACGCAATTAAGAATCATTCGATATTTAACGGGGAAATTTCTCGAGATGTCTTTTTCCTGGCTCGGTTAATTATAATATTTAACGAATAACACTGTTTTTCCAATTTTATACTTCTTTACGCACGCATTTTACGTTTTTGTATACGTATTAAGAATCCTTCGATATTTAACGGGAAAATTTCTCGAGATGTCTTTTTCCTGGCTCGATGCAACAGGTGTCAGGTGCTTGACCTTTGCACTCGTTTATAACTCGTTAAAAATAAGTCTAAGTCCCCGTGTTAGCGAGGCTGATGGGTCCGATTTTAGGATCCTTCGCGATGACTGACGAAAATACACGAAACCGCCTCCTCTGATCTCTTAAACCGATTGCCCCACGAGTCCTCGTTAATTAAAATTCCTCTACCGATCACATTTTATTTAAGGGAGGAATTACGTGGCTCAATTTTATTGGCTCTTCAAAAAGTTCACTGCTTGCCTGGGTCAGTGAAAGTGAACAATTTTTCGTTTTTTTATTCGAGTAATCAGTTATTTTAATTCGGGTGCATAAAATTTCATAAGTATTAGCTTATTTATTCAAGTAATTTGTCGTTGTAAATCAATCGAAGTATTTCTAATGATCCAATTAATTGAAAATTGAAGTAGAGAAACAATTTTAGTGAAATCTGTTCTAATAATTATAATAAATGACTGCTTTACGATAATGAAACATTGTCTTACAATTAGTAATTCCAATTTCATTTAATTTCTTATTTAATTGCAAAATTCACGAAAAAATCCATTTTTGTACAAGCATTTTGTAATGAAAAAGGAACACACTTGAAAGATACTTAAGGAAAACCATAAGTGCTATATTTACTCCTTGAAGGACTTATATTGTTATATAGTGCGTTTTATATCCTAAGTGTCAGTTAATAAAACACTTTACACATTATTAAATTTCTCAAGAGAATGCCGCACTCTTGTCTGAACTTCTGTGCATTTGTCGAGGAGGGAGAAGCGGGGTGTTTCTTATTTAATTGCAAAATTCAAGAAAAAATCTATTTTTGCACAAGTATTTTTTAATGAAAAAGGAACACACTTGAAAGATACTTAAGGTAAACCATAAGTGCTATATTTACTCCCTAAAAGACTTCCATTGCAATAAGGTTATAAAAGACTTTACACATTATTAAATTTCTCATGAGAATGCCGCACTCTTGTTTGAACTTTTGTGCGTTTGTCGAGGAGGGGGACAGGTGGAAAGGGGGAGGGGGGAGGGGGGGGTGTTTCTCGCGGAAACGCCGTTTCCCCGGGTGGAAGAAGGCTCTTTAGGTAACTGTAAAGCGCGCACGTGCTCTCGGCTTGAAAACGTTCCCTCGAATAAGGCCGGACTCCTTCGAACCGTTCAGTGAAATCCAGCGCGTTATGATATTTTTGTTTTCCTCGCTAGAGATCGTTCCAATTTCTACGAGCCGCGAATACCGAGGAAATCACCGTCCTTTAAACGTCCCAGGCCGACAAGTGTGTCGAGCCGGTCTTCGCGATTTTCATTAAAAAGAAATTTATCTACCATCTACGGTCCAATTATATTTACATTCGTTTAACGCCTTTCATTAAGATGGAATATCAGGATTTACGATTTCAAATGATTTCAGTGTAATACACGTAATGTGTGCATGTAATATAAAGAACTTTTCTTCAAATTTTCGTTTAAAAAATTCATCTAGACTCTATAGTCTAATTATACGTGCATTAAAAGGATTTAATTACACGACAAAATTAGAATTTACGATCTTAGCTAATTTCTTTTCAAGCCTTATTAACTCTGATTATTTGAATATTAAAAGTTAATTAGGTGAACTAAAAATCAGAATTTAGAATTTTAGATTCTTATGAAGTAATCAGTGTCGTCTTATAAATAAAATAATTGATATGGCGAATTAATTAATATTAAGTGAGATAAATCAATTTGTAAGTAAAATACTTGGTAAACGTACTTTTTCGATTGGAACTTAATTCTTCGGTTAAAAAATAATTCGTGTTCAAAGACATTCAATATTGGCAATATTTATTTTTATCTGAAGAATTAAGTTTCAATCGAAAATCTACGATTACCGATTATCTTATTTACAAATTAATTCATCACACCCGATATTAATTAATTTATCTAACTAATTAATTCTTATTAATTAGACCATTTACCTGTCATTTACCTGTCATTACAGTAAATTACAACAGACAAATAAACTTAATCACACAAATGTGTTACAACTAATACTGATTTGTAACTATTAAACCGATATATGGCAATAATAATAATTAATTTACATAATAATACATACAACACTGCCAATTTTTTCCCTACATTTCATTTGTCACAATTTCCATTTCTCAGCGCTTTTAAAAATTTCGCAAAATGCGCCGGCCTCGATCCCCTTCCCCCTCTCTGTTTTTTTATCAATTAAAATAGCATTTAATCGGCGCTTGGCAATAAGCCGTCAAGTTCTAAGCTGCAAAACACAGCGGCAGGATGAAGGTGTGTATCTTGATTAAGGATGTCAGGGGGGAGTAATTACGGGAACGTATAATCGATATGCAGGGGGATAAGACTGGCCATTTCTAGATCAAGATCCAGCATTGGCGGCGAATGAAGTTATCGATCAGCCACAAAAAAGGTCCACTTTATTGCAAATAGCACCTTTAACCACCAATAATTTATGTAAATATTTAGAAGGCTAATAAATAAGCTTTCCACCTTACCAGCAATTTATACACTTTTATATCAATATTTAGGACACAGGTAGTAGAAAATAAAATATAAAAATGTAGTAGAAATAGTAAATTGTAAAAAAAATGTTTGAAGATACTTGGAAATATTTAGAACGGTAATAAATAAGGTTTTCACCTTACCAGTAATTTATACTCTTCTATCAATTTCTATTTGGGACACAATTAATAGAAATTAAAATGTAAAAATGTAATAAAAACGGTGAAATAAATGTTTCACGATACAAGTATAGGTTATAATGTTTTATTCAGATAACATATTTTAATTAAGAGAAATTTTGTTTCATTAAATGTCATTCTATTCATCTGACTTTACTTTACATTTTTCATTTGTGTATATTATTTGATTTGTTGTGCATTCTTCCGACATTTGATACATTTTTTGAATTTCATACTTTAATTACTTCAATGTATAAGACCACTGCAGTGTACGTTGTAGAATTCCTTATAGATTATTGATATGCGACGCCAATGGCGAGCGGCACACTTCCGCCTCCGGGTTTAACGCGATTCCTTCTCATCGAGTCGCCGCTTTTCAACTTGTCCGATTAGGGCGAGTATTACACCTGTCGTTAATTCCCCGGGGTCCGGGGCAATTACGCGAAATAGTAGTCGCTCTCGTTACGGCAACATTCTCATCAGTCGTCCGGCCATTATTTATGCCTTTTCCTATCGTGTAATGTCGTCGGCTAGTTGCCACCGCGATACACCTATTTACGAGGCTTAGTTTCAATTTGACGTTTCCGCTGCTGCGGATTCTTCGCAAGTGATGACGTCATGTGCAGAGATATGAGGTTATATTCGAATTTGCGCATGCGCCAGTTCGAATTTTGTGCGCATTTGAGTCTGCGCAATGCTTTAACGCACTTGCGCCAACCCATTCAATTAACTTATCTTGAATTATCGCCGAGTCATTACAAGTGCATCGCATTCAGTCACGAACGTTAATTTGAATTCAACGCTTCCGGCCCGATAGATTTACGCAGGCATTGCGTCGAGTCTCTTAATGTCTTCGTGAATTTACGCTTTCGCGGGGAAATGGATGGCATAATAAACAAACTGTTTTATTGACCAGCGCATGCGCGGCGATGTTGCGTGTCGCGCATGTCTGCGCAATGTGGATGGATTTTGTTCATATCTACGCAATACCTTAACACGCTTATGCTAACCTATTAACTTTAACTTATCTTAAATTATCTTCAAGTTATTATAATTGCATTGCGTTCAGTCACGAATGTTAATTTGAATTTACTGCTTCCGCCTCCATGAATTTACTTAAACGTTGATTTAAGCCTCTAAATGTCTTCGCAGGGAAATGAGTAAACTATTTTATTGACACGTGCCTGCACGGCGAAATTGAAATTTCGCGGATTTGCGCAATACATTTGAATTTCGCGCACCTCTGCGCGGTGCTTATGTCTACAAACAGTTTCGTGTAATTAACTTAAACACTTTTAAGTAATTATTGCTAGGTTATATTTCGTTACTGTTTACGTCGCAGTGAAATTCTTGCATGTTTGTGCCTTGTTATCTGTGCAGAGAGGAAAAAAAACTAATCGTTCCGCAGTAAACGAACAAAAGAAATAAGATTCTTGATTACTTGAGCATTGTTTTAAGTTTTTCGACGGCTTTGTAAATTTACATTTTTGCGGGAAGAGAGTAAACTACTTTATTGACCTATGCTTGCACGGCGAAATTGAAATTTCGCGAACTTGCGCAGTAAGCTTCAATTTCGTACACCTCTGCGCAGTGCTCATTTCTGCAAATTTCATCATTTATCTTATGCTATACAGTTATTAACCGAAGTCAATTACTGATGCAGTACATTTATTTGCTAGGGTTAGTTTATTTACTGTTTCCGTCGCAGTGAAATTTTTAAACGTCTATGCCCCGTTATCCTTGTGAAAAGGAAATATAGCTACTCGCTGTACGGTAAACGAAGAAAAGAATTTGAATTTGGCGCGCGCGTGCGCAGCGCTTTGAAGCTTTTATTCCCGATTCTACGAGCTGATTTATTTTAATTACCCCTCGTTTCGTGACTGCCGCGTTAAAATCTTTATCTCGACATGCTTCGAACGATCATTCGGAAGTCCATCGGTACGAGAAACCGTCCGTATCGTGAATTTAGAAAGTCCGTTATCTGAAGACTAATGTTGACGTAACTTAAATGCGATGTTCTTTCGAGTCATAAAACGTTTATCGCACGGTAATAGAGATGCATTAGGGGCAAATCAAGTGTTTTCTCCTCACGTTCGGCATTAAGTGCATGACTTTTTACGAGAATAATATTTTTGGCTTCTTTATAGTCCAAGATGTCCTGGAAAAATATTGTAATTAAAAGATTACACAGTCACAGTTCTACTTGGAAAATGAAAAGAAAAATTCGCATCGACTCTGATAAACCTACATTATTCTTATTTTTTCAGTTTGAAAATTGTGCGAAAGAAACGCATTACTTTCATGTAAATCTTATGGGTTGCTATAAAAAAAGGAAAATTCGCGTATAAAAGTGATAAAAACTTCTTTCTTTCAATAATTATTCGTTTCATTAACAGAATTCAGCAGAAAATGAAATGTAGAAAATTGTACACAATTCTTGGATTTTGTATCATATTTGATACAGTTTGCATTAAACTCTCAGCTGGCAGTTACGTGTAAATTCGAGCGTAAATAAGTCTCGACAGTTCTTCCCTTGGCTCTTTGGATTTACACGGTTCCGCTGAAATCCCTGCAAAACCGCAAAATGTCGCGTGTTGGCGATACGACAATCATAATGATAATGATGATGACGATGATGATGATGATAGCAATCTCACGCGTGTCTTTGTATTACCAAGAAATCAGGAAGGGGACAGAATTTATGAGAATTATAGCAAAAAGGTTTATTCACCTTTATGATACACTTTTTACGGGGAATATGGGCCTTATTTTTTCGTAAAAATGCAAGGGAACAAAGGAAATATAACAAATTAAGGAAAGGGATAGTGTTTTAAGATTTTAATAATAAATTATAAAGGAAATTAAGTAAAATAAGTTTAATTTTAATTTTTTTTAATTTAGTTTATGTTTGGTAATGTTTGATAATGTAATTTGTGTTTAGTTTTAATTTAATTTGTGCTTAAAATTAATGTTTACACTGCGCTGTTTATTCAGTTTTCTCATTGTTTTACAGGTTCTTTAATATCTACTTTTACTGCATTTTGGAGGAGAATACATTTAAAGCACTGCTTTAACAATATCCGAAGTATCATTTCGAAAGACTTCCGGTTATCCGTCATTGTTTTTAACGGAGCAAGACGTTCTCGTCCTTTGACCGATCGCATAATAACGATTTTATCTTGATCCATTCCTTTTTCCGTTCCCTCTTCTCTCTCCTTCTTTCTTTCTTTCTTTCTTTCTCTTTTTTCTCTTTGGTCCGTCGATCGTCCACGGCGAGATTCGACTCGGTGTGGATTGTCCTCCGATTTCGGGCTTTCCGGTACCGTTAAATTAATTTTCGAAAGAGCCAGCGGGTCGTTCGGCTCCGCTGACTCCGTCTTTTCGTGATTTCAATCTCAGAAGGCGAGTTTCGATCATGGATCCGACCCAAAGGGGATTCGGGAAACAGGTGGAATTGGATTTCGATTGCCCCTCAATTCGTTGTAACTACGAATAATAAATTTAAGAATTTTAGGGAACAATAATTTCTCAATAAATTGATTTATCAGTAGTAAATAGCTTTAAGTTGTATTTTATATATTGCTAGTATGTTATATTATTTATATTATATTATATAGGTACAATAATAAGTTAATCAATGAAATGAATATTGTAGTAACATAATAAAGTGATGAAATATCAAATGATATATAATAATTATAATAATAATAATGTGACAATTGACAGACAATTGGTATGAAGTAATAAGTGCATTAATTAAAATTGCGAGTATCAATTAATACGTGGAAAAATAAGGAAAATCAACCGTTAATGAATGGTTTTCAACAATTCAAACAATACATATAATACATTCAAAACAATATATATAAGAATTGACACGAAATAAAGAGTGCATTAATTAGATCGGGTAATGGGTGGAAAAATAAGGAAAATAAACCGTTAATGAATGGTTCTGTGCGGTTCTGTTGAATGGCACGCACGCTTAAATATTAGTCGGGCAGCGGTGTGAACGACATTTAAAGATGCTCGCTGACCGAAACGTCTGCCTGCACGGCTAGTGGGCTTCTTCTACTTGTTTTACAACATTCTACTTGGAAACAAGGCTCCTACATCGTCATTCTCACAACTTTTTTTTCCACTCGTCCCGCTCAATGAAAACACATTCGGAATTTTATTCGCGTATTTCGCTGAGACAATTGAAGAGCTATCCAGAGAATGATTACAGAGTTATCCAGAGAATTAGAGAAAAAATGAACAGAAAATACAGAAAATTAGGGACTAGTTTTGTAATTAATATTGAATTCAATACCTAACTCAGTATTTCATTCGTTATTTATTTGATTTATTGTCATTATTACAATTACAAATTTAAGAATTACTTACATTAGACATTTATTTGAGTATACATCTTTTTATTTAACATTTATTTTCATTTCCTACAAATGTTTGACAATACAAATGAGTTATCCAGAGAATTAGTGAAAAAATAAATTGAAGGAATTCAAGGAATTGAAATGAAGAAAAAGGAAGAAATGAATCAAAAGAATATATGTTTTGATTTAAAGAAATATTGCTTATGCAGAAAAGTAGGCACCAATTTCGTAGTTCATATTGAATTCAATACTTAACTCAGTATTTCATTCGTTATTTATGTGATTTATTGTCATTATTACAATTACAAATTTAAGAATTACTTACATTAGACATTTATTTGAGTATACATCTTTTTATTTAACACTTATTTTTATTTGATACAAATTTTTGAAAAAAGTACAACATCATGGTTATAAATAACAATCAATTCTTTACTGCGAAACCCTCATTTTTTTGTGATCAAAAAATCGTTATAAATTTTCTATATATCGCATTGAAATTCCAATTTCTCCTTGACGAATATCGTTCGATTTTTCTCAATTCTTTCTGGATTCCCGGAGGAAAATATTGGGAAAAAAGGAGAAAAACCCGGAATGCACGGACGATTCGCTGCACGCGATGCACTGTTGGTGGGGGAAGGGGGAAAGGGGAGGGGAGGGAAGGGGAAGTAAGATACGATCCGCTGCATGAGCGTTGCTTTTGCGGATTCAGCAAACCATTAAATCGATAGTGTTCGCGTTCAATTTAATAAACCTGAGTTCATTAAATTCCGTCGGATCTGTAATTTCGGTGAATCGATATGAATTCAATAGATTCGTTGTTATTCTTCAGAAAAAATACGATCACACGTTTTTCATGATTTTTCTATCGATTGTCAGACAGAAAAATTGAAGGTCTCAATTCATATTTAGACATAATCAATTCATACATAGACAGAAATGAATGGGAAATGAATTATTTATCGATGGTTGAATAAATAGTAGTAGTAGTATTTTTTATTTCATCCTTACAGCTATGAAATTTTTGGAACTTGGTTCACAACTTAACCTAACTTTACACTTCTATCTTATTATTAGCTTACGCTTCACTCACACATTCTTATTCAACCCACACTCGCTCTCTCCCTAATCTTTCTTTCTGTCTTAAAACCTACTTATTTGTACTTCATTTTATCACATTTTTTCTTTTCCAGCTCTCGTTTACGTTTCAAATTATCCAGGTATTTCTCTATCTTCTCTTTTTGTCCCCCACTCGTCACATTCTCTAGCCCCCCCCCTCTGTTTTCCTAAATTCTCTCACTAGATGTTCGAACGTTCAAAAACTTTCGATTGTCTCCGCACAGAACGCAACATTTTCTTTCTTCCTGTTCCATCGATGGCTGAATTAACGATCGAAATGGGGTTTAGCGCGTGCTTGGCTGTTGATCTGCCGTTGAAACCTTTCCGCGCATATCCCCTTACAAAAGACACTACGAAATCGGGTATAAAGTTTCCCGTTTGCCCAGTCGCCGACGACCGGGTCTTCCTCTGCCTTCATTTCCGCCGAAGCCACCCCTTTTCATCGTTTCAAAACCTTTTTTCTCATGTCATTTTTACCGTAAATTAAATGATACTTTTTTATATATATTTCATATATTTTTTTATATACTTTACATATTTTTCATAAATTTTTAATTTATTTATTATAAAAGCTTCTTATAGGTTAAATGATTAAAATTTTGAAAATTGAATAAACGTGTTGTTGAGTCATTTGTTATTGACACATCCAAGACAGCAAGTTTTATTTTTCGTGTTAAAATATATCTTGTTTGGATTATGTCATATAATTTATCAATATAAATTGTTTTTGTGTAGCAGCTGTTGTTAGCTTTGCCTGCATTTTAAAAACATTTCGAGTTCCAGAAAGATATAAAACTTTCAAAGTAGCAGTTTCAATTTTTGCATTCTTAATATACAAATTTCTACAACTTGCAGTTTAATTATTTCATAAAATTAATTAATCAAAATTGATTTGGAATGACAACAGTTACTGATTCAGTCTGCCTTTTTCTGAGAACGGTAAAGTTTTCATTTTTGAGGGAGGAAATTTCATTCATTTTTCATATTTTTTCACATATACTGTATAACTTGCAATTTACTTACGTCATAAAATTAATGAATAAAAATTGATTTGGAACGGAACTGATTTGGTAGACCGAGACTGTATTTTCTCAGGACGGTAAAGTTTCATAAAAATAATGATTTATATAGACGCTAGAAAATTTCATTTTTCATATTTTTTCACATATACTGTATAACTTGCAATTCAGTTATTTCATAAAATTAATGAATAAAAATTGATTTGGAATGGAACTGATTTGGTAGACCGAGACTGTATTTTCTCAGGACGGTAAAGTTTCATAAAAATAATGGTTCGTACGGGCGCTGGGAAATTTCTCCGGCTAGAGGATCACGGGGCAAACGCAATGTCGTTTCTTTTTGCCGTTTGTCAGCCTATTTGCCCAATGGGACGCGTCGCGAGGTGCACCGATAATCCTAATGACTTTCACCGTTGATTTCCAGCAGCTGTGCGTAAAAGTGACCCGCGCGGCACAGAAACGGTGAAAACCAACGGCGACCCCTTTTTCACCGTCGTCCTCCACGAATTCTTTATTAATTATGCTCCGCATTATCCTCCGCTATTTTTACTTGAAAATTAGCTGATAAAACACCGAAATTCAGATACGTTTGTTTGAAAAAATATAGTTAACAATCTCAATGAACAGAAATGATAATATTGAGAAAATAGTTGTTTGATAAAAAAAATAGTAACAGTTACCTCATTTTGATTCGCCATTCTTCCTTTTTAAGTAGTCTTTGAAACAACGAAATTCATGGGGGTTAATGGAAGAAAAATAAGCGAAGAATGTCAATCAGAAGTGATTTTATTCATTTAAAAAGAATAGGAATTATAGAAATATTGAACAATGATGGGTAAATTATTTCTGTGTATTATAATATTTCTAATGGACTTCAATGACATCTGTGCATACTTGGAAAGTGTTTTCGTCTAAATTTCACGAAAAATTTGAATCCTGCGCCAATTTTGCCGCTGAGAATATCCGTTACGGATCACGTCGATTATTCGCAGCGGGTCAATGGCTTCGTTCATTTTTTCCCTAGGGAAAAAGGCGGTCTGGGGGGTGAACGAGGGTTATTAGCGAGCACAATTTCCGTCGGCGGCAAGCAAGTGGATCGGAACCCGGCCGGAGATTAAAAGATACACTGAAAGCCAACCGAACCAGCCATTTATTCGGCTTTTTTCCTTCGCGCCAGCCTGAAACTCGCGTAAATCATAACCTAGGGAATTATGAGGATCATCGCCGTTTCCCTGCGCAGAAGATTTGCGCAGACAAACTCAGTTTATAACCTCAACTCTTTCTTCAAGAAAGTTAGAACACATCGAATAGTTAACGATAATAATAAATGAATGTTATTAAATCTACGTTAAAAAGATTTAAAGAATATAAAGAAGGTCGCGTATTTGTAGCATATTTATTTGATTGTCAAAGGTTATGGTTGATTAAACTGGGCTAATTTAATTTTGAAATCATATGGAGATCACAGTTGAAAAAATTTGAAAATTATATCAGCTATATACTTTTTAACACTCTGAACACACAGCTGCAAAACATTAAAATAGATTACCTTCCTGCAATTTAAAATTGTTTAACCTCAATTACTAAATTATATTAACCTACTCTAACTCTAGCAAAATTTTAAAATTGTATCAGCTGTAATTTAAATGTATCAGCCATATTTTCCTTAACAGTATAAACACAGTTTCAAAGGTTTAAAGTAGGTTAGGTCTCCGCAATTTGAGTTTGTCTAACCTTAATTGTTAAAGTTTTCTAATTTCTAACCATAAAGTATGCCTTTGCATCAATTGCAGTTTTTCTCATGCTATGAAGGACGTGCGTAGATGACTGTACATATGTTTGAGTAAGGATTATCGCGGAGGAAAGAGCGAAATTAATTTCGATCGTAAAGGGTTAATGTCATTCACCGGGGGGGGGTTCTCTATCGTCAGCGATAAATCGCAAAGCACATACGTCGAGCTTAATGGATATTACTCGGACAATTACACACTTTTTTCGCGTGTTTACAGACCGATTAATGTCTCTGCTACCGAGTTTAATCGAGGAACAACGGTAAAATGCTTGCAGGAAGATATTTCCCAATTATCATAATTCATTGGATTTATAGCAGAAACTCTCGATACAATGTAAATTACGGCTAATTTTAATAACCGGTATAATCCTGGAAATTCTTGCAGTAAAATCGTGAATAGCTTTATGGCACGGGTTGTTGTTGTTGTATTTAATTGTACATTAAAATTACAAAAAATTTGTTAATGAAAATCACTTTTTATAGAAACATGTAAGGGTAAACAAATTTACTTAAGATTGTTAAATTTTTTTAAGACATTTAACACATTTTTAATGGCATAAAATTGTAAATAATCAATATAAAAACTCCACAGAAACGGGTCTTGATAATTTAATGTTAGAAAAATGAAATAATACATTTTTGTACACCATAGAAATATTAAATATTAAATATCCCACATTTTACTTACTGCTCAATTAATTAACAAGGAATCGTGGTGATAAGTCGTAGCCGTTGCCAAGGGATTGGTTTATCGAAAAATTGCATAACGGAAGTATTGAATTTCTTGGGCGTTGTCCGCGACTGTCTTGCCGGGATTTGCCTTATTAAACGAGCTGGCGAAAATGACGCTGACGAATCCCCGTTGCCCGCGAAACGCAATCTTGGCCCGGAAAAGGCTGATCCGATCATTGCGACCTTCGCAATGGTCCACTGGAGCGGAAGAGAATCGATCGATATTGCTTTTTTTTTACGCCGCGCACAAATAGGACGCCATTTTGTGGCGATTTCACCTTCGATAGTCCTGTGAAAATACGAATCTTTCACTACAGCAATTACATTATTTAAGAATCTAACGAGGGCAGTGATCGAGTTCTTGATTGAATTTTAATGTGCTAAATAAGCGGAAAATATCATTTTTCGTAAGAAGATTTAGATTATTTAAGAATTTAATTGACGGCAGTGATTATCCGGTAATTATCCATTTCATTCGTTGAAAAAAGTTCGTAAAAAACGCAATGATTGACTCAACAAATTTTCCGCCCATGCTACTTGATTTCTGATAATTTTCCATGTGCTTCCCGGAAATCAGTGGGTCCGTTTTCCGGCTTGCGAAAGAATGGCATGGACGGAGGCGCGAGAAGAATATTTCCTGCAGATGGCCGCGAGTTCGGTCTAATGTTAGCTCGCCGTATTTTAGTTGGACGAGTCTCATTCGTTTTGCCGTGCGCTCATCGCACGTCTCTGCCCGCACCGAGCGGAAACCAACTGTGTAACCGCCTTTTGGTACCGTTTCACCGTGAAAAACCCCGCCCATCCTCAGATCCTCACCTACCGTCCTGCAAGAATAAATTTAACAAACTATTTCAATTACAGTAAAACAAATAATACGAGCAGCGATTTAATAGATATAATTATATATAATTATAATTTTAATAACCGTCCCGCAATAATAGTTTTAATAATCATTAGTAAATCGAAGTAAATAAACAGTAAACCGAATAATATGAGGAACAATTTAACAGGTAAAATTAATGTCGAATATATTTTAATAACTGTCCCGCAATAATAGTTTTAATATCATTATTATACTTCAGTGTTGAAAGCAGATAACATAAATGAGTGAATAAATGTATTTTGGTATAAGAGTGAATTAAACAAAATTTGTAGTAATTCAAATTGATAAAATAAGCTCTAAAAACATTTTATTAACCATCTCTCAATTACGATTTTATTAATAATCATTTTCATCATACAGACAGTTTCCTCTTTCTTAAACAATAAATAAGACACGATTAAGACATTGCATTCTTTTTGACATTGAAAAGAAAATGAACGACACAATGCAACGGAATTGCCAATATTTATTTCCAGAGCTGAGACGAAGTTTTACAAACACTTCCTCGTTCTTTTTTTAAACAGTAAATTGCTTACGGTTTTACTTTCTTTCCTTACACATTGCGGGAGTCGTACGTGATGGAACGTGGAATTACTTTCATCATTTTCGTCGTTCCTCGAGAGGGGCGTGCGGAAGGGAAAAAAAGGAAGCACGGGCAAAGAGTGAAACCTGAGAAATGACTTCCTATCTTGATATCTCCGGCGATATGCGTGACAATTCCCTCGACGGGCTTAACCTTGATCCTCTTTATCGCACGGCGGAAATGCGGCTGACCACACAGCCTCGAACCTCTACCGTCCGGCACTCCTTAAGGAAATACTGTCGCGATGCCATCGGCCAAATGAGCATTCCACTGGAAAATCGACCGTCAGCAAGACTAATGTCCCGTTCGAATTTCAAACGTGTCAAAACAAGTGTCAAATTAATAGAGTTCATGGTATTAGAGATATTAAAACGTAGATTTTACGAAGAATTATGGAAATCATTAAAATTAAAAGAATGAAATTAGTAGAAATAAGGGAATTAAAGTAGGAATTATTAGAATTAAAGTTATTAGAGATATTAAAACGTAGATTTTACGAAGAATTATGGAAATCATTAGAATTAAAAGAATGAAATTAGTAGAAATAAGGGAATTAAAGTAGGAATTATTAGAATTAAAGTTATTAGAGATATTAAAACGTAGATTTTACGAAGAATTATAGAAATCATTAAAATTAAAAGAATGAAATTAGTAGAAATAAGGGAATTAAAGTAGGAATTATTAGAATTAAAGTTATTAGAGATATTAAAACGCAGAATTTATGAAGAATTATAGACATCATTAGAATTATAAGAATGAAATTAGTAGAATGAAATTCTTTATACTTGACCCTTTACACACTTAAATTCTTTATTCCCTTAATTTTGTTATACGTAATTCTTGCCTCATTGAAATCTTTTACATTTAATTCCTTACACACTTAGTTCTTTATATTTAGCTCTTTTTACATTTAAATTCTTTACACTTAACTCTTTACACACTTAAATTCTTTGTACTTAACTCTTTATACACTTTAGCTCTTAATACCCTTAAATTCGTTACACTTCATTGTTGACTGATTGAAATTCTTTGTACGATTGTGGCCGCAAGGGAAGTGCAATGGGTTGATTTACATTGTGCATTGCTCATCATAACTGGCGAATATATTGGAGACGAGGTTGGCAGGGCCTGGCAGGGACTCAGAGTTTTGCCCTCTCCGACAACTTGTCCCACTTACCAGACAAAAGAGCCTGAGTCAAGCGATTTTTCCCTCAAGTATCTAATACACCACCCACGTATCTGTCTGCGTACGTGTCAATGCGTTCACTGTTTCTCCGCGAAAGCAGATACACACATACACACACACACACACACTTCATGACTCTTCACCGCATCATTTTTTCGAACGTAATTAACAAAAGTCTCATCCTTACAAAAAATATAATATACCATGTCTTGGAATTTTACATCATTAAGGTTTTATTCACTTCTCCATGTCAATCTAATGAGTGAGCATTGGAAGGTTATTTATAAAAATTCTTTTTTCAACCTTAATTCATGATTTAAGCGTTGAAAGTCTCATTCTTACAAAAAATATAATGTTCCATGCTTGGAAGTTTACATCATTAAGGTTTTATTGTGTCATCCGTATCAATTTAATGAGTGAGCATTAGAAGGTTGTTTATAAAAATTCCTTTTTCAATCATAATTCATGATTTGAGCGTTGAAAGTCTCATTCTTACAAAAAATATAATCTTCCATGTCTTGGAATTTTACATCATTAAAGTTTTATTCCATCATCCATATCAATTTAATGAGTGAGCATTTAAACGTTATTTATAAGTTATAAGAATATATTTTTTATGTACTTAATACAATAATGTAATGATACACTAAAATATCTTTAATATTAATAACTGCTATTACTAATATTATTCTCAACGATTGATTAAACTTTAAAAAATACTCATTAAACGAACATTCGCTGGTTGAGAAATGAACAATTTCGTGCGTTATTCGCTTCGCTGTGAGGGGAATTAAAAACCATTAAAATACGTCGAAGGTTTCGCGCTAATTGACAGTTAACTAATCCCACGCGCATGTTGCAATCTAATTACTGGTCTCTGTAATTGCAGGTAATTGACACAGTTTGATCGTATTGGTTGACAGTTTTCTAATTCATAAAACCAATGGAAAATATATTTTCCATTAATCCAAGCAGTGAAATATAATACATATCTGTTTATAAATAAAATGTGAATCATTTATGCAGTATTACAATTTTACTAAATAATGTTTCTAAATAGTTACTAAATAAATACATTTCCATGTGTTCTACATGTGACATTAAAAAAAGATTTATTTACAGTTTCTTAATTAAACTTTCAATGATAATTAATCCTCTTTTTATTTATAATGAAACACATTTATTTATAAGTAAAGTATGAATTATTCTTCACCTAGTATTATAATTATTTCAATAATAATAAAGCTAATAGATTTATAAAGGAAATTATGTATAAAATTGTGTGAAATTCATTATCTACTTATCGCATTAAAAAAAGATTTGTTTATTGCGATTTGGTTAATCTTCCAGTGATAATTAATCTTCTAGCTCTGCCCATTCGATTTGGCAATCTAATTATAGTTGCCTCTGCTGATACATAATTAATACACCTAATGGTATTGCCTGACGATTTTCTGGCTGCTAATTGTATCAAAAAAAGTTCTGTTTAACATATTACCTGCGGCTTGAGGAATATTCCGTATTTTGCATTCTAAGAATATGGAATTTTCCACGATACATATAGAAGTAGATTCATAATTTATAAACTGACTTGTATTTCACGTAATTATTCGTAATAAGTAGAAGTAATAAAAAGAATTCTAAAATTCTAACAATTTGAAAATTCAATAGAAAAAGTGCGTTTGTCTTAAAAAAATCAGTACTATATGTATTTACTTTACAATCAAATGAAAACAGCAATTTAAATTACATGTTATTTCTTTTAAACACAAAAATTGCAGAATCGAGAAAACCTAAAAACTTTCGCACAAAATTTAATTTATCATGTAAATTAATGAAAAAAAGGGGGAAACGAGCCTGAAATTGTCAGTAAATCGGTAAATGAACTAATAAATCGGATAAAATTAATGACAAAAAATCCAGGAAACCATCGTTCAGCCCTGACCTTTTCTGCGTCGGTAAAAAATATTGGAGAATTATCGGGCCAGTCGTTAATTAGACCTTTACGTTCGACTAATTCTATCCTGTCCCCTTCGCTTGCGCAATTGAATTACCAATGTCCCCGGTGAATCGTAATTAACATTAACGCCCGGACAATTGCGAAATACGCGCGAAACAGACTCGCGCATCGTTCCACGACAGTTTAAAGTTTTAACATTGATGGGCGGTCAATTAAGCCAACAATCGCTAATTTCCTGGTCAAATAATTGAAGAATTTGTAAAATCCTTTGAATTCCCAGAATTCCTGATTTTGAGCATTACAATATTCAACCCTTTGAACTCTGTCGGTATTACAGGTTCCAAGAAATGTTCAACATAGAATTTATGATCTCAGAACTTTTTATATTATTATTTCACTATTTATTATTACTTTATTTATATTTTTTTTTATATTATTATTTTCGTTACTTATTTTATTATTCTATTCTATTTTCACATTTTATTGAGCCTTGGGAAAAACATATATATGTTTAATATATCGTTATTCTTGATTTTTTTAATGAAATTTATTAAACAATAGTACGGGAAAAGTCGTGTTCAAAGGGGTTAAATTGATTCAGTGTTACCGTGGGGTTGATGCGCGTAGTTGCTTTTGCACCGCTGATATTCCATCCGTTGGAACCCTTGGAGGGCGAAAGGGTACCGAAACCCCGTAAGTCTCCGTTACGACGGGCCGGAAGCCGTCGTAGGACGGTCTTCGTGTTCGCTCGTGCGTTCACTGATGCCCAGACCTCCGTAATAATTAGCCCCTTCATCCTCGAATTCAAACAAAATTGAAAAAACAATCGGCAAATAATATTACACAGGGTGCGGCAATTGTCGTTGACGCACCCTGTATGATTTATATACCTAGAATACATTTCTATTAATTCATTTCAAGAGTATAAATTTACATGAAACATATGTATAAAATGTTCAACCAATAGGTTTCATTTTATTTCTTTCTTCAAGTGAAAAAAATCCCCAAACATGAAAAAATGTTCCTTATTTCATGACTGACTGAAAATTTCAGCAGTTTTTTAATTCCTAGGACGAAAACTACTTTCTGTACGCATGTAAAAATAATTTTGTAAATTACATATATGCGGATACCTAGGAACATAACTGTTTAACTATATTCATTCAACAACTATTTAACCCCTATTTCCTTTAAATGAAAAGATCTTAGTTAACGAACTTCTTATATTACATTATTGACTGATAATTGTACGAATTTCGTTGAATCCCTGGGAAAAAACCTGTGCACATAGACATGTAAAAATAATTTTGTAAATTATATATAGGCAGCTAATAAGATGTAGCGGTATATATAGACACGTGCATTTGCCGGGGGACACGCGTGCACGTGGCACGCGTGTCACTGACGTCATTTTTTGTCCCTGCATGTGTCGAGTCGACCAGTTAATATAGCGGGAGGATCTTTACCGGACGAAAGAATAGGGCCTGTCATCTTATATAACGAAATACCGAAAATAACGAGCACCAAATTGTTACCGAATAATTCAATAAAAGGGTTAATGAAATGGAAATCACATAATTGAGCAAATGAAGTTTGGAAAATTTGAGGTAACAAAGGTTTGAATGATTAACAAAGAATTAAATAAAGAAAATAATGAAACAAATTCTAAATAATTAAATAAATAAGTTACCGAAAATAACGAGCACCAAATTATTACCAAATAATTATATAAGAGGGTTAATGAAATGGAAATCAAATAATTGAGTAAATGAAGTTGGGAAAAATTGACGTAATAAAGGTTTGAATGATTAACAAAGAATTAAGTACAGAAAATAATGAAATAGATTTTAGATAATTAAATGAATAACCTGTCAAAATTTGAATATATCTTAAAAAATTGAGAAAGATATCGTAAGTGTGATTTTCTGAAAGAATATAAAAATTCAGATACATTTTTATTTATTGTAGCATTATTCAATCGTTTAATCTGCAACTGTCTAGTTTTTCCCCAAACATTTCTCCTTCATTTCTGATTAGAAAAATGGCTTTTAATGCACGTAAATTTGTAGCGTACTGTTATTGAAACGTTAGAGAAATATGTCTTTGCATTCATTGACGTTGACCTGCATTGCTTAAAATGCGTGACACCGAATGGACATTAGTTATTCCGGACGGTAATACCGTATCACGATCAAGATTACCGAGAAAACAAAGCTTGCCGAGTTTCGGCGAAGACGCACTGGCCAGTAATAAAGACTAACTTTAGTAATAATAATAACTACAGTACGAAAGTAACTTCTAACTTCGCGTTCAAAGAAATCCCAGTTTTCGAAATAATTTCCACCCAAAATTTACAATAAGAAAACATGACGTTACGTTACAATTTTCATGGTTAGGTATTATTTTCTGTGAGAATTATTTCAGATTTTTTAGCTAGTGGTTTGATATTTTCAATATTATTAGCAATGCATAATGAAATAATAAATAAAATAATTTCATTACCCCGTCATAAAAGTATATTAAAATTGATTTCACATTGTTTTTATTTTCTCAAGTTAATTTAGTTTTAGTGTAATATAATTTATTACAGTATGATTCATTATGAGTGTACTACTACTGTTTGCTATTTGTACAAAAATGTTGGAAACATGATATAATGTATTTCGTTAGGTTTGACTTCATTATGAATGTGTTATTTCCTATTTATATAAAAGTTTCGAAACTCGCTATAGAAGCATATAAACCCTGTGTTTCCGTCTCGTTGGAATCTGCAGCGCTATGCAGTCCGCTCATTATCTCCGCTCGGCGGAGAGGCTTCTTGTGCTTACGCGGGGATCATCTTGCCCGTCCCGTCCCGTTCCGTTTCGTTCCGTTCTCCTCCACTCTGTTCCATTCTGTTCCGTTCTTCAACGTTGCGTGTACGTGTAACGCGCGCGCGACGGTGTCTGCTCTGCTGCTGCTGCTCGCTCGCCCGTATTGAT
The DNA here is from genome assembly GCA_963989215.1 of Hedychridium roseum. Lineage (NCBI taxonomy): Eukaryota > Metazoa > Arthropoda > Insecta > Hymenoptera > Chrysididae > Hedychridium > Hedychridium roseum. Next base: position 4,071,499 of record OZ022321.1, on the reverse strand, counting down.
TGAGGTGAATGCACGGGAACGTCGCCGTCGCCGTCCTTACACCGACACCCCAACAACGACACTGAAGTTAACACCAACACCAACGGTACACCGACACCGACAGTGACGTCGACAACGAACATGCAACACCACAATGACATCATATGACAGCATACAACAGCAGACGACACCATACAACATTAGACGACACCATATAACATTAGACGACACCATACAACATCAGACGACACCATACAACACCAGACGACACCATACAACGCCACACCACACCACACAACACCACACAACACCTCACAACCCACACACAACACCTCACCGACGCCAACATCAACCCCAACCCGAACATCAACCTCAACCCCAACACCAACACCAACACCAACACCAACACCAACACCAGCAGCGACACTAATGTTGACGTCGGACGAAGATGTATTTCTCCGTTTTCAATATTCATATTTCAGTGGGAAATTAAAATAAAAGGCGAAAAGAAGAAATCAAACTGTATTTGGAGGTGTTTTTTCAAGTTTATGTTTTTCGGGTATTTCACAATAAATATAGCAAATGTATGTAAATTCTGTAGTTTATAAGAAAAATGAAGAGAAAGAAAAAAAGAAAAAGAATTGTCCACTCAATAGATTTTTAGCTTTTTCTGTTAGTTTTCTTTTCTTCAGGTAGTCCTATTTCATATTAGAATATCGCAAAATACAGAATAAAATTTATAGTTTATAAACAAAATTTATGAAACATAAGGGTGGTGAGTGTAGAAACGAATCTCTAATGATCGTCGAAAATTGTAATCTAAATATCATGAAAGAGAGTTACAATCTGCAAAGCACACCTTTCAAAGCGAAAATCTGCACCACCTCTGAGAGGGTGGAAAACTTCTAATCCTCTAAGCGTCAGCAAAACAACCCACAATCTGCACACCACCCCTTTGAAGGTGAAAATGCGAGAAAATCTGCGTTACAATCAGAACACGGAAAAATGAACACTCAAATTGTGTACAGTTCTTACGTTCTGAACATCAGAAATACCTGTAATTTACAAACCAATCTTTTAAGATAACAAACCCTACGAAATTTTACAATATTCTTAAGAGGGGTGGAAAATTGTAATACTTAAATGACCTTGTAAAAGTTAATCTTCTAACACTGCCACTTAAATAATAAAATGAAACAAACGTATTATAAAAGAAATGAAACAAATACAACTTGTAAACTACAGAAATACAGTCAAAAGTACAGCAAAAATATACACCAAACAATCATTCGAAATTCAATTACTTATTACATAATTTAAAGATTCTAAAAAGTATTAAGTACTCACAATTTAATGAATTCTACGATTAAATGAAAGGGGTAGGAACCAATCCCATTAGTGTTACATGCAGGAGAAAATATTGAATAATCAAAAAATTGTACAACTAATAAACATCGACGGGCCAATCAAAATATCAAGATTAGTGACACCATCAGTTTTGGCTACAAAAAGACATATTAAACAGTACCAAACAAATTCTATAAGTTACTAAATACTAACGATTCATAAATCACCCCTGTCCGGAGAATAGAATCTTCACTACTCGCAAAAGTGGTGGAAAAGTTGTCCCTTCATCATTAAGTGCATAAAGAAATCTTTAACTCTTATAAAAATTCTGTAAACTTCTAACGTCCCATAAAGTCCGTTGAAAATGAAAAGATGAATAATAAAAGATGATTAAAAAAATCCTACGAATTATTAAACCCTAACGATGCATAAATCACCCTTCCCCGGGGAGTAAAATGCGAAGCCCCTGAGTATTACGTACACAAAGAAACATTTAATATTCATAAAAATTACGTAACCCCCAAAAGACTCACAAGGTCAATCGAAAATAAAAACATGTATTCTACAAATCGTAAATTAGGAGAATTCCAAAAATTCCTACGATAATTGTTAAACACTAACGGCGCACAAGTGAGCCTTCCCCGGGGGTAGAATTCTTGCGATTCGTCAATTCCTGCGCGAGTAAGTGTGATAAACCGTGGGGCGCATGCGCAGTATTGTCCGTTTCCTGCAGAAGGGTTGCGCGCGTGCATGGGCGGGGGTAGGTTTCTTGCCCGTGAAGCCAGGCAGGTACGGCGCGGGGGGGGGGGGGTGGTTCGGCGGGGGTGTAAAGAGCCGCAAGGCAGTCTGAGCCGGGCAAGCAAGGCTACTACAGGAGAGAAGAAAAATCGAGCGACGAAGAATCATCGTCGTCCCGAGCGGAACGTCACAAGAGAAAGAACATCGGCCTCAAGAGGAGTGAGAGAGGGGGGGGGAGGACGGCCAGGCAGGCGGCAGGGGGGCGGGGAAATAGTAGGAGGCGGTGTTATATACCGGCTAGACACACCGTTCGGCCGACAGTTTAACGTCCGCCAGCGACTACGCGATCTCTGGACTTTCCTCCGCGAGGTAATCGGTCCCACCGGTTAAGGAAAACTCGTCCTCCGCGATACGCATCCATCAAAGGACCTTCCCGAAGGATTCGTTGTACGGCCTTGGAGCCTCGTCAAACGGACAAAATCGACCGACTCCCCGAGCTCGAATCGTTTAATCGCCCGGCGAGATTTCGAGAGAACTTTATCTCGTCCATCGGGTCAACCGTTGTTACCTCGTTAGACTCGTTCAGAATTCTACGGAATCTGTCAGGGAAGACGTGACAGTTCGTCAGAAGCCCCGAGGACCATTTGAAACCCGTCAGCTATCATCAAACTCGATTGAGGATCCATCAACGTCAACGGATAATCGAGAGTATCATTTATTCAGCTCGAGGGAAAATCGGTGATTTATTCAAAGTTATTATTCACGTAAGAAATACGTGAAACCCGGGAATCAAGAAGAATTCCGTCAGAGTCCGCCACAGCTCTCGTCGCTGAGGGGTGGTTTTCCCTGCATCCGATTTTCCCGAGGTTTTCCTGAATTTTCAAGGAAATCATGGCAACTTACGCCGCCTACAGACACGTCGAGCTCGACAACGTCGGATACGGCAAAAAAAGGTACGCAAAATAAATGGAAACGTTCAAGAAAATTCAAATTAAAAAAGAAACTAAGTATTCGACAAAATTCGTCCAATGAATATCAAATTTTAGGATAGGATCGAATTTGTGTCCAGAATAGATTGCAGTTAATGAAAGTTGAAGAACAAAATATTGTCAGACTTTAAGATAATGGAAACATCAAACAATATTAAATTCAACTTTTAAAAAATTCTTGAATCTTAAAAAAAATTAATTAAAATTCCTTAAATGAATATAAAATTTTAAAGTAGAACTAAAAGTACATCGAAACTAATTGTGGCAAAACGTCAAGAAATACAAAATCATCAAACTTAAAAGAAAATTCTTTAAAACACATCAGAAGAAATAAAAATCTTGGACAATCTACATGAAAAATAAGTCGTAATTAAAAATTAAATCATATAAAATTATTAGACTTTAAACAAATTACGTAAGCGTCGTCAGAAGTGTATACTGTTAATTTTTATGCAAATCTTGAAAACACAAAAAGAAAATTTACTGAAAAATTACTTGATAAAAAATCATCAGATTTTAAGAAAATGTCAAAAACTTCATTGTACTTTATTTATTAGTCAGCTGAAAACAACGTTGAACAACGTTGTCGTTGTTTAATGACCGTTTTAGTGTTATTGGATCATCGATATTGATCATTTGTCATTTTTTGAATTGCAACGTTGGCGGAAGAAGTTGTTGAGAATCAGCAGTTTTGCGAGGTGTAACATACGCAGAAAAAATTACGTTATTTGTTTTTTGTCTTATTACGTTCAAGGTTAATGAATGCCACAGCTTGTTTATCTCGAAATTGTATAATAATATAAACTTTTGATTGTATAAAATTAATTTTACAATTAAGCATATTTTCTCTTCAAATTGAATGGCCAGCTTATAAACATTTTCAATTACCACATTAATATTCAATCGGTTTATTCCACTTTTACTCACTTCAAATCAGTGAGGATAATTTTTCTCTAAGTTTTACGAAATCGCTTTACTTGAACCAGTGTCCGAAAAGTTTCTATTAATGTGACTTTAAATGAATGTAACTGAAAGTAAAACTATGCGACAAAATGATTTCCCGCTCAAATAATTAAAATTGATCGCAATCCACTCGGCCGACAACGTCAGAGAAATGAATGAACAGGAAATGTTTTAAACGATGAATAAAAGTCGTGATTTCAATCAGTTGTAACCTCAAGGTTATTTTGTTCTCGTATTTGTACGCGAAAAGCCCGATTAATTGGCAACTCGAACGACGAGCAGTTCTACTGCAGTGCAGAGGTAGCAAGTGACACAGCTCCAGATAATTCGGACGAAAATTCTGGAATGCATCTCCCTTTCTCCCCGCCAGATGGCTGCTATCGATTCCGCGTGATTTTGTGGTATTTTATCGGACCGAGAAGGATCGTCTAGTCATCGTCTCTCGCTCACCGCACGGCAATCCGTTATGCAGGCACCGTTTTTCTATAGTCCATTCGAATCTGGATGTGGCTGATAACGGAAATCATCTGCGCAGATGATATCGCGCATTGATCTGGCGTGAGATGGATTTTCGGGGTTAAATGATTAATCGTTAGGAAATATCTTGTACAATTAAGAAATATGAAATGAATTTTCTTAACAGCTTCGTTCTATCATGTTGAATATTTAGTAGATAAACAAAGAACATGATAATAGTTTAATAAAAAATATCGTAACAGACCACAGAATCTGGACAAATGATTTAAGTTTGAATAGTTGATAATTTTAGTCAGATGCGCAGATGCTTTTACGCATTGATGTGGAATGAGATAATGAAACTAAGCAAAAAAAGAAAACAAAACTTCTGATGTAAGCTTCATAAGACAAAGACTTTATAGAGTTATTCAGAAATGAAATAGAAACAAAACGCCAGAGTGCTATAATAAGTCATTGACTTAATCAGTTGGTTTGTTCTCTGCAGGTGAAAGCTATCTTTGCGAGTTTAAACGGTTAGTTTTTGATGAATCACGATCGAATGATCAATAAACAGAGGCACGACAATGCTATGAGAAACGATCGATGATTAAACGAAACAACTGACGACCAGGCAGAGATGTTAATTGATGTTAACGGCGAATGTGTTTAGTTTAATTATCGTGTCTAAAAATCAATCGTTTCCTAATGAATCGCGAGTCATAATTCTGCCTTAAACAGAAAGATAAATAAATTTTACATTTTTCCTGTCGAATTATCGCAGGAATCAGACCATAAAGAAATTCCTTGGTAGTTGTTGTCAGAAATTTACTTGGGGGTTGCGGTAAAAAGTTTTCTTTTGATCTCGCCGGCCGGCTAGTCGGTTTAATTTTTCAATTAGCCGAAAGAATCCGAGAAATCCACGGCTTTCTTCAGAATTATATGCAGCCACCGCCCACGCATTGACCGTGCCAAGATTTATGCGGCAATGGAGCTTCGTTACTGTGTGGTCGACGCCCTCGAGTAATTGACGTGTGCCAAGTATAAGTGCAGTTGCAATTACAAACTTGACGCCTGAGTGATTCTCTGTTTTACTTCTAAATAATCGTGTTTTGCTGCAGTTAAAAACGTTAAGGCTGTAACTTCGGGGTCACAAACAAGGTTGTCGGGATAATAATTTTGTTCATTAAAATGTTAATTATAATGTTTAATTCACACGAATATACTCATTATTACATTGAATATCTTAGTTCTCTGATGATTAATCGTTTAACCTCGAAAATACATTTGCGCCAGATCGATGCGCAAAATCATTTGCGCAGGTAACTTCTCTTATCAACTATATTCAAATCCATATGAAATTGGGATGGGATTTGCGCAATGTTATCGTATTTTTTATTTATTTACTATCCTACTTAGTAGCATAAAACTATTAATAAATTTCATTACATAGTACACAGGATAACTAATAAGTACATATACATAATATTAAACAGTAAGAGTTTATAAATGCATAAATAATAATTAATTAACACTTCAATGAGTATCATTGATATTCTTAGTCATACATAATGATCCGATTCTTCCGTCACTCACAATAATTAAAGAGAATAGGAAGTAGTCCAAAAAATATTCAATTGACTAAGAGCGAATGCTCTGATGAGAAGTACTGACGAAAAAATCGACCTCGCTTTAATTTCGCCTGTCAGACTTTGGTCCGGCTTAATTGACAATCGACAGTAAACCTCTTTAACGAATCACTCTAAACGCTAACGAGGATAATGAGCTATAGTTAACCGTTGTGTGGGTTCCACTTGATTTTTTTCCCCTTACGGGGTGTGCATATACACGTATTTCTCCTTAGTCACCGTCTGCCCGGGGGACGAGACGAATAAGGAAGATTCGCGTACGAACTATCAATCTGCAATTAACCTCCTTAACAAACTCCCTCCCTCAGCGAACCATAATTAGCCGGGGCATAAGCATAATCGTCGCGTGGGCTGAACGTAAATCTCGCACGATCTCCGCTCATTTTCATACACCGGCTGCATTCCTTGAAAGACGCGTCAGCGTCTTGTGAAGTCGGCACTTTTTTACGTCTCCATTTTCTCAGCCGACAGTTTCACGTAGTTTACGAGGTTGTTGCAATTTTTGCGCTTGCATTGTTGTCCTTGCGTTGTATACGAGATGCGGGAAATACTCCGTAAGAATGAAGTTAGGCGCAGAGAATCGTATGTAGAATACCTTGCAGAAGTAAGGTTAGGTGTAGGGAATTTTATGGGGAATACCTTACAGAAGTAAGGTTAGGTGTAGGAGATTTTATGGGGAATATCTTGTAAACATAAGGTTCGGTAGGGGAAATATTATGAGGAATAACTTACGTAAATAAGGTTTAACGTAAGAAATATTATGAAAAACAACCTGCACAAATAAAATTACACATAGGAAATTTTATGAGGAATAATTTATAGGAATAAAGTTAAGCACAGGAAATATGGGGATTACCCCACAGAGATATAGGGTTATCAATTTTTGTGGTTTTGGGTATTTCCCAATAAAAGTGTCGTGTCGTCGCTATTGCTTGTTTTAAACGGAAGAGAGTGTGTGTTTTAACCACAGAACAGAGATAAAGATACTGTCTCGTACGGTAGGTAATACACGAAGGAAACAAACATTTTTGTAAAAAGTTATATCAAATCTTAACCTATATGAAATTCGTAAGAACACCAAGTGAAGTAGTAGAGTTTAATGCACGGATAAAATTACATATAAAAAAAATAACTAAATCTTACGGGCTTTCCCATGACTTTCCCAATATGCTCCACTTATTGCTGTAAATAAAAACACCAGGATAATTAACCTAAAAGGGAAATAGGGTTACCAACTTCTGCATGTGATATGTATTAGCAAATGTAAAAAGTTACTATATTTCGGGAGTTTTTCCATAATGCATGTCAAATGCATTAAACTCATTGGTGAAACAAAACCACCAAAAAAATGGGTAAGGTAAAAACGAGATAGGATTACCAACTTCTGCATATGATATGTATTAGCAAATGAAAAAAGTAACTATATTCCATGAATTTTTCCATAATGCATGCCAAATGCACTAAACTCATTGGTGAAACAAAATCACGAAAAAATGGACACGATAAAAACGAGATAGTGTTACCAACTTCCGTGTATTGTGTTATATATTAGCAAGGGGAAAAAAGTAACCATACCTTCCAAGGGTTTCCCCATAGCACGTGCGGAGTATCGTTTTACGGGTTTCTTCTGACTGGCAGATCTCTTTATCTTCGCTGCACCGGCGAAGCCCCTTTCTTGCATAAACTTCTTCGCTAAAACTATTAAAATGCGATTCATTAGTGCACATAATAATAGTTGTTGAATAACGTAAATTCAACGAGAAAGGAATATCTTTTACTAATCAATATACAGGCATGTTTTTCTGAATAATCGAACTTAATAGGAAATCAATATTAATGTTATTGAGTAATACGTTTAAGTACTTAATTAAATTTAATTAAAATTAAGAGTAAAGGAATATATTTCAGTAATAAATACCTAGGCAAATTTTTTTGAACAATGCCACTCAATAAAATTTAATATTACTGTTATTAAATAATAAAAAAATGGAAACATTAGTCTTACATAAAACACGATTTCAAATCAATTTAAATAAAAATCTTTCAGATAAATAATATCATCTGAATTCCTTTTTATCACAGAAATCATTGTCAAAGAAATAGTATTTTCAACCAATTTACGACTACTGTTTTCACACAATTTAACGAACCTTTTTGGCGAATATAATTGACAATTCAAAATTGTTTCCTTTTTTTTCAACTATCGCTAAACCGATTGAGTTGATTCGTATCGTCGAAGGTTTATAAAAAGCTATTGTTTGGGCGAAAGTTATTATTTCATCGTCGATTTACAACGGGCACGTATCGATCGAACGAAACACCTTTAAATTACCGGGCGATTCGGTTCGGGCGATCGCGATAATTCAGCGGCGTTAGATCCGACAGAAACTCCCTGCCCGGGAACAAAAGTTAAGATACCGCGAATGGCATCCAATTACGGGCCGGTACGATAACGAATTGTCGATTGCCGATTGCCACTTGGCACGAACAGTTAAAACCGACTCGGCTCTATATTCCACGATACCTCGTACACAATTTGTTACACAACTTTTTTTTTCATCAACAAACGAACGACCAACAGGAAGTTTGTATCAAATGTTTTCACAAAAAATTTTTGTGACCAAAGAAATTAGGAAAAAGCAGCAGATTTTACATGTTCTTTATATTGTATTTTAGTTGTTTTTATGTCTTTTTACAGTTAATTATGTAAGAATTTATAATAAATCAATGTAGCAATCTGTTTATAAGTTTATTTCAAAATATTAGATTTTACGTATAGATTCACTGATAAATGGACATAAAAAATGGCGACATTCAATTTCTAATAATATAATTCTCTTTTAGTTTCGTTAACCCATGTAATTTACCCTAATAAAATTACCCTAATTCGCTGTAATGACGTTTAATTTCGTCGGAATCGCTCGGCCGGAAACAATAAAAGTAAATAAAGAAAAATAAGGAGATAAATCGTTGATTTCTTTAGTGTTGTTCAAAGTTAAACTCACTGTTGTATTTTCATAAAAAATTGGAGAAATCTATTCTCTTACAATGGTAATTCAGGAAGAATAAATTATTTGATGAACAAAGACAAGATGAAATGTTTAACATTATAAATACTAAAATAACATATAATATACTATACAATTTATTAACAAATTCGCATGAAACAATGGCGGATGTTATTTTCTAATAATTAAAGTTCTTTTTATTTTCGTTGACTCACGCAATTGGAGCTAATGAAATGACCCTAATTCGCTGTAATGACGCTTAATTTGGAAACAATTGTCTAAAAGTACAGAAAGGAAAAACGGGGTGATAAATGGTCGATTTCTTCGAAGTTCCTCGAATCACTCAATTATCTTTGATCATTTGCCCAAGGAGCGAGTAATTGGCCCGACCAACTTTCCGCGAAACTTGCTACTTCCGGCGAATGATTTTTTTACGTAACGAAACCTTTCGCGTTTACCCAGCCGCTTAATTGACTATTTTTAACAAGCTTTCCTTATCATTGATCGAAAAAAACGGGCACGTTAAAGTTCTATGTTAAAAATCATTTATTTGCATATTTAAGTAAGATAATATTCTTGTAACGATATAATTGATCGATTAAATCGGAAAAAGGGTGTAAAATGCAGTTGTTGAAATAGGAAATAATATTTATTGATAAAAAGGTCAAATGAAATAAATAATACACGAAATAATGTAAAAATTAACGATATCAACTGTCGATAAGTTTCACTTATTTTTTACTTTATTTACGAATTTTAATGTAATACGAAACATAAGACGTAAATAAAAAATTGACACGTTTTTAACAGAATATAATTCTTCATTAGGTAAAAAAGGTAAACTTAGACAAAAATTTGATACTTAAATAAAAATACAGAAGATTAATCGTTGAACAAAATTTAAAGATAAATGAAATTTAGCACCTTTTACATTCATAAATTCGATAATTATGAATTCAATGTATTATATTAATTTTTCTAAAGCGCATCAAACAATTCCTTTTTCGATGCAATAAAAATGAGACTGAAAAAAGACTGATCTCGGGTGAAAAAAATGAATTGTCATTGCGGGTCAGTAAATTAGTCGCAGAGAAAAAAAAGGACGTCATTGCGGGTCAGTAAATTAGTCGTCGATGAAAAACAATGAGAAGTCGAGAGGATGATGAATGGCGATAAAACGGTGCTGTAATTCGATTGTTTCGACAATTCTGTGTCATCACACGAGACCCCTGAACGTCGAGCAAAATGACGATTAACCGCGATGATGATCGGCCAATTCGGCGATAATCGTGAGGACGAAAAAAAAGAAAAATGACCGGTAATAACCGGCGATGGGAAGCTGATATTTAGTGACGGCCAATTTCACGGAGGACAAATGACTCGTAGGAAACGGGAGTAATGAAATAAGTGGACAGACCGAACTTTCTGGGAGGATCCAATTAAAGGAACAAATTTCATGCAATCAGGACTCAAGTGGGTAGATTTTCAAGTAATTTAGGGTACAAATAAATGAGTTTTAAAGAGAAACGAAGAAATTAATAGGGATTAATAAGTATAGGAATGTAAAGGAAAGTGGCAAGTAGGGTGTTAATCAAATATTAGATTTTTCATGATTCGTTTAAGTAGATTCCATTGATTTTTAATAATGTAATAACTGGACAAAGGAATTTTCTGGGAAGACACAATTAAAGGTGCGAATTTCGTGCAATAAGGTCCCAAGTGGGTGGATTTTCAAGGAATTTATTGTACGAATGAATAAGTGGGTTTTAAAAAGAAATGAAGAAATAAATGGGGATTAATAAGTATAGAAATACAAAGGAAAGTGGCAAGTAGGGTGTTAACCAAATATTAGATTTTTAATGATTCGTTTAAAAAGATTCCATTGACTTGTTACTATTTCTTGTTTATGTGAAATAAAGAATCCAACGTAGAAATTATTTTTTACGCGAATTTAAAGAACAAATTTCAGCGTTCTTATAAGTTTTTATCATTTCCTACGCGATTTTTAAATGTTTTCAAGCAATTTATCAAATGTACGTCAGATTAATTTTATTTCTTATTACTTTATTAATGTATTTTTAAAAACTATCGGACATAGTTATTTGTGTGGTAATTAAATTTTGTTTATCTGCCATGACTCGATGAATAGAAATCTTTTTACTCGTTTGATCCCTTCAGAAATGATTTATTGCATGACAGAAGTTGGCGATTCTTGCGTGTAAATTCGCACGTGCCGGTTTTAGCGGACGTAATTGCCGTTGTTAATTATCCGTTGCTATCGATGGTCGCACAAGTCTTGCGCGAGGCTTTTTCTGCTTTACGTAAGAATGGCAGGCCTGTAATTTCCCCCGAACAATCGCGACACGAATAACCAGGGTTTCGTTAACCGGAAGTTAATGGACCAACAGTTCGTCGAATTAAACATCCTTTCAACTCGCCAGACATTTTTTCATGCTAATCATTGCTTTCTCAACTTAATAAACGTTATTCATAAGTGGACATTTTATTGCAAAATTAATAGTCAGTTTTTAAGAGTACAAGTTATTTTAAAAAATTAGTAATTACTTTCTACGAGTAAAATTAGTAATTAATCATTAAAAGTTAGTCGTAATGAGATATTATTTTTCTAAATTTTTAAATCTGAATAAATAAGTTTCATCGTTCATAAAAATTCAAAAATAATTCTAATTGGTATAACATCGTGTATAATTTTAAAAACGTTTATTTTTGTATTCTGTTTTTAGTCTTCCATTTCATTCCTGTCCTAAGAAATTAACGCGTAATAAAAAAAGGTCTTTACCAAATTAGTGCATAAGAATACTTCTTCAGTAAATTAACAAATAATTCTCACCAGCATACAAACTTGTAAAATTCGAAAAATCCTTTTATTGCATTCTACTTTTTTCCTTTTTTTTCAACAAGACGACAATATTGCAGCAATTAGCGCGTATTAAATAAAACTTTTTGTTGAATGAATGAACAAAAACTCTCTTTTAAAGGAAATTAAAATGAATTCCTAAATTAAAAAAAAACTTGCAGAGATCCTCTTATTTTGTTCTACTTTTTTTCAACAAGACGACAATATTGCAGCAATTAGCGCGTATTAAATAAAACTTTTTGTTGAATGAATGAACAAAAACTCTCTTTCAAAGAAATTCTAAACGAATTCGTGAAGTCGCAAAAACTTGTAAAATTCGGAAAGTTGCGTTTGTGCGTTCCACTTTTTTCCTTTGATTCTTTTTCCCTACGCGAAATTTTAAACGAATTCCTGAAGTCGTAAAAACTTGCAAAATTCGGAAAGTTGCGTTTATGCGTTCCACTTTGTTCCTTTGTGTGTTTTTTCCCCTACGCGACAATGAAGACACACGGTCGTCGACGGAAAACGCGCATAATTTCGCGACACATTCCAACGCAGCTGGACGCGTTCGACCCACTTTCCTCCGCGCGTTTCCCTAAATTACACCTAACGAGGAAATGAAATTATATTCCTCGACCAGCGTAAAACCCCGGGAAAACCGTCCTCCCGGAATGCCACGTTTTCGTCCGTTTTTCAACATTTTTTAAGAATCATTATTTTTAACAATCCATATTTTTTAAGATCGTTATTTTTTCGAGTAATTTTGTAATAGGGTGATAAGATTGAAGTAATTATTAGGAAATGTAAAATGTAACTATATTCTCCCGGGATAGTTATTATTTAAATGAATTGTTACAAAATAAAAAAGTGAATTAATAGCACGTGTAAACCAAGTAATTGCGTTGTATATTTATGTAAATTATTTCTTACATTCTTCTAAGAATTTAAAAATTATAAGAGTTTTTTCCTTAAATGAATGGATTTTAATTAATATTTTAACGTAATATGTTGCCATTATTATTCATTTAATTAACCAATGCAATTTTATATCTCTTATCTTTTTATTTTTCTTTGCAAAATTTCTTTTTTTCTTATCATTTCCTATTTTTCTCTGCAAAATTGAACGCAAAAAATTTGGATGGTTATTTTAAACGATTGAAATTGACATTTATCTTAATAAATATTGTTTCAGTCTAATTTGAATTCTAATTTAATGAGGTACTTGCTTTTAAAAATATTCCCTGCAAATTGCGCAGGAAACACCATTTAAATCTTGTCCCGTAATTGCGCAGGAAAAAAACGATTAAGAGCGTCATATTCTAATCAACTCCCACGATTTCCACCGCAGTTGCAGTTGCAATTTGCATCTTGACCTTTTGGAGAATGAAGACGGAAAAATCTGCGCAGAAATATTAACACAGATGAATTTACCTCGTTTAATTGCGAATTCACTAAGTCACGTTAAATCAGTTAATTATTTGAAACGAATTTAACTAAATCGTTAAATTATACCTGCGAAATTATTGGCTATAGGTTTGTTTAAATTATTTAGAAATTGGGACACTTATTTCAAATTCATTTAGAAATTTTATGATGAAAAGAATTTGATCGTTACTTAAAAACCTAAATATTAACATTACAAAAACGAAATAAGTTTATAACATTTGTTTTAAAATCCCTTGGGAATTTTAAAAGTTACTTCAAACTTCTTTGTAGCATTCAATCATTCGATTCATAAATTGAAGGTTTCCAAATTGCTATTTAAATCCCAATCATCTACTGATAAAATCCCTCGGGAATTTTAACAGTTACTTCAAATTTCTTTGTAGCATTTAATCATTCGATTCACAAACTGAAGGTTTCCAAATTGTTTAAATTCCAATTCCAATAATCTACTAATAGGACTGTAAGATTGCGATAAAAAAAATGATGGCCAAGGAGGAAGTAATAAATAAATGATTTGAGAACTGGGCATTTGAAAATAAGTATTTCGGGGGGTGGGGAGGGTGCAATTAATTCCTCGGACAATGAGCATTGTCCATGTGATATCGACACAATGCCGGGCCTTATTAACGTTTTCCCCGGGCGTAGTTGTTCGCTTAGTTCTTTGCTTAGTCCACTTAGCTGGCCGAGCGTGACGTTTTTAAGTCTTACGGGCCCCGTTTCTCCGCGGTTCGACGATGCCGGAAGAAACTGGCCAGAACAAATCCACCACTCAGGAATTCTCAGTTTTACACAAAAAGATGCCTCTCGAATTTATGTGGCAAAAGACTTTCTATAGAAACGGGTTTTTAGGCTTTCTATAGAAAAAATTTTGCAAAGAATATTTAAATGTAACGTTGTAGATTTTCCAAAACAGAAATTTCCAAGAATTATAGAATTTTGAAATTGTTGATTTAATTTTCACATATTTTACGTCCAGAACAAATTCACGGCTAAGGAACTCTCAGTTTTGTACAAAAAGATTATTCTCGACTCTGGCAAAATGGGTTTACTTATATAGGGTTTATATAGAAGGAAAAAGAATGTGAATAGATTTTAAATATAATAGTGCAGATTTTGTAAAACGTGGAATTTAAAAGAATTTAAAAGAGCCAAAATATTATTTATCCATCTGTTTCTCCATCTATTCACGTTTATTTCTAAAAATATAATAGATATCTTGTAATGCTCAATGATAGAATAAAGAACACTTTTCCCTAGTTTTCGTACTTCTTAAAACAAAATAGAAACCCTTTAATCCTGTAAAATATCGTAGAAACTTTGTAATGCTCCGTGAAACTGTACAAGGAACACTTTCACTCCTTTCCCTGTTTCTTAAAATATCGATTCTCATGGTTATTACGTTTTCATATAGCGTTTTGACGAGCAAGGCATTTCGGGTATCGTGACGACTCGAAGTCGATGTCGATGTCGATGTCGAATTAGGTTTACGACGGGCCGAGACTGGCACGAGAATTCTTCCTTCCGCTCGTTATCGGTCGAATAAGAATGAGAATTTTCTGTCGCACTGCCAGGAACCGAAACTTCGGGGACAACGGTTAAAAATAGCTCGCCATTTCTTTCCCCAAATGCTCAGTCGGATTTTTATTCATTAATCTTTACTCACAGAAAGTGTATTCCTATTTTTCCTCATTTACAGGAAATCTTTCCCTACAAAAAACTATAAATATAATTAGGAAAATATGGGAAAAATTTCTCCTAAATGATTAACTGCGTTTTTACTTATTTACGAAAAATCATTATTATTTTTCGTGGCTTCTAGGAAAAAGTTTTACTTGGCTTAGAAGATTTTTAACAATAATAACAGTTATTAATTAAGAATAGTATATATAATAATTCATAATAATTAATAGAATAGTAATAATTTGGTACTGTCGATAGCCATTATTGGAAGGGTGAATTATTGTAAAATATACTTCTTGGTAGTTGGTAATTTATTTAAAGTCTTAGGTTAGTATTGTTACATAAAGAGGGTTATTATTATTATTTTAGGTTTATTATTTAAAGGGTTAAGTTAGGGATATTTGTAGTTATTGCACATTTTTTAAAGAGTGGGTAACCACAAAACGTATTTCATAGTGATTGGCTACTTGTAGAATATTCTTTAGAATTTTGTTTAAAGAGTTAGCTTAGGCATATTTCTAATTATTGGTCATTTTTTAAAGTGTAATTAATCATTAAGCTTATTACACTTCTCGGTGATTTGCGATTTGTGTTTTTATTGTTTATCATTCCCCATAAGGCTTTATTCGAAGGGTTACGTTAGTTGTGAACGATTTTTCGAGGGGGTTGGTCGCGGTGGTAGGGCGTTTTTCGAGACAAAAGCACCGGACAATGGCTTTACAGCGCGAATTCACGCGTGCTCGGGGCGTGAAACGCAAAAGGAACGTGCGAGAAACAATCGACGGGATGCAAACGAGCGGATTAACGAACCGTTCGTTCCCCGCGAGGGCCGAGAACGCGTGGCTTCATCGCTAATTGAGAACTTTCCGCTAATGGGACCGGCGATCGCGACACCCGGCTCATTCTCTTCGTTTGAGCGGAAGCGAGGGGGAGAATCGCCGGGGATTCACGGGATATTCATTCAAAGGGTCCATTAAGATATGAAGTATTTTACGAAAATCAATTTTGTCTGCCCAATTTTTCATACACAGGATAGATATAACCACTTTTTGTAATATATTCTATTCTCTTTTTCAATTTAAATGGCCTATTTTCATATAAGAATTATCACAAAAATGCATTTAACCATTTTGTTTAACTCTTTATCCATTTGAACCTTCTATTACAAGATGTTTATACTAACCAACATTTGTAATCGCATTTAACAACAATATGGAAATAAATGCAAAAATGTTAGTACTATTAGCATTGCAAAATGGCGGACGGTTTGCACTTGCGTAACAAAATGGTGGAGGGTTACCATGATTTCGATCATAGATCGACATTGCAAAATGTATGGTTGCAATATTTAAGAATTTAACCATCGTGTTGTAGTGGATTTTCGTTAATGAATTTGCGTTGCATCGGTGACGAAGTGGTTTCATTGGAATTGTGTTTTTTCTGTTTGTAGGGTGTTGAAACCCCCGGGCGGCGGAAGCAGCGACATTTTTGGCTCGGGGCCGGAGGAATCGTGCCCCCGTCGCGTGAAGACCCACAACCAATCGCAGCTCGGCTCGGCATTGTTTGGCCAGGATTCGTCGGCGAGCACGAACGGGCCGGATTCCGCTCGCTCCACTAAGCCCGGTAATGATTCATACAATCGCCTGTTTGGCCCCCCCGACGCCCCACCCAGCACCCCGAAAAATCACATGCGCAGCAATATCGCCCTCAGCGGGGAATCTTCGCCCGCCAAGAGCACCTGCAGCACTGCGTCCTCATCCTCGTCGACGTCGACGTCGATGAGCGCCGCTGGCCTCGCCAATGGCTATGCCGCCAGCAACGGCAACGGCACGTACAACGATGTCACAGGTAAGACAGAGGGGGAGGAAACAGGAAAGAACAGAGTGAGAATGAGAAGAGGACTGGCAAGTGTGACAGAAAGTGGGATAGGGTGAAATGAATGGAGGGCGGGAGAATGAAAAAGCGAGGAGAGTCAGAGAGGAAGACTGGGAAAGGGAAGAGAAGGGAGAATGAATGAGCGTGGATGAAAGATAATCTAACAGCAAACGCTATTTATGCATATGTAACAGCTACTATTTCTATCTGTCTATACCCGCAAGCCCATTCTCGCGGCTCGATACACTTTTATCTATCTTGAAATATGTGCGTCGCAGGCTATCTCCCTTTCTCTTTGATCGATCGACGGAAGACAGTCGCCAGTCGATCGAGATTATCGATATATCAACTTTTTACAATACGTCATTAATATTTGCGCCACTTAGATGCGCAGGTCGATTGCGCAAGCTGGAAATTGATTTATAATCGATACTAAGGGAAATCGATAGGAAAAATTGCTATGGTCACTTTTCAGGATACTTAATTAACGTTGTCACCACTTAGATGTGCATGTCGATTGTGCAGCTCGGAAGTTGATTTATATTCAACTGCAGAGCAAATTGATTGTAAATATCGGTATAGTGCGCTTTCGGAATACATAATTTACATTTCAACCACTTGGATGCGCACGACGATTGCGCAGCTCGGAAGTTTCTTCAACGACGAGCAGAATCGATTTAGTTCTTTTTGTCAGTAATCGATATTGCCGGAAGATCGGATGTGAAAGTGAATCATGCAAGACGGAAGTTTCTTCAAAATTAATGGCAAACTACTCCCGTTACGGTAGTCAGCATAGAGAAATTCCGGAACAAATTATATCGGCAGAACAGATGCGTAAGTCTATCGTGCGAATTCGATGATTATTCCAAAATACAAACAGGAAAATTCGAGGGGAAAAATCGACATCTTTAAAACTCCTAAAACTGCTTTTCGTATTTTCTTAATTGCTTCGACTATTAATTACACTATCATTCAGCAGTATAAATTAATACTGAAAATAATTTTAAAAATCAGTAAGAAGTAAAACATTTCCTCGGAAAATCTAAAACTATCTTTAAAAGATATTAATGTAAATGATTGGTTTCGTACTGCCCTTTATCGTCCCCACAATATTTTCCCAGTTTTCGTAGTAAAAAGGGAAAGGGAGAGATAAATGCATAAATTCGACGAAGCAATTGATGTCATGTGAAAATGTGAAAAATGTCAAAACACGTTGAACATGTCAAAATCGCTTAAAATGTTTACAAGCAGCTTTTAGGAGACACAAAAGATTTCGTAAGTGAACAACGAGAAGCTCGAGTAGAAGTCGCAGATTCGTCTTTACCATTTTTTTTCTCCTTCCCGGTAAACCCTGCGAGAATTTACCGGTCATTAGAATTCATTTGGCCATCGTAGAAGTAGTTCTCCATGCAGCAGCCTGCAGCGACAAACAAAACACATATTTTGAGTTAGACGAGTCGGTTTTACCATTTACAGTTTTTATTTATAATAACAGTTCAATCACCTGCAATAACCTTTTATTCTCAGAGCTGGATATCCACTAAAGACTATAATAATAAAAAGAAGGATACAAACACTTTTTCTTTTGCTGAAATAAAAAATTGAAGGAAATTAATTGTGCTCCAATCTCAATAGACTATTTTTTTTGGAAATGTGAAAAATCATTTTTGGTAACTGTATACATTTTTTGTAATGATTCAATGTCGTTTCGAAAAAATTATGGAAATTATAAATTAATTCCACGGGATATCCAACTCTATCAATTTTTTTCATTTTGCTTACGTTATCGATATTGCGATATGACAATCGATTTTTTTATCGATTATCACTTCATTCTTTAATGTGGTTTAAGCTAGCAGGTTTTAAAAATTTGGTCATTGTTTAAAAAATTCGCTTGTGTGGCTCGAGTAGACAATCTTAAATATTCCAAAAACTTAAGAATTACAGGCAATTCTGATTTACACATTTAAAATTGTCCGCTGAGCTTCGGGGAGCAAATTTTTAAAATGACACCTGTTTTTTTTGGAATCTGCGTGCTGTGATGGATTTTTTCCGTTTTCACTCAGTTTACATTTTCACGCGATTATCGCGTACACAATTAACATACACGATGATTCATTATTGAATAAGCACTATTAATCACCGAGAGAATAGTTTATTTGCTAATAATTTTACTTGCTTTTACTTGATTGGAAAAGTGCGAATACAAAATTTGTTAATACAAACGTTTAAAACACAAGAAATTTAGGAAGCAAATCATTTATCGTATTTTAACTGTCGCGTATGAATTATTTTAAATTAGTGACTTTTGGAATAGCAGAAAATCATTTATTGGTATTTAAGATGGAATAACTAATAAAAAATAAAAGTATAATGATTGTTTTCTCAATGATGATAAAATAATTAAATTTGAAGTAAATTTATTTTAATTGCATCTTTCTACAGATTTTAAGTATTCTTCTGGCAACGTAAATTTCTTTGGTATAAAAGTAAGAGACATTTGCTTTCTGAAATTTTCAATATTCAGTTTCAAATATAATATCTTTAAGTAAGTAAATTCCAATAACTATTGGTAGAATTATATCAAGAATGTTCCATTCTGACTGACATATTAAAAAATATTTTTACGTTATATTGAATAGACATTTAATTTTTCGCACTGGGGGAATAGTCTATTACGCGCAAATAAATATTTGTATGGACCGTTTTTCGTATATTTTTCACTCGGAAATAAGTCTACTTTGAAAATGTATAGGGGAATGAAATCGTGCTTCAATGGATTGTCAAAAATTTAATTGCATTAGGTATCCATATTATAAATGAAATCTAAGAAATTTGTTTTTCGTGTTTAAAAATTCAGTCTATACGAAGTTAATTTTTTGTCAGTAAGAATGGACCGTGCCAAACTTCTTAAAATTCTAACAATGCATGAGATGGAACTTTGTTACACTATTCTGTTATAGTAATCACTCCTATCAAGAATCTATTATCGTTGTCGTTAAAACCCTCTATTCAAAAGTTTAATGATTGAAAAATAAAGTGATTTAAAATCGCGAAACGAAGGTACCTAACCTCACATACATTTCTACTAAATGATTGGCAAGTAACATTTGAATGACAAAACTTTATTTGCATGAAATTACTTCTTTTCCTCAGTGCACACTGTCCTGTAAATATGTAAATACGTACCTTATATATTCAGTGGCAAACTGTTCTCAAATTGAACTTGAATGTAGCTAACTTTTTATAGCATTTACATTATAGCAATAGCTTGTATCAAGAACATATTATCATTTCTGCCATATTGCTTTCTTCTAAAGTTTAACAATCTAACATTAGAACGATTTAAAATCGCGAGGTGAAGGTACCTAACCTCAAAAAGTGTACCAATTGCACGATTACCAAACAACGTTTGTATTACAAAACTTTATTGGCGCAAGACTAGCACTTTTGCTAAGTGCATACTGTCCTGTAAATATGTAAATACATGTGTTATACATTGAGTGGCAAACTGTTCTCTCCAAGTGCATCGCTCAAGTTGAAAGTCAGCTCGCGCGATTTGCATCGGCCGGTGCATTGACGAACGGCCAATGGATTTTCTTCTTTCCTCCTTTTATTTCCATCCCGGGGGGAGTCTCTTTTTGTCAGCGGCGCGAACGTTCGATCGATCCACGTCCTATGCAAGCGCAAGATGACTTTCATATGTATGTCCTCAGTGGCAGGCCTGCTGCTCTCAGTTTGCTTTTTTCCTTTCGAGCCCCCGAGCGCTTTCTTGCTGAACATTGCACAGAGCCGTGCGGGAATTCATTACATGCCGTTCCGCAGGCTTTCCAATTCGCCCTTAGGACAATTTTCACCGCGGGCGATTCCGCGGAATTTACAATAATCTTTATTTCGGCTGACGAATGTTGTAAATTTATTTTCCTCGGGGAAAGTCACGATTTATTGCACTTTTTAACCGTAACATTGTTTATAGTGATCGTAAATATGGATTGCCTGTAGAATGTAGCACATTTTGCTGTGAAATAAAGACAGATTAAGATCTTTACATTATAAAAAGTACAATTCCAAAAGAGATATTGAACAAAAATTTGAAACAATTGAAAGACAATAGAATAATAAAGAGAATGAGACAAACTTTATTTGCAATAAGGACATTTGTATTATAAATGTTTCTTTTAGTAATACTGTGTTACATTTCTTAGAAAAATAGAATTCAACTTGTATTGATCTACCATACGATCAATAATTGAATATAAAAGCACTTTGTCTGGGTACTACGGACTATATCTGTGAATTTACATGTAGGAAATATCCTCGCATGGCTCTTAGGTAAGTTCAGCTTGAAAACTGCCTGTAAATGTGTCAAGCATAATTTACACTTGACTCCATCGTTCCCTAACATTCATTTTTCATGTACGAACGAAAACGAGGTATCCGGCTCAACGTGACAGTAAATACAATCCTTTTACGTATAAAAAACCGGTTTTTGCATATGCTGCACAATTAAAAATGTAAAAAAGTATTGAGTATACTATTCTAAATAGTAACACAGTAAATACTTCGTAAACTTGCCTAATTTTCCAATTTATATTAAAGTAACAATTAATGAATTTGTTATGTGAGAAATATGTGGTTTTTTGCATATTTTCAATATTTTTTATGTAAAGTTATTTAAAAAAATAATCAGTAATCCATTATTGTTTCTTTTGCTGAGTATGAATAGTTTATCCTAAGAAAGAACTTTCCATTTAAATATAATTGTGAAATTAATTTTTTTTATAACTTATACAATTGAAATGAACATTTTTTAAGTATAAATCATTTTGACAAGATTTTACTAATTAATGTCCGCAATAAGCCAAAGTATACCTTCGATCAGCGTTGCAGATTAAAGCAGCCAGCGTAGGCAATATTTTTTGTATTCGATGTGCCTTACCAAATTCTAATGAAATATTACGTTTTCGTGGAAATCGTCGGTTTAAATGTTTTCTAATCTTTCGATACCTTCGCTATGATAAAGATGTTTTTTTTTTATGAACTTTCCTAATTTTGACGGTGGCTTTTGAAGAGCCTGTGTAATTTCTGAAAAATTATTTGAAATACGGGGAATAACATAATCTGACAGTAACGCTGATTGGCCGTTTCGTTTGTACGTCATCACGCGCCCACTGACCAATCGACTGATTGATTACGGACCCACTAACACGTCTCCCGATTGGTCCTGGACCAAACAACTCTCTCCTGATTGGCCATGAGCACAGGAACTCATTTCTGCATTGGCTCTGGGCAACACATACTTAAATTCACGAGAGAGCATGACTGTACTGTTCACGAGTTCTGTTCACCACGCGTTTGGTCCGAACTTTCACTCTGGCACCCGATCTCCTACATACTTCGTAGACTCAAAATACGATACTTACGATCAGATAATATTACGATATGAATATGACATCGTTTGCCTAAGCGTAAAGAAGGATCTTTGGAGTCGAAAGTCATCCAATAGGACCACGGGTGCGCACAGCGAACAGAAACTGAGACCATGACAGTCATGCTCTCTCGTGAATCGATGCGCACAACATTCCCCTGGCCGATTGCTTGTCCCGTAAGCATTCTCCCGATTGGTCAGTGGCCCTCCCGACGTATCTGTCCCCCGGGGGTGTTGCATGGGTGCGTTTTTTCTCTTTCTTTAACGGCGACGGTCTGGCCACACGACGGATCGCTCGCCTCCCCCTGCTCTCCTGTCCTACCGCCTTGCGCTACCGCGGCAATCCCGCAGGAGGAACGTCCTGTATTACGCGGAACCCGGTCACCGGCGACGGGATCGAAGTCACGCCGTTAAGGCGCAGCGCACGAAAGTACCGAGGTAAAGTTTCTTCAGATTTCATCTAACCACACCACACCTACCCCCCCCCCCCAACCCCCATGGCCCCGACACTCACAGCACGATTTTTCAGCAAAATCATATGATTTGTAGGACGCAATTTTGTAAATAAATTCTCTTGCCTTTTTTTGTCTCATCATTTTCCGCGAGGTTAGTGTTTCGTTTTAACGATCGTCGCGATTGTCGCGATTGTCGCGATTTTTCGGCAAAATCGTGCGATCCACGAGACGCCATTTTGTAAATGTATTCCGTTCTTTTTGTCTAGTAATTTCTACGAGGTTGACGTCTTTTCTTTAATGACCATCGCGGTACTTATATTTTTCAATAAGATCATGATTTATATGACGTCATTTTTTAAACATCGATTTTCCACGTGTTTGGTACTTTTTGGTATTTTTTGCCCCCGATGTCAAAGTCAATTCTTGAAGCGTGAATAATTAATTTTCTTTGTCACGATCATCAGATTTTTTTCTCGATTCTCGAGCAAGATATAATTTACAGAACACAATTTTTACATATCGTAGTCATTTTCTTCTCACAATTTTTACGTCCAGCGTGGTCAATGTTTTTTTACCTTCAAGGTGAACTTCGTTTTTTAATACATGTCGTTAATTGGCGATAATTTTTTTCAAAGTACTTGCCTCATCACGATCATCGCACAGTTTTCCTCGATTTTCCAGCAGGAAATACGACTAATTTTCATATGCGACAATTTTACGTATTTTATGTTTTTCTAACATGACTTTCTACGATTGTGTTCTTTATGATTGTTAATTATTCTTTTGTTTTAAGGGTCATCAACTTTTCTTATGGTATGCCACTGATAATAACTGCATCTTATTGTTAATTAATTTTTACTTAATTTATCATTATTCCAGGAACAACATCCTTTTTTTACTTGAATTTTATGTTATACTTATCCCTATTTTTCTTTTTGTTTATAATTTCTGTGTGCCTGTTAAACAATGTCATTGTTTGATTGTTAAATAATGTTACAACATTTATTATTTATGAGAAATGATATTTTTTCTTAGAATTGACTTATTTTGTTTAATCTATGTTTATTTTAGGTTCTTCAGTATTTTATTTCTACATTAAAAACATGTGTTTTGCGAGTGTGTATATCAGACAATTTTTATTATCATTACGAATTAATTTTATTTCTTGTATTTATGCAGATATTGCTATTTAATAGAAATAAATGACATGTATAAAAATTACGTCATGCTTAATCTTTATACATGTTATTGTATAAAGAAGTACATTTATTTTGTTTAAATAGCTATGTTTTACACTTTTTTAATCGGCACGAAAAATATAAAAAGATTGATTTAGCAAAATATTCACTGTAGAAAGCTTATCCAACTTCATACACGCTTATTTATTTATGATATCGTAATTATACAAAATAAGAACTGGTTAGAGAATGCAATAACTATTAAAAATCCGGTTTGCAACGGCACAGTTATTTCCATTTTAATATCATTTTTATTGTCTTATCATTCTTCGGAATTTTGTTGATTTTATTGTTAAAATGTTACTCGACGAAAATGTTGCTCTTTCTTTCCGCGGAAAAGTCCGAAGCTTATGCGTCTTTTTTCCTCGACTTAACTACCTCTGGACTGGCCGTTACGCGTCCCAGAAAATAAAGAGTCGTTATTTCGTTGGAGCCTTGTGTATATCGCACGAAACGCAGTTAGGAAATTTATATTTTACGCCGCCGGCGGTCGTTGTCCTTTCTCCGCGTAAAACTGCAGAAAATCGCCCTAACAACCTTTCGCCAAGCGTACTTACTTTTCTTTCGTTTTATATCTCTTAGGTTCACTTATTTCTCTTCTGTTCAAACATTTCCCTAGGCCAATTTTAATCTAATTTACTTAATAAGTATGTTCACTAGATTCGAAGGAATCTTAAATAGCTGCTTTTCAATTTTACGAATATCTTTTCAGGTCAGTCTCAATTCCCGTACTCAAAAAGCGTTTATTGTTTCTTCAGATATTTTTTGCATTTTGCAACAGACGAAATGATAGTAACAATATTGGAAATGGAAAAGTTCTTTCCTTTTCAAATATTTATTCAAGCCAATCTCACTTTATTTACACCAAAAGTGTCATTAAATTAACTTCAAAGTAGTTTTCAATTGTAACTTCTTGTTTTCCTACAGAATTTTTTCGCGATTTCTGACAAATGAAATGATAATAATATTATTTCAAGTTTCTTACGCTTATGCACATAGTTTATAATATCTTGGTGCGGTTAAGTCTTTCCCAAGATATTTTGGTTACCGTTTGTTATAAAAACTATAATAATATGCAATACAAATATTTTTTATCTTTCAATTATTTTTTTTTATAAACGATGACCTTGATTGCAATTCTTTTCATATTTTCTGTTTAATAACTACAATTATTATCGAAAACAGTGAGATCTTTCTAAGCGGACCAATAACAAAGTAGTTTTATTACACAGCCAATAATGCCATTGGTTCTGTATAAAATCTTCAAATCAAACTGTTCATTTTCAACCAATTAAAGAGAATATTAAACGATTGATTTAGAAATCGACCAATTACGTTCCTTTTTTTACCCGATTGAAATTCCTCGACGATTGCTACGAAAATCTTCCTCTATAAACTTCTTCGGTGAATGGCGAAAGCATCATTAATATCCGTAATTGGAGTCTTATTAAATGGATAAAGTCATCAATCACATGCACTCGCTTAGATAGTTCACAAGCCATTCGTTTATTGGTTAACTGCTTTTTTCTTTAATTATGTACGTCATTAATCTATCGCTGAATAGATCAACCGACGGGAGAAAAATGACTGCACTTTCCATAAATACCGTTTTCGAAACTAATCAGATAAAATTAGGTTAAAGTAGATCCATTATTCGCTTTCTGTTATTAAAGTTGAAAGGAAATTCGTTAGACATTTAAACTCAAATACATTGAGCCCTGGCACGTGCTGGTCAACCTTTCCAGCAATTATTTCACTGCTCCAATAAAATAATTTGTTTTAAATAGAAGTGCATAAATCAAGGCATTCTATTGGCGCAGCTCAACAGTTGCCGCGAAAAACTGTTTCGTTGTTCCAATAAGATAAATTGTTTTAAAGAAGCGTGTATGAAACGAGGTATTTCATTGGTGTAACTGAATAATAGCTCAACAAAATTATTCTGTTGTCCCAATAGAACGATTTGTTTCAAACGACTGTGTATAAAAGAAAACATTCTACAGGCGCAACTAAATAATTGCTGAGAAAAATCTACCAACACGACATTATTTGCGTTTTTATCGTTGATACTTCATTTTTTAGAACACGTTAATTCGTTTTTAACATTATTTCTCATTTTTTCGTATAACACAGACAAAACTTTATTGATCCGTTTTTGTTGTCCTGCAGATAAAAATCGATTAATTCGATATCTTGTCGTGTGCAGACGAGAATTTATTGAATTTGTATGCGTGCGCAGATGGATTAATTGAATTTCTTGTCCTGCAGATGGAAATCCCGTGACCGGGACGGGCTACGCGGATCAGCCAAGCCGAGGATCAACGGTGCAGAACGGCACCACGTCTCCCGGGGAGAAATCGAACGACTCTTCCCCGCCGTCGTCGGGAAAAACCCCGGCGCGTAATCGCGTCCCACCCGGTGGATATTCCTCCGGGCTTTGGTAAAACAAAAAACAAAAAAAGAACCGATCGACCGGAAGGGTCATCTCCTTCGTCGTCGTCGACGCCGTCGAGCAGAATTTTCCATCCGCAACCGACGACGGGAGGACGATTTCGATAAAAAAAAAAATAAAGCGGAAAGGAGGAATTATTGGCGAAACAAAGGACGACAAAAAAAATATGAAAACGAAGAAGTACGGACGATCGTCTTTTTTTTCCATGAAACCGAAGATAGAACATTCGCAAATGACACGCGGGGTAGTCTTGGGGACAAGTTTTAGGTTAGTTCGCCAATCAAATATGGCGCTAAAATTGTGACGGTTTTAGCGGCAAAATTCAAAACACGCACGTTGAATAACGAGAAACCCTTTATAATTGCAATTTAGAAACGCGGAAAATTATTGGAAGAAACCGCCGAACGAAGGTTTCCGATTCGTCGATCGAAATTGGATGAAATCAAAATCAACAAATGGATAAAATTCTTCGTACTTTCGTAGAATTTCCCTGCTATTCCCTATAATATTTTCGAACACCTCTATAACTCTGAAAAATTAATGTATTAATCAAAATCTATCTATATACTTAAAGTCCCGTGGCATCGGTTTCTTCGTGACTTCATTGCAAATAAAGCACAGTAAAAATGACTTTCTTGACAAATTTGTTCCTGATTGTAGCATTTAAAATTATTTGCTAAGACTTCATGAGAAAATAAAAAGCTTTCAAGTGAAATGGATGCTCGAAGTTATTGGCAAATTAACTAAAAGAATTCGTTAGTTACATATAAATTGTAATTCGGACGATGGAATTTGGGAGTTTCCTTAACCGAAAACTCTGGTTAAAGTTGAAAAATTTTAAAAATCTCCCACGTGGGACATAAGGAAAAAAAGATGAAAGTGAAATTGACGAATTTTAAGAAATTCTAAAGATATATCAGTTTTTCCGTTAAAAAGAACCGCGAAAATTTTGCAACTAAATATATCTTTCACAATCAGAAGATTCGCCGAATTCGGCTTCGATTAGAAAATCCTCCCTCAGATCCACTTAAAAAAGGAGTAACAGTCTAACGTAGGCCAATCGTAAGGGAAAAACGAAATTCCTGATTTAGAAATTACGCCCGATAGTTGAGAAAACGGAGGAAACGAAATACGACGGACTATCGCAGAATAGGAAACTATACATTTCTAACCACTTATCCTACAACAATACATTTCCACTATATCGAATTGAAGTTGAGTGATGTATCTATGTCTCCTGAATTTTTATAACCTAGTTTCATAGGGGTAAAAAAGATTATCTTCGGATTATCTTCATAGTCGAGATCGAATTTTTTCCCTAGATTTTGTTACTGTAATCACGAGATAAACATAACCTCATTCGACGAACTCGAATGATAAATTTGTATCATTATAAAATATAACCTCAATTGACGGACTTCATTTTCGTTTTTACGTAAAATCCGTCGTTTTCGTCGACTTAAGTATCGGAATTGTACAATTAGAAGTTCTGTGCTGTCCGAAATAAAAATTATAACCTATATAACTAATTATTGGAATCGAGTGTCTTTTTTCTCAATCTCCGTGCCTTTTCTCACTCTTTTTCTCATCTCGAAAAGAGCAAACAGTCATCGAGGAGAATTAATCGTAAAAATGTCGTCGTCGACATTATCTGTCCTTTGCGAAAAGAAATAAAATTAACAAACGCTAAATAAATACGAAAATTTATAAAAACTGGGGATCAAAAGCAAAATGAATCCAAACAATTAGCAACATATTACCTTTTAGATCTAAAATTCTCTTATCATTTAAATTTGAATAAAAGTAGTGGAAACCAAAAGGACAAACAGTTCCCAGGTTATCAGAAAAAACAACTTTTTAAATCGTATAACACGATTCGCGATCAGGGCGGAAAATAGATTTAATCGAAGGATAAATTTAATCCATTCTATTCGGCCAACAATTGAACAAATCCTTTTTCCGCCTGCGATCGTAATTGTTGTTTACACTTCGCAGAAGGCAAATAAAATCGTCAAACGATTTTCACAGTGGATTATCAGTATATTATAACTATTAGCCGTAACGTCATTACTTATGCGTTTATTTATCGCTAGTTTTATTTCTACCCATTGTGCATTGTCGAAACGAGAGAAACAGAATAAATGGCGAATGAATAATTACTAATTAACAGCCGATAGTGTTAATTGATATTAGTCGTGACTAAATCATTGATTATTAATATTAATCATTACACATAAATTATCATTACCTATCATTTACTGTTTAACATCGAATAATTGATGAGTTGTCCACTGGTGTTTAAATGTAATAGTAATGTTAATAATTATTGATCGATGACTAATGTTAATTAATTAACAATAGATCACTGGTAATCAACAATCAACAACGTTCAATGATAATTAGTCGTCAATTAATAATTATCAGTATTAATTACTTGTGAAAATAGTTAACGTAATTAACGTTAATAACAAATTACACAATTTCATTACATAGATTATCATTTGCTGATTAAGTCACATAAATCACCAGATTTATATTAATCAATGGTAATCAGCTGATGATTATTATGTTTTGACGATTAATATTAATCAATGCCTCTCGTTATTCGCCTTCGCTTAATTTCGTAAACGTGCCACGTACACACCTTAATTATTATTTATTTTCACGCACGCACGCGTCTATATGAAATATTCGTTTCGCGCAAGCAAATTAATAATTGTAATCCAACAATACTCTTAGATATATAGCCCTTCTTTTTGTACTCTGGCATTCAATAAAAAGATATTTGTAAATCAACTGTTTTACAGTTTTTCATTATGCCTAATCCCTCATTTCTCCTTTCCCTGACCACAGAAAATTTTATTTTATATCACATAATAAAACGTGAAATGTCATATATTCTATCACGATCTTATAGAATGTAAAAAACAACAGAAAACTTGTCATCTGCATGCATCAAAACAGATATACAATATTTTCCGATCATGTTACGAAAGAAAATTATTTTGTGACCCACTCTTTTGGAGGTAAAATTTGAAAAAAAACTGCGTTCAATTCATACTCCGAGTATTTTTAAAAAAGGACGCCAATTCCATCCAGTGTTGCCAACGGCACGAACTAACTCCAGCGATCACCACTTGGGTCAAAGAAGCGCCAGGTACTACTTCAATTTAGCCGAATTGGAGTACAGTATCTCATAATCTCTATAAAATTGAATTCGATAGAAACATCGAACAGGAATTAAGTTCATGGACAGAAAAAAGTAAAAAGAAAGTAATGCCAACACCACACGGTGTTCCCAAGCGGTCACCCATCCAAGTACTGACCGTGCCCAATGCTGCTTAACTTCGGTGATCGGACGAGAACCG
This sequence comes from Hedychridium roseum, assembly GCA_963989215.1. Taxonomy (NCBI): domain Eukaryota; kingdom Metazoa; phylum Arthropoda; class Insecta; order Hymenoptera; family Chrysididae; genus Hedychridium; species Hedychridium roseum. The sequence continues at coordinate 4,041,577 of OZ022321.1, read as the reverse complement.
GTGCTTTACAGCATGATATGAGCGTTAGCGATAATATCAGCTTTTTTTAGTGCTCAGGAATATTTCGAGACGAAATATGATTGTTATTCGACCAAGTTTAGACCATTTTTTGCATATCCTAACTCGTTTACATGTCATTGATTATATGTAACACCTATAGATAACCATCGGGCGCTGCCCGAGATTTTTGTATCTGCAATATTAGGATTTGTGGAAATATGAAAATCAAATATTAAATCAGGGTTAGGAAACGGGGTGTCCAGGTTGCATAGTAACTTATATTTTCCGTAGGATCTTAGAAAGTAACTATGCAGAATTTTGTCCAAATCGGTCAAAGGTTTAAGAGAGTTCATAGGAAATTTGTTACCTACGTCCATTTTATCTGTTTAAAATGCATTGGTAGCTTGTATGCTGCTAATGTGACAACTACATTTATATATTTTAAATGTAACGATAAAAGAATATATAGATATATTTTTTCTTAATTGCCATATAACATATTAGTAATGGGAATTACATTTCGTGAGCAAAAAAGTAAAAAAAAGATGCCAACGCTACACGGTGTTCCCAAGCGGTCACCCATCCAAGTACTGACCGTGCCCAATGCTGCTTAACTTCGGTGATCGGACGAGAACCGGTGCATTTCAGCATGATATGAGCGTTGCCGGTAATTTGAGCTTTTTTTCGTGGTGGAAAATGTTCAACGATAGTTAAGGAAACGTTTCAAATAAAAATATAGTCGTGATTCGACTAATTATATGTAGAACGGATTTATGTGTAAGAACAGCAGTATAAAAAAAATTGAACGTCATTTTCTTGAAATGCGCTCTTCAAACTTATGCTTATATTCCAAAAAAACTTTTTAATTCTAATAAAAAAACTGGATAAACTGAAGGATCGTTGTATTTAATAAAAGATAATTGACATAAATTTTCGTATTTACAGATTTTATTAGAGAACTTACTTCTGGATAAATATAAAAATTGCAATTCATGTCATAATTACAGTGTTCAAAGTTTAGAAAATAATGTAATTGCGTGGAGAGAAATTATCACGTCTCTTTAGCAGTTCTTGAAGCGACGTTACGATGTCCCGGTCCTGTCAGTCCATGAGCATTGATCTGCGGAAAATGAGAACAAAATTATACATAGAATCTTATAAACATTTTAACAAAACATAGTTTCATATACCCTCAGACTTTAATCATATTTGCGCTTTAAATATTAATTTAAATGTCTTGACATCCAGAAAATTTTTTTCTTTGATTAACATTAAGTTTTATGGCTCGCCTTCTCTATAAACATTTAGCCCTAGTTTTTAGCAAATTTCAAGCAGCTAGTCACTTCAATTCGAATATCCACATGCAAACTGGTAGATCAAGCAATGCAAACTCTGGAAAGAACCGTTCTTTCCGGAGATTTCTTACCACATCCATTAAGGATTTGACTTTTAGCTTGAGACGCTTAATACGCTTATTTAAAACAATCCCGTTGCGTTTGCTTTCCCTAAGCTGTGCCTGCGTGGATATCAACCTCTCCAAACACGCTTCAGGGGACAACACGTATCTGTGGTCGTGGTCAGTCGAACGTCTCTGCATTATTGTCGAATACTGCTCAGTGTTTCTTTCTATCATCTTCTGTGAGATACCAGCTGAAAGACATCATATTCTAACTTATTAACAAAAATAAGAAATTTCTAGATTTAGGCTAACTAAAGGAATAACTTACAAGGAATAATTTATAAGATTTAGAAAACATTAATAAAATAGCGGAATAATGTACTTGAAAACATTACGTCATAATTTATAGCAGTGTAGGAATACAATTAGATTTGGAGAATATATGTATCATAGACTAATATTAAAATTCGTAAAAAATACACTGCGCTTGATCTCGGATGAAGGTTCTTAATATTCATATTAATTGCGACTTTACATCTTTACTTTGTCTATTTAATTGACATTGACATATGCGCTTCTCATGTATTCCCACAGTAGAAATTTCGTAATTATAATATTGTTAATCTTTACCCGAATAAGGAGGTCGGGGAGGTGAAGATACAACTTCAGGTTTTGGACAGTCGCTACAGCCGAATATCCCGCAGGTTACGCATAAATCCCCATTCTGTTCAGATACTGCAATGGATTAAATTGCGAGAAATTCAGATCTAAATAATATATTATGAATTGAAAAATAATATTAAAGCATGATTCTGTGGTTTAATGTAACTCATGAAACAAAATCTCAGATTCATATAATTCTGTTCCCATATTTTACATATTTTATATGAAATTTAATACTGCACGTAAAGATGAACCAATTGTATGTTATTCATTATTACCTGGGACAGTCGTAGGGGTAGTAGATGGGGTTTCGCAAGGACAAGATCCAAGAATTCCACATGTTACACATAAAATGGACTGATCTTGCGACACTGCAATGCATCAAGTTTCCAAAAATCAGAATTAAGATAATATATTATCATTGAAAAACTGCAAATACAAAACATTGTTCACTGATTAAAGTAGTTCTCAAAATAAATACTCATGAAAATTATGTGCCAGAAATTTTGATAAGCACGTATTGTATATATTGTTACCTGAGGAAGGAATACGAGTCGGTCTTGATGAGGTTTCCTTAGATTTGAAGCACTCACAAGACGCAAATACACCACAAGCAGGACAGAGGGTAAGATTCAAAGATTCTTTGCATTGGCAATAACCAAATTGCCCACAAGTAGTACACAATACATTACCTGTATAAACAACAAATACTTGTTATATAGTAAGTACCCCATAGTGCTTGAAAATATTTTCATTATTAAATTAATTTCATGAGTTTTTTTCATTATTCAGAATCTATTCAGTGTCAGACATTACTGGACACTCAAAAAGTGTCTGCTATTTAGAAAGACGTGCTAAAAACTTTCATTTTACCTATTTCCACTTCAAATTTCTTATGTGAAGAGATTTCTAGCTCCTCCTCCACACAGTTAGAATCTGCAAAGAAATAATAGACCACTTATTAACATCAGTTAGCCATTCCGTTTTGCCTACTGCACACAATTAGTCACATTTATGATTTGCTCATGAAAAACTTTAACGAAATTCAACAAAGTTTTGCTTTACCTATTTCCACATTGTCAAATGTCAATGGTGAAGATGCTTCTTTTTCTATTTCTGTATGAATGGAATCTGTAAATAAAGAATAAGCATGACATGAGCCGTTCAGTGCACAAATTGATTAACTCCATAAAACAAAAAGTTGAGAAATGCGATGAAATAATGTACATTGTACATTACTTATTATTCAATGGCCAAAAAAATTTTGCCATTTAATGGTGTTAATCTTTATAATTCAGGAAAGTTATTATAAATATAAAAAGTTATGACTATACGAAGTGCTTTGACACTTAAATTTAAGATTTTTCAAAAAGTGGAGTTAATCGATGTGTGCACTGAACGGCTCACATAATACTAATTAAACATTCCATTTTGTCAGCTCTATGTATTTAGGTATTTAAATACTCTATGTATTTAACTTTTAAGGAATTTGACACTTACTATTATTTAATCTTGTGGGAACGCTACCCTCCACAAGTAGGGTCTTCTTATGAAATTTCATAATACGTCCTGGTTCAAAATGATCCGAACATAAAAAAGTATTCTTGGATGGAATCCATCCAGGCCTATTGACAACTTTGCACCATTCCGCCGCTGTTCTCTTGCATGCTGGGAACCTAGAAAACAAATCAATTTTAAATCAATTCCTCCTCACTTTTGGTATACAAACTTGTATAAGTATTTACCTGTGAAACGTCCTCCCTGGACTGCGTTTCGCTTTACACAGTTCACAGCGAACCATTATTCTGGAAAATTCTTAGTATCACGAGTCATCGGAGAAAGTCTGAAAGCTGAAATGTGAGCAAAGTGTAAGTAAGTATAACAAAACATAGATACATATAAGCAGATGTATTTCATTCAGAAGAAGCACCTATGTTACGCTATATAGTGTAAGAAATTAGCTGAGAAGCAAAATAACATACAGTATTAAAGTAAATAAAGTAAACACAATGTAATAAAGTATGCTAAAATAAAGAGACAGTACATTATAACAAAATAAGCAAATACAAGAATGAAATGTGCTACAATGAAATGATTTATAACAAAATAAGGTAGAGTATGGCAATGTAAGAAACAGAAGTGAGCATTTCGGCTTCCATAACAATAAAAATGATCATAAGAATAAATCGTGTGCGATAGTAAAAAGTATCATAGAAGTTCATATGCTGTCATCCAGGTTGAATTTGCAATTGTGAATATAGAAGCGGGAAATTTTATCCTGGATTGTCATGTACGGGTCCAGTGTTGCCGGTTGTTTGAAATAACTCGATCAATCACCGCTTTGATCCAACAAAGCGTTACTTGAACCTCCAATTTGGCCGTAGGGAGAACTTGTGAACAACGATTGGATTTACACAATGCACACTTGCGATTTTCAGACAATTCGATGCTCAGATACTGAGTAAAATTTCGCGGACCATAAATCATAACCGGATACCGAATTCAGCTGTATTCTTCATTCATCGAAAGAACGTACCCACCGTGGTCTTACTTTTTGTTAGTTCTCTGTACCCATGCTCCTATTGGATGACCTTCGACTCACGAGTTCTTCTCTGATGCACAAACGCACCACGCAATGGTCTGCATGCAACTGATTCACTGCACCGTATGCTGATTCAGCCAAGTTGGAGATCCAGGTGGCGCCGCAACGGTGAACCATCGAATTATTTCGAGCAACTAGCGACACTGGATGAAATATGACGTACTAACCTGTATACAATTGAATTCAGTGCAGGTACCTCTCACATAACATGGTTACACTATATGGTTAAAGAATTAGGGAAATCCCCGTATATTATCTGGGCAATATATATTCATCTGGGCAATAGTGTTTATTGTATCGAGACGGTATGCGCCAAATGTATACCTCAGGCTGCAAAATTCTGAATTTGAAGAAAAAGTATGCTATGACAGTAAAACAGTGTATTTTTATTAAACGTTAAATCCTAATCCTGCTTTTTGCATCAAATTCTTAATCTCGTAAAGCACGGCATTTTATTGTATAGAGTACAATAGATTCTATCAATAGTAAAGAAAAAATTACTATGCCATTTATTGTATTGAAGATATAATTTCCAAAAAAATATGTATTTAATTTCAAGCTACTTGGGCAATTTTAAATTTATGATTTTATATTTAAAAAAAATCGCGGGTTTTATCCATCGTTGTCATATACTTGTCAGGTGTTGCCAGTTTGCTCGACATAATTCCAGGATGGGTCGATTCGGCATCACCAGGTCCTTCAATTTGACCCAAAATCGAATCTATGAAACATTAGCGAGCTCCATGAACGAAAAAAAGTAAAAAGATGAACTGCCAACACCACACGGTGTTCCCAAGCGGTCACCCATCCAAGTACTGACCGTGCCCAATGCTGCTTAACTTCGGTGATCGGACGAGAACCGGTGCTTTACAGCATGATATGAGCGTTGGCGATAATATCAGCTTTTTTTAGTGGTGAAAAATATCTTGAGGCGCTTAAACAAAGTATAATTGTTGTTCGACCGAGTTTAGACCACTTTCTGCATGTCCTAACACGTTTACCCACTCTAACCCTTTTTTTTTACGTCGAGAAAATCTTCTAGAAGATACCACCAACCCTCGGGGAGGGGCTGGTGGTTATGTGAGATTCTTACTCACTAAAAACTCGACGGTTGGCCTTCCTGAATGCGTTAAGGGACTGCCTGGGAACTATATAATATTACACCCAGCCCCCAGCATTATAAAACTAACCCGGAGGGGGGGGGGGCATTCAAGGCAAAGGTTGCCAATGAATACCCCCCCCCCCCCTCAGCCCATGATTGGGCTCCTTCCTTGATGAGGGAGGGCCAATGCCTCCTCACCTGCCCCCAAATAGGGAGCGGAGCTGGGGGCCACGTCCCCGCGTGGTACTCCCCAGCCCCCGGGCCGATGGTCTGGCCCAAAAATACACCAAGCGGAGGTTACGGGGAGGGGAGGGGAGATGACCTCCCCCACCGGTCCCCGCTGGTGCCAAAATGACGCTAGTGCGTCCCCTTGGTCGACGAAGGCCGACGGAGGGATTATTTCCCCCTGCCAGCCCCCTCCAAGGCCAACACCATGTTCTCCGCCCTAGGCGGAGCCTTGGGTTTCGAAGAAGTCGCCGCCTTGTTCGGCGGCGGCCTATTCGCTACCTCTTTCCCCCCCGTTTTCCCCCATTTGGGGGGGGGGGGTGCACTTAGGACCCCCCAAACGGTAGTTGGCCGGCCTCCCAAGGTCTGCGCAAACTGCGCAGTTTACCTGGGAGGTACAGACTCGGGCCTTATGCCCCGCTACACCGCATCTGTAGCAGCGGTCCCGCCTATCGGGGCCGCTGCTACAGTTAGCCACTACGTGCCCCTTCTCGAGGCACCTAAAACACTGGAGGGGCCTAGCCTCCAGCATTTCCACTCTCCATTGGATGGACAAGGGCCCTAGGTGGAAACCCACTCTAACCTTTTTTTTTTTTTTTGGCCTTCCTCAATGCGTTAGGGGACTGCCCGGGAACTATTTAATATTACATCCAGGCAGCCCCCTGCATTATAAAACCTAACCCGGAGGGAGGGGCATTCAAGGCAAAGGTTGCCAGTGAATAGCCCCCCCCTCAGCCCATGATTGGGCTCCTTCCCTGGTGAGGAGGGGCCAACGCCTCCTCACCTGCCCCCAAATAGGGAGCGGAGCTGGGGCCACGTCCCCGCGTGGTACTCCCCAGCCCCCGGGCCGATGGTCTGGCCCAAAATCGCACCAAATGGTGCCCAAAAAGACGCTAATGCGTCAACTCCATTTTCTCCGCTCTAGGCGGAGCCTTGGGCTTTGAAGAAGTCGCCGCCTTTTTTGACGGCGGCTTCTTCGCCACCTCTTCCCCTCCCGTCTTCCCCCGTTTGGGGGGGAAACCCACTCTAACCTACTCTAACCCATTCTAACCCACTCTAACCACCGGGCTTTGCCCGGGCTTTTTGTATCTGCAAGATTTGCATTTTTGGAAACATGGAAATCAAATATTCGATCAAGGTTAGGGGACGGGGAGTCCAGGTTCCATAGTAACATATCATTTTTTTTCGTAGGATCTTAGAATTCAAATTAGAAGCACAGTCCAATAACAAAAGTTGCATATTCTCGCACGATACCCTTACGACTAGAAAATTATCCGCTTAAAAATGAATCTATAGCAACCCACAGACTTGATCAACCGATTCGACAAACTATTTCAAAACACCGGGAACGCGTCATTCTTTTGTTACGCCATCCACGTGGTACTGAGGTGGATCTTAAAACGCAAATTTCTCAGGCAGTATAAAAAACCGCGTCAAACGGCTTCCACAGGGATGTTTAAAATCGTTTGGAGAATCACGTAACGCGGATGGATTTTTGATATGCGCATAATTTTTTCTTTATTACGCCACCCACGTGGTACTGAGGTGGATCTTAAAACGCAAATTTCTCAGGCAATATAAAAAACCGCGTCAAACGGCTTCCACAGGGATGTTTGAAATCGTTAGGAGAATCGCGTAACGCAGATAGATTTTTTAGATGCGCGTATCATTTTTTTTATTACTCACACACTTTAACATAGCGAAGCTATATAAGGGAGTGCGTTAGAGCGCCCGGCTAATTCACTTGACGACCGTTGTACTGCGAGCATTTCTGCGTTGCACAGTTCCGTGTGCCAGGGCAGTTTGCAGCGTTTACACAGCGATCGTTGAACATCAGCAAATGCGTTTGTGCATTAACATCCTTGTGAATACGGAATAAGTGACAAGTGTAAAATACAACGGGTAATTAATCATCTTATGTATTTGTTGTATTCTTCCTAGGTTTATTATGTTTACATTAACGTGCTAGCTAGGTGCGATGTGTGTATTTATTGTTTTTTTTGTACAACGCGGATACCTAAGTTCTTTAGCCGGTCGGTACGCGTGGTAGAAAGTTCTCGATCAGCTATGGACGAGTACAAAGAAGCAAAATAAATCTAGTGTGTAACCCGTTTACATCGTCTTATGATTACTACAAAATGCGGTTTCTGGCCCTCGGACACAACATTATTAATGCAATAAAAACCAGTGCACCTTGGATTGTAAAAATTATGATAAACAAATATTAAAATCTCTTAATTAAAAAATTAAAATCCCCTGATACTTACCTTTCCAACACTTAGTATTCGAAGTACAGTTTGTACCCTGTTGTGCCACAGTGTCTTCGGGCTTCCACACGTGTTCCCCGGTATCCGCATTAGTCCTCGTACCTCGAAAAAAAGTGTTATTGATATTATTCGTATTGGTAATACCTACCTTGCTTCTGTTCTAGAATTATCCGCGATCGACTCGCGTCCAGTTGTTAACAGCAACTTTTGGGGAAGAGTTAGTTGGAAGTATCGTCGTCAGCAGTAGTCAGTTGCTTCAGAAAGATCGATTAGCCGAATAGCTATGTCGCGCTTAACGGAAACATCAGGAATGGACCGAAGTGATACGTTTCCATACGTGATGTTAGAGACACCTTCGTATACATTACGTGCGATAGTCGATATCCGCGCGGAGTGCTCACTGATTAGCCGTGCGGAATTAAAACGGTTGGATAAAAACGACTACGAGAGGTACGAACTGGAAGAAAGCGAAACTATTTGCACATATGATGGAAAGATGTGCGAAGTTAAACTACAAGCCAGAGTGCGTGTGAATGTCTTTGGAAGGCGCGTAAAAATCGAATTCCTAATTGTTGAAGCCGATATGGTTGTAATTGGTTTGGACGTACTCACGACCTGGGGTGCTATCATAGACTTAAAAGATGATGAAATCGCTTTAACGGCCTTTAAGGTGTATGTGAAGAACGGCCAGCGTCAATTCGTTCCGCAGAAGCTATCGGGTATCTCTCGTATCTGTCAGCCAATGGGGCGTCCAGAACGGAAAGATAGATCATCTAAGAAAAGAAAGCACGGCGAAGCAACCCCTACGTCCCCTACGTCCTCTGCGTCCTCTGCGTCCTCTACGTCCTCTACATCTTCTGAAGACGAAGAGACGACATCACAATCAGGACATGAGTTCATACAGAAAATGAGAGAATTGGTAGATGAGACAGAAGCGTGGGAACGTATTATCTTTGAGATGATGTGTAAGAGGATCAAGTTAATGCAGGAGTTCGTAGCACTAGAAGATAAAAGTTATGAAGATTGGGTGGACATCGAAAATAGATTTCTGCGCGCAACAGGAATGAAGAAGGGGAAACAACCAGTGGAGAAAAAGGAAGAGGGCAATAACCCCGTTGCGAAGGAACCACAACCAACACCACCCGCGGATACCAAGAATAAGGAGAAGGGCGACGACAAACAAAAGCCAAAGGTGATCATGATTGAGGATGTACTATCGAGAATACTTAGCGATGGACAGGGAAACGTTCCAATACGTAGCAATGCACAGGGAAACATTCAAATACGTAGTGATGCACAGGGAAACAATCCAATACGTAGCGATGCACAGGGAAACAATCCAATACGTAGCGATGCACAGGGAAACAATCCAATACGTAGCGATGGACAGGGAAACATTCAAATACGTAGTGATGCACAGGGAAACAATCCAATACGTAGCGATGCACAGGGAAACAATCCAATACGTAGCGATGCACAGGGAAACAATCCAATACGTATCAGTCCTATTATAAAAACGCAACTACCTTCGACTTCCGCTGTTTTGCCTATGGGGAAAGATGAGGAGGAAAAGTCCATGAAGAAATTCGTGGATAAAACTCAATAAAAAGGACCGCGAGTTACTACTGCCAAAGAAGACCCGAAGCAGAGCAAAAGGGATACACTTGTTCTGATCGACGCGTCAAACGATGCAATTGCAATGATTGGGTCGACGTTGAAAGCGATGATGACCATGAGGCTTGGGAGCTCCCAAGAAGATTCAATGGTCGTTTCTTGCACAGACCTTATTGATGCCGTTGTTGATGCAGATTGAAGAACCAGGTTCCCAATGTAACCAGACCGCATTGCGAGCAGTAGAACCAATCATGAACCCGGAACAGGCAGTGGACAATTGATCATCTTTTGTATTAGTACAATAGAAACATATAAGTTCAGCCTGGATTATAAATAATACAATAAACATTTAGCGTGTCCTATGAGTAGTGGTAATCATTTAAAATCCCCTGATACTTATATTTCCCACATCTGGAGGAATAGGAATATGAATATCAAACATTAATTTTGTTTTCCTTAGGAGAGCGTTGCATTTAATTTGAGCTTTATTTCGTGTTGAAAAATGTCTAAGGATAGCGAAGAATAGCGAAGGAAACATTTCAAAGAAGAATATAGTTGTGATTTAACGAATTATATGTACAACGGACTTATGCGTAGAATATTAGTAATTGTGGAAATCTGTAAATCAAACATTAATCAGGACAACGGAGCTGGGGTGTCTGGTTTTCATGATAGCTTATATTTTCCATAGGGTCCTAGAAAGTAATTATGTAAAGTTTTGTCCAGATGGGTTTAAGGTTTAAGAGTTAATAGAAAATTTGTTATCTAACTGTATTTTACATTTTATATTTTTTAATACAATGAAATATCTATTTCTTTTAATTGCTGTATGATTCGTTAGTAATGAGGATGAAGTTTTGTGAGCAAAAAAAGTAAAAGAAGATAAATGCTAAAGCCTTGTGTTCATGATCAAATAAGTTGGACCGACAAGTTATTTGACAATTTATTTAGAACTAAAAAGTACTTATTTGATGAATATGTATGGATATTTTTTGATGAGTAATAGGGATTAAATCAAGGTGAGGGAGTGGAGTGTTCAGATTTCACAGTAGGCTATACTTTTTATAGGGTCCTGAAAAGAAACTATACAAAATTTTATCCAGGACGATTAAAGACTTTAGAAGTAAATAAGAAGCATAATAATAAAACGCATTAATAGTTTATTGCTCGAAATAAATAACTCAGTTGTCACCGTTTTGGTGCCTTTTTATTCCTCCAATTTGTCCGGATCAGAGTACCTATAGCGAACTCAGTTATATATAGATCCGGTGATTCCCCTTAATATTCGTTTAAAATTTCAAAATCGTGTTCAGTGAAGGAAGTCTCAAATCCAGGCAAACAAGTGAGCGTAAGACGTATCCAGAGAAACAGCTCGAGAGTCTTGCTGTGAAAAAGATAAAGAAATAGCCGTCAATTCTTTCAAAAGAAGCAAATTTCAACAATTTGAAGACTGTGTTTCCTTAGCCGAAAAAAATAGAAGAGGATTAAAATCCCGTCCATACTTACGAGAGGTCTAGGAATAGGAATAGCATACCTATATTTTTTCACTGTTAACTACAAAGGTATGATTTTGCCAGAAATATAAAAATTATTGAGAGTTGGATTGGCTCTTATAGATTCGAAACATCCTTGCACAAAGACATTATCCCTTGTCTAAATAATTTGAATTATTTTTACCGCAGATCTAACATATAACATATCTAATTGACCATGGCTGATAGTAAGCTTGCTGAACTGGACCAACTGAAAACCAGGGCTTCCAAAGTGTCCCAGAGAGTCCAATGTTTTGCATCTACATCTCCTTTCCCTAGTAGTCTGGACTGGAGAGATGATCAATTAGTAGATGATAAATTGGGCAAAAGACTCTATGACATTACTGAGAAAACAACATGCTATCTGGACATTTTATACAGATTCTGGTACTTCTACATGTCAGGATTGGTTCCAGAGAATTTTACTGTGTTTGAGATAATAGTGGACCCACTATTAATTTTTTTTTAAATGGATGACAAAATAGGAAGTTATAAGACAATATGGGCCAAAACGGACCTAACTGTTGTAGATGAAGAAGCCATTTACGTTCCTAGTCTGGTGTCCTTTGACAAGTTTACTAAGTGGGACAATATCAAAAGCTCAACTATCTTCCACAAGTTTATTTCAGCAAAGCTAGATGCATTTGCCTTTATTGCCCTAGATCTAAGGCCTTTAGAAGAAGATGTTTTACTCACCAAATTCACTGCTTATTTATCTTTAACTTTCTTTCGCGGACTAATTAAGAACAATACTCAACTAAGGGACTCCTTTCTTGAAGCTCAATATAAGAAAAATATTGCGCTGCTCATAGGGGATGAATATTGCTTTAATTATGAACCTCCTTGTACACTGTGCATACAGAATGTACTTACAGGCCTTTCTACAGATGTTTGGCAATTTAAGGAGATCTTTGCTCGTCTTGTTGGCAATTATGTGAGGAGAAAGAGAGAAGGAGTGGAAAATGCCAACACCTGTTCAGTATTGGAAGCTTCAGTACTCAATGACACTGCAGGATATGGCATTGAAATGATGTTTATGTTAAGATCTGCAACTCGTCATTTGGGATGTGGATGGCTTGATATATTTAATAGAACTAACATTTTACAGCTAAAACAGGGATGGCAACGAATCATAGACTTTCTCGAGCGATACTGTGAGGAGGGAAAAATCCAGTATGGATACCCGTGGGCCCGCATAATCAATGATGGATTTCTCAAGGAATATTCTCCGAAAAAAAATTTGCCAATATGCGCCATGCTAGCCGGAATTTTTTCGGATGATTATGATGAAATTTGGGGAGAGGAATGGATAAAGATCCATCGACATGAGGTGGCCTCTTGGATAGATGTAGGCCGTGCTGCAGCTGCCCAAATTTTGAATCTCAATAAGCACGAGGTTTTGAATAAAAACGTCGAAGAACTATTAGCAATGACTTTAGCTAAAGGTCCTGCAAACATGAAACACATGGAGAAATTAGCGGCTGGTGATTTAACAGAAATAAAAGCGAGAAAAGACATAATGGATGTCCAATCTTGTTCTCCCAGCTGCGAATTATCAGAACCATCAACTTCCCTACAATCAATGAGCACATACAAAGCCGTGATTCAATCCGAGGGAAGCATTTATGCTCGTAAAGCTAAAGCCATTAAATTCCTCATGACAGCGCAAGATGCCGCTAAAACTGACGAACATTTAGTTTTTTGGGAGAATAATAGCGATGAAGTCGAAGAGTTGTTAAGCACTGAATCTTCAAGGCTGTATGAACTGTTCCTCAAAGGTTTAAAAATCGGACCTGAATGTGCCACTTTGGTGCTTGCAGCTTCGTCTGAGGGACAAACAGTTGCTCATAAAAACGTAACAAAATTGGCAGATAAGGTCGAGATTCTATCCCATAATATGGATCACTTGAAACAGTTAGACAAGCCACACACAACAAACAACATCAAGACAAACAAAAAATATATTGCCTACTAGGCCAGCTAGATGGATTTATTTTCTACTGTATCTTCTTAAGAATTATGGTCTTTGTGGAATCAGTCTTCCTATTAGACATGCCTTACCAAGTTAACCAATAGATTCATTTATCATCCAGTGCCTACATACTAAGACTTCATTTATCTATTTTTTTTATGAGCTTTGCAACATTATTGTATTGTTCCAGATTTTCAAATGTTTTTTGTTAAATTTAGAAATTATTCGACTTATTCTTATCAGATTTTTTAATACTTATCTTCAACATTTTTGAATGTATCGTAAATAAATGATAATTACTTGCAAAAATGGTGGCTTTTAAGTATGTGTTTATTTTTGCCGACACAGTTATGGCAAGAAGAAAACTTCTCTTTAGTCATTTCGTTACACGGGGAATTTGTATAGATTTTTTAGAAAATATCCATTTACATTTGGAACCGCAGACAGAGGCGAAATTCTTTTAGGCTTCCTTTTTCAATTTTTGGGGGATGCGAGCACGGTGAATTAACAACGCTGAAATTCCTGCAAACGAGTAATGTTCAAATCATACGATTTCAGGCTGGGACGATCGGTGAGTTTGTACAAAAAAAAACAGCTTCTAGAAATACTTCCTCTTATGTCTATGTTGTTTTCATCGTACAAACTTGTATTCACTAAATTCAAATTGTATACGTAATCATATCAATTGACTTTTAATAACTCTCATCACGAAATCTTCGGTAGTATAGTGTTCGTATATTTCTGTTGGGGAAGTTGAATAATTAACTGTGGCAGAAGTTCTACTTTCTTCTTTTATCCGAACCTAAATTTTTCTTCTGGTGTTAACACATTTAACGTTATAAGTACAATTGTCGTAATTCATCGGATCGCTCACAACAATAAACTCGTGAAATTGTACTTTGCTTGTAAATCAATGACTCTATGTCGTGACCAATTTCGTTTCTTTATTTACTTCTTTATTCGCACTAGTTGCTTTGATGTAATCGTTTATCATCAATTCAATTATTTAACAATTGTTCAAGTATTATTTGATTACGTCGCCAACGTTTTTATTTTTACCTCGATATCCTCTTTCTCAAATTTTATAAATCCCTTCTATTTCCAAGATCTTTAATTTATATCCTAACATTGTCATTTTATTTACCTAATGAAAGCATTGAATAATTTTGCCTGTTCTCCATAGTATGAAAATAAGGAATTTATTTCTTTCTGTACACCCTTACTGCAAACATAACAGTCTTTTTGATTTACACATTTCTATATCTCTTATCTATATCCACACATGTTTATATACATTATATATTATTTTCCATAGGGTCCTAGAAAGTAATTACGCAAAGCTTTGTCCAGATGGGTCTAAGGTTTAAGAGTTAATAGGAAATTTGTTATCTAACTCTATTTTACAATTTATATTTTTTAATACAATGGTAGAAGAATATATAGAAGAATACATAGGTGTCTATTTCTTTTAATTGCTGTATAATTCGTTAGTAATGAGAATAAAGTTTTGTGAGCAAAAAAAGTAAAAAAAGATAAATGATAAAGCCTTGGGTCCATGATCAAATAAGTTGGACCGACAATTTATTTTAAAATTTACTTAGAACTAAAAAGTGCTTATTCAATGAGTAATAAGGATTAAATCAAGGTGAGGGAGTGGAATGTTCAGATTTCACAGTAGTCTATACTTTTTATAGGGTCCTGGAAAGAAAGTATACAAAATTTTATCTAGGACGATCAAAGACTTTAGAAGTAAATAAGAAGCATAATAATAAAACGCATTAATAGTTTATTTCTCGAAATAAATAACTCAATTGTCACCATTTTAGTACTATTTTGTTCCTCCAATTTGTCCGGATCAGAGTACCTATAGCGAAGCCAGTTATATATAGGTCCAGTGATTCCCGTTAATATTCGTTTAAAATTTCAAAATTGTATTCAGTGCAGGAAGTCTCAAACTCAGGTAAACAAACCGTAAGACCGTAAGACGTATCAAGAGAAACGTGCTCGAGAGTCTTGCTGTGAAAAAGGTAAGGAAATAAACCGTACGTTTTTTCAAAGGAAGCAAATTTCAACAATTTGGGTACTGTGTTTCCTTAGCCGAAAATAGAAGAGAATTAAAACCCCGTCCATCATTACAGGAGGTGTTGGAATAGGAATAGCAGACCTATATTTTTTCACTGTTAACTACAAAGGTATGATTTTATCAGAAATATACAAATTATTGAAAGTTGGATTGGCTCTTATAGAATCGAAACATCCTTGCACAAAGACATTATCCCTTGCTTAAATAATTTGAATTATTTTTACCGCAGATCTAACATATAACGTATCTAATTGACCATGGCTGATAGTGAGCTCGCTGAACTGGACCAGCTGAAAGCCAGGGCCTCCAAAGTATCCGAGAGAGTCCAATGTTTTGCATCTACATCTCCTTCCCCTAGTAGTCTGGACTGGGAAGATGATCTATTAACAGATGATAGCTTGGACAAAAAAATCTATGACATTACTAAGGAAAGAACAGGCTATTTGGACATTTTACACAGATTCTGGTACTTCTATCTGTCAGGATTGACTCAGAAGGGTTTTACTGTATTTGAGACAATAGTGGACCCACTATTAATTTTTGTTGAAATCGATGACAAAATAGGAGTGTATAAGACAATATGGGCCGAAACGGACCTAACTGATGTAGAAGAGGAAGCCATTTACGTTCCTAGACTGGTGTCCTTTGACGAGTTTATTAAGTGGGACAATATCAAAAGCTCAACTATCTTCCACAAGTTTATTTCAGCAAAGCTTGACACGCTTGATCCAATGGAAGGTTATTTAGAAGACAAAGAAGAAGAAGAAGTTTTACTCAGCAAATTCACTGCTTATTTATCTTTAACTTTCTTTCGCGGACTAATTAAGAACAAAACTCAACTAAGGGACTCCTTTCTTGAAGCTCAATATAAGAAAAATATTGCGCTGCTCATAGGGGATGAATACTGCTTTAATTATGAACCTCCTTGTACACTGTGCATACAGAATGTACTTACAGGCCTTTCTACAGATGTTTGGCAATTTAAGGAGATCTTTGCTCGTCTTGTTGGCAATTATGTGAGGAGAAAGAGAGAAGGAGTGGAAAATGCTAACACCTGTTCAGTATTGGAAGCTTCAGTACTCAATGACACTGCAGGATATGGGATTGAAATGATGTATTTGTTAACATCTGCAACTCGATATTTGGCATGTGGGTGGTTCGATATATTTAATAGAACTAACATTTTACAGCTAAAACAGGGATGGCAACGAATCATAGACTTCCTCGAGCGATACTGTGAGGAGGGAAAAATCCAGTATGGATACCCGTGGGCCCGCATAATCAATGATGGATTTCTCAAGGAATATTCTCCGAAAAAGAATTTGCCAATATGCGCCATGCTAGCCGGAATTTTCTCGGATGATTATGATGAAATTTGGGGAGAGAAATGGATAAAGATCCATCGACATGAGGTGGCCTCTTGGATAGATGTAGGCCGTGCTGCAGCTGCTCAAATTTTGAATCTGGAAAATGATATTCAAGGCAATACTAAAGCGCTAAGCACACTTCAAACACCCAGGGTCTACAGCGGTCCTGCTAATGGCCTAATTCAGAATGCGCCTGCAGGGCCCAATAATCACGAGGTTTTCAACAAAAACGTCGAAGAACCATCAGCAATGACTTCAGCTAAAGGACCTACAAACATGAAACACATGGAGAAATTAGCGGTTGGTGATTTAACAGGAATAAGAGCGAGAAAAGACGTAATGGATGTCCAACCTTGTTCTCCTAGCTGCGAGTTATCAAAATCATTAACTTCCCTACAAGCAACGCACACATACAGAGCCGTGATCCAATCCGAGGGAAGCATTTATGCTCGTAAAGCCAAAGCCATTAAATTCCTCATGACAACGCAAGATGCCACAAAAAGTGATGAGCATTTAATTTTTTGGGAGAATAATACCGATGACGTCGAAGAGTTGTTAGACATTGGTTCTTCAAGGCTATATGAACTGTTCCTCAAAGGTCTAAAAATCGGACCTGAATGTGCCGTTTTGGTACTTGCAGCTTTGTCTGAGGGACAAACAATTCAAAGAAAACTAAATGACGAGAATACTGTGTCTGTGCTCAGAAAACCGAATCAAACAATTAAAAAAATAGTAAGTGACGAGAATGCTGTGTCTGAGCTAAGAAAACTGGAGCAAACAATTCAAAGAAAAGTAAGTGACGACAACACTGTGCCTGAGCTAAGAAAAACGGGGCAAACAACTCAAAGCAAACGAAGTGACGAGAATATTGTGTCCGAGCTAAGAAAACTGGAGCAAACGATTCAAAGAAAAGTAAGTGACGAGAATACTGTGTCTGAACTAGGAAAAACGGGGCAAACAACTCAAAGCAAACGAAGTGACGAGAATACTGTGTCTGAGCTAAGAAAAACGGGGCAAACAACTCAAAGCAAACGAAGTGACGAGAATACTGCGTCCGAGCTAAGAAAAGTATTAGAATCAGACAAGATGTATTACAAACAGTTTGTATCAAAAGCAGCACCTCGTAAAGAAGTAGCACCATTTTTCTAATGAGATCGAGAATATATCCAATACTGTGGATCACTTGGAAAGGTTTCAATCTTATCACTGGTAGACCAGTTAGATGGACTTATTTTCTTCTTCTCTATGTCTTTGTAGAATCAGTCTTCCTATTAGACATGCCTTACCTACTTAACCGATGGATTCATTTATCACCCAGTACCTGCTTAGTAAGGCTCGATTTACCTATTTTTTTATGAGCTTTGCAACATTATTGTATAGTTCCAGATTTTCAAATGTTTTTTGTTAAATTTGCAAGTAATTCGACTTATTCTTATCAGATTTTTTAATACTTATCTTCAACATTTTTGAATGTATCGTAAATAAATAATAATTACTTGCAAAAAGGGTGGCTTTTAAGTATGTGTTTATTTTTGCCGACGCAATTATGGCAAGAAGAAACTTAGTCATTTCGTTATTCGGTGGATTTGTACAAATTTTTTAGAAAATTCCATTTACATTTGGATCTGCAAATAGGGGCGAATTACACGAATATTACTGACATTATTCTTCAGTTTTTAGCGGACCTTATACGATCAGTAATACTGTCATTATTTTAGCTCAGTATTTTGCTCATTTCGTTTGAGTGAACATGGATAATGAGAAAATAACTTGCTTAGCCATAATAATATAATTGCTAATAATGAGGTTGTTTTTCTTAGGTCTAAAATTGTGCCCCCTTTTTTTTAATGATTCTGCATCAACAATAGTTATTCTAGTAACTCGTATGCTTCGTTCAATAAAAGTACTTTTGTAATTTCTTGATAAAATTTTTAATTTGTCGTTAAAAATATACATCAAATGGTTGGCACACAGGAGGCAATTTTGGGGGTATTATTTTTATTGTACAAATGTTTTCCCCTATTTCCTTTGAAAAGACGTTATCGTAAATAGCGGAATTTGTTGGTCCCCGTCCATAAATCAATTAGCAATAAAAAACTTTCAGTTCTAACATAAACTTATTTAAAAATCTACATACAACTTAAAGTACTCATACATTAATGTACTCAAACATACTATAAATACAATCGGTAATAGTCATCCTGATAAATTAATAGAATATTGTGCTCTATACAACCGCACTATTCTTTACGAACTTAATTAAAAGTGTATTACTCGTTCCGAAATTACAATTGTACAGCAGGGTTTCCCAAACCATGTTCCAAAAATTACAATTTGGAAAGATTTTATACACTACAACACATTTAAAGATCTTCTACATCAAAGTCATTAAGTGCTTTATTTATTCATATTTTTATGTCTATATTGTATTATAGTTTTATATTTAAAAATAATTACTAAATAAATAATGTGTTTTAATAATATTTTCCTTTAATTTTTAATAATAGGAATCACCCAACGTAGAAAATAAACTAAGTGTTCCGTTAAAATTTCCGGGTTTGCCAAGTGTTTCATTGCTGGCAAACTTTGGGATACTCTGTTGCACAGTATTGCCTCTCATTTTCTGACAATGTGAGAGGGAGATAGTCGTCTAATTACCGAATCAGCCGAAACGAGCGAACCGTTGCTGAGAATGTAAACACTGAGGAGTCATTACAAGAAGGAAAAATTATTTTGTTTTATTTTTTAATGAATCATCAGGAAAGTATTATATCCAAATTATTAAGATTTTTGCGATTAAAACCATACCAAACACGACTATATTTGCATAATTTCGAGAAAAAGAAGAAAAACGAGGCACCAAAACCTCAAGAAAAGAGAAGAAATATAAGCGAGTATTTGGAAAATGCAAATATAATCATGTTTGATATCATTTTTATCGCTAAAACTTTAGCAATTTGGGTATAATACTTCCGAATGATTAAATAAAAAATAAAAGAAGTTATGTTTCCGTGTTCTGATGACTCTTGTTGTTTACATTCTTGGCGCTCGTTTTAGCGAATTCCAAGAAGTGGTGAAGATAAGTCGGAGAGATAAACAAAGGTAAAAATCGGTACACTGTGACAGGCAATAGTAATAGAAGAAACTTTTACTAAACACTTGAAGAGCCAGCTTAGATTTTATTTTATCAAAGGAATTCGGCCTCACATGTTTGTCGGATACTTCACTTTTCTAAATGTTTCAAAAATGAATAACATTGCACCAGGAAGCTCAAAACCGTTAAATTAGAAAAATCATGCTTCAATAAATTATTCCTCATACGTTTAAATAAATGTAAATAATCAAATAAGAAGAATATTTTTTGACCATTTCGCTCAAAATAAGGTCCATCGATTCATACTCTTTCTTCTGCTATGCTTTACTGTGTTTTTATAAATTCAGCTAGAGTATAGGAAATTTAACTTGCTTTTCTTAAAAAATTAAGGAATAATAACACCTAATTTGTATAAGAATACGTGGTATACGTAATATGAATATGTGGTATACGTAAGCATCAACTGAGTAAAGTTATATTAGAAAACTTAGGTCTAGTTGTATATCAGAAATATCGCTCGACAGCGAATTTTGGTTTCATTTCAGTATAATGTGGCAACAGCGTATCAATCTAATAAATTTGGCAACATTTGGCAACCACTATTAAAAGTGGTTAGACTGTAAAACTATTAAAAGTTGCGCTCGATCGCTACTCTTTTTTGACGATGTCGGTAATTCAGGTCTCATCCTTTACCTCATCGGTGCTATCACAAGTTCCTATTTATACGTTTAAGGATCCTATATTGTTGTATTGTTTTTAAGGCATTAATAAACGTATATTTAAAAAAAAAGATCGCGGTTCGATTTCCTCCGGAAAGATTATTTTTTATTATTTTGTTGGCTATAAAGCTGGAAATAATATTTATACACAGATACATATGAACTTAATAAAATGATCTATACTTTATAATAAAAATACTCCTTGTGTTTAATGTCAGGAAATTTTATTACATTTTTACATATTAAATATAAAAATGACGAACTCTCATACATATTTATTTATAGCAGATGGGATTGTAATACTTTTTTCAAGAAATTTGTGCGGTAACACTAATAATTTTTCAAATGCAAACCCTTCAATTTATTGTAATACAATATAAAAACAATAGACAAAACCATGAACAGAGATTGACTGTTTATAGACAAATAACGGGCGTAAATTTTTAATCAAAAAGAAGAAATAATTATACTAATGGTGGAATTGAAATTGTATTATAGCTAATTATTGCATGCGAATAGTGAGTAACAATAAATTAAGGAACAACGCAACAGAGAGAACAAAAGGAATGGAAAACTAAACGGTGCTTATAACATTGTGAAAATACGAAAAAACACATTCTGCCGCCCTGCGGATAATTATTACAAAATAAACCTAATACCGACGTACATTTCAAAAACTAGCTTAGTTTAATACTGGTTTACTAATTTTTTACTAGTGAACAATATCGATTTGTAAAAATGATATTTTTGTTTAAATGAAAATAGAGTATTGAATTTAAGTGATTTTCGTTCAATGTTTTCTTAACCATTGTTCTTTGAAAATAGTTGAAATTATTTTTACCAGGATTTTTAATAGTTCTTTTTCATAATTGAGAATGTTTTGTTAATCATTTTTGTGAATACAAACTCTGAAATAATTCCGGTTATTCGTACTACTTTTCTGAAGTCTTATTTTTGATAATACAGAATATTTTGTGAGTAATTATTCCTCTGGATGCAAATTTTCAAATAATTCGAATTATTCTTAGTACATTTTTTTATACTTATTTTTAAGATTTCTGAATATATTGTTAATAATAAATAATAATTATTCGCAAAGATGTAAGCCTTGAAATGATTATACTTATTTTTCTTCGTGCAATTTTGGCAAGAAGTGAACTTGTTCCTAGGAATTTCGTTACTCGGAAACTTTGCAGAGATTTTCCAGAAGATTTCGTAGTTCGGGGCCTTTGGATTTGCATAAATTGGCGAAAAGTCGTTTCTGTTTGGCTTCCTGCTCCAATTTATTTGAAATTTCGTGAGCACGGCGAGTTATTAAGGCTGGAATTCCTGCCAACCGAGCAGCGTTGAAACCGTAGGATTTTGGGCAGGCACCCTCGCTGAGTTTGTACAAAAAGGTCACAGTTTCCTGAGATACTTCCTCCTCCTCTTCAGTTTCCACCATGCAAGCCTGCGTTTACAACAGAAATTAAAATTATACAAGTTTTAAGCATTACAAAGAAAGATCACAGGTGGCAAATTGTTTTGATCAATTATTTTTGTACTTAAAAGTGGCATGAAAATTATGATAGCAAAGTTTAAAGTGTCAAAAGTGAAGATCGCAGTATGCAAATTGTTTGAATTCAATATTTCGGCATTTAAAATCGAAATTGAATTTGCTGTAATTGGTAAACAGTGACAAATTATTGAAGCGTTTACAATAGAAAGTGAAATTATAGAAACAAAGTTCCAAGCATGAAAAATAAAGATTGCAATGATCGAACTGTGGCAAATAAGTTATTGCTGCATTTAGAATTAGAATTGGAATTTTTACATGAATTTAAGGAAACAATTCTATCAATTTTCTATCAATTCTTAGTTCAACATCAATATTTAGTAACACGACGGTGTTGTACGGGGACTGTCTGTAATTATAATATCATACAGATCATGGATAAATTTAATTTGTAAAATGTTATTGTACAAAATAAATGATACGTTTTTGTTAACTTGAATGAATGTCTCATAATTGGAAAAAACAGCGAAAACAATCCCTTTATAAATACCTGAGATACGAAACAATGAAATCAGACACGGCTTTAGTGTATAAATATTTTTGTGAGTTAACGTGTGTTAAAAATGAGAAATAAAAAAACCTACCATATGGGCCAGCGTAACGTCTTGATTGCTTTTGAAATCCTCGACGAGGGAATGATAGTGCGTGGAAAAAACGGTTCGGCATTTTAATTTCGTAAGTGCATCGACTACTGCTGCTGCAATTGCTGTTCCGTCATAGGTCGACGTTCCACGGCCTGGAATTCAAAAAGTATTGCGAATCAATATTAATAGTAATTTGAGATAAGGAAGATATTTATAAAAATAGAATTTTCGCATTAACAAAAAACATAATGTAATTTTATATTTATTAATATTGAATTCTTGAAATAAAACAAATCAGTTATTTACAGTCATTTCTGCGTTTTTTTAAGTAAATTATCGCTCTATTCATTTGTTTATATAAATCTATCTATATAAACAGATAGCCAATATTTTTGTTTCATTACTTTTAATAAAGATCTTATGTTACAAATAACATAATTATAAATAAATTATGTCATTTATAATATTAAGTTCTGAATTTTTAACCATATATGTGAGTAGCCAAATTTTTTTGGGTTATTTAATTTGGGTCGTTTAAATTACCCTTTAATTAACTTCATTAAGTTTCGAATAAGGATGTTAAATCTTAATTATTATGTGGATAAGAATCGACTTACCCAATTCGTCGAGCAAAACGAGAGAATTAGGTGTGGCGTGTTGCAAAATCGCTGCAGTTTCTTTAAGTTCTACTAAGAAAGTACTTTGGCCAGCAATAATGTCGTCGTTTGCCCCTAATCGCGTGAAAATTCGATCCACCAACGACAAACGACAGGAACTCGCTGGTACAAGACTTCCCTGTAAAAAATAAATAAAACGGATGAATGAATTAATTGAAACGTAAATTATTCAGATAAAAGTGATTTTGTTTTTAATATTGAAACACAGTTTGCATTTTTCGTTGTTCAGAAATAATCTTGCCTTTTTCGTTATTTTAAATTTTTAAAAATAAAATATCAATAAGAAAATTTGACATTGAAATTATACGAAGATAAGTAATAAAAATACATGGATTGTATTATTTGTAGTGAAAAAATTGATAGAATTACGTACATGGAACTTATAATTCCCTTTTCATAAGAATACGAAGAACCATTTTTGTAACTGTATTCCTGATTCTAATTTGATAAATAATGTGAACATATTTTGAAAAACTCATGGTGTTACGTGCATTGAAATTTACAATAGCCTCTCATTTAAAACAGAAAAACAAAAATTAATTAAACGCTCTTTCTTGTTCGAAAATTTGATAGACAACTTGAAATGTACTGAAATAACTGTAAAATTACTGTAAAATTATAATTCTAGCTTCATTCGTCTCAATTTATAATTCCTTTCATTAAAATATGAAGAATAAAAATGCTTTCAATGACTTTTTCGTTTAAAAACTGGATACGTATTTTGAAAATTATCGAATTTAAACGATTTAAGGGTTGAATTGTGCAGCAATTTGACGTACAATTTGCGCCATAATTGTCAGGAGGCCAACTTGCCGCATGAGGGTCGATTTTCCGCCCATGTTTGGTCCAGTAAGAATTACCAGGGACGCAGTGTTTTCCGTCGCGAGCAAAGTGTCGTTGGGAATAAAATTATCCGACAAAATGCACGGGTGACGACCGTCTTTGATCTCGATGAATACCTACAAAAATAAAAATAAACGATAACAAATTAGACTGTACATTTTCCCATTTCAGTATTCGATAAATTAATATTAAATAAAATTTAAACCAACACAACATAAATTTCTATAACTGTTATTAAAATCATTATTAACATAATAATCATTCGCTTTAATCATGATTAGTATATGTTAAATTATTATAATATTAAATCATTATTAAGTAATTTTAATAATGATCTACATTATTTAATACGTCCTGCCAATACCTATAATTCAATTACTGATTAATAATTTACTATTATTACCTTTGACTGGTCAGTTTCATCGGAAATTTCCGGGACACAATTATCTCCCTTTCGAGCATATTCAGCGAGGGAAATTAAAACATCTAAAGTAGCAATTTTATAAACTGCTGTACTCCACATTTCGTATTTCTCGCTAAACTGTGCGAATATCCTTCTGTTGAGATCCTTTAACACTTTTTCCTGATGTTCCTCGGCGTTTGTTTGACGTGCCAGAAGTTCCTGAAATGTTAATAATTTCTTCTTAGATTGTGTTTGATTTTTTCATTATTACGGAAATGATAAAATAACAATCAATTAAGTTGACTACTTGCGGAGAAGTTGTTTAGAAATGATTTTAATAGTTTTTAGAAGAGAATAATAAAGAAATAAATATCCATGTTTTATAGGGAAATTGATATCTTATAAGGAAATGAAAAAGGGTTAAATATAAGCGATTAAAATATTGTAATAAGTTTATTTGGATGAAGAAATATTAAATTAATGATCTTATTATGTTTTAATTTCTGTATTCATTTTCCTACAGTTTTTATTTTTTTTCTATCGTGGATTTATTTATTTCTCTTCTCTAAAACCTCAAGTATAGTGTCAAGTTTAATATTTGTTATTTCAATACTATGACTAATTGTAGTTCATTATTGCACAATTTATTATTTCTGTGTCATTCGATTAATTTTTAATGACACATTTTATAGAACAATTTGAGCATTCTTCTTCAAACCATTTATATTATTTTTTGTTTTAATTATGATACAGTTCAAAAATGTTGTTCACGAGTTCTTTGCTTAAAATTTCTAATATATTATATTTTAAATTCCAATAATTAGTCTGAATATTTACATTTTGCTAATCAAATTAAAGAAAATACCATTGTATAAAAGAATTTTATGAAGTTTATAAATTTTCGCGACAAATACAATCAAACAATTCGTTGTAGTTTAATTTGACTACAAGTATACATAACTGATTAAATTGGGAAGATGACAAGAACATAGACAAATCAATTAATTGCATTAGAAAAAGTAATAAAATAATTAAATTGTAAGATGAAGATTGTGTGATTTTACGTACTTTTGCCTCAGCAGTGTAATAACGTTTAAATCCTTTCCTTTGCGACTGCAATTCATATCCAGATCCAACTTTCTTCACTTGTGACTCAGGAATTTCGATTTGATATCGTTTCTTGTCCGACCCATGAAACATTACTTTCACGCCGAAATGTTTCCTCTGCTTTTCCAAATATTCGTCCAAGTCTTTTTTAATGTCAGCCAATTCGATCAGCACGGAATCGTATTCGGAGTCGACACCGCGTTTTGGAACAATGTTACCCTGTTTTTTCGCTTCCTCGTGGTCAAAGGCAGTCTGAAAATTTAAAGGAAATTACTTAGTATTTCCATGTACACTTTTATGAAGCATCATGATGAAGTAATATTATTAACATAAAGTACATATAATATCAATAAAATGAACTAATATTAATATTAGTGCATCCTTATAATAGTAATATTAATATCGACTATGCATAATATCAAGTAATAAAGGTTTTAGGTTTTACTAACTAGATTTTCATCATTAATATTATTGATTAGTTTCGTGGGCGAAAAAGTGAAAAAAGTAAAAAACGAAGGAAAGAAAAAACGAAGGAAAAGTAAAAAAAGAAGATGCCAACGCTACACGGTGTTCCCAAGCGGTCACCCATCCAAGTACTGACCGTGCCCAATGCTGCTTAACTTCGGTGATCGGACGAGAACCGGTGCACTTCAGCATGGTATGAGCGTTCGCATTAATATAAGCTTCCTTTATCGCTGAAATCGTGTAGGGATAGTTGAACAAACTACTTTTTCAAATACGAACAAGATAGGACATGCAGAAAACGGTGGAAAGTTGGTCAATTCACAGCTACATTATTATTTGAAACAATAATTTGTTCAGCTATCCCTATACTATTTCTGCGATAAAGAAAGCTGATATTAATGCGAACGCTCATACCATGCTGAAATTCACCGGTTCTCGTCCGATCACCGAAGTTAAGCAGCATTGGGCACGGTCAGTACTTGGATGGGTGACCGCTTGGGAACACCGTGTAGCGTTGGCATCTTCTTTTTATTTTTTTACCAACGAATTGTATTCCTGTTGCTAATATCCTATACAGTGATTAAAAGAAAGTATATCTATACATTCTTTTGTCGCTACATTTAAAAAACATAAATGGAGTTGTCGCATTAGCACCACACAAACTACCAATGTATTTAATTTGTACATAAAATACATTGTGTTTATGTTCCCTATTAACTTCTAAACATTTTGTCCGGTTTGCACCAAATATTGCATAATTATCCTCCAAGACTTTGCGACAAGTGTAAGCTAGATTTTCATATTCCCACAAACGCTAATGTCCTAAATTTATTTTTCGTTCCTGAAGTATAATAAAAAAAGTATGGATAGCCCCCCTTAAATAATGAAGATGTATATCATGTGCCTTGATTCATTTTCTCTTCATTTACCTTGAAAAAGTTGAGACTTTCTTCCAATTCCGGAAATTCTCCATGTGGTTCGAATTTTGTGCAACGACATACAAGATTGCT
The DNA here is from genome assembly GCA_963989215.1 of Hedychridium roseum. Taxonomy (NCBI): domain Eukaryota; kingdom Metazoa; phylum Arthropoda; class Insecta; order Hymenoptera; family Chrysididae; genus Hedychridium; species Hedychridium roseum. The sequence goes on along the minus strand of OZ022321.1, from coordinate 4,014,294 downwards.
TTGAAAATCTGAAAGAATAAGAAAAAATAATTATCAGAATTAAAATTAAAAACAAACTCTTAACAAACTGTGTTAATGAAAAAGACTATAAATTAGTATTTGATATTCTATCATCCATTAATTATTGTATTTTATTAATTTAATCAGAAATTTGTTATAAATTATTTCTGTGATATAAAATTGTTTACCCTCAAAAAGTGCAATTATTTTCAGCATTTCTTCGAATCCGTTTAAAGTTGTTATAAAATCAACAATTTTCCTTTTTGAATAAGTTTGGCCTTCGAACATGATTGCCCGTCCATCCGGATGATTCCACATTTTCGCATGATTTCCTTGTGCATGTACCCTAAGGAAAATAGCAAACAAAATTGTTTTTATACATTTTTTTAACACGTCTATGTATATAAAAATAACAAAATAAAACATAAAAATTGACGATGATAAAATTAACGTGTAATACTTAATATTAAAATTCTAGGAAATATCTTTTACCTCCTATTTTCCGAGAAGTAAAATACATGCTACTGTCTAAGAAGCGATTCTTAATGAAAAATTAAGAATTTGCCTATTCAAATCTTTTCTGCGCCAGATTTTTTTTCTCAATAATTAACATTAATGAGAGGCTTAACATTCACTACATACTTAACTAATAATATAAATGCTTTTGTAATATCTTCTATTTTCCAAGAACTATAAGACACGATTATCACAAACTTATTTATAATTTCTTTATCAATTTTTGCATTTCCTAGAATCTCATAAATTTTCATGTAACTTTTAGAAAATTAGAAATATTTTCATGTGACACACATTTTTTAATAAACTGATAATTACTTACTTGCTTAACAGTCTCTCTAAATCAGGAAGACTGGATAACATGCTCCGAGCAGACTGAACAGCTTCACTTTTGTCTATTAATTCCAAGATAGCATCTTGTCGCTCTTTTATCACATCTTTACGACAAGATGGTCTGCAAACCCATTCTCGAAGCAATCTGCATTCGTAAAGAATAATGTAATGACCTCAGACTGTAGTATAAGAACTTAATGAAATAATTCCGTAATTAAACAAGAAGATAAGAAATTAAGCAAGAAAATTAAACAAAAGAATATTAACATAAATTTAAAGAAATAGAGACATTTACGAAGGACAGTATTTAACAATTAAAAGTAAATAAACATTATACAGGGTGGAAAATTAATGGTATTACAAGCTAGTATTTCAAAATCTGAAGAAAATATGAAATTTTCATTTTTTAGCGGCCATTCACTGACTTTACTTTAGGATTGGTATAAAAATCAACAACTGATTTTCCATAAAATAAACGATTAAATGTAACAAATTATAATGTTAATCGTTATATTTGCGTCGTAATGTGTTTTCCTTATTTTTGATCTTCACTTTGTAAAATATTCTTTTAAGTATTTAGAAGTACTTTGATAATGGATAAACTAATTCTCCTTAAAGCGAACAAAGAAATGTAATTAAAAAATCGTTAACTCTTTTAATTGCAATGCAGCGTTTTTCACAAATTTTTTATGTTTAAAATCGTACCTTTTGCCAAACGCTGTGCAACAATAATCCAAAGTTTTTATAAGGGAACCGTCACCCAGGATTCGTAAATTGCTAAGCGTCACAGCATCTAATACCTAATTTTTTACACAAATATATTATTAGTATGCATATTAAAAAAATAGTATAATAATATAATTTTCATGGATTTATTATAAATATAATTAATTCAATCCAGGTTGGAATTTAATGAAAGAAATACAAGCTGGTTAATTGACAACAAATTATTTTCAAATTGTTTAAAATTGTTTGTCTACGTTTGTTCAGAATATAATAAATATGTTTATCATCATCATTTTGCAACATTCTTAATGTAAAAAAATTGTGATGTTTATGCAAGCTTTATATTGAAAAATTATAGTGTTTTATAGAATTATAAAAGTACAAATTACTATAATTAGTTATGTAGAATAATTAGAAGAATATCAAATCCTGTAAAATGCATATAATTGCACAAAATTGTATAAGATATTCAATTGTGTAAAACTACCCCAAAATGTATATAATTATGTAAAAGCAATCTAACATTGCATCACATTCTGTAAAATGTATAAAACTGAATAAAAATCTTCAGTATTCTATAAATTGTATAAAATTCTGTAGGAAATACATACTTGATATTAATCCGTAACTTACCATGTTGTTCGCAAATCTTGTTTCTGTTTTTTCGCTCGAAGCATCGGGCGGAATATAAGTTTTAAATCGTCCTTGCGCCAATAATTGTTGGTCTAGTAGATAATCTTTAAGTAGGTAAACACAGCCGCCAAGAGCGTTCACAGCTAATTCCTTGTCGTCCGCTGGAGAAAGACCTAAACTGTCACCTGATTACAACAAAATGATTATTAATCATTAATTCATTTACAGGACAAAGTTAAGAAAATATTGATAATCAATTTATTATTTATAGATCGTAGTTTTTCCTGAATTTAAGTAGTACAATCTCATGAATTTAAAAATTGGCAAATGTTTTTTATTTTAATGACCACATATTATTAATTAATGATTAACAATTAGGTCCTCATTAACAATCAGTTCCTTATTACAAGTATATTTAAAAGAAAATAATTCATTTGTTTACGTGCGTTGTTAATGGCCTTTTACTTCATACTTTTATGTAGTTTCAGTTAAAACTTTTTCGTGTATCTAAACAGTAAATTATGCAATTTTTTGCATCGTTTAATATCATTTGTTTACCTTCGTTCAAATATGGTTGTAGACCCTTTGGCCAGGAGAAGTTGGAATCGGATTCGGACTTGAAATAATCACCTTCATGCAATTTCTGTGAAAAAAAAACAAATAAAAGAAGTCCTAGTCTGTCTACTCATTTCATTACAGATTTCGTTACTTATCGTCCTTCATTTTATTATATTACTAGCTTAAACTACTTCACCAAGGGTTTTATATTTGGAATATCAGCATTTGCGGAAATGGGAAAATCAAACGATAATTCAAGGAGATGGCGTATACAGGTTTTACGGTAGCTTACATTTTCCACAGGATTTTAGAACATAACTACGCAAAGTTTGGTCTATATGGGTCAAAGAGTTTAAGAGTTAATAAAGAGCATACGGATAGTCTATTTACTACCAGTTTATCAAATAAATTAGTAGTTTATATGGCGTTAATGCGACAATTATATTTTTGAAATGTAACGATAAAAAAATGTATACGTCTATTTTCTTTTAGTGGCTATATAACATATTAGTAATAAGAATTATATTTTGTGAGCAAAAAAGTAAAAAGAAGATGCCAACGCTACACGGTGTTCCCAAGCGGTCACCCATCCAAGTACTGACCGTGCCCAATGCTGCTTAACTTCGGTGATCGGACGAGAACCGGTGCATTTCAGCATGGTATGAGCGTTCGCGTTAATATCAGCTTTCTTTATCACTGAAATAATCTAGGGATAGTTGAACAAATTACTTTTTCAAATAAGAACAAGACAGGACACGCAGAAAACCGTGGAAAATTGGTCAAGTCACAGCTACATTATTATTTGAAACAATAGTTTGTTCAACTATCCCTATACTATTTCTGCGATAAAGAAAGTTAATATTAATGCGAACGCTCATACCATGCTGAAATGCACCGGTTCTCGTCCGATCACCGAAGTTAAGCAGCATTGGGCACGGTCAGTACTTGGATGGGTGACCGCTTGGGAACACCGTGTAGCGTTGGCATCTTCTTTTTACTTTTTTGCTCACAAAATATAATTCTTATTACTAATATGTTATATAGCCACTAAAAGAAAATAGACGTATACATTTTTTTATCGTTACAATGCAAAAATATAAATGGGGTTGTCGCATTAACGTCATACAAAATACCAAGTCATTTTATGTTTATATAAAATAGATAATACGTATGTTCCCTATTAACTCTTAAACCCTGTAATGGATTTGGACAAAATTTGGATGGCGCTTTACATGGCAATTTCTATGGCGCTATTGCCTCAACTACATTTATGTTTTTTAAAATGTAACTATTAAAAATACATACACACATTTTTGAATTACTATGTACACATTAGCCTTTATAGATAACCATCGGGTGTTGTCTAGGCTTTTTGTATGCACAACATTAGCATTTGTGGAAATATGAAAATCAAATATTAAATCAGGGTTAGGGAACGGGGTGTCCAGGTTGCATAGTAACTTATATTTTCCGTAGGATCCTAGAAAGTAACTATGCAAAATTGTGTCCAGATCGGTCAAAGGTTTAAGAGTTAATAAGGTTACCTACATCTACTTTATCCATTTAAAACGCAATGGTAGTTTATATGGGGCTAATGCGACAACTACATTTATATTCTTTAAATGTAACGATAAAATAAAAGAATGTATAGATATACTTTCTTTTAATCACTGTATAGGATATTAGCAATTGGAACACAATCCGTGGGCAAAAAAATAAAAAGAAGATGCCAACGCTACACGGTGTTCCCAAGCGGTCACCCATCCAAGTACTGACCGTGCCCAATGCTGCTTAACTTCGGTGATCGGACGAGAACCGGTGCATTTCAGCATGGTATGAGCGTTCGCGTTAATATTAGCTTTCTTCATCGCTGAAATAATATAGGCATGGTTGAACAAACTATATTCTTTAAAATAAGAATGTAGTTGTGATTCGACCAATTTTCCATTATTTTCTACCTGTCCTACCTTTTTTTATGTGAAAAGGTAGTTTGTTCAATTACTTACAAATTTTCTTCAACAATAAAGACAGTTCATATTACCGCTAACGCTCATACCATGCTGTAATGCACCGGTTCTCGTCCGATCACCGAAGTTAAGCAGCATTGGGCACGGTCAGTACTTGGATGGGTGACCGCTTGGGAACACCGTGTAGCGTTGGCATTATTCTTTTTACTTTTTTCGCCTTGGAAACTTAATTCCTGGCGCTAATGTGTATACAGCATTTAAGAAAATATGTGTATGTATATATATTTTTAATCGTGACGTTTAAAAAAATGTAGTTGAAGCAATAGCGCCATACAAACTACTAATATAGTTTATATGTATACAAAATAGACTGTCTATATATTCTCTATTCACTCTTAAACCTTTTGACCCATTTGGCCTAAATGTTGCATAGTTATTCCCATAAGATTCTGCGGAAAATATAGACTACCATGAAATCTGAATCAAATCTTGATTTATTGTTCGCTTTGCCCATTTCTACAAATGTCAATGCTCTAGTAAAATTTAGTCCAGATCGCTCAAAGCATTTAAGAGTTAATACGTACAAACTGTCAGTTTTATATGTGAATATTATTATTGCCTGATTATTATTGCATAGGGAAGAAAACGAATGGTGTTAGAAGCTAACATTCTTGAAATTAAAAATCAAAGTGTTCTTGAAATAATTAATGAATTCAATTAAAAAAAGTGAATCTCTTTAAATAATGCTAAGTCAGTAGAAAATGATAATTTCATAATTCCGCCTGTTTCAGAAATATTAGTTGGTAACACCAATAATTTTTCAGCCTATACATACTTACTGTCTTTATTTAAAGATAGAATGTATTACTTGATATTTTGGTTTTGCTATATTATTTACCTTTAAAGTGGTATTCGCTGACCAAAACTGAGTTTCATGTTGCAAAGGTTCCTTAATTGACGATCTCATTAAACTATTTAGTATTTGCAAAGTGTTCTTCGACAAATTCCCTCGTTCATATACAATCTGAAATGAATAAAAATTTTCCACTAATCCATAATACACTTTCAAAAACTCTAAGATACAGAAAGAAAATGTAATTTCAATTACACACACTTTGATATAAAATTGTAAGTTTATTATTATACGTATAAATATCTTTTCTATCAATTTGAGAAAATTGCAGATCTACTTTTATTCAACTTTTTATTCAACTATGATTAAACAATTTTATGTTTGTAATGACATCCATTTAAAATTCGAAACGTACTCAGCTGTGTAAATACTTTAAAATTAATATACGAAAAGAGGGCTTTAATATCCTGAACTTACTTGTACTGGTGGATAATGACTTAGCAGAGTAAGTAATCTGGAATTACAATGATCGTCTTCGAACTGGCCAAGATAAAACTCTCCGATCGTAGTGTCGAGGAAGCAAGCTCCGAAGGATCCGTGTTTTTCTACCAGCGATAATAAATAATTTGAATTCGGAGTAGCTGCTTCGACATCAAGAGGAGTGTATACTCTCGTCCCCTTTGTGCTTATTTGACAAATTTCTCTCTTTACCACTTTATCAAACTTCGTTGACTTGGCCACTGAAATATGTAATACAAAATAATCAAATAAACTAATAATATGATCAAGAAAATAATCGACAAAACGTTATTTCATTAAATTAGTTGAAGTAAAAATGAGGAAATTGTTTTCCTTACCAACAATGTTAATGAAATTTTTAGACTGTAAATATAAAAATTAAAATTGATCAAATCGAATGAGATTTGCAGGACATGCATAACACGATGGACTCTACAAAACGTACATTTCAGATTTTTGTAATAGAGGCTACAAAAAAAGTTGAAAAAAATGCATTTTACGAATTTCATTGTAATTTTGTAACTTTTGAAAATTTCGAAAATCACTGAAAAGGTCAACAAGCAAACTATTTAAACTAACATCACTAAAAATTGTTTCCCGATATATTCATTCCTTAAAAAGTTATTCAACTAAAACATGGTCTTCAAATACTTTCGTGAGTCATTTTACGTAATTTGAATACGCACTTTTACTGACACGCTGGGCCATCATTTCCGGATTTTCAGTTTGTTCAACGCGAGCCACTTTATAGCCCCTTTCGATGAGACTCGCCGAATAACGACCGTATCCGATTTCCGGAAAACCAGAATGTGCGAATTCACCCTGCAAAACGAATAATAAATTATACTACTGAGTACAAAACGAAATTGTATTAACAATAACACGAATTGTCAAGTAATTGTCAACATTGTCATAACGTAATATTAAATAACTTTTTAAAATCTTTGTGAAAATTTAGAATCTTCAGAAAGTATTTCATAACAAACAAATTTGTGTTATAAGCCTAAAGGTAATGCGGACTTTAAAAATGTATAAAATCAGATACTGGGTATTTCAACTTAAGAATTATATTAACAATGATAAGAATTATCAATTAATTTTCTACAACGTTATAATTTAACGTCAAATATTTTTTTCTAATCTATGAGTATTTAGATTATTTATATGTTTTGTAAAAAAAATTGTATTACTGTTCTAAAATTAATGTATAAAAATGCACAATATCAAATTGAAACACGAACAGAATGTAAATTCGATCGTAATTTCTTAAGCTCAACAGTGCAAGAATGGCTTAATAATAAATATATCTATGTATATAATATTAAGTATTGTAAATGTAAAATTTACCCGCATAAACGTAAGACTTAATTCATTGACTCCAACCACTGCGTCCATATGGTACAATTCATAGAATTTTCCTAACTTGAAGAAAAGTACGCAATCGTAATGCTTGCTCTTCAATTCCCACCACTGCCTCATTGCCTATTAAAAAACCATAATTTAGAATTTAATGAAGAAAAATGATAGTCTTGCAAATAGACTTACAGAATTTTTAATAAAAATGTTAAACATGAATTTTAATTCATCATAAGAAAATTGGAATAATCAATTTTACATGGAAAATTAGAAACTGTTTCTTGCTTTTTTAGAATATTCTGTATTAAAATACCGAATATTTAAAATATATTCATGTAAATTTAAAGTAATATTCTTGTAAAAAAAATCCTTTTACGAAATATCCTGAAGTCACAAACGCGTACTTTTTTAATTATTTTAAATAACGTTAAAGGTATTAAGTTATAAATTGAAGAATAAACTTTACAGGTGTTTGGTCTTTCAAAAAATCTGGAGGAACGTAAAGTGTGCGGGGATCGTAATCCGGATCGTCTTTTGATCTGCGATTCCCATCCTTTATTTTTTCTGGCCGCAGGAAATCGTATTTCAAATGCGGCCAAGATTCCGTTGTAGAAGTAGCCGTTCCTTGATTTTGGCTCTGAATCGCAGGTTTTGATTCCTTTTTTTCCTAAAAATAAAATTACACGGTCTTCATTAAAAATATTCAAGTGTGCAAATATGCCAGAGTATTCAATCATATTAAGCAAAGATTAATATGTTATAAATATGAAAAATGGTAAAAGTTCATTAAATATATAGAATAAAAAACATTAAAGTGTAGATAAATGTACAGATAAAAAATATAAGATACATAAGTATAGCATACATTTATTGTGGATTATCAAATGAATAATCAATTTATATTATGAATTTGATACTCACTGATTTGAGACTTTTTGTTTCCCTTTTCTGTGACTGCTTTGTTGTCCCATTACTGGACTTTTTGCTTTTCTTCTGTAATTCAAAGATGTGTTAAGAATTTCTTCATATCTGTTTCACTAAAGAAATTGTAATATTTTACAGATTAAAATGTGATAAATTAAGCTGAAATAGCTGTATTAGGCAAAAAGAACTGACTTAATTTAAAGCGTAATAGTTTGGTTCTTTTGCGTAATTCAAAATGAAATTTGTAATCTCTTCATTTTACTAGAGAACTTATCCTACACAAATAAATCTGAAATAGCTGTATTTCAAACAATTATTTTGCTATTCTTTTAAAGTATCTAGTCAATTTAACAGAAACAATTATATTTCAAAAACTGAATTAAATTTTTAATATATTCTGATATCTTACCTTAGGTGTTTCTTCGTCACTTTCTGTTTCTGGTTCACTCTCAGTAACTCCTTCTGAGCCTGATTCTTCCTCCGTATCTTCTTGAGAGTCTATGGTACAATAATCGCCCAATGAAATAATCTGGCAAGTTAAAACAAAAAATAGATCATAATTCATGATTCGCACCAGGTTTAAAATCATCTCCAGAGTCTCCTGATTCCTCTTCATCGATAATCTTTTTCCATCTTTTAGCCTTCACGGACCCATCTTCCTCGTCTTCTTCTTCTTCGTCTTCGAGAGGTCTTTTTCTGTTTACCACAGCACGATTTTCTTTTCCTTTGCCTTTAGCTTTCCCTATGTAAAACAGTTTATTGTTTTGTAATTCATAGCTTAAATTTGGATTCGTTGTTATGTCAGTGGCAAAGTAATAAATTATACTGGCAATAAATAATAAGAATGGAAAGAAGAGTAAAATAATGCAAATAAAATAAGAATAATAGATGTATTTATGTCATTGTTTATGTATACTTTTGATATTCTGATATTCTGATTTATGAATATTTTGATATTCTGATATCTTTAAAAATATTTCCTGAATTTTTCAAATGTAACGTGAAAAATATAAATTGTTAACTTGTTCTTTAGCAAATATTAAGTTATATAAAACGTAGTTAATGTGCTGTGTCTTCTTTAAACAGGCGAAGTATTAAAAATCTGTTTAAGGAAAACCATTAATGTATATTTTAGTTTCATTTACAAACATGTATATCAATTTTCAAATAATTATTGTTAAATGTTTGATTCTTTGTTTTACTTTGTTCACTTTTAATCGGTTTATACTTATTTAAATAAAGACTTGCTATTGTCTGTCAATTGTCATTTTATTTAGCACATATTGATGAAAATTTACTTTATATAACATTTTGTGCTACAGAAATGTTGTACAACATGTCTATAAAAATAAATATTTATGAAAATAGTACTAATATGTAATAGTAATACATTTATTGGACCTGCATAAATTGATAAGGCAAATTAAGATCTTATGAACACATAACAACTTCAGCCTTTAAAAATCATCAACATCCTTAAGATTTTCAATAAACAAATTAAATCGTAAACTTGAGTAGATTAATTTGAATTTTTCATTTGTAACTTTTTATGTATTTAGTCTTTAATCATAATGATATTTTTGTGTGAGAAGTCAAATTTTAATAACTTAGATTTGTATAATAGTGTTAATGTGTTTAAATCGTAAAATGTCAAATAATCGATATAAAATGTGGATTCAATAAAGCTGTGAAATGATTATGAAAAATATAAAGGTTATGATGTGTTAATGTAAACGTTATTTAAGTAAATCGTTATTGTCATGGAATGTTTATTTTCTAAATGAATATATAAACACGAAACCTTTGTCCTTTTGTTCTCTCTTCGGTGTTTGAGGTGTTCGCGGTTTTCCATTTGGCGTCGTCGGTTTATCGTTTGTTTTACTGACATTCTTCGGTGACGTGAAATAATTGTACAGCGTATTCACTTTCGACATTATTTCACAGGAAATACGTGTAAGACAAATTTAAAGACAATATCTGTTGCACGTTTCACGTTGCTTTGTTCAGATCCAAACGCCAAGAAAACCCGGCATTAAATCGCGGCAAAAGTCGGACAAATCGGCTTTCCGAAATGCATCAAGAAATATATTTCCAATAGCAAAGCCTCGTTTTCACTGTGTCGAAATTTGAAAAAATCGATCATCAAAAGATATTGCGTTTCGATTATTCGAGATTATTAAGTATTTTTCTATAGCATAGATGCGTTTTCATTGTGTTAGAGAAAATCAATCATCAAATAATGTAATAATTCTTCAAGATTATTATTTTTCTATAGTGAAGTTTTTATTGTGTCGAAGTTTGAAAAATCGATTATCGATGAACATCGTATATCGATCGTTCGCGATATACTGATATCAATATCGAAATATCGACATAACCTATGCCATGGATATTTTACCTGTCACAGATAAATTCCCCGTTTCTCGTAGTTCTCGAACAATGTTTACAAAGGTACGACGAGATGGATGATTTCTATCAGGAAATCTGTCTGCGTACAGTCGTTCTGCTTGTTTGGCATTTTGAAGACACTCTCCATAGATTAATAACATATCGACTTTTTCTTCATTTGTAAAGTTCATTTTACTGAAGTGAACGATAATGCGACGTTGCTCAACAGTCTGAATGAACATCCAAAGAAAGTGGTCGATTGACCCCTATTGTGTCCGAATACTACATATTTTTAAGAAATCTCAACATTCCACTGTTATTCACATTGACTGATAATAAAATATTTGTTTTCAAGGATTATCACATTAAATATAAGCTGTAAATATAATTTTATTACATAGTAAGTAATGCTTTCGATTTGTTCTTCGTGAAAACAACCATGGAGGTTTAACCTTCAATGACTTTGAATAACTTGATCTTCAACGACTTCATTGACCTTCAATGATTGTTGTTCAGTACAACATATACGACAATCCTATTTTGAATAAACAATCTTACTCTTCCATTTAATAAACCAAAGATACGCTGAAATCTCCAAAATGTCTCCACCTATATAGAAAAATTTCACTCCATCCATCTTACGATTTTCTCCATACCAACGGTACAATTTACTATTTTTGTGCAGAAATAATAATTGTGACGTTAATTGAAGTGGTTATTTTAAATGTGACACCGTGTATACAATATTGTTACATCCGCATATAACAAATCACTAGACTAAGAAATCTAGTAATATTTTTCCTTTCAAGGTTTCCTAAAACATAGAATCATTTAATACGTGCGATACGACTACACTAGCTTCTTTTTCTTCACCTTCACAGGTGGCACTATTCAAAAAGCGTAATGAGTAATAAGTAATGTGTAATGAAACTACGAAGTAATGATAATAATCTTATATCCGTGGAGGGTTGACGAGCGTAGCTTTCTCACGTTCCTCAATCGCTCACTTGACATGCCTTCTCATCGATGCAATCTTTTCACATAAATAGGCAGATCACATTTCTCGCCTCGGTCCAAAATCAAACGAACTATCTAAACGTAAACTTCCTCTCAAGCGGCGAGGAATGTGACTGCACCGAAATTCTGCGAATTCTCGAAGCTCCACCCACGAGCCCCACCACGACACACTAGTTCACCGCGCTGCTAATTCAATTAAAAAAAAAGTAAAGAAGCTTCACAGTTAACATCTCGCCTTCTATCAGTAGGGAGCTCTCCTAATTCAAACTACTCACACAGTTAACATCTCGCCTTCTATCAGTAGGGAGCTCTCCAAATTCAAACTTAAGTTAAAATCTAGTCTTCATTCAGTACGGAGCTCACCTATTTGCTATTTTATTACCAAGTCGGCTCTCGTCCAGTTCGGACCTATTTGCTATTTCTTTTCCAAGTCGTTTTCTATTTTACTAATTCGTGTGTCCTGGCACCCAGTGGGCTGAGCTTCGACGATCGAAACTTCTAATCAACGAAAACTACTTCATACAACCAATGTAAGTCTATTTCAATTATTCTACGTTTATATATATTATACATGTACTTTACGCCACGAGCAAGCATTTGTAAAATGTTCTAAATCATACCGACTCATCATCAATTTGTACTACTGCTTGTAACATTTCATTTTATCACAATATATGTACGTATTTAACCGTTCGTTGGAATCCTCATTTTCTTTGGGAAAACCTACATAAATCATATCATCTTCCAAACTCGCTTTCCCTCGACGGACAACAAGTAAATTCTTTTCTTTTTCATATTTCCCAAAAGTATATTTGTAATAGCCGCGCATCCCTTACAACGAAACGCGCGCACGTTCATTCCGCACTTTTCCCCAGCCGCTCACGCGAATCTAGAGACTATCTGGTTATAACAGAAGAATTAAGTCGCGGCGCATCCCGAGTAAATTCGCTTAACTGCGTCTGACTCAAAAAGGCGACTATCCGTGGCACAGGTCGAAATTCTCTAGCGAGACCGCACCTGCCCGGACGTAACATAATATATCTTAATTTTTGGTGACAGCGGTGGGATACGCTAAATAATTCTTCGTTAATAAAGATAGTCATGCCAAACACGCGTTCAAAGCAAACTCCAACTGAAACCCTCGGGGAAGTAGAATTAGAAGAACTGCGCAAAAGTTTAAGGGCAAGGGAAGAGCAAATCCGCGAACAAAGCGAAATGCTTAAAGGACAGCAGGAAGAATTTAATAGACAACAAATGCAAACTCCAGACTTTCCCACAGACGAACTCATGCATGAACTCGCGACTCTCCGTAAAGAAATAGAGTTACTTAAAAGTAATAGACGGAACACTACTATTACCACTCCACCGGTCGCACAAAGGAATATGCCGCGAGTAGAAGATACTCCCGTCCCTTCCGGAATCACCCTTCGCGAAGCAGTAGAATCAGTCCCACGTTTCGACGGAAGAAACGTTTCAGTATATCAATATATTAAATCTTGTAAACGCGCAAGAGACATCTTACCCCCATCAGCAGAATCTGATTTAACAAAATTATTAGTCAATCGTCTTAGTGGACGCGCGTATCAAGCTGTAGAAGACGAACCCTGTGAAACCGTCACGCAATTAACAGACCTACTCTTAGAAGCCTTCGGTTCCTCGAAATCAGTAGATCAATATCGCGGAGAACTTAGCAGCATTTTTAAACGATCGCAAGAGCACATTTTAGATTATATAAGTCGCGTGAAGAATCTCAGATCCGCTATTCTCGATGGTGAACGACGCTTATACGGCTACGTTGACGAAAGACAATTGAAAGAGGTAGATAAGCTCACTACGCGTTCATTTCTCGAAGGTTTACCGTTGGAATATAGACTTCAATTAACACCAGAAATGTGTAACAGTCCTTTCGAAGCATTCTCCAAAGCCAAAAACATCCACAAAAGGATAGAATTAGACCAGGAAAGACTGAGATCTGAAAGACAGACAAATTATTCGCGCATAGACCGCGAAGACAGACAACCGCCGCGAACCGACAGGCCGCGGGAGTACACGGAAAAACCCGAACGACCCCCGAATCAGCCGCGTAATGAGCGCGATTTCAGACGTCTACCATCGCGTTTCGAAAGACCATTAGAACTACGCAATCGAAATTTCGAAAACAGACCTTTAAAAATCTGCAACTACTGCAAACACTCCGGACACGATATTTCAGAATGTCGAAAACGAGAGTACAACAATAGCCATAGGAACGGGAATAGTCAAATCAACAGAAATCCGGGAAACGCGCAAGGCCCCTCGGACCGAGCGGACGCGAATCGAGGAAGCGCGACACAAGTACGTCCGATTCAAGTAATCGCGGAAACCGCGAAACCATCCAGCTCGCTACAGTAAATTTAAAATTTCCAAATGAAGCACCCACCGTCGAACTCTCCGCGCGAACTCTAAATAAAAATTGCAAATTCATGATCGACACCGGTGCATCACTCAATGTCATTAAATCAGCTAGCCTATCTCAATTCTCAGAAATTGACGAAACGGAAATTATACTCTTAGCAGGCATAACAGAGGGTAAAGTTCGTACCTTAGGATCTACGACCATAACGCTTCTGGAATCTCCGTTAAAATTTCACGTCGTTTCGGATAGTTTTCCAATAGAACAGGACGCCATCCTAGGATGGAATTCTATTAAAGGCATAGCGAAAATCAACGGCATAACCGAAACGCTCGAGTGGAAAGACCACGAAATACCATTTCTCAGCCGCGAAACTATCACCCTACCACCGCGTACAAATGCAGGATTTTACGTCCGGGTTGCAAACCCCGCGCAAAAAATAGGATACGTACCCCCGCTAGACGCAGGTAAAGGAGTGTATGTGGGCAACGCGGTAGTTACTAATTCCGAAGGCAAGGCTTACCTCAGAGCCTTCAATTCAACCACTGAATCTATATCACTGATAGTACCGACTATCGAAATTCTTCCATTCAATTCCAAACCGTGTGCCAACTCAATCTTAGGACAGGGAAACACACCGGGAACAAATCCTATTAATAAGGTTTCCTCCTTAGGGCTGGAAAATCCCGATAGGCTTTCACAAATCGAGCATATGCTCAGGCTCAATCATTTGAATGACGAAGAAAAAGAACATGTTCTCTCTACCATTTCCGCGCACAGCGACCTATTTCACATACCCACCGACAAGCTGGGTCATACGAATAAAATAGCACACAATATCGCGACGACTGATAACACACCGATTCACACGAAACAGTACAGATTCCCGCCAATACATAGGGAAGAAATTAATAAACAGGTAAAAGATTTACTCGACAACGACGTTATACGACCGTCAACCTCCCCGTACAATTCTCCTCTTTGGATCGTGCCAAAAAAACCTGACTCACAAGGAAATAAACGTTGGCGAATGGTGATAGATTATCGACACCTCAATGAAAAAACAATCGGAGACGCTTATCCTCTTCCAAACATTAACGAAATCCTTGATCAATTAGGAAGCGCTAAGTATTTTTCTGTATTCGACCTCGCCTCCGGTTTTCATCAAATCCCTATGAGTGAAAACGACGCTCCAAAAACAGCATTCTCCACACCATACGGTCATTATGAATTCGCAAGGATGCCTTTCGGTCTAAAGAACGCACCAGCAACATTCCAACGGTTAATGGATAATATACTCACAGGATTACAGGGAACAGAACTATTCGTTTATCTAGACGATATAGTGCTATATGCTAGCTCGCTACAAGAACACTCAATAAAATTCGAAAATCTCGCGAAAAGACTCCGCTCAGCTAATCTTAAACTACAGCCCGATAAATGCGAATTTCTGCGCCGCGAAGTAGGATATCTAGGACATATCATTAGTGACCACGGAGTACGACCAGATCCGAAAAAATTACAAGCCGTAAAAGAGTTTCCAAGACCGAAAAACGCCAGAAACATCAAACAGTTTTTAGGACTCGCCGGATATTACCGTAGATTCATCCCCAACTTTTCCAAAATCGCCAAACCGCTTACGAATTTATTAAAAAAGGAAATTTCATTCACATGGAGCGAAGCTCAAGAAAAAGCATTCATTGAATTACGTGATAAACTCTGCGAAGAACCTATATTACAATATCCCGATTTCACGCGCGAATTTATCGTCACAACAGATGCATCCGGATACGCAATAGGAGGAGTATTAAGCCAAGGAAACGTAGGAAAAGATTTGCCTATTGCATATACCTCTAGATTACTGAATAATGCGGAAGGAAACTACTCGACAATTGAAAAAGAATTACTTGCAATCGTATACTCCGTACATCAATTTAGGCCATATCTATACGGTCGAAAATTTAAACTCGTTACAGATCATAAGCCTTTGATATGGCTTCATTCGGTTAAAGATCCCACATCTCGCCTCGTCCGTTGGCGACTCAAATTAGCGGAATACGAGTATGACGTAGTATACAAAGCCGGACAAGCAAACGCAAATGCCGATGCGCTATCACGTAACCCCATACTTCAAAAGAACGCCGAAATCTTTCCTCTGAGAAAAAATTCATTCGTAAAATCGACACCCGATCCCAGTAACGAACCAGAAAGAATAACGGACGACGAAATCACTGAAGAATTAAACAATTCACTCGACACCGACCAAGATAACGACCGTCACTCGACTTCAACCGATGACACAATGACCGCCGATGAAATCATACCCCAATCATTTGATACAGATACGCCTGTCTACCTCGTCGAAACTAGAGATTCACTTTCGACTCGTAGCGATAATTTGGTATATTTCATCACCACCCGAAATCAGCCGTGTGACAAAGGGGCAACTGATCTAGCCGACACCGGAAAGTTCCCCTCGATTCAAGATATCACCCTACACCGCGCTAAAGTTACTAAAGTCAACAATAGATATTTCATTGCACTACCAGTCAAAGATCACCCTCATCACCGCATTCCTCCCAACGGGTTACAAGAAACGTTCGAATCACTATTAGATGTCATTAATGAACTTCAACTTAAGACATTCAGTATCGCTAAAAGCTGCATCGACGAGATCCCATGGGCCACCATTCGGAAAACTCTATCAAATATTTTGCATGGTTCGCAAGTCAGAATTTTAGTATGCCAAGGGACTGTAAAATTGCCTCCCGTCGAAAAACGGAACGAAATAATTTTTGAATGCCATTCATCAGCTATCGGAGGACACAAGGGCGTCACAAAGACGTACAATCGAATAAAACAAAAATATTCATGGCCTAATATGAAGACAGACATTCAAAATTTTATTCAAAACTGCGAAAACTGCCAAATTCGAAAAACAATTAGACTAAAGACTAGACAACCTATGACGTTAACCGACACACCAGGAAATGCATTCGACAAAGTAGCAATGGACATTTTGGGTCCTCTACCGACTACCGAATACGGAAATTCATACATTTTAACAATTCAAGATCTCTTAACAAAATATTCACTAGCCATTCCTTTACCACGCACAACTTCAGTCGACATAGCAGACGCATTCGTTCGCCAATTTATATGTAGATTCGGAGCTCCTCGTGCAATTCTCACCGATCAAGGCACTAATTTCTTATCCAGCTTAATCAAAATAATCGCTCGCAAGTTCAAGATCAAACAATTCCGCACGACAGCATTTCACCCACAATCCAATGGATCTATTGAAAGGTCTCATCAAGTATTAATAGAATATCTAAAACAATTTATTAGTTCAGAAACAGAATGGGACGAATGGATCGAGATGGCAACCTTTTCGTACAATACCAGTGTACACGAAGGCACGCAATTCACTCCTCACGAGTTGGTGTTTGGTTGCCTGGCACGAGAACCAGCCAGTGATCCTCCCCTGGATAATACGTTAGGAGAAACGTATTGTTCGTACCTAACTGATTTATTTCATAAACTTCAGAAATGCAGAAGCACCGCACGAGAAAACCTCAACCAGGCAAAAGCGAGATCGAAGGAATACTACGATCGTAAAATAAATAATAAAAATTTTAAAGTTGGTAGTAAAGTATATTTGCTAAAAGAACCTCATAAAGGTAAATTTTCAGACCAATATACTGGTCCTCATGAAGTAATTGAAATTTTGCCAAACCATAACGTCAAGATTCGAGTAAAAAATAAAATACGAGTTGTTCACGAAAACAAATTAAAACTAGTACGGTAGAAGCTTGAAATAAAAATGTAATAATATAAAATTCTTTCATTCCTCTAGAAAAACTTAAGACATGGGCGTAACGCACAAAACACCCGACAATAGCTGGGAGGAGGAGTATTATGGCCCAATCGATGGAATACCTCCAGCCTGGAATCCCGCAGGATATCCAGAACTGCAGAACCTAGTCTGCATAATGTACGACGACAACAATCTCTACTGCGACCTCGAGATTATGGAGAAGGTCTGCGTCGATTGTTACCGAACCATGGACGCGGAAGACCAGGAGGAATTCACAGCGTATACAGACTGGCACAGCATAGTCCATCGGGAACGGTTAAACACAGCCATTCGTTGTTCCACATGCCGCAAGGTCATCATGAAATGGCAAGCAGCGAATTGGTGTCCCGAGTGCATCGAACACTACTTCTTGCATCCGCTAAATTTACTCCTTAGTGGTCGCGAATCCATCGTCATTACTCGGTGGTGAGCGCAAAAAAATAATAATGATAAAAAAAAATATATTTTATTTACTAAAAAGGAGAAAGATACTAAATAATAATAATTAAAAAGATATATTTTTCTTATATATATATATATGTAGATATATACTTTAATTCATTTTCTTTTCTTGGGCATGTCACTTATCATTGCGTGATCTAAAACATAAAATTTTTCAAATCAAGTTAGTATAGTCGTCAGCACATAAAAAGTAAGTCGCATTACACATATACGTCGCGTACCATCCGGAGATGACCAACCCCCCATATTCGTATCATAAGAGCATAAAAACCGAGCCATAAAGACGCGAAGGCAATAATCAAACTTAACCGAGACTCCAACATTCCAAGGCCAACTCCTACACCGTCTCACTCCTTGTTCTCCAAGTCAAGTCGCAGGCGCATAACCTGATTGGGTTCGACTGTAGAGCACCCGAATTAAACGTTACCACCATTTCCGCCGTCGATGTTGCCAGTTGCAAGATCTACTCCATAGTCCACAATGCTCACGGATCTAAAAACGGAACATCCAAAGCTGTTGCTCCTCGAGATCAAACAAGGACAAACGTTCAGGGTATACTCACGCATTCCATTCGATAAAGGACATGATGTCGCAGGAATGTGCCCCGGAATAGCAGATTATCAGAAATGCTCTACTCTTTTGCCACCACCACCCAGAAGAAATGACCTACTCACTGATGAAGGAACCTGGGTATACCAATAGCCGCCGGAGAAGTCATCCACATAATAAAGTGCATCCCTGTTGAATGTCAACTCAAGCTGGTGCAGCAATGCTTCAACGAGCTTGCAGTGGATGTAAAGAACCAGATAAAATTTCTCCAGCTGAAGACTCACATCCTTCTCAGAACGGGAACACCCAGAGATTGCAACCAGTTCCTGCCGGTCATCTACAAAATCCTAGTAGAAGTATTCAACTCCTGGGATCAGTATGGAGCTCATTAACTCACCTGGTACTGCACTTGGCACGACGACCGACGACGCAAGAAAGACAAACTCGATCAACCGAGTTGCAAACAATCAGAACGGATCAAGAAAGATCAGCTCAAACACCGCCAATACAGCAACGCCTAGAAATAGACAGCGAGTCGACGATGACAATCCCTTCCACAGAACCTCGGTTAAATCAATCTAAACCATATGCCGACCTTCGCGCCCTTCTGGCCGAACATTCGGGTAATTCCGAACATAATGAAACACGAAATCAACTAACATAACCAACAAAGCTCAATTCGGTAAAATGTCAGAGGCGCACCTCTAACATTTTTTCCTAGGGGGGAGGTGTTACATCCGCATATAACAAATCACTAGACTAAGAAATCTAGTAATATTTTTCCTTTCAAGGTTTCCTAAAACATAGAATCATTTAATACGTGCGATACGACTACACTAGCTTCTTTTTCTTCACCTTCACAGGTGGCACTATTCAAAAAGCGTAATGAGTAATAAGTAATGTGTAATGAAACTACGAAGTAATGATAATAATCTTATATCCGTGGAGGGTTGACGAGCGTAGCTTTCTCACGTTCCTCAATCGCTCACTTGACATGCCTTCTCATCGATGCAATCTTTTCACATAAATAGGCAGATCACATTTCTCGCCTCGGTCCAAAATCAAACGAACTATCTAAACGTAAACTTCCTCTCAAGCGGCGAGGAATGTGACTGCACCGAAATTCTGCGAATTCTCGAAGCTCCACCCACGAGCCCCACCACGACACACTAGTTCACCGCGCTGCTAATTCAATTAAAAAAAAAGTAAAGAAGCTTCACAGTTAACATCTCGCCTTCTATCAGTAGGGAGCTCTCCTAATTCAAACTACTCACACAGTTAACATCTCGCCTTCTATCAGTAGGGAGCTCTCCAAATTCAAACTTAAGTTAAAATCTAGTCTTCATTCAGTACGGAGCTCACCTATTTGCTATTTTATTACCAAGTCGGCTCTCGTCCAGTTCGGACCTATTTGCTATTTCTTTTCCAAGTCGTTTTCTATTTTACTAATTCGTGTGTCCTGGCACCCAGTGGGCTGAGCTTCGACGATCGAAACTTCTAATCAACGAAAACTACTTCATACAACCAATGTAAGTCTATTTCAATTATTCTACGTTTATATATATTATACATGTACTTTACGCCACGAGCAAGCATTTGTAAAATGTTCTAAATCATACCGACTCATCATCAATTTGTACTACTGCTTGTAACATTTCATTTTATCACAATATATGTACGTATTTAACCGTTCGTTGGAATCCTCATTTTCTTTGGGAAAACCTACATAAATCATATCATCTTCCAAACTCGCTTTCCCTCGACGGACAACAAGTAAATTCTTTTCTTTTTCATATTTCCCAAAAGTATATTTGTAATAGCCGCGCATCCCTTACAACGAAACGCGCGCACGTTCATTCCGCACTTTTCCCCAGCCGCTCACGCGAATCTAGAGACTATCTGGTTATAACAGAAGAATTAAGTCGCGGCGCATCCCGAGTAAATTCGCTTAACTGCGTCTGACTCAAAAAGGCGACTATCCGTGGCACAGGTCGAAATTCTCTAGCGAGACCGCACCTGCCCGGACGTAACAAATATATATGTGTGTGTGTAAATAAAAACCGGTATTCCCACATCGAATGTATCGATTTATCAACAGTTATCGATATATATCGACATTACCGATGTATACACGCAATCGTATAAAACCGGCAAATACAAAAATTGTTTAATTATTTCTTTTTTTGTAAGAAATGCATTATGCAACGCATACACTGTATATTTTGTAGTGCGGCAAAATTTAACAGAAATCTAGTAATTTTAAAACTTCGTGTGTCCATAAAATCATCTGAATTAAAACGTATTTTGGCTCTAATTTTCCCCCGGGAATCTCGACAAAGGAGTATTCGAATTTTAAATGTTATTTCTAATATACTTTTAAAAAGTCTTCATTTTTCTAAGAAATAGAGAAGGATATAAATCATTAAGAATACGTAAATAACTTTGTTAAATAAATAAAAATTTTTGCATTAGCTTGTATTGCAAATATATGCATATAATTGAAAAAACATATAAGCAGAAGATGATTTTACAATATTTTTACGGAAAATACAAAAACGACAGTTTCAGCGGAATTTTGGTGGACACTTGTCATCGTGAAAAGATTAATAAAATATCTCATCTCAAATT
Source organism: Hedychridium roseum (assembly GCA_963989215.1). Classification (NCBI taxonomy): domain Eukaryota; kingdom Metazoa; phylum Arthropoda; class Insecta; order Hymenoptera; family Chrysididae; genus Hedychridium; species Hedychridium roseum. Next base: position 3,992,617 of record OZ022321.1, on the reverse strand, counting down.
ACAATAAATTTGTTTATTTGTACGCAAATTTACGATTTATTTTTACATGTGATTCTTGAAGAATCGAAAAAAAGTCTTTTAATCCAAGAAATACAAAAAAAGGACGATAAAATATTCTCAAATACTTTTTTATAGCACATTAATCTTAATATATTTTGATTTCGATTTAAGAATCTAAATAAATATTTCCCAGTGTCATAAAAATCAGATCAACTACGCCCCTTTTTTCTACTTGTCATAGTGTCTGCGTAACTGTCAACTTTTTATCATTTCATTTTTTTTCGTTAAAAACATATACTAAATCCTTAAGTAATGCAGCAGTACGATTTACTAATCCAGGAAATAGAAGGAATAGACGATTATTTAGGACCGACGTTTCGGTGAGTTAAATTTTGACGTTTAATCAACAAGTAGGTTATGTAATAATCGATAAAAAAGTACGCATAACATAAAGACAGGTATAAAAAACGCACGTTAGTTGTCAAAGAAACATTGTTATTGCACCTGAATTTCAGGATTTGCCGAGAAAAAGGATTTAATGAGTGTTTCTTAATGTGAACCGCGGAATATCGGAATTTGAAAGTTTGGTTATGTTTGGTTGTCAAAACACCCGCGTATTAGGGAATCGGGCTTTTCACGCAGATGCAGAAAATACCGGTGCATATGCGCATTGAGAGTGCCGAAAATACGGCTGGAAATGTCAATCACGCGTGTCTGGAAAAGGGCTGTTTAAAATGTCCAGGTTTGGCATTGGGTTTATCGAAAATATTCCCACGAGAGTCGCCCCGAAACACGAACATTTGTTGAACGAAATTGAATCGTCTGATACCAGTAGTATAAGTCTCGTTATCAGGTAGTATTTTCAATTTAAAAACTCATACTCCATAGCAAATGTCAGTTACAATGTTTATCCAATTAAAACAAATTTTTAATGAATCAGTTAAAGGTTTGCTGAATGAAAACAATATTTCTAAAGTAAAAAGTAGTATTTTCTATAGTATTAAAATACATATTCTGTAGTAAGCATTAGTTACAATGTCTATCCTATTAAAACAGAATTTTAATGAAATATTAATTCATTAACAGTTACTGGAAAAATGCTTGTTGAATGAACATAACATCTCTAAAGTGAATAGTATATGTTTCGATATCAGGTAGTATTTTTAATTTCGAAGGGCATATTCTCCAGCAGTTTTTGTAATATCCATACATTCAAAAAGATTGTTTAACCTATGACAGTAATTAGTTCATTAACATTAATCGCACAACATTCCCTCAATAAAAAGAAATACTTTAATGCAAGCAATATTAATCTTCTTATCAAGTAGTAGTATTCATCTCCTGCCAGTGTAAATGCACATATTTTCTAGCAGATTCTCCAATAAATATTTATTCAGTAGGCAAAGAATATTACTCAACTAATGATAATTGTTTATTGGGGGTAATTATCAGGAAGACAGAAAATGAGTAAATTAAGTCTAATATAGTACATAAAAGAAACGTAACGAATGTACATTAATTATATTTTAATTAATAAAGCATTATTGTTAGTGATAAATAATAGAAAGGGATTCAAAATATACAATAAGTGTGCAATTTGATTTGCTTACAGAGCTATTTACGATGGACATGAGCACCAAAAGTTTATGGAAAAGTTGGACGAGCGCATCAAAACACATGACAAAGACATTGAACGAATGTGCAACCATCATTATCAAGGATTTATAGATTCTATTCGAGAATTACTTCAAGTTCGATCTCAGGCACAACAGCTCAATGTGAGTTTCTAACTAAATTATTGATATTTCTTTTCATCCTGATTTTCACATATGTTTCCTACCAAAAAACTCAGTTCTGAAATGTACACATCGTGAGGTTTAAAGTATTTGCAAGAAATTTATTAGTTGGATAACAATATTTCATAAAAGAAATTGATAAGAAACTTTGTGAATTCATCATTTTAGGGAATGTATGAAATTTGTAAAAAATGTTTAATCTAAAGCCCCCTCAATTATAATTGTTTCACAAACTGCATTATAAGCTACTTTAAAAATATAAATTAAAATATTGGAAATGAAAAGATCATTGGACCAACACAAAGTTTACCACAAATTAAGTTAGACTCAAAATGTGACAAATATTTGAAATTTTTGTAGTAAATTTATGTGTTTAACATCTATATTTCATGAATGAAATTTCATGTACTGTATCATGGTGTGTACATGTAATGTGTACATGTGTACTGTACATGTAATGAATCATGTACTGTATTTTACAGATTTATAACCTTTATAGAGCACAATAAATTTGTATAAATCTTACAAACTTATCGGATCGTTCTGCAAACAAATTTTTCTTTAAACTTTGCTCTTTTATAAATTGCATTATAATTGACATTATTCGTACAGAATGAAATATTGGAATTGGATAAACGAATCACCAGTACGTCCAGCAGAGTCATCGAAAAGGGAGAAGAGCTTGTCAAAGCTCGTAAAGTGGAAAGTAACATGGCAGCTGCGGTGGACAGTCTTACTATGTGCCTTCCTGTGCTAGCTGCTTACGCAAAACTGCAGAAACAATTAAAGGACAAACGTTATTATCCTGCCTTAAAGACATTAGAACAATTAGAACAACACGATTTACCAAAAGTCACAAACTACAGATTTTCCTCTCAGATTACGCAACAAGTACCTCGGTAAATATTAAAGAATATTTTAGATATTCAATGTTCAATTCACAGCATGTGTAGAACTTCATTTTACAAAACATACTTTACACTTGATCGCTAAATTCAATTTTTCATTGCAAAATGTCTTCTCCAATTTTAAATTTATTACACACTATTGTCGTAATAATGCATTTACTCTATTCTTGTAATTGCAGTTGGAAAGTACTAATCCACAATTATTTGGAATATTTCATAATACCCACATCGAATATTATAACATGCATAATTATTTAGAAGTTACTTTCTTGCATGATAATGCGAATATTTAACATTATTTTCCGTTTTAGACTTAATTCGATCACTACTAAATGAACAAAACATTTCTCGTGTCAGTATAGAAAAAAATTTCTTTTATAATCAATATGAATCGATACTGCTTTCTCTACATTCGCTTATGCAGTTCGAAGACAAATTCATTTCATATTCATTTCAGTTTACGCGAAGACATTAAAAATGCATCCATGTCGGATTTACGAGACTTTTTGGAAAATGTGAGAAAATATTCACCAAAAATCGGCGAAGCAGCGATGAGACATGTGAGTAAATAAATAAACATGAAATATATTTTATAGTGTGTATACAACTTGTTTTTTAACTTAGAATAGCGCCAATAACTAATGCTAAAAAACTAATCAAAGGCTCTTTTATTGCAAAAAAAAAACTTTTTATCGACCAGCAATTTTTCTGTAAAAAAAGAACATTTGTAATTTATAGAAAGATGGCCCTGAGCGGTTTTTAATGAAAAATTCCTCAGCTTAAATAGGAAACATTAAAAATTTGTAGCAAACGACCATAAAAAATTTTCCAATTAAATTGAAGAACTAAATGTAATATTTTTTATAGATTATAATACAATGCAATGTCAAAAGACACATGATAATAAGATTGTAATGGACAGTAAGATATTCCAAAACAATAAGTAAACTTATTTAATATTTTCAATCTTAAAACTTTTGTAAAAAGTAAAGATAGGAAATACAGCATTAATATTATTATTGTGATTCAAAAGGTCTTTGTTTTTGTTACAACAGACGTCAGAACAGTTGATTACCGAAGCTGAGATTATTGGACGAAGAAAGAAGAAAGTACAAATAGTTTCAACGGCTGTGTCTGACGGGGAAGAAGAACTGAGCGCTCAGGATCTCATGGATTTCAGTCCTGTTTATCGTTGCATGCATATTTACACAGTGCTCAGAGAAGGAGATACCTTTAAAACGTATTACAGACAACAGAGAATGCAACAGGCCAGGCTGGTTTTACAGCCTCCCGTTAATATGGTAAATAATTTAAATTTTTATTAAAATTGTGCCAATAATCCACTAATGATCTGTTAACGTAAAAATACGAATTTCGTAATGAGCGTATATTTCTCGTAACACTTCATTACAAATGCAAATATGTTTTATTCTATAATTCAAGGACGATTCAAAGCTGAAATTGTTATTCTTATCGCTTCCTGTTAACATGGTAAATTTCAGTTTCTAAAAACTGTTACATTATCAGTTTGTTGAAAATTGAGAAAATAATGTGCATATAATGTGAATCAAACGTTATAATTCTTAAAGAAACACAATTTTACTTCGTTCACGTTAGAATGTTATTACTACATAAATAGTAAATAGTATTATTTATATAATAATAAATCATTAATTTGTAGCACGAAAGTATCGCTGGATACCAGGCTTATTTGCACGGTATTGTCGGTTTTTTCGTCGTGGAAGATCACATTTTAAATACAGGAAATGGCCTCGCTACGCGCACTTATTTGGAAGAACTTTGGTCCATGGCATTGTCAAAAATTGCAAACGCACTGAGAACGCATTCCGTAAGTATTTACATTTTATTCCATATTATACGCTCTACATAATTCATTTTAATCAATGAAAAAATTAACTTAATGTATTAATATAAATTTCATATCGTTTTTATGAAAATGTATATCTTTTTCTATATTAAAAGTATCACTTCAGGAATAAGGTTTTTATAAAAACCTAAATTTATACAAAAACCCACTTTAATGATATTGTCGTAGAATTCTGTATAATTATTTGAATTAAGAAATAAATATCCAATTTCAATCTTTATATTCTTTAACGAATTATGGAGAATTTCCGAAGAAAAGTGTCAGTTTAAAACATTTTTTCGTCAGCCATTGTTTTATTCTTTTTATGAAATGTAATTTAAGAAAAAATATTTCTTCCTAAAAAATCTGCGTACCTGTTTTACAAGTTATCATTCTTTGAACTTTTCAGGCATATTGTACAGACGCAATGTTGATATTAAAAATAAAGAATCTCATAATGCTGTTCAATACGACGTTGAGGGTAAGAATTCTTTTTATTGAGTAGCGTTTGTTAAGGATTTTTCCACTTAACAATTATTAATAACGTCTGTTCTTTGCAGAATTACGGTTATACCGTTGGACAACTTTGGGATTTGTTGCAAGAAATACGGGTCCATTATAACGAAGTTTTAATGCAGCACTGGGTCCAGGTTTTCCGAGATATTTTGGACGAGGATAGCTTTTTGCCGATTCAGGTAAACAAAGTTTTTTAAAAGTAATTTGTCAATAAATTGACAAATCCATAAATTTCATGAATCGATTGACTTCCATATATAAATTATTTATAAATTAACTTCATGAAGAGTGAGTGATTGATCTATAATTGACGAACAGTGTAATAGACTATCAATCAATTAACGAATAAATTTTGTACGCTTTTAGTAAACTGATCGATCGATTTACAATTAGCAAACGATTTGATGATCGATAATTCTTGTCTTATTTTCTAGGTAACATCGCAGGAAGAATACGCACGAATCCTCAGTTCATTTCCTTACCAAAACGAGGAATTACAAATGGCCGAATTCCCGAAGAAATTTCCCTTCTCGGCAATGGTACCGAAGGTTTACCAGCAAGTCAAGGAATTTATCTACGCCTGCCTGAAATTCTCGGAGGACCTGAATCTCACGCAGACGGAGATCGACGAGATGATTTGCAAGTCGACGAATTTGCTGCTCACGCGAACCTTCAGCGGATGTTTGTCCTCTCTTTTCCGGAAACCGTCCTTGGGTCTTCTGCAAATCGTGCAAATCATCATCGACACGGGATACCTCGAAAATTCAACAAAGTATTTGGAGGAATTCGTTTCGAATATCACCGGGTAAAGAATCTTTGATTTCAGTAAATTTTTCTAATTTTTTTCAATCGTTTAACATCGGTCGGTAAGAGTAATAATTTAGACAGTTATTTTCTTTTAATATTATTTTATTATTTCAACATTTTTTAATTTTTTAATATTTGAATATTATTATTAATATAATTGAATTCGACCAAAATATTGCCTGATAAAGTTTTTGATTTAAGCAATTTTCTCAAATTTTTTCCAATTTTGTGATTCAAAAATAGTTTCATGTGCAGTAATGTATAAAATTTCTCTAGGACCCCACACGAAGGCCAATTGAGTTGCGTGGGCGTAAAATCAGCGATGTTTCGAGTGGCGAGGGATGACGCGGAGAAGCAAATTTGCGAGAAACTCAAACAGAAGCTCGACGAGTTTTTGGAACTGGAAAATTACGATTGGAATTTGGCCGAGCCACAAGGACACGCGTCGGGATTTATCACCGATCTTATTGCCTTCCTACAGAGTACATTTACGTGCTTCACGAATTTGCCGGTCAGTTTTCCAATAAATTTCAGACTGTTTTTTAAATGTTACAAAAACTCTTATCATCATTTTCTCCGCGTTCATTTACGTTAAATCATTTGTATCTGTGAATTCCTTCTAATTAATGTACATTGAAAGTCAGTTTTGAAATGAGCCAATTTATAACAATTTTATAAATGTTAATTAGACCGTCATTATAGTTTTCTTTATTAACTTCTACATACTTTCAATTAATTGAGTTTATTCATTGTTAGATAATGTTTTCATTTTCAATTTCAGACTGTTTTTTAAATATTACAAAAACTCATCATCATATTCTGTGCATTCATTTACATTTAATCATTTGTATCTGTGAATTCCTTGTAATTTACCTGTTAATTAATCATTACAATTTACAAAATATTTCAAACGTTCGACGGACTATTACCAGAATTTGTCAATTTGTCAATTTGTCAATCAAAGTAATGTAAAAGTTTATATCAACCTAATGTTAGACATGTTACTATCACAATTTTCATTCTTAATTTATTTCTAATTAATTGTACTATATTTTGAAAAAATCTTTTAGTGTATTGAATAACTTCGTTCTCTTCGACGAGACTTACCGATTCCCTTTTTATTTCAACTTTCAGGCCGAAGTCGCTCAAGTGGCATGCAAATCCGCTTGTTCGCACATAGCTAAAGCAATTCTGGGAATACTCATCAGTGAGGATGTTAAACAAATGTCAATGGGTGCTTTGCAGCAGGTCAATTTGGATACAATTCAATGCGAACGTATGTACACATGTTTCTTCATTGTTTAACACAATTAACAACACACTGAACTCAACGTTACTCTTTAAACTTTATGAAAATTATTTACATTCATTTTTATAAACCCGTCTTTGACATTTAAGATGATTTGTTTAATTTATTACTATTTATGATCCTATATTTACAGGGCATAGACATATTAAACACATTTTTTAATTGCAAAACAAATTTAACAATGCACTAAATTCGGTATTATTCCTTAAATTTTATGAAAATTTATTGGATTCGATTTTTATGAATTTCTGTTTGATATTTACAATGATTCATTGAATGTATATTAGATTTATTTAAAATACTATAATTATCCAGTATAAATAATTATTTACAAAGCTATATTTTTCTTATTTATAATAATTATTATTCTAGAATTTGATAAACGATTAATCCAAAAGTAATAGCAGATTAATTCTTTTTACATAACATTGAACTTACTTATGCAGTCACCTTATTATTATTAATAGTGTCATCTATTTCTTTTTATTCTTTTATTTTATTACTTTCTATTAAGGTGTCATTGTGATTATTATTATTTCAGAATTCGCTGCTTCTGAACCAGTTGCTGGTTTGCCCGAAGGATCATTGTTACAACATTTTGCGCAATTGAGACAGTTATTGGATTTGTTTATGAGTTGGGATTGGCCAACATATTTCCACGATTATGGCCACGAGTCGAGTAAATATAATTTAGTAACACCGAACATGGCAGTTATATTACTGGAAAAGTAAGTAACGAATTTATTATTGAATTTATACAATTCAATTAAAGAACTTTTTAATATTATATCTGTAATAGAAATTATACCTTTTTATGGTCAAATATGACCTTACAATCGATAAGTTAACAATTAACATTGGTTTATTGTTATATAAATAATTGCATTGTACAACTAACAAAAGTTTGCAAAATAATGTCAAGAAAATTTTCAGTGTTTCACACAAACCGAATGTTATGTATATTCGTAAATATTATTCATAAATAATATTGCAATCAATTGAATTAAACTTGGTATTCATTTAATTTCCACTGAATGATAAACATTTGTTTAATAATTCAACACATCTTTGCAGGTTGCGAGAATCCGACAAGAAAACAGTATTTTCCGTTCTGAAGAAAAGCGAACGCGATAAAAAGAAACTATTGGAAACTGTCTTAAAACAATTAAGGCAATTAGCGCAAACAACTCAGCAGTGACAAACGTAATTAAATATACAATTAGTTAATTAACGTACTGATATTACGTAGACGTTTATTTAATTCTCGCCATTATTTGTTAATGTTAAATGACAATTTAATGTACAATTAATTTTGTAAATATGTATAGTTTATTATGCCATTTGTTCCTTTTATGGCTTTTAGTAATAGTATATAAGAAAGTGAATTTTGTACAGTAAATAAATATGGTTAACATTTAGAAGTGAGTTCTCATTTTATATATAAACATGTATTTTTCTGAAGTTTTTTGAAATTTGTTAATTTAGTGTAAAAATAATTCTCTAGCTAATAACAACACACTTTTTAAATATCAGTTCCTGAGGGTCTTAGAGGATCTTCATAAAGCAATTTGGAGATTGCAATAATTGGTAATAAAATATTTAAAATTACACGTGAAAAATAAAAGTCAAAACTAAAATTATTTACTAAAACTTAGATTAGCAAAAGATCTAATTTATATTTATGTTATAATTATCGTAAAATAATGATGGGCTAATACATTGATGAATAAATTAAACATAAGTTTAAATATCAATTACAAAACCTATGACTAAATCTATTATTGTTCTAATTATTATTTATTAATCATAAGCTATTAATCTTATTATGTTAAACAATGTATGAATTAAGTGATAAATAAATTAACAAGGAAATGCCAGTAAATTAATCAAAAACAAGTTTAACCTAAAATGAGGAAAATTTTAACTAAATCTGTTACTGTTCTGTTTTAATCTAATTGTTATTTACTAATCATGAAACATTAATTGCACTGTGTTTAGCAGTATACAACTGAAATATTCATGAAATCTTGAGGGGTATGGTGGTTTCCATTGAAAAGCAAGCTTTTAAGAACCCATATCTTTATTATTCGAATCATATTATATTGGTACTGTTTATATTACAGAAAAAATGAGTGGCATATTGTACAGACTGGATGTACACTGTAGATAAAGTATACGTTGCATATAAAGTCCCAATTCCTAAATGGCCGTGAAAAACAACTGTTCCCGGAATTTAACAAACATTTCGTGTATAAATAGAGAAAAAGGATAATTAATAGGACACTTCCTCTTCTTTCGTTCATTTTTTTTTTCTTTTCATCTAAAAAACACCGTCCAGCTTCGCACCCGGCGATTTCATTAAAATTCACCATTGTTTGAGGGAAAATTCACGTGGAATTTCCTTCGTGAATTTCGGTACGGATGAAACGAGCAAATTCGTTGGCAAATTAAGTCGCGAAACGAACGTTTTGCATGAACCAAGAAAGACGAATTGGCCGGCCGACGTACGTGAAGTTATGTAAACCATGGTTAATAATATTAATAATAATAATAATTATTATAATAATGTATATATAGACCAAATCAGCTGGCACAATTTCATCCGTGGTATAAATTATAGTTGGTTCGACTAATCGTCTATGTTGTCAGAGTCTACGTCATCCGGCAGCATAGAATACTTATTGGAAGCGACGAAATTCTGCAAAAGAACAACAACATATTACGGTTAATACAGATTCAAGTGTATATAAGTAAATACAAATTGTAAGGACGTCTGTACATTGATATATATATCCAAAAAATATTGTAAAAATGTACGGATGGTCATGAAATAAAAGCTAAAAAGCTTATTACGGTTAACAGGGTATAAAGTAATTTTTAAGAATTTCATTAAACTTATCATGTATTGGAAATAATTAAATTAATAGTGAATTAATAAGAAATAAGTACCTTAAGATTTGAATTGAAAAATTAAAAAATGGGCTATTAACGAAATGAAATAAAACTCATATGAAAACGTTATTTTCAAAACAATTTTAAGCAAATTACTGTTTAATCATTAAAATTGTGAATAATTCAAGTGAGATAAAACTACTTTCATGCAACAAAATCTATTTTAGTCATAAAATTAACGGCTCAACAAACATTGTTTCTGAATTTTTTTAATTTCATTAATAATTGTAATCATTTGTATTACTTACGGGAGGCTGTTCATCTTTTGCCTTTGGCATACGTTTAATTTCAATATCCTTGTCGACATCTTTCCGATCCCTGCTGAAAATTGTTTAATTCACAAATATTACTTCCTTGTATATCATACTCGTAATATCTACACAAACCAACGTGACCAAAATCGTCAACATTTTCAAATGTAGTAAGAAATAAAACTGAAGTACGAAAAACGAATTGTTGGCATACTTTGCCAATTTTACATAAGAATAAATTTATAACTGTCATTTTTGTAGATTATATAAAACGCGAATATTGGGTTAAAATTGCAAAATCAGATTTTTGTTAATTAGAAAATTACTGTTTAGTACTTTATATATTATTTATCATTATTTGTTGTTTCATGGTAAAAAAAGAATTACCTTCCCGACTGCCCTCGACGTTCTCCTGATCTGTTGCCAGCCCTAGGTCCTTGCTGACCACCGCGAGAAGAATCTCTCGGTTGATCTTCAAATAAAACCAATTATCCAATTAATCTACTACAAAACCATTCAAAGTTATAAAAAGAAAAAGTAAAATTAGTTAATATGTATTGATAATGTACACTGATATTAAATTATATAAAAACGAAAGAGTCATGATAAAATGTACGAATCAAAAGATTGCTCCTAACACTTTTAAAACCTATTGTATCAGCTTTAGTATAAATTTCATACGTGCATGATAAATAAATTGCTACAACTGATAGGAGATTAAAGTGTGCTACGTCGAAGAACGAGTACAATATACAATACAACGAAAAACATGTAAAATGTATTCTTGAAGGAATTTCTGTCATTAATTAAGTTGTAATAATCAATTTTAATTTATTCTGTCACTAAAGACTAGCTGACCATAATTTGTTAGTACAACATTCTACCAATGACATGAACTAATATGTAAACTGATAATATAGACTGATAAGTAAATAGCTACGACTATTAAATTAAAGGGAATTAAAGTGTGTTACGTAGAACAATGAGTAGAATATACAGTACAACAAAAAACATGCAAAATTTGTCCTTGATGAATGAACCATTCATGTTATTAATTAAGTTGTGTAATTCAATTCCAATTTATCCTATCACTAAAGCATAGCTGATCATAATTTGTTAGTTCAAAATTCTACCAGTGGCAAGAACTAATATGTAAACTGATATTATTTAAGTTATATAATAAAATTCTAATTTACCCTGACGCGAGGAAGCTTGCTGATTGCGTGGCGCTGATCTTTCGAGTCTTCGGCCTCTGTCTTCTTCCGATCTCCAAGCTGGCCGGTTCCTTTCTCTATCTCTGTCCCTGTCTCTATCATCCCGGCCTTCCTACAGGACGAGAATATTCTTTGTAAATTTTTAGATCAACACTTAAAAGAATATTGAAATAGTCAACATTTTACATTCAGACTTCTAAATATGCATTATAATTAAAATTGCTGGCTTAATTTTATATTCACTATTTAAAATTATGGTGATTTATAGTTGAAAAAATGTTCGCTAACAGTTAGACAATAAAACAATCATAAATATCTAGAATTGTATGAATTTTTGTAAAATTTACTACTTGAATTTCAAAAAGTTCAGTATTTGTATAAATAAATCTATTTGATCTGTAATAATATTGGAGTAATTATAATATAATGGTGAAATACGGTATTTACAATTTTCCTTTGTGAAAATAATACAAGTAATTTACTTACTCCACCATTACGTCGACCCCAAGTGCCTTCCTTAGGTCCCCGCCTTTCAGAATCTCTGAAACACAAACACAACAATAAACATTAATCCAAGGTAATTTATCTTTTCAACCTTGACTGTTAAATTTAATGGAATTTCGTTTCCTGAAAAATTCTTCAAAATATTAAGTGATTATATTAAGTGATAAATATTATCAATAAATATATATAAATAGTGATATATATAGATAAATATAGTGATAAATATTAAGTGATTCGAGGTAATTTCCACTTTTACCCTGAAATATTGAATTTAATATTTTTGTATTGAAGGTAATAAATCGTCTTAATTTACCCTTCCTCCTTTGTCTTGGACTCCGCGTAGGTCCTAGCCAGTCGTTCCTCAATTTCTCTTTCCCTGGCAGTAGTGTCAACGGGTTTGGCGGCACCAAAAATGTTGACAGCTGGCACAGGGGTCGGTGCCGGAGGTTTTTCCGCCTTTTCCACCTTCTCGACATTTTCAACCTTTTCGTCGTCTTCTGCTGGCTCCGCGCCTTCCTCCTTCACCACAATTGGCTCCACGGGTTTCGTACGAGGCTGCAGCTGCAGTTTCGGTCTGGTACGCGGCTCCTCTGCAAAGTTTACAACGATTCGTTATTACTTTTATCGGAATTGCAGGGAAGTACAAAGAGAAATTGAGTCAGAGGATGTAGTGAACGAAAGAAAGGGTCAAAGATTAGAGAAATGGTGGAGAAAATATAAAAGAAAAGGTTAGAATGAAGGCAGAATAAAGAAAACTGGCAATAAGAAAAAGAATAGGAAACAGGACGATAAAAGATAGTAAATAATACTCACGATAATAATAATTTATGCTTTTTACAAATAATTCAATTAAAGTCTACTGACTTGTTAAATATTAAAAATAGTCTCTTAGTAATGCTGATAGATTTTGATTAGTTTTGTAAGACTTAAAAAGATGCAATGCTTCATTCCATTTTTATTCCTTGACAAATTACTCTATTATATTCTGGTGTTTTCTTGTAAAGACTGATAACAGTTTCCCGTAAAAACTGATACTTTCTGGGAAAATACACATGTTAATAGATGTTAAGGCTCAAAGAACTTAGAAGAAAAATGTCTTAATACTCCTCGTTTCATTTTTACTCCTTCACAAATTACCCAAGTATATTCAGCTGATAATTTTGTGCAAATAAAGGGTGTTCTTACGTTTTGTTTCTGGCGGTCTTGAATCCCTGCGTTCGCGATCCCATCCTCGATCACCTCCTCGATCACCTCCTCGATCGGCTTCTCGATCCCCGTAATTACGACGGGGCCCGAAACTGCTACCGCGGTCCCCGTCCCTGTCGCGACTTCCCCTGTCGTAGCGCGACCATTCCCTGTCCTTCTCCTCGTCCCTGTATCCCCCTCTGTCGCGGAAGGCCGATCTTCCCCTGTCGTCGCTTTGCCTGTCGCGCCACGCGCCAGGTTTATTGTCATAATCGGCGCCGCCTGTAAACCAAGGAATTTGTTTAATACATCTTTAATACACACAACACACATGTACCAAAGTTATTACACATATACTTTCTTTGCTGTGATTACTGTAATTTTTCGAAGAAATGATAGCTTTCTAATGAAAGGTTGACGACTTGATTGATATTGAAATCTTTGAAAAACGATTTTGTAAGTCAAGTAACAACAAAAAACGGTAAACCAAGGAATTCGTTTAATACGCACAACACATGTAACCAAAGTTATTACACATATACTTTCTTTGCTGTGATTACTGTAATTTTTCGAAGAAATGATAGCTTTCTAATGAAAGGTTGACGACTTGATTGATATTGAAATCTTTGAAAAACGATTTTGTAAGTCAAGTATCGATAAAAAACGGTAAACCAATAAATTCGCTCGTCACTCGTTGTTCCAATACATGTGTTAAAGTTATTACACATATACTCTATCTATGTTTACTGTGATTATTACAAATGTTCCAAGAAACGATATCTTTGTAATGAAAGGTTGAAGACTCGGTTAATATTGAAATCTTTAAACGATCTTTAAACGATCTTTAAACGATTTTATAAGTCAAGTAGCAATAAACACGGTAAACCAATAAATTTGTTTAATCTTACGCTCGTCACTCGTTGCTCCAACACATGTATCAAAGTTATTACACATATACTGTATCTACTGTATTTACTGCGATTACTTCAACTGTTCCAAGAAACGATATCTTTCTGATGAAAGGTTGACGACTCGTTTGATATTGAAATCTTTAAAAAAAAAACAATATTCTATATCAAGTAGCAATAAAAAACGAGCATTCTACACGTAACATTCGACTCAGAAACTATCTCTGTGAATATTCATCGACTATCTGTGTGTATGTCAATGAAATACAATTGCATAATTGAGCTCTTACCTTCGCGATATTCCCGTCGTTCGCTATTTCCGTATCGGCTCTTATAGGTATCGTTGGAACTGGAAATATCTTCCCTGGGGCCGCTTCTCCAATCCCCAGAAGTCCGATCGGGATCGTCGTAGTTGTCTCTGCGATTATCGCGGCCCATGCGCCCGCCACGACGATCATCGCTGCTGCTGTTCGATACTTCGATTCGAATGCGTCGAGTCTTGATAGTCTGAAATATGATTAATCAAGCGTAACTATTAATATACAATAATTAATATCAGAATTAGTAATATAGCCATTCAGTATTCGTAGTATTTAGAATTTGCATGTTATAATTGACTAAATCATTTATTTTGTAATTCATTAATATCAGAATTAGGAATATAGACATTCAGTACTGTTAGTATTTAGAATTTGTATGTTATAATTGATTAAATCATTTCATTCGTAATCCATGAATATGAGAATTAGGAATATAAACATACAGTACTCTTAGTATTTGGAATTTGTATGTTATAATTCAATAATATCAGAATTTGTAATACAGCCATTCAGTACTCTTAGTATTTAGAACTTGTATATTATAATTGATTAAATCATTTCATTCATAATCCATGAATATGAGAATTAGGAATATAAACATACAGTACTCTTAGTATTTAGAATTTGTATGTTATAATGGACTAAATCATTTATTTTATAATTCATTAATATGAGAATTAGTAATATAGCCATTCAGTACTCTTAGTATTTAGAATTTCTATATTATAATTGACTAACGTCCCAAAAAATGTTTTAAAAATCGGATTAATCATGGAATATACACAATGGAACATTAAAAAGGTGTAATTACTTAAATTAATACATTAAAATTTAGATTCAATGTAATATGAATATAAAAAATGTAAATCACTAAGAAATATCAGGTTTTCATGATGGAATTTATATTTAATTAGGGAAACTTTGTAATTACTCACCGTATTCGATATGGAAAGAGCATCGATCAAACTTTGTCGATCTTCGAACTCGACATACCCATATCCTCGAAGCTTATTGGAATCTTTCGGCAAACGCATGTTCGATACCTGCAAAATTTCACATTTAACAGTTTAATACGTAAGCAATATTCGCATCATTTTAAGTACATATTTGAATCTTGTCAAATTTCACATTATAAAATGAAAAGTAATGTATTTAAGTAAAACTTGTAGCAAGATAAGATTTTTTCATAACTTTGGGATTTATTTTAACCGTTGTCTTACTAAAAACTATAGAGAAAAATATAAATATTAATAAACCAAGCAAAATAATTAACACTAATAGATGTTAAGTTCGAGTAAAGTTCAATTTGAGCAAACCTATTTTGTTTTTATCTATCTACTTAAACATTGTATCATTAGCTTTCATAAACTTGATAAAAAAAGAAATTATTGCTATACAACTTTACTTATAGCGTATTGAACGAAAAAGATATAATAATATCAATATTCCTTCAAAACAAACTTTTCACACTTCTGTTTGTAAAAAACTGTGAAATTTTTACTAATATTCTTAATTATTTTAATATGTCAGTAAATAATTTCACGTTTTACTGGATTTCATAAAAAAGGAAAGCAGATTCAATAAAGCTTTGCTTTTTTTACATCGCTATACCTTAATTAAACTTCAAACACATTGTGTTGTAATCTTTACATATTACTGTTCGTAAAAATCTGTGAAATTCTCGTTGATACTGTTACTTATTTGAACACTCGAAATTCATTGAGATTTACCTTCATGTCTTGAAAGAACTCTGCAAGATCATCTTCGTCTACATCGTAGGGCAAATTGGAGATGTATGCTACGTAAGGCGGATTAGTGGGAATATTTTCTTCGTCGACACCAGGTCCACGTGCGGCTCGTGGGGCGGTCGGCAGGATTACAGGCTCCTTACTGTTTCTCGTGGAATATCCATCTGAGGCATATTATACCGAAGATAATTATTCAAACACACAAGTGGGCATCGTGATAAAACATCACTGAGCAATAGAACAACTGTTTCTGAATTTATTTCTTTTCTTTACACTTTGTCGTGTGAATTTTTTAATTTTCTAGTAATTATAAAGTATTTGTAAAAGATCTCAGATAATTTCCAAGCATATATCATACGGAAGATAATTATTCGAACACACAATTCAGTTTAACAATAAAACATCAGTATGTATTGCAGTGAGTTTCTCTGTCTATTTCTTTTCTTTATGCTTTGTCATTGAAGTAGTCTTTTCTAGTCTTTTAATGATCATAAAATATTTATAAAATATATCCAGATAATTTGAGGATTTACACATAATTAGTCAAACGCAATTGTGTATAATAGTAAAATTAATAGTAAAAATAGCTAGTAAAGAATACAATGGTAATTTTTGACTTAGGTAAAGATTTCAAAATTTTTCTTTTCTTTGTGCTTTATTGTTTGACTTTTGAAGTTTTGTAAAGGTTTTAAAATATTTTTTCAATAATTCAAGGTAATTTGTGAGCTTGGTGCATGAAATTATTTCATCATCTTTAAAGGTAATCTTTAAAGCATAATTTGTTATTTGTAATCCTTGCAATACTTGCAATAGTGTTATATATTGCATAGATATATATTGTATACATTATATAATATTGTAATACTATAATACTTGTTTCTTCTTTGAAGCAATATTTTGCATGTTAATGGAATTATTTTTAGCCTTCAAGAACACAATGCTCATGTAAATTTGTAAGAAAAAATTCTATTATTTTTTACTACAATACTTTAACACTGAAAATATAGCAATATTTACTTTTGCAAACAATACTTTTAATTTATGAAAGATGCTTAAATATTAAGAACATTTAAACAAAAAACAGATTGTTACACATATTTAAACACAAACTTTACCTATTCTATCAAATTCTTATTTAGAAAACCTGCATACATAATTGTCTGCATTTTATAAGAACTAATTGAAATGAACACAATAATAAGATGATAACAAAACCCTCAAATATTCTTCAGTAAATAATACTTTTAATACGATTATTCTATGAACGATATTAAAATAATTGAAAAATATGTAAATAGGCATTCTTTGAACATTATTCATTATGTATTAAACCAAAACTTTTCAAGATAAACATATTTTTGTCAAATATTTTCAATCTAGAAATCCTGCAAATGTAATTATCTATACTTTTATGAAGAATGGATTCAAAAAATAGCAACAAAAACTTGGGAATATTTATTGATAACGTATTGCCTAACAAGCTTATTAAAGATATTAGAATATTTGAAAACTATGTATACCAACCATGGAATAATGAAACATAAACTTTAGACATTCCGTCAAATTTTTACACATTAACATATTTTACTCGATATATTGGGCACATTTATTTACAATGCATTTCTCAGCACGCTCAGCAAAGATATAAAAATATCTTGAAAACAGTATCCTAAACATGCATTATTTAATCACAAATGTTTGTTCATTTAATGAAATTTTTGGAACATTAACATATTGTACCTAATAACTCTTACTTGAGAAATTGTAGGGATTGGGTTATGTATGAATTTTTGAAGAAGGCGTTGAAATGAGGTAGAAAGAAGTTTTCAATTTTTCCGCTTACCATGTTCATCCTCTATGTCATCAGCCCAATTGGAGGACTTAAGGGGAATTGTAGGCGCCGCACCGCCATCGGCCAAGAAGGACATCAAGTCCACGGTTTTACCCTTCTTCTTCTTCCCTTTCTTACCTACAAAGCAAAACGCACGATGAAAAATGCAAGGCAGTTCGTTAAAGTTGCGTAAATGCAGCAAGGCGATGTCGAAAGCATGGCAAAAATCATGCAAAGTTTGGTTAGGTGTATCGAAAGTCCAAGAAAATATTGCGACACTAGCTTTTTAAAGAAATTCTTTATAAATATTTCGATAAAATCTATTAAAAGATGTTTGTTAAATGCTATTACGTACACGTAGACATGTTTGTTGCTTGGATTTTACGAAATACAAACGGCCTCCTCGCAGTTCACCAGTCCACACGACCCAACCTCGAAACTCATAAGGCATAGACAGCGTCCTACAAAGATGGACGTCAATGCGCGATCATCACAATGCCTATGATCCCCGAACGCATTTTCATTGAAAATTCTTATAACGTTACAATTAAGACCGATCTTCTCAAAATCACCGTCCGATAATAAGTTTTTATTTTTGATTCCTCTTTTGAAATAAATTATTAAACGTTTGCAAAGTTATAGGGATTTCTGATATCTACCAACAATGATGACGTCACGGGAATGCAGACTGACGTCATAAATCGTTGGCTTGACATTGCAAAAATTCATGAAATCACAGAAAATATCTTATGAAATTTCTAGAAAAAATTATAAACTTATTATTCATTTGGGGATAAATAAATAAACACGGACTATGAGAGTTTGAAGGACTTTTCATACTGCCAAATAATAATGACGTCACGAAAGTGCACTCGACGTCAGACACCCTTGGCTCGGTAATTATAAAAATCTATAAAATAACATAAAATATATCACGAAATTTTTATCGAAATTTATTTGTTAATATTTCTTGGTAAAACGTTGTCCTACAATAAATAAAAAATACAAACTAAGTAAATTTAAAGGACCCGCAGTAGTGGGGGTGGGGAAAGTCAGGAAAGTCACATGAAGTAGCAAAAATTCATACTCACATCATTTATCACTGGTTTGTGAATGGTAAAAATTTATTAAATGAAATAGTATCCCATAGTGGATGTTTAAATTTTTATATGTTACCTATGATATTGGGGCACAATTAATTAAAGATTAGGAAAGTTTGAGGGACTTGTAGTAATCAGAAAAAATCTGACGACATCAGAAAATGCATCATTCATCATTGGCTTGGTAATGACGAAAATTTATGGGATATTAATGATTTTTAATATTTTTACTAAAATCTGTAATCTCTTGCTCCGAAGTAATTAAATACCAATTAACCCTTTCGTAGTATTATAAAATAAGAGGAATCAGTCGAAAAAAATGTGCATTTTTTACGTTTTAAATCGCATTTATTGGTCATAAAAAACACATAAGTATGTATCATACATTTTTTTGGTTTTTTTACATAATATTTATAAATTATACATAATAGCTTGTTTTCTTCCCCGTTTGTCGTATCTCTGACGGACTAAAGTGGGAAAGGATTAAGAGAGCTTAAATATTTGCCATAATGCATAATTTTGTGACGAGTTGAGACTACACAGATATGCCCGCTGACGTCACATTTCATTCCATATTCACTCTGACGTCACACTTCATTCATATTTCATTCTGACGTCATACATACTAATAGTAATGACGTCATGTTTTAGCAAGGTCCTGCTTGTGAAATGTAGAAAAAAGGCGAATGTGCATTATTTTTATTGGCGAATAATTTACAGTTCAACTCTTTACAATTATTTATGAACATAAATAAATGATTCGTGAAGCTAAAAGAATTTTTTATATAATTTAGGATGGGTTAAAAGAAGGGGCATAATTACAATGAGAATAGCATCTCAAATTCACACAAACATGTTCCATTAATATCAGCAAGTATAATTACAGTTGAAAATGACAAACACTTAACGTGTAGCATAATTCGTATTAAAAATATTTAAAAACATGCATAGACGGAATTTTATCGGACAAAATAGAATTGTCCAACTCCGATTATTCAGGGGAAAAAGCTGATTAGCCAAATCTGACGGAATTGTAATTTAACCAATTGCGTAACGTTTACACGAGAATCTGTAATACAGATCGAATGACTCTTGTTTTCTTGAGCGAAGCATGGACTAGATAAAAAAGTATCTGGACAAGGTGGGCTTTAGTAATTGGTAACCTAACCTGAGAAAAAGATTTACACGGTGTTCCTGCCGATTCGGCGAACTATCTACCTTTTCTTGACACGCGAATTCGATCATCACGGATGTACGTTGCATCAGTGGAAGCAGCCGGTGTCGAATTTCTCATGAAATAACTGGAGTTTCTGTAAAAATTGCGAAAAAATGAGGGAAAAGTTGCCGGAGACGATAAATTTCCCGCAGGAAGAGGAGAAGATCTTGAAATTATGGAAGGATTTGGACGTTTTCCAGAACTGTCTGAAAATGTCCAAAGGAAAACCGAAATATTCATTTTACGATGGTCCACCTTTCGCCACCGGTTTGCCGCATTATGGGCACATTCTCGCAGGTACAATAAAAGATATTGTCACGAGGTACGCTCACCAATGCGGTTTCCACGTTGAAAGACGCTTTGGATGGGACACCCATGGATTGCCGGTGGAATTCGAGATCGACAGGGCACTGGGCATCAAGGGCCCTGAGGATGTTGCCAAAATGGGCATCGCAAACTATAATAAAGAATGCAGGAACATCGTAATGCGATACGCAGAGGAATGGGAGAAGATCGTAGGCAGGATTGGTCGCTGGATCGATTTCAAAAATGACTACAAAACCCTCTATCCATGGTACGCATAATACATCTTTAATGTTAATTAATCACTTATTCAAATATGATCCAATTTTACCAAATAGAAAATGAAAATTTGCAAACACAACATGTGCTCAGAAGAGGATAACATATGTTCAAAATATAGTACAGAGTATTTCACTAATTTGCATGAATAAAAACATTTATAATATATCTAAAAGTTTTACAGACAAGAGAAAATGAATTCTAGTAAAATTATGAGAATTGTCAAATGTTGCCAAAGTGCTTTGCAAATGTGCATATAAGTCACAAAATTAGTACTAAAGTGCTATATATTGAATTCTAGAAAACATACTTCAATGATGGATTTTCTGAGTGGTTTATTGTGCTCATAAAAAAAATTCTTCGACCTCATAATGTAACCTTTTCTTAAATTTTATTATAGAACAGTTAAAGGATATATTTTAGAAATTGTTGAATATTATGAGAAGTCAAAAAAAAACATAAGAAAAATTAATTTTAGCAAGTACAAAATTATTTCAAACATCCATGCTTCAAATATAAAGAATTATTATTTTGATGAAATCATAAAATTGGAAACTATTATCACATTTTCTTACTTCATTACAAAATTTAAATATTCTAGTATTTTCAAAAAAAACTTCAACAAACTACAATCTTTCGGGCAGATTTGAAATAATGTTTGTACAATAATTTACCATATTTGCCTTCTTGAAGGAAACATTCATTAGCTAATGAAAACTGTACAAATGTTTTAGGTACATGGAATCCATATGGTGGGTATTCAAGGAACTTTACACAAAAGGATTGGTTTACCAAGGGGTAAAGGTAATGCCATATTCCACGAGCTGCAATACTCCATTATCCAACTTTGAATCCAGTCAAAATTACAAAGATGTTGTCGACCCATCGGTGGTTGTCGCTTTTCCTTTGACAAATGAGCCCAATGTTTCAATTCTTGCCTGGACAACAACCCCTTGGACTTTGCCGAGCAATCTTGCACTTTGCTGCAACCCAAACTTCGAGTACGTCGAAGTGAAGGAACTGGCATCAGGGAAAATTTACATTTTGCTGGAGTCTAATCTTGAATTGGTGTTCAAGACAAAGGATTTATACGAAATCGTTGGCAAGAGGAAAGGATCAGACATGAAAGATCTAACCTACGAACCCCTGTTTCCTTATTTCTCACACCTCAGGGAAAAGGGGGCTTTTAGAGTGTTGAACGATAATTACGTAAGCGCGGAGAGCGGAACCGGAATCGTCCACCAGGCACCTTACTTCGGTGAAGACGATTACCGTTGTTGCCTGAACGCCGGAGTGATAACCAGGGACCAGGAGATTATTTGCCCCGTGGACAGTTGTGGTAGATTCGTTGAACCCGTGAAGGACTTCCTGGGTAAACACGTGAAGGAAGCGGACAAGGAGATCATCAAGTACTTGCAGGGCACGAAAAGGTTAATTCAGAACAGCAGCGTTAAACACAATTACCCTTATTGCTGGCGCTCAGACACTCCATTGATTTACCGCGCTGTTCCATCCTGGTTCGTCCGCGTCGAGGAAATCAAGGAAAACCTCTTGTCCTCCAATGCCCACACGCACTGGGTTCCCGATTACGTGAAGGACAAGAGGTTTGGAAACTGGTTGAGAGACGCTCGCGACTGGGCGATCAGCAGGAACCGATACTGGGGCAACCCTATCCCCTTGTGGGTGTCTGAAGATGGCGAGGAAATCGTCTGCGTGGGCAGCATCGCTGAACTAGAAAGCCTAACTGGTACAAAGATTACCGACATTCATCGTGAAAATATCGACCACTTGACCATTCCTTCCCGACGACCCGGGAAGGCACCTCTGCGTCGAGTTCCTGAGGTTTTTGACTGCTGGTTTGAATCCGGCTCGATGCCTTACGCTCAGATGCATTATCCTTTTGAGCGGACGAAGGACTTCGAGGAAAGTTTCCCCGCGGATTTCATCGCCGAAGGAATTGACCAGACTCGGGGCTGGTTTTACACGCTTCTTGTGATCTCAACGGCTTTGTTCGGTCGAGCACCTTACAAGAACCTCATCGCCAGCGGCCTGATCCTCGCGTCAGACGGGCAGAAGATGTCGAAACGCAAGAAGAACTACCCGGACCCTATGGAAGTTGTCAATAAATTCGGAGCCGACGCTCTGCGATTGTATCTCATAAATTCGCCTGTCGTCAGAGCTGAGAATCTACGGTTCAAGGAGGAAGGAGTCAGGGACGTCATCAAGGACGTCTTTTTGCCCTGGTACAACGCCTTCAGGTTCCTCATGCAGAACATAGACAGATTCGAAGCGGAGGAGAAGGTAACCTTCGTTCACGAGGAACCAAGGGAATCTTCAATGGAAAATATCATGGATCGTTGGATCCTGTCCTTCACGCAGACCCTTCTGCGATTCCTTGAACAGGAAATGAAGGGCTACAGGCTCTACACTGTAGTCCCGCGTCTCGTCAAGTACATCGACAACCTTACCAACTGGTACGTCAGGATGAACAGGAGACGCATAAAGGGAGAAAATGGTAGCCAGGATTGTCGCAATGCACTGAACACGCTTTTCTCCGTCCTTTACACGATGGTCCGAGTAAACGCGCCTTTCACTCCTTTCCTCAGCGAGTTCATGTTCCAACGATTGGCGAAATTGCTACCCAAGACCACCGTGAACATGGACAGTGTTCATTACCAGTTGATGCCCACCTATTGTCCCGGTTTGATCGACGAGGAAATTGAGAAGGCCGTGTCCTACTTGCAAACCGTTGTCGAACTCGGCAGAGTCACGAGGGACAGGAAAACCATCCCCGTAAAATACCCTCTTCCCCAAATCGTCGTCATCCATCAGGACCAAAAGGTTCTTGATAAAATTGTCTCCCTCAAGTCCTACGTTCTTGAGGAACTCAACGTCAAGGACCTAGTCGTCACGACTGATAAACTCAAGTACGGAGTGACCTTGAGAGCAGAACCTGATCACAAGACACTCGGGGCTCGTTTGAAGGGCGAATTCAAGGCCGTCACTCAGGCGATTAAAGCCCTGACGGACGAGGACCTGCAGGAATTCGTGGCGAAGAAGGAAATCCTGGTAAATGGACACAAATTAGGGGAGGCAGATATTCGTCTGATGTTTAGTTTCACGGGACCAGCAGCGGAGGAACTTTCAAAACGATACGAGGCTCACAGCGAGGGAAATATTCTTATCCTCCTGGACGTAACTCCGGATGAAACAATGCAGGACGAAGGAATCGCCAGGGAGGTTATAAATCGTGTTCAAAAACTCCGGAAAAAAGCCCAACTGGTCCCCTCTGACGAGGCAATAGTTTACTACGAAATCCCCGACAAGGATTCCAGTCTGTCCAGGGTTATCGTCAGCCACCAGGAGTTCATCGAAATCACCACGAAAACTCCTCAGAAACCGCTCGAGGAATTACCGAAAAACTCTAACGTCATCATCGAAGAAATGCAGAACGTGAAAGGTGTCAGCATGAAACTCGTACTGGTGAAAAATGGAGAGGTTGTAGAATTTAAAAACCTTGCTGAACCTTTCTCCAAGTACGTGAACGTTATGTTGGTGGATTTGAAACCCAGACTTGGAGCGGTGAGTCTCCTTGGCACTGTTCTCCTCGAATCCCCGAGGACTTCCGGTCCAATTTCGTACGAGAAACTCAGACAGGAAATCGAACTGATCTTCGGGCTTTACGGTTGTTCCTACGATCTTTACGTCGACAAGAAACTCCTGGACGACAACTACGACGTTTCTTCGCTGCAGAAGAAAACGATCCAAGTCGTCAGGTCAGGTTCTTCACCCTTGGAAAATCCTTCTGGTCAGCCACTTCCGGTTTGCCGGTTCGTCAACGTGAAAAACGGCGTAGAAACGGGAACTTTGCTACTGGAGAACCCACGGGACAACTTCGTCGCGGATTTGGCCAGCTTGAAGAAGAAAATTAGGTGTCTCTTTGAAAAACAAAATGTCTCCATCCCATCGTCAATTTCATCCGTTTTACAACTCCACGGAACGACGCTGGAAGTCAGTTAAAAAATGCATTCTAAATGCCTAGGTTCTTTTTTCCTTAGCGTTTTTTATTTATGCATCTTTTTCCTAACTTATCTGGGATTCGTAAAATCGACCCTGATGTTTTCTAAAATGCAAGCAAGAAAAAACTCGTTTCAGAAATTACTTTGATAATTTGAAAGCATGTTGAAAATTTAGGAAATAGGCAAACACATACATGGTGCTAACACTATTACTGCAATATAGTATAAAATCATGCTATATAATAAAATCATCAAATGTTCCTATTCACAGAATGCCACTTAAAAATCATGTTTATTAGTTAGTAAACTTTTAGAAAATGTCATTCGATTTTGCGGCTGTTTATTAGTACTTGAAAACTATTTTTTTGTTTCTTTGCGAAGAATTACAAGAAGTGATCATTTCATGATAAATATTTATTTAATCACTCGTTATCACGCGCAACGTCTGTTCTTTAAAAAAGAGCTTTCTGCACGTTTAGTATTTTTCTTTCTTGAAATCAATTGTCAAAGACAATTGTTGCAGTTATTATTAATATAATTGTTGAAATATTGAATGGTGTACAGAGTGTCGTCATAAGGAATTTCTACAAGTCACAAATTGGAATAGTAAACAATAAAAATTCATTTGAAATGAACCTCACGTTTTTATTTTCCTTAAAATCCGTAAAATAAATTAACAATTAATAACCCTATTATTGTTTATTGTAATACAATTTGTACGGGGTGAGAAAGTAGACAAATATACAAGAAAATAATATAGAAAAGGGCATAGTGAATTTTACTTTGAGAAAGTGTAAAAAAGATGAAGGTACCAAATAAATATACATTTATTCATATAGCGTACAACAATTATAATGTAATTAATTTATCAATTGTTCTCAACAAAATATAGTACAGTGTGTAATACAGATAATATTAAGCTTTATACCTATAATAGTATATTTTTTTTATTTCTCAACACCATTTACAGTAAATAATCACAAAACTTGCAGTTTCTTATCGAATAACCGAGTATAGCGTAGAATGAAAAAATCGATGGATCTTTCGTTTTGCAGCGAAAAATTCAACCCATTCGTATAATTGCCTTTCCGTTAAATTTCAATTGGTGAGAACTTTAAAACAGTACGCGATTATTCGTGATATGTCCAACTAGAGCTACAAATATTTGTCTAATGCTTAACAAATATTTCCCATTTTTCATCCACGTGTAAAAATCGCGATAATGTTTTACGTTCGTTTCTTTTGCCATACTCTATTCGTTGCGTTATTTTTATTTTATTTTTTTTTTGAGACGAGACATCTTTTTTTGGGGTTTTTACACCGAGACAAATGACGTTTAAAGTTATTCCCTTATCGATGTTCGTACTTAAGAAGAATCAGCAGAATTTCGCTGGAAAAATTACTGAAAGTTTGTCGTTAAACTTTCAGAAATGTTTCGTAAATTTCTGTGGATCTCTCGAAATTTTCTTGAAAGACGCCCCATGGTTTTCTCGAAACAAAAACAGGAATGATCGATAAATAAAGAATATCTGAAAAAACTTCGGGGATTCTTGAAAAAAAATTTCGAAAGCTACGAGCTTCTCGTAAAGTGTTTTATTTGTATAAAACCTTTGGTCAACAAAGGCAGGCGGAAATTTATAATTCATTTTTCAGCAAAGTTTCCATTTTTATCGTGGAAAATGATAGTTCGAAAAAATACAATTTTCCTATCGTGACTATGTCGTTGGTATCAACATAATATGCGTTAACAAATTTCTCACTTAGTGCATAAAATCCACATATTTTTTACACATTTTATGCGATACGGTGGATAAGATTCAAATAAGTTTGTAAATAAGCTCTTTTTACAATCGTTTATACATGCTTCGTATTTTGCAAAACGTAATTTCCTCAACGATCGAAGCTTCTTAAATTAAAGTAGTTAATCATTTCATGAAAACATGCGTATCGTGTGGAAAATCAAGCACACGATTCAAGTGTTCAGTGTCTAACAAGCCCTCGGTAATTTTCCATCAGTCAAGTCCGCTTTTACCTAACTTTCTTGATTTTATATACATGTAATTATGTTAACTTTACAATTTAGAAAGTTCACTGAAGACGGTTGAAGAGAAAGGAGAAATATATTTTAGATATTAATACGATAATCAAGAAACAAAAGAACAAATTTGAAGCAGAAATGTGTTTGAAAATCTTTGAACGTTTGAAAATTGACCCCTGAATAAATTTGATATTTCTCAATTCTTTTCAATCCGTTTTTCAATCTAATTACTTCCCAACGCCATCTGATTCTGTATAAATTCCTTATTCATAAATTACTTTTTCATCCTAATTTTCGTTTTGAGTAAACTTTAAATAGAGGAAAATTTTAAGCAGGTCACATTTTTCAATAATTTTCGAAAGTTTTCATAGAATTTGAGGTTAGGAAACAGTTATTTCTAAATTGAATAAGAAAGTTATAATCCCATGACTCTTGGATTTTCATTTTCTGTTTTTCGAATCGTTTTCGAATTCCCTCATCCTGGACTAATAATTAACAGGTCACATTTTTCAATAATATTTAAAAGTTTCAACATGATTCTGATGTGAGGAAACAGCTATTTCTAATTTGAAAAAAACTTATAATCCTAAGATTTTCTGTTTGGATTTTCATTTTCACATGATTCTTATTTCCTTTCTCATTCCTTCCTCCTAGGATTATTCGACTCGATTCGAATTACTGCTGGATTTTCCTGGAAACTTCGTCTTTCTTCTAGCGAGAGCCACGAAAATTCGATCTTTTCCTTGCCGTTCGGATCGACCATTCTTCCCTTGACCAATTTCCTTGGACTTTTCCACAGCGACTACCCCTCGACTGAACTCGTATTTCATTCGCGGAATCTTCATTCGACGTTCCTGATGCTGTCCTGGTCGGGGAAGAAGTTGCTGAAGAGCGAGACCGTGAAGATGGCCGTTAGGGCGTAAAGGGCAAGAGTCGTTGTGGCCGTGAAAAGCTGGCCGTAATGATATCTCGAATACCAGGCGACCCCGAGGGCCAGGGTCACCACGCTGACCAACAATCTACTGAGGTCCCATTCGTGATGAGCCGAGCTCAAACCGGCACCGCCGTGAAGGTCCTGGAAGGTCTGCGGGTTGAAGTAAACCGACGAGGAGGAATTCTCCTGCGAACCTGTCGACTGCCCAGTCTGTGAAGCTCCGCTGTTCGCACGTGGCTGATGAACCAAACAATGCACCACGCAGTTGTTGTACAAACCGCATTTCTCCAAGGTTTGACTGTCCGGCTGGAGAACACGGCCCTTGAACACCAATCGGACCAGTTTTCGACCATCCAGTTCCACGCGAAAATGTCGCCTGCAAAATCGTTTGTAATTAATAAACGATCTTAACGTTCAATCAGTTTTCATGTAACTTAACCATTTAGAAGCGCTATAATCTTTATAATTATAGCTCCTGTAGCGTATAAACTTTGTTAACTTTAACGATGTTATTCATCTTTTTATAATTTAACATTTTTATCGAATGACGTTAAATTTTGCAGTAATTTTTGTATTTCGTATTTCCCATTTTTTTTAGTAGAATTGTAGAGAAAATGATACAATTTCTTCAAAATAGTTGTAGAGGGTAATAAAAACTGTTCCAAGTATAGTAAAGCTATTAACAATAAGAACTTTTATATTTCTAAAACGCATCAAATCTCGTTGCACACATTTTTTTAGCGGTAATAAAATTGTTTTTAGGTACTCGTGCAGGAACTGAAATGATCCGCAATATTTATTGCAGAAAATTCATGAAAACTAATCCAATAGTAGAATATTAAAATTCTTTTAAAACCTTCACTGGTTCTAATTAAAAATTTCCACTTACTTCTTAAAATCACCGAGCATTTCCTTGAGACTTCCAGTGACTACCTTTTGGTCGTCGTTGATGAACTTGAGTTTTATGCTTATATTACTGGCATCGTTTTCCGAGGACTGAACGTCATCGTCAACGGATTCGCTGGGCGCGGAAGGACTCGTTTCCGGCACGTTTTTCTCTTCCGGTTTATCTGCCTTCGTTGCTCTTTGACTTAGCACGTTATCGTCGTTGTCTACCGAGTCCATGGCTTCTATCAGGACTTCTTCCGACGTTGCTGCTTGCGAGGGCCCGTCGGTTTGAGCAGGTACCGCGGTAATTGTCTCTGTCCAGCAAAAAAGAGCAGTTCAAAATCATATCCTTCTTTAATACTAGCTTTCAATCTGACGTAATATCTGTGTCAAGGTCTTTCTCTGGTTTTACTCCATTGACTGTGTATGTCAGTGTGTTGAGACAAAATACGAAAAGTTGATACACATGTCTTTGAGGGAAATTTGTCAAAATTTTCATCAGATTTCGTTTTTCTTAAATACAAAATTTGGTCCAATATTCTGATTAAATATTAGATATTAACACAACTTAAGATTTTTACATATCTGTCTTAAGATGAATTTATAAAACACTATAAATGGTTGAATTTCTCTTCTTCAGTTCTCTGCTTCAGTTAATTGTCAATTAATTGTAAATGTATAATTCATAACTGTTAAATGTAATTCAAAAATATTCACCTTGAAATAACATGTACTTTATTGGAGTACATATTGTCTGTACCATTAAATGTAAAAGAAATTTTTATTAACAACATTCTTAGGTGTATCATATATGTTGATATATAATTACTACAGTTAGTTTAATTTTTATAAATCTAATATTAATATTATATGTATAGTTCAGTGTCCTCTCTTTCATAATCTCTTATCTCGTTTAGGATATATTTGCAATGCATATTTTCTACTGGTATCATGTTCATCAATGTTTACATACAAATTAATTTGAAGGACATCAAAGTCCAATGTAAAATATCTAATCCATACTATTATCCAACAATCATATAAATCTCTTTCCTATATTTCTATGAATCTATTCACCTTTAAATGTGAATCAGTTCAAAAGAATTTTAAATATTTGGTCCAGTGTATTACCTGTCACTGACGTTTCTGGACAATTTGCTTCCCCGTCGTCGTTACTAACAGGACTAGGTTCGGCAGTTTCTTCTTCAGAAATCTCCAAATTTGGAGGGCGTTCAAAAGCACCTTGATGATTAGCTCGCAACTCTGCGATTCTTGTGCGAGTTTGGTGCTGGAGAATTAAGACTGTGCGTATCAATGGCTGGTCTACTATACTCGTTGAGCACCACGCTAACCAACCAACTACCAGAACACTGACGATGATAAAAAAGTCAGTGACCTCATCTCCAACCCCCTCAATGAGAGTCATTCTTTCACCTTAACAGAAGGTACAATATGAAATAGAAATATGCCAATACAAAATATTTTGTTTCCTACAAATACTTTAGTATTTAATGCAATACTTAAAAACATTTTTAAAAGTCAGCTAAAATGTACATGTATTAACTACTAATGAACATTTTCATTTCAAGAATTTTTTATTGTAGTAATATTAGATTTACCGCACAGAATATATTAGATAAATTTGCATATTTTATGGTGAAGATTTACCACAATGTTTTAAGAGTTTATTTTACTGATATTGGTCCATCATTGCGTTACAAAATAATAGCATGTCATTTCATTTAATTAAAGTTGGTTATAAGTAGGTCAAATGTTTCCTGACATTTGACTCTTCCTATTGATATAAGTTTCTGTAGTATATTTTGTTTATACAATTTATATAAATATTCACAGAATTATCATTGTACTAATAAGATAATTAGAATTCATTTTCCTAATACTGTGTATAGTATGTAAAGTCCATTGGACTTTTTTTAAATGTTTTGTCATAAACTGCAATGCATATTTACTTTGCAAGACTAGTGTCTAAACTGTAGAATAATAGTGATAGTAAAATTCCTTATTTTCTTTTGCCAATTACGAAAGCGAAATATTTACATTACGAGATGTTGTAGAACTTGAGGGTTTGTAAAAAGTGAATATTGTCCATAACAGACTGTTGTACTAGTAAGAAGATAGAGGAAAACAGATAAAAACCTCTAATTTGTTTGTGAAACATACAACTGGGTAAAAGTAAGTAATTCGATTAATTAAAGGGTAGAAAACAAAGTTGACCTTCGTAGAGGCGATACGGAAGTGTTTACAGTGATTTAATCAGACTGTAAGAAAAACCATTGCAGTATTTTCAGGGAAAATGTATGTAAATAACTCGTGCTATTTATGCTGTCAACGTCACGAATAATACAGGCATTGTAAAGTACAAATAACGTGTAAAGGGTTTACGAAAATTTCCAAGTGGACCCTTTTGAAGGTTAGATAAGAACTTAGAGGAGTTTATAGTTAAAACAGCAATATATGAATAAAATGCATACGTTATCTTCAGTTCGGTTAATTCTTATTAATGTATATACATTGACTCATTAATCACAGACTCACGACACATTCGTAAACATTTTTACACACGTCATGTAGTGTTAAGGTGAGATTTCGTGGTTGACAGAACGGGGCGAAATAACGAAGGTTTCACCTCACCTCGATTTACGCGAATCAAATGGGGCTAAAAACCGCCGCACGATTTTTCACAACACTCGTAAAACTATCATCGATATCTTCTACGAACATCTGGAGTAGAGATGACGCAGATCAATATGACAGTAGCGACATGCGACATGCAGTCGAATGAGAAAGAAATAAATTCACCAAGCTACGGTCGTTTATTTATTGTTCAGTGCTTTCAGCTTCTTCCTAACGAAAGCGCCGTCTTAAAATGATTTCTTATATTGGGGTCAGTAGCGACACGTCAGACAGTACATTTGTTACACTTACTTTCTCATTTTTTCGTAGAATTTTAAAAAATCGACACGTCCTGCAATTATCTGTGTTTAATATCTTACAATTCTACAGCAATGCTTTTTGCGAGTTAATATATGCAAAATTGTTAAAGAATTCACCAATCAGGAGTCCCTTTGTTTTCTCTTGACATGTTTACGAGAATTCTAGGCACCTCATTGGTTCACTTTCCGTTAACTCTGAGATTTATAATTCTGTTTGCATTCACAAATCATATTGAAAATCATAATAATCTAAAAAAATTTATTCGTTAAAAAACCAGTTTAAAAATCATGTTCTTTGCTTTAATTATTTACAAATAGATTCCTTCTATTTCCATAGTTCGGTTTGATTTCAGAATGATTTGTGTACATAAATCACAAGGGGATTAAAAATGACCTAATTGTGAAACTACTCAAAATAGTTATCGTTATTTCAATATTTTTCTACTACAACTTAGTAAAGAATGATGCCGAAAAACAGGATTTTTATTACGTCAATTACAATCATTTCATTTATTTCCAATTAATTAAATTCAATAGAATATAATCTGCCGTTAACATACAACATAGAAAAATGAAGGAAAAGAATACTTAAAAAATGTACAAATTTGATATTTATACGAAATAACTTTAATGATACAATTACAAAATAATCGTTGAAAATATAAATTAGGAAAAGAGTAAAAAATGTAATACTGATTACCGCCTTACGACTTTCATTTGAATTTCGCGGGTTAATCTTAGAACGTCTAGCCAATAAATAAACCTGTTTCATATATCATAGACATTGCTGCGATATGTTCATGTCAAACTTAAGATTTCAGCTTTGCTTGGATCAGTCCCGTCAAAACCCGCAAAATGGCTGAACTAATAATCGCGATTCCTTTAAAGAAACCGTCCGACGTTGATGTCGTGAAACCGCTGACAAACGTTATTAAATCGACTTACAATTCCGCGAATAACCAACAGGATTACACGGAGGCGATAAACGAATTCAGCAAACTGAGAAACAATGCCTTGTGGCGAGCATTCGAGAAATACGAAAGCTCTTTGGAGGTTATTTACAAGTATGAGTCATCTTTTAATTAAAAATGATTATCATTTTACGCCTCGATTCGTCATTAGTTCGAATCGAGATCACCAAACAAATTATTAATTTTCTTTTCCTTTTGATAATACGTAAAGTGGTAGTTTATACTTATTTTTAAACGCCACTCTATTTTCTTCTGTCAATTGCAATGTTTTCATCATTCATTCATCATTCTCTCATCCTTCATTTTTAATGAATCATACATTACTCAAAACAAAATTAACAATATAATACGAGTCATTGAATGATACATACTATAATGTATGAAATTAGTAACTGTTTTCGTAACTGATATTTTATTGGCTTTTAGTTTACTCAGTATATTGCTTTTGAAGAACTATTTATCAATGTAAATGTCTTTCGCATGTGCATAACTTTGTCATAAAAAATTTGTTTTCTCATTTACAAAGTAATTATAGATTTCATTCATTTTTAGTTATTATGACCAGCTTTGTGCATTGGAAGGAAAAATCCCTGCACATGAATTGCAGATTCCATTTAAGTGGAAGGATGCTTTCGATCGTACCATTTTTGGTGGAAAGCTGAGTTTAAGTAAGTTTATTATATATATTATATTTCTCTTATTTTATTTTTATTAAACAGAAAAAAGTTGATGTAAAATATGAATAACTTTTTCATTAACATTACAAGTAAAACTTTGAACAAGGAATTTACAAAATACAAATTTATTCTAAACATTTATTTTAAGACAAGTAGCCTTTTATAAAATTGTCATACATGTCAGGTATGTTATTGCCTAGTCCAGTAGATAAGATAAACTTATCTTTTATTACAACAGATTACATGATTATTCTCATTGAATTCTCACTGAGAAGTCTGATTTCTTTTTATCAATGAAATAGTTTTAATGCTGCAATTATTAGCCCTATTTCTAAATATAAATTTTACAAATTTTTCTGCAAAGAATGAAGCAAACTTTTCATATTATCATTGGGTTTCTAAAAATATAGTTGAATAAGTTTTAAGTTCCAAAAAATTTCATGATGTAATAAAAAAACAAATTTCAGACATTTATGATATGTACATGTTTATTATCAATATTTAAATCTTATGGTTATTTAATTTAATGTGTATCAGCACATAAAATGATATCAATTCTCAAATGAAATGTATTTTAAATATATCCTATTTCCAGTGTAGTATAAGAAATATTACAGTAGGCGAAGAATTGTTATTATTGCTCATTACATTTTTATCTCCATGTTTTTTTTAGCAATTAGCACATTGGCTTATGAAAAAGTATGTGTGCTGTTCAACATCGCTGCCTTGCAAAGTTCTGTGGCAGCAACGCAATCATTGGAAAGCGACGAGGGCCTCAAACTTGCTGCAAAATTATTCCAGGTTAGCATTTATTA
This sequence comes from Hedychridium roseum, assembly GCA_963989215.1. NCBI lineage: Eukaryota > Metazoa > Arthropoda > Insecta > Hymenoptera > Chrysididae > Hedychridium > Hedychridium roseum. Next base: position 3,958,307 of record OZ022321.1, on the reverse strand, counting down.
TTTATTATATTCCTTACCCCATTTTCAATAATTTTATGAACACTACTTTTTCACAAAAATGAAGACATTGCAATATTAAATTTATTTAATCACTCGTACTAAATTAATTCGCTACAAAGTAAATGCTTTATTATCCACTGTGTAATTCTACAAAAAAAGTGAAGATTTCAATGCCAGAGCAATAGGTATTACAAACTAATTCTACAGAATTAAAGTTTTTAATATCAGATTAACATATGAATGATTTCAATATTCTTTCAATTTCAATAATCCTTGGTAGCAATAACTAATAACAAACAATCAATTATTTCTTTTTTCAGCAAGCAGCTGGAATTTTCAATTACCTGAAAGCAAACGTCATGATGGCCATTCAGCAAGAACCAACGCCCGACATTAGCCCAGAAACACTGGGAGCTCTTTCGGCATTGATGCTCGCCCAGGCGCAGGAAATTTTTGTGCATAAGGCGATCCATGACGCCATGAAAGACGGAATAGTCGCGAAATTAGCTGCACAAGCCGAGGAATTGTACGTTGAAGCTCTTAAACTCTTTCAAAAGGAGATCTTCCGTGGTTTTTGGGACAAGGAATGGGTTCCCCTGGTAATAATCACATTAATTTATCAAATATTTTGCTTTCGCTGTATTTCGACACTACCAAAATTCTGTTATACAGGGTAGTACATTAAAACTGTTTCAAGCTAATATTTCTGAAATTGAAGGGATTATGAAATTTTTATTTTTTTAGCGACTACTTAGTGTCAGAGGTGGTTTTATGTAACCAAATTCATTTTTTTCCTCTAAATGATGCCGTCAATATCATTTCAAGAACTTTTTGAACTTAAGTTTCAGACACATTAGCTTGTAACACCTTTAATTCCCCACTGAAATCGTTATCGCTGAAATCGTGTAGGGATAGTTGAACAAACTATTGTTTCAAATAATAATGTAGCTGTGACTTGACCAATTTTCCACCGTTTTCTGCATGTCCTGTTTTGTTCGTATTTGAAAAAATAGTTTGTTCAACTATCCCTATATTATTTCTGCGATAAAGGAAGCTGATATTAATGCGAACGCTCATACCATGCTGAAATTCACCGGTTCTCGTCCGATCACCGAAGTTAAGCAGCATTGGGCACGGTCAGTACTTGGATGGGTGACCGCTTGGGAACACCGTGTAGTGTTGGCATCTTCTTTTTACTTTTTTCTCCCACTAAACTTCATTTTTGGTTCTAATGTGTATTACAAAGCAATTACAGAAAAATATATCTATATATCTTCTGATTACTATATGTAAAAAATATAAATATCGTTGAGGCAATAACGCCATACAAACTGCAAATGTATTTTAAATACATGTAGAATAGATTGTGTGTATGTGCCTTATTAACTCGTAAAGATGACCAATTTGGATTATATTTTGCATAGTTAATGTCTAGATCCCTGCGGCGAATATCTGCTTCTATAAAACCTGAATACCGCAACCCCTTTCTCACTTTCACATTTACATAAATGCTGAAAGGCTTCTAGATATAAGGAATCCAGGCAACGTCGGGTTGTTTAGACCAGTTAATGTGTAAAATGAAGGACATTTTTTAACTTATTTCCGTAGTACTACATAATGTACTTTATAATATTAAAAATATACTCTTAACCAGTTTACATGCATTTCTCATTTGTATTGCAGATAGCAGGGAAGCAAGCTGGGTACTGTGCTATGGCAAGTTATTTCCAATCTTTAGTTTGTAAAAGCAACAAGATGATTGGCGAAGAAATCGCCAGATTGGAGGTGGGTCCTTTTTATTATACAGTGTACTACAATAGTATAATTTATACTTCATATGATAATTACATAGTCACTGGTCAATCATATAATCATTGCACACAAAAAATAATTTTCATAACATGCATTAACTGTAATTTTACAACAATTATCAAGTAATTCGTGAAAGGAAATGAAGACAGAGTTTTTCTGTACATAGCAGAAATAAATTTTTTTTCCTTGCAATGTTTTCTAACTATTCATATAATTAAGTAGGAATAGCTTTGTAGAATTTACTGTAATCAGTGAAAAGTAACTAGGTATATAAATACTGGGTATCTGTCAAATATTTATTAAATAAGTATCAGTAGATGTCTGAAAACTGTAGAAATATCTGGAAATTACCGCTAAGTAACTGTGTAATATTCTTCTCAATTTGCTATTATTTGTTTGCCCAGTATGCAGTTCCAGCATTCCAAGCAGCTCAGCAGCGTTCAAATAAACCCACACTCTTCCAAGACTACGCGAACCGAGCTCAAAGGAACCTGACAGAGGCGAAAAAGGACAATGATTTCATTTACCACGAAAGAATTCCAGACGTGAAAAGTTTGGATGCGATTGGCAAAGCGAGCGTTGCAAAACTTATTCCCTTGCCTGAAACTTTTAGCAGTAACTTCAAAGGTAAGCGATATAAACATTATTCTTATTTTTATACTACTTTTAAACAAATTTAGCTTATTTATACATGATTTTTATATGATTTTTAAATAACTTCTTAATAACTTATTTGTCTGAGTTTGAAAGTTTAGTTTCCTTATTTTTATCGTTTACATTCTGTTAGTGATATTTCTCTCTTTCGTTATTAATTTACTGTCGTATATTATTTTCTTTGTACAAACAGGGCAAAACAGGGAAAATGAAATATGTTAGAAGCTAACAGTTCTGAATCTTAAAATCAACGTGTCCTTGAAACGACCTTAATGATTCCACTTGAAAAACATTACCTTCCTTATACGATACCACCTTTGATGCTAAACAATTGCTAGAAAATAAAAATTTCGTTTTTTTCAGTTTCAGAAATATTAGTTTGTAATACCTTTAATTTTCCACCCTTTAACATGTACATTGTCGCTAAATAATTTTGTTTGAATCATGTTTAATTCTCACGAAACTATAATTATATAATTACAAGAGCTTTTCTTTCTCACTTAAGTATTTTTATTGAATTTCAGCGTGTTATGTTTTTGTTTTGGTTTATTATTCTTGGTATACAGGATTTTCTTGTCTCTGTAAAAATATGTAAGAGGCATACCTTATTAAATTTTCAGATCTTTTTGCGGATTTGTTGCCTGTCAGCGTTCATCAAGCTTTGTCCTCTTACGCAGTCCGTCGCAATGAGCTTGTTAATACGGAAATTTCCAAGTTGAGGGAAATGACGCAAGTTTTGAACAGGTATTATTGCTATTATTCAATTCATTCTATTGAAATGTTCCCTGATTGTATTCAGCTGTTAAGCGCTTTAAATGTAATGCATTTTGAAAGAATCAACAGAATCCTTGCGCACTATTTATATAAGAGGGAAAAATAATCACTGTCTGCATAAATTATTGGAAATCTTAGTATTTATAAATTTGAATAATATGAAACCCTATCCTTTTTTACGCCAAATACTTATTTTTAAGTGATTTTTTCATTTTACTTTTTACTTTTATTTTCGCGATTACTTTTTTCTAATGTTTGTTTTTAAATTACAAAATTGTTTTAGGCAATTTCTTATGTTTCATAAAATTTATTCTACACTTGGCTGTTTTTTTTTTGACTTTTCAGCATCTTCTTGAGTTTTCGTCATTATTTACGCGTTTTTTTTTTATTTCTGAAACCGATATATCAAACGTACATAAGAATAATGTTTATTTTTACGCCAATTTATTTTACGCATCGATTACCCAATCTATTCTATGAAAAAAGGATCGGTGGTATTTTACACACTTCCATTTTTTTAATCATTAAAACGATATGATGAATATTGTTTAATTATTTATTTTTCAAAAATACTGTAATATACACGTGTTATTAGTGTCCTAGCGAGTTTGAATTTACCAGCGGCTATTGAAGACACGAGTGGCACGGAAATTCCGCAATCTTTGTTGGAAAAGGCTCAATACGTAAGGCAAGCTGGAGGAATCCAGGCCCTGGAAGCAGCCACCAAGGAATTACCGGACCTTCTCCAGCGAAATAAGGAAATCTTAGACGAGGTAAGAGTTAAGCATTCTTATTTAATTAACAAAATTTAACACTTCTCATGTATAATAGAAAGAATTTCACATATTTAGCGTTTTTATTTCCTACAAATTTTTATTGTATTTCAAGGAAATGTACGTGTAGTTTAATCACTTTACATAATATTTTTTAAAGTGAAAATACATGCTTGTAAATATTTCAACTTTTCAATGAGCATTTATCTAAAGAAATAGTACAGTATATTGTTATGGAATATGTTCATTACTACATAAAAATAGATGATAATTGAAATCCAGAGAAGATAACCGTCAGTTAAACAAACAGTCATTAGCTTCTGTTAAAATGTTATGTAGAAATATGAAAATAGACAACAAAATAACTGAAAATGTAAATCAGTTAACAGGAATATTAAAAATCATGTGGTACATGAAAATTAAAACGACTGAAAATATGAGATGCTGAATATTTATTTAAAATTTATTAATGCTGTCTGTACTTTTATAGTCCGAAAGAATAGATAGAACATGGTGCAAGAGAAATTGTGACATTAAATTATTAAATAATCATAAACCTCTTTAAATATTATGAAAAATATCAAAATAGATAACAGTATATCTAAAAATGGGAATGAGTTAACAGGACTATTAAAAATCATACATGAAATTAAATTCGTTAAAAATGTGAGATATTGAATATTCATTTAAATTCTGGTAATTCTATTCGTTTTTTTACAGTCTGAAAGAATGTTGCAAGAAGAAAAGGAATCAGATGATCAGCTGAGGGAACAATTCAAGGAACGCTGGACAAGAATACCAAGTGCTCGTCTCACTGAGCAATTTTTAATGAATGCTAAAAAATATCGCGAGATAATTAATAATGCAGTTGCTGCTGATAAAGTAAGTCGAATTAAATGTAATCACGTTGTGCACAATTCATTTAATTTAATTTAATCGATTTAGTGGCTAAATTTAATCAATTTACTAGAATAATTTCAAACCAAACAAGTTATTAACAGATTCAAGTTGTTTTTAATGATTGAAACATCTTTGTATCTTTACATTACATTTGTATTCACTGGTTTGCGAATGGTAATTGATGAATTAGAATCAATTTGTAAACTTGCAGGAAATCCTACATTTATCAAAAACACAAATTATTAACCAAAATCACAATTACAGGTTTAATTTAATCAGTTTCCTGGAATGATTTCAAACGAAACAGGTTATTGATAAATTTAATTTCTTTTAATAGGTTTAACTATTTGATTATTTATTTAAACAAATCTATTTAAACTTCTGTTTATGTGTATTATGAATTTGCACGCGCATTTACTGTTTTGAAAATTACAATTAATTAATTCGAAGCAATTTATGAACTTGGTCTTTATCAAAAATAAGGATTATACATTAAAATCACAAATCTCTCATACAATTTCTTTTTAATTGATTTCGTAAAATCGGTTGATCAATAGGGGAAAAAATAGGACGATAAAAATTCAAGTACGGAGGAAATGTTATTGCACAAAATTTTCATAAAAAGTATTTTACAGGTGGTGAAGGAGAAATTTGAGACTCACAAAGCGGGGATGGAAGTGCTGAGTTTGAACGAAGACGAGTTGGCAAACGCAGTACCAACGGGTTCTGCTGTTCAAGAAAGTAGCATTGTGCTTTCTCTTCGAAAACTTATGGAAGACGTACGTATTTTACAAAAAGAGTGTGGAACGGTTAATTGAGACTACATTGTATTCCACGAATTGCTAATTCTTAACGTTTTTCTTTTTAATTCTGCTTAGTGAGGGTAATCAAAATAATTATAACGTTATATTACTGTGGAAGATGCGCAAATTTGTATTCAATTTTAGTACCCACGTTGCATAATCTGTTTTTATATGATTAGAAATTTGCATTTAATTTCCCGACTCTTTTCTAACTTACATAGACATACTGTTTTGCTTTTTGGGTACAAAAATATCTATGATTCTGTACTATTACAAATATAATTTTATAGCTATGAAAGGTACATAAATTGCAGATAAATTTGTTATTCGCATTGAAAGATTGTCTTTGTATGATCAATAAATGGAATAGAGATTCATAACTCCTTTCTTACTTACGTATATTGTTTTACATTTGATAGGTAGAGACTCTAAAGGCAGAACGGGATGTGATAGAAAGTGAATTAAGATCCGCGACGACGGACATGAAAGCGACGTTCCTCTCGGCCTTGGCGAAGGACGGTGTAATCGATGAGCCAAATATGTCTGTCGAAAATATCGGCAAAATTTACGGTCCTCTCCAGAAACAAGTGCGAGAAAGCGCTACGAGGCAAGAGCAGTTAATAACCGAAATTCAGGTGAGTCTATTAAAAATAGTCAGTCACTAATAATTTTATTCAGTAAAAAAAAAATTGCGGTGATGTATGTTCACTTTTGTTTATTAGAATTTAGAAAAATGGAATGTTAAAGATCTTATGAATTTTCTAAATTTTGTCGTTTTTAAAACAATATAAAATTGTAATAATTAATCTTTTTTAATCTTATTACCACATTGCAGTCTATTATTATTTTTTTAAAAACTTCCTTTAAAATCATCAATGCTTTCTGATAGTAGCACGTATTTGATTTGTTGATATACTGTAGTCCAGTTGATTTCGTAAGAAGTGTTGTATAGTTGTAAATTTGATAAAATTTACAGTATGTTTTTATTACTAAAATTCGTGATTGAAATATTTTTAAAAACCTTTTAAATTGAATTTGACGCGTTAAGAAATCTGTGAAGTGTAATTGGTGTTTTTGGAAACTTTACTGATCTTTTTTCTTCTCAAGTCAAATGATTTGTGCGGATACAAATTTAAATTATAATTCTTAAGAAGTTTAAAAATATATGAAAAGTGTATTCCACAGGGCAGTCTTTAGTTCATTAATTTCTTGTGGATCAATCTGAAATTTATCTTGATTTGTTTTTCAGAATCGCCACGCAGAATTCACGAACGAGCAATCCGGAAGTGGAAGCTCGCGAGAAACTATGCTTTGTCAATTAGCCGCCGCCTACGACGCCTTCAAAGAATTAAAGAGCAATTTGAGCGAAGGTGCGAAGTTTTACAACGATCTGACGCAGGTAAAATAATGTCTATTACAATTATTCATTATTTTTTGTATCATTTTTCGTGTTACTTATCTGTAATTAGTAACTATGATTATCTTAGTTCATTTTATGTTAATTCCAAAGAAATTTCCCTGTGTCTTTCACCATGTTGATACTTATATTTTTTATTGACATTTTTTACTTATATTTACTTATACTTTTATTATAATTTATATTGTATCTTTCTCTGCCAGATGTTGGTAAAATAACGTTTATTCGGTTACAATTTTTAATTAATTCTCGCATTATTACTTACTTATGTTTAATAATTAAAATTCTTGTGTTTATGATTATATTTATTTATTTTCTGTTAACTGCAAGGAAACTTATCTGTGTTCTTATCACCACACTGATATCGATATTTTGTTACAAATAAAATTGTTTTTGTTTGGCAGGTTTTGGTGGTCTTCCAAAACAAGATTTCAGATTTCTGTTTCGCCCGGAAAACCGAGAAAGAAGAACTCATGAAGGATCTAACGACTAATTTGAGCCATACTGGCCCGGTAACCACGCCTACCATTCCCGCTCACCACGAAGGTAAAATACATTGAATAACAAAAAAGAAACTCAGAAAAATAAGCAGGATGAAATCAGGAAATTATTGCATTCTTAATAAACTTAGAATTTCTTGTTAAAGATAAACGTTTCACAAATCACATATATGTGTTGAAGAAGAAAAAAGTCTTGAGAAAAATGAATAGGGTAAAATCTGTACTTAATTAGAATTTTAATAGATTAGTCAGAGTTTTTCTGTTACAGTTACATTTTTCGAAAATCTATTATGACAATTAAAAAAAGGGTAAAACGAGGTATAATTGTTAGAGATGACATTTTCAAAAATCAAACAAGCCCATGATTTAAAAGAGAAAAAGATAAAAAATGATAGGACAGCAAAACATGGGACAAAGAAATAATTTCTACTTTTATTTCATTACAGTGTGTGCGATTTCTACTTTGATGCTCTAAGGTTTGAATTTTGTGTTCCTTAGGAACCTCGGGACAGGCGCAAGAAGCTGAAAATGGATCGAAGTCTCAATTGCCGTATCCGACTCAATATCAGGGTGGAATGCCACTTCCCTATGGAGTTGGGCCTACAACGCCTTATCCGGCTTACATGCCACCCCCCATGCCGACGACCTACAATCCTTACGCGACGATGCCTTATCCTGCGCAAGGTAAATCAATTTAAAGAATCTATTCGTATCATTCAGTGTAAAATCACCGGTTACTCACAATGGCACCAGTTGTTGGCACTCTCAGAAAAAAAATGATCAAAACAGAACAACTCAACGTCGTTAAAATCTGTGTGTTTGAATAAATAATGATGCTCAAGCATCGACGAAAATCAATCGATCTAGGTATGGGGTCTGCCGAAGTTATTCAAGGCCTTGGACTATCTTTACCAGAGTAATTCGTCGATTAGGTCGTAAAAATGACGCGAACTTATATTTCTTATGTACACATTAAAGCCAGGAATTAACTTTCAGAAGCGAAAAAAAGTAAAAAGAAAAATGCCAACGCTACACGGTGTTCCCAAGCGGTCACCCATCCAAGTACTGACCGTGCCCAATGCTGCTTAACTTCGGTGATCGGACGAGAACCGGTGAATTTCAGCATGGTATGAGCGTTCGCATTAATATCAGCTTTCTTTATCGCTGAAACAGTATAGAAATAGTTGAACAAACTATTATTCCAAATAAGAATGTAGCTGTGGCTCGATCAATTTTCCACCATTTTCTGCATGTCCTATTTTGTTCGTATTTAAAAAAGTAGTTTGTTCAACTGTCCCTATATTATTTCTGCGATAAAAAAAGCTGATATTAACGCGAACGCTCATACCATGCTGAAATTCACCGGTTCTCGTCCGATCACCGAAGTTAAGCAGCATTGGGCACGGTCAGTACTTGGATGGGTGACCGCTTGGGAACACCGTGTAGCGTTGGCATCTTTTTTTTACTTTTACTTCCCACTAAACAATTTTTGGTTCTAATATGTGTTACACAGGAATTACAAAAAAATACATCTATATATCTTCTGATTACTATATTTAAAAAATATAAATGTCGTTGAGGCAACGGCGTTATACAAACTGCTAATGTATTTTACATGCATATGTAAAATAGAATGTGTGCATGTGCCTTATTAACTCGTAAATCCTTTGACTAATTTGCATTAAATTTTGCATGGTTATTTTCTAAGACCTCGCGGGAAATATAGCAGGCTACCATGAAAGCTGAATATCTCATTATTGTTCGCTATTCACATTTCTACAAATGCTGATGTTTTAGATGTATAGGAAGCATATAGACTGTAATCCTGTTAGACATACATAAATTATACCTGATTATTATTATACAAGCTGCAAAATGAATATCGCATGGCTCAGCCTATATACGTATGAAATTTGTACCAAAGCTAATATAATACAATGTAATTTTTACTTAAATTTATTAGTAGCGACCCTTTATATAAACTACATATTTACAAGCCAATGAAATGAAGTAAATCTTGAATAAAACTTGTTTTAGGTGCATATAATTATCCGTATCAGCAGCCTGCTCCACCGGCACCTTACGGAGGATACGCAACTTTACCGCGTTACGGACACCCGCCCCGTGGACAAAATCCTTGGTGATTCCTCGACGTTGGCATCCTAATCGCTTAACACTGTGATCACGAGGAAATATTACCAACCAGCACTTCTTCCGTTAATTCTCGGCCATTTTTTCCTTCATCAAGAAACGTCCGGAAATTCGGAAAAAAGCAGGGAATATGATTTTTACTTTTTAGAGAATTTTCAAACGTTTTGCGATAAAGACGAGAAAATAGCTAAGAATTTCGGAAAGTTTTAATCGCCAAATGCAGAGGATAAATCTACAGAGAATGAAAACTATTTTCTCTGTTCTTTTTTTTTTAAATGATAAATTGTGTATAAAATATGTTAAACTGGTTGCAGTTACAGTTTTGTCGCAGCTTTTAGAGTTAGCCGAGTAAGTTCACGAATAATTCAAAGATTATTCACAGCATAATTTCAATATAATCGTTATAAATTGAAGAACTAAGTGATGTATCAGTTTTTGAAAAATAAATGTTTTACGACGTAAGACTTCTATTTACGTCAGAAATTTTACCTTTCTAAAATTTTCACGTACCATTATTACACGTATAGTTGTTAAATGTTTACATTCCTTATGCAATAATTCCAATTGTAATTAATTGCATTTGATGTATACCTCAGGTAATTGAATTTTGTAAACGAAAAACCACATGATTTTAAAGACAAACGTTAAGGAAATATTTGTCTGTAATCGAAATATGATTAGTTTGTTTGTTTCTGAATTACATCGATAATATTTGATAACTTTTCCATTGCTAAACGACTGTGAGGAAAATTAACAAAAAAGGTGAACCAATGTAATATTCCTTTTTAGTGCGAAATGGGAAATCTATGTCAATTTTCGACCATGAATTTTCATAGAAATTCGGGCTTTCATTCTCTGTGGTTTGTCCGACAAATTATTATAAAAATTCGCTGAAAATTTGAAAAAGGAACATAAGTAAAAAATAATCATTTTACAATAATCAACTTTATTCGACTTTCATTTAAAAAAAAAAAACAAGCTTCTTTTTTCCTTTTTGAACCAAAAAATCAGGGAAAATAATAATCAACAGCGTAAAACAATATTTACCAGATTTTTTGTTGTAAAAAGAAATGCAAAAATCTGACGAAATTATCTTCCGAATCTTATGACTCAAATCAACATTAATCAAATCATTATTTTTCATTTATGTCCCTTTTCTTCAATTTTAGTGAATAGTCATTTTTTAAACGGACGCAGAATTATTTCAAAAACTGTTCTGGTTTCCCATAATTATAGTTTTCCAAGATACTCGTCGCTTTCCAAAATTTGTTTGTAACTGCTGTAAATATAAATCACAGATCGAATACTGCCAGATTTTTGTCGACGAAAATAACCTGGTAAATAAAGTAGAATATTAATTCCATATTTTATCTTTGGATTTCGCAAGGATTTTGAAAAACTTTGAAATGTGATAAACCAGTCATCGAAGAAATCAATCTTTGTCCACTTAATCTCGCCTATTGCATCGATTAATTAAATGAACAATTCAATTGAAAGTTTTGCACGAGGAGCTTTGCGCTGACAGTTTACATACGTGTATATTTTTTAAGTAAAATGTTATAACAAGCGAAACGATCACTAACTGAAGACACACTTCGAATATATTTGTTAATTATACAGTTACTAAAAAAATAGCAACAATTGTTGTTATTATTGTGAATAAGCGCTATTTCGCAAATACATATGTACGACTGTAAAAGATATAAATATTACTCTGGCAAACTGTTTACAATATTTTATTTTTATACCACATTCAATGATATGAAAACCTTTTCCAAGAAAAGAATAATTTTCTTTACCAAAGTGATATTTGCCAAGGGATATTTTTCATAAGCACAGTAATTACTTTCTACCCTCTTTTTTTTTAATTTTGACTCTTAATTAATGTTTAACACTACAACAATCGACGATTAACAATTAATTTCTATCGGAGAGGTTAACTGGTATTATACAAAATTTACTTCATTTACGGTAAATAAAATGAATCAATAACTTTAACACTAGATCTACTAAGGGGGTAAAAGTGACTTGTTAATTTAAGAAACAAGCCATTTTGTATAATAATTGTATAATACATTTATGGAATTGCGATTGAAGGAATTTGAAGGAATTCGAAGGAATTGAAGGAATGAAGGGTATTCGAGTTTTATATTTTTATTAGATTCATTTGTTATTTGTTCTTCAAACGTAATCTTATATCTATATTATTTCTTAGTATCGAGATGGAATAACTAAAGCTGTCATACGTCCTGTTTTTACGGGAATATCGCCGTAATTAACTTCTGTGTCTCGTCATCCTATTATCGTGTTATTTAGTTCCCTTCTTCTGTTATTGTTACAATTGTTTCAAAGAGGTAAGAGTAGAGGTAAGTGGTAAGACTTCAAGAGTCATGGAAGTTTATCACTTTAACAAAACTAATTTGTGAGTTTTAATCACCGCAACTTTGACGCAAAAAATTATTAATACAAACAATACGCAATTTAAGCTTCTTTCATTACTTTTTATTAATATAATGTTACCGCACTTGATGTTAGCTTGTTTATTACTGATATTATAGAACAGCCCATTCTCCTCACCCTTGCCCTGTTCTTATACCATTTTTGAGTTTTGAAATTATGAAAACCGTACGTACTATACGGTGACACGCAGTACACCATTTTTTTTAATTTAATTGCAGTGTTTTACAGGGGTTGTTTTTTCGAAACGCTATTTCATTAAAAAGTTATAGTTCCTAAATGACCGCTAGGTGACGCCCTTTTCTCGTTATTTAATTCGAATTGACCAGAAATATAAGGTAAAGATTCGTGCAATTTTTCGTCGATTTTCGACTATTTGGGTGCTGCTGTTTTTTTTTACATTTGTCAACGGGTTATTGCTTAATTTTGTGTATTACATACAATTTTTTTTAATTGGTTCGTGGTTTACTGGAGTTTTGTTTAATAAAGTTGAATTTTTGATTAATAAATTTGAGTGTTTGTATAACACTATTTAGTGTCGAACGAAATATTGTACCTAAGCGAAGAATATCGCTGCAATTTGATGTGATTTAGTAAAGTTTGAGAAAAATAATCGTAAAGAAAAAAGACTAATATTTACAAAATTCAAAGAGAAGAATGTATTACGAAATAAAGTGAGAATAAATTGATGGCAAACTGCATTTTGTAGAGTGGATTAGAGTGGGTTAGAGTTGGTTTTTTCATTTCTCTTTGCCGATTTCCTCTTTGAATTCTAATTGTTTTATTTGGGGCTATTCCATGTATTGATAAAAGTGTTTTTCAAATAGAGGTAATAATTAAGTCTTTATTGCGTCAGCAATACAAACTAAATAAAATACTATACAAGTAGTATACATACATGTTATGAAATTACATGGTAAAGTTACTATAATGTAATACAACCTAACCCTAAGATCTGGCTAATACAATATTAGTAAAATGAGTTGTCGGTATGGTGTTCTATCATGGAACAGTTATCCATATTCAATATTAGTACAATGAGTTGTTGGGATGGTGTTCTATCATGAAACAGTTATTTACGTATTACCATATGGGCAAAACCTTTTATTTCATTTTTGTCCCCTTGATGCTTGGCTCCCTGATAGCAAAAAAATGATCAGCAATAGTTGGTGGCATGTTAGGGTGCCTCAGTTAGCATCTAAAATTTGATGCCCCATCTGTGATGCTTTTTATTTGGTAAATATTCTGACAGTGGTCTACTTTTCGTGCCTACTAATGATTCTTCTATACTCAAATGCTGGTTAGAGGAATAATGAAACTTGAATTTATTGGTTTCATGGGCAATAACAGGCCAAGAACTCTGGGATTGTTGGTTTCCTGCATTCAGAGAGTTGTGTTCTTCCACTCTGGGATTGTTAATTCCTTCCACTCTTCTGTTCAGGATCCATTCGGTACTTCGAAATTGGGGAGAAACAGTCTTGTGTAGCGATTTATTTGTTATCAATTGATCCACAAATCCAGGAATAAAAAGTAAATTGAAGTATTTGATATGTTTTGAATTTTTCGGTGGCATATGGTGTTCGGAGCACAGGTTGTGACTGGACAATTCACAATTTACCGCCAGAATCCGGTGATTGCAGGAACAGTCGCCAACGCGTTTTCTCGGGAGAACCAAGCAAAATCCTTTCGGATATCGGGATGTCCAGGATGTCCTTGTCTTCCGGTGGTGGTACGATTCTGCACCTTCAAGGATCGTGAGCATAAACGTGTCGATGCAACCGATGCGGTTGCAAGGAATGGCTTTTCCCAAAGCCAGACTGCGAAGAACCTCGGAAACCAGTCTGTATTTTCCAGTCCAGGAAAATTCCTCTTCTGGTAATCCACCGCGAAATCCAGTTTAACGATGGATCTTCCCCTCGCAGGAATCATCTGAATTCCAGAATTTTCAGTATTCCGGAATCTGATGTTTTCGCCTCACGATGGTGATGGGTACTCGTCCACTGATCTTTCCATGTTACTGGGACCAGCGTGCGTTTTGTGCATTAAGCTCCCCTTGCTCATATGCATCTCCATGTTGTAGACATGGAGACTTGCTGCTTTCCATGAAGACGACCATCGCTTCCCACATTGCGAGTCGTCCTATTTCCTTGCACTGGAGATTCGTTCTGTTGCATCTCTCTTCATTGACGTGTTTGTGCAGGAAATTCTTTCTGCTGCATCTTCCCTTATTGACCTGTTTGTGCAGGAAATTCTTTCTGCTGCATCTCTCTTCATTGACGTGTTTGTGCAGGAAATTCTTTCTGTTGCATCTTCCCTCATTGACCTGTTTGTGCAGAAAATTCGTTTTGTTGCATCTCCTCCCTCATTGGTGTTCCTGCAGCAATTTGGTTTGGTTGCATCTCCCCTCTCATTGGAGTTTGTGCAGGAGATTCATTCTGTTGCATCTCCCCTCTCATTGGCGGTTGTGCGGGAAATTCGTTCGGCTCTGTCAAACCCCTCGTTGGCGGTTGTGCGGGAAATTTGTTCGGCTCTGTCAAACCCCTCGTTGGCGGTTGTGCGGGAAATTCGTTCGGCTCTGTCAAACCCCTCGTTGGTAATCCTGCAGAAGATTGGCTGCACGAGGACTGCTCAGGCCAGTGGTTCGAACTGCGATTCGGATGCATCAACGCCAGTTTCTGGAATCTGCAACAAAGAATCAAACTTTCTTTTTCATACACTTCAAAGGATGAGGTGGATCATACAAAGGAACTATAACTTTTCTGTCTATACGAATAACATCCTCGTGTGCTTCTACATTTTCGTGAAATAAATTGCGTTTTAGCTAAAAAAATTAATTGCTTAATAGCTTTAACATTGCTTGTAACTTGGTTTCAAATAGAAGCTGTAATTACGAAACCAACAGGATGCATCTTGCGTACAATTTCCTGACAAACTTTTACAATTTGTTCCCATGCACAAGTTGATTTACAGAAAGAAAACACCACTGGTTGTTCCCAGGGTTTCTTTTCGTAAATTCCTTTCAGTATCCATAAACACACGTGCTCCGCAATCTCACAGGTCCGTTCAAAACCATTGTCAACAAAACCCGTTACTAATTTCTTACTTTGAGAATAGAATAAATTAGGCTGATCAGCCATCTCATCAAACAGTAAAACAATATTTCAATTTATTGTTTTCTGTATTATTGATAAAGCGCTCTAAGTTTTGAAAAACTTCATCCGTGATGCCTGGAGAATTTGTCCAGACAATTTTCGCAATGTTTCTAATGATTGTAAACAAAACGTTTTTGCCAGAAAACAATATGCTGAAGGACGTCTCTTCAATAAGGCTAAGGCAAAAACTTTATCATCTAAGCTATATTTTCTAGCAAATTTGTGCCTCAAATTATTTATGAATTGTGACACAAAGAAGTTTTGCGTCACTATAAGTAAATTTTCTGATAAATTTAATGGTAGATTATTCAGAAATCGTTTAGCCTTTTTCAGTCTCTTGTTCAATTTGTCATTTTGCTGTTTGGAATGACAAATTGCTTTCCACATTTTATAAACAAGTGCGCATAATTTCTTCTCCTTTGGCGAAGATTTTCTAAAGCCCCCCACATCTCCTTCTTACAAATTCTATTACGGAGGAAAGGAAGAGTGATATTACGATAGTATTAGCATTATCTACAAGAGCAGTTGGTACTGTATACGTGGCACAAATATAAGCATATGTACCACACATTCAGAGACGTAACAGTTAAATCTGAAGTATAACAATGTTACGACGAACTTCTTCTGATTAGTTTTGTGTAATAAATTTTTATTTCTTTTACCGGTGCACCAGCACATTCTGTTAGCCCCTCCAATATATTACTATTACTATTACTATTATTATTATTATTATTATTACTATTATTATTAATAACATAAAAATAATTACTATTGGAGATTATTATTGTTCTTAATATTTCTTAATTATCTTGTCTCCTGGGACTGATGCTCCCACAGACAAGAGTCAGAAAATAGAATGGAGCAAAGACGAGTTGTGTACAGGGTGTTTCTATGACATTGGACCAAACTTGAAGGGTAAATGTGTTACTTCCGTTAACATACCCATGGTCTCCGGTCATTATTATTGTTATTACAGTCTTTTCGAAATACGTCCTGTGTACACACGTTCACTGCACTACCAGTGCAACCATACAAAACTGTCTTTAGAAAAACTGTTCGATGTGTCGGTCTCCGACATCCAAACACATTTCGTATCGTCAAATAATAGAATTGCGAACGCTTTCAAAAACCCCTGGCATGTCTTGCACTTCATTTCACGCATGTATAACACGAGCAGTGAAATCCTCCGCTGTTTCAACTGGAGTTTCGTACACAAAAGACCTCACGTGGCTCCACAGAAATAAGTCTAGTGGTGTTAAATCTGGTGAACGAGCCAACCAGGTAATTGTGCAGCACGTCACAACTGCTGTTCAACATGTCGGACTCCGACATTCACTCATATTTTGATTGAGTTATATTTTGATTGAGTTATATTTTGATGATTGAACCTTGCACGCATTCAAAAAAGCCCAACGTGTCTTAGACCTCATTGCACGTAGCTATAATACGAGCAATGAGATCCTCCACTGTCTGTACCTGAATTTAACCCTCTCTAACCCATTCTAACCTACAAAAAAGTCTAACATTGTTAAGTCCATTGATAAGTCATTAAGTCCATTGATAAGTCCAATGAACATGCCGATTAGGTAACAGGACCACCCACCCCCTCTTCCCATTCATCAGTCAGGGAATTTTTCTTTTAAATACGCACGCGAATAATGTGTGAATAATTAATGAATAATTACCCACGCGGGTAATGTGTACCGATGTTCCATCTAACTGCAGCCACATTTTACACCGCACAGTGGCATATTTTCTAATAACTCTGTGACTGCAAATGTGCCCATCTAGGTGAGAGGGCAATAAATAAGGCCCAATGAGCCAGTAGTCAACGATACCTGCCCAGACGTTTATGGTGAATCGATCAAATGTGCTTATTGTGGCTGTTGAAAAATCCATTGCGCGTGAAGCATGCTTCATCAATAATTAATACACTGCACAGAAACTCTCAGTCCGCGTAAGACATGTCTAAAAATGTCTTTGCAAAGTTCACATGCATACTATAATTAGGTGCGCGAAATGCTTGCACTTTTTGTAAATGAAAGGGCTGCAATCCTTCCTCATTCAATACACGCCAAACATTAATATGGTTCGTGCGGAATTCTCGCGCAATCGATCGAGTACTGATCGATGGACAATACGTAACGCGATTTAAAACGGCATTTTCAATATTTCCGGTACGCTTGGACTTTTCCGAGCCGGAATGTTCATCATGTCCGAATGATTCGGTATCTCGCAAGCGCTGCGCGATCTGCGTGAAAAGCTCACGGTTCTGATGTCAACGAGCAGACAAATGTTCGCAACACATCTGCTTAGCCTAACGTGTACTACCGTCAGCAACACCATAAATAAGATGCATATCTGCCATTTCGGCGAAAGAGTACATCTCCATTTCCAAACACTGATCATAAAACTCGCGACCGACAAAAGAGACTCTGCACGGTCTCAACTGTTACAAAATGCTGAGATTTACTGGTTTACTGGAGGATCAACTCGTATTTTTTCACACAGAGGATCAACTTTGTGTCTATTTACAACGATTAGTACGAGAGTACGCATTGTTGCGCGAGTTCATCTGATGCAACGATATTTCTTTTTATATTAAATTATAAAGTTACTTTTTTAATGAAAATCTGGTTTATTCACGGCTGTTCAAGTCTGACGTTCATTACAACCTCACTTTTGTCTATGGTATTTCTTTTTATATTAAATTATACAATTATTTTTCTCATGAAATCTGGTTTATTCACGACTGTTCAAGTCTGAGGTTCGTCACGATCTCGTTTTGTGGACCTAATTAACAATATAAATTTGTCGGCCAACCGACAACAGAATGTTGCCGACTTTATTACACACTACGTACAATAAATGTGTATACATATACGTAAAAATATTTGTTTTTTACCTCCTTTACTACTGCTCCTCACCCAGTTCCACTTTATGATGATTGCTCAGGTGACACTGAGCCATGATTGCTACTTGTTAGCAGCCTCCACTCATTATTCGCGGTATTTTCCTACGTTCTCCGTGAAGGAAGTTCAGAGCCGCTTTTCTCGCCGAACCATATTACTCTCTTGTGTATTTTTACTTTAAATGCCCAATAGACCATATCTTTTCTATGCACAGCGCACTGATCGCTGGTAAACCATTTTGAATATGTTCTGTTCCACAGAATGTGAGACAGAAAATAGTAGAGAAAATAGTTTATCCAATGTGAGTGCTTGGCTGCGCAGTTGTCGATAATTGTCACGAAAAATTTTGTTTATAATTTTGAAAATAGCTGAAAATTCGCGACTAGGAGGTACACAGGTGACCAAAATCTGTGTTATCTTTGACTGCATACGCTAGGAAGGATAATAATATCTACTTGTTTCAAGTAAAAAGGAGGGCAATATCAACAAACGTGTTTTAGCACGTACGACATTGCGATCTATATGAACATTTCTTTGCAATATAGCCTGCAATCTGCACATCCGTATCAGAACTATCATCATCCGTTTTTTCATTTCTACGGCATACAATGAAGCCTTAACCTCTAACGCGGTTAATTCGCAATGTGCGATCTCGTTTCCCAGTACAAACGGAACGTCATAATCTGACATGCAATTACCATTACTCAAAGTACTACTCACATTTGACAAAATGTTTTTTCGAATAACGAGATGTACTGCTTTTACAGAGGGATTGCAGTTGTAAGTGCCACCGTGCATACGAAGGATAGAAAAGAAATTTTCCAAACAATGTGTGTAGCTGCGACGTGATGAAGAATGTGTAGCCTTCTTCGCATGCATCATTAAACAGTTTAACAGTTGCACATACAGATTGCTGCAACTCCAAAAAACGCGGAGGTTTTTTCAATCCGTTCGGAGAAATTACGTACCAAGATTTCATTTTGATCAATTGATCTAATAAATTATGTCGAATATTGCCATAAACCCGCGAAATACTGCGCATTTGTGAATTGGAGTCACTATGAGATCTGCTGTTTAAATTATCGAAAAGGTCATTGAGGGTTTCGAAGGAGCTAGCCGACTCTTGGACTGTGTTCATTTTTATGCAGCCTCTAAGAGATGCGGTGAACAGAGCAATCGACACTTTTACTAAAAATCTGCAGAGTTATGAATTTTATTATGAATTATAGATATTATGAATATTATGAATGAAGAGATATTATGAATTCACTGTACAATTCACCGATTTTTAACTGTACAAGTATTTATTATTAATAGGTAAAATGCTAAGATTATAAAGTAGTACTGCTGAACTGTTGCCATTCATTAACTTGGGACTGCTCTTAGGGTCTTTTGGACCTTGCCTTTTATTACCCTTTTCGGGGCTGCTACCCCGCATGGCTCTTTGTACTATTTGTTTAAAATAGGCCAGATCCCTTTCCAGGAATGCTGATTACTACTATTACGAGTGCCACACCCAAGTACCTATTGCCTTGTTGAAAGGTTTCGTCCCTTATACTAAGAATTATATCTTAAAACTGAGGGGCATACGTAACAGTGAGTTTACACTTCATTTTATCGAAAGAATTAGGCCGAACATGGTTATCAGCTAACTTGTAAGCTGTTCTAGTACTTGTATTTTTTTCTAAGTAATAAAGTAATATGACATCATTCCAGGACACAGTCTGCTTATTAATAAAAAAATTGTGCTTCAATAAATTATTACGAATACTTTTAAATAAATGTAAAATGTCAAAAAATAAATTTTGTCTCCGTTTCTATAAAAGAACGGATTTTCAATAGAGACTTTACCGTCTGCTGTGCTTTGATAACTGCTTGCCTGGTCGGAAACAACGGCTCTGATTTCAAGGCCCGTTTCGTGCAGGGCATCTAAAATTTCATTCAAAATTGCGCACAAATCATTCTTTTTAATACCAGAACTTGTTACAAAAAAGCTAGAGCTTGTTTCCAACTAGTGATCAGATTACGCAGCATAAAAACGAGAACTTTTAAGTCCCAGTGGTAGTATTTCTTCCTAAAAATCCTAAGTGTTCGAAACCTTCTATGACCTGTCTGCTTGGGAGGAAGTCTAGACACTTTTTGATTGGCATCTCGTCAAACATAAGAACACAATTACGATCTGTGAATTCTATACGCGCAGATTTTAATTTTAAAGCATTAAAAAGGCTCAAGCCAGGCCAAATATCAATTTTTCCAAACCATCGCGTAATTGTAGATGGAAATCCAAAACGCTGCGCATTTTATTATACAAAAACAGCGAAGTGTAGTGCATTGTCATACACAATTGTTGCTCACTTTTCGTAACTATCTTGGCTCGATCAGATAACCTCTCCCTCACTACCTTTCCGCGGCGGAAAGTTGATAATAGAGTGCGGTACCCTGTCCTTTACAATATTAAATTCAGAACCAGACTCACCTCCAGGAATTTTCCAAAACTATTATCCAAAAATATAATCCACAAGGGTCGAGTCGTCTGGGCACTAATACACAACAAGGTTCACGCGGCTACGTACGTAGAGAGAGTAAATTTTCCGCGGGATCGGTAAAGCCACGGGCGCAAATCGATTCCCCCTTCCCCCCTTCTTCCATCCTTCCTTCCTGTTTCCTCATTGGGTCATTTATCAGATCACTCATCTTATTAGCGGGGAAGGAAACCTACACCTATCGGAGAGCGCAGTATACTTGCGGCGAGCGTTAATTCGCAGATCGTGAGGCCACGGGTCTGTTCAAATTACCGACCGAGAAATACGCAGATATTTTACATACTCTGTATTTACCGTAGAGAAATCCTGGGTAGCGCACTTGCTTCGATTCTCATTGGGTGTGAGCCCGAAAAATCTATTGCCGCAAAATTCGGTATAAAGAATAATTATCCGAACAACCCTACATCATTTGCGGCCATTCAACTCGTCCCCTCTTTCGAGCACACCGCGGAGGGGTGGAACGGAACCTTTGGCGCCCGTTATCGCGAGTGTTCGAGACTCGCGCGATCTTCGGATATTTCCGGAAGAGCCGATCTTTGTAACCAGCAATGAAGAAACCATCCTGAAGAAACTTTTAACTGGAGCCTGTGTAATGCTCTGCCCTTGGCGCGCAATTTCAAACGAAGAATACTTGTTGCATTTTTCTCTTGTTCTAATAATGTTTAGGTTTCCAACAACCGTTGTTCCACCTCACTACCGTTTCTTCTTGATGAGATGGCATCGAGTTCTGCGCTGGTATCACTATCCTTATTATTTTGATCTCTAAAAAAACTGTACTCGTACTGCATCTGTGTACAATTGACTGTTAAGTTAAAAATCAGTTTTAAAGAAATGTCCACTGCAAATATGTTTTTTCTTGATTCTACATCCGAAAGTTTAACCTAATCGTTTAAGCCGCATTTAACTAGCTACGTTATACATTTACCTTCATTTTTCATAGGAAACGAGTGAAATGAAGTGTTATCCATTGCACTGCGGGTTTAACAAATAATTTAACAAATAAGTCGGATATTTACACTTCTCTTACAATGCGTTCGCGTTTTTTGACGGTTCATTTTTTGCAAAGAACTTACACACCGCTGACAAATCTAGTGAGAGTAAAGCAGAAATGCAGTAAAAATACAAAAGCTAAACATGCAACGATATATGCGTAAAAAATGTGCAGTAAATAATCTAGTATTTACTTAGATCTTCAGCTACGTGGCAAGAACTTCCGTGGAGGAAAAGTAAAAACAATTGAATGCTAATGCTATTAAGGGGTATCAACCCAACTTAACTTTCAGCAATTTAAACGTTTTCTTTCTGTTTGTGGGTTATTAAGCTTACATGCAACCATTATCTACTACTTTTGTTAAGATACCTATAGTATCCGGCCATTATTGTCAACGTTACAGTCGGTTGAATATCCCCCTTTATGTAGGTAATGTGACCTACATTAGGCTGTCAACAGTTGTCCGATCTCGTGTATGTCACTACGATACGACATCGGATCAGTGTCATGTGGGTTTCACCATTTACACACATTCATTACACCGCATTAAAAGTACCGCACAATACTTTTTTTTTTACTTTTACCTCCACTGCCACTGCCCCTCACCCTGTTCCACCTTGCGGTGATTGTCCAGGTGGGACTGAGCATCGACCATTACTGCGTAACAGCTTCCACTCATTATTCACGGCATTTTCCTACGTCTTCCCATGGGAGGTTCAGAGCCGCTTTACCTCCTGCCGGAGTATGTGCTAAAACACACCAGTTCTTCCACCTGGTCGTCGTCATCGTCGTCGAGGTTCTGTCCCTCTGCACGCCAACGTCCCACTTGTCTAGTCACGTGCCACGGTGACGGCTTCTGCTTCGGCAGTTTCCGCTTCCTGGCCCATCTCATTCTGCAACTTCTACTTCCGCCTCTTCGCTCATCTCGTCCAGCAGCTTTTACTTCCGCCTCTTCGCTCATCTCGTCCTGCAACTTCTATTTTCGCTTCCTGACCCATCTCGTTCTGCAACTTCTACTTCTGCCTGTTGGTCCATCTCGTTCTGCAACTTCTACTTCTGCTTGTTGGTCCATCTCGTCCTACAACTTTTACTTCCGCCTCTTCGCCCATTTCGTCCTGCAGCTTCTACTTTCGTTTCTGCTTCCGCCTTATCCTTGGCACGAAGTGACGAACGTCGTCACGTCACAGTAAGCCTTTCCACTGAGCAGGATCCTTCCTTGGGTCGCTGCATCCAAGTCCACTACATAGTCACTACTTCGCGGCTGAACCGTCACCCGAAGCTTCTCCCACAGGGCCACCCAGCACGGGACCACAGAATACTCTCTTTCTACTTCAACATGTTCAAAACTGTCTTTATAAATACTGTTCAATATGCCGGCCGC
This sequence comes from Hedychridium roseum, assembly GCA_963989215.1. Taxonomy (NCBI): domain Eukaryota; kingdom Metazoa; phylum Arthropoda; class Insecta; order Hymenoptera; family Chrysididae; genus Hedychridium; species Hedychridium roseum. Next base: position 3,935,087 of record OZ022321.1, on the reverse strand, counting down.
CGACATCCACACATATTTCGCAACGTCGAATAACAGAACTGCGAACACGTTCAAAAATCTCCGGGGCGCGTTTTGAACCTCATTGCACACAGGTATAATACGAGCAAGGAGATCCTCAACTGTTTCAACTGGGGTTTCATACACAAGGGACCTGACGTGGTCCCACAGAAAAGAGTCTAACGGTGATAAGTCTGGTGAACGGGCCGACCAGGTAACTGTGCAGCCACTTCACAGATGCTGTTCAACATGTCGGCATCCGACATTCACTCACGTTTCGTATCGTCGGACGATCGAATCTCGTACGCGTTCAAAAACGCCCAACATGTCTTGGACTTCATTGCACGTAGCTATAATACGATCAATGAGATCCTTCGCTGTCTATACCGGGGTTTATTTACCCTTTTTTTTCGCAGAGGAAATCCTCATGGACACCTTGGAGTTGGCATCCTCCAGGGTAGTTTCAGACTCTTACTGACTAAAACCTCTGCGGTGGTCCTCCCTAGGATCTGTGTGGTGTGGGGGGATACGGGGACAAGAATATACTTCCGCGTCCCCCCAGAGCCATTTTTAATTCCACGATTGTACAGGGTATGACTTCCTGTTTCCTAGCTCTTAGGGGGAGTCACCCAAAACATTGGATGGTTCCTTCTTTTTCTCTGTGTTATCCCCTCGGGGTTTATTTAACCCACTCTAACCCTTTTTTTTTGACGTAGAGGAAATCCTCATGGACACCCCGGGCTTGACATTCCCGGGGTAGCGCCGGACTCTTACCGGCTAAAACCTCTACGATGTCCCTCAACTGTACATGTTAGAAAAGCGCGGGAACACGCGAGGTAATCTTCCATACCTGCCAGTACACGAATTCTCTCCATTATGTGCAGAGGTGGACTTCCTGCCGTCGCTTCGTTATGTGAGGGTCACCTGGGACATATAGATGACCCCCTTTCTCTTTGAACCTCCTAGGATCGTGGGTTGTGGCCGCACGCTTGCCGTGCATAGGTGGCCCACGGTCCCAAGAGGCCCACTTCCTGGCTTGAAGAGCCCTACTGCCGTGGCGTCAGATATTCTGAGCCCCAGCAGCAATACCTTATAATTAGCTTATTACTAAGCTAACTTATATTTAGGTCTCTATTTACATTTATAACTACTATTTACAATATTTACAGTATTTATTCTTCTATCTTAATCTAATCTACTGCTAATTATCTGAGCCGCTTTGCCTCAGTCCACGCGCAACCCACTCTAACCCACTCTAACCCACAGAAAAGTCTGACGGTGTTAAGTCCGGTGAACGCGCCAACCAGGTAACTGGACTCCTCCTCCCTATTCATCGGCATGTGTGTTGATGCTCCGTCCAATTGCAGCCACATTTTACCCCGCACAGACAGTGGCACATTTTCCTACAAATAGGCCAAAGTGTGCTCGAGAAATTGTCCGAAAATGTGCCCGTCTAGGCGGGTTGGCAACAAATACGGTCCAATCAGATAATTGTCAATTATGCCCGCCCAGATGTTCACGGCGAATCGACCTTGATTCGACGCAACGATTGTCGCGTGCGGATTTTCTCACACCCAAATGTGGCTGTTGCGGCTCTTGAAAAATCTGTTCCGCGTAAAACGTGCTTCGTTCGTGAAAAGCACACTGCGTAAAAAATCACCGTCCGCGCGACACCTGTTTGAAAATCCACTTGCAAAGTTCACTCGCGCGTTATAGTCACACCAGGGGTGTAAGTTGAAATGGGGGAAATTAAGACCTTCGTGTGTTCGGGCCCAAACTGTAGAGGCGTTAGTATCGCTACTAACACCAAAAAATTCCGTAATAGAAATATACTGTAAATTTGTGTTAGTTGTGGGCATTGTTACGTCCAGCCCTAAGGAGGACCATACAATAATGTGAGTTCTTGCCCCAAGCCTAAGTGTATACGCACTTGGCTGCCACTGCAAAGACTTTACTGGGGCTGCGGCGGTAAGGAGAAGGGTTAAAAGGAAGGGGAGCAAAAAAAAAAATTAAAATTGATTGATTGGCACCAACTGAAATGTATCTACACGTATATACTATACTTTCACATGTGTGTGGGTATATCTGTGTATTCAAACACATACGCAAGATTATTATTAGTGTCTATCCAGAGTTCCTACTAGCGTTCAAAGTTATTGTCTGCATTATTCCGTTAAATAAAACTTTCAATTGTTGCTAAATGTTTACGTGTCATTCTACTTGATCACTATAAGTCTCCGTACTATAATATACATTATTTGTGGTGACATAACCCGTCAGCCACAAAATCTCTATTTGTAGTACGCCAGCTTATCGCCCCTGACGAAGTCCTTGCACTTTTCGCAAATGGAAGAGGTGCATACCTAATCTCCTCATTGTTCCCATAATCGCACCTATTCAAAAGCGTGCGTTTGGGTCTACATCCGTCTTGAATGTCGCTGATATTTCGTACATGTAAATATTCAAATTAGTAGTGTGATCGTTTTTAAGTTAGCATTATTAGCAATAAACTTCCTCGAAATAATTATTTTCCATTTGCCGAGTGAAAGATTATTTTCTAGTGCAGGAAACGTCGTCACCAATAATTCGGATATTTTCGTTGTCACCAATAATTCGAATATTTACGAATAACTCGAAAGTTGGAAATCTATTGGAACATGTAAACCTTCCGAGCTCAACATTTATCCACAAGTAACTCGAAATTTTATGAGTGCTCGAATATTTTAGTCGTTTGGACTTTTTCAAAAGGTATTTTTTTCCCCAATAGTTCGTTGATTTAAAGCAGTTCGGAAAATTATAACATTTCCTCTTCTCGAAAAAATAACAAGAAAAAAGGTGTAGTCAGCTGTGTCCCATGTATACGGCACTGAGTCGATGACGAACAGCTGAATATGGGTCACGTTGCCTACAGACAGGCGCATAGAAACACCCTGTATGTGTCCTTGTTTCCGGGACGAGAAGGAACCCGTCGATAAGTAGGCACCTTCGATGCAGACTACTCGTGGAAAACAGATGCCTTCTATTCGTAAGACGAAGCAGTCGATACGGTAGATACCCTAGCTGAGTACCACCGAATGAATCAGTTCTCCCCAGGAACTCTTCATCAACGTTGATGCGGAAACCAGTTTTTAAGAATGACGAAAATCTTTGATCCTTTAATCTAGCGCGGAAGGATCAATCAATGAACGCGGAACGATCATTGAAGATCTTCGCCTACTTCGAGGGAAGTAAACACCAGCACCAAGTCCTAATGATTACTAATGATTATCCTTCCGGAAAGACAGGCTTTTGGTAACGAGCAAACAAGTTTCATATCTTACACCGCACTGTCGCACTAGTCTTGACTGCCTACAAAAGCAATACCTAGTTTTATCCACTAAAAAATTGCATAAATAAGTGTTAAACCCTTTGTAGAACTTCAATATATAATACTATTATATTTTGTAACATTTGTTAAACAATTTTCATCGACAGTAACAGACAGTTTTAACAACAAATTGTATACCATTTCGCTTTTATTATATATTTGCGAGCAAGACTGATACGTAACCGGCCGAAGTTTTCAGTAACTGAAATAAGAAAAAAAATTCGTTAATGAAACACTGTGTAATGTGTAATAATAAATTTAATCATGAAAATGATTAACTCATAAACACCTTTAGTAGTCAGTAAATTGTGACTTAGTTAGTGGTTATTCTTAAGTTTACTTAAGTTTTAGTTTCATTTTAATATTACACCGGACCAGTCGTAACACACAAACAATAAATTGCTCCCCGGAAATCACGACGCTACATCAAACAGTTTAATAAATTCTAATCCAATTGAACTAGCATCTATTTGTAATACGAACAGTAAATTAAAATGGGAACAAACTAGAGTCGGGGCTGTAACTGAACATGAACGAATCTTTTAAAAAGGAATCTGCTGCCCTTCCGTCCATTCCCAGGAGTCATTTTTCTTTAACAATCGCGTTACTGGTCAGATACTGATGCAAAATCGGTATTTTATTATAGCATTATAAATTCATTCTTAGAAGGAATTATTTACATATAAATAAAGGCTTATTATTTTTATTATTATTCATAATGATTAATACTTCCTTCAGCATGACAGAAAAATTGTGAAAATTGTAAAATTGTAATGATATTATTATTGTTAATTACTATTATCATAGTATTAATAACTTCCTTTATGTACAAAACAATATTTTTAATAATAATAATATTTATAATAGTAATGTGAAAATGAAATGAAGTAATTGATGAGATCATTTTTACGGTTATTAATACTTACGCTGCAAAATAAGGGTATGGTCATTGGAAAAATGTTCGCTGCGGTAATATAAAGGGGAATTCGTGATCTGGCCATCAACAAAATTAATTTCTTTGCTTCTGTCGGTTCCAAAGTATACCACATGCAGTTGTACGCAGCGCTGTGAATCCCGTCACACTTAAATAAACAATACGGTGGAATTATTGTTCATTTTTCTACAAAGAAGCATGTTCAAAATTAGATAAAATACTGGATGGAAAATTAAAAGTTTGACAAATTATTTATTTACATGTACATAATTCAACCGGTGTTTGATGGACTTTATCCTATGTATAATTTTTCTTTATGTCTGTTCCAATACAAAAAGTTAACATAAATCAACACATGTTAAAACCGGCATTTTTAAATCTTAAAATTAAGGTAACTTTCAAATGACTAGCGATTTCATTTAAAAGGATAAATTTTATTACATGAAGCCACCTTCGATTGTAAACAGTTGTTTGAAATTAGCTTGTAATGCCTTTCATTTTCCACCTTGTATAATAAATCATATAAAAAAAGCCATTTATCTGCTATTTTTTTACACTTTTTTACGTCATTTATCATTTTTAAGGTTGTCCTATACAGTGAGTTTCTTATTGATTTTTTTCCATTTGCTATTAATTCTATTGTATGTTTATTCTTCCAATTGACAACGTTTTTTCACTTATTTAATTATTCGAGTTATTTTGTTAATTATTCCAGTCAGCCCTTTATCCCTGTATTATTAGAAGACAATAAAAATGTTTATTCATCAACCATACATTCTTTTTATGTTTTTGATTATTTTACACTGATTATTTTACATGATGGCACACTTTCACTGCATTATTCCTAGCTAATATATTACACTTTTTATTACATATATTTTTCATTCTGTTTAACATACACGGAAATAAAGAACTACTTTTCTGAAAGTATTGGGGTCGCGTATTCTTTGACCCTTGCGTAACAATATTATAATAATAATAATAATAATAATAGTAATAATAATTGTAGAGGGGTTGCGTCAGTGAGACATAACAACATATTACATATTACAATACATATTATAATCTGAATGAAGTTTAAATTATTGTCGCCTTCCCAATACCTTCCTACTTTTTTCTCCACTTCATTCTTCGCTACATTTGCTGCCTTTCTTCTTTTCATTTATCATGGTGTTAAAAAAAGAAGATTTTTTATCATCTTTTGCATCACGGTGTATAATTATATTCTAATCCAGTCCTTTAATTTTTTGTCATTCTAATTTTAATTTCTTTGCAAATCTATTTTTTACAATTTTCTATTATCCTTTTGTAAAATTGGTCTTCTAAACCTTATTGGTCACTTGCACTTCTTTGGTATTCAACTTCGCTTTCTTGTGTACCTTATTCTTTCTGGTCACCAAATCTCCTTTACATTATTATTATACATTATAATTATAATAACGTGTTTATAATAAGATTTTTCGTGGATGATAAAGTTTTCTCCATTCATTCGTTATTCGAATAACCGATTTTCGATTTTAAAAGGAACAGTACAAATTTTTAATCTTGGATACTGATTTTGGATATTGTACGTTGTGATAAAAAAAAAGGTCTTGTTAATAAACAATAAACTTGTTTTCTACAATATAAGTGAAACGTAAAAAGTTTTAAAGTGATTTGTTTTCATACTGTTAATTGATGTTGAATATTGTTATTGATGTTTTTATATTTTGAAATAATGAATTATTATTGTTACTATGAGGGTATTATTATTGCTGTTACTTGTATCATAATCGTTATTTTCTTATGATTAGTTAATGATTTTCTTACGCGCATCAGAAGACTTTCTCCGACGAAGCAGGATAAAAACATGTGAATAAAAGCCGTGAGAAGAGCAGGAATGAGCCATGCTAATTTGCTGATGGACAATTCTTCCCCTTGCTTGATCGACTTGAATACCAATAAAAAGAATACCAATTAATAATGAACCTCACAATTTTTGAGCTTTCATAATATATCAGAAGTTCAGTATTACTTAAAGGAAATATTAAGGTAAAAAATGTAGACAAAATTAAAATAACATCTTAATAAGAAACTGATTGTTGATGACAATCTTTCCTTTGTTTATTGTAATGTGCAGCACAGTTATTATCGATTATTATATGTGTATTGTATTCACTCGTTAAATTACAGCCTTTCGGCCAGGTAATTGTGCTTGGTTTACGTATAGATCTTTTAATCTCTTTCATCCGTCTATTCTCCCGAATATTCTACTTATTCTTCTACATTTTATTCCCATTTTATTCCTCTACATTTTATTCCCATTTCATTTTTCTACATTTTATTCCCCGATTATTCCTAAAGAGCTCTAGTGTTTCTAGTTCCTGTTCGCAAATTATACATTATTTCTTCCTGTCTTGTAGCCAGAACTTATTTTTATTTCCCATATTGCCGCATCTGGCTCTACCTCTATCTCTATCGCTTTATCCTTTTCTTTTCCTTCTTCCTATTCAATGGACAAAATTAAATACTGTTTATCCGAGACACATCCATTTTTCACTCACACGTCTAACCAAGTCCTTATCGATTATTATATTTATTTAGATTATTCGAGTAATGAGCAAAAACAATGCATTATTATCAAATTAATTTACTTACACTGATAATTAAGAACCCCTGGAAGCAGAATAAAATTGCAAAATAAAGCAGTTGTCCTAGAAGCATGAATTGGAAAGTATTTTCCACGATTTCTACGAATCTGTAGTAATAAAATATGAAATTATAAGTTACGCATTGTATTAAATCAATCATGTCTATTTTTTAATTGTGTGTATAATAATAACGAGAATTATTGTTTACAGACTTTTTTATTAGATTAAACAAATCAGCAACAAACAAATCATGTAAAGAGCAAAAAAGTCTGCTGCGTTACACGTTGCGTTCTGAGACCTCTTTTTATTCGAAAGTTACAGTCTATAATGGGTTTCGCAAAATAAGTATTTTAACCGTCTTCTCCTCCTTCCAGACAAAAACTAAACTAATTCTAAAGAATCAATGATCGTCATATGGATCTTGTCCCTAATTGAAAAAGACACATAAAAATAATGATTTAGTTTCTAATGTTGCTCAAACTAACGTTAACTGTCTAATAAAGCACATTTAACAAAATATCGTTTATTAAGCTGTAAATCATGTTATTTTCGAGTTGGTACAGTCTATACAGTAGCTTGACTAAAAAGTTAAACTCCAGAATCCCTTTATAAAACTGACATAAAATTGTAACTATTATTATAAATTACTATTTAAAAAAACATGAATTACTATTTAATATTATTTAACAAAAAAGTGAATTATCAAACAAAAAATGAATTATTGTTTAAAATTATCGAAAAAAACGTTAATAACCTGATGAGTCGCACATGTTCTTTGACGACGGAGGAAATTTCTTGACCGACATTTTGGAAATCCGCAAAATCCGTCAATCGTCGAATCAAATTATCCATTTGTCCACAGGCATGAAGCACCAGTACTCCCAGGAAATTTTCCGTCACGGTGTAATACATTCCGGCGATCAGTAAACAAATACTTTGCAGGACAAAGGTCATTCGGAAATTCGATCTCTTCGTCAAATCGTAAAAGTAGTGAGACTGCGCAGGCAGGGGTTTCCCCGGATCGGTGAAATTCGTAATCGAACGCGCGGAAAAACCAAAGACAGGCAAAACGATAAGAGAATTTACCGCCACGAAAGTCAGAATGTAACCCATCATTGTTATTTGCCGAGCGATTTTTGCCTGTTTTAGCATCGACCTTCGATCGTCTGGGTTTTTCGCTTTTAGCCAATCGGTTCTCATTGTCTCCACCAGTGATGAAACCGCTTGAAAAAATTTAATGATGAATCTAAATTATGTAATCAATGTTTGCAAACATTGCATAAAATTGGTTATTAGTTTAAATCAAAACAATTACGTACTAAGGAACAGTCCCAAGAAATGTAACATAACCTTAAATCGTAAAATAACCGTTTCAAAGAATTAAATATGAGCTGTAATTCTAAATGAATACGTAGACAAAATTTCATTTAAAAGTGAATTATATTAACAGTGATCGCAAATAACGTCAACGTCACGCAAATAGTCATTTTATAATAAGTAAAATAAAGATTTCCCAACTTTTTCTTCCACAATTAACTGCTATGTAATACAATTTTATAACGAATTAACACGTCTAATTATTATAATAAAATAATGCAAGGTTTTCAAATCCTTTTACTTCGAATAAGTTAATGAATATTTGTATAATGATTAGTATCTAATTATTAATAAATAACTCCAATTATCTATTTTATTATTAATATGTAGATAATTATTTGTACTATACCTTCTTGTTTCCACCACAAAATGGTGAATTTTACTATGGCTGAGAGAACAGGCAAGGTGACTTGCAAATTGTCGATTATCAGCGCCATGTCCCGCCTAACTTTCAGTAATGACGTTATTTCGGGAATTAAAAGAAAACAAACGACCGTGGTAAAAATGGAGAACGTGTAAAGCGCGGAAATCGGACTTCCGGTTTTCCCTTTGTTTACTTCCGGCCAGAGACCGATCAGTTTTAGCCCCGCACGATTAAGGCCGATCGCCCAGTCTAAATCTGTTCAAAAAAATCCTCGATCGTTCATAAAAAATTCTACAAAAGGGGTAATTTCACTAACTAAATTTCTAACTTCACTAACCGATTCACTAAAAATTCACTAACTAAATTTTGAAGGTTTTTTTTGATGTTATTAAACGAAGGGCAGAGCTTAAAGAAACGATCTTTTGTAAATTCAAACAAAAATAATTATTCGTATAATAATAACAATAATTCATTAAAAATTAAACGTGTTACAAATTACATAACTTCTGTATTTTTTTCGTGTATTTTGTCTGGTATTTTTTGTACATTTATTGTGTGAATAACTTAAAAAAAATTTTTCTAAATTTTGAGTTCTTTTTTCGATTCAGTATAATTTTTTGCCGTGAAAATAATATACTTCTAATCCATCATGTTTCATGAAGTCAAAGTTTGTTTAAAATTATAATAACTATATTATTATTAATAGTCACAGTTACAAATAATAATTATAATAAGAATTATTCCTATCTGTACACTTAAATTATTCTTATACACACGTATACTTAATTTAAATTTATGTGTATGTATATTATGTGTATGTATATTAATTAATATAGGAATGATGTATATAATAAAACATCGAACATTATTAACATCGAAAATAAATGTTAAAAGATATTTAAAGATTACCTGCACTTTCCTGACTTTTTGAGTTTTCCATAATAAAGAGAAAAACAAGAAAAAACGGTATTGCCGATGGGAAAACAGGTGGTAATCGAATTTGTGCTTCTTTCTCCACGGATAATCGACTTAAGCGCAGAAATATTTCCGTTTCATCGTTGAGTCTTGGAGGATTGAATATTTGAGGCAACGATCGTTCGTCCGACCGAGCAGGTTTTGCATTTTTAATGCGTAAATGAGGAGAAAAAACTTTCCCACCGAGTAGTTATTGCATTTTTAACGCGCGAACGAGGAGAGAAGAAGTTTCCGTTTCTTGCGAAGTTCGACGTGACGAAAGGTAAGTTTCGCCGCAGTTTTGTCTCCGACGTCGAGGAGAATTTATCGAACTATTGTCAATCAATTGTCAAGGAGTTGTCATACAATTGTCTAAGAATTGTCAAAGAATACTAAACAGATTTAAAAGAAAATGAAGTGACTGGCCCGGTAACCTGAGAAAATTTCTGGAAAAGCTGCTGAAAGTTTTATTAGAAATTTCTCGAGTCAAAGAACTATCAGAGAATCATGGACAATATGTGTTGTGCAGTTTTAATAAGTAAGGATAATAAACAGACTTATAAGAAAATTAAGTGGCTTACTTGTTAACCCGAAAAAAATTCTGGAAAAAAATTGTCACAATTTTATGAGAATTTTATGAGAATTAAAGTGCGATTACAAGTACGATCATTGTTTAATTGCAACATCATTCGATTGCAACGCAAAAGTGTCCGATTGTTGGATAATCGAAACTAAATTTAAAAAAAGAATAAGTATAACAGCTAAATTTGTCGTAATTAATCGTCCAACAAGTAGATATTATCTTTATTATAATTAATTTCTAGTATTGGATTATATTTTTGAATCAAGCAGTGGGTAGTTTTATCAAGAATTTCACAAAAAAAAATGAATTTAATAATTTAAAAATCAATTGATGTGGTTTTTTTTCTAAATTTTTTCATAAAAATTATGAAATTACCATCTCAAAAATACCTATAGTCCGTACGAAATAATAAATCAACACATTCAATATTTATTCGAAGTGGGAAATTCTTAAAAGTCTTGAAACGTCTTGAAACGTCTTGAAACGTCCTGAAAGTCTTGATTGTCTTGATTGTCTTGGACTGTGTGATTCTCAATGATTCATAACAATCATAACATTATCACATTGATGTACTCGACGAGGAGAATGTCTCAGATGTCAACAAAACCAATATATTCAAACATTGAAGACTTACAAACTTTCAAACCTACAAGTCTTTCAAGACATTCAAGACATTCAAAACTTTCAAGACTTTCAAGACTTCGTAGACGTTTAAGAATTTCTGGTTTCGAATATTATTCAAAGCGATTCAAAGTTTTCGTCATATATGTAGATTCGAAGCAATTCGAAGTGTTTGAAACAGTATCACCAGCCATAACGAAAAATCCTGGCTATCTACTGCTTCCTTGTCCAAACCATGTCCGGAGAGTACCTGTATACCTATAGATAAGGATATCCTTTTCGTTATATCACCAAGATGAAGGTTGCCAGAAAATGCACTGCAAATGTCGCTCAACGAGGTAAACAAAAATCAGCTGGTACATTTTTACAACGCCTGTGACCAACGCAAGGTAATCAATTAAATTCAAGGTAATCAAGGTAATCTATCAACGCACTGAAGAGCTACTGCTTTTCAAAGTGGCTTATTTTCCCTTAATTTTCGCAAAAATACGATATTTCAAGCAAAACTACTGGCTTTTCAAAGTTCGTTAGAGTGAGTAGCTCCTCAGTGCGTTGATCAAATTGAATGAGATTTTCAGGTCATTAATAATACGATGTACTCTACAAAACGTATATTTCACATTTTTGTAACAGGGGCTATAAAAAAAGTTGACAAAAGTGCGCTTTACAAATTTCATTGTAATTTTGCAACTTTTCTGTAATTTCTCACAAACAACTTCATTATGGCGTCAATCCTTTACCTTCTTCTTGTATTGATGCCAATGTTTATAAACATTGACGTAATAGGGTTCAAACAATTAAACAGGTTTTGAAAATGAATCATTGTTTATTTATTTTTTAATTTATAAACGTTACCAAACGGAGTCTAAGGTGTCATCGGCCTTCAACTTTTCAGACTTTTCGAGGCCAAGGTACTTTACCTTAGCGTCCAATTCAACACGAATACTTTTCATTTAAATAATTTATCACCTTCGCGCGCTCCGTCGTCTCGAAAAATTACACTTCTAATAAACAAGGCAGTTTTCATTGTTCTAGCTTAGTTTTGCTACTTCTTAGTTAAAAAATAAATTGAATGTAATACGAATGACAAATAATCGCGTGGTAAGTATCCGCAAGTTTAGCTATTATAAATGTCTTGTATGCTATATATGACAATTGTTATAATAATGTGACAAAATTGTGTGACAATATTAAATGTAGCAATATTATGTGACAATATTATGTGACGATATTAAAAGTGACAATATTGATTATACTTAGTTGCTAATTGCCTTGATTGGCGAAAGACATTTTTTTAACACTGTGCACATAATTGTCACCTACAGTTTTCAGACTATCACTACACGTATTACGTTGTCATCACCAGGATGAACTTAAATGATGAGACCCAAGACTCAGCGTAGTGGGGGTAAGTTTATTCTTTAATAACAGCCATTATACTTATTTTTAAGGTACCGTTAGTGGACGAGTACCATTTGCTACGCACTGTTAGTTCCTTTACATATTTCTTCCACCATGTAATCCAGAAATGGTACTTTAGCTTCTGAGTGTGTTGCCATACAGACTGGTAATCGTGTCGCTGAAATCATGCTCTGGGATGGTTCAAAATGACTCACCAATCAGGAAATGTGCAGAGGTGAAGACTTGCAGGACTTTAGAATCTGAGGATAGGGGTGTGAGTAGACGAGAATTTAAAATTGCTTCAATTCCTATTATATATGTATTCAGTTGTTAAAATGTGAGTAGTGAATGAAATGTTTAAATGATGAATTTCGGCTAATTCGTTTTTTCGCACCTACAAAATTCGTAGCATTATCAGAATATTATATTATATTCTAGATGAGCTGCCTTTCTATTTTTCTTTTCTTTTAATTTCTTTTCTTTTCTAATAAAGCCTTTATATATAATAAAGCCTAATAAAGCCTTTTCTAATAAAGCAAATGAATACCGTAACGTAGACCTTCACCTTCTTCGTGTTGCGAAACTTGTTTTACTTTATGAAAAAAGGTCACCTACTTTAACTTTACAATACGTAATACATTTTTGAATGCAGAGTTTTGCTGAGTTTTCACCATCGACAAGCCAATACCAGTGACCCATGGAATTTAAAGTGTTCTGAGCTCCATCTTGTATGCACCGTTCATGTTCTTTTCTAACGAATTGAGTTTTTACATGATCGCGATAAGAGTGTCTGATAATTTGAGCCGTGCTGATTTGTGCATACTCGAATTGTGCTACTCGAAGAAATTCCTTTTTATCCAAAAGCAGGGTTAACGGAAAGATTCTGCTTTTATTGTAAATGTATTTGCCCTGTATGAGTTACAGTATTTCTGAGATAAATGTCTGTGCCTGAGTCATTTTAATGATTGATTAGTGAGCACGTAGTAACTCGCCAGGAGATAGCTCACCAGATAATTTCTGAGATTTTTATGCCTTGTAACAGAACCGTAAGAAGTGTGCTGTTACTCTTTCTAATTATTTATTTATTTATTGACGGGAGAAAGCCCTTCGAGCATCAAAAGAAGTACATTACACTGTGGATATCCACCGTTGTTAAGTTTAGTTTTTCGTTTCTGAGTATAAGCGCATATATGTATTGAATTAGCGGAGGCAATAAAGTAAATGGTCAAAGGCTGGACGGCACATGGTTTACATCTACGGTCTTAAGTATTTACGACTTGGGAATTCCGCGGGACGTGCCATAAAAAACACTTAAAAAGTCCTGGCATGCCCATAAATTGTATATTCGATACATTAGTGTACCATGTGTAGGACAATTCATAAAGATACCTGGGTGAAAGTATGTGACAAACAAACCCTCATACTAGCCTGCTGGTAAACGTCGTCCACCTCCAACTCCTGTGATGCTCAAGTTATCCCCACCATCAAGGGAAATTCTCAGGCACCGAGTCCTGAAGGAAGGCTAAGCATCACAGGACATTCAATAAGTAAAGAATCTGACTGTCGAAAAGACACAGCTCGATCCAAGGAGTCAACCATATATACAAGTTCCTGAAGGAAGTCTGAAGGAACAGAGAGTCCAGAAGATCGTAAGTACGGCCTGGTAAACAAATGGAGGTAATCTCCACTTACAGATATATTCTGTAAGAAAAGCCAGAAGATCGTACGTACAGCCTGGTAAACGAATGGAGGTAATCTCCACATACAGACAAGTTCTGTAAGAATAATCAACAAATGGATTAAGTCCGCTTACAGACAGGTTCTGTAAGAATATAGACATCGTCTATAAGAAAGAATGAATTAATAACAAGGTTTTTTTACTCCTTCACTATGCGAAGGGGGTTTTCCTTGTTAAAAATAAACACAAGAATATAAATGATAAAATTGGTTAAATTAATTACTTCACCAGTATCCCAAACGTCCGTTAGTTCTAGAGCATTCGAACAACCGTTATCTTACGCAAACCGAAGACGTTCCTTTTTGACTTGCAGCGCGCATACTACTTTGCATTTTTATTACGATCTATTTTTGCAAACTTAGCTCGAAGATCAATTCGTGGGGTTCAAGGTGGGCGGCCATCTTGACTGAGATCACAGCACATGGCCGTTCCTATCTTATCATTCCGCATGGATATTGGAATAACTATGTACGGAGTCAGCCACAAAGTGTATTAACAAAGAATACCTGGGCGAAAGGGCCTGCCACACATGGTAACCCTTAAAATTCCAATTGCCAATGTCCACCACCTCGAAACCTTTGTGAGGCTCAACTGACCCAACCTTCCGACCACTACTAACACTTCAAATCCTATCATTCCGTATGGATATTGGAAAAACTATGTGCGGGGCCAGCCACAAAGTGTACTAATAAAGAATACCTAGGCGGAAGGGCCTGCTACACATGGTAACACTTAAGACTCCAATTGCCAATGTCCACCACCTCGGAACTTTTGTGACGCTCAACTGACCTAATCTTCCAGCTTCCAGGAAGGATTCTTACACTCACCGAGTCCTGGAGGAAAGCTCAACTGAATAACGGCGCATCGAGACACCATCTTAGGACTGGTTAAGATGAACATTTTAGGATGTGTACCGCCTTTCCACATCATGGCCGATAACTTCACGATCCCTGGATCAGGAATCTTAGGATGCGATTTTTTCGTACAACGCCGCGTAGATATAAATTAAGTACGAAGAGAATCAATTGAAATGGGACCATGGAACCTTGCCTTTCGAAACTGATGAACCCGCTTTTTGTTCGAGTTTCAAACCAAGAAATAAATACTAAATCAATTCTCTTGCTGCCCCGCGAAGTAAAGACTACACTTGAGTTTAAGACTCGTAGTATTGGGAGCGTGACGAAGCAGTTGCGTACTCAAGAACTGAGCCGAAACCTTGAGTTTTTTGTCATAATCATTGAACGATCTCGAGCTATCCAGAGCTCTTTGAAGCAGACGGCGTACTGGGGATCTCGAGGGAAACTGCGATTCATTATTTTATTTTCCTTTCTTTCTGGCATGCCCAAAATTCGAGGTGGCAAGAAAATTCCCATAAAATCTTTTTATAAGAAACTAGAACGCTCAATAAAAACGTTCGCACAAAAAGAGGTCTCCGATTTTAAAATCCCTCAAACAATTGCCCCTCCGACTCCTTTTAAGGAAATCCAACATCCCTATAGTGATTTTGTAGAGGAATTTACAAAATCACTACAAAAATTCGCCTATCCCAATAGTTTTTGCCTTGTCCCAGGAATCTCTCAATTCCACCATTAGAAAACGATTCGTAACATTAATTTCTGGTGACATCGGTGCAAGATTCGTAACACCTTGTAGTGCAGACAAATAAACTTAAGTACCGTCACGTTTAGGACCTTTCCCCACAGATAATGCCAGTAAGAAGGAATCTGTTTCCTAAAACTGCGGACGAGGAATTTCACCAAGATGCGAACCAAGCGGTCTGTTTGAGACAAATGATGTACTTAGGCAAGAACGACGGTGAAATGATCTGTGGAGATTGTTTCATCAATAATAAGAAGGGAAACCTCTTCAAGTATAGTAGAACAGTCGACCGTACTCTACGAAACGAAGATTTAGGGATCCTCGAATGTGAATGACGAGCTAGCGCCCCATGAGCACTTAAAAACGTTTACATGAAATCTCGCCGATTAAATTCTTAGTTAAAAGTAAGAGAATTTTTGTAACTTGAACATCACTCGTCCTCAATCTCACTCGTTTTGAAAACCTCACCCGACGCGGAAATTTTGACTCGAACTTAAAAACATTTACACGAAATCTCGCCGATTAAATCCTTAGCTACAAGTAAGAGAACTTTTGTAACTTAAACATTCAGTTTCCTGCTCCCTTATTGTACGACAAACACTCAATTTTCCTCTTCTCGGACACTGCGGTGAAGCAACTGCATAATTTGGGAAGGTGAACCCTTTTTGCCCTGAGCCTCCTAAAGGTCTATCTGTGTTTTTTATATTTTTGATTTGGAAGGAATGCTCAAAATCCGAGGTGGAAGGAAACAGCGAATCAGGTCATTTTATAATAAATTATATACTGCGGTTAAGTAGTTTTCAGAAGTAGACTCGTGTACCGAGGTAATTCACTCTCCCGTTTCTCCTCCCGTGTCTCACCCCTTCGTTGAAGTTCCTCATCCATACGGCGATTTCGTAAAGGAATTCGTCGACTCTTTGAAACGGTTTTCCTCAAAATAATTACGCCCACATCCTGGGGAGTGTCGCGCAGATACGTTGCCCCCAAAATAAAATCCTACCTTTCCCGATCCCTTTCTTAGGACGTGACAGAAATTTTTGATGACAGCGGTGGGATCGCGAGGTTTTAATTGTGAAATATCGCGCTTGTTCTCGTTGGGAAGGATCGCCTGAAAAATTACCTTCCACGTCACAGAAAACTTCCGAACGACCAGAGCCAATGATGACCAGAAGTCGCGCGCGAGAAAACCGTAATGAAAGGCGATACGTGCCTTACGATAAAACCTTGCGAGACGATTCACTCTCGTCAGAACCACTGAAAAAATTAGAAACCCTTGCCGAAAACCGAGAATCGGAAGATGAAGATTTTGTGAACAAACCAAGGAAAATTACAACTAAAGCTGATGTGCACCATGACGTTGATCACCAACCGAAAGAAACTTCAGGAACCGTCGTAAAAAAAATGCTAACGCCCCAACACGTAACCAACAACTTGAACACCGCGTGAAACAAAATTTACCACTTGAAATATTATATCTAGCAGATAGATTATTATTCGACCGCGATGAAAAACACAATCGCGACAGTAGTAGCAGCGATAGCGACAGTAACAATAATAGTAGCGATAGCAGCGATGACAACGATAATAATAGTGAAAACGAGAACGAAAATTTAAAGGACAGCGATAGTGAAAACGAAAGTAGTGACGGTGACGTACTAACAGGCCCGAATCCGATTAAAAAACAAATAGAAACAAGTAGAATACAGACTAGAGGATACGCGAAACAATTAATAAATAATAGAGACCGTTTAGATATGCGTAAAGACAATTACCTATATTTTTTAACGCGTAATGGGCATCCGTGCGATGAAGGTTCGCGACTGCTCCAAAAGTGCCAGAGACTTCCGCAAATCATTCCTCAGGATTCCGAAAATATCCTGATAAATAAGGTTTCCACCAAATACCACATCGCCATAATCAACGACGAAATTACAGAAAACTCACTAAAAGCCATCAAGGAACCCTTACGCCAGAAAGTCAAAGCCTTAGGAATTGAAACGATTAGCATCGCAAAATCGAAAGAGATTGGCAAAGTAACTTGGAAAACCATGGTAGATCTTTTACAGACCACATTCACCGGATTACCTTGCAAAATAGTAATTTGTCATGGCCTAGTACAAATACCCGACAAGGACTGTCGTAAAGACATTATAGAAGAGGCCCATTCATCGGCCGTAGGAGGACACAAAGGCGTGACGGAAACCTACAACAGGATTCGACAACCATACCAATGGCATAACATGAAAAAAGACATCCAAACTTACGTCCAACACTGTTTACAATGTCAATTAAAAAAATTAACTAGGGTAAAAACTAGACAACCAATGGTTATAACCGATACACCGCAAACCGCCTTCGATAAAATCTCCATGGACATAGTGGGTCCACTCCCAAAAACATCCAAAGATCACGAATACATCCTAACAATCCAAGACCTTCTTACCAAATACTCACTTGCAATTCCTCTAAAGACCATTTCCGCTCTAAGTGTCGCAGAAGCTTTTACTAAAAGATTCATTTGTACTTTTGGTGCCCCTAAGGCAGTACTGACAGATCAAGGTTCGAACTTCACAAGTAAATTAATGCACCGGTTTGCAAAACTATTTTGAATCAGACAGTACCGAACGATAGCTTTGCACCCACAATCAAACGGCTCAATAGAGAGATCTCACACATTGTGTTAATTGAATTCCTTAAGCACTTTGTAGATAAATGCTCAGAATGGGACGACTTATTAGTAATTGCGACCTTATCTTACAATACCAGTATGCACGAAGCCACAAATGTTACACCTCATGAATTGATCTTTGGGAAACTTGCACGACTACCTTCCAGCAAACCAACTGACGACTGTGACACGGAACGAACTTACAATGATTACCTGACACAACTGATGACAGATATCCACAACATACAAAATCTAGCTCGAGAAAATTTAATAACGTCAAAAATAAAATCAAAAGGGTATTGCGATCGAAAGATCAACCCGCAAAATTTTCAACTGGGTGATCGAGTTTTCCTTCTTAAAGAACCTACCAAAGGAAAATTCGATGACCGCTATACGGGACCATATGAAATATTGGAAATGTTACCAAATAATAACGTAAAACTACATGTAAAAAATAAACCCCATATAGTACATACTAACAAACTAAAACTTTCGCATGTCTAACAACCAAGCCAATTTACAGATGTATCTTGAAAGAACCGCCGCCCCTAAACCCTCCCAATCGGAGGAATATTACGAAGCTGCATGCCGAGCGGTATGCATCCAAGAAGTGTATTATTCGGACAGAATGGATGGACAAAACTATTGCCTGGATTGCCATCACTTCCGCCCCGAAAAAGTGATCCCAGGCAGATTCCGAATAGAGGTCGAACATTCATTGCTCTCCGAGAAGGGAACGCGAACATTCAGAGAATGCTCTGAATGTTACGTTATTCTAACAAATTGCCTGTCAATCGGAGAATGCAATAAATGTCTACTAACTTACCAAAAATATCGGGAAGTGTGGGATGCTTTCCGAACAAACGATGCACAGATACAAATGCCCCACATCATTAGTTCGGATGTGGAAACTGATGTCCTAAAAATGATCAAAGAGCCGCTGTGGGAGGAGCGGATAAACATCAGTTTTACGCCCAAAGAGCTGTCTGGGATCACGGCCAGACTAACCGCCTACGACGCAAATATGCGTTGTCTCTTTAATATGGAACTAAGAAAGGCCCTAAAACCCCCCCAAAAAAATAATAATACCCCATAAAATAGGTAGGAAAACAAATAACATAACCTTTCTGATCCTTATATATATGTACCAATTACATTTTAAATAAGTCGAACTTACTTATCATAGGTCAGTAACATACGTACATACATATATATATAATGCGCACGTCTAGAAAATGGTCCCCCTGGCTACCCCCATACCACCACGCACCTGCCCGAATGGTCGAGGCCACCTGGTCAACTACCTTACTTGGATAACCACTACAATCTGGACAGTGACCCAAACTTCAGGCCTCATCGGTTACGACTGTGGAACTCCCAACCTAAACATTACCACCATTTCACTGCTCAATGTGGGAGAGTGCGACATACCGCTGATCACTCCCAACACAACAAAAACCTATATCCAACTATTACAACTATCGGATTTCAACAAGGTGGACGTGATCCAATGGAAAGTCAATATTCGCCGGTACATCCACTATTGTGGGATGCATTCTCACATAGCAGCAGTAACGAATGGGCAAGCAGAGTACATCTCTGAGACTAGTAAGACCCAATGCGAGGAGATGCACGCAACGGGACGTCTCTCTCTCGGATTGGATAAATATATTAGCGGGTTAAGAATAAACCAAACGTCCTCACGGAGCGTCACCCTAGCCGGTACCACCACGTCCGACGGAAAATGTCACGGGGTCCAGTATTCAGACCCGTACGGAAGCTGGGACAATGTAATCGTCCAGGCCGACATCACCATCACACTGCAATCATACCCTGCCACAGTCAACCTAGAAACAAATCAACTCCACTTACGATCTGGACAATCATGCCAATACATGGAGACCAGATGCATCGACGTAGAAGGAGGCTACACCTTCTGGACGACAATACCACAAACTTACTGCAAATTCAACCGGTACGATGTACTTTACGAAGACATTTCAAACAAAATGATAGAAAACACCCTCAATGACGCGCAAACAGTATACTCCTTATCCACCGGAGACATCACTTTCGCACTGGCCAGAAGAGGGGAGGAACACCTCTGCGGATATACCCTCATAAAAACGGAACATCCAAGACTTCTCATCGTAGAAGGAAAAAAAGAAACAATCTTCGCGAGCAGAAGGAAGGTCAGTACCGACAATATGGACCTCTTCGCGTACATTAACTCCAAGTTCGTGTACGTTGAAAAACACATCAGACTTCAGATAAAACAACTATACAGAGACACCCTGCAACAAAGATGTAATCTAGAACAACAAGTGCTAAAAAACGCACTCAGCATAGCTACACACTCGCCGGACGAGTTCGCCTACCACTTTATGAAAGGACCCGGATTTATGGCTGCCCTCGCCGGAGAAGTAATACACATAGTACAATGCACACCAGTCGAAGTCAAAATCCTCCACCAAGATGAATGCTATCAGCAGCTGCCAGTACTACGAAAAGATAAACCTTATTTCCTGTCGCCAAGGACCCACATATTGATGGAGAAGGGGACCCAAATAAATTGTAATGCCGTATTGCCCCCCATGTATCTCGTTGGCCAAGGGTGGTACAAATTAATGCCGAAACCCATCGACTCCCTCGCACCAACCATAGTCCTGTCGATGACAAAGCCAACCTGGAATTACCTAAATCCTGGATCTCTGGCCACGAGCGGCATCTACACAGATAGAGATCTGAAGGACCTGCGGGAACGCATCATGTCACCCGCCGAAAGACCAGCTATCCCAAATAACTAGTAATGTCTAACACTAAACGTCAATATACCACACTAGATGACTTATCAAGTTGTAAAAAGACTTTAGAAATGATCTACATTTGCAAATCAACAAAACCAGTATACTCCTCATACGCGAAACCTATCTGCAAAACAGAACTATTATTTGCGAACAGACAAATACCCAAATCTTGTGATACCCGCATAATACAGCTATCAAACGAAATTTGGTACAAATTCATTAACAAGAATCAGTGGCTGTATATACTGCCAAAGACGAGCGACATTAAAATTAGTCACCGGAAAGAAACTCAATCTTTCGACGTTAAATTAAGCAGAACCTGAACATTCGAATTAAACGAACAATGTATAACCTAAACCACGTCCATTATCTTAATTGCCCAGGGATCATTTCAAAGTAGTTATAATTCCATAATACCACCATTTAATGTATCTGATGACGATTGCTGTGTAAAAATTAAGGCTAATATTATCGTCTTGCCTCATTTCAAACAAATTCCAGTCGTCAATATAAACTTGGGTAACTTAGAAATAGCTAGCCATAAGCTGAACGTCATAAAAAACGTTGTAGAAGAAATATCAAAACAACACGAGATGAACCGCCAAATTTCAATATTCACTTATGTAGGTTAAGTAGAACTCTATTTAATCTACAGGATACTAAAATGTTATAAACGTAGACGGCGAAATCGTTCTCATAACCAAGACGACGACGACGATAATAATTGTGCCAAAATTGTAAACTGTCAAATGTTGATAATTTTAAGAAAAAGACGCTAGCGAAAAACCCGCTGGAAGGGGGTGATTTGCTTCCAAGTTATAAGGTCCTCACCCTCACTCGTTTTTGAAACCTCACCCGACGCGGAAGTTTTGACACTTGTTTACTTAACATTTACACGAAATCTCGCCGATTAAATCCTTAGCTACAAGTAAGAGAACTTTTGTAACTTAAACATTCAGTTTCCTGCTCCCTTATTGTACGACAAACACTCAATTCTCCTCTTCTCGGACACTGCGGTGAAGCAACTGCATAATTTGGGAAGGTGAACCCTGTTTGCCCTGAGCCTCCTAAAGGTCTATCAGTGTTTTTTATATTTTTGATTTGGAAGGAATGCCCAAAATCCGAGGTGGAAAGAAACAGCGGATTAGATCTTTTTACAATAAATTACATACTGCGGTCGAGCAGTATTCAAAATTAGATTCTTGTACCGAAGTAATTAACTCCCCCGTTTCGCTTTCCGCTCCTTACCCCTTCATCGAAGTCCCTCATCCATACGGCGATTTCGTAAAAGAATTCGTCGACTCCTTGCAACGATTTTCCTCTAAACAATTACGCCCACCTCATCCCGGGGAGTGTCGCGTAGACACGTTCCTAGGACGTGACACTGGACTAAACCAGAGATTAGTGAGTCGATGCGATTTTTTGATAATCGCAAGAAAACAAAACTTCGGATAATCCCGTCGGCATTAATCATGCTCACATGGTAAGTAAGCTTTCTAATCTCGTACCTGGCGAGCTATCTACTGTACGCTAGTCCGTAAAGTGCAGCAAAGTGTTGTGTTTACCCTGGCACATTCGACAAGTACCTGATTTGCATTTACCTGATGAATGACCGCTCTTTAGGCAATTAGTACAAAGGTTTGCCTTGCGCGCCGCCATCAGTCTTTCGTGGGGGTTTAATTCAAGGAACGTGTTACAATGTGAAACGATATGCGCTTGTTTGCAGACCTCACATGCAGCGATGAATATTTGCCGCGTATGTTTCCGCCTGTTAATAGGTGCAGATCTAACGCGCTGCACAGAATTTGAAATTGATACCTGATTTTTTACTGACAAGTATGGTTCTATATCTACAGCGAACCTATACAAAAATGCTAACAAGTCACTGATGGTTGGCGAATCGTTATCGTCAACGGTAAGCTCCCATTCAAGCAATGTATCTCTGTCTAATTTCGTACATACAATATAAATGAGCATTTCGTGAAAATCTACCGGTTGGTTCAAAGATCGCAGTGCGTTTATGTGTATTTCTGCTCGTTCAGCAAGTTCGCGTAACGCGGAAGGTGAGTCTTTAGTCACGTTATTTAGCTCGAATAACGCGCGAATGTGGCTCACTACTACCTGCCGGGAATTGTTAAAACGCTTGTTTAACAATTCCCGTGGTGCGCCGCAATTCTCTTCAGTAGCATTCAGTGAATTTATAACGGTGGTCTTGATTTGCATTTTAGGGAGAATTGATTGAACCTGATTTACCGACGGAGTTGGTGATGAATTTACCGTTTGTGTGCCTACGTTTACCGACTGAGGTTTTCGTAAATTGTGTAAAGAACCATTTATGAAATCTAAGCATTCGTAATATAAGGTTTCAAAATCTTCTCTAAATTCATTCTGCTCCTCTTCGTTCGTATCTAAACACTCAATTTGAATCTGTACAGCGGAAAATTCTTTATCTATTTCGTTTAATTTTTTGTGCCAAACTTCTGGTGCCTCAATGTTGGATTGATCAAGATTTCGTAATGCTGTGCTCATGCGAGTTAACTGAGCCTTAATAACACCGCGTTGTCTTACGAGTGATTCAAGATCAGATGCCATTGTTATCAAGTTGATCGAATTGAAGCAATTTTAAGGTAAGAAAGAGGGGATAGAAAGGATGGTGAATCAAAATTCCGACCTGAGCGTTGATTTTCTTGACAATCGTCACCGGACTGCTGTGTCTTCGCTGATGAAATCCGCTGCGGCGATGTGTAGTAGGTTGAAGCCTCGAATTTCTTGAGCCTCTCAAAGGTAATAACAAACTTCCGAGTGTAGCGATGATTGCCTCGTTCGTCTCGAAGATAATGATGATTTTCGGCTGTTGGATCATAAAAATGTTTTAGTTTCGTTACGTTGCCTCTTACAATTGTGTAATTTGTAAAAAATAAAATAATGACAATTGTACAATTGTACAGTTGTATAAATTGTTAGCATAAAGTGTAGTAACTTGACGATGGTCAATACTCGCAGAATTAACTTAGAATTAACTATAGTAGAATTAGACTTAGAATTAACTGTAGTACCTGACTTTTATTGCTGAGTGGGCGTAGAACTTGAAGAGTTGATAGATGACAGGTCTATTGCAACTACATGCAAATTTAAACACTGCTCACTTCATACGATAATAGTGGACGAACTTATGAATCAGACAGTAGTCCTTGTTAATCCTCTTGCTCCTTACACTTAATGAACGTGGCCTTTTGACCAACAATTTATTCCTTCGTACGTCCTTATTAATGTAAATTCTGTTTTCGTTGCTACTTCACGACTTGTGAAGTTAAACTCACACAATGAAATGTGAGCATTGACGAATGCAGTGGTCTTTCGCTAGGACTGCTTTCGCAGTCGAAAAGCTGCACAGAGACTAACTTCTTCTTAGCCTGTTGCTTGGAAGAAGATTCTTAGTAGGATGGAGGGGTAGGTTTGGGTCTTGAACAATGAATGTAATTGGTTGACTCATACAGAAGGAAATTTGTCATTGGTCCAAACTGGGTCCGAAACTTTCCTGATTGGTTCAGGATAATAGTACTGTAAAGTGGGGGGAACACGCCCTTCGCTGACCTGGGACAAGGGTAAATATTGTCTATCCCTGTAAAATCTCCGACTAAACCTTTCCGTACAAATTTATGACAAACAACAGACTCTTAAGGCCTCTTGAAGAGGAAAACATACAAAAGCCTAGGTATAGAAATGGTAAAAAAACACGGAGGGTCTGCTTAACATGTGCTAGAAACTGCTCAACATATGTTAGCAGTAATCGCAATAAAGAAACACATGCAAAGAGAAAGTTAAAACCTGAATTGTTTGGTCAGTGGTCTTACGTGCTAAATTCGCGACTTATCAACAGTTTATCTTGCAAACACTGTAATATTTACTTCTTTATTTCTAATTATTTATTTTTTATTTCTAAATATTTACTTACTTCTTTATTTCTAATTAATTATTTATTTCTTTATTTCTAAATATTTATTTCTTTATTGCCACATATTTATTTCTTTTTAAAGAGTATGGCAAAATGATCCTACGAGATCTATGATCCAGTTATCAAGTATTGCAAGTCCAAATATTGACACCCTACTTTTCTTAAAAAAGAATTTCGAGGAATATACATGGATCAAATTGCGAGACGAAATAAATATCTGACTGTCTTGGACTAACTGATTTTCCACAATCATACCACGTTAATGTTTACAAACATTATCGCGGATAGGAGTAATAGGTAAAGGAATAACGCAATAGCAAAGACGTATTTAAAGTCACTAGTTTGCGTGGCTAATTAATGTCTAAACTCGATTTACTCGTAAACCAAGCATCGTATGAAGAAATACTATAAGACTTGATGATATAATGTTATAAGACTCTTATAAAACATTAGTTTACCTGAACAATTGTGCCCATAATTATGAAAGTGATCTAAGTCAAAATTAAAAAAAAAAAGTTCATTAGTTATTTCGCATCACATTCCTTCAAACTAAATTAATTCAATGTGATTTCATATTTTTTACATTTTGACTTAGACCACTTTCATAATTCTAGGCACAATTAATATCTAAACTCGATTTCCTCGAAAACCAAGCATCGTATGAAAAAATGTTATAAGTCTTTTTCGACGTATTTTTCCACATAGAATTACACTGTCCCCGATTGTACTGTTTTTTTGTCCCCATCCTGCATAACATGTGTCGAGTAGGGTAACTCATTGTCAATCATGTTGCTGTTATTTTTTACTTATTTGTATTATATATGCTAGAAAATAGGTATTATTATCAATTGCCGAGATGATACAAAAATCAGCGGACGTAGCATGAATATAATGTATTTCTCACAAGATTTAACAACAACTTTAACTGTAGAATTGTCATTTCATTCAAAGTTTTACTACTCATGTGTAAGTATATCACATATTAGCCATCAAGACGGATATGTAACCAGCTGACGTTTTGATTAGCTGAAACATAAATTAGTACAATTTTTTTTAGGTAATGCGATTACATAAATATAACTAGAAAATATATTTCTCGAAATTTTGTAGGAAAGTTTCATTTTGTAATGTTTTTAATACGTATTCTTTTCTGCCTCGTTTTAAATCGTTTTAAAAGAAAAGAACGAAATTACTGAAAGCATTAGGGATTGCCTAAAAAGATAAAGAAAACAAGAATAAAAATATACAACTAGAAATACAAGAAAATAAAGATCTACAAATCTGTTACACATTTTGTATAAATAACGGGAATATATTAGAATATTATCGATGTATGTGTGGTTTTTGAAGACATTATATTTTGATTTCAACTTATTTACCTTTTACGGATATATGTCACAATTTTTTTTGAGAAATGTATATTAACTGGCCAAATTCAAAATGGTAATTAATGACATGATTTTCCCAGAGGAAAATAAGGCAAAATGATATGTTAAGGTTTTGAATAAAACGAAAAGAATCTTTTAACCTTGAACAAGAATATCAAAGTTGTATTTTAACATACTTATTCATGATTAATGATATTAAAGAAATATTTGAATACTTTTCTCGCTCACAACGATTACAACATGTAAAGGAGAATTTTGTGCAGTTTTTCACATGCATTTTAAATATTAAAAAAATATCTGATACCCAAATGACTTTGTTGGGCAACTGAATTACGGGTTTAAAACAAAACTAAAAAAATAATTACACCCGATCTTTTCTTAAAGCGATAGATTAATTCTGCAAAATAAACTCGCGTAAAAGTATGATAAAAATTTCTGAACTCATTGAAGCTAGTTCTTTAAATTCACATAAGAGAACTTTTAAATCGTTCACCTTTAAATCGTTATCTCACATGAACACCAAATTAAAATGGAAAAATAACAAACTACAGAATAAACTTTATGAAACATTTAATTTCATTTAATTTCATTTAATTTCATTTAATTTCAAAACTAACATTAAAAGAGCATAAGCAAAAGAGTGAAAGTAAAAAATAATAGAAGTTAATGAAATTTAAAGGTGAAAAATCGCGTAAAAAAAGATTGGGTGTATTTTTAATAAAAATGTTGAAAAATTCCCTCACTGCGCAGAAAACTGGCATCGTCATTGGAAAGACCTTCCCAGCGGTAATGTAAAGAGGTAGTCGGGCTCGTCCCATCAGAAGGATCAGTTTTTTAGCTTCCTTCGGCTCGAGAATGTACCAAGTGCACTCGTACGCAGCTTCGTGGATTCCGTCGCACTTTAAATACAATTTTCAATAGCAGAATCTAATCTGTTAAAGAAAATGTAAACATAGCCAATGACAACAGGCATTCACTGTTGTCATTGGCTATGTTTAAATTTCACCGTACAGTCAATGCGATATTTAAATAACAGCAGAAGAAGGAGAACAACATTTTTTTGAAATTTATAATACAGTGTTACATAATCATCTATTTATTTATATAATTCTAAATACCGAGTAATTACATAAGTACCTCTAAGTGTATAATATAATAGTATAACAAAAATAATTATAATTAAAAAATATGAAAAACATTTTAGGTTATTGTGTAATAATGTAGGTAATAATAGTTATTATTGTTATTTTATTTTGTATGAAAATTATCAAAAGATTCCAAATACGCTGTTTTTTAAACTAATTTTAGTATATTATTAAAGGTGTGATTTGTTGCCTTGAATATAGATTTATTTCCTATCCTTTTCTTTTTTAATCATCAATTTTTTCGCACAGTTTTCAAACATTGCCAAGAATAACACGCTTAATACTGAATATTATTATTATTATCATATCATTATATGGTGTAAATACATTATACGGTAATTAAAACATTAATTTGATTAATTATGAATAATTTCTTAATTTTATGATACATTGATATAAGATTATATTAGGCAATTTTCGATAATCCTATTTTTTCTTCTTTCTCTCTTTATGAATATTTTTTTCTAGAGTATTTTTGTTTTGCTTACACGGGCTACGAGTCTTTCCCCGACGAAGCAATGTAGGAACATGTGTGCCAAAACTGTGAAGAAAGCAGCAACGAGCCACAGTATTCTTGCGATCGGCAATTCCCCACCCTGTTTAATTACCTGTAATCAAACACCATAAAAGTTTAGGGCAAAGTTATTTACAAAAAATTGGCCGAAATAATTCAACGTGGAATTAGGTTAACGAAATTGGACAAAGATAATAAGAAAAATAATAACAGACAAAAGCAATAAACAATAACATAGGACAAAAATAATTAAATGTTACATCCCAACTCAACAGTTTCTTTCTTTTCCATTTCCAGTCTTAATTTATGGCCTTTTCCATACTAAGCACACCACCCACAAACTGTACCAAAACTCTGTATTAAGCAACTGTATTAAAATCGCATATACTGACTTGTCCGGTATATAATTATACGTATTTTTTCTTACATCGTATTACACGATTTTTCAGCCAATCTCAACCTGTTGCTCTTCCCCTCCCCCCCCTCTTTCTTCGGAGCAATCAGACACAGAATAGGTGTATTTTAGAACTTAAATATAGCAACTACAGCACAGCAAAAATGAATTTGGATTCTTTGCTTTGTTTCGCTCATACGCAATATTAAAATAAATAATAATGGGACGAATTTGATATAATATAAACATTGTATACGATTAAACTAAATAATACAAATGCGTTAAAATAAATAACTTTCTTGTTAAAGAAGACAAGAAATAATTTATATTGTTCTTAAAATCGTGCGTTAAGTAAGTCTATAATGGGGTTATGAATGAATAAAAAGAATGAAAAAACTCACGTGGATAAAGAGAAATCCTTGGAAGCAGAATAAAACGCCAAAATACAAGAGTTGCCCGAGGAGCATCAAGTTGAAAGTGTTTTCCACGATGTGCACAAATCTATAATGTCGAAAACATGATTTCATATTTCAAATTTATATACAGTTATACCAAAAACTTTCTCGCGAATTCATTTTTCCATTCAGGTTTTAGAAAATAATGATTAAAAAACTGTAAGGTTCGACATGTAAGGTAATTCAGTAATTGTCAGATTTGTGCATTTATTATATTGTTTATGGTAGCGTCATGATAGACGGAAAGGAATTTAAGGACTTTGTGTTGAAACTGATTAACATTAAAACATTAAGTAACATTAAAATTAAACTGAAACTTAATTAAACTTAAGACTGATTAACTAAAACTAACTACTGAGTAACAATTTTTTAACTACTAGATAATGACTGAGGGTTTTTGGGTTTTCAGTCCCGAAGGAAAACTCGAAACGTTTCGAAAAAATGAGGGTGCGCGGCGGGTGTGCTGGTGGGGATGGGCCTTATGAGTTTTGATATTCGTTGTCTCTATCTATAATAATAATAATGATAATAATAATAATAATAACAATAGTTGCAGAGGGGTTGCGTCCATACGACGTAACAATTAGTTACGTCAACTGTTGCCATTATGATCAATTACATCTGACAAAATTGATAAAAATAATTTCGAAACAACTGCTAACAAAAAAAATTGAAACCAAATTTTCCTAATTTATTAGTTCATGAGATACCGCACTTACAATATAAGCAATAGAATTCAAATATAAAAGGAAATAAAAAGAAGTAAAAAGAATTTTAAACTAAATTTTCTTAAATTTACTAGTTTATAAACTCCATGATTTAGCTGTTGAAACAGCAGAAAATGACATTACCTTTGTTAGTAATCTTACCTTATGAGTCTTACGTGTTCCTTTATGCTGAAGGACAGACGCAAGTTAACGTCCTCAGAGGCTGCCAGATTGGTGAGACGTAACTTAAGATTGTCCATCTGTCCACAGACATGGAGGACCAGCACACCAAGAAAATTGTCAATGGCCGTGTAGCAAAGTGCTGTCATCATTAAGCAAACACTCTGACCAAAAAAGGTCAGTTGATAACTGCTTTTCTTCATCAGGTCGTAAAAATAGTAACTCTGCACTGGCAATGGTTTCCCGGGATCCGTGAAATTCGTCATGTGTCTCATCGAATAACCGAAGTATGGAAGAACGAAGAGAATCGTGAGAGAAACGATCATCATCCCGTAACCCCCGATCGTGATCATCCGGGCGATCCGAGCATGATTTTTCATCGATTCACGTTCTTCCGCGGTCTTCAGTTTCAGCCAATCATTCGTCACCATACTCACCACCGGTGAAACCGCTTGAAAAAACAGCTAGTTTATCATTTCTTCGCAATTTTCGGATCAAGTATCAATTTACTTAACCCTTTCGAAGGTTAGTTTGTCAAAGGTACGAACAAAGCGGGAAGAAAACGAGTGATTGTAAAAAGAAAAATCATGTATAAAATATATATATGTAATATATAAAAATAAAATATAAAAATGAAATATATATATTTAATATTTAATATATAAAAATGTAATATATAATTTTTATATATATATATTTATGTGATTTTTATGGCCAGTAAAAGCGATTTAAAACATTTAAGAAATACACTTTTATTGACTGATTCCAGTCATTTTATAATGCTGGGACAAAATTAAAAGTCTGTTATAAAATCTGTCTTTTTATACTAATAAAAAATTTCTCTTATGTACAGTGCAAGGTTCGAAAATGACTACTGGTCCACCATTTTTTAACATTTTTGTAATCATGTATTAATTCATTTAAAAATCTGTTAAGAACGAGCCTTCATAGAAAATTGAAGATCTATGCTAATCAAAGTATCCATTTTTTACAATATTAATAATCTTACTTGTCATTATTTTGCGAATTATAATCGTGCATTTTTAACGTATCATTATTATATTCATTTTCAAATAATGTATTAGGTCATTTGCAAATATATTTATTCTTGGAAAAAATTAGTATTGATCTCTACTTTCTTTATTTATTGACACTTTTTAAAATAATTTTGATAAAAATGGACGTGCACTGTAAAAAAATGGCGCACATAATTGTTACCTTCTTTTTTCCACCATAATATAACGACTTTGAGCATGGTCGACATTATAGGCAAACTCGTCTGTAGATTGTCGATCATGAGCATCATATCGCCCCAGACCCTCACAAGGGAGAAGATTTCCGGAATGATGAGAAACGCAGTGACGGAAGTGAAGATGAAAAAGACGCGGAAATTCGAATCGAGGATTTCGTTGACGCTCTCATCGACTTCCGGCCAGAGACCGATGGCTTTTAATCCGAAACGATTCAAACCGATGGCCCACTCCAAATCTACCTGATGAACAACACATTTTTCTCAACCGCTCAAGAATTTCAACGTTTCAACGGTTTGCAAAGGGTTCCTCATTGCACGTAATTATACAAATTATGTTTAACGGTTTCCAAAGTTTGCTGAATAACAAAAGAATTTAAAATTTTACCGAATTACGAAGCTGTTGTTACATATCATTGTATAATAATTAATTTTGTTTGTTACGTGTAATTATCCAAATTATTCTTGGCCGTTTGGTAAAGTTTCTGAATAGAAAGGAGATTCTGAAATTTTACATTTATGTTACACGTAATTCTTCCAAAATATTTTTGTCACTTTTTTTCATGGAATTTTCTCTAATCAGATAAAAAATGGAGTTCTTCAGATTCGTTCGGATTGTTAAGGATCTTCATTTAACGTAATTATCATTAAAGATGTTTTTTATTTTTGATGACCCGAGGAAATGTATGAAAAGATCGTTTTAGACGAAAATGTTTAAATTAAAAATGTTTTCGTAATTCCCAGAGAAACATAGCTCTTATTGATCAATTCATGTTGTTTCTTATTCTTTTTAAAAATGTTTAGTTTCATTAATATTATACTAGATATTTGTTTAAACAAATCACAACAAGAAAATGCATGAAAACATCGTTTTAGACGAAAATATTTAAATTAAAAATGTTTTCGTAATTCCTAGACAAACGTAGCTCTTATTGATCAATTCATGTTGTATCTTATTCTTTTTTAAAATGTTTAGTTTCACTCAGTTTCACACAAGAAAATGCATGAAAAGATCGTTTTAGACGAAAATATTTAAATTAAAAATGTTTTTGTAATTTCCAGACAAACATATCTCTTATTGATCAATTCTTTGTTTCTAATTCTTTTTGAAAATGTCTAGTTTCACTAATATTATAGTAGATATTTGTTTACACAAATCCGGAGTAAAAAAGAATGTTTTGAAGAAATGACAATTTACGTATCCGACGTCCGCGGAGGGAACCATGTCGATTAGATTCGGCGAAAGAAACTGCTCGAAGGGCCGGCACTTTAACTATCGATTTCTTCGCCAACGAAATATTAACGCACGTGCACGTTCGCCGGGGAAAAAGTTACTGCCAATGAAACTCCCTTAAGAACCGTGCACACCATTCACCGATGAGAACTTTATGAATATTAGAACGTTCTTCGTTCTAAATACTTCACCGACTTTCCTAACAAGGGACAGTTCCGAAAGCTTGGGAAAAAGTTCGCAGGAACGGCTGGAAAGTTGTTCCTCGTGCATCCACCGAAAAAGTTTGGAAAGTTCGATGCATTCGAGCGAATGCTCCTTCCCGTGCAGTTATTTTCCCCTTAAGGGGTTACACTACTCTAGAGGCCGAAAAAAATAGGCTTTCTTGGGGATTTTTTTCAGAAAAACTACAAAATTATTCAAGTTTATAAAAAAGGGTGTTTATCATACATGTCAGTGACTGTATACTATTATTTTTTTGAAGCGATTAATTTTAAAATGGCGGCTGTGCAGCGTTTCTGCGATAACGTCTCCGTTTCTTCCACGGTCCACGGCCGGACAAATAGTTCCTGTAATTTTTGAATTATGATGAGCCAATGAATTTCTTTCGATTATATATAACAACAGCTACAAAAGTACGTAGGATTTTTTTTTATATTGCATAGTTCATTTGTTATTAACACTTTTCTGACGATTTTTTAGGTAAATTTTATACTTTTCGCTTTAAAAGTGCGCCATTTGGCCAAAAATCAATATATCGAAAAAATCCTACGTACTTCGAATCGAAAGAAATTTTTTCGGCCTCCACAGTGGTGTAACACCTTAAGACAGGGATAGTCAACCTTTTTATACCTACCGCCCACTTTTGTATCTCTGTTAGTAGTAAAATTTTCTAACCGCTCTCCGGTTCCACAGCAATAGTGATTTATAAAGCAGAATTACAGCAGGTTAAAGCATATAATAATAATTGCCAAATACTTTATGTCGGACTTTCAGTAAGTTTAGGATAATAAATCTTGATAAAACAACTTACTGTAGTTAAATCTATGTTTTTGTTTATATTTTGCATACATAGAAGCATGAAGTCTGGTGAAATATTATTTAATTTAAATATTATTTATTTAAAGCTCGAACGCCTACTAGTGAACAGTAGGAACCAGGTTGACTATCCCTGTCTTAAGACTAGAGACGAGTCAAGATTCAGACAAGGAAGTATATTTTCTTTTCTTTTTTTATTAATCATATCGTTTAATCAAATACAATCGTACATATAATTTAATTCGCCTACTGAGGATTTATTTTCCTGGTTCAAACCTGTGGACTAAAAGAAGATTAATGGAAAAAGAGGACGCAAAACGTACAGTGAGTGACGAAAATATTCGGACACCATTGAATAACTTTTTAGGGAATGAATATATCGGGGAACAATTTTTAGTGCTGTTAATTTAAACAGTTTGCTTGTTGACCTATTTTAGTGATTTTTTGAATTTTCAAATATTACAAAATTACAATGAAATTTGTAAGGTGCACTTTTGTCAACTTTTTTTATAACCCCTGTTACAAAAATCTGCGTACAATTTTGTCGTGCATTTTTCATAAATAATTCTATTGTAAAAGAACTGCTATTTTGGAAATAATTATATTTTAAAAGTATTAACAAATATTTAAACTTTGTAAACATTACAAGAAACCTGACGGTGATTGATTAAATTTCTTTACAACAAAATGCCAGTTCATTATCACTTTGTATTATTAGTTATAACTCCTTAACAAAACATTTAAGAGCATGTATGTTCGTATAACATTTTTTTCTTATTTTTGCTTGCAGAACGCGCTGGCAAAGTTATGGCGGAAAAAACTGGAACACCCTACATGTATATAAGCACATAAAGATAAAATTACGTATTGTGTACGGAGTGGTGTATAATTATCATCCTCAAACAATTTTTATTTTATAAATGTTATTATAATATATATATATATATATTAAGTCACCTTATTCTGTTAATTATCATCCTCTAACTACATATATATATATGCATGTATATATTCAATTTATTTATATATAAAATAAAAATTGTTAGAGGATGATAATTAACAGAATAAGGTGACTTAATGTAGAGAGTAGGTTAAACCGAGACAAGGCCGGGCTGAAATAATGCTTGCCCGGTTCTAACCTGGTTCTTAAAAGGGGAAGGAGGGCTTTTATTGGGTATACCTGTCCAACCACAAAACTGGGGAATCCCACACAACCAGGGACATCTTCCCTGGTGTCCATAACGGATTTCCCCTCCACCTCCTCCGGGAAAAAAGGAAGAAGGAAGAAGAAAAGAGAGAAGTGGACATGAAAAGAAAGAGATTTGAAGAAACACATGAATTTTCCTACCTGGAAATGGTTTTCCAAAAGAATGGTGGCCACCTGCAAACATGGAGTAAAAAAGCAAATACTGCACTTAATCAAGTGTGGGGAATAGGGGGAAAAAAATTCAAGAACGACTAGAAAATGAGAATTTTTTTGTCCGGTGCTCTTATTACAGGATTATGGTTATACGAGGTAGAATTGTGGAGGTAGAAAGAGGGTAGGTACGCGTAATGAATGAAACAAATGAACCGATTGAAAAGCAAAGGACGATAATTAAAAACAAGTGTAAACCGAATCTCCTTTTCTTGGCTGTAAAGCTAAAAAATAAAACACATATACATACATAAGTTGAAATATGGAAGTTATGAAATTATTATTTTAAACAATACAATTAGAAAGTACCTAAGTATAAAAAACAGGAGCATCAAATGATTAAAGTTACAGCGTTCCGTTTATTGTCGTGATTTAATTATTCTATTCACCTACCTCTGCTAATGAAAACAACAGGATACCGGATTTCTTCCTTTCAGCTGAGTTTAACGGGTTCCGGAGATTTTTTAATGCATGAAATTTAGTTAAAAAATGTATAAAAATACTTTAATAACAACTTTTAACGATAAATACATACTGTTAACTTAAATGAATTTGCGACAATATAATACTTGTGTGAAGTACACCATATAGATCACATATAATACTTCTTGTGTAGTGAATCATGTAGATTACGTATGATACTTCTTATGAAGTTAACTATATAGATCACATTTTCATAATAGAATAAATTTTGGTATACTATAATACTGAATAGTAATATTAGTCTGTAGTTCGCAGTGTAATATTAAAAAACAGTATTAAATAAAAAAGCTTACATACTATTAAAAAAAAATTGTGTACAGTTTTAAGTAGTTTTGAACTTCATTCGGTCGTAGAGAAGTTCTTAAAGAAATATTAATGAAAGAAATAACGTCATTCGTTAAATACCCCACGCATTTAGCGTATTTTTAGGGTATTATCAAAAATAAAATCATATTTGTACATAATGTACATTTAACACGGAATACTTATTAATCTATTCAAACAAAATATATTGATACTGTTATTAATTGGTAGAGGAAAATAGAATTTTGACAAGTAACGATAGTAAAAATACCATAAGTTTTTTCAATAATCCATAACTGTGTGATAAATTTTGAAGCACGGGTCGATACACAAACCAACATTACAAGGTCGACAATAGTATTGTGTTTCCTGATGTTTCCCGTGTTTCGTACAAACTATGCATTTACGCATAGATTTTTTAGGTCCTGTGGTATCCAAATATGATGACGGAAAGTGACGCTTCGTAAGACGACATGGACGATTTTCATCTGTTTTCTCTCTCATTTCATTCGCAGATAAATATTTGAAACATATTTCTTTGATTAATTGTGAATGGAATGTGTAAAATTTGACTTTTTTACCAGTTTCATGTTGGTACAAAACGTATGCATTCCAAATACATATGTCTAAGATGTGAAAGAAATATTTTTTATAGTCTTTACAATATCTTTCGACCGCCACCAAAGTACTGGGAATGTCCTCTATTTTAGCAACATTCTCCATAGTGCGAACATAATCTTTGAAACAAGCCGGTTGTTTTCCATGTGGTCGAACTCGGTTGCCAATGGTTTCTGTATCTTCAGTATCAGCTGAGTGGCACGTACTTAGCATATACATGTACTCACAATCTTTCCATTTTAAACATAACAGATTATCGGTGGATCGAAAAGCTATTTCATATCGTTTTAATTTCTCTGGCATTACTGGCATGTGTTTTCGTGACTTTCTGACCAAACCATACGCATTTGTCCCATTGGCATGGAGCATGTCAAATAAAGCTGGACTGGTGCACCACTTATTAAGATAAAAGGTGTGACCCTTCTGTAAATAAGACTCTAAACTAGTCATTACGATGTTCCCAGATTCCTCTAAATCGTCCTGAGTTTCTACATTTTCTTTCGACGATCGCGAATAAAACAATATATCAAAAATGAAACCAGTTTTACAATCACCCACCATAACAGTCTTGAATCCACACCATTTAGGTACAGAAGTATAGCATTCTGACATGTACTCTTCGTAAAATATTAACAGACTATCCTCAATAAATATGTTTTGATAAGGATAAAAGACTTCTTGAAAAGATGTTCTACATTTATCAACGAATGCTCTTATTTTAAACAATTTGTCATCATACTTGGATACCTGAGGGTCAGTAAAATATAAGTACTTCAATAAGTCCATACATCTGTCGTACGTCATAAGTTCGTTCAACACTTCTGGGTCCAGAAGATGATCCTCTGACCAAAAGTCGTCTAAACAAGGTTTTTGGCGACGGCTCATTAACATTGTAGTTACCAGAAAACAGTACACCTCTTCCATCGTAGTATCATACCACTCATCCGACCGAGAATTCTTATTTTCGCTCGTGCGGTCTAAATAATGGAAATGCTCGTTTGTTTGATTTGCAATGGAAGACACCAATTCGTTGGAAAAGAATCTTTCGAAATATTCTAAAGGCTTTTGTTTAGATCCAATAATGGTTTGACATCCAGAATTCGTTGCATCGAAAGAATGTATAATAGGATCTAAATCTTTGTTGCGCCAACAGAAGGGTGGAAGTGTGCCATTCTCTTCAGGTTCATCACTGTCTACGTCTATACTATTATTCAATTTGGACGATTCATTAGGATCGGTTTCTTCATCGTCTGATTCCAGAATCACTAAGCGTTTATATTTTTTTGAAGTGGGTTTAACAATTTTTCCTTGATTTTCATATTGCGACGTTGGGAAACGTCGAGAATGTCTGTTCGTTGATCGATTATCCTCTTTTTCTGATTCATTACCGCAGCGTTTATTATCGGTCGGCATACTGACCCGTTTGTTCATACTTTTTCTTTGTAACATTTTTATATCTTGCCTGGCTATTTGTGAAAAAAAAGGAACAATTCAAACTTAAATTGATGTTAGGTTAACCAATATTACGTTCACCTACTTAAACCCATGTTAGAGAACGTATAAACCTACCTAAATATGCACCGGAAACAAAACAAAATAACACAATAAGAGAAGACTATTTTGGAAATAATTGCGTATTTTCCAGAGTAAATTGACAAAACCCAAACATCACCCTCTTGTAGCAAGAGAATGAAAAGTATAATACAGAGCCCTCTCTTGTTTTGCCAATACATTCCCCCTGATTCCCCCACATATATCTATATATATAGGGGAGTCACACAATTAAACCCCTT
The DNA here is from genome assembly GCA_963989215.1 of Hedychridium roseum. Lineage (NCBI taxonomy): Eukaryota > Metazoa > Arthropoda > Insecta > Hymenoptera > Chrysididae > Hedychridium > Hedychridium roseum. The sequence continues at coordinate 3,897,177 of OZ022321.1, read as the reverse complement.
TAACATTCCATGTTTATTGACAGATGGAGCATGTTTAAGAAGAGAAAGTTGAATGGTATAAGAAGATATACTTTCTTATGGCTTAATTTTTTCCTAGATGCAACGATGTATTTTCTTTTAATGGACATCAACATTTTTTCAACATTAATCGAATTGATTTCAATATTAATTCAACAAATTCAATATTAACAGAATTGACATACTCGCTATTTATATTTAAACAATGTAATCTAATTCGTTCTTGCAAGTTTTGTATGAAAACAATCAGATGCGTGTACACTTGATCCTTGCAGCAAAAATTTGAAACATTTCAGCAAGTATTCAGTTTTTAAACAGAGTACCCTAATATTTATTAAATTTTTATTTTACGCTTCTTCCTTGTTTCTATAAAAAACCAGAGGAAACAATCATTAGGAAAAAAATGTTATTATAATATGTAGCTGGATATTCCACTGACCAGGCATATTTTTTCACATTTCTTAAAACTTCTATTGTTATTATACAGAAATAAAAACCAATTTCCAGTGTCAGGTACCCATATTCTTTATATAAGTACATGTAACTAATCAAATCTTACAATATTCTACATATATATTACAACAATGTTAACAGTGCCGTTAATAAAAGCGGAACAATTGGTAAAAATGCTAAATTATCACTCTTTACCACCTAAATAGTGATATTTAATGAACCTAGTGCCTTGAGTAAGCTGAGCACCTTCATTAACAAAGTGGCAGGCGAAGAGAAGCATGTTACGTGGCTGGACTTTGATGGCAAACCTCATAAACATCGCTGAATACAAACATAAAGCTGAAAAATTACAAACAATCGCATGAAAATGTGCAAAACTATGAAACCAAAGCTGTGTTTAAGCATAATATGAAGATGAGTATATTCTAAACACGAATGTGTTTTTAATCGATGCCATAATATAATGTAAAAGTTAATACAAAAGAAAATCACAAATTAACTAATTACCCACTCTAACCCATTACGTTTACACAGGTATGTGTAAACATAAAATAAGCTGCTCGTTTTTATGTCCATAAAATATAACATAATACCTTATGCTATACTTTATTGAAATTAATATTCATTTTTGTAAAGCAAAGGTTTATTAATGAAGTTTGTAGTATTATTACACGAGAAATGTTAAGAAAATAATTAAAGTAAACTTTAAAGTTCAATTTCACAATATTTTGGGAACAATTCAAATTAATATCATCATATATACAAAATTATTTACAAAAAAAATAAGAAACATTGAGAGTTATGTACAATGATGACTACTACAAATTAAATGAATGTCATTCTCAAAAAATAAAGATCATCTGCAAATGATACGTCATGATACATTAATTAGTTGAATAACTAACAAAAATTACAACTGAAAACAATTTTGATGGAATTTATTTATGGATCATGATCAAGATAATACTTTAGATAAAAGTATCCAGAAAAATTGCAGTAATCTCAGTAATAAAGATGACGAATAAACTTGGACATGTAAAATAATCCCTAAAAAAATAATGGTCATTTTTTTAAATACAAAATAGCTGCTAATAATCTGTAATAATACACTAATTACTAAATGTCCGTGTATAACAAATGAGAATAACTATGGTGAAATACAATTTACGAGTAATGATTGAGATAACAATCGAGATGATAATGCAGATAATGTTACACGTGAAAAATGATCCTTGAGGCACGTGCATTGTCAGCTGATTATTTCTGATAGATTTACGACTAGAAAATATTAATGTACATATATAAATTGTAAATTGACGTTTAAGTATAACAATGAGGATCGAACTCAAGGGAGACATGAAATTTTTTAGAAAAAATATGAATTCTTCGAAGAAAAATGAGCATCTTAAATTATGCACTGAGATAACCTCTGTAGACTAACCGAAAGTCATTTTTCCGCTGATGAACTTCGGATCCCTCTGGATGTCGGCAATGGCAGCAATGGGAATTGACCAATTAGCAATTGGACCCCAAAAATGTGTGCTAAAAAAGACATTTAGAAATTGAATTAAGTTCTTAATCCACCCTTATTACCCAATTTCCTAAAGTACAGAGTTTGCTTACCTCATGAAATAATCACGAGTTTCTTTGCTCGCAAGTTTTTGCCTTATTCGATTCATCTTGTCGTTCTAAGAGTGTCTTGATTATGTTCGAACACAAGGAGATGAATGATTTATAAATGGTAAATAAGCACGGTAATAGTCATAGATTACAGAGAAGCAGAGAAACTGACGAGTGAAGTTTTCACTCTCTCAGCCATTCGCCAGCGCCCTTATTTTATATTCTTTGTGAAAAAGATTGTTATAATATCACAGACAAAGTAGTAGCACAATTAAATTGCACTGTAGTTAAATATGGTTGGAGTGAAACTTTTTAAAATGCATGAACAGTACAATATATAAGAACATATTTACTTTGCATTTGCGACAACACATCCATTTGTAAATGGATTATTAGAAAATTGCATCGTTAGAAAAATAGTTATTTGTATATAAATTTGGAATTAATCTATTTTGAAAGATCGTATCGTATAAAGGCAATTTTACCGGTGGTTTGTTACATTCAATAAAAAAATTCTACCGTCACTTCGATATGTTACAGGAAGTAATTGGCGTGCAAAATTACTTTAAAATGAAAAAATCAATGTATTAATAAATAACTAAACAGTCAACAAACAGGATAATAATATGTAAATAACAGCAGAAAATCGATGAAGTGTATAAATGGAAAAGTTTATTGCTTTCGGTTGGATTTTACACTAACGGATTTATATTAATATTCTAATTAAATCTTTCACGATTATTGAAATATTAATGAATATTATTACACTGTCCTACGTAGGTTCTTTACGTTTTTCTTCCAATTTTATATTTTCTCGAAGAATGTCATTAATTTTAGGTTATGTTGAAACAAATGATTGTCATGCTAGGTTTACATTAGTTTACATCTGAAATTTATTCTTTAATACCTCTGTCTAGTAGAAACAAAATTTAACTTAAATGCTGAAGAAGTTCTCCGGAGTAGATTTGGCTTATGTCTCTATACACCTAGTTACAAATGTAAACGTAACATTAACCACGGATTAAGGAGTAAAACTGTGCACCGGTTGCTTGAATTAACCGCGTACCATATTAAATCGTCCCCACAATTATTTTTTACGTGTCACAAATAATACTGGCAAAAAAAGAGAAGATTATATAAATAAATAACAAGAACAACAATGCGTAGAAAACTACATATTTTTGGAAGTTAAAAAATCATTTTTGCGGTATAACGGATGTCGTCATCATTAAAAAGATGAACATGTATTCTATAAATCCACTTAATGCTTTCGTACAGAAATTCGACATTTTTTTAAAAAATGGATGACACTGAGAGATTGTTTATTCTTCAAAATAATTTTTACGCAACTGAAACATAAATAGTGGTTGTAGTATTCATTATTTTACAATAATAATTATTATTAATAATAATTACTTTATACAATCGCTCTTTCCTTAATCTTTCTTTCTGTCTTAAAATCTACTTATTTGTATTTTATTTTATCACTCTGTGGTATTCCGCGAGTTCTATCCAAATGAGGAATACATGAAACGAAGACAATTTTTTAATAATTCCAGTCATGGTTTGTTCAAGAAAAAGGAGTTTAATATCCTTAAAATTACACTTTCGAGACTTTCGCTAGGGAAAAGAAATGAGTGCATATTTGTAAAAGAATCAGCTGCAAAATCCTTTATCTCCAGGTCCCAGAACTTACGTAATAAAACAGGAAAAAGGGTCTTTGCGCATCTGGTTTGGGTCCTACGGCTTAACGTAATAAATCCTTAAAGTAATAAAAGTCCAACAGAAAACAAATGGCGAATGTTTCATGGCATATGTTGGACATGTTCAGCATGATTTACAACAATTCTATTTGCGCATTTTTCTTCTCCAGCTCTCTTTTTCGTTTCGAGTCTCTCAGCCATTTCTCTATCTTCTCATCTTATCTTCCACTTACTACATTCTCTTTCCTATCTCCTCTCTCTATTTTCGTACATTTTCTCACTTGATGTTAGAATGTTTCGGAATTGTCTCCGCACAGATCGAAGCTTCCTCTTTCTTCACTTCTTAAGAATTCTTCTTCCTTACTTAGGCATTCCGGTGGACCTATGTTAATGATAAATTTGTACCTTTGGTTGTATTTTGACTGTTTTATTTTCTTATCTTAATCTTGTTTTTGTATCTCTGTGTCTCTTCTCTTACGTTTCTATTTTCTTTTCCTTCCCTTCTTAATAGGCCCACTCCAGCTTAATTTAACACGTTTATCTTTAAATAATTTTCGATTTCTTTCGTGTTTCATGTTCTATGTTCCCCATTTCCTTTCTCCTTTAAATAATCCTTGATATTTCTTTTCGCTTCTGCGCCCCTTACTCCTTTTTCGTATTTCCAAGCTCTTTGTTCTGCTTTCACCCTCATCTTCGTTCTTTTCGTTTCTTCCTAATACCGTATAACTCGGTCTACGAGAATTCATTCCTATTATCCATTTTACATATCTTAATTGCACTCTTCCTACTTCTATCCTTTTCTTATACCCCATAATACGACTTCATACATCAGTACCCCTCTTATAAACATACCAAACATAAACATTCTTATTTTGAAGTCTAATTTAAATCTCATACGAGGTTTAAAACTATGTCTGCAATTTTCATCCGTTTTCGGATATGCCATGCCCCCATTTTTCTGAAATATTATTCTTAGGTAGATATATTTATTAACTACATCCATCTTTCTACCATTTCATTTCCAAACCATCTTTTTCTTTGTCTCTCCTCCTTATTTTGGATATCAATATTTTTGTTTTTTCTACATTCAGTATCAATTCTTTCCTAATTATTTCTCTAACCTTTCTACCATCCTTTTCAGTTTATTTTCTTCAGTGGCCAACAGAACTCTATGTCATTCGCATAGGCCAAAGACCAGAACTTTTCTGCCTCTACCTTCATTTCTCCCACTATCCCCCTTCTCAGTTCGTGCTCCATATCCGTCGTGTAAATTGTGAATAGAATTGGACTAATAGGGAGTACGAAATACAGTTGCAATCTTTCCTAATTTTTCGTCAATGCGTCCTTTGTGTAAAATTTTTCCCATTCCTCCTCGTTTACCATCACCACGTTCTTCGTTGACTTTTTCTATTAATTCCTTCCTTACCCCGCATTTTCCCATAATTTTCTATAATTTTCCTCATCTAACAGTGTCAAAAGCTGCCTTCAAATCTAGTGAATAGTATGAGCGATTCTTTTACGGAAAAATTCATAAACCGGTTTACCGAAGACCCAAGAAAATGACTTTTTAAATAAATAAAAATTATTTTTACTAAACTATTATAGTTATTATTACAATTATATTATACACCTAGACCTCTTTATGTAATTACTCGGTTAATTATAAATAAATAGGTGATTATGTAACACTATCATAAATTAAAAAAAAATCTGGATGGAGCTATTTTCCAACAAACACTAAAAAGTTATTTTAATTCTATCGCAATTTTTAATTGAAATTTTAGTTACTTATTAACATTTACATAGAAAAATTTACTTTTGTATTTCATTTTCTATATTTTCTCTCGAAGCCTGCTGAAGACCCCAGAAAATGACTTTTTAAATAAATACAAATTATAACGTAAATATGTAATTTTATTTATGCTCATTGTTTGTATGGTAGGTTTGCAGGAAAATCCTGATTTGCCCCCCCCCCCCCCCCCCCGTAGACTAAAACCTGGGTACGTCCATGGAGAAGCTGTAAAAAACTTGTTTGCAGGAATTTCCTTTTTGAGGAAAGATAGATTGTTTGATCGAAAGAAAAATTGGTAAACACAGGTAAATATAAGCATTAAACATGGTTTTAATTTAGAACACTCGTCTAGTGTATATACAATATTATATATATATATATGTGTGTGTGTGTGTATGTATGTGTGTCTGTGTATATACTGCCTTACATAACTAGCTGATTTATTTGTATTTCCTTCTACAACTGCAAGACAGTAAAAGATATTACAAAATGTACAAGTATGTAGCTGAGGATGGTTTTTATAACACACGGCTAAAATGACAGACAAGGATACAATAAACCAATGCCGATGCATAGATGCATTTGAAATGTATATATACATACATATACACGTGCAATTATAATGAGCCTGCACGTTATATTCTACAACTTCCGATCGTCTACGTCGAAAAAAGGGTGACTTAATACAGGATCTGATGATACACCAGTTTTATTAATACGCAAGGATCGCACATTTAAGTTAGTCGTTACACGTGGGCAAACGTAAATCCATATTAAACGGTTTTTAATCGTCGTTTTTGAGATTTCCCTCATTTTCTGGCCTACGAAAAAGCTTAACACTCGGAAAACGCCTACGGATAAATAAACGGACCTTAAATAATTTATCTTTATGGCATTTTTTACGAAATTATCTGAATGGCCACGTACGGTGATACTTGGACTTATTGAAATTTTTATTGAAATTCAGTAGAACCTCGCTCAACAAAATGACGTTTAAAAAGATAGTTGGAGACTTGAAGAACGAGATAAGAATTAATAAATGGTGCAATTCTTCCTTTTGGACATAAAAGTAATGTTTTCGGACAAAAATTATTTGATGCAGATGGATTATTTCAAGTGGAAAATATGAAAAATACTTTCATGTCACCAACTTCTATTTTAAGCAAAATAAATGAGGTAATCTTAATAATTTCCTGACGGAGTCTGTTAATTATATTAGACAATAATTTGTATCATTTGAAACGTAAAATCGGAAATTTTAATTATTATGAATTGCAATAATTTTGAATGATCAAGGTTCTACGTTTTACAATAAAATTCACGCAAGAATAAAAAATATCATTTTCGATGCACCTGTTTTCATAAGTCTCGTGAAATCTGAAATCTATTATTAATTTCCAACGTGCCGTTGAAGCCGATGAAAATGTCGAAAAAGAGCAGTTGATGATTTTGCGAAATATACGAAATACGTTGAGATCTTTCTGCAATTTCATCGGTTTTTTCGAAATCGGAATATTTTAGGAGGTTTAAAAAATAGTCTTCGAAAATTTCAGTCAGTGAAAAGCTCAGGAAATGTTTGCAGTTCCTTCTCTTCATATCTTCCTCTGCATTTTTGTTCAGTTACGTTTTTTTTTGTAATTTCAAAAAAATAGATATATTTTTACTAACATTTTTTTCGCACTGGTACTTACATTGATTTATGTAATTTATGTACAATTTTTTTAATGTCCGAAGTATAAATTTTTAAACGTTTAACAGTTTACCTTTAACCGATTTCAATCAAGTTTTGTTCATTATCATAAATTTCAAGTATTAAATTTTTCTCCAAAGAGTACAGTGTTTTAAAAATTAGGAAGTGATATTTGACAATCATTTAGCGTTAAACATTTACTCTTTCTTGCCTTACTGTTTGTACAAAATTTTACCAAAAAATATATTTCTTGTGACTTGAAGTTTAAAAGACTGAATGTAGAAATACATATAATATAAACAGCAAAGGCACTGTTGGCAATTGTATAAGATTTTTACAAAATTGTTATGTATGAAAATGTTTAAGTAGTTTCCATTTCATTTATAAAAATGATTCTTATAACTTTTGTTGAATAAAAAACTTTGCACGCATCGAAAAACATTTTTTTAACTGGATTAATTATTATGTGAATTTTCTTATTAGGTCATTGTTAAATAGCTAATCACAATTATAGAATTTTAGGATCATCAATCCATTTATAATAGAATTGATGTAAACGAATTACTTTACAAGGCATTATTATTTATTTAGTTTTACCAAAGTCAATTTTTTTCTCACCCATTATTATTTAAGTTTATTTCGTGGTATGATTATTTTACGATGATGGGATGATGATAAAAATGAAAATTTTCATTTGAATTTTATCATTAGCTGAACAAAATATAATCCTGAGAAATTCGTAGCTAGGAAAATGAATTTTTAGCATCAATCCATGTCATTCAGACATTGATAATTTTGCAATGAATTTCTGTTAAATTCATCCATTAATTTTCTACTCTTAGCAAATTCAATGTGTTTATAACTTATTATAGTTTTTATTTACCCTATTCATGTTATTTTGTGATCCTTTCATTCGATGATCATTGGATGATCATTACAATGGTAAAGGTAATCTTAAAGTAAATGAAAATAAATGTTTCGCATCAATCTATGCCATTCAGATTCACGTTGATATTTTCGCGTACGCTGCGTTTAACCGGGCGAAAAGAGACAAGAGACAAGAGAAAAGAGAGAAGAAAAGAGAAGAGGATAGTACGTCATGGCCTAACTAACTAATAAACAATATTAAACGATGTTACCCAGCGCGGGAAGGTATTATTACGGAGGAAAAAAATAATCCTCGGGCGATTGAAAGCTGTATATAATACGCAATGAACACATTACATCCGTTTGAAGAATCTATACAGTATTAATTAATATTTTAATAATAATTATTAATATTTATAATAATATCCGTAATGGTATTTCGATATAAAAGAGAGTGTTAAATAGTACCGATGTATATATTTAAAAGCCACGTTACTCTAATTATCTGCAATATATCACAGTACTCGTTGAAACATGCTCAGAACATGTACGTTTCCGATACGAAAGCCAATTTTTTTAACGAATGACAGTGATAAGCAAAATCATCTCGCGATGGACCAAGAGGGAAAGAAGTAGAGAAAAATAGGAAATTATATTGCCTAGTCCTCGATCACCACCCAGTTTATCCTTTTTCTTCTTCATCACAATTCATGAAAAAGTCTCGCCAGATTACGATCCTCTCTTACGAAATTTTTCCGTTATCTTCTCCGTGCAAGAAATAATTTCAAAATATTTTCGCATGCAAGGAGGAAGTTTTTAACATCGGAACACTTTGTTTCACGATTTTAAAGCGAATGAAAAGTTATTTTTCATACATCAATTGGGAAATTATGAAAATTCGGGAAAAATTATGAAATACCCTGGCGAGTGAATGAAACCAGCCGAGAATTTCGCAAATTTTTCATAATTTCTTCTCGTTAAGGATTGACAATTTCTGAAAGTTCTTTTTCAAGATTGTTCCTGTGTTTTGGGAATTTCAAGATTTTTCGGGACTTTTCAAATCTGTTGAAATCTTCATCTGGCGAGCGCATTCGAGGGTAAACGTTTAAAACGTTAAAAATTTCAACATCTCCTCCTCTTTTTACAAATCTTGACGAAAAGTTGTGAAAATTTGCAAAGTCTCGCGATTACTGGTGCGTTTTTACTGGCACTTTATTTTTATAAAAATATATTCACCTACGCAGCAACGTTTTATTTGAAAATTGTGTTAATTCTAGAATATTTGCAAGTGGCAAACTGTTTAATTGTATAATTTTTATACAAATGAAATAAAGTTTTCAAAAAGCAAGCAGAAATTTGTGATATTATTTTTCAAATATAGTAAATTCATTTTTAAGAACGAGCTGATAAATTTTACTTATTTTATTAGGATTTTAATTTATTTCACGTAAATGTTGTATTTTATTTAATTTTTTGTTTATAATTTACCTATATTTTCAGTGAAAAATTTTTCCTCAAAAATATTTCTGGTCTTTTTTGTAAATAAAAAGGCACTAATAAAGGCACTTTTTTAGTTTAAAAAATAATGATAGGAGATTGAATCTGCTCAAAATTGTTTAGTTCTTCTAATTATGTTTATCATCACCTTATTTATTTATTTACATTATTCTTATTGATTTTACTCACCAAACTTTACGAGTAATTTTATATAACTGAAAAAAATGTGATTTTCTGACTTCAAAAATCTTCATTACATCGCGTTTAAATCAGTTTAAAAATATTAGTAAATAAATCACGAATCATTATCTTCTTTAATTACTTTTTATAAGACATTTTTGTAACGTTATCTTTTAAAAAAGTTTCATTTACTTTTTACGGAAGTTAAAGTCAAATAATATGTTTCCTTGCCATAACTAAAAAAAAATGAATAAACATTCAAAAGTACGTAAAATTACATGCTCGTCCTTAAATCCTTGATGTGAACAAAAATTGTTATGTTCAATAAAAATATTTTTCTGCATTTATGAAGTTTTTGATGACACTGATTTTGCATTAACCATACTCCTCTGATTGAAATGAATATTGCCACGTTGAATTTTCTTTTGTGTGTGTGTGTGTGTGTGTGTGTATGTGTGTGTTGGTATCTGAAAATTTGTCCTCCGCTTAATCAGTTCTGAAAGTCTTCCCATCCTAACTAAAAAATTGTTTTTCCAACTCACTTTCCATTTCGCAAAATCGAAGAGGATTTATTCGGGGGAATGCGCTGGCCAGTTTCCACATTTTCGAAATTTCCAGTAATTTTCCTGATTTTAAATGGCGATGAGGTTTAAAAAAAAAAAGTTACCAACCACCTTGAGTGCGCGCGAAAATTACTTTTTTGAATTCCGTAAATTCATTTTCGGCGTTTCTTCAACAGGAAAAAACCAGAAACTTCGAAGAAATTCATTGGAAACAGCAGAGTGTTTCGTTAATTACCGGACGGTTTATCGAGAACAATTTTTAAACGAGACTATTTTTCCATGGCGAGTGGTCAAAAAACAATTACTCGGAACGACAGAGCAAGGCAATACATTCAAAACGAATAGGATTTTTAGAAATTCCTCGATAAATCTCGGCGAGGAACCTGCAATGAAATTTCTTATTCCAAAGATACGGATAATCCCTTTACAGAATGCAATGAATACGTCGAAGACAATAAAAAATATAGCGAAAGAAATAGAGCGTTTATCGAGAGCAATAAATAATTGACTAATAATCGTGAATTCTTTATCGCAAAAACTAAACGATTTGTTGCACCGGCTCGAACTAAGCAACGATTTATTAAAAAGAAAAAAACGATAAACAACGTACCAATAGCAACGCGTGGTTTACCGTAATTGCCGTGGAATCGTGCAAAAATAGTTGGTCATTAACGATAAACGTAAAAGTCTTAGCCACAGCTACTCGCATTTTCCCGCAATGAAATCACATAAAAGTTTCTAGGAATTTGCGGCAAAAACAGACTTTGTTCTCCTTTGCAGGCACATGTATTAAGAAAATCTGATTTTCAGATTAACGCGCCTTTAACATTCAATAATTCATTTTATATGAAATTCATTTTAATTGTGGTACTTGCGGTACTTGTTCACTTAGCCTTTCAATCGCCCGCAAAGATTCTTTCAAGAGAAAAATGAAGAATTGAATAATATTGACGCAAATAATGAAGAATTAAGGCTAGGAATGAATATTTTAATATGTAGTATTACATATTTTAATTGGATCGTACCAACGCGTCATTAACACTATATTCTTAACTTGATTTTGGTGTTAATGGCGCATCAATATGTAACTGGAGTATTAAATATATATTTGATCATATCAATGCGTCATTAACAACGAATTCCTAATCTGACTGAACGTCAAAACTCTGAGTTTTTGGGAATATCACTTTTTAAGCAAGTCCCGAGATAGTTTTGAGGTTGATGCATTAGTTGGCGAGTGAATGGGTGTAGGTATAGTGTCGGCCTGCGAAGGAGAACGAACATCATGAACTTCCTGGCGATTGTTCTCGATAAATCGGCTGGGTTCGGACGCAAAAGCAGGGCGATGCAGTCTTGACGAGCAGAGATCCCCGCGGGGGGCGGTGGCCTAATGTCATACGTAAACGGGGCCTTGGTTATCGTTATCGTCGAGGCTTATGCGACTAGGATAGGCAGGACCGCCGCCATCGTCGAAGAACCGTCTGAACGTGAACTCGAAGAAGCCGTGAAAGGGTCTGCCGTTGTCGAGGAGCTCGTCGGACTTGCTCGAGTCCGAGGACTCGGAGTTCCGCAACTTCTCCGGGTCGACCGGGTCGAAGTTGCTCGTGTCGGTAGGATATTGTATGCGAGGTATGTGCGGAGCAACCTGACGGCGCAAGCCCATCTCGAAGTCGATGCTCGCGAAGAACGGATGACTCTTCACCTCGTCCGCGTTCTTACCTAGTCGACGCTCGGCACCCACGCACAGCTTCAGGATCAGGTCCATCCCTTCCGGAGACAAGTTCGCCTGTTTCGGTATGTGCAGCGTTGTTTCCCAGTTGATCACCTATTTACCAGGGTTTTCGTTAGTTCACGGATTTCAATAATCTACGATCGGCACGTAAACAAAACATATTCTACACATATGTTTGCCAAAGGTATGTAGGTTGGTAAGGATCTAAAGACTGTAGTTTCTTATACAGGATAGAATATTCAACCCAGAATATTGAAATATTTCCATTACGGATTTCAATAATCTACGATCGGCACGTAAACAAAACATATTCTACACATATGTTTGCCAAAGGTATGTAGGTTGGTAAGGATCTAAAGACTGTAGTTTCTTATACAGGATAGAATATTCAACCCAGAATATTGAAATATTTCCATTACGGATTTCAATAATCTACGATCGGCACGTAAACAAAACATATTCTATAGATATGAAGATGTGTAGATTGGTAAGGATCTAAAGACTGTAGTTTTTTATACAGGATAGAATATTCAACCCAGAACTTAGAAATATTTCCATCACTACTCATAAAGAATTTCTACTATTCGATCTGACAAATATTCTAATACGAAGAAAATTAATCCCACTCATGTTTTTCGAAACTTCAAGGTTGCCGATATTTTTTTACGATGAATTCATAGAAAACAGTATTATTGTTATAATCTGTTTATAATATGTACTCATCGAATTCTTCGCAAAGACCATTTTATATTAACCCATTCACGACAGTCTTTAGATTCTTGTAGGTTTGTGTATCTGTATTCGCAAAGATTTGAATTCTTTTATGCATTAAAATTGATATTTGTACTTCTAGAGCTTTGTGCAGATACATGTAGAATTGAAATTTAAACATTTTGTGCCAAAGATTTATTATAAAATCTTTTTTATCGTAATTTATTCGTAGGATACCTGTCTTTTTGAGTAGTGGAAAATACTGACGAACCTTGTACTGAGTTTCGGCGGGAGTATTGGCAAGAAATGGCGGTGAACCGACGAGCATTTCGTAAAGTATAACTCCTACGCTCCACCAGTCACAGAGCTGCGTGTATCCGGTGCGCTGCAAAACTTCCGGGGCGATGTAATTCGGAGTGCCTACGAGGGAATGAGCTAAGCACCTTTGATGTTCCCTGTGTCGTCTGCGCTCCAGGGGTTTCAGTTGTATACACCGACACTCGTTGTTCCAGTCGTCAGCCGGGTCCATCGAGTCTTGCTTACCGTGGCCTGAAAAAGTTGTTCAACAATATTACAATATACGAAGAATAAGGATAGTGAAAAAACAAGCAGCAGAAAATAATTCATTGACACCGTAAATACGGAATTCATTTTATTTAAATACTGAATATTTCATCTTTTTACTATTTTGCAATGTTAAAGACCTGATATCCCTTATTATTTTGAGCCCTGCTGCTAGAATTATGGTGAATTGTAACGAAAAAGTTTTCAGAACTTTAATCAATAGGACATTAATCAATAGAACCTTAGTCAATAGAACATTAATCAATAGAACTTTAATCAATAGAACCTTAATCAATAGAACTTTAATCAATAGAACCTTAATTAATAGAGCTTTAATCAATGGAACCTTAATCAATAGAACCTTAATCAATAGAACATTAATCAATAAAACCTTAGTCAATAGAGCTTTAATCACTAGAACCTTAATCAATAGAACTTTAATCAATAGAACTTTAATCAATAGAGCTTTAATCAATAAAACCTTAATCAATAGAACTTTAATCAATAGAACCTTAATCAATAAAACTTTGATCAATAGAACCTTAATCAATAGAACTTTAATCAATTAGTTATCAAAAATTCTGGAAAATAATGCTGGTAATTGCACTTGCATCTTATTCTTTCAACATTTTCTAGCGTATAACATCGCCGAAGAAAACATTTGAAAAACAGCGCAGCAAAAGATAAACGCTACTTGCAGAAAGTAAGAATATCTTACCATTTTGTTGGTAATATTTGGAGTTGTGAGTCCACCGGAAGCCCGTGCAAAGTCCGAAATCCGTGAGTTTGATATGCCCGTCCCTGTCGATGAGTATATTGTCCGGTTTGATGTCCCTGTGGATGAATCCCATTTTGTGGACACTTTCGACGGCGCAGGTGAGTTCGGCGATATAGAACCTGGCCAGAGGTTCCTTGAAGATGCCGAATTTTATGAGCAGAGACATGAGGTCACCGCCAGGGATATAGTCCATTACGAAATAGAGATTGTCCTTGTCCTGGAAGGAGTAGTAGAGCTTGACGACCCACTCATTGTCGGCCTCCGCGAGAATGTCTCGCTCGGCTTTCACGTGGGCCACCTGGTTACGATTCAACACATCGGCCTTGCGTAACGTCTTCATCGCGTAAAACTGATTGGTGTCGAGCTTCCGAACCAGCGTCACTTCCCCGAAAGCCCCCACGCCGATGGGCTTGATCTTCGTGAACATCGATTTGTCCATCTTCGCACGTTTCAGTCGGATGTAATTCGATTCCTTCTGAGACAGCATCTTCCGCATTTGACACTGAGCTTCTGCACTCAAACCGATCTTAGCCATCTCCGTTTCCAGCTGCAACCGACGGTACAGACGCTGCTTGTGGGATTTCAGGACGTTCTCCACGTGCTGCTCCATGAAGAACTTGAAGGCCTAATTTCAACAAAAGTAACGGTTTAGTGCTTAAAAACAGGAATGGGCTATGCTAGTTTTAAATAAACTATATTTCCTAAGGTAATGCAGGATAAGTAAGTACTAATTGCTACCTTGAAGAGCTTTCTATTGAATGTTTTGAGCTTTCTATTAAATGTTTCTATTCAATGAAGTGACGATTGAGTGCTTTCAAGCAAAGATGGGCTAGGTTAGTTTTAATAAACTACATTTCGTAAGATATTTCGAGATAAGTAAATAATAATTACTACCTCGAAGAGCTTTTTATTTACTACATTAACTCATTTACTTGTGACAATTTAATCCTTTCAAAGAGCAATGAGCTACGCTAGTTTTAAATAAGTTATATTTCCTGAGATAATGCAGGATAAGTAAACAATAATTGATACCTTGAAGAGCTTTCTATTTACTACATTAACTCATTTACTTGTGACAATTTAATCCTTTCAAAGAGCAATGGGTTACGCTAGTTTTAAATAAATTATATTTCCTGAGATAATGCAGGATAAGTAAACAATAATTGATACCTTGAAGAGCTTTCTATTTACTACATTAACTCATTTACTTGTGACGATTTAGTGCTTTCAAACAGCAATGGGCTATACTACTTTTAAATAAACTATATTTCCTAACATAATGCAGGATGAGTGAATAATAATTACTACCTCGAACAGTTTTCTATTTACTAGATTAACTGATTTATTTCTTAATTCCTTGCTTACCTGTGGCGAGTAATTGCGGACCTTGCAGTCCCTCCGTTCTTCTTCCTTCTCTTTGCTCATGTGTTTCCTTTCAGGAATGGGAGACTGATGTTTGATTTTGTAGGGCGAAGCACCGGTTCCTTTGGTTCCATTGCCTTCAGCGGGCATGGAGGAGTGGTTGTTGTTGTTCCTCGTGGGTTGCACAGAACCGGAAGCTACGGGCATCGACATAGGCGCGGACTGCTGTTCGGCCATCTGCTGACCACAATTTTCCGCCGCCGGGGAGTACTTCCTCTGCAGGGGAGGATGATGGGCCACCGGCGAGGACCTCGGCGCTGCTGCGCTCTCGACTATCGAAATTCCAGTGGATTCCTCCGTTGCCGCGGTCGTCGTTGCCGCCGTTCCGTACGGAGGCGGAGGCAAAGGATGGTGAATTCCCCTCTGCGCGGCTAAAGCTTGCATCGTCGTCGCGTAACTAGGAGGCTCCGTCGTCGGAACTCCAACGGGAACTACGCCCATCCCTATCGCCGTTCCACCGGATTGAGTCACAGAATTGCTTACGACTGGAGGATACGCAGGCGGAGGAGGCTGTTGCTGTTGTTGTTGCTGTTGTTGCTGCTGTTGCTGCTATAACAAAGTTCAATCAATATTAGTAACTCGCAATAAGACAGTTGCGTAAAGTAGTTGAACCTAGTAATCATTGCAAGATGGCACAAAACTCTTCAATTTTGCCGCTCTGGATTATTATTAACCTGCTGTTGCAATAAAATGAAATATTTGCCATTTACGATAAAACGGTTTGAACTATTAAACTCAGCCATGATCATTAGAATGTGATATCATGCCCTGAAACTTGATTGATTTTGATTGCTGCTGTTTTAAAAGTCTTGTTTTAGCTGTTATAACGGCAAAAATATTGCTAATACTTTAAACATTAAATTTACTTTACTAACTTTTACTTTACTGATACTTTACACACAAATAAATATATTTCTTCTTCTTCTTCTTCTTCTTCTACTTTACTAACGAATACTTTACTAACTTTAACTTTACTAATACTTTAAAAATATTTCGTTAAATCACATTAACAAACCATTGATATTCAAATATTTCTTACTAATCTACTAGTTGCAGTTTTACTACAAATTGCAATTTTCTTCAAACTGTCAGTTTTTCGGAGTATTAATTCCTTCGTGAAGTTACGAATAACAGAAGGTAATTACAATTTGTCCATCCCTGTGTTGTTGCTGTTGCTGTTTTTGCTGAATCGAAGAGGCGTAGGACGGTGGTGGCGGGGGAGTATTGCTCGTCCCAGTGGTGATGGGTTGCGGTGAAGTCGGTGCAATTGCCGTTTGGAGTACCGGTTTCTGCACCTGCGTGCTCTTAACGGACTGCATGATGATAGGCGGCTGAGTTTTGGCCTGACGAGCGCCCCAGGCCTGCAAAGGCGTCGGCCTGGCCATCGAGGGCTGAGCATTCGGCGAAACCGCGGTGGGAACGGTGATGGGACTCGGCGACCCCGTGGACGTCGGCCCAGAATAAATACCCGAAGACGGGCTCTTCCTGTAATCCTGCTGCGTAGGACTCTGTCGATTTTGCATCGATGCGCTGTACGATGGCGGCTGCACCGCTCCCGCAGACGACGAGGAAGGAACGATCGGGTACGGAGGCGGCGGTTCCACCTGTCCTCCGCTCGAACTTCCGTTACTCGTCTGGTACTGGATGCTCAGGGCCTGCATCTGCTGAGAGAGCTGCTGCTGCACCTGCGGACCGTTCTGTACGATCATCGGCTGACGAGCGCTCGAACTGCTGTTTCCCGAGGCCACTGGACTTGTACCTACAGGGAAAACTCGTTCATTAATCCAATTCATTTTGCAGTCGTTCAAGTGGATTACAGAAAAGAATATTCATTTTGGGCCATTTGGTCCCACAGTGGTAACACGTAATAATAACGACCAAAGGTTTTAATAATGACAAAAAGCTAGCATTAAACTTTCAGCTAATAGAGGTAATATGCGAAATAATATTTCAACTGTTAGGTTTACAACAATTAATAACGGATGGTAGTTTTAAGGCTTTAAAAAGATTTTAAAAATCTACACTTGTTGGAATACTGTAACAACAAATTACAACAAGTAAAGTGATTGACCAAGTCTTCGTGTAGGATACTTCAATTTCAAAAGTGATTTGTTCGCACATGATCAGATCAAAACGTTGCACGATTTGATCATTTATAATCATTACAGTATCATTACGCTCCGTTAAAACTAATCGATTCCTATAACCTATTTATGAGGGATCACTCAATATAATAAACTGATTTCGTATATAGTATTATGTTAAATATATGTAAGAGTTTGATTAGTATTTGAAATCTTCGAAAAATGATAAATTAATACATTCAAGAAACAGAAGTGAGAAATAATATTTGTAAATGTATTCAAGAAGGAGCAAGAAATAATTTTTCATAATTAATTCAAGAAGAGCCACGCGTGAGAGAAATTCCTAGATGTTATTTCTCCTTTCTGAATGAACTAAATTACATTTCTGATGCATCACACTGAGTCTGCATTCCTAAATTAATTAGGAACATTACACTAGTAAATCTCGGGGAGCGTAAATTATTTGATTGAACATTCAAAATCTTCGAAAAATGATAAATTAATAAATTCAAGAAACAGAAGTGAAAATTAATATTTGTCAATGCATTCATGAAGACGTAAGAAATAGTTTTTCAGAACTAATTCAAGAAGAACCACGCGTGGGAGAAATTCCTAGATGTTATTTCTCCTTTCTGAATGAACTAAATTACGTTTCTAATGTATCACACTGAGTCTGCATTCCTAAATTAATTAGGAACATTACACTAATAAATTATTTCTCTTATCCCGCTGAGAAACTCGTACCTCTCTGCGGCGGGTTGGACGAGGAGGTGGGGTTGCTTCCGGAATTACCGGAAGTTGGCGGTGGTGGTCTCGTGGGAACTACGGGTGCCGGGGACATCCGTTTGAGCATTTGCTGCATGTTGGAAGGCACGTTCGGTTGGCCGTACGGTGCGTGCGGGGGTGGCGGAGGTGGAGGAGTCGAACTGCATCTCGGAGGTGGCGGTGGAGGTGGTTCTCGTTCGACGAAATTACTCGGCGAATATTGCCGACTGAGCTGAGGATGAGGACTCAGCTCGGCCAGTCGGGGACTGTCGGACCTCGAACTTCCGGCACCGCTGTCCAACGCGGGACTTCCCCGCTGGAGACTCAGTTCGCGCTCCAAGCTCGGCTTTCGTATCAGTTTTGTACTAAGCTTGCCCAACCCGTTCAGAGATTCACCTTGGCTTTGCTTCAAGTAATCCACCGCACCGTCCAATCGGCAACCCGCGTTCTTCATTCCCCGCAATCCCAAATCCTGATTGGAATTCAAACAAATAATAATAATATTAATGAGTACAAAGGAAATATTAATGGAACTTTTGATGTTTGAAGAACATTGTATTAAATCGATATTTCGGTGATTCAATTATTAACTCATTTGATCCTATTGTACTTGCACAGATACACATTTTTTTATATCTTTCTCAACATCTTAGAACTGCTACTGACTATTCATTATTACTTTCCCATTAGGTATATTGTTTTATTTATTGGGGTATTTCTCAAATCCTGATTGGAATTAAAACAAATAATAATAATATTAATGAGTAAAAAGAAAATATTAATGGAACTTTTAACGTTTGAGAAACATTGTATTAAATCAATATTTCGATGATTCAATTATTAACGCATTTGATCCTATTATACTCGCATAGCTACACATTTTTTCAAATCCTTCTCAACATCTTAGAACTGCTACTGATTAATCATTTTTATTAATTTCCCGTTAGGTATATTGTTTTACATGTCTTCTTCCATAAACTCAAATTTTAAGAAATATTAGGTCTAAATTAGTCGGTGTAAAATTTAACGTTCAAATTATACATTTAGTACAATTTTTTTACTAAGAAAATAAAGTATACGTATAATCACTATTCCAGTGATATGATCAATTTAATTGAAAAATAAAGAAAATCATATTCCTCAGCGAGGAACTTCTTTTTAACACTATACGACTAATGCATTTTGTCTAGAATGCAAAATGGAACTAGTTTGACAATTTTTTAAAACACAAAGCAGTCTGTGAAATAAAAAGTCAAGCCATTTGAATGGAAAAGTATTAAGAGTGCATTTCTTTTGAAATTATAGGACCAAGTTCTTAATTTCAATGTGATACAAATTTTAAGCTATTTGCATTCCAAAAGCCCTTTAAATAATCCACTGCATCTCTCTTCTTGAGGAATGTATTTCAATCATTTTAAGTCAGAGTTTAAATGCATGTTTGACATTTCTAATATCTCTTTCTGACATATACCCGATTTCATCATTCGTTAACGGTACATTAGTTTCTTCGGGATTTCGTACAGACAGCTCACTGAATAGTATAAATCAGCCATTCTTACACACGATCTTTACATATCAAAGCGATTTATAATACAAAGTATGCCAAAAGAAGGGCACTCAATACACACGTTAACACATTATTTAACACATTTTTCGTGGAATTTTCTTTTACATTATTTGAAATTGAAACAACACTTAATTTATACAACGTTGTTTTAGAAAGTCATACCCAATTATATGGAAATCTTTAATTATTTAATAAATGTCTTATTTTATTTTATTGTGTTACTTGCAAATTAAAATATTTTGATTCAAATGATGGAAAATTGATGTTTAAATGATTTAAGGAAGTTTTATTATGCTGTTTACTGTGCTGTATTACGATTAATTTCTATTTCATAAAGTCAGTTTGAACATAGTATACAGGATGCGGCAATTAAAACGAAACATTTCTCTCGGTTGTTCCTGATTGTGTGGGAAAAGTCTAAGAAAGAAATTGTTTGTTTCACAAGTGTAATATTCCTTAAAGACTTTAACAAAAAACGGTTTTCAAGCTGAAGGTCATCAGAAGGACGTGACGTAGTTTATCATCGAATTCGTCTTGAAGTGACTACAACATTGCATCAATAAAAATACACTGTTCTCTTTGAAAAAACATAGTTGACCTTAAAATGTTGAAACGTATGGCCTTATTACAAAATTTTCCACCGATCCTAACGCTTACTCACTCGAGTAAAACAATATCTTGTTCAGACATGTTTCTGTATGAGCAGAGCAAAACAGAAATGTTGAGGACTATTACGTTAACTGACACATCCTGTATTTTATAAACAAGTCCTGACAGAGTGCTGGAAAATGAGAGTCCTTGAAAATCGTTGATTTCCGTAGGATACGCACGTCCGGATAACCCATAGCTGAGGATTGCTGGATAGCTTGGCGCTGGTCCGACTTGTCCGCCGTAGATCCTGAGGCCGCGGAAAATCCGCTGAGACCGGAAGCCGAGCTGATGCCGCTGGTGGTGGACAAGGTCGATATAGTACTCGCTGCGCTGGAGCCCTCGCCGATCCGTATCTCGCCGCCTCCATTCGCGAAGGGGAGCAGAGAATTCCGGATTTCGGCTAACGCCTTCTTATGGTAACCAGAGCCGCGAGTGCTCGATTTGCCAACCGCAGGTGGATTCATAGTGGCCCATGCTAGGCCTTTCAGGACCTAGCTCCGATCTGGATGTGGCATACCTGCAATGCACAATTTTTATCAAGACTATATAGGTACAATGTATAATCGTTTTTCATTTTAACACCAGTTTTGGTGCAATCGTAGTAGTAAGTATTTTATTTATTTTATATATTCATTCATAGTGGCCCTTGCTAGGCCTTTCAGGACCTAGCTCCGATCTGGATGTGGCATACCTGCAATGTACAATTTTTTTAGGACCAGATAGGTACCTATATGGTTTTTCATTTTAACAACAGATTTGGTGCCATTGTAGTAGTAAGTATTTTATTTAAGCCATCATTTTAGAATTTGTAGGTAACCTTCTTGCAGATGTTGCTATAAATTGTATAAAAATATACAATATGTTATACCAGAAGTTATATCAATATACAGGATTTGCTCAAAACTTCAAGTTGTTTCAAAACGTAATGTACAACCCCTGCAGATATGATGTATAATGTTATTTTACATTTAATATTTGCTAAAAACTTGAAATTATTAAGGAATATCTAGTGTGTCTACTCTGCAAATTATAATGAATTATACTAAGCAAATAAAAATTCAATTGACAGTATTAAGTTGTTGATAATAAGTATTAATATATATAGTACACAAAATAAAGCCTGTATACCATGTATGATACTCAATGGAAAATAGCCACTTAAAGAATGTGTGAGCCTTCTTTTCTGCTGTGAAAAAATTATCTTATTCTTCAGTATCCATTGCATATTATGCTGTGCATTATTCAAATATAGGGAGGTATTCACAGTATATTCACATAACAGTGGTATCATATGTACTAATTTAAAATTTGTCATGATTTGAACTTAACTAATTTCTACACATGTATCTACTCTCTTCATAAAGAGATTTTCATAATTTTTACAGAAATTCTATTTCTTAATGTTGATTTATAAGCAATCTATGTGTGTTTCCATAATCAATTACTTTTGCATTGAGATATCATAGTATTCTTATACCTTGTAAATATTTTACAAAAGTAATTAAGTTAAAATTAACTAATTTAAAGTACGGAATCCAAAGAAAATTATCCACATTTCATATATCCTTTTAGCTTTTATACAAAACCAATTAATATTTCATAACATAATCACAATACATGTCATTTGTATGAAAAGACTCTTGTTTCTATTCAGAGGTCAAATAAGTGGCAGAATGTTAGCTGGAAGGTTTAGGAAGATTTCCATTACTGTTACTTTCACTGTAATGTCAGTATAAAATATTTATAAACAGAACATAGAATTCCTGTTGAAACGATCATTGCTTACAGAAGTCAGTATTAGTTTATATGAAAATGATTATTACTGACACCTTTAGCGAAAGTTACAAAGAAGATTACAAAAGCTTTACTGACAATACTATTATCATCATGACATTAATGCGATACGTTAATAAAGCTATTTACTTTTAAGGAAAATGTTTGTTACCTGGAAAAATAAATGGATCGACTTGTAGCAACTATTGGTACAAGTACTAATAATAAAAGATATATTACTCATGTAATGACACCAAAGACTTATCGCAACTATTCTTTTGGCCATAATATCAATGTGTAATATTTGTACAGATAACATATACCTTCGAATAGAAGGATCATTGATTATAGATGTAAATAGAAGATTGTATGAGAGGTATTGGTAGAAAAACTTGCAATGAATGGTATGTTACTCACAGAATAACACTGGTAATAACATTCTTCAATTGATTGGCTTCATTGTGTCCTGTTGATGATAAACACAGGTTTATGCACTATTGACTGGAGACAGAAGATGTTTCCAGTGCAAAGGATGTTGCAATAAGCACTAAACCCTTGCTACAAGTGTCTGACTGCTGTGTTTTCCGGAGAATAGTCCTTTCGTCCGAATTCCAGGGAGGTTCACTCCGAAAGAGGAATCACTTGTGCCGAGGTCGGCGATTTCGTACATATTTAAGGGAGAAATGTCTGGACATTAGTTGACACTAGAAGGCAGAGGAAAAGCTCGCCATACAGAGTGAGAGCTGAAGCCCGACACGACAAGTCTAACCTATTCCTCGGAGCTGTCGGCAAGTTCGCCCTGGGGTTCGCCTAGAAGAGCCCAATTTATGATACCCCCTGGTCTCTCGAGGACGATATTACCGGGAAATTCCAGCACAAGTATCCCGTGGAATCGGCGAGGATACTCGCACCATCACTCCAGAGCATATTCCGTCCTGGTCTTTCTCTAGGACGCACGTGACAACAGCGAAATCCCCGTGGAACATCGGATCCGCGATTCAACGTCGACCGGGCGCCTCCGCTCGCCGATCCTCGCGCGTAATTACACGAGCGACAACAAAGAAAGATGCAACCGTAAATTAGTAAAGTAACTGGCAGCCATTTTGAAGTGCCACATTCCTACACTGACTTGACACTCTTTTTCGTAATTTACGGCGTGCACGAAACCCCTATGCAGAAAAACCCAATGAATCTTTACGTCAATATCATCGCGTAAATCCCTCGCCAATATCTGCCAGTTCCCCTCATCCCCAAACATTTGTTTCTCACAAAAGTCCCGCTTTAAAACGAAATCTTATTCATATATTACAGTGTAACTCCGTGTTAACCCTATTTCCCTTACAATCGCCAATGCTGTTTTCCAAAGGGGTAGAAATTTCGGTTTCATCGAAATATCGCGATAATTAATATCAGTATACTTGTTAAACCGTTCATCGGTTGATTCATTTAAGGACGTTAATGCAGGAATCTGTTTTCTTCAATATAGAAATGTACAATACCGATACAGTAACGCGACGGTATTCCTGCACGTCATTTACTTTCAAAGAATAAGTTTCATTCCGTTATACCATTCGTTTGTATATTATCATTCATACAATCATGATTTTGTATCTTTGTCTCATGTTCTTTATGCATGTTCCATATGTTTCATTGGCAATTAGATAAGAAAAACCTGAAGATTTCACCTATATAGAATTTTGGCTTCTGAAATTTTTCACAATAAAAGAGGCATTGAAAATAATTCGTTGGCCTTTTATTTGATTATAAATCATTCCACAAATTGTTGAAAAGATGTTTATTTCGTCCCTCTAATTCTCTGGCATCCAGTCACATGGACAATCGACAAAATTACCGAGATAGTGATTTCTTATTATTTTGATCGAACCTAGAGACATAAAAGAAAGTTATTCATTTCTCTATGTGTTCATGATTGTCATTCGCCGTTTGCAAAACGTGTCAAATTCTAATTTCATTAGCGCATTAAATAATACACGTAGTAATGTGTCGCACATGAAATTGAAGATAAATTGAAATTTCTAAGAAGTCAGAAATGCGCAAAATTTGTATTTCATTGTATTCATATACAATTTATTATCTGATGCGTGCATCTAACATCAAACAATAGTGTTTTTGTCATGTTATCAAATTTACTTGAATTCCCAATCAAATTTGAGTTTTTAATACAATAGCTTATTCTTATCATCTTATCACATTTCTCCCAACTTCCTATAGAAAAAGAAAATTAACGAATGACACGGTGGGTAAAAAGGAATACTGGACTAATGATAGGTTGTTTTTTCTCGAAGTTTACACGCAAATCCTGTTTGTTTATAACCAACTAAAACATAGTATTAGTAGGAAAATATTTTTGGAAAATTTTACAGATAATTTATAATAATTGATTATACAATGTCAGTAGAAATCATTTTTAATCAATCTTGTCTAGTAATACTGAACGAATGATTATAATTCGCCATATGTTATCAAGATTCAAAACTAAAAAAAAATACCGTGGTTTTTAGCATACTAGTTAAAACTTTTTTACGAACATAGGTTATTTATAAGTGAACTTAATATCAAGTTCGCAATTGAAGAAGTGTTTATAGAGAAAGAGCGATTTTGTTATAACAATTTCTTATATTCTTATATTCTCATAATAACCGGTAGATTTTATGCATCATATGAACACTGCCTTATCATTTGTAAATGTAGTTACTTGTGGATACGCTAGAGTACATAGCGCTTGATAACGCTTCCCTACAGTACGCTACAGTACTCCACCGACTCCACCATACTCCACAGTGTTGAGTGGACCTGCGCGCGCGGTTGTTGATACGTGTAATGTTAGAATTGCAATGTAATTAGTGACAACAGAAAGCTTCAAACATATTAAAGGATTCCACAACTGCGCATCAGCATTTTTGACGGTACGTATTTTATTGAAATAATGTTTAATTCAGTGCTAATGTAGGTAACGCGTATACCTAACCTCAATCGAAAATTTGAACGCTACCAATGTCTTGTTATGTACATAGAACAAGTTGTACGCGGTCTTCATTGCTTTTCTACCAGTTTTTACTTTGCAATATTAATTCTAATATTTAATAACCGACATGGTGTATTTTCTAAAAATTTCGTATATTAGGAAAGATTTGATCTCCATCTGTCGATATATGTGCCATATCTAATACTGAAATATCTAGTATCTAGTATTGAAGCCATAATTAAAATTCTAGAACGCTCAAATTTCTCTTTATCAACTTCCAGTTAAAACACCGTTTTGGTGATGAAAAAATGTATTCGAACCAACACCTAACCTATATTTTCTATTCTTGTTTATTAACATTCGTTTTGCAGCTGTAAAACAAACTCGAAATTAACATTTGCGTCTGCCTTAACGTCATTACATCTGTAAATAAATAGTAATGAACAATATTAGAATTTAAAAAATATTTAAACCCACTTAAAATGTATAAAGCTTAGTTATAATAATAAGCTTATGTACAATTTATTGATAGGTTATAGAGTATCAGCTAGCGATCAAAAAATGGCCAACGTTAATCCACGAGTTTTCTTTGACATCGAAGTGGGTGGACTTCCTATGGGCCGTATAGTATTTGAACTCTTTTTTGATGTCTGCCCAATAACATGCGAGAACTTTCGTTCGCTCTGTACTGGAGACAAAGGCTTAGGAAAAACTACCAATAAGCCTTTATTTTATAAAGGAATCATTTTTCATAGAGTTGTTAAAGACTTTATGATACAAGGTGGTGATTTCTCAGTGGGTAATGGAACTGGTGGAGAATCAATTTATGGTGGTACATTTGCAGGTATGAATAACTTGCTTCTAGTTTCTATTATTGCTTACAATGTAGATTTATTTGTAAATATGGGCAATTAAGATCTAAAGAAAAGTATATTTACATTGATCAATTTTTTTAGATGAAAACTATATCTTGAAACATGATAAGCCATTCTTATTATCAATGGCAAATCGTGGAAAAGATACCAATGGTTCCCAGTTTTTTATGTAAGTATTCTTAAAGGCGTGTGCAGGTAAATATGGGGTTTTATGACATTCTCCTATATTCAGTTTCCCCAGAATTCGTTTGTTCATTTAATAATTGTCTTGTGAATCAATAAACACTACAGGTTTTTGTCGTACTTGAGGCATAAACAATCATTATGAACTTATTAATATGTAGCTCTGAGAATGAGTAGTACTTAATGTATAAACATTTGTTTAATTTCTGTAGCAAGTAGTCTTTCCATGATGCATAGCTTTTTGTTGGATACAATCACTGTTGCACTTAACGAATATCTTATTCCTGGCAGTAAAATATATTTTGTAACTTATTTCTATAGTTTCCTTTCGTGGTAGAGTGAATACAGTAGGTGGTGCATTAGGATGCACTTATTATTTAATACATAATAATTTTAATTCCTTCCTACATTTTTATTTTCTAAATGTACAAAAGACTGACAGTTCTTCGGATAGCCAGATTTTTCTTCGTTAATCGCAGTAAACATGTGCCTTTTATGAAATTCTTAATAAAAATTTACGTTTGAACGTTTTTGTATAAAAATAAAAGAGAACAACTGAGATACGACAAAGAATTCAAAATTAGTTATTGCCAGAAGTTATTACATCTTCCCTGATAATGAAGAAATTTCATATCGCATTGCAAAACGTCATGTAATACTTTTTCACAAGAATCTAAGACCAGGGACAAACATTTGCATTGCCTGAAAGTTACTAAAGTGTCACAAAGCCAGGTATAGAAATACAAGTGATATATTAAACAGATCTTTTCAATGGAACCTTATTTCTGTGCATCTTTTCCTTTGTTTTACCTGTAACAATGAGAAACATCGTGTTTGATAAGTAAATTTCTGAATAACATGGAATGGCATACGTTTGAATATTCGTCTGTTTTCTTTACTGCAAGCAAAGTCGGCTGAAAAAGGCTAAAGGGATTAGGGATAATAGTAAATCTGGAAGAATGAATAACTCAGCCATGTTTCTGTGTAGTCGTGAGGGAAGGGTCCGCACGCCACTACTACAACACAATGACCACTGAAAGCTGGCTCTTTCTGTTCATCTCTCATCCCCTTAATTATATTTTGTTGTTGTAGTACAACGCAACCAGCGCCTCACCTCGACAAGTAAGTAAATTTGTCAATTAAAATAAAATAAATTTTTCGGCACGAGCAGATTTCTACCTTCGATACAATACTTTAAGGACACGAGTTGTTTTTAGTAATAAATAGAAACATGATTCTGATCAAAGTTTATTGTTGACTTAAATTTTACTGACATACAGAAAAAAGATTCTTAAGCACTAAAAGTGTCCCACAATGTAGCATTGTGCAGCTTAGAAATCGGTTTCATTTATTGTATTTCCCTGTTACTAATAGTTTTTGGTATTCGCATCAATTAATTTGTGCCTAATCTGCTTTTTCCAGTGTCCATGTGGTTTTTGGAGAAGTTGTTTCGGGACAAGAGATTGTGTCGCATATCGAGGGACTTCCAGTCGATCGAATGTCTCGTCCTTTACAGGACGCAAAGGTCGTTAACTGCGGTGAACTTGTGTTAAAAGTGAAGAGCAAGAGTAAGTTATCAGCACACTCAATATTAAAATGGGACTGTTCAACGGAATGATTGTATGGAATTAACATGGTCATATTTCACTTCTTTCTATCAAATCAAATACTTTGGTCACATAGAAGGATTCCAAAAATCGTGTTGAAGGACAAATTTTTATGTAATAGTGTTTTGCGCACATAAGCTTTTCAAGAGAGAAGTTCTTCAAAAATAATAAAACATAATAATAGGGTCAGAAAATACTTTGTAGAATTCTTTAATGGATTTAACTTTTATAAATTGAATACTTAAGAAGATTCATTATTTATTAAGCGTATTTGCATATTAGTCATCTCAAGCGAAGGTATGTCTTTTCTGACAAATTTCTCTGAAAATCTGTTTCTTTTAACTTTCATTTTATTATTACGCATAGTACAGGATTTTCTTTAGTTTGCATGAGGTGGGTTCATTTTCATCTCAATTGTATATTTATATTTTTACACCATTTCCACTTCAAGATATTCATAAGACTGCCCTTCTTTTATTTGAACGATGTTGAAAAAGTAAAAAATTATGTTGTATTCTTTGTGTTAATGATTGTGATAACTTTCCCTATTGTTCTTTATTTCAAACTATTATTAATGTACTCTGTTGCAGCAAAAAAGAGAGAGATAAAACAAAGTAGCTCCTCCGAAGCAGAATCAGATTCGTACGCGGAAAAGAGTAAGAAGAAAAAAAAGGCGAAGAAAAGGTATCAAATTTAATTATGATTTGCAAATATATGCATTGTTATTAATATTCATACATGTTACTTGCAATCTTTTTCAACTTTTTCAATTCTATCTAATTAATTTTACGCTAATATGTGCAGCATAAGTTATTAGCAACAGTTAGTGAAACTATGGTGATTTATCTCTCTTTGAGGAAATAAATAAATCGTATTTACGGGATTTATATGAAATTTATATGAAAAGATGCTAACCTTTTTTACGACTATTAAATTCAATGTATGATTCGCATACACAAGAACTGAAATACATTATTTTGGAGGTACAAAAATGAACTAAAGGATTAGGGTATATTACTTTTTTGCATTTCAGTAAGAAACGAGCGAAATCCGAAGAGGGTGAAGTTCAAGATTCGAATGACGAGGAAAATGGCAAACCTCATCCATTGGTGTCTGTGACGAAAATCGATCCGAATGAGATTCCAGAAGTGCCGGCTAATAAATTCCTCTACCGTGCGGGACCTACGAACAACGCTAATCAGAAAGAATTCAGGCATCATTATGGCAGAGAACGTATACGTACTTACAGAAAAAGTGGCAAAGTTTTTAAAGGGCGAGGCATATTTGTAAGTAAATGGTTTTTTTATCATTTAGATAATCCTCAAAGGATTAAATGTAAAATTTAAAAAATTCATATTTCACCATTTCTTATATTAATTTTGCAATACAAATGTTTTCATGTCTTAATTCATATTCAAATATTCCAAGATTTAACTGTTTTTGTAACTTCAATGAGCTGTATAATATATACAGTTGCATACAAGGAAATCAAATACTTGTTGCACGTTGAAATTGTTCTGAGCAGTCATAAATAGGTTTTGATGTCAAAAATTTGGAAATTATTCATCATTTTATTTTTACCATAAGTAATAACAAGTTTCACATGTTTCGTTTGTGTCTTATCAAACACAGTGCAATTGTACACTCCAGATACATATAAAACTGGACACTTCCTTCCAGTGATATGTTAAAAAAATGTTTCATCGTAATTTTTGATCGTACTCTTTGTGACTTTGTACGATTCAAGTACCTTCTTTGAGGGATGACTGTATTTACTTTTATTGATAGATAAAGCTAATCGGAATTGTATTTTTCAGCGGTATCATACTCCATCGAGAAGTCGTTCGAGAAGTTTTACTCCGCCTCATTGGAAGCAAGCTCAAAATCGCGTCATCAAATTACACGAGTTTCAGGTACGAAATTCAATTGAAGTTAAATGACGAAAGCAAAAAAACTGTTTTCTTAACAGAATGCTCGCCAAACTGCAGATATTTACATAGTTTAATATTTATTAATATTACCTTTCTGTTCGAAACATTCTTCGAACTTTTTTCTCAGTTTCAGGTAAATTAACTTTTTTACCTTAAAAAGTGAGGAGTCGGTTCGAACTTTTATGAACGATATTTAAATGTCTTGGTATATTTAATTGTCTCGGTGCTTATTTGATTATTTTGTGTTTTCTATTTTATTTGAATTCTACTTTAATTCCATATTTGTGTCTCTTCTCTTTTCTAATTCCACTGGAAAATTCAGTTATTAATTTTCTTATTTTGTACTTATTGTTCAGATATTATGACTTCCTTATCCCTTTTCTAATTTCTTGGTAACGATATATTTTTCAGAAATTGGAAAAGGAACGTATGTACAAGGATGACGATACAAAAAAACGTGAACCCGTGCGGAAACGGAGGTTCGTGGAGAATCCAGAAGACGAGACGGAATTTCTGACAAATAATTACGAGCCCCGGCAAGAGAATCTGGAGAACAAGGAGAACGACGAGGTCGAGGGTGGACAACCCGAAGGCGATGGGGAAAAGGAGGAAAGGGGAGAAAAACCGGCAAATCTTCCGGTCGATGAACCGGCCTTGAAAGTAGACGAAAACGGTGAGAAACGGAAACAGGAGAGCAGAGTTTCAAAGCGCGAGAATAGCAGATCTCGCAGCGAAAGGTCGCGAAAGGACTCAAGGGATAGAAGCGGAAGACGCAGTTCCAGGTCCCGCGATCACCAGAGATCCAGGGACCGAGAGTACGATCGACGATTGGGACGTGACGATCGTCGTAATTGGAGGAATTATTCTCCGCGCAGACGAAATTCTTACAGGACGAATCGGGGAGCGAGGAGAGACAGCTATAGGTAATCCTGTCAATAAACGAATTCACTGAACCCTTTCATTCGTATTTCAAAAAGTCAACAATAGAAAGGGCTTTACACAATTCACAATTCGTAAATAAAGAGTTCAACATTAATCAAATGAACAATTAAAAGAAGAAGACAAAACACAGATTGGCAAACGAAATTATCAATATATTCTGTATTTTTATGATCTCTGCAGTGACTCATTTTTGGATTGTTCAATAACTCAATTTGGCAATAAACAACGACAAATTTTCACTCACTACTTCACACAATCTTCCAGGACATACACGTATCTTACTCGTATTGTGAAAGAAATTTTTTAATTAGGAATAACGTGAATAAATATCCATCGAAACATGCATATAAAAATCTAAATTTTTCTTAGAATAAACAGTTAAAAATGACAGCAACACTATTACTGTTTTATTATAATATTACTCTGTTGTTACTACTATTTTTTGTCAACTATATTATTAGAGGCAAAACATGTTGCAGTGTTATGATAAATAATTGAATGTTAAGGATTTGATACATGTATATAAAATTGCAGGCATTATGAACGGCGACCGGATTATAGGAGAACGAACAATTCCCACGCTTATCACGATGGGGAAACAAATTCCTCTCGCTACGAGCGTAACAGGGAAAAAAGAAACGACGACAATAACGCATCGAGTGCTCAGGCAAAATTCAAACGTCGTTCGCGTTCATGCAGCAACGCCAGTAGCCGACGTTCCAAAGACTAAAGTACTTTTCTATAACACTTATTTTCCCTTCTTTCCAATTACATTCTCGTCGGTTTATCATAAGATAAGTACGAATCTAGCAGATTTTACACGACAAGAAGTTTCGTAAAACAACGAGACCAGTAAGGTAATCAGTTTGGAAAATGAAGTAGTTCTATCATTTCTATTTTATTCTGCGGTTAGATTAAAATATGTTCAAAATAGTGTGAATTTCTTTAGTACACTACAATCTGCTAGCTTCATTTTCACACACTTAAGACAGTACGAATGATCAGCACTTAATAGAAAATTATTAACGAATATCAACTGCACTTATATTTTTATCATTAACTTTTTGCTATGAAACACATTCAACGCAAAGGTATAAAGTAATCATTTGACTGTAACGAGTTTGTACGTTATTCGAGGAGCACGGATGATAATTTCGTTATTTCCGTTATAAACTTGCAAACTCAAAACTCACAAAATATCATGAAATATCAGTACGAACATTGTCGTCTGACGACATTAATTCTTTTCGAACAGTTTTAGGATTAGTGAATGTTTTTATTTAAGCAAAGATTCTTATTAAAAACGTATGCACACTTGATTCTTGCACTGTAATGTGAAATCCTTCGCAATCGTGAAATCTCTACTGCAAGTTCTTCTTTTCAGTAAAACTCGTTTAAGAAAACACATGTAAATGGAAAGTATATAAAAAGTCGACATTGCTAGCTTATCGAATTTTCAAAATATTATTGCTCTTATACTATTTTGAACTATGTTATAAGTCTTAAAAACGCATAAAATGTTCTGGAAGTTTGTATATGATGCATACTTTTTTTTGCATACCTTAATAAGTGTTAAGAACGCATATTTTCGGGGAAATTAACGGCGATTATTTCTTCCTTAAAAGGTGTAATTGTCAATTTTAGGGTCCATCCTAAGGTAAGGATTGGACAGATGTATGAAAAATTGAATCGAATAAAGTTAAGGTCGAATAAAGATTATGATTACGTTTTTTCCCTAACAAAAGATTTCATTCTTGTGCTGCTCTGCAGGTATTGCGTCCCAGGGACGAAACCCGTCTACAATTACTGTTGTGATTATTATATTGCTATTATTAACTAGATGTACAGGTAGAGACAACGACTACATGCCACCCACACTTTCCTCAATAGCCATGAGTTTACCTTCGGGACTGCAAACCCACTCTAACCCACTCTAACCCTCAGTTATGAGTTTTTAGTTAGCAATGAACTAACTTAGTTTAATCTATACATACTTTAGTTTAGTCACGTTTTAGTTTAGCCTTAATGTTGCTTCCGAACCAATTTTAATACGCACACATACAGAATCGCATTCCGGCTATCACAACGATACCTCAA
This sequence comes from Hedychridium roseum, assembly GCA_963989215.1. Classification (NCBI taxonomy): domain Eukaryota; kingdom Metazoa; phylum Arthropoda; class Insecta; order Hymenoptera; family Chrysididae; genus Hedychridium; species Hedychridium roseum. Next base: position 3,864,126 of record OZ022321.1, on the reverse strand, counting down.
ATATTTCTATAAATTAAAAAGTTTCGGATCAAGGAAGTGTTCATCCGAAAGTTTGACCCATTAATTTAACATCACGGTCCGGTTCGTGATAGTTGGCATTTGAAATTCTAATCTTTCCAATGCATGTGTGAAAACTCTTCGTACAATGAAATATCTATCTCTGCACAATGAAAAACTCAATATGCCCGATCTTTTTTTTATGCAATAGATTGGCACTAGCAATGGTTGCGTTCAAAAATACAATATTCTTACGTCAATTTGGTAGATTCCTTCGGAAAATAAAATATTTACATAAAAAAAGTGACAAAAACTTATGAAAACTCTTTGTATTATATTCTTAAAGCTTCCTCATCGTAGTGATCAGCGTTTGAGTTAGGGGTTAGAGTGGGTTAGAGTTAGTCTATACCCTGTCTCCTAGGACTCTCAAATGGAACTTAACAGTAGTCCTGTTACGAGGGGGTGCGGGGTTAGGTCGTCATCCAGGATATAATCCGCAGCCCACTGTTAAACGAATCTATCCGAAAGAAAATGGATATCTCTCAATTTCTATAATTAATTAATCTTTAATTCACACAAGATGCAATAGACCTTTCCCAGTTGACTGATTTACCGAAACTAATCTTATCGTGTTTATCTTATTTCGTTAACTTCTGAAATATCCTTCAAGCAATGTTTATCCCAATGCCACTCATTAAAGTAGAACATTTTAGTAGTTAACGGTTTTTCATCTCACAATCAGTTGAAACTAACTGTTTAAATGCATTGCATCAATGCTTTCATGATTTCGAACATCTTTTGTGATTCAAAGCAATTAAGTATAGAAATTCAAAAGGTATTCACTATATATTTCTTGCAATTACTGACATTGGGTGACCTTGAACGACCTTGTGTCATTGGTCATAATGTGTTTAGATAAGGACATCGTCTTTGAATGCATGGGAACACAAAGCTATCTGGGCAATCCTACTGGTGAGATTTGTATCATTATACAACAAGGATTAAGAGATGTCTAGGCAATGATGTTGATGTTATTCTAGGAAGAACGTTTTTCATGTTGGTTAGTAACATTGACAGATTTGTTCATGTAGGTCAATGTGTGTCTTTGAACGCATGGGAATACAAGACTATCTAGGTAATGCTATTAATGAGAGTTGTATCATTATACAACAAGGATTAGGAGATGTCTGGGCAATGATGGCACTCTAGGAAAAACGTTTTTCATGTTGGTTAATAACATTGGCGGATTTGTCAATGTAGGTCCTACAATTATCCTGCAATGTCGAATAATAGATTAGGATTATTTGGACAATGATGTAGCAGGTGTTATCAGCGTAGGATAACAGATTAGGATAACCTGGGCAATGAAGGATTCTGTTACTGTAGGGTACGGTCCAGAGGTATTTCATCTGTATTAATCCTGGAAACACAAAAAACAATTTGTTTGAAAAGTGTTGTTCAAGAATTATATTTGTTTGAAATGCCTATTGGGGGAAATGTAGACACAACGTTCGAACAAGGTAACAATATCTTCTTTGGACAATGTTCATCTTCATTTCGTAAAAAAGATATAAAACGTATATTAAACATATAGTTAAACTACGCTAATTCACATCTATAGAAAACGCCAACGGTTGTTCGTTGTGTTTATAAATACGTTGTACAGCATTTTTCACATTTTTTCAATATAATATAACATCTTCCAAAATAAACTAATCGCGTGTACCTTTTGTTACAATATCGGAAAATGCATCGGACGGAGTATGTCATTTATAATAATATTTCTTAAGCTTAATTAATTATCTATGTTAGGACGGATTTGTTTGTACTTATACCTTAAAAGACATTCTATAAAATTCATATGCTTGCACATTGAGTCTTATAAGACTGTAATTGTTTGAAGATTTTAATCCATTTATAATGTTAAAGTAAGGCACTGAAATGTATAAAATCGATAAAATACTTTACTATGTAACATAAAACGAATTACTTTTTGATTCTAAGTCGAATTATAGATTAATTCGTTTTACTTATAATGGCAATAGGTCATCATTTTTAACATTCTAGGCTGTCAATTGTTGCAAATGGATTAATTAATCTATTTTTTCAGTCTCTCGTAAATGGGTCAAAAGCTATAAACAATTATTGTTTACGATATATATGTATATATGATTATATATTCGCTATTGTACTTGAAGGATTAAGCAGTAATTGTTTACAGATGTTGCCCAAACTACGAGAACTTCACCTCCTATACGTATTATAGGAAACGCCACCAGGTAATAATCGAAATTACGACGAGCACGAAATTTATGCTGACCGATGCAGCACCGGCTAGTCGACATTTAAACATGTCGTACCTGTAAACAATTATACAAAATTAGACACAAGATAATCAAACTTTAATTCGCTAAACTGAATCTTTTTATAAAACAATTAGAAAAGAAATATCGAAAAATTGTATAAAACATTCTAACAGACATTTGTTAAAAAAGTTTAATAATTCTTTAAGACTAATACGTCTTAAAGTGAATTTGGTAACCACATTAAATATCAAATTTTCAAAAACAACGAAATAATTAATAAGCTTGACATGTTATAATTGCGCTGCATTTTTTGGACTTTTAGAATGCAATTATGATTACCTTGTTTCCTGATCGTTAACGATATTGCTAAACTCAGCTTCCACAAGTTGCCCATCGTAATAAGTGATTAAATCTTCAAAGGGATATTCAAATCCTTGTTTACATTCGCATTTGTATCCACCAGTTTCAAATCCTCTACCTAGGATGGGAACGCACTAAAAACACAAGTATATTTTTAACTAAGAAACATAAACAAATTTCTTTTAGATACATAAATATTTATAATCAAAATATTCACATTCATGCTCATTCAAATTCATATCTTACATAAGGTTAAAGCAGTTTATTAAGCTTTGTTGGACTTGAAGGCTTTATTTGCACTTCAAAAACGCTAACAATGAATACCTTATTTGAAATACTTACATATGATGTCTTGCGATCGCATTTATGCGTATCTTTAAACGCGTTAGGAAGATAAAATTTATCATCGCACTGATTTATGTCAAGTTGCAATAAATTCATCGTGACAGCAACAACACCCCTGTAAAATACGATGAAAAACGTGCTAATACTGAAAATATAACTGAAATACTGAAATATAATACTGAACAAATATTTTGCAAAAAATGGACGAATCGCGAAATACTCACTTAAATTCTAATTTCTCTTTTAAACTATCCCAACCGAAGAATGGAGATGCATAAGTAATCAACCATTTTTGCACTTTTCCATCGCAGTCGAAGTACGGTGCTGTCCAGTAACCGTGGTTTAAGTTAGCAGCTCTGCAGAAATAATTTTCTCGATTTTTCAAATCCATACAAATAAATAAAGTAATCAAAAATAATACAATTCTATTCTATATAATAGTACGAAATTAAAAACACGCATTTTACTATCATTGTTATTCCTATTTGTTACTGTAAATACTTGTCAAAGAACAAAGTTGATATTTCTTAATAATTTTGAATAATTTCCTGCTACAAATAATTAACATATTTTAAATATTCGATAATATTCCTTAGAATAAGTAAATAAAAGGCAGAAAATACTTAATTTGAAGAAATAATTATTATCTAGTAAGCCTGTGCTTCATTCATGATGATTTTCAATTAATAGTCTTGGATTTTGATCATAGAGAAATATGGCAAAGTGTTTTTAGTGATCTTACGTGTAGAAGTTGGGATAATGTTCATATTTCTTGGGATATCCCCCGGTTTCATTGAACCTGATTTTGATCTTCATATAATATCTTTCCAGATCATCGAAATTCGCAGCCCATCGTTCCTTTAATAAGCGGAAGAACTTCTTCTTTGTATACACTTGCTCTGCAAATTTACGTAAATCGATCGATTATGTTGAATATTTTACTTCTTAAGAAACAAAAATTACATCAACTGAATGTTATGTTTCACACGAGGAATGCAATAAATTTTGCTGTTGAATAAAATGGCATTAAATAATGAACTCATTAATTGATTAGTAAATTACTAACATGATGCATACGGTATAAATTGCGTCACAAAAAAAATCAGTTATGTGTTTAGGTTCTTGACTTTTTTTAATATGAACCATTCTTATGTCACTGAATTAAGTGCAATAAAATATGAGAAAAGGAAGTGCGAGTAACGCACGGCGGAAACACTGAAATTACCTGTTTCGTTGAGTCTAGCTAGATCCTCGACTTTGAATTTCCTTGTATTCAGTTGAGTCTTGTAAGCGTAGGGTGCGAAGAAAGTTTTGTTGACGAACTTATTTCGGTCCCAGTACATGCCTGCGGACCAAATTTTCGTATCACCCAGAACTAAGGCTAAAGTTTCGCCGATCATTTGGTCCTCCGTGAGAGGCTTGTCGGCCACTCTTTTTCCAGAGTACACTTCCTTCGGGTCCGACACTTGCAAAAAGGCACTAATAAAGTTAGCCAATCTCGTAGCCATTTTAGCCTCATTTTCGAAAAACTCCGAGGCTCCGAAACCCACGTCACCGCGCAGTTCTAACTCTTGTGGAGCAAAACTAGAAATCAAAAAACATTTGTGATATCCCAGAAAGTAGCTGTTTATTGTGAAAGAAGCGTAAGATGTACAAAAAATCTTTTTAAAGAAAACATCTTTTTAATAAAATTTTAAAAAGCTACGTAAAATATTAAAAAATTTTAAGGACTCAACTATTATCTTCGAGCACAAATTTTTAGAATATTCGCTTTTAATCAATTTCACAATTAACATTACAATTTTTGGTACGTATAAATTACCAGCCAATTGGAAGGAGATTTAAAAATGCTCAGTATATCACCACATAGTCGTTTAATGATAATAATAACTAAGTACTTACTTTTTGCAAGTTTTTGGATTGATACTCAAGATAAACTTGAGAGCTTGATCAATATTCATTTTTTCGTTATTTAAAGCATCGGGACCTGTCGTGTAATTTCTATATTGGTGGAAATATTCAAGATATTTCTCCCTCACATAAGGCTTTGCCTTTTCCCACTGTACAGGCATTTTATGAATCCCTGAAAGTAAAAGAAAACAGTTCTGTATTTTAAACTAAATCTTTTATCATCAAAAGCTGAATTTTATGTTAAATTAATGAATTTTGAACGTGAGAAAATGAGTTTAATCCACCTGATACATCAAATATTTTCAATAATTATTGTAAAATAAATAAAACACGTAATAAAAATATGCATGCAGATATTTTGTTACGCTAAATTCTACTTCTTGTAAATATTGTAAATCGATATTACCTCAATGAATATTTATATGACTATTATTACAATTTAACGGACTTCGTTCTTATATGTTTACAATAGTGAATAATTTGTAGTAATTATTAAATATCTGTTTCAGTCTATTTAAATATGAATCTGCTATAGCTGAATAAAATAATACAAAGTAAATAGAAAACATACATCCTATCTTTGCGCAATCAAATCCATTATAATACTGTTCTTGTGTTGCTCTTTCAATTATTTCTCCTAAATACGGTCTTCGAACCACCGTAGGCAATCTGTATCCTGGTTTACATCTGCACTGATATCCACCTCTACGAAAACCCCAGCCATGTAAAGGTTCACACTGAAAGAAAATTTAAATTATACTACCAAATGAAGCGGATATTATATTCATAATGAATATTTCATGCAGCTAAATAAGTGAACAACGATGCATAAGGAGGACAATAGAAGGTGCAGTTTGTTTCATAATATCGTAAATTGGTAAAATAAGACACTCAAAATGAGAAGTAACTCATAAAAGGTAAAATCTAAAGATAAAAAGTATTTACCTCGGTTGTATCTGTTTTACATCGAGCTGTATTGGCAAATCTATTAGGACCATTATTCCCTTTGCCCTTTGGACATTGATTTATATCTATCCGATCGAAGTCCATTTCCATTACTGAGACGGCAGTGTACCTGCGAAACAAATATTATGCACGTTAACCGTTTTTAGTAAAAGATTTTATGTAATACAATTGTCAAGAATTCATTCTACAATAATATTGAATCTCAAATGTAAATTTGCAAGTATGCTATGAACATAAGGAAAATGATAATCAACTCACGTTGGATATTCAACATGACGGAAACCAGTATGGCGAGGATAAATGTCAGCTATTGGGACAACAGCAGCAATAAGCCAACGATTCGATCGACCACAATCGAAATAAGGTCTAGTCCATTTCACAGGGCCAGGGTATTCATCAGCACCTGTTTTCAAATTTGACAATAAGAACGTCACGAAAATTCCAAACTAACTAATTCTTTCATTGCCTGGTTTTTCATTTTAACGATAGACACGATCAGTTTTTATTCACTAAGATAGTTAAATGGTCTAGCATTACGAATGAAAATTATTATTTCATTTGGAATAATATACCTGGTGGTCCATGAAACGTGAACGTCTCATTAGTGTTATTGGCATAGCGAATCTCCACCTGGTATGTTGTTTTGGTATCGTGTCTTTTATCCACATTGTCAGGTAACCATTTCTTGTACCTGTGATAACATAGTACACTTAAAATATAGTTTTGTGTACTTTGTAACGCTTACATTACCAAGAACAGATTATGTACATAATAATGAACTTTTTACATAATCAATTCTGAATATAATAATACATGTTGTCAACATTGTTCATAAAATTATGTAAAATTAACACAACATGTTCTAAGTGAGAAACTAACTTGTATTATTTTGATTTCGAGTTTTACGCATTTACTTTAATCTAATGTTGTTTATACTTGTGTCAATTTCGAAGCTAATTTTCATAACTTTGTCCCACAAATTACCATTATCTTTCGTCCTTCTACCTTTTACTTACCATTCATTAATTCTATAATAATCTGTAGTATAATCCTTGCTGAGACTTTCGGCTGGAAACGCACCAAGATCTTGAACGCTAAATGTGTTCCACGTGGACATTCTTTCAAGATGAATCGGGTCATTAAAATCATCAGCCCTGAAAGTTCTGGGAGCGAACCTGGGCATTGTTTTATTGAAGAATCCCCTGTACGATGGAGAATAGGACATGTTTGGGGAAAAGTAAATGGCCGAGGCGTTAATGTGATGATTGGCTGAAACATCAGCGACTGTCGAGAGAAAATAATACATCATCCCTGGATCATATGTGTCGTTAATGGCCGGTCGAATAAATCGAGACTGCAGGATATAACTCCAGAAAAATGACCTGCTAAGGGCCATGTTATGCAAATGGAGTAATGCAGTGCGATTTGGGAAAACGGGGTTGATGTTGATGTCTTTGATGTCCGGTAAATGCGAAACTGAATCCTCCGGCAGATGTAAATCTCCTAGATGCTGAATTGGGCAGTTATCGGAGTTTACTTTGTCCATTCTCAGGCGAATTTCGTCGAATGCATCTTTGGCTTGCCATTCGTACTGGCCGACAACGCCCAAACACAATATCAAAACGACGACGATCGACGCGTTCTCATAAAAACCTAACATTTTGCCACTTTTTTACGTCACTTTGTACATGAAAATCACGGTAAATTCAAATTTCTTCAGTTCCTTGGTGGTTCAAAACACTTTATCACGTGGAAAAACGAGCCTACATCGTTAGGCGTGGAGGGTTAGTTAAACACGCCCAAGATGACTCGTTCGCATATACATTGACTGTCTCTGTCACCACAGCAGCAACAGGCTGTACCGCACACACAACTTTACTTTACTACAAATACATCACACGAATTCAGATCGTATACATATACGTATTCACACACCATTCATCCCCGCTCTACCTTATATATGTATACCTACCTAACCTACTCGTTTCATTCATACTGTACTAATCTTTTAGCCAGATATGTTCTATTGACAACGAAATGTGACCACTTATTTTTTTATTAATCTATGCAACGAAATGATGGGTAGAAAATACTTGTAATCATTTAAAAATATTTATTATGTGGTTTTTTCTTCACATATGGAACCTCGTACGTAAGCAAGAGTGTGTATGTGGAGATGCATACATATACTCATGCATGATGTTACACATGTATACGACTCATATGAATAGAATACGTTCGTGTGGATCAATTACATAGATTCGCCAGGGAATATGCATATTTTCTACTTTTCTGAAACTTTGCCACAAAATCCTTGGTACAAAATGGCATTCATAACATTTATATCAAGGTAGAATATTTATTGCATCGTGGCGTACCGCGTACATACGACATAATCCTTAACTATACTTATCTATATGCGTTCGTTGACATTTTCAAGTGAATGAACCCTGATCATGAGGAAATGCATACATATATCTAAATAGTCTTTTTAAATTTCTCCAAGAAAATTATGGATTTCAAATAATGTTATTTATTTTAACATTATTTACATCATTCTAAGCTAAGACGTATATCATACGTCTCATTAAAGAACACATGCACGTATACAAGATTCCCGCCTATTCATCACCACTCTGATCTATAATCTATCTATATATGTATACCTTTGTGTACCTTTGACGATGCTCCGAATACCTAAAACATTTCACCGAGTATGACTCTGTACTCTTTCTCCAGTTTTTTAATGAAAATTATGTATCTAAAAATATATGGATCATGTTTGTGACATTGTGAAATGGATATTAAGATGTTTTATTTGTCGCTTTATACCATAAATACAATTTCACTTTTAACATACTGCGTAGCACGATCTCGTCAACATTTGATTCATTTTATGATCATTGCATGCGCATGCGCATAAATATGTCGTAGCAAATGCTTTAAATATAGTGCAAGTTGCGAATAAAATGATCAAAGAAATGATAAAAAACTATTCGTTCTGTATACTAATATCATACAAAATCATTACCATTAGTGTTATAAATAAATGATCAATATGGACATATCGAAAGGGTATTGTTGAATTTGTTAAAAGTTTTTTCGGAATTCAAAAAATGTTTATAAGCATTTTATTTTGCTTTCAAAATAAATAAACTACGTTATTCAAATCGTTAACGTAAGAACGTAAAAGCATTTTCGCATCTACAAGTGTATTTTAAACACCACTTTTATTTTATTAGCAATGAATTACATTTGTAGCGGTATGGAGAGGGACATTTTGTAATCATAATAAGAGTTAAATCAGAAATCTACTACTTCGTACGATACAATGAATCATTATTTATACTTGCAAAGTATCAGATAGAAATTGAATTATAATTATTTTTTTATCCTAATTATCTTACTTATATTCTAATTTATAGTACGTAATTGTTTAAATTGTTTTGTGAAATGATGGAGTAAAAACGTGTAGTCCATTTTTAAATTGATTTATTTATAATTACTAACAGCATCACAATTAGGGATTATTTTACATGCATCGACAACTTTTTTAGTATTACATCACCATTTCATGTTAATAAAAATACAATTTGCAGTACGTATGCTATTATTAAATAAAATATGCCAATAAAAATGCATTTCATAAGCGAAGAAGTATGCAGAAATATTAATTGTAGATTTTATAGAAATTAAATCTGGGATTTCTTCGCTTGTGAAAATGGTAATAACATCAATAATATAGATATTTCAGCATTAAACATTTGCTTACATTTATGATTTGTCAAGAAAAGTCAATGAGTTCGAATAATCAGCAGTTACGTGTTTTAAGACATTCCACGACGTTGATAAATAATTAAAATTAATTTAAAATTAAAATTAAAGTCAATATGTAAAATATCAGTATAATTTATTACAATGGCGGGTGAACACGATAACTGGCACAGGATAAGTCAATATATAGTTGATACATTGTCAAAACTGAGAATAATGGGAAGAAAGAAAAGTAAAGTAAACTTACCACTTCATGTCTTTCTTCACGGACAAAAGTTTTTATTTTCGGGAAAAATAGTTTGGCCCGATGAGTTACATAATTCAATTGGATTATAAAATGTATATTTTTAATTATTTCCTAAGAAAAAGTAAAGTATTTCATTTAATACATCACAATTCATGAATTTTATCTTTAAGTCTTGTTTTTCAAGATCGATAGTTTTGAAGCTAGATATTTATAAAAAGGATAATAGATAGTTACAAACATTTTTGGAATGTATTTTTAGTGATTCTAAATTGTGTTATTATGACAGCGAGAAAAATGTATTTTGTTTTCCAGTTACATAAACCAATTTTTTTATTTATTGCTTCACATCGTTATTCTATGTACAATACATTTAATCTGAGATCTATAAAGTGGAGTAAAATGATATGAAAGTTTGATTTTAGCACGATTACCTTCAAATAATGATAATAAAGAAAAATTGCAAGTTGAAAAAGATGTTGAAATTAATACTCCGAACTTTTCCAGAGTTTTAAGTGCTTTTCAGTATGAACTTAGGAAATGCAAAATATATATGTGATTTTGATTTACAGTGTGTTAAATGTGGAACCTACATTATATTACAATTTTCTATATTTTTTTATTAATAAGACATATGAAATTTAAATAATAAATTTCTTTCACATTATTTTATCTAATCGTTTGCCTTTAACGTTAAAAAATCAATATATGTTATTGATAAAGGTAAACTTTGTTCATCACGTCTCAGCACAGAGTTCGATAAAAAACCTTTGTTCATTACTATTGCTAAAAGCATAAATGAGTATAAAATTAGCAAATATTATTAGAAACTTTTTAGAGCGGAAATAAAAACATTTTTACGTGGAGGGTGAAGGAAAAAAATATTGACCATATTAATATGTATAACCGTTTATTAAACAGATATAAATTATTTGCGCTTTTCATGAATTACATTATATGCATTATATATACATACAAATTATATCCTATTGTTAGTGTAACGCTTTAGATAATCATAAATTTGCACAACGGATGACCACCGGATAGAATTGTCTAATTATATGATTATGACACTCAAATACTGACGCCAAACTCATAACTATTAAATTAATACTAATAATTCGTGAATTTAAAAGATTTTTTGATGATTTACTACTGTGGAAAGAGTATGTCTCAATGGGACGATTATGGCCATAAAACAGCGGAAAAATGACAAAACGTAGTCTGTGAATGCAAAGCAAATAATCCATTTGATAAGAAAATAGTCATGTATCGCTTTGCGTGAAAGTAAAACATATATAGATAATTTAATACTGTGTTACGGGTTTGTCTTAATGGGACGATTATGATAATAAAACAGTGGTAAACCTGTAGAACGTCTGGTCTGTGAATGCAAAGCAAATAATCCGTTTGATAAATAAATCGCCACGTATCGCTCTTTGCAAAAGTAAAACATATATGGATAATTTAATACTGTGTGACGGGTTTGTCTTAATGGGACGATTATGATAATAAAACAGTGGTAAACCTGCAGAACGTCTGGTCTGTGAATTTTACGTGCAGGACTGAGTGCCCAGGTGATAGGAGGAATCTTGCGGACAATTCGAGCCCTTATTTCCCACGTTAATATCAAAATACAAACAGGCAGACTGCGCGGTAATTTTTCTCATGAGCCGCAGAGAGCGGGATAAGACTAGACCCCCTCGCTGGGGGTCTTCTCTTCCTTCAGAAACTTGTCTGCTCTGTGAGAAATCCTCCTTTTTTCCCGGATAAACAGGGGCAAACCTGTACTGCGACAATATAACGCCGCTGCAAGAGACGTGCTTACACCCTGGACCTAACACCCCGTGGGTCGTTGGACTAGGGCGTTATGTAAATTATCATCATATAAAAGCTACCTAAATGCTATGTCGTATTACGTCATGCTTTATTTTTCCTCCACTCTGGGAACGCTTGAGAGAGAGAGAGTCAAAGTATTATTCACGCTAGCCCCAGTACGTTGCAACGAATTAAACTACAGCTTTCCTCCAATCAACAATTCCACGAAACTTTCAATTTTTAACTGGTTGTTAAATGACACTAATTTTATCTGATGGCTTTAGTATCATGGATATTCTTACAACATACAATGAAATCTATTCACTAAAACTTTTATTCAATAAATTATAAGTAAAGAACTTTTATTTCTCAAAAATAGAAAAAAGGTTGCAGTCGAACAGAAACTTTTAGTTTGTTTTGAAAAAATGAGAGCTGCAGCAGATGACCAAGCCGATTTCCCGTTAATGGGATACTTTAATTCGACAAATAATAGATTAATGTAAAAAAATGTATTAAAAATAAACTTCTGCGAGAAAGTTCAAGTTTACAGAAAACTTTGATTTATAATTGAAATTAACGCTTGCGTAAAACAGATAGTGTCCGTACCGATTGAGTTTTCGCTGTAATTAGAAATGTGGCAGTGGATAAATTTAACCATGCAAGATATTATTAACTTACATTATATCGGGAAGATGTCATTGTTAATCTCTTTATTTAAGTCTGTTTTGTAGTAATATTTCATTTATTTCTATGTGTATGTACATAGTGGTAATGTTTATTTTGGAAAAGTTTTTGTGTATGATAATAATTCCAACGTATAAGGAGATTTAAAGTAGAATATTTTCAAAAAAATGGTGCTCAAAAAAATAAAGGTAGAAAAGTACAGATTTATTTGAATCGTTACGGTAAGTGTTATAAATATTGTATTTTAAATATATCATTTTAAACATATCGATCCAGGAGTCTATCAAATATAAAACAAATACTTCAATTGCTCAGAGTTTCTTTGATTTTCACAGCTAGCTTTTCCTGCCCTCCCCGTGCATGTCGATTTTAACGATCTCAAAAAGATATATGATGATTTTTACAGAATGTTACATTATACATTATTTCATTACATTGCATAGTAAATGTGATATGGTATTCCTTGAACAATTTAGTGACAAATCAAGTAAAATGTAATAATATGTTTCTTGTATTGTACGGCTATCAACAACAACTACTTCATAATGACTAAAAAATCGTTATTACAAAAAATAATGGACATAACAATTGATTGTAAACAAAAACTAGATAATAATTAGGTTATAAAGAGAACAATATCTATAAACCAAACTTATCTCCTCAATACTTTTACATATTTTGTCATTAAATTTTGATTTTAGGGCGTTTTTTTATAATATACATATGTCTGTTTTGGCGATAAATGCACAAAAAGTCGGTAACCGTTTCTTAAACACCTTGTATACACATTTGTACGTATGTATTTATATTCTTCAAGTTATCAGTTCACTGTACACTGGAAAGGGTCACACGTGACACGTGCATGCCTTTCTGCTATTCATGTATATATGTAAGTAACGTCGGTTAGCTACAACAATTAACTTCTACATCTTCATTCATTTAGCTAAAAGGGATGTATAATATTTTTTTCAATATTTGACAATACTTTTATACCGATAGGAAGAAACATTAAAGTTTTGAATATTTCTCAATCTACTTATGATGTGTTGTCGTTAATTCAAAAACTGTGGCATCCATTTGCAAGTGCTGCCGTCTAGCGCCAGTCGCAGAAACTAATCTTCGAAATCAGGTTCACCGGTTTACATGGGTTTTCGCATTTATAACGATTCACAGTTGTTTGCACGGTACTTCTTTAAATATATTTTGTGCATTCACTAAAAAATTAGATAATTTATAAACAATTTTCATTCAAGATGTCAATGGTCATATTTGATAAATTAACGAAGAACTTATGTATGTATTGTATATAATGTTTGCAAATTTATTAAAAATTTGCTCATGGACTGTTCTACTTAATTCCAAAATGTTTAACAAAATATGACAAAACTTAATTAACAAAATGTTTCCATCTGTTAATGTAAATGTGGGGCACCGGCGAGAATCGTTTGAACATAATTCACCGGAAATTCCCACGGTTTGGATAGGAAATATTTAATTCATTACCCGTTATATATTTGTAATATGCAAATATTTTGAAATATCAGCCGATTACTATCACATTTTCCTTTTCGATTGTTTTAATTAATAATATTATTTATTTAATATTTAAATACTCTGCATTTTATTCAAATTCATTTATGACTTTACAAAGACTTCACTGAATGTTTTTGTCTGTTGCAAATATCTCTCAGTAGAAAATTCTTGTATCAACAAAATAATTAAGCTAATTATAGGAATTTAATAATTACGGTGAAATTAAAAGTATTTTTTAAAGAAATTTAGCTATAAAAATGTTTGTCTCTGAGTGATGATAATTTACTCGATAAGAACTAGTCTTTGTTCGATATTTTCTTTATTGATTTCTAAGTCATCCCTGAAATATTGATACATGCATGATCTTATTAAATATCTCATTGCATGTAGATAGCACTTCGCAGAATAATTTGGAATGCATTATAATATTTGCATAATGAGATCATACATTCACGCGAATCATCATTGTAATCATTTGCTATTTTATTAAATTTTGAATTTATTAACAATAGCTAAAAATTCATAGAAGATAAAATTATATATAATTATCGTTTTTACTCATATTGAAATATGACATCAATCTACTTGTGACTTTATTTGTCAGTAAAAGTTTGTGGAAAATTTATAATTATAATTATTTAATTACAAATGTTGGTCTGTAGTTTTTGAAATTGATCTCTGAAGTACGAGATGGATTAATTTTCAGTTTCGTTAATTTGCTGATTTAGTAGTGGTAGTTGAACGTCCGCAGAAACTTTTGGATGCATTATATTATTCGCAAGTTTTAACCTCAGACACGTCACGATGACGACGCGAAGGCCGTGTAAAAAGTGCATTGTCTGGAAGACGGAGACAGACGCAGGGGAATAGGGGGAGGGGGAGCATTGGGCGCGTGAGAAAGACGGGGAATTCGCACAAACGGTGTATTCGCGAATACCGTGAAAAGTTTCATTTTCTTTCAACCGGCAGACGATCCTTAACGTTAATACGTTTCAGCGCGTTCGGTCTGTGTGATTCAGCGTGAAAAAAAATTGTCAGGAAAGCGGAAAACTTGTGAAGAAACAGGTTTCTGCAAGCAAAACGTGTATGGGTTGTCTGTCCTCGTTGCACTTGAAAGAGAGACGCGGGTGCATGGTTGACTAGACGGGCGATATACGGCTGGCTCCAGGGCCGTCGCAAACGCTCTGCACCCTGCACTCTGCACTCTGCACTCTGCACCACCTCAAATAGAGAACCAGATAAAGAGACCCCTTTATACATTCTCCTGTATCTATACATTGCAAACATTCCAAACAGAATTCGCCAATCTCATATTTCCTACATAACGCGTAATTTTTTTTCTTAAGTTACTCCTTTCTCCAGTTTTGTCTTTGAATTTTTCGTTACATTCTTTGTGGGTGAAAACAAAAAGATTTCGGTCTTGTTTTAAATACGTTCAGTGATTAAGCTTCACTTAATTGCTGCATTATTCTAGTTTCTTTGATTTTTAATCACTCCGATATTTCTAGATAAAACTGTACATGTGCCCACAGATCTTTTATCTACTTACACTTAGCATATTTTGTATATACAACTCTTTGTATTTAATGTACTTGGACGACTTCTTTGTAACAAGAATTCCACTTTACCTAGAACTGAGGTGTTGTAACTTGCGAAGTGAAATTGAAGCTGGATAAAGTTTCTTTTAGAGTTTGAAGCAAAATATAACGCCATGTAACTATATAGCGAAAATAACCGTTTTCTGCCTCTTTACCAATGTAACAATTTTGTGCAATTTAATGCCCAAAGATCATATTATATCCGATTTGAAAATTCCAAGTTTCATGTAACGAAAATGTAAAAAGATATAAAAAATTGTTGTTGAAATTTTTTAAATTAATATCAAAGATCGTAATCAATGATACCGTCTTAATGTGATTCTAAATTAATTTGTAACTGACTTGTTTTGATCGGTGGAATTTGGAAGTCTGTGCCAGTATGCCAAGTTGAAAATATATGTTCTACGTGCATGTATTTTTCCGTTACAGAAGATTATAGCTTATACTCGTGTCGCAAGATAATTATGAAACTTTGCAAGGATATTTTCTACTGACCCAGAAAATTGTACGTTGTTATTAAAAAACGATCTAATAGTTGTACGACATTACATTATTACTATTATTATGACGTATTTAACAGCCAACGGACATGTGGGACGATCAGGTTGAAACTTAGCAGACTCATTGTGCATTTAACCCGAAATTTCTCAGTGACACGTAACGAAAATTGCTGAAGTTATCTCTGTTTGGCGAGACACGTGATACGATAGAAACCAGGTGGGAAATTTTGAAAAGTCAACGACATAGAGGCTTCGGTTTGAGTCGTACGGGAATCAGTGGAATTCGGCGTTATAATTAAGCCGTTGGGATGTGTGATGCGATGCAACAGACGGTGCTTGTTTTACTTGGGCAAAACGGAGCAAAGAATAGAAGGAAGGATGGAAGGACGGAAGGAAGGAAGGAAGGAAGGAAGGAAGGAAGGAAGGAAGGAAGGAAGAATGGAAGGAAAGAGGTAGGCATGGGAAGGAAAGGAGACGTCCCTGATTAAGGCGGGGCTGGAATATACCGCGGAGAGTGGTAAGCGGTTGAATCGGATTGGATTGGGTCGCGACTGACGGGCAGCCAAGCAAACTGGTTTGGTTTTGCGGGGCTTGCACCAGTGCACCGCTCTTTCTGCGAGACAGTCCAATTTATGCATTACGGCTATGTAGGCACTACACGATATCAAAACGCTGTGCCCTGGCTTTATTTCTCATCCATCGTCGTCATAGTACTACTATCAGAAACTCCCAAGTGCCTACAAGACTCTAAATTCATCGCACATCTAACGCCTTAAGATACCTACGTCAGTGTTTATAACTACATAGACGAGTTATTGCGCGTGACGACACGGATTAAAAAGGAGTACTCCGAAAATTCGCAAAAACGCATTGTGTGCAGTGTTCGTAATATGTTTTGCATAGCGCTCGGAGGAGTTTAAATTTGTTCAGTGCCGTCATTCTCTACGGGTGCTTCGTTTGGCCAATTCGAAAATTATAGAGCCGAAGAATAGACATATCTAGTACAGGTACAAATATTTTCATTACAACATATTAATGCTTCTATCCGGTCAAAGTCATCGTACGATAATGTACAATCTTCTAAAAAATTCTCCTCTCACAACCTCTTTCCTGATAATGCATTTCTAGAGGTTATGGTAGTGGATGATTAATGTGCAATCAACATTCCAAGATGCAAATGTCTCGTTGCTCCGATCTATAAATTTGCAATGGACTTTGACAGCACAAAATTGTTATGTCCTTATAGACGATTTTGTAAAATCTTTGTAAAAGATTTCGTAAAATCTTCTATAAATGCAAACTCATCTAATCCGCGAATAAAAATAAAAATGTGCACTCGATAAGTGATTATGATTTTAATTTCGTCAAGGTTTGATGCTGGTGCATTAAAAACATTATCTAAAATATCTTGTTATTTCATGTTGCGCCAAATTTTTATAATCCATTCATTTCCATTGCACAATAATTGTTTCTTCAACTACCACAACAATTCTGCTAAATAAATCAAGTAAAAAAGTTTATATTGCAAAATGCAATATACGTATACATTTGAAGATAAAACAATGAAGATGTAATTTTTGTATCTATTAATTATTATGTAACGAAACTTACGGAAACTGATGCAATTATTACTAATATAAAATGTGTATATATCTGTTGATCTATATATACGGTAAACTTTCTCGCCGTATAAACAATGATAAATTCTCCGACTGGTTCTTCTGCGTGAAACTTTTTCAACGAAAAAGTTTTGTAATTTTTGTACCGTTTGTTGAACAACAGCTCTATGCACGTAGAAAGAGTTATGCATTTTGGAGCGAAGAATAAGTGGTCCGTTCTTGACTTCCTGTAGGAGCGTTGCATAGACACATTGCATGGTTCTTTCGAAAGGAACGGAAACCGCGGAACGAGGAATCGGGAGTAAAATTGGCGGAATAAATAGTTGGCGGTCGGAGGAAAGTTGCGGGGAATATAAAGTGAGTTATAGATGGTGGATTTCGGTTCATTGTTCGGCGGGTGCATGGATCGCGCTCGAGAGAGCGACGAACTTTTTCTTCTCGGTTTTTGCGAGCTGACCAATCACGATTGGCGAGTGCGCGTAAAAGAAAATGGCCAACTGGCCGTGTCGCTGGGTTCGAGCGTATCTTTGCGCGTCGTTTTGTGAACCCCGTAGTTGGCGATCACGTTGACGTCTATCGCCATTTCCTCGCAAAGAAGAATTCCGTTCGTTTATTTTCCGAGGTAAACGAAGTGGCTTTCGAGGGACGTGAGAGCACGGAAAAGCCTCCTTCCCAATTAATCGACGCCGCCTGATTTTCCGGGGAAAGTCCTCGCGATCGAACCGAGGGAAACAGTTCGCGAAAGTGGCGTGTCGCGAGTGTGCAAGGGTGCATCGTATCCCTCGCGACGCGTAGATGCATATCCTTTGCCGGCCGGCAAGCCACGCTCCAAAAGTGCATTTGCGCTCATCGACCAAACTCTAACCGCCCGCATCTTCCCGCTAAATTTCATTCTCCCATCGTCAAAATCACTTTTCCGCTGCATTCGTCTCCAATTTCCCACCGTTGCATATTTCTTTTTTTTTTTTCTTTCCAACTCCAAACGCCAATTCCGCTCCCGATGACGTTCTTAAGGAAAATGAATACCGAAAGCGCGGTAAACACGATCGGAGCAAAGGAGCAACCGGGAATACGAACTTTTCCACCTCCGGTGTCAAAGCGCAATTGACACGGAAGCGCGGGAAAATCTCGTATCGCAGTTTTACCGCCGGTCTTTCCGCCCGTTCAATTTTCACCCGTAATCACCCAACAACACGGGACATTTTAATCGTTACTCGTTACTCGTTACTCGTTTTCCCACACTATCGTATATGACTAATTTAACATTAAACTTTTATTATCCCTTATTATAAATTCTTTGTTGATAAACACAAAGAGTGTTTAGTATTTTCCTTCAAAATATATTTCGTAATTAAGTGTGCTTAATCGACAGATTATTATACCCTTCTTTATTATTAATCATTCGCAATTATTCAGAAAAATTTGACAACTATAATTATAAAAAAATTCGTTTGTTCAACAAACAACAGTATAAAATGTTGCAAACATTTTTTTCTATTTTATCGAAACGCTATCACAAGATGTGAAAAACCATAAATTTG
This sequence comes from Hedychridium roseum, assembly GCA_963989215.1. Lineage (NCBI taxonomy): Eukaryota > Metazoa > Arthropoda > Insecta > Hymenoptera > Chrysididae > Hedychridium > Hedychridium roseum. Next base: position 3,844,930 of record OZ022321.1, on the reverse strand, counting down.
CACAAAACTTTCTATTCGTATTAATAATTCGCAAAATATTCGCAAAATACTCGCAAAATACTTGCAAAAATCACCGGAATGATTAAAGAAATGTGCTAAAAGGAATCTGTTAGCTGCTTCACTGTTTTGACACATTTGTAGAAATATTCAAATTTAAAGAGATTCAAACAATTTTGTTCTCTGGCAACACTGTTCTCAATTTAATTACTGTACATTATGTGTCTGTTGCAGAATATCAATTGGCAAAACTTTTATTTCAATAAAGTTTAGTTTCTTAATCAAGGGTGAATTTTGACAAATATTTATGATTATTCCAGTGCAAACTATCATTTGAGCATAATTCATTTTAGTTAACCTTCATGATGAATTTTACAACATGGGGATTAAAAGATTTCATTGTGTTGCAGCGATGGCGGAAGGGAATGGTGAAATAAAGATGGAAGAAAAGCAGTCAAAGGAGGAAATGGAATACACGGAACGAACAGAAGATTTTGCCAAGTTAATACAATATGGACTCGACGAGAAAGTGGCTGCCAAGCTGGATGAGATATACAAAACGGGGAAATTAGCCCATGTTGATTTAGATGAAAGGGCATTGGATGCCTTGAAAGAATTTCCAGTGGAGGGAGCACTCAATGTATTGACACAATTTCTCGAGTCAAATCTTGAGCATGTCTCCAATAAATCTGCTTATCTCTGTGGTGTCATGAAGACATATAGGCAAAAGAGTCGTGCTGGTCAAGGAACAGGCACGAGTACAATGCCTAAGGCACCAGACGAGGATAAAATTAAAGTAAGATGTATTTCTTTTACATAATTTCTGTGTTACATCTTTACACCTAGTAATTCTTACACACTGTATAATGTTCTGTGATGCACTTAGCAGATATAATTATCTTCTATATAGTTTTAAACTTCTAACCACCTTCAATAGGAAATTAGCCATGAAACTAAAGATACCAAATCTAATAAAATTTATAATACCCAACAAGAATTTCAGGAAATTGTACAGAATTGTAGGGTATAATTCATATTCAAGGGCAGCTACTATATCGAAATAACACAGTCCTTTCACTTTTCATTTAGAACTAATTTATGGCACCATTTTTTTTAAATAAATTAAACTCACTATATTCCGATAAGCACTACTCATTTCACTCTATTTCTTAATTCTTAACTTCTTCTTAATTCCTATTTCTTAACCGTTATTCCCCATTTCATTCTCTGCTGCTACTCTTTCCATAACAATAGAATAAAAGATGTCTTTCTTCCACTGTAGCATTGTTATTCCAGCACAAGTTAATATTAAGTTTGTTATATTTCAAATACACGTTACAATAAAAATTGCATACCAGCCACTGGAACACAAATAATTTTTATTTTACCTCAAGTCACTGAAGTATATTATCATTCTTATGTCACTTTGTTGCACTGCTGTCAAGTTACTTTTTTTATGTTACACTATGCAAGAGTGGAACTTTTAATATTTCCAATTATTCTTGACAGAATTATATACTAAAAACAATAATTGCCCAAATGTATTTTTTGCATAGTTAGAAAAACAATTTATTATTGTTTTAGATGATACTTGAGAGAACTGGTTATCCCCTAGATGTAACAACTGGACAAAGGAAGTATGGTGGACCACCCCCAAATTGGGAAGGTCCAACACCAGGCACTGGTTGTGAGGTAAAAACTCAATTCATTAAACCATTCTGTATAAATTTGCTTTCTAAAAACAATTACTGTCAAAAGGTAGCAGTTTTTAAATTATAAGAAAATTCAGCCTCTTTTCTAATTTGCCTGGGCTGTGAAGGAACCTGATTAACGTTAAAATAATAGCAGTGTCTTTAATGAACAATAAATATCAGAAGACTTGGGCAAAATTTGTATACATGCAAATTTGATTTTAATTCTTTTTGATAATTTTCAGGTTAAATTAATGTATTTTTCTAAAATGAAAAAACTAAAAAATAAACTTTGTTCTAATCCCCTTTTCCTTGATTATTAATAACTAGCTCTTAAATGTACTGGTCTTGCAAGTAGTTTACATTATGTTCTTTTACCTATAGTACTAATTTTATATTTCCAAAGGTATTTTGTGGAAAGATACCAAAAGATATGTATGAGGATGAATTGATCCCATTATTTGAAAAATGCGGAAAGATATGGGATTTGAGACTGATGATGGATCCAATGTCAGGTTGCAACAGGGGATACGCATTTATCACCTTTACTAACAAAGAGGCTGCGCAGCAAGCTGTTCGCCAGGTATGTTAACTTTCTTTTTTCTGCTTATTACATATTTTACTTGTCCCATGGGATCTGAAAGGAGATCCTTCGCCAGTTCATTTTTAGTTTTCCTATAGACACCGCTGTGCCATTAATGGATCTATAGGACATTTTCATTTATTTATTTACTCAGAGATATCTCAAAAATGTTACAAAATTGTTATTGCTACCAACTTATGCATTCTATCGAAACGTTTCATCATTAGTTCAGTTCATCATTATGTTTTTATATAGAGATTAGTTTGGCAACGGTTAATTTACATTTTTATGGCAATTTTCTTTTTCTTTGACACGCTGACTTTGCTTGTGAATTGAACATCACTTTTTTATTCATAGGAACCAGTTAATTAATAAATATCTGCACCTGACATGTAATTATCTGACTTAAACGTTTCGATTGAATGTTATTGCGTTCGTATATATGTGGTTTGTTCTTTTTTTTTCCATTTATCTTCCCTTAGTTCGTGAAGTTACAATAAAATATCATTATCAAAAATAATTATTTCCATGGAAAGCATGTTATGTCAGTTATTTTCATTGGTTTACCAAGGAACAATCCACATAGTACATATTTTTTCATGTTTTTACGTATATTGTCCCTGACCATTGATACATAACTTACGTGTACATTTACATCCAACATATCCCGATTGTTTAAGCAATACATGAAGTGAGAAGTAAATGTTAAATAATGTTCCATATGGATGAGTTTCTTTTTCCAGCTCTCCTCTTTGCTCAGTGGGCAAAATTGGGAGTGGAGAATCTTCCTGACTGAGAGAAAAGACAAATCTAATGTTTTGTTGTCTAATTGGTTAGGGGTGTACTCGCCTAATTGGTCGGGAATCTCATTGGACAGTGACAATTTTTGTAACAAAATTAACGTGAAATTTGGTAGGCTTAAAATTTGTTTACAGGAGCACAATGATAAAGCGACACACGCCGGTTTCCTATATTGTGAAGATTCGAGCGATAAAGCGCATGCCACTTTCTCGCTTTTTTTTACACGGATGCATACATATCATGTAACATGTATATGTATACATCTGTATTGTAATTTTACATGCTATTGTCAACCGCCAAATTTATAGCAATTCGGAAACGCGGCTGAAATTATCATCATACCGATTAATATTGATTAATTATCGACTAGACCCGATAATATCGATTGATTAGAACAAAATTAGGCATGTGTGTGTTTTTCTTCATCCCACAGCTCGATAATCACGAAATAAAACCCGGCAAGAATCTGAAAGTAAACATTAGCGTTCCTAATCTACGACTTTTCGTGGGGAACATACCAAAGTCAAAAGGCAAAGAGGAGATCTTGGAGGAATTTGGTAAATTAACAGGTAAAGTGAATTCGAGGCGTGTGTACCTACACCTACCTACCTACACCTACCTATCTACCTGTTATATATATATATATACATATCTACATATATGCTCAATATATGTACATATATATATATATATACATGTATTTTTTTTTCATAACTTAAGAGTGGTAGCTTTTAAGTAGTAGTGGTCGTAGAAAGCGGTATGGAACTGTGGAGCATCCAAAAAAAGAAAAACGAATCACTTACAGTGTTTTATGATCTGCGATTACCCGCTGGCACCTTCTTTTCTGGTCAAAGTCTCCTTGCCTCTCGGTTTATTAGTGAACAGTAACACCTCTCTGGTCCAAGTCTTCTTCTCCTCGCCGTACTTGTTGGCTGAGCTATCACACGAGTCGTATCTCTCCACATTCAGCCTCGTTCTATTCTTCTACATGCATTGGAATATAGTAGATGCAGACTCAGTGTTGCCAACTATCTGTCCTATCGGATTATATAGTCGTGTCACCATAACTTACTATAATTACAGTTCGCCGCCGATGTTGCCAACTCCGGAGCATTGGCTCATAGTGTCCCATAGTTTACAGTCTCGGACGATACACGTACAGAGACATAGACGAAAGGAACAGTTGGCAGTTGTATAGTGAATAAGAGTTGCCCACTTCACTATTCTCATAATAGTTACCTCAGGACGTAGATTAGTAAGGCTAGCGATTATTGCTGTAACTTTAAAATCATCTTAAATTAACTTAAACAATATTTCACACGCAACTATGTTTGTACGGCCCTTTTAGCTGCGGTTTTCTTACTTTATCTTCTTATAGTTTACTATACCATATAGTACAGTTGGCAACTCTGTTCCGATGCGCGATCGTCCCCCATGTCCTATCGTTCCTAGATTTTCTGCATTGATTTCACTCATCGGTACGTTCTGTCAACGCTTTTCTATTTTCTGTCCCTTTCATCTGTCTCACTTCCTCTTCTCAATTTTCCCCGTCCATCTTGCTCTTGGGAAAGGTGGAAGGAATACAAAAGACGTTTTGTCGATTACACGCCGGACTTTAACTATAAGATACATTTCTCTTCAATTTCCCGGATTTCGTTTTTATTATCTTCTTGTTGTTGGTTTTTGCTTAAATTGTAGAAAACCCCAAGACTTTCTATGGTTGCAGCTATTGTTTGAAAACAACTAAAAAAATGTTTAGGTAGAACGAGAAAGTACTGGAATAAGTTTATTGTTTTGTGTGGACGTAATGCGAGTTCTTCCGTTTTAGTACTTTAATAAATCTAATAGCAAAGAATTCTCTTCCTTCTTCTTTGTGACCTTGATTCATTGAAACGGATTGGAATATAAACGCAGTTTGTCACGGTGTTTTGTATTTCTGAGTCTTGTGGGATTACTTTTCACTTCTCTTTTTAGTAAATCTTCCAGCTTTTCGCCGAAGAACGTCCTCTTCCTGCTGTCTATTTCTCAGACTTTCGCTCCATTTTCTCTCTTCTTGTTCTCTGTCTCCCTCTCTCTCTTTCATCTTTCTTCTTTCATTTCTCTCTCTCCCTCTCTCTCTTTCTGGCGCGAACGAGTGGGCGAAGATAGGAACCATGGGAATGGAAAGAGAAAATGTGGAAGTAAATAACCATTACGATAAGAGTGAGGGCCGGTTGAGAGTTTCCTAAAGAGAAGTAAGAACGCGATTAACAAGTTGAAAGAATGATGGGGGTACTGGGAGATCTGCGTGGACCGCTGGGGCGTTTGGCTCGCTAACAAACGGACAGGCACTCCCACCCACCTTCGTACAACGTCTCGATCCCCCAAGTAAAGCTTACCCTTCATCCTCGTCATCGAGAAAAGAGAAAAAAAAAACACGAGTCCTCGACTCTTCTCACATGAGTCCCACTTCTCCCGTCTCCTCTCCGCTTTTTAAAACTAGTCCCATGTTCAGACAGCCAATAAGCAGGTGAAATCATAAGAGGCAAGCTTAATTGGCACTCTCCTTCCACATTATTCTTACAGCTGAATGATTATGAGATTCGGAAAGGGAAAAAGATTGGTGTTACCGTATCTTATAACAATCACCGCTTGTTTGTGGGAAATATTCCAAAGAATCGAGACCGAGATGACTTGTTCGAAGAGTTTACAAAGCACGCACGTAAGTTGACAATTGCCCTTAAAAATCAGCAGCAGGCAGTAACCGAAGCGAACTTGTTTTTCTTTTCCTTTTTGTGCGAAGTCAGAGGAACGGGAATTCCCGCAATTTATTGTTATAGGTTAAAAGAACGTCGCCAAAAAGGGGTTCTTATGCAAAATTTCCGTTGAAAATTCACTCTCAACGAATACAATAGCTGAGTAATCATGTTGCCAGATTTGGATCATGACATTTTTTTAACCATCTCTTTATTTCTTTTTCTACAACGGGATCATTCGCAGAACTCATGCTTTGCTCCATCTCTTCCCACGTATATTCTTATTTACGGTTTAAGAATGAAGAATCTTGGAAATATGGCGCAGATCAAAAGTCGAGAAAGGCTCTGATAAGTAATTGAAGAGCGGTCATAAAGGTTTCATACGTTTAGAAAGAAGAAAATTATTCGTATAATCCGACAGTTCCAAATCTGGTAGCATTGCCCAATCAGTTATGCAGTGAACTATTGAAGTTTCCTTCTCAATGGGATAATCTAAACTATAAATGAACACGCGGTTAGCGATTTACCGAGGACAACGGCTAGATCTTTCTTACTTTCCTTTCATTTTCTGTATCGATCGATATTGCGAAACATCGAAAAAGTTCGACACATTTTCCGGAATTTTGTTAAAAATTTGAAAATTCAACTAAAATCAATCACCTTTTCATCGGTATTAAATAGTTTGAAATCGCTTACTGCCAATTTAATTGGTTGAGATTTATCCTTGGGTGTCGGTAAAACAGTCTCACATTCACTGCAAATTTAGAAAAATGAATAACACAAAAATAAGATAAAGGAGGTTCTTTCTCATGTTTCCTCGCTTCTCTGAACTCGTCTTTAAAAGATAGTTTTCATTTCCGTTAATTATCCAAAAAAAAAAAATGTCCTAAAAAATTCTTTAATCTAGATTTCTTGAAATGTAAGTGGAATATGAAAACTTTTTCCACATATGGGCTGGATAAGAAGCATCCTCGTGAGTTCCGTCTTTCTGCGTTATTTTTCTCTCCCTCTCTACACAAAATAACTTCCTCAGAGACGCCGTTGCGAAGCTTCGCTCCTAGGTTTTCTCTTTGTACATGCAGATAAACCCACGAGTATTTTCTAAGTAACACGAGGGGACGAGATGTTTGTCCGTATAATTGAATTATTTATATAAAAGAAAGTTGTTAAAAGTCCTTTCGGGAATTCGGTCCGCAACGTGCCATAAAATTTAATTTCCGACGAATTATCGGTATAAATACTTACAAGAAAAACAAATAGGAGTTATTACTAGCAATTATTTGGAATGTTTGAAAGAAATGGTTGTATTTCCTATTTTTTCCAAATTTTTAACAAAGGAAAGTAGATAATTAAAGGAACAAGAATCGTTCACTCGCTCCCAAAGTTGTTTTAGATTTTTTCTTTTGTTTCTCAACGCCGGACGTATGTATGTTCTTTCGTACGTGTGAGGTCAATTTCCCTTGAATGACCGATTGACTGTCTGTACACGATTCACCATTCAGTTCAACTTGTATATCTTTATAGAAAACTTTGCATGTAATCTTACATTCTGGACGCAGAGAGGAGATCGATCACTGACAAAAGAGACACAGATATATACGTAGGTAGAGAAAGACGTTTTGTATCGAAAGGTCATGAGACACTGGCACAGTCATTCATTCATACAATTAACAAAGGCATCTCAACAATTGCAATATATAGTAATAAATATTTATTCATTATTTATGCCAAACATAGAATAACTGTTAATTCAGTGCTTTATTAAGCATTTTGAAAGAAAAGAAGTAAGCAGATCATTGTCACAATAAATTTCAAGGATTATTATAACAATAAATTGGTTGTTTGGTTAATCAAGTTTTTTCTCTTAATTGCATATAGAAAATGCAAAGTAAATTGTCTGCATGATTCTCAAATCATAGACAACTGTAGACATGAAATTAAATAAGTAAAAGTTCCTGCCTTGTAAAAATAAAATTAAAAATACGTTTACATCTCTCATTACTGAATGTTTTGTACGTTGAATTATTTAGTGAAACTCGTAAATCGTCCATAATATCTTTACTGTCACTAAATAATCATTGAAAAAAAGCGAAAGATTTAAATAACACGTTCGCTGTTTATGTAAGAAAAAGTTGATGAATTACGATGAACGAATTGTTAGATGCCTCGTTGTCCATTGAAAAACGAGTGCCTAGGGCGTAGCGTGACTTTTAAACTGAGAGGAAGGAGAAATGAGCCATTTTAATGGTGAAAATATCGAATATCGCTTCCGAAGAGACAGTTTTACGCTCGACGTGTATTTCAGGAGGAAAGTTATGACACGTAACTTTTTCATTTGATGTGCATGGAAAGTCAGATTACATAGCATGGCAAATCCAATAACGGTGACCATTATACGCTCTGCGAGTAATGGTTGGGCTTTTCTGCAGAAAATTTACAGGAAAGACACTGAGTTTTGTTGCTATTATACACAAAAACTACAAAATGTAGGATATTTTTCCACAGCAGTGTAAGGTCCTCGCTGATAAAGAGAATAATTTTCTCGAAATAATCTAGTAATCATTTTAACAGTAACACACTCCCCTGACGCGATTAATTTTGCTGTTCCAGAAAGTTATTTATTATTGCTTATTGCTTATTCTTCAAATCATCAAGCAATATTTTTTTAACTGCTTATTCTTCAATATATTTACGACTAATGTTAGATGTAAATTTCTAACACGTTTTCAATATCAACAGTATTTACTGCTTCCTATCTGCACAGAAAAGTATGGTGATATCTCAAACTAAATCAAGTGAAAGAAACTTAACAGATTTAATTAAGGGAATTAGTGTAATTAATTATAAAAAAATAAAGGGAGTTAACGTAATTAAATAATTGACAATGAATCGATCGGTTCTGTCGTTTCGATCATTATTTCAATGCACGTTGTGTTTTTGATCAAGTCTAAATTGTAAAAAATAATTTTCTGGAATTACACATTGTTTTCTTTTACAAATTTATCAATGGTTTTCTTTGCGACGGACGTTAGCGACAGTATAAACGATTAGTGATTGCATTGAATAATTAAAGAACATTTTTTATTCTACTTTTTCATACTCTGTCAACAGAAAATGGATGGCAGAACGACGGATTGGAAAAACGCGATATGTTGTATATCCATAACGATTCTATCCACGATCCAGCGTAATTTTTCTCTTACGTTCTATTCAATTCTCCTGGTTCTCTTCCCGTATCGTCCCCCCTCACCCCTCCCCCCGCCCCGTAAAATCATGTGTTTGACCGTAGCTGCTTGGGAATTTTTTGCAAGGTCTGGTTGACTGTATTTTGACTGTTATTGGATGACGGAGATATAGATGCACTCAGTATACACGATACGATTGCTATGCCGTGCTTTTAACCATTTGTCCAAAAAGACCGTCACTTTCCGACTTTCATACTCTCGAACAGTACGGCTGTGAACAAAGTTATGGGTAATCTTTCTTCCTGCTTGGTTTTGCGCAGGCTGTTGGGCAATTTCGGAGTCTCATCAATAAAGCAACAGTTTCAACTTTAAATATAGTTTGGTTCATCTTGCTTTTCAAATCAACCAATACCTTATGTAATACAGTAATTATACATTTATATTTTCATCTATACTTGCTAGGAGGTACATCAAGGCTGGTAGAAAGTTTAATCGAATATCCTACGTTGAGTTTTTCGCTTTGCAGTTTTAATTTAGCTGGAAACTATTACGACGAAGCAGTGCTCAATTTTCTTTTTGATTATTTTCATTGTTTATTTTTCTGTTTTCTACGTGGACTTACGTTTATGCGGGTTGCATTATTGATGTTCTACAAGAAATTCCTAACAATATACATACAGCTCTTGTGCATTAGGATTTAATCAAGTAGCCATAAACTACGACGTGTCGAGCGCAAATTTTCGTGGTTACTCCTAAAGGAAGATTTCCTCTGAATAATGTCTTTCTTATAAAATGTCATATTTTATACTTTCCTACTGTTACTACTTTGCTAATAATTTCATTAATTTACTCCATTTCTTTTTCACATTTTTCATGTTAACTTCACAGCAATAACGACGAAGAGGTTCTAATTAAAGTTTTATTGTCATAACGTGTGTTTTTTAAATACGAGAAGTTATGTAATTTAGTTGTAAGAAAGATGAAATTGTACGCAGTAATAGATTTACGATTACTATTTTTTAGCAGCCGTATCTTCATTGAATATTATTTTTTTTCTTTTTTAATGAAACATTGTCGTAATTCGTGTGTTTAATAATAACACAAAAAGAGATTATAAATGCACTACTATTTTTTATTATACCGGTATCGCGTGTTTTCTTTCTTTCTTCCATTTTTCTTGTTATTTTTTGTATAAAATCCCAAAACTGTTATGGCTGCTTGTTATTGGTTTTCTGTATCTTGGCACAGTTTCCGTTTTATTTTCTCTACTCGATATCATCTTTTATTTCTCAAGTTATGCGAGATCCAGAACGGAGGACAAAAGTCTTATTTATTTTTCCTGTACGTTTTTGTTTTCACGGTGTAGCCGGCCTGACCGAGGTGATTATCTACAGCTCGCCGGATGATAAAAAGAAGAATAGAGGTTTCTGCTTTTTGGAATACGAATCTCACAAAGCAGCTTCTTTAGCGAAGCGAAGGCTGGGCACGGGTCGTATCAAGGTATGGGGCTGTGATATCATCGTCGACTGGGCTGACCCCCAAGAAGAGCCTGACGAACAAACCATGTCGAAAGTGAGTCTCTACTCCGTCCTTGTTTTCTCTGCAAAATATACGTAAGCTTGATTTTATCATCTTACTATCCGTGATTAATGTCAAGAATGGGTTAGAGTGGGTTAGAGTGGTAATATTTAAGTACTTCTTTTATATACAGCAGTAATTACAACTTTAGAAGAACATTGATAATATTCTGTAAAATTTCCTTTTTAAATACATTTGAAATATACAAAACATATGTAGGACATAATATATGAGTCTCGTGTACAGTTTATAATAGGTAGCGGTTTAGGTAGACTTTCAGAGTTAACCTAGTAAAGAAGTAAAAAAGGAAAAAGTACAGAGTAATCCTAATAAGATATAAGTTTGGAGTGATAATTACATATTTGTTAATACTTATATTTTATTGGTTTAATTTTCTTTTACCTTCTTTTACCAAATCCAGGTGATACGGTATGCATTTTTTCAAAACAATTTTGCTTCTGTCGGCTTATGTCAGAAATAAAAATGTGCTGGATCGTACTGATAAACAAGTTAATTCACATCAGTCAAATTTTTAACGTAGAGTATTTGTCAATAATTTAAAAGTTAAAACGAAATGGAATTTACGGATGTTTTTGTGGTTTCGCAAATAATGTAATATTTTGTTTAAAAGTTATATTAGACAAATATTTTCAGTGACTGTTATGATAGTTTCCTTTATAAAAATTGCGTAAAATTGTTATAACAGTATTCCAAGATTTTTATTTAATCATGGTTACATAAATTGTTTAATAATAATTGCAAAGAGTATTAAATTTTGCAAAATTTAGAAATACTATCACGTTTTCCTGAAGTAGTTGATTCTGGACATTGAAAAACACTATGAAATAGTTGAGAACCAAAATAACGAAGAAGTCAATTTCGATGTTTCTTTGAATTTCAGTTTCAACATGATTGAATTGAATGATAATACAGTTGAAAAATAAATAAATTTTCAGTCTAATAACGCGAGATTTTACACAGATATTTTTACCGTGTGTCATTTGAATTTGTAGGTGCGAGTATTGTACGTAAGCAATTTAACGCAAGACTGTACGGAAGAAAAGCTGAAGGAGTGTTTCGAGCAATACGGCAAAATCGAGCGAGTGAAAAAAATTAAAGATTATGCCTTTGTTCACTTCGAGGACAGAGAAAATGCTGTAAAGGTAACGAAAAATAATTGTAATGAAATTTCACCATATCCAGAAAAAGAGATAGCATAATTCATCGTGATGCAAAAACCATCTGTACAATTATACATTATTAAAGTAAATACACAATGTCACTTTTAACACGATTACAACGTTTACACGTTACTTAATGAAATATTCAATGTATGCTAAAATAAAATCTATTTTGTGAATTAGGTTCAAGGAAATTAGTACTATTAAATTAAATGACACTGAATACACATTTATTTGTTTAACAGTTATTAATTTAAACAAATTTGTTGGATCAATTTTTCCATTGAATTTCTAATTAGGCTTCTGTTAAATTACGAGTATTTAACCTTATGGACGTATAATTATTCATAACGCTTACAGGCAATGCAAGAGTTAAATGGAAAAGAACTCGGCGGCTCCCACATTGGTGTGTCACTCGCGAAACCACCGTCCGACAAGAAAAAGAAGGAAGAAATGTTGCGCGCAAGGGAAAGAAGAATGATGCAGATGTTGCAGAGTCGAGGCGGGTAAGTATTCGATTTATCTTCTTATTCTGTTTGAAATTAACAGCGTTTGCTATGAAATTGTCGGTTTGTAACGAGAATAGAGCATTGGCTATTATGTTAAGAAACTTTACTCCAAGTGGATAACACAGCCTTAAATTCTTCAACAAAAATAAGATCTTCTTATTCTAACATTAAGAAATATCGCATTTAAGTTTGGATACATTTGTTGAACACATTTTATACAATGGACAATGTTTTCATCGTCTTTTCGCGAAAACGAGTGGTAGTATGATGTTACCAGTAATAGTTATTATATACACATTTTACCTTCGTTCATTATTAATCTACCCCTTCATTACACCCCTTCAAGTACTATTTCGCTGTGGGTAAAAAATTATAAATTAAAAATTACTTTCCCTGTTTTCCACCGCACAGAAGACGAAGATTTTCCGTTTCATTTTTTTTATTTGTAACATTTATCTAAAATTAGCAGCGGGTTATTGATAAAACAAGTGAGAGTATTGTATTTCTGAATCTTTCCGTTCCTTTTTAAGATTCTAGTACTGCTGATGTAGTATATCGGTTTATTTGAATACTATTTCAGAGGTTCTCCGTCACATCCGAGTATGATGGGTGGGCCGTTACCAGTTCGTGGGCCTGGGCAAGGTCCCCGGGGTACTGGCGCAGGTATGCGAGGATCCATGGGCCGCGGCGATTATGGTAAGTACCGATTCTTCCTCCTCTGCCCTTTTGTCACGAATGTTAATGTTAACGCAACGATAAAACCGTGGATAATACGATTTCGAGTAACCCACTGTGTAAAGGAGCAAAACGGAGTTGGATGAACCAGAACAACCTGCCATTTTTTCTTCAGCACCGATTAAACTTACAATTCTACAATACGCTCATTTTTGCCCTACAAAGTTTTTCACATATGCAATGTGCGTGAAATACTGCAAAAATTTCGCACTATAGTTTTGAATAATAACTCGCAGTTATTGTTGTAGGCAAGAGTTTTATTCAAATATTCGTTTACTCGAATTATTTGTGAATGGTTGCAATGAATTGAATTGAGTCGCAATTAAATGATTAATATATATGCAATCGTTGGTACCTGAGACCTTGCGGTAAGAAGTAATAAATGATTAGCAGGCTTAGAACCCATCGTTTTGCCAACTCCGCAGCACCTTTCGGTTTGTCGTTAATCCTGGCCGTCGATGTATACCTTAATATTCGACGTAACGAATGTTAATACGTTTTGACCCCATTTGCGTTAACTGAACACTCACATTTTTTATTTGCCAAGAATTTTGAAGAATTTATTTATTTCCGTTTACCTCCTGCTGTGAATGAAAATTTATACGAAGCAGCTGCACATATTGTTAGATTAACTTGGATTAACTTTACACGAGAAAACATCTTCAACGTAACGTCAGTAAAAACTGATTAATATCAAAGTGCTGTTATAAGTTGAGCAGATAATGATTTTTTTTTTAAACATAAAACTCATGTTGCCTCTTTGTGTTTGTTGTGCTATGTTTAACATGTTTGCAGATTTTTCCATCTGTTTAGTGTCATTCGGGTGATGTTAACAAATATGTGTCGATTTTAAGATCATTTATTGCGTGGCGTTCATTTCACTTATTGCCAGAAGGAAATTACTCCACAAGAATTTCTCCACTTCATTAAATGTTGTTATACATTTCTGAATAATAATTAATTTTTTCAACAAATAGATTTGTCAACCTTTTGGATGTTAACTTACGCGTGAATGTAAAGTAATAATAATGTTTACGGTTATTAGTACATATTATTAAAATAATTAAAATTATTAATATGTGCAAGAACGTGGTTAATGTAAAATATACAAGTAATACATACATCCATCCATGAGGATAACAAAACACAAAAAAGAGATATTACAATGATGTTTTCCCATGTAAAGTTAAATCAAGTTAGTTCTTATATAAGAGAAAATGAGATAAAGTGCCATACAACGGATTACGTAATTGGCATCACACAAATACATCGGTGTCGCTTATTTTTTTTAAATTGCGGAATAAACTAATTTTCTATGAACACGTCGCGATAAGAGTGAGCAACACAACATTATTTTTAGTTGCAAGATTTGCATTCGGCATAACTTCTGTAAATACATTAATTTTTCTACATTTTCAGACGTCAAAAAAGACTATAAGACAATAATAAATCGTTTATACGAATTGTTTTATGGTAAAGTTGTGTAAAACTTACTACGAAATCTCGCATGCTTTTCGGGTATATTTCCACTATCTCACTACATACCTTGGCTTACGCGCATGTTAGCCTTATTTTCAATATGGAAATATTGAGTTTTTGTTGAATGCTCTTCGAATGATAGATATTAACGAGTTATTTATCAATTATTCCTGTCTATCAAATATTCCTCTCTCTCAGCCTGATCACCCTATTGACTCGATTATTACTCTCTCAAACATTGTTTAATCAGTTTTCGATTGGTCGAACCTTCAAAGTGATTTTCCAGAATGGATTGGGTATGGATTAGAAGTTAAAAATAACTTTTAAGCCGCGAATTTAGTTCAGTGTTCACTGGTGTTTTTATCATTGACAATAAGGTTGTAGTGAGAAAGTGCTCACCAGATTCGTATATTCGCGTAGAATGATATTGCTTTTACGTATCATCGAAAAACTTGAAAGTTATAAAAGGATCGCGTTTCTTATCCGGGCTTTTGGAAAATATTATGTTCATTGTGAAGGCCAAAGTCGCTTATTGAGTTTTAAGATTAAGAAGTCATTCTTGATCTTCTTTTTACCCAAACAAAAGACTATTCATAAGTCGTCATTAATTTTCTATTAAAGTTTTTACAATGGAACACATAATAGAAAAATTCGGTACTCAGTACGTTTTTCATCTTTCATGGTTTCATTTGAAAGTTTTTTTTGCATCGAATCGTTTCATTCTCATGAATTTGAAAAAAAGATTGTAATTATGTCCCTAATAATGTGGACCGTTCCTTTGTTTGGGTACTGTTACTAACGACGAAATTATGGGAACGGTTTTCCATTCGTTGGCCATTAACTTAAAGATTACATCCCTTCAATACTTGCAATTTTATCCAGTCTCATTCGGTTGATAATGCAATAATTAAGTACATGTGTACAGAAGGAAAGAAACACATGGACACGTAAATATTTCTGCTTGGCGTTGCAATATAAAATGAAAACGACACTTTCATTGCCTTACCATTTCCCGTGACCCCCCGATTTCTTTGTTTCATCAGAATTGTCATTGCATGCGTATTTGTTTGTTCTTGTATTTATACATTGACATATACATGGTGCCCTATAGCGTGGTTGAACACCTTATGGCAGCATTGCCAGGGATATTGAAACTAGTGGATCGAATTTTCATCGTATTTCGTTTGATGTTCATGTGAGCGTGTATATTTTGATTAACCCTTGTATGCATCATCAATTAAAACGTCTGTTTACAGCCCTCAAGGATATAGGTAAGCCGCGCGGTATTGATTGATGAATGCATCGTCGTAGATTTATTATTCGTAGATTTCTTGTGTATCTTTTCCCGGATTTTTTTACGTTGATTTCAATCCAACATGTATGACCCGTTCATCGAAAAAAATACATAGACGATGATCTTGTTTCTCAAAAATTCAGGTATCTTTTCGGTGCTCCTTGGATCAATATATTTTGCGTTAGTAAATTTCCAAAAATGTGTTTTCGATGAACGGGGTGGGTAAAAAACAGCTATCATGCATTGTCGTGCAGGAAACGTGTGATGGTGGTAGGGTGATCATTGCGTCAACTTTACATCCGTGCAATTATTCTTAAGTTTTTTCACGATCGGATCGAAATCATCCTGCGTAGAGTTTATTTAAGATCGGTTGACGTCGAGGAACTTTAGTACGTGAATATTTATTAGTTATATGACACGCAGTGTCTCTACTAATGGTCCTCGTCATTGACTCGTCTTAAACAAACTCTATTTCTCATTTACCGCGTCTACCACCGGACCTCATCTTTTTTATATGCAATATACGTATATACATGTACATACACACACACATAGAAAGAGCGAGAGGGAGAGAGACGGAGAGAGAAAGAGAGGGAGAGATAGTGAGAGAGAGAAAGAGAGAGAGTGCGCGCGCAGAGAAACGCAAGCTTGTGTGTGTATATGCACTATATATCTATCTTTATTGGCATCTCAAGACTTATCTTTTCCCGGCATGCCTTTATTTATTTCAACGTTTAAGTAACGAGGTGTACCACTCGAATAAGTTGCCTTTTTTTTCTTCTTGTCAATTGGACATGAAATATCGTGGCTAAACTTGGGTCTATTTGTAATGTGTGTTTTTATAGATTATGATTACGACTATTACGGTTATGGGGATTATCGAGGTGGCTACAGTGATCCATATTACGATGACTATTATCGATACGAAGATTACTATTTCGATTACGCGCCGCCTCCGCCACCTGCCAGAGGGAGAGGCAGGCAGCCTCAACCGGTGGGTCGCCTTTTTTAATCGTTTTAAAGTCTCCATGTCTTCTTTTTTTGTTTCATACGTTCATTTTTTTCATATATATGTACACACACACACATATATATATATTTATATATGTAGAAAGAGAGAGAGAGAGAGAGAGAGCGAGATAGATAGAGAGAGATATAAAACGGCGGTAGTTTGATTGTGGCACAGTGTTCGCGCATTCCTAACGTTGTGTATCCATTCTCTTGGCTTTTTTTTCCCCATGAAATGAAGCAAACTCCCTTTACCCCCAGCCCAAAGAGTATTCAGTCTGTGTCTGTCGCTAACTAACATGAGCTAACGGCTAACACCTGCTAGCTTTCGTGTAATCGTCATTAACGAAGGGATAAGCGACTTTTGCAAGTTTGTCAAATCAAGTGCGTGAGTCAGCGATGGGCAGGAGTCAATCTTTTAAAATTCAATTTTCCAAAGGACAAAGGTACACATTCAATTTTCAGTCAATTTACGCAATTTTTCGTTTGTTCTTCAAACGAAATTTCTCGAGGATTACACTGATTGAGGCTTATTGCAATGGACAAAATAGTGCCTCGCTAATTAATTGATTATTACAATTTATTGCTCGGTGAACAACAATTTGCACAAAATTGTTGTAAAGATTTTTATTAATGCTACATTATCAAAAATGTATGTTTGCTTCAGACGCAATTAAAGCAAATGTTAACAGAGTAACAGTATTGAAAAGTGGTCATTAAAAATTTAAATTTACAAGACAATAAGTTCGTAACATCAACCTGTCCATCACTGATTTAAGAAAATACAATATGTTCACAATGCGGGGAGGCAAGAAAGGAGCTTTTTTAATAATTTGTTTAGTATAAATGATGTGATATAACAAGTAACATCTTGCATCAAAATTAAATGAGTTTTTATGTGTAAATTTCTAAAAAAAATTGTCCCTTTGCCTCTTAGTGTTGACTGTGAATTTATGATATTGTATTTTTCTGTAAAAAACTATCGATTAAAAAGCACTCGAGGAAGAAGTGAATGAATAGGAATCTTAGAATAAACCAATTTCAGTGATATCATTCCGGTTGATTTCCAGCGTGTCGAATTTCTGTTTTCTCTTCTCCGTCGAAACGAACAAATTGGCCGTTTTTTCTATTTGAATTAAGTTCATATTCGGCGTGGGATCATTATTGTGCCATACATTTTGTAGTAACCATTTGCGGAAATAGTAAAAGGAAAAAAATGTCGGTAACTTAATAAATTCGACGAACGTACGATAGAAGAGCAAAGATGAATTTTCAGTACTTTTTAATCGATTTCGCTCCGACTTTCGAGCCGGAAGTTTTTTACAGGCTCCTCGTACTTGGTCCTAACACTTCACACGAGAACATATGCACCCATACACACATCTGTACCAATTAATTCCGGAACGTGAACGCTAACAAAAATATATTCCCCTTGGTACGAACACATTGCCACTTTCAAATTGCTTGCAAATCATATCTGAGCCATGGTAGACCCATTCCAAAATTTAACAGCAAAAGTACAGCCGGGAAAAGCATTCAGAGGACGATCTAAAAAATGTGAGATGTATGCACATAGGCGGGGATGGGCACAGCCAAAGTAAAGGAGTGTTTTATTAAAAAAAAAAAAGGACGATAAAGATAGAAGAATGAGGATTTTCATGTAACTCTGTTTACGCGAGTTCTTGCCCGTTCCTGCAAATGTGTAGCCATAAAGCATAAAGGTTCATTTACATTATACGACACGACAATGTATTTTATTGACGAATATTTTGCCGAGCTTTGCTTTCGTGTCGTATGGTATAAACGAGCCCTAAAACGACGAAGCAAAGAGAGCGTGCGAGAGGGGGGAGGGGGGAGAGAGAGAATTAGAGAGAGAGAGAAAGAGAGAGAGAGAGAGTGAGAGAGAGAAGAGGGGCTGAGGACAGTACACCTTTCCCTTCGAAGGATTTCCGGTATTGCAGGTTTTCCGTTCGTCAATATCGACAGTTTTGTTGACGGGCCAGAATTCCAGGTGAAGTTATAGGATCTTGCTCTTTTTAGAGCTTTTTAGAGCGACGTTGCTTGCGTCTGGTGGCTCGGATATGATGTGGCTTTTTTTTCTATGTCAAGTTGCAGGGTTATCCAAAAAAATACTGTGCGGAGAGCTGCTGGTCGTTGATGGCTCCGTCCCCTTCAATTATTACACGTCGATTGCGATCAACTTTTTCACATAATGCATCAAACATTCACGGCCGTTTTTCCAGTCTTGCTCGTCGCTGTGTTTCTTCCGTCTGTTTCGTTTTAATAAACATCGCTTTACTTTCGTCCAATGTTGTCGTCGACGTTGTGTCTCTTAGTAGCAATTTTTATTGTTCCGTTTCGTTTGTTTTCGGACAACCGTCTGGTACGTTGTCGTCCCTGTCTCTTCTTAGGCGAATCAAAATCTTCACATGAAAATCGTCCATAACCCGTTGTTTATTTGATATTTTTCAATCTCGGACACCCCTTGGGCTTCTGTGCATTTTATCTGTCTTTTAATGTACTATTATGTATCTCTATGGACATTTTGTTCGGTTACAATTTTTACATCAAGGTTTTTTCCCGAGAGAAGTTACTTTTCAAGTCCTTAGGTCTTGTACCAAAGGCAGATTTTCGTTTTTCTCCATCTTCTTAACTTCATTACAGATAAATATTTCCGTTACATTTGAGTAAAAAACTTATAATTCTTATTGACATATTCTCTGTTTTTTACTGGGTATTTATTGTTGGATATTTTATTTTTAATCAATTTCCATGTACCTGGAAATTCGATGAAGTTTTTGAAAGCGCCTTAAGAAGTTCCACAGTCCTGGCAGTTAGGTGTATTCGTTATAATCGTCGTAATAGACATTTTATTTGGCTGGGTTCGATGTAATAGGCGTTTCATTTCGTAGATTTATTATTTTTTTACATGAATTTACAGCTTAGACGCTTTCGTGCGTAGGATTTCCAGTTTATTCCAAGTTTTCTACCGAATTCCTTCGATGTTCACGAAAAGAAGTTGATCGATAATTGGCATGCGTGTGTCTATTTACGTAATATTTAACAAAGTTTATTGCAGGAACTCGCGACGGAACGAATCTTAGTTTCGCCCTAGCAGCCGAAACTGATGATTCTTCCGTTGTAAATATGAACACTGATTCAATGTGCCAATTTGCTAGCAGGAGGAAAAGTTCTTCGCATATCGTGAAGGATGCGTTTTCCCATTAAAATCTCACATATGCGGTCGTTCATCCTTGTCGCGAAATTTACGCATCGGTTGAAATTTACTTCGATACGTCGAGAGAAATGTCAAAATGTGGCAAAAATAAATAAATTTCTAATAAATGCTACATAACAGCCATACTGTTCTGAAAAAATGGTAAAATATATTGTGAAATTATGTAAATATGGTGCTTTGGAAAGTTGGTTTTTGAAAAACGATTGTAAAGTACAGTTTAGATAAATACTTCATGTAGAAAACAATTGTAATGTGAAAATTTGAAACATTGGTCTAATCATTACGTTTGATCCTTCAATTATTACAAAAGAACTCACTCTAAAAATTTACTAAACACATGTATAAACTTGGGGTGTTATTACTAACAGCTTGATTCTTCATTCAAGTATTCGTACAATTATGTTCTAGTTAAAGTACTCTTTGTTTGGCTATCGTAGCTGAGACAATGATTTATTTATTATGGCCACGTTTTATTTTGTTCATCGAAACGACGAAGTAAATGGTTTGCCCGGTGCAGCATACGGCGGCGCTCTACTAACTCGACGAAGTGTGATGATAAGTGCGATGATCAACGACTGATAAAAGGCAGTAAGACAGAATAATAAAAGAGATAGTATCACAGTGTCTCACAACCCTCGCTTTGCTTTTCGCAAATTGTACATACTTTGCTGCTTAACGCTTATAATCACGTTTTACAATGCTGCGCTGCTTTACAATACAGTTTTTTTTGTTTCATTGATTTTTCGCTTCGCTGCCAGTGCATCTAGGTTGTGCCGCTTAAAAGTCCCTCCACGCTGGGCATACTCATTTTCCTGGGACGGTGAAGATATCGAATTGCAAACACCATTTTTCTCATGTTTTCTTCAGTCACGTGTGAACCAGAAAACTGGTTCAACGATTACGGAAATTGTATTATAATGCTGTTTAGAGTTTTTTTCAAAGCTTTACAACAGCTAAATATCTATTACCATTCACAATGTTTATGTTTTTTAGGTGTGTAATCACAAGAAATATGGGTGATTATCATCCGAAAACTACGTTTATTTGTTATTTTAATATACTTTTATTCTGTTCAACTTTTTTTATTAGGATTATTGCTGTATAGCGGCTATTAATTGATCATACGATATTTTTAAAAGATATTTTGTTAAAAACAATTTGTTTATAATAACGGTTTGCTTCTGCGAGTCTTTATTTTCTCTGGCCCAGTAAAATCATTTCTTTCAGCGTGTCAATCGAGTACAGTTCGCTTATCCATTTACTACATTGGATAACTCTGCTAACTCTGCTGCTGTACGTAAGAATTTGAAATCGTAAGATTTGGAATCATAGGCTGAGAGGTCTCTTTCTTTCGCATTCTCTTTTTCTTCTTCTCTTAATAATATTGTAAATAGACGCGCGTACACGCGCATACGTCATATCTGTGTGTACGTTCACGAAAAATGCAACGTAACAAAGGTATTATAAGCAGGTAGACGACGAGAAATTGGTCATCGTGTCGGCCAATCCCTCGTCATTCTCTTTATCATTATATTGCATTACGTTCGCGATTTAGCGTTCAAGCAGAATACAGGATATACAATTAAGTAACGAAGAGTGTGAGTTAGGATCATGTCCTCGGAAAGAAAGAGAGGGAGAGACAGACAGAGAGAGAGAGAGAGAGAGAGGGAGAGAGTGAGTGAAAGCGAGAGGAAAGTTGGGGGAGTGAGAGAAAGGGAAAAACGAGATAAAAAACGAAGGCCAACAGAAGAGGAAAAATATGATTATCATCGGAACTTTCTTTGAAAGTCCTTCATAATTTACTCTTACTCTCGCTCCCCCCTCTAAGGATTTTTTTCGTAAAGTTCTGCGAAGGACTCGAAAAGGAAAAGAAAATATTTCCTCGGATTTGCCAGAAAACGTGACGAAAAGTCGCGGAGGTGAGCTTTCGTGACGTTTTCTACATGTCCAATTTGAAGGGAGATTAATAAAAGAATGGAAATCCGACGATGATGAATCGCGGAGGGAGGAGGAAGGAGGAAGGAGGAAGGAACGTAGGATGAAACGGAGGTGTAACTATTGGGTGTGTGTGTTGTGTTGGTCAGGCTGGCCGTGGCCGTGGGGTAGTAGTGGCGCGTGGCAGAATCGGTGGTCCGCAAGTCCGTGGGCCAGTCAGGGGGGGACGCAACCCCGCAGCTTCAGGGGCCCGTGGGGCCCAGCGGCTACCCGCTCGTGGGGTGGTCCGCGCCAAGGGAAGTTTACCAGGTGAGGATGGTCTGTATCTCCACAATCAAAGTCATCTTTTTATCGCTTTTATTACAACCCCAACCCCAACCCCAACCCCATCCACCTCATCCTCCGATTCACGAGTACGCGGAGAGAACTATTTTTACACCTCTTTTTACATCATTTCTCACTTAGTTTCCGTTCTAGTACCCAGAATCGATTTAAACTGCGTTTTAATGCGATACCGCTCTTTATTTCAATTTAATCTCTTATATTTACGTCGACGTAATTTCGTTGGATTTCTATTACTTTCGTCCTCTTACATTTTTAATGTATTTTTCGTTTTGCTTTTATGTCGTCTTCGTGGGGTACAAGTAAGTAAAAATGCCCAATTTTTTATTACACGACTTAGCAAATCATTTTCTGCAACTAGCCATTCGTCTAATGTTTGTCACTATATTGTTGATGTCGTTTTTTCCATGGATGAAAGCTCAACGGATAAGATCATTATTTTTATGCGATATTTGCTTGGCGCGTCATAAGAGAATGTGTGTTCGTATTAACGAGAAAATTACATTAAATTATCAGCGTAAAATTGACCTAAACAATAAATTTCGCCGCCAGAACCGATTCAGTTTTGTTTTTATTTTGAAAACTATTCAGTGTTTAATGCAATAGTTTTACTTTTACAAGTAACCTATTATTACTCTTTAAACGCAGCTTTTCTCGATTCTCGTTTTTTTCTCTCTGTAGTCTTGGATAATGAACCGATTAAAAATTTGCATTCTTTCTAGCGCAATATTACATCACTGAAATCTGATATTGAATAAAGCAATAGAAAGAATGGAAATTTGCGATTGATTAGACTGAATTCTCCTTTTATTTAATTTCCCACCTTTCCTTTAATGTTTATTGCATGGCTTTTATTTTCACTGTGCTAGAAAATGTTTTAAGATTTATTTTCCTTATCAATTGGTTATTCTTCTTTTTTTCTACTTAAGGATTAGCAAAGCAAATTTTATTATTCTGACTCGTCGGTATCTCATTGGCTACATATCTTTCTGCTCTCATTATTATTCATAGAATATTCCTGATTTAATAAAAATAGCATGTAAAAGATTGTCTTGCATTTCTGTTGTAATGCGCTCTCTTGGAGAAGCAATAGAGATTTGCATCGTGAATTATTTTCCCATCAATTAGAAAGTAGTAGTGGGCTAAATATACGATTGTTCGTTGAGAAAAACACTCGTTTTAGCGCATAGCAAATGATCTATAATAAAAAAAGTAGATTAAAGTCTTTCCATTTAGTCCTCTAATTTTACATAAATTTACATTTACCGAGGAATAAAATAACGAATTTGAATGAGCATTATAAGGAAAGAGTACTCTCAACAATAGTTTGTTTGGAGAAGCGATATTTCACTGTGAAATTCATGCGGTTGTTACTCGGAAAATATATTAGAATTCTGTTAATTTACTGCCTGGTATCGACACTTTTTTCGTGCAAGTAATACAAGTGTTTCGAAGGCTTTTTTAAAATCTTGTAAAACGATATTCATTATAGAAGTTAAAAAATATATCAAGGCTATTTCTGAAAATCATACAAAAATTTCTAATATTCAAATGGTTTGATTATAAACACAATTCAAAGGTGTTTTCAAGTGAATCGTGGTTGAGATTTTTTATGAACTATTAAACTTGGAGTCATTTCGATGGAACACATTTTTTAAATGTGGAGATTCATGTATATTATACAAGATTTGTCATTTTACAATTATTAGAAAGATTTGTGGAGAAGAGTTAACAAAGAATCGTTGAAATTTCCTTCCTGAGAAAACAAGTTCCCTCCTGTACTTGAATTTGTCCTGTCTGTACGTTTAACGTTAGAGTTCATAGAAGAAAAACTTTTACATTTCACTTTGAAATTAGGTGACAAATCATAAAAATGAGATTAACTGAGCAAAATGCGAAGGATTTTCACCCAAAACTTTTATTTTCAATACTTATTTCTAATCTTATTTTCACTGCCAGGTCTTTATCCATAGATAATTCGTCTTGTTTCATGAATATTTAATACTAATCCATGAATTGAAAAAGTTGCCAAAATGATAGTATTTAATTTCTAATTACATGGTAAAGTGTCGAGCAATAGAAAACTTAATGTTGGCTGGCAAGACAGAGAAAGAAAATTGACACATTGAATCTGCAGGGAAAAATTCATTTCGTACGCTCGATAGAGAAATACAGATCTCGAGAATTTCACAACGTCATTTATTCACCGTTGTCCTTTTATTTACAGATATGCTAATGTACAGATGCACTAATGCTTTCTATGAGGTGCCCGAGGTGCTTTCGTTGAAAGCCCTGTAAACAATTAGGTCACGAAAATGATTGCACGTTCCTATTCATTATTACGGATGGCCATGTTATTTAGATTTCCCGTAAAAGACGTGATCCATCCCCTCCGCCTTCCTCCAAGGTACCTGCAACCTCTCCATGAGATATAAAGAGTAAATAAGTTTCTGATACCGAGTCAGTAAGTTACTGTATTTGCTAATCTTCTTGAAATACCTCCACTACGTGGCTCATGTTCTTCTCATTATATCGGTATGTACCATTGGTATGCGCCATTCTTGTCTTTTTTTCCTTTTTGCTGAAAAAATAGGTGTTTGCTTTTTGTCCCGTAGGAAAGTACTAGTTAAAGATGCAAGAATCGCATATTTTACATTAATATAACGTGTTTATCAGTGTTGCATACGTAGCTGTTGCATTGTATCGAATGCCCGTTAAGACTAATAAGGCAAGTAAGAATTTCAAAGATTTCATTAAAAATATCTACTGACTTGTTTAAAAAATGATTGATTACGTGACTATGACTTAAATTTCAATTATGCAAACTTTATGTGAATTCGTACGCTTGAACGGCTGAGTAATTATTACGATATGGAATTACGTGGACGTCGCGTGTTTTGAGCCGAAAGAAAGAAACGTCTGTAAATTTTCAATTGTTCTTTCATCTGAAACTATTACCTGTAAACACCTAGCTCCTATAAAACTAAATTTTTCACGAGTGTAGTTAGCTATTCTCCTTCTGTTTCTCACACTTCATATTGTTGTTCACCTTCCTAGAAGCAATGGACGGTTTAGCAGGTGATGGTAGTGGGGCAATGCTGTTAGATTATCCGATCTTGGAAAACATTGGGATATGCAGGGGAAAGCGTAACATCGCTTAAACAGTTTTGACTAAAATCTTTCTTTACGTTGGAAGGTCGTTTAAAGGGTACAGTAGGGAGAGTAAAATTATTTTTCTCAATAGATTAATAAAAAAGTGCTTAAACGGTGGAAGATGATAATCTAACAGCATTGCCGAGAGCGTTAATTGGACGAGAGTGGAATGTCGATTAAATATATATATTTTTGTGTGCCATTGGCAGCAGGTAAACGAAAATTCGACGGGGGTCACCAGAACCAGGGGGAATCTAAGCGTCGCTTCCAGAGCAACTGGGGCAACCAGCCCCTCGCCCAGCAACCGTTGGGCAATGCGTATGGATTGACGAGTGTGAACGGGGGCAGTGGTGGTGGCGGGAACGACATCGGGTTCGCCGGAAGTCGTACGGGGGCACTCGCCGGAGTTTCTGGCGACGATCCCGAGTGGTATCAGGATTCCTACCAGTCGTGGAGCTAACTTCCGGAAGTTCGCGAGTGAATACGCATCTGCAAACGTATGTATGCAAGATAGAAGATGTTCACCGGGTGGTCGAGACGCAGGAGTAGGGCTAAAACGAATACGGAGCGAAGAGGACGCCGAACTCACGCCGAACTCACGCCGAACTCGCGCCAAAGGAACACCACCACCATCGCCTACTGTCTGTCGCGACGTACGTACACAGTGATGTGCCACTCAGAGACTAATTCGTAAAAAAAACACAAAAAAAACATCCGAGTGACCACCCACTCTCACCCCGTACTATAATTACATTGTAATGATATTAATGTAAGTACCACTGCTGCATTGTCACGTTGTTTACTGCCAAACGATATGAGGATCGGCGATGTATCACGCTGAAACGTTGGAATTTTCCCCGATGGCTAGTGCGTTTCACCGCGATAACTTATACTAGCTCTCAAAACTATGCGAAGCAATACGCGTGTTTAGGGAATGGTCGAAAAGTCGGGCGAGGGTTGCACAGACCAGGCTTAGTATTCCTCCAGCGAGGGATACCGATGGCGAGATAGGAACGTGATGCGATGTACATTTTAGGATGCCAAGGCGAGGGTGAATATTAGTAGGAATGCATAATGTCGCCCAATTCGTATTTTTTTTTTTTGCTTTTTTTTTTTTTCGTATTTTTACTCCCTTTTTTCACCATTATTATGAACGTTCTTCGTCGTTTTTTCTATCGCCAGCTACGTTCGGCAATTCTCGGAAGTAACGTCAAATTTTCTCGCGTTTTTTGGAAAGTTCCTCCAAAATGAAATTATACTTCTGAGGGAAGAAGTGTTAAAAATATTTTCAATCGAAAAGAACCAATTTCTTATCGTTGATCGATGCTTCGGAATCCTCCTTTCTCTCGGCAGAGACACTGAAGATTCCGAAAACGTTAGAAAATATTTGTAATTTTGTATAGAATGTATTATGAAATTTTTCGGATTTTCGGATATGCTCGAGGCAAGAAAAATCTCGTGGAAATTCGACATCTCAATTCGACAATACTGCTTGTCCAATTGAAATATTTGAAATATCCAATATTCTTTGTCTCGGATCGGAAACGCCGAAAAAAGATATTGCTCGGATATTCGGTTATCAATTTGGAACATTTGTGATAATATTTTATAGCTTTTTGTATATCGAGAGTCATTGAGAATTTGAAAAAATTCGAATTTGGTTGCATTGTGTTGAGAGGTATTATCATGTAGGCGTGTTTGCACGGTGAAATGGAATTAGCTAAGATAGGTAAAAGCAGCGTAGGGACGGAAAATGAAGAGAGTACGCGAGTGAGAGAGAGAGAAAGAGAGAAAGCGAGAAAGTGAGACAGAGTGAACGATAGATAAAGTATGATAAAGAGGGGATGGAAGGGGGGAGGAGGAAAAGAGTTAGGAAAGAAAGAAAACGAGAACGAGAAAGGTAGCGGGTGTGCCTGTGTGTGTATGTATGCGTGAAATGCGCGCTAAGCGCCGCTAGACCTTCTATTGTTGGTCTATAATGTGTACAGTCAGTGAAACTATTACTATTAAGAGTTGGGCAAGTTTCGCTAAAGTAGAATGTGAAATATTGCTAAAGCGATGGTTCTGCCGGCATTTCCAAGAAATCGTCGATTAAGGTCTCACGGCAAAAAGATGAGAAAAAAAAAGAAACGAAGAAAAAAATAGGGACGAAGGAGGATCGTCCTTCGTTCGAGGGAACGTTGCTTCGCGAAGCGATGAAGAATAATTCCCCCTACCTTTTTTGTACAGAAAAATTCCCGGTTTAAGCGAGGGCGAAGAATTATAAGCAACATTGAATTCGGGTCTAAATTATGTATTGTTTATTCGTTAACGTGTTTCTCTTTTTTGTGTGACAAGTAAAATGAAAAAAAGGTGAAAAGGAATGCGTTAAAGGTAGAGAGGAGAAGAGAGGAGAGGTGAGGTGAGGTGAGAGGTAGAGAGAGAAAAGTGGACAAGCTTGCCATATGTTTTTCTTTTTCTCGTTATTTTCGCGCAGAGCTTTTTAATTCCGTGAATGTTTCTTTTTTAAAACGATCGCACGCATTGAGGTTTCGATTATGAAAAAAAAAGAGAACAGCGACCGATGAGAAATTCAGCAACAACAATAGTAACGGAAAGGGAACGATACGTAAAATGTATGCAGACGAAAAAAAAATTGATTGCAAATGCATGAACACATACAGCACACACTTTGAGCGTTGACTTGTTGTTATTGTTAGTCTGTTAGTTAATTAGTAAGAGTTGTAAGTGCGGGCTGTAGTTGATCCCTGTCCCTGGAGCCCAGACAACCCCCTGTTCTGGAGATTATCTGCAAAAAGAAAAGGGTAAAAAGTACCATAAGCAAATCATTTATATTTTACACTCACCCCAATTACGTAACATGATGAAAAAGGAAAAAAATAAGTTTTAATGGCATGACTGGACATCCGATCGTTTTTATATATTGCGCGCCATCGCGAATGGGACGACGAACGCATATGATTATAGCGATATAGTAACGTTGGATTTTAAACGACGAGTAGAGTCGAGGGACGGCTGCGATTGGAATATGAGAAAATATTTATGCCATTCACCACCTGCATAGGGTTATACACATAAACGTATGTAATGTTTCCGTCGTGCAGCACGAATCATTAATAGCGTGTCTTTACGTGTACCGAAATTACAGGATCTTACGAAAAGATGATGGCATTTTTCTACTAGCCCCATTCGATCTTTCGAACCTTTCGTAACATGGCATTGTCCTTTGATTTCGACAGAGAACGAGAGAATGACGGGGGGAGAGAGTGAGAGTGAGAGAGGCCGAGAGAGTCAGAAAGAGAGGGAGAGAGAGAGAGAGAGAGTGAGAGTGAGAGAGTGGGGGGAGGGGAGAAAGAAAGAGACGGGTCGAAATTGAATAATTCGATCGAAGACCGGACGTTTTCCCATCTTATTATCTTTCCGGTCGTCTCAGTGAAACGAGCCTTACTCCACATTCGAGACCGCGAAATCGTACATGTTAATCGTTACGTTACATTCTTTTATCTTTCTTTTTTTTTTAGTTTCCTTTAATAGACCTTACGCCACTACTAAACCATACTTCATAATTACAAACCTATCCTACTCACTTATCTACATACCTATCCTATTTATAAAAGCATAATATCGAGAATATAATATTATTAATATTAACAATATGATAAGAATGATATTGCTAATCGTACTGAGTGGGTTTTTGTGACATGGTAATATTTCGATATAAATTCTGGTTTTATCTCCGACGATGATTAATGAGTATCGGTATGAAAATGGATGAATCGAAATGGCGCGAGCTCACATATTACACTTACACACACACGTACACGTGGTGCATAGCACCCACACGCACACACACGCACACACACACAGAGACACAGAGAGAGACACACACAGAAGTGCATACGTATACGTGGATGTATTAGCGATTGTTCACGTAAGCCATGCACACACGTATACGTATGTTTACGAAGAACGTAGGAATACGAATTACGAATTATGAATTACGAATTACGAGAGTTTGGCTTGCGGGGGCAAGGAAGCATAAGAAAGTGGCAAAAGCAGAGGCAGTTGACGGTGACGAGACATTAGACTGATCTAGGTACTACTAGCGTTATAATATTAGCCCTGCCCCGGCCACGAGACGCCCCGACAGAATATCGCACATCCCATTTTTCATACTTTTTGACTGGAGTGTGGCAGCTCAAGTGCCGGGGGAGTTTTGTTGGTCGCATTTAGAGTTAGTGCAGCTCTGTAGCCGACCCGAAGATAATACAGCAGCGTCTACACGACCAATTTCCTCGATTACAGGGATCCGAGACCGATGTCAATTTTAACTTCGGTTTTCCAACCGTTCGGACCCGCTTTCGCGGACGGTACTTGCGCTTTTTTACTCTGATGTTTCGATAGTCTAACACGCCTCTACTCTGACATTTCGCCACTCTGGCTCATTCGGATCAACCCTAAATTCACTTTGACCCACTCGTCAAACTTACTGTCGGTCCACAGATTCTCACAGATTTTCACAGATCCTCACAGATTCTGACAAACTCCGAGACAGACTCCATTTTTCTCAAGGCTAATTAAACCCGTCGTTACAAGCCGCTCGATATTTTTAGCCAATTTAGCCCGGTTCTGCTGCTCATACCGAGCGTATGTTAATCCGAGAATGAAGAGAAATCATTCGGTAAAGGAACGCCTAGTAATAATACCGGCAAGGCAAAGTAGTAAAACCGATCTCAAAATGAATTCGGCCTCGAGACCCTGGCTTGTTAGGCGCAGTACTCGCGTCCTCGGGTGGCTCGACACTTTATTGTTAGAAACGTGTTCCGCGTAGTGGATGTTGTCCGATTCCGAGGCCGATTAATTCACTTTGAGTGCGGCTCGGAAACGCATCTTTTTATTTTATATACACACGCGTATATCACCGCAAAATGTGCATTTGTGGAGTGATGCGATATGTTTAGAAGTAAACGAGGAACGAAACGACTATGAAAACAATGAGACGACCGTATAAATGCTCCGTTTCGCACCATACAGTCTGCTCCATCGCAATTATCACAACATTTTTTACAACTCAATTCTTATACAATTATCATGTTTTGCAAATTTTTTCAAACTGTTCATTCAGACAACACCGATTGCTTCGCTTTCTTTGATTTCTCGCAATTTTCAAGGTTGCCCCTAATTTTTTTAGTGTGATGTAGTTAAAGGATGATGATGATAGTGATGATGATAATGATGATGACGACGATGACGACGATGATGACGACGACAAGGACGACAGCAACAACGACGACGACGACGACAACGATGACGGTGATGATTATTGATGATGAATTTAAAAGAATCCTAAAATAGTTCCTTTTTCGAGTTATAGGAGCTTCATTTAAAGTGTCAAAGAGTTTTGTGTATGACCAGATGTATCCTACATGTCTCAATAAACAGTTGTATGTGAATTACCTTTCATAATCATGCTTGTACTCTTATTTATATACCTCAAAGCATTCTTTTCACATTTTTTCTTTCACAGTTTATGGTATTCTGTGTCGCTTTAAACTTTACCTAACATTTATTATATTAATGTACACTTTATTTACATGTTGAGGTGGTTACATTCTTAATGAAATTGCAAATCTAACAGCATTCATAGTGATGGACAATAGTTCGTGTGTAATTTATAATAAAACTCATTTTACTAATATCTTGGTAACTAATAATTTTGTACCTAGTATTCCAGAGTACTTTCTTGCTCATAAGGGAATGTTTTGGATGTGAAGTGGTTCAAAATAAGGGACACGTATTTTTTTATATGTGCCCGAATGCGAGTTTAAGAGTGAAACTCAGTTTTCGAAGGGAAAACTTGCCCTCCCATCTTTGCATGAATAAAGAATAGCGAAACTGCGTAGCAAAGGGATTTTCCAATCAAATTTCTACGGTTTCAACAGATGTATAAAATTAACGTAAGAAAAGTTAAAAAAAATTTCTTCTTCTCCCAAAATGTGCTCCAGCAACTTCATTTTTAAAAATTGAAAAAAGGAAGAGCATTTCATCCTGAATTCAATGGTACGTATGAAAATATAGGAGACTATTTGTTTTGCAATAAGTTTGCAGTATGCAAAATGGCGGTAGAAGTTTGATCGTAATTCGAGCAATCCGCAAATATTTTATCGCGTATTCTGGGGTCGAAACCCAACGAGAATTGATCCAAGTCCAACATTCGGGATGTATATTTCAGAGAACAACAGCTAAGCAATTTCTCAGTTAATTTTCCTCATTTTTATGCTGTAATAAACACATTTCGTGGCCTGAACATTGTTTCCTGCAGCTGTGGCCCAGTTCTCCATTTCCTTCAAGATCAGAAACAGTGGTGACAGTAGCCTCCCGTCTGCAGAAATCAACGGCTGAATTGAATTGAATTGAATTGAAAGCCTATGTGTTGTCGCAAACACTGATTGTACCGCTTCTTTTATAATTTTTAATCCACGTACAACTAACGTGCTGCTACGATGCGAGGAAGAGGGAATTTTACTGTTGCTTGCAGGCCTCATCCACCTCTTTCACTTGCTTCCTGAAACTTATTCATTATGGCTTGAGATATTTTGTCCCATTTTTTTTGCAACCCTTCGTTTCATTCAGTTTACCGAATGTACGTTGCACTGTTCTCAGCCGTAGCGGATTTTCTGCACCGCTTTTACAATATCCTACTGCCCTTGTTTCATAATCAAAATGTACAATATTGTCGAGGATTTAAAATTCCAATATTGTATCTTCTTCCACGTGAAGAGAGTCCTTACGTTTATCATTTCGTATACTTGTACTTCTACATTGGTTATTAGAGAGTCCGGTATGTTCAGTATACTAAAGAATGTTAATGTTAACTACAGTACATTATTTATTATCCATTTCCCTCTGTAATGTCTTCGGAGAAGAACAAAGACTTGTTTTTGCACTCTGTATTTTTATCTGCCACTTGGCAGTCTTCTGTCATCTTGTTCAGTCATCTGTCTATAGGTGTACTGGACACTTCACTCACAATTTTGTACTCTGGAAAGTAGTCTCTTATAGTTTTTGGAAATACTATTGAATTCGGGATAAAATGCACATTCTTACGACCTTTCCACAATGTTAAAAAATGAAGTTGTTGTGGGGTCAATTTTTGAAGAAGAGAATTTTTTCTAAGTTTTCTTGTGTCAGTTTTGTAGACCTATTGACACCGTACTATTTTTATTCGAAACGTTTTTCCTTTAAAGGCTAATTTTCATCCCTAAAAAAAATACGTGTCTCTTATTTTCAACACCTTTGTAACATATCAAAATCGGGGAGAGACAGTCGGAAACGTCCGAAGGTATATCTTCATATCTTGATAAAAAAGCAAGGTAACATAAAATTCATTATTATATTACATGACTTCGTTGATACCATGGAATTTCTGTTTAAAAACTTTTGTATAAAGCAAGTACTTTACGATTAGCTTGAGGTCATCGTGGTAGGCAACTCATCCTCTACAGAATTTTGTAAAAACCAGGTAAGTCATTGAATGTAAGGTGACTTTATCGAATACAAAAATCCTTATCCTACCTTTTGGATTTGATCACGATTTCGCCAGGATTTGATCGAACCCAGACGAAAAGGCTAACTCATAATCATTGACGTAATTTTTAAATCAGTAATTCATTACTCCCAGGATCCTTGAATTCATGCTAGATTATGAATGTTTCATTGGTTTAAAAAATCGCTTGCTACAAATTTTGTATAACAATATACCACTTTAATATTTTTTGTAAATTACATTGTGCACTTTTATAAATATCTATTCTTATGTACAATACAACTTTATGTCTAATTTTATAAGTCTATAGTTTTATAATAAAGTATTCGTATAATTCAGTATGTAAACAAAAAACGTGTAACATTTCTGCTTCCTGCGTTTTCTTAATAACATAGTTAAGATCGTTTCGTTGACTAGTATTAATGTCGTCCGGTATTTCCCAATCGATTATTACGGACGTATAAATTAGTTATTCATGTATTATCATCACACCTACACTCTTGTTCGCCATTTTTGCCAATAAGCTAAAAGTCATACGCTAATGTTCATAATAAATTTTCTTTAAAATGTCCATCTTCATTCTTTTTTCCAATTCTACATCCTATGCTACATTTCCTATTCATTGTTTCCTCGTAAAAAACATGCTTCGTAGGTATATCTCCAAATAGGATCAGACACTTTGATACCCATAAATTTTTCTGATTTTTCTCAGAGCTGCCAAGAACCAATTTCAATCTTAACTGTAGTTATCCTAATGAAAACATTACGCGACAAAGAATAGTCAAAAGATTTTGCGCCGAGAAAGAAACACCAAAAATGACAGTATTTATTAAGATTGCACATGAAATAAATCATGATAATTTTATAAAAACAATGTTTTCTCGCTTTATTTATATTACTTTCTACATCCTTCATAAAAATTGGTTTACATATTTACTTCAAGTACGTTGAACTTTCGTAATTCAAAGAACAAGGTATTACGACTCGACCACTATTTAGTTAATAAAAATAAAAACATTTTTTAACATGTCCTGACTTCCCGTAATTTGTAATGATTTATACATCGAAATAAAATCATTTATTCGTTATGAATGTATCTGTATATGTATATATCTAAAGAATCCAAAATATTTGCAACGTCCATTACAGAAACGGTCTTCGATGTCACAGATTTCGATTTGTCACGAATATCAGCCGATTTCGAGTGTGGAACAAGACGTTTTTTAATGCGATAATTGATTATTTACTTCCTTTATCGAAAGAAAAGTTTGCCTTAAAATATCATTAATCCTCGAAAGTATTCTTGCTAAGAGAATATTTTCCTCAAGCATTAACAGCCGAAAACTTAATATTAAGAACCGGCATAGTTTTCCGAGTATGTTTAAGATAATGTACAATGGCGGGTAAGACCGAGTAAAAAGAAATTACAAAAATCAGTTACAAAATGTTTTTATGAAATGCTGCGGTAAGACGCCGGAGAGTTAGTTTCATATAAAACATTTGGTTATTACTACTTACTTCCTATGAGCGATATGCCATTTCATGGCAAACTCGCTTGCAGTTTCGCTGCTATCATCTCAAGTGTCCCAATCGTATAACATATTTTTTATCAGGAAACATAGTCATCGCCTCATTCTCTCAAACATCCATCGCGTATATCGTTAGGTCGTGGCAAAATTAATGAAAAACAATTAAACTTAACGTAAACATTGCACTGCATGAATGTTGCAGGTTTAAACGTATTATATACAACAAATAACTTAATATTATATCATTATTTGTAACTATGTCAAATAAGAATCGGATGAAACTGAACAT
Organism: Hedychridium roseum; assembly: GCA_963989215.1. Lineage (NCBI taxonomy): Eukaryota > Metazoa > Arthropoda > Insecta > Hymenoptera > Chrysididae > Hedychridium > Hedychridium roseum. The sequence goes on along the minus strand of OZ022321.1, from coordinate 3,810,122 downwards.
AAGTATGAATTTTGATTTTACCTTTCATCTTTACCGACTAAACGCATTAATACTGTTTTCGGTCTATAAGATAGGATGTTTAAGAATTCAGTGAACTCCATGAAATCCTACTCTCTATTACAAATTGTATACAAGATCTGTGCAGCTGAGACGATATCAGCCAATAGGAAATTTCATTTTTGCTGATAATATTCGAAAAAATATATTTCTTCACTCTTCTGCTAATTAGTGAATTTTAAATAACCTTATTATTATACATAACCATTCGCGATCTATAATTAATACAATTGTTTATTGTAAAACAAAACACTGGCAATTGTCTTGCTTCATGTTTGTTTCATAATTATCATTTTACTAAGATAGCGATGTTCTCGAGAACCTTCTAAAAAATGTCTTTATTTTTCTTTCGTTAAACAACAACAACATTTGAAGGAAACAGTGGCAAACAATTATTTTGCTGAAAATGTTCTGTTCAATTCAATCTTTTATCCGAGTTTTCTCAATTGCACAAAACTTGTATAACTTATACCAGGGAGATTTCCCAACTGGCAAATCCTGATTTTAACCAAATTTGCTGGATTTGTCGAGCGCACTGACAAATACAAGGAGCAGTTTTTTTTATTGTGGAACACCACACCATCAAAGTTTGCCATTTTTTTCTTTTATTGATATAACTAGTTAATCATCGGCGATTGAAAAAAATTTATTCTACATAATTTGTGCCTTTTTAAAGAAGCTAAGAAAAGAAGGAGAGAAGAAAAGGATTAAAAACCTCTATTTTCCACAAGTGAAATTCATGAAAGAAATGTTTAAAGCAGGAGTATTCACTGCACCATCAGTTTCAAGTTCTACCGAATGTCTCAATTCATCTGCTTTCATTTATAAACATTAATAATTATCTTCTTTGTTAATTCAATAATTCATTCATGCTAAAAATAAAAAGTCTTTCCTCCACCTGTGTCATCTTATTGTGTTGAAACCGAAAAATTTCTATACGACAGACTGCAATATATATATATATATAACGGAAAAAGCTTAGTTACATCGTTAACTAATATATGCAATCGATTATTAATGTAGACAGCGTAATAAAAATTAACCTTTTTCCCCCTTTTCGATTTCATAAGTACTGAGAACAAGATATTGAACAAAATATTGAGAACCATATTTTGTACGAACATCCTTGTCCATTTCTTCTGGTTTACAAGTCATATAAAAGATAAAAAAATTAAAGTTTCTGGAAAATAGTTTTCGAATCTTTCTTTTCTTCGTTTAATTTTCTTTCTTTGACTTTGCGTTTAAAAATCGTTTAAGAAGTGTTGTAGAATATAATTATTCGAATGTCGGGGGTTACCTATACAGTTATATCAGAACAAAGAAAACTCGGCGAAGCTTGAGGGGTGATTTTACCCGCTAAAAGTGGTTTTCCGCACATAAATACTGTTTCTTGCATTTCTCAGTGTACTCGTCACATTCACGAACTTTGACTCAAATCAGAATTTGCCACTTCGGACAGCACAATTGTTAGTACTCGTCATAAATAGAGCACGTTATGAATGATTAAACAGTTATTACCTACAATTCATAACCCTTAATTACGTATTTTTGTATATCTGCCAGTTTTTACTAATTTTTCCGCCCGTTCAAGCAATTTCAAACATTTCCCAAACATCAGAGGGTTTACGATAGTTATTTAACATTCTTCCCTTTACATATTTCAGTAAATTATGATGAGAAAATAGGAAACCTGATCTTATTTACATTTTCAAAAAGATTTTCATTTACAAAGAGAGTTTATATATTTATATAAGTAAATGTATTGTTACATTAGTCTCTCACCGAGTCTGACTAATGTCAGCAAAAAAAAAAACAAAAAACCAAAAAAAAAAGACGATAGCTTTTAGTTCAAGATTATTTTTACAATTGGAAATGTACTTTCGACAGTTGGGACAGTTTTGTTCAGAATAGTTTAACCAGAAATTACGTATGATGGAGCAATGAAGATTAAAAGAGGTGTTTAAGAAACGTTAATAAATTCAGAAAGAAACAACATTATAATTGTCACAAATTTGTAAAAAATCACATTCATTGCTTACTATTGTGCACGTAGTAATTTAAAATCAATCATTGATCGATAGTAGGATAGAAACGTTCAAGTACGTTACATTAGAATTAGATTATAATGAAAGTAAGATAATCAAGGAACGTTGCATCCGATGTCTTAATTATGTTGTTGAACAATCGAGAACAATAATTCCCAACTTGTAGAATATGCTAATCGCGTGAAATAAATTAGGCAAATTCGTGTACCGTAGGATTTTTCCCATATTTAGGACAGAGTTATGTCTTTCTTATAGAAAAATAAGCGCTTCGTGCGGGAAGTTTCGAGAAACTTGACCGTCTACTGTTGTGTAAAGATCGGTAAAATCGGAAAGTTCTCTTTGCACTAAATACGCCATTATTGAACCTCGTTTTACACGTCCCTAAGTTTCATCGTAAAAATGACAATTTTTAATATTATTAGACGTACGTGAAGTAATAGTTGGCACATGTTACCATAACGTGGTATTTTTGTGAAAATTGAGCCAAATCGCCTTAACTGAAGTTTCCCTCAAAATGTCGAAACAAACGGTACACGCGTGTGGACATATATTTCATCAAGTAATCCTAGCTTTTAGTAAGCTGCGTTTCTCGACGTAACCTTAAGTTCTCAAGATATGTGAACTTTATCTGGAAATCTCTGTCAAATCGGTCATGCGATTTGTTGGAACCTTAGCATTCATATATTCGGTAGACACACCTCCATACATACACACATGCTTCAAAACATTTATGCTGGTGTTTCTGCAGATTGCCGTGAAAAACCCTTCTTAAGCGACATGTACATTACACGATGAAATTTCTATAAGGCACTTTCCACTATGCGGTCGTGCCCAACAAATTTATAATAAGTCGTCAGTCAACTCATAATAATTGGCAGTTTAAAATATACTTAAAAAGCGTATAAGCATAGTTGCTAACGATACGAATTCTTTCGCACCTTTCTTAGCAATATTAATACCAAAAAACGTGTTGGACAAAGCAAAGATGTATTGGTTCGTTTGCGACTTTGTTGCATCTTTTGAAGAAGCTTCAGCATAATAATAATAACAATAATAATAATAATAATAGTAACATTAGCAAGAAGAGTCTGGAATAGGAATAAAATAGGGTTTTAGACACAGGCTGCATACATCCATGACGATTAGACGCTATCGAAATTAGTCCCATCATCGTCGTAAATTTGTTCTGCTTCGCTTTCGCTAGCCGGAGATGTGTCTTGAGCTTGGTAGTCGTTGAATTCATGACTGTGTTGTTCTTGCAGACAGTGATGATGATGATGAAAAATGTCACGTTGATGATAACAGGGACGCCGTTCATCTACTTGTTGCTGCAGGTCGTCGATATGAACTTCCTGAATACGTCGTTTAAGTTTTCGATGACAAATCAGACAAAGAACCATGGCAATTAAAACACCGGCAGCAGTGTAGCCTGCTGGAATGGCGTAGCTGTCCGAAGATACTGCCACAGCACCTATGACATTCACAAATTTTTTATTACCTACGTCTTTTAATCCTCTATCACTTCATCTTATGATACATTTTACAATATTACAAACCCACGATCACATGGACGCCACACATTTTTTAGCCCACAACTCTACAGTACCTGAACCTTCTCGTAAACCGAACACAGGGGCTCATTCACGTCTCAAAGCATTGAAAATTTTTCAACAGTTTCACATTATCGCAACAACTTGCCATCAAATTAGACGCTCCCATTCTTTATATTAACCTCACCCTCTACAGTTTTTTAGAGAGTGTTAACCAAAGCTATCTCTAGAATATTATAACAAATAATGAATGACAAATATTGCTATAAGTCAAAAAATGTTATATTATGTAATAAAAATGCCAAGTAGCCAAGGATCTGAAATTAGAGTATTCTTTGCTGCAATTTTTCCATTTGAATTTCATAGTTGTACGTGTAATAAAGTGTATTTACGTTCATTATAAAAGGATCATCAGTGATATGTATTGGCACTGTGACATTGACACAGGATGCTAAGACTTTGAATTACTGAGAAATGTAGTTTTCCAATGCAATAGTCAAATCATGTATAGAAACGTTGAAAAAACATTTGCAAGGGATGATAGAGGAGGAGAGAAAAACATTGACACTATCAAAAGTATTCACATGTATAAATACAATTCACATGCGATTTTTTGACGAAAAACATTTACAAGAACTGCATTCAAATTCATCATGCGTTATCGTTTTAACCAAGTTAGTGTAAAGTGGTTAATATACGAGAACAAAATATTATAGTAATTTTTATTGATCTTGTTGAGAATAAAAGACAATAAGTGAAGCTTTCCCTGTATAATTCGCCAGTAAAATCAATTAATTTTGACAATATCTAAACTTACAAGCTGTATTTTGTAGTTTCTCAAAAATAAAAACGTAACATAGCAAAAGAAAGTTAGGAACGTGTATAAAAGCCGTTATTTCTCCAAATATATATTTAATGTGTATACAAAAATATATGTTTGTTCGCACTGTACTGTCTTTTCAAATACATTATTGTCATTGTTAAATCGTGCATTCGAAATCACAAATCATGAGTGGGAGAACATCGAAATCGTAGGCATACGCTTAAGTGACGAAATTCAGGTAAATCTAAGCGTGGAGAAGTACAGACAGAAATTAGCAAAGAACGAAAATAAATCATTTCATGTTCCACCGTCTGGACTTTCCTATATTATTTAATATATCATTATTGTTACATTTAGTAACCCATATCTCATGTTTTCTAGGAAATGTCATTAAACTCTTATTAGCCACCGTTGTTGCTTCAGCACATTAATGTTTTATCTTGAACGTAAACAATACACATATTAATTTGTATCTGGACTTAAAACTTCAAACACACTCGATAACTTGATCGTTACGGTTCAAATTCATAACGACTTTTAACGCCAGACAATGCTCAATTACAGAATTTAAAAAATTTTGAGGCGTCAAGTAAAAAAGAAATCGACGAAAAAATATGGAAACAAATTGCACTTACGTAAGACGGCGAATAAATTTTCGTTTATTCGAGTTCAAATAAAAAAACATTTGCAAGGATGACGAAATGAAACGAATACCTGGCGACACTTTGTTAATTCCTCTGAGTAATATGTACCCTTTATTTTCTTAAGATTTGTTCATTTTGTAAGTCATCACATGTTTATCGTTAAACTAAAAAGAAACTTCAAAAGGTTTCATTAGGACAGTGCCTATGTTTTTACGAAATCAGGTTACTGGAGAATGTATCTTGAAAGATTTGTCAAGTGGTTAGAAGGTTTATGTACAGAGAACATAAGCATCGGGTCCGTGTGTAGAATTATCGATAAGGTGTGCAATATTGTGAGTGAACTCACGTGAGAAGGAAGGTCATAACATGCCGGATCGTTGAAAGCTTCATGGGGGGCTCAGATGGCCACGAACACAAAGCACAGAGAGAGAAGAAGCATGGCAGAGACTCCAGACAGTGCTGGTGACAGTGGTGGGGCTGCTGATGCTGCACCTGTGACACCATACAATCGCTCATTCACACAAAGAATACCAGCATTTTCTCTCTCGTGGGTACGCAACAGTAGACGTACCACTTACCTGTCCAACAAGTTTTCTATAGTTCTCTATAGTTTTCTATAAACAAACATGTTTGCACACTTGACCGAAGAAAAACTCAAATCAATCTTTCATCAAACATTAAAATTAAGTGAAAATCATTTCGAAGGAATCACCTTTTGTAATACCATTTCAGGTTTAACGTGTTGTTAATGGCCAAATTTAGGATTATCGTTGCTTTTTTTTCATCATAATATCATTGAAATCCTGAATAATACTTTAGCAATGACTTTGTAGAGATTATGTTATGAATGTCTTATGTAGTCAAAAGCACATAGAAAAATGAGAATACAATCAAACTTTGAACTTTAGCACGCAACAACATAGTTGATGGATTTCGTTTTTGGCTAATTAAAATATGCAATAGAGAAATTTGTATCTTTAGTATGTTCTCTTGGTAGTGATTTAATAAGATTTAGCGGTAATTGCATAGTTATTTTTGTAATATCATTTAGTGAAATTTGCGTTAGCTTTCTACTTGATTTGTAGAAAAACAAAATCAAATCTTTAAATATGCTTACTTTTACATACCTTAATTCGAATATTCAATTATTTAATGAAATACGTCGTTATGAGTTATTGTCGATAAGCGTGATAAGTGTGAAATTTTATGCAAAGTAGGTACAATGTCGAGATTTGTAATGAAAAATCATTGATAAGCGAACTACTTGCATTAGATAAAAAAAAAGTTTGTCCGTAATTGTGATTAACAGTAGCCAGAATAGGCAGAGGGGAATGCATGCGGAGCGGAATAGGTCATTAAAAGTTTTTACGAGCAATAGCTTACAATGACATGATCCCTAATTACCTTTTTGTTGGCAATCGTGTCGGTAGTAGAAAAATTGAGTTTGAACATATGCACAAAATTTGATGATGTTTTGATGAAAATATGAAAATAAATACATAATGGAAAGTGCAAAATAAATGGTGTGTCAATAAAAAGCAATGAAAGCTCATTGAACTCTGTACAATACGGATGAAAGGAAAGTTTGAAGAACTTACAGTTTTCCTCGTCGGATATATCGTCAGGCCCGCAGTTGTCGATACCGTTGCACTTGAGGTTTTCCGCAATGCAGTATTTGCTTGAGCTACAAAGAAATTGCCGAAGACAGTCGGTATTTGTATGCACTTCCGTCCACACAGCCCGGAAACCTTGTTGCCCTACTGCTTTGTCAGCTGATATGAAACTGCATAAAGATTCACAATGTTAAGAACATCGTAGATTTTAAAGATTTATTTTGTGTCGATCAAGTCGTAGCAGCAGTAGCAGAAAATGTTGATAGAGTACTGAATATACTGAACCTTAGGCGCATATTGTTATCTTCGGAAATATAACTCCACTTTGTGTCAGGATCCTTTACACCGCATAATTCAAGCGGGGCAGACGAAATAGAGTGCCACATGCGTAAAACTGCTGCAGGACATCCGCGAACTAAAAGCCAATATTTCTTAAGCCATATTCTTCGAGCTTGTCCAACGGATCGAAATATAATTAAAGAAAGAATTATATAATGTTCCTTACCTGTCTGTTCACCCTCGACAGAAAATAATTCGAAATTTAATAATATTCGATGATTCGGTCTTACTTTAATGAACCAGTTGCAGGTTTTACTAGCCAGACTTTTCGCCGGTCTGTCGTATTTGTTTGGGAAGTTTGGACTTGTCAGTATTCCATAATTTAAGCTACTAATATTTGAGCCACAGTCTATAATTGAAATATATTTATAGTAAAATATGTGCAGTGAAAATTCATAAAGAAACGAGAAATTAATCACCTATAAAAACGTAGGATTGCAACAGTTCGTTCATTATTTTATGTTTATTAGGACATTCTTGTCTATTTATTGGTTTTGTTAATCTCATTTATAATTCGTAAGAAAAATTGGCTGACATCAAGATTTAAGAATCTTGAGTATCAGATACTACAAAGATCTCGCCAGTTTAGAATCATTTACTAATTGTAATTCTAGCACAAGTAAATAATACCTATTTTTTATGATTTCTCGTAACGAGATGTTTGTTGGATAGTAATTACAGTGTTTTTTTTTTGTAAATATTTGTCAGGATTAGAGTTTTGTCTCGAAATTACATATTTTTTCATCATATCCTTATAATAACAACGTTGAGAAACTTAACGGCTCGTTAAGTATGAATTCGTCAGATTTTGCAATTTAATTAACGCGTTAATTACGAAAAGTGTGAAACATTCGATTTAGCTATGAAAGCAACAGTGCCGTCTAATCATTGATATCACGGAGTCAGTACTCGAATTCGTCGATTGGTCCTATCATCTTTGTTTTTTACCGGCCGAGAACAGATCCTGTGTCTTATCGTGTTCATGCACGTGTCAGAGATGACACGTGGCTTAATTCTGTGGTGTGGGTAATGTGTGGGTGCTTGTATGAGTGTGAGTGTGATTTTCATAAATATCGGACGGAGACTGCGCGAGGAATAATCTGCCTCAAAGACTTATAGCGTAGCGATTAGCGACTAGTTCTTTATATAATAAATCTACACATGTATATATACAGGGTGTCCCACATAACACTTTTCACGATTTTTCAAGTACTTGAGATAATCTGACAAACAAATATTTTAAACAAAAGTTGATGAATTTTCCATTGGGTATACATTGCAATAAAAAAAGTTTGAAAACTTTTTCTTTAGTATTTTCAAGCTCACCTTCATTTTTTTAAATGGCACATTGTATTTTTGACTTAACAGTATTGTAGCCCGTACCAAAACGAATTCAACGACCTAGTATACCATGACCTTCAAATGACCATGAAGGCAAAGAAATGACCCCATAAAAAGAAGTCTAGTGGTGACAAATCAGGGGATCGTGGTGGCCAAGCAATAGGACGATAAGTAACCCAATCGAAAATTGATCAACTTTTGTTTAAAATATGTTTTTGTCAGATCATCGCAAGTACATGAAAAATCGTGAAAAGTGTTATGTGGGACACTCTGTATATCCTGTGTGTATGTTGCCACCCCTCACCTTCATTCCACATTACGTAACTATGAGAATTATTATAAATTATAATCAAATGAGAGTTATTTTAAAAAGAGTATTCACATACCTCCAAAAATTGGTTTTGCGATTTCGAAAGTATAACGGGCTTTGAATCCGCTGGATACTTGTTCAGAGTCCGAATGTAAAATAACTTTGAGACCAAGAGCGCCAAGATTCGACTCAACTGGCCCTGGTGCCGTTTGTCCGCAGTATCTTCCTATTAGTTTCTCTGTATTGTCTCGATAAATGTTATAAATTTCTAGCCAATCGTCTTGACATAGTTCATGCCTATATGAATAATAATAATAAATCGTTTTTAAATCATCATTATCTGTAGAATCTTTCAATATTAGTTTAATCTACACAAGTGAAAAAATTATAAGTTTAGTAGAAAATTATTGAAAAAGAAAACCTGATTGCTCATTCATAAAATATGTCTAACAAAACATAAATATACTACAATTTCTTTAGACGTCCGAATGCCAATAATAAAGCAAAGGCGGCAATTATAGCGCATGTGAAGATTTCAAATTAAAATTTGGTACACTGGTACAATGGGGTAAAGAGAAAAAATGACAAAAACGCGATTTTATCAGGATTATTAAAAAATAATGTTCGTATGAAATAGAACAATTTTTATTGCTTTACGGAGAAATGTTTAGGGTACAAACAACACCAGTGCGGAAAGTTCTCGAACTAATGATGAGATTAATTCAGAAATCGTAAAGCAAATAATATTATGAAATTACAATGAAATGGAAGTTTTTGCTTACCCGTAAAGCCCAGCCGTTATATTCGTGGTTTTCGTGCGGACCTTAAAGTGATCGAAGATGAGCGTGACTTGTTCGTTCGGTGTAGCCAGAAATAAATAGGTACAATTTGTATCACTAGGGTAATTGCTAGGGTAGCGTGGTGAATTGAATTCTCCTCTCTTTCTTGAAGAACTTCGGTATGTAAATGTACAGCTACCGTCTGGAGCAGCTGTTCCGGGTATTTTATATTCTGTTTCAAAGCTGTATCTGCAAGAAAAATGATATTTTCACCGAGCGATAAAACGTCAGTCACTCATTTACCATTGGGTGAAGAATAGAAAAGTATTGAAACTTCATTATGCATTTTGAAAGAGGAATAAAAAAAAATGTATTCTAACGGCCAAAGCAACATTCTCGAAATTTTAATTTCAAACCGAATAAGTTATGTCTTGTCCTATTTTTACGCGATAGATTAATTATGCTAATGCACGCGGAGAATAGAATCGCGGAGAGAAATACATTATTCCTATTTGATAGTTTGTGTCTAAAAGTCCAAAAATCTTGCAAAAAATAATAAAAACTTAAGAAATGATGATTTCTGAAATTTGCGTAAAAAACTTGGCATTCTTTGTTTTGTGAACAATGAACAAAAAGAATACAAAGTAAAATAGCAATCTAAAGAATGGACTATCTAAAGAATGATTGAAATATAGCGAATTCAATGAAGATTTTTGTAACTTGGTCCTCATCTTGCCCCTCTCATTATCGACCACGACAATCATTTGTTTGCGTTTTTTGGATCACATGTACGAATCTTCCCCGAACTTGAGTTTACCTATAGTTTACTCCGTGAGATGCTGCGTTCCCGAACTCCTCGATATGGAGTTCGTTATAATTACGGTTGATTCGTTGTCTCGTTTTCGCAATAATTTCCTTCTCAATTATGCGCAGAACAGTCATGTTTTCTCGTGAATTCAAGTATAAATGGGTAGGAAAATAATGACGTGGAAAAAAGTCGCAAAAAGAAGGATTGCATGTAGTTTTAAAAATAGTGTAATATTAATTACCGAGCTTTGAAACCTTGTCCTGGCAAATCTCCGCTACTGAACACCATAACTAGTCTTGGTCCATCGCTAACTACTGGGCTTGGAATGCTTTTAGTACCGCATAACTCGTAATCGAATTTATCGTACGAATCCGTTGCTTCTTGACCTTTTAAATACAATTTTAAATATCCGTCGGTACAAGCTGACCTGAAAAGAATAACTTTCTGTATAAACATTACATTTTAAATAGCTTAGTACATTCTACGTATTAAGATGATCGCTTAGTAGTATCTATAAAAAATGTAATGTTGATCTTTGCCGAAATTTTAATTACAAATATTCACTTAACAGGATTGTCTAAGATGGAAAAGATGTATAAATTTGATTTACTCTGCAGGAAAATTGAAAAAATGTTGGCTTATGTATTTTGTTACATAATTGAAGAGAACTTGATAGATTATTATCCTAAAAATGTCCGTACATATATCATAAGCTGCTTATCGTCACAAAGAAGAACGATATAAAAATGGAATTGGCTTGGTATGCATAACATGTACTTACTCTTCTTTAGATTCACTTTTGGGTATAGCAAAAGTTTCGAATTCCAGGCGGACTCGTTCTAAATGTTGGGAGTCTTGCATTCCGTAAACAAAATAACGACATACTACTTTAGGTATGTACGGAAAAGGGAAATTTGGGCTAACGACAAAACCGGAAGATTCTTTCCTGCTTAAAATCTTTTGGTCGCATTCAGATCCACGGATATGCTCTCCCTTGTAATTCGTTATGAAATCTAAATTGAAACAAGAACATTTAATTACTGACTCTGAAAACTATGACGTGCATACTAGTGATAAAATACACCATAGAGAGTGAGTCAATAATAATTGTCACGTGATGTACCGATTTATTTATTGATTTAACGATTAAAAAGATATAGAATATACAGGGTGTCCCACATAACACTTTTCACGATTTTTCAAGTACTTGCGATAATCTGCCAAAAAAATATTTTAAACCAAAGTTGGTCAGTTTTCGATTGGCTATACATTGCAATAAAAAAAATTAGAAATTTTTTTTTACTGTTGTCAAGGTCGCCTTAATTTTAACTTCATAATTTAAGATTTTATAAAATTTTATCATTTAAATTTTGTATAGGCGTAAAAAGAAAATATTGCTGTTGCATATGAAAGGCTAATCACAAGTTCGAAATATAAAGAGTTATTTGAGATGGCAATTATTATTCATTCACTCTGCGTAATTTTCCTCTAAGCTTACCTAGTTTCACGAAACTTTCGGAAAATTCAAAAATACCCTTAAACCCTCGATTCTGTGTATTCGCTGTTCGTTGTAGCGTGACAAATAAGACAAAGAGACTGGACTCTGAGGAGTATAAAACCAAGTTTCTTTGTTGACCGCAGTAGGTTCCAATCACAGCAGACGTATTATCGATTCCGTCGTATACCCTAACGTAGTCCAATGGACAGCTAAAAATGACACAATGAAAAATCATCATTTACCCTTGTTTTCGTTGTTGATGATCAAAATCTACGTGTGAATTATTGCATAAAAACGAATATAAATGAATATAAATGAATACAAATGAAAGCACGTACTGCGGTCCACCGAAGAATAAGTCAAAGTCTCGGAATTCTAGTCGCACCCGCTGAGTAGATTCTCCTATGAATTGATAGCTACACACGAGGTCCTTCGGATATGTCCCCGGATATGTGGGGGACAATATATTTCCAGTGCGTTTCACTTTGGAATCCACCGTAAATGTACACGGTGTATTTGACGCAGGAGTTCCAACTTCATACTCAGCTGAAAAAGCAAATCCGATAGTGTTAAACGTCTTTGTCCTCAGACTTCTTTGCCGAAAGTTCATGGCAATTTAGTCACAAAGTGTAACTCATTTCTTTTCTTTTCATGTGTTTCATTGTTAACGGTAAGAAGAAAAATTCAAATTTCCTTATGAAACAATAACTCAACAATTGGTACCTTACTTCTTTATTGCCAAACCAAGAAATACTGTGGTATAAAAGTTATTCGAACTTTCAACAATACTGTAGCCAAGACAATGTGTTTGCATATTGCGTATTACAATACATTACTTACAATAAATTTCTGTAATAACTCTAACTAGTTACATCATCTACGGTTAAATGAGTATAAACGAAAAATTCATTGAACACGTATACTTACAAGCGTTTATAAAAGTGTAGTAACCGCTGAAAAGATTCGCTGTGGTAATATTTAAATCTGTATAGAAACTCAGTGCGATCCCCTGATAGAGAGATACCCGTCTTCTAGGGGGGATCGGGCCACAATAACGCCCACCAAATGGCGTGTCTATCAATTTAGTTGTATTTTCAGAACGTATTTCCGTGTAAACATCCATGTATTCGTGAAAACACCTGAAATGTATCAATATTAATTGTCGTTTTATACGGTATACCACAACTACGGCTAACTACGTGTCTTTCAAACAATCCATTGATTATGCATCAAATCCATCAAAATTATAGGATTTTTTCAAGATTTTTTTTCTTGGAATAATATAATTTGAACAACAATAAATTGTTTCGCAGCAACAATGAGTACACTACAGTCTTGATAAATCGAGTTCTTCTCGCTTTTTTTGACGCCGATTCTGAATTGTATAAATGTGCCCATAATTATGAAAGTGGCCTAAGTCAAAATTAAAAAAAAAAATGAAATTACACTGAATTAATTTAGTTTGAAAGAATGTGATGTGAAATAACTAATAAACTCATTTTTTTTTTAATTTTGACTTAGATCACTTTCATAATTATGGGCACATATAAATGTGCGATAAATATGGATATACTTGCTTTCATTGTTCACTTAAGTACATTATCACGTTACATTTAAAAGTACAATTTCGTTTTTGTTTTTTGTATCGTCATATTAACACGGATTATCAAGACTCTACTCTAACAACAAACTTGTGAAGGAATTCAATTTAGTTTTACTTAAAATTAGTAAAGCTACAGGGATATTCGTCCTTTAGTACAAACGTAGTAATTGATTCAAAATACAATTGTTAATATTGGACTACTATATTCTGTTATGATTATTTCAGATAATTAGAGATATCTCAAATCTCTTTTGGACGTAATAGGGTGTGAATAGGATCTATACTTACGCTGGTAGTTCGCCGACAGCAGCTCCACTGGAAGAAACGTATATAAATTTTCATTTCTTCTTTCAAATCCATCTTACACATTGTACAATGCAATTAATTTTAAAAACGCTAACATTTAAAATTATGTGCTATCACGTGTGTGTATATGTATGGGAATGTCTACTAAAAGTGAACGTGCATCGACGTTCATTGTAAATGTTAGGAGCGTTATATCGAGAAAAACGGTTTGAGCAATTAGTCACATTTTTTTCGATATGATCAAAATAGATCATAATAGTTTGGAGACTATGCACTCATTGCGTGATGTAAGTGTATTATAAGCATACAAATCTAACGATGTTCTTCTCTGTATCTGCTTGTTAATTCTAACTTACGAAACATAGATGGGAAGGAGATTTCCCATTTATATTTTCCGGAAGTTGTATTCTCAATTCTCAGTTATTAAGATAATGGCAAAATTCTACGGTTAATTAGTAAAGTCAGCGGATTGTCTTAATTATTTAAATTATCCATCACCTTTTTTTTTGTAATCGACCACTGAGGATGATTGAAGACTTGAGGGAAACGTTTACCGAATTTCCTTTAGTAACATTATTAACTTATCTGTCATTATTTACTACCAGATTCGCACATTCTTTCTATATTTTCGGTTTTTAGTTTTGGTACTCATTTAAACAAGAGAAAATCTTTTAATAAATAATTGAACAATAATAATGAATTGATAATAATGAACAATAATAAATTGAACAATAAAAATAAATGAACTCTCCTTGAAGAGGGCTACACGTCGAACCGAAAGGAAATATGCTATTCTGTTTAAAACAAAACAAAAGTCAAATCTCTGCCCATTAGTAAGTTTTACTCGAATCATCTTTCTGAATAATGAATAATTTCGGAGATAATCGTGTGGCGCGATTATAACAGGTCGCCCTGTATATGTCAATATATACTGATTTTACGCGACTTTTTTTAATTAAAACATTTCGCTGACGGAGGTACGCACAATATTCCAACTATTTACTAAGATTACGGTCCTCTGATGAGCGATGAGCTTTTTAGTTTTACGCGAAACATACTCTGGAGGAGTCCCCCGAAGTCCAAAGGAAGTGAAAACAAGTTCGACGCGTTGCCGCGGTCCCGCAAGAAACGTATAAACGCACTGCCGAGATCCTCCTTCGGGATTAACCAGCACTGGTGCGTGAAACGTTCCATTCTGTGGACCATCCGGTGTACTCACGAACTTTTGGTCGCATTCTGTTAAAACAGTAAAAAAGATTAATTTTAATCTATGTGTGTGTATTATAAACGGTTTATGTATGTAATTCAAAGGAATAATGCGTATTGGCATTAAAACTGGGTGTATTCGAGGAAGTCATATTTCTCGTTTATAAGGACTCTTTTTTATTGTATTATTATTGTATTATTATTATTCTGTTACTATTGTATTATTATTATTCTTATTTTTTCCTTTGCCTTTTCTGTATGAGCTTGCGGGCAATTTTTATGTTTACTCTGTTTTCTTTTTTCACGCAAGCCTTTATAATATGTATTTTATTTCTTACGAATGTATCTTGTCCAGGTTCTAACGGGGTTTGCTACCCTAGAACCAATAAATATTGTTTCTCTCTCTCTCTCTCTTTTTATATCCTCATTTTTTAGAATCAAGAATATGTAGAATATGTATACAACATATGTAACTGCATTTTAAAAGACTTTGTATGTTATTATATCATTATATTTGTCAGAGTAAAAAGGAAATAATTGTTCTTGATAGCCAAGACATAAAATCATGTAAATCCATAGCTTACAGATCAATTTCAAGGGCTTTGGCACACAATATAGATTGTTGCTTTTCGATTAATGACACTTGTGGCAATAGAGCACTCACTTGAAGCACTTTTCATTGAAGACGCAGCAACGTTGAATTCATGCCGTATCAATGAAATGATGTAGAATATTCTCAGGTAATATTCATTTATTGACAAATGGAAGCAACGAGCAAAATTTTATCAAAGCAAAGTTTTTGTGTGACAAGAATCCAGTTGATCATCGTGTTAAGTGCTAGAATATTTTATTAGTAATGTTTATATTTGTTTAATCGTTTCGGAAATATTCAAAACAGCTTTATTTCCTAAGACTTTCTTTCGTTTTAATTCTGTATGTAGCACGAAAAATGCATGGAAAATGTGCGAAGTAAGTGTTATTGCACTGCTGGCTTAATGATACAATGGGTACTGGAGCGCGTAATGCGTAAAAGGACGGCAGGCAAGATAAAAGCGAAAGCTCCAGCAAGTGCCATAATAACGTGTACTCAACATTATATATTACATACACATGTATACATATATATGTATTTATCGTAAGTACATCCCTCTTTCAATTATTGTATGCTTCATTTATTTCTAATGAACTTCCGTTCAAAAATTCTTTTGTTATACTAGAATGTAGAAATTTTAAGCTAATCAATTATTATTAGACGATACACAGGGAGAAGCTTTTTACCACAAGGATTCATTTTTCTTGGAATTCGACGGATACTATTGTGCTTACTAACATTATTGTACATTGTGAGAACCATGCGACTATGCAGGAACAATATTTATCGATTTTTTCAAAGACATCAAGGCTCCCTTCATTTATTTTACTATGGTATAGAAAGTATGGATTCATGCGTTTCGCCATTAAGAATTATGACGATGGCCATCATAGGGATATTTACTTACTGCTCATCCGTTTGGAAATTTACTTACAGCTCCTACACACGGAAATTTTTGGCCAGTTTTGAAAATATTCAGTGAGTTTTGCTAAGTTATTCTCAACGTGATAATGCACTTTCAAAAGTGCAAGTGGCGCTCACAGTTGGATAGATATTCGGTAAATGCACAACGATTTCTAGTACTTATTTAGCACAGTAAGTACCACTTTACATCTTCGTACTTTTCCTATTAAAACATTACGACTACATTTTCATACTTATCATTTGCAAAATACAGATGAACTAGCGCTGAAAATACAGAGAACAGTGGAAGCGTGGATAATTGAAATTATCATTAGCTAGTAAAGAAACACACAACTAAACTTGATAGGTTTTTTAAAAGAGTACTGTTCTTACTGAAAAAAATTGCGGTTGCGGTTTTTACTGAAAATTTAGCAAGGATTTTATTCATTGATTCGATGCATTATATTCAAACTGCAAGTGCAGTTTATTATCAATGTTTTCAATCGAAAAAATAAAATCCACGAAAATTATCCCTACTGGATTCATTTTTTTTAATAAGGTAGCGATATTTAGAAAAATGTTAGAAAATTAGTCAAAATACCTGTGTTACGAGAAGGTAAGTGAAGAATTAAATTCTAGGATTAATGAATTGCTGGAGTTGTAATTGAAAATTTGTATGTAAAACATGTTCTGTAGCAGGATGAAAAAGGCTTGTTCTAAAGAAGGGCCTGTTAATTAAACGTCTTTTGTCTATGCATTACAGAGGTACATAGAGGTGTAACATAGGGATTTGGAAGTAATAATTGTTTGTTGAGCCCACTGTAAACATCTTAATAAACATAACATAGAGAAAATGTGAAACGTACTGATCGTTTTAATTGTAGTGACGGGTCCCGGTGGCGGCAATAGTGGCGATGGTGGCAGTGGTGAAGTGTAGTCTTGCAGCGGCAGTGCAGGAATAACTACTACGTCGCGGGCTGATTTCATGGTCGACAAGTTGCGTTAAAGTAGTCCAATATTCACCGCCACCGGGAACACATCACAACAACATAATTACAAGTCTGTATTGGAACAACAAATATTATGTGCGCTGAGCAAATAAGCTATCGTCGCTATTCAACAAATGGTTGAATAGTCGTTTTTTGTTAAATTCTTCAAAATATCATTAAATTCAGCGTTAACGCGCTTTTACAATTTACCTACTCTACACGCGTTTATGCAGGTTTTAATGTTTTTATTTTTACAACAATTGCATCATTGTATTTATTATTACTCTATATTTTTCCTGTTAAAATAACAAAAAAAGGATAGATTTAGACAATCTTCGGTTCTTTTCTTTCAAAGTACCTGAAGTTTTTGTCATTACGAGCATGAAGTTTTTGGAGTACATTAATTGTGAGCCAGTTGCAACGGTTTTTGGGCATGGTCAGTTTCAACGCGTGTTATATTTATATTTTCGATTCGAAGAGAGTGCATCATCTTTAGAGCTATCTGAAGGTCCATCATGTTGGAGGGTAAATTTGAATAGTCTAATTTATTGACCAATCAGATTGTTCCTTACCTCAACACGCCATATTGTCTACTACTACTATATTCCTTTGTTAGCTTCTCTGTTATGTGTACAAATATAAGACTGAAATCTATTTACTAAATAAAACTTAGTGCTAGAACATTAATAATTGTCTATCAATGCCAAATAAACCTCAACTCATCAAAGTAACCTTATGGCTGTCGAAAAAACGGACAAGATGGCTGAACCATGCAACATTAATTGACATCTGTTTCGATCGCTGAGCTAACAATAAGGCACAAAGGAGTTGCTTGGATCGACTGTGTCGGAAATTTCACGAAATATGTCATAAAATAATAGTGTCCATACGTGCTGAAAACGACGCAAAGGATTATTTGGAGGAATTTTAACACGTATTGTACTGCGTGCTTAGATCTTCGCTTTGAGACGATAACGTGGAAAGTGCAGAATAAGAGAAATGGGCTTGACTTTATATAGGATTATTAAGGTTATTACATTAACTTGAATTCTAGGTAAACAAAAAGAAAGGTAACTGTCACGTGCCGGAGGGGGGGGGGCGGCTGCTTATGCTTAATGAGTCTTATATTTGTTACTTTTTGTCTTTTAGATGATTATTAGATTTAGACGATTATTACTTTATATGATTAGTATTGGACATTTGCCCTTCGTCTCGCGATTTTCGTATGTAAACGTCCAACTTCCATATTCTTTTCCTTTCGTTTGTTCGATTTCTTGTTCGTAAGGAAGACTGTAAGAAACTCTGAACGCATTGCGTTGTTTTAAGGTTTTGGGCCCTGTTGCGATATTTGTGGGTCAACTGTACCACTTTTGTCTTCCAGGGTTCACTCCGCTATTGGCGCTTATCGGAATTCGTCCCTTCGCTTTGGAAATCTCTTCATATATCTGTCCGCATAAGATAATTACTACAGTTATAAAAACCTCAATATTTATGCGTATTGTTAATAGTCATGTTCCGAGAATTATGACTTTCAGTAGAACAACGTATTTGTTTTGGTGTGTACGTGGTGTTCGATACCACGGAGAATTATCGAGATCTAAAACATTGCAATTTATGCGGTATTTTAAAGTTAGCCCCATGTATATGTTACGCCCTTTTATATTGTTCATGGCAATTAACTGTACATATCTTATTCGTAGCCACGTCGACGGATTATCGTATCTGAACGGTCATTTAGCTCTTATACATGAAAGTTGTTTAAGCACAGAAAAAAATAGACGTACGTTAGTAGATCATACATCGACATTCATTGATGTATATTAGTACGTCAATTTTTTTCGGTTAAAGTATTGTGGATCTTAGTAAGATTTTTAGTAATCCATATACACTGTTTTTGTACCGTATTGTGCCATAGCAAACAACAATAGTCTTTATTAACATTTTATTTAATTTCAACAAAAATCTTTTATATTGACAAATAAGCAATTTGTTTGGCATGTTAATTCGTCTACGTTAGATTATCTCCATAAGTTAATTATTGTCCTCTCTCCTCTGTTCTTTTTTCATCTCACGTTATTTTCCTTGCACACAATATTTCCGTTTGATAATTGTAAGGGAATATTCTGAGGGTAAAAACTTATTTTTCTCCAAATCTGTGTAAAATTACACAACATTAAAAGCTGTCAAACAGTATTTAAAAGAATATATTCTAAGGAAAAATAACTCTTTAAAAAAAAAAAAACCCTCGGCTTATCTGTATTTTTTTAAGTAAGATTTTGCAATATTTTTATTGTAAAAAAGTAGCTTAAGTTGCTTTTCGTACCACAACCGCAGGAAGTTCATTAAAATTGTCTTATTGTACAAACTTACATTAGCACTCATAACTATCATAAATATGATAATTATGGTACGTTTTTTTACAAAGATAGTACTTGGTATGAAAGGGTTTAAAGTCCGGAGTCTTTTCACCATCTACACGTTATAAGTGTTGCCGCTCCACACATTTCAGAATTTGGACCGCAATGCGGATGCATTGTGAGGAAAGCTTTACAGAAGTATCCAAAGAATCGGACATTTCTTTAACACATTCACTTTTATGTGATGAACGTCCTATCCGTAAGTAGAAGGTCCGTAAAATCTTTCATGAAAATTTTTCTTTATCATCTATACACATGTATATATTAGACGTATAAAGTTCGGTCATCTTTTATTGCATTTTTAAATATAAAACTTGTTTTGTTCTCATTATCAGGTCTAGTTTAACGTCCTCGATTCTCAATAAACGTTGGTATATTCAAGACATTTATCTATAAGATATTCCAACTACTTACTGCGAGTATTACATACGTATGTTATTGATTCGGTCATTGAAAATACTATAATTTCCCGCCAGTAAAAGTGTAATAAGTTTCCAATTCGAAATAAAAAAAATTCTTGTCTCTCAACTCTTTGCTTATATAATTATTTTGCTCATCTGATCAACGTATTGTCATCTGATTAACGTATATTTCTTTTCGTTCGGACGCCGCAGAAGAATTGTGTATACCTTCAAGTATTGCTAATTAAAGCCCAGTTTTTTAACGCATTTCAGTGAAAATCGTAGAACTACCTCAGACTTACTTCTGTTTATGACAATTCTCAACGGTAAAGCAAATTGTCCTAAGATCTTAGAATTAATCAATTTATTACATGTGCCTTCCAAACCACTGAGGAAACAAACAAACAAACAGGAAATTTTTTTACAACTCATTATAAGCCGCATTTTGCCTTCTCAGACCCGATAAATCGTACAGGTAAAATCGTTAATGAGTATAATAATCGCTGTGATGTCTTCGCAATGAACGAGGAGAAGTTAAAAAACTGCATCTTGCGATCCACTTGTTCTTGCCAGCACAATCTATATCCTATGTTTCATTTAGCTTCTTAGATATCAGTCATTTACAACTGTTTTTTTCACTTGTTCTTATCGTGCCGATTCACTCCTTGTATTATATATTACTCTGTACTAATGGGCATCCACTCGTATAATAAATATAATATAATATAATATAATATAATATAATATAATATAATATAATTGACATCCTTTAATATGATGACATTCAAACGGTTTAAATTTTACTTCAGTATTGTGAGTAGTTCAATACTAAAATTTTGAACGTAACGTTTGTACGAAAACGGACTTTCATAAGGACCTTCAAGTAATACAGTTGTTGTTCCCGTTGCTATGACTGTAGCTCAATAACAAGGTTCCACCTTCACTAATCATAACAAGTTGGCAGATGATTATTACATGTCAACACGATATTTCTCACACTACCTATTAAGAGTTCGACTAATTTTAGTACATATATATTTGTGTAATTTGTAAAAATGTAATTTTGTAAAAATATCGTGTTTCTCTGTGCGTATACTGGGTGAGGCACTTAAAACAAAACACTTGAATAACTCTCATTTGTTTTTGGAGACAGAGGAAAATGCCTGAGACCAAACTTATTTGGTATCGAGGGGCTGATCATTTGATGTTACTAGTTTTTTCATAGGTGGAGGCGTCAAGGAGACCTAAAGGTCAACTCTGTTTTTTTAAATGGAACGGTATGGTTTTTTTATTTATATTCTGATAGAGTATTTCAAGATGAATACAATGACCTATTATGAATGTTATTCAAGGTCAGACAAGATTAACTACAATAGAAAATAAATGATCTCAAAGCACTCTTCGAACACTTCGACGATTTACATGCAACATGTTATTTACGTTGTTAAGTGTTTAAACTGGTAACCTTGAACATGGGTACATAGTCTAAAACGTTAGGATATCGATGTTTCGCAGAAATAAATGTGTTCTCCGCACCTCTCAATACGTTTTGATATTTTCGACATTGGCTAACTTCTTTAGTCAGTTTAAAACTTTTTCAGTATTAAAAAAGAAATATACATAGTTATCGAGATTGCTTCTCCAGTGCTGTGTCACATGGTCGGTTACTCAACCGCGCGGATATTTGATCGCTTGCAGACGAAAGAAGGAGAGAAGGAGAGAAGGAGAGAGGGAGAGAGGGAGAGAGGGAGAGAGAGGGAGAGAGAGAGAGAGAGAGAGAGAGAGAGAGAGAGAGAGAGAGAGAGAGAGAGAGAGAGAGAGAGAGAGAGAGAGAGAGAGAGAGAGAGAGAGAGAGAGAGAGAGAGAGAGACGGAAACAAAATTTAATAGCTCTGGGGCGTGAACCCCGTAAGAACTGGGGCAAAAAGATTACAGAACAGGGGGGCTTATATACATAAAAAAAATACATAAAAAAAATACATAATACAGTGAATTGTATGCGAGCCAAGGGGTAGTAATCATAAAACTAAATCAAACTAAACTAAATATATATATAAAATAAGAAGAAGAAGAAAAAGAAATTTATTCCCGGGATTGGGATCCCTTTTGGACAAAAGGACAAAATAAGAAAAGAAAGACTGAGAGAGAGGGAGAGAGAGAGCGCCGTGTGTGTGTGTTTACTTGCATTGACAAGAATGTGAGAAAAAATACGCGGCGATTAGCCGTCAAAGAACACGGGCCATGCATGATAGCCCTTAGCTGTTACGCTTCTTTTCACTCGCATAACAGTCAGTTCTTTTATCGCACTTCATGTAATGTTACATTTAAATATGTTTAAGTTACTAACCTGTGGTTATACGCGGGCAAAGTAGCAGGAGCAAAGCGACGACAGGAGTAACACAGCAGATTTCAAAGATATCACGAAACGGTGAAACCATATTGCATCCTGTAATTGTAAATATTTAACGTTAAAATGTATTTTTATGTATTGAATTTCACAATATTTTGGTAAATTTAAATATCTTTGCGTTACGAAACATCTTCTAGATCATCGTGATTAGAATTGCAAAAGATAATCGAAGTTTTGTTACACTTGCCGGTGTAAAATTTAAAAATCATTTTGTATTTTGGTTATGTAAAAAGTAGCATACTACAATAATATTTTACAATGAAAACCTATACTAAATTAAGAATAATAAAATATTGTCTTTTACTAGCTACGTGATAGGAAGGAAATGAAGGGTAGGAACTGCTTGTCTATAAATTAGTAAATCGATGAAATTGTAAAAAATGTGTAACACTTTTGCTAGGAAAATATTATTTGTAACCATTATTGTAACGTGTGTGTTCCCCATACAATATTTTCATTGGTCTTTAATATCAAGTGTCTTTTGAGTTACTTGAAAATTAAAAAGTGGAATAATATCCCCCCACATTTTGGCCAGTAAATCCTGGGGCACCCTGTATAGAGACTCTCTAAACGCACAATTCGGATTTGCAGTTATTATATATCACTTAAGAGTATCTAAAATAAACATGGCTCCAAGGTACAACACCTTCCCTGCTTAGTTAAAAATCAGTGTTTCTATTTGTTCACGAATAAAAACGCTCGACTTGGAATTCGAAAGTAGTGTATGTTGTAAAATTGACGTACTCTCAGTGCATAATACTTTTTAAAGCAGAACTTGTTTTCTGTAGTCCTATGAATAATTTATACAAATAATTGCATCAAGGTTATTTCGTTATTTCAGTTCTTTGATTATTTTATATGATTATTACGTGAGTTTACAATTATTGTATAAGGAGCGTGTAATATAAGTATCACCTTGTTTGCAGAATTTCATGTCGAAAATTTATCCATGCATTAAGGGTATTTCCATGTATTACAGGCCGTTCGTTGTACACCAGTTCTATTATAAGATACAAACCCGTTGAAAACAATTTGTCTTTAAAGTGAACTTCTCTGGAAATGAAGTACAATCCAGTCTCTTAAAAAATCCTATGCCATTCATATAAAATTATTTTCTGCAAAATAATCATAACAAAATAAACTCATTATATACCAAGTGAGAAAAATGTAAACTGTAAATCAGTTCTGTATCTATGTGGATGCAGCATATAAACTACACGTAGTATAATAATTGAAAACATATATTCCAAGAAGTTTTTCCCCTGTTAGACAAATACATTTTTGTTAATAGGTGCTGACTTAAATCATTTTAACATCAATTTAACTTTTGTGTTATCCCATTTTCAGTAATAATCCAATTGATTAAAAATTTTGTCGATGTTCGATGTTAGTGAGCATACATTATGCAATGGATGAAGTAGCAATTGCGTAATTATTATATTGATGGATAATTTCAAAATACTAATGACATTCATTTTCTGGGTACATTGGAAACAACTGTTCATAAATAAGTGGATATAATCGCTAAGATTATTCATTCAAAAATCATAACGACGATATAAATTTTACACGGCAAACGGTGAGAATATTTTCAAAAGGAGAGAAGAGAGGATCTTAACAAAATTTAATTATACACTTTAGTTGTAATTTGTTTCGTTGTGGATTTGTATAGATGGAATCCGCAGAATATGTAAAGTTATGTAATACAAAAATGATCAGTAATTTACAGGCGCTGAGATTAAATTAGGTAAATTGTGATAGCGACAGAATTTTCGAGCAAGGAGTATTGTATTATATTAAACATACATCTCTAGGTTCATGTGTTTCCTTGTTTACGATTTCTTAACAAATTTATTTTCTATATATTACATGATTGTCAAGTAAGTTGGAATTAAGTGTAAAAGGAACGACCTGTTTACAGAGTCGAGTGAGATGTATCTTACAATATTTTGTTAGGCTAACTTAGATATTTAATTGCCCCGTCTTATATTCTGCAACAGAAGCATGGCGTTCCTTTTTTCATAAAAAAAAGTTTGGCAAAGCTGGTTTCTCAGATTTTAATATGCAGTTATTCACCGCATACTTAGGCGAGTATGTAAATTTGAGTAATATAGATGTACTTATTACAGCAGTCTGGCTTCATTATTAGGAAGATATCATTAAAATCTAAACGTCTGTTGTTGTGCTACTTTACATGTAGTAAAGCATAATTATTTACTGTTTCCACAGAGAATATTTTGAGAATATTTTTTCTTTCATATAACGTACTGAGTTACGGGAGTGACTTTTTTCATTTCTGCTATTTCATTGTCTGCATCTTTGAACGACCCATATTTATTCTTATCCCCATGTCGAGAGTCGGTAAAGTAAAGCTATGAAATACTGTTTATCGACTCTCACCGTTATTATATGCTCGGTTTCCGGAGTAGGTCAATAACAGAGATCGAGGACGGTTGGTAACAGCACTATTTTTTCTTTCAAGTAGGTATGGTGAAAATGTGATTTTTAACATTTCAAATCGTGTATATTGTATGCTATCTGATTCAAGGTTTTTCGTTATTTTTTTCTCATCACTTTCTTCATCGCTGTTCTTCATTGCATTGTAAAAAAAGTTGATTGCTTGAAGATTCATTTTCTATCATATATGTATATTATAATGTCTCTGTTGAAATAAAGCTGTTTTAAACGGAAATCATAAGTCATGTTGAGTGCAAAGATCATAATAGTATTCATGATCATAATAGTATCCTTCCTGCAGGCATTTGGATGTTAAAGTACTGACAATGAGATGTATTGGATTGAACCTCGTGTCCGAGTGACATAATAAACATAATTGTTTCAAAGGAAATCTTACTTTCTTTTTATTTTACTTTATTTTACTATTGTAATGAAATTTTCTCGGTGGTCCTTAAAATATTTCATTTCATTTATACCTATTGCTATTAACGTGAACATCGAATTTCTTAAGGTGCAAATTAAATTATATACTTCCGTAAAAAGCGAAGTAAGTGAATAATTGCTGATTTTACATTGCAAAAATTAATGCATTGAAGCAATTTTCAAAATAATACTGAGAAGTTTGTTATGTTAACTGATGACTGTCTTTATTTCAAATATTATTTCATAATTTTTCATTAAAAAGTTAAAGTCTCTGAAAACCCTGAGTTTTCATTGATATTAGAGCATGACTTATACATGACGATATTTTAATAAGGAATTATCTCACAACATTTTGTAGAGACAAGGAATCCTTATAAAAGTGTTATATAAATAAAATACGTTAAGACTAATCAATAAATTACTAGTTCAGAATTGAGAAATTAGATGAAATATTATGACAAGTATTTCAGTGACTTACATAGATAGATTGACATAGTGACACAGATATACGAATAAATTGAAACAAAATGGATGTAATTATAAATGCAGTGGTATTAATAAAAAATAGGCTAACCGACAGGACTATAAGTACAAGATAACACTGTAAAAATATATAATATCGATGTTTACTGTTTATGCGATTAGTAATAATATGCAGACATTTAGATGTAAATAATACAACCTCCTTTTTTTGGTATATTTTATATAAATTTAAATTAATGTCAAATCTGGATTTATTCTCAATATCCTTCATTAATTTTATTTTAATCAAATCGTTATTTGATGATAACAATGGAAAATTGGTTTCTTGAATCTTATTATTAAGAGTTTTATGAAAAATAATGTGGCATCAAATTGTATAGTTATTGATGTACTCATTTTATCATTGTTTAATCCGATATTTAATCATTATTTAAGCAGTTGTTTATGCTTTTATCCATGCCCACGGCACATAAAAGATTTATCAGACGTTGACAATTTCGTAAACTTTACGTGAAAAGAATAAGAAAGTCATAATAATAAACGTTTATGCAATTACTTCTTCCAATATGTTTTTTATCCTCAAAGAATATTCCCTGACGTTTGGCGAATTTGCCACGCCCTTAAGTCAGGAACTTTGACTCCCGAATTGTGTACATATGGAAATAGTGAGAAATAATCTAGTTCACAGTAAACAACGACATTATGTAACTGTGGATGGCTTAATAAATATTGAAAACAGGTTTAATTTGACCTGAAAAATATAATAATTCTAAAATAGTAAGCATAGAAAATGATGAGAAGATAGGATTGGGGTGAACTAGAGCCGCGCCCATGCGCTCTGATAGAATAACGAAATCATCAATCCTGAAATCTTGGCGATAAAGAAAATTGCTGCAACGGTTTTATCGGTTAAAAGTGTGCGCAATAAAGGAGGAGCCATCGACCCAACGTACGCCCTACGTCAAATACTTTCTGTAAGAGCCGAAATTCTACGGAGATTGTCTTGAGCTTCAGTCTCATGACTTTATTATTAAGATTGAAGAATTACACTGTACGTGTGATTAATCTAATAGATGAACATCTCGCTGGACAATTGCAACGGAGATAGTCATGTAATTGATCGCATAACATAACCTGATCATAGGGTGAGGAGGAGATTTGTGTTTGCAGACGTAACTGACTTACCAAGTCGGCGATGGCGAGATGTGACTAGCTAAAAACACTGTCCGATCCTTCTGACAAAATGCTTCGCTACGCGCCCGAGATATAACCTCAGCAATACTCCGGAAAGTCCTTCGTTGCTATCATTGCGCCGTTCTGCACGTAGCCGCAAGTCGAGAAAAAACGACGAAAGGAGAGCATTGCCAGCAATTGGTCTTTCATTTTGAACTGGCAGCTCAACGCGGATCGCGAGCCTGCATCACCCTTCGAGTAGCACGTTCCAAAGCGAACTAATAGACGGAAACGTTCGCACACATATGCAACCCTTCGGCCAGCGAGTCTGCCAACTCGGTCGAGCCGAATCTCTCCGACCTCCCTCCACCCTCCACCCCCTACCCTCTACCCTCCACCCTCCACCCTCTGCCGCTATGATTCGCACACACCAATGGAAACGTGCACACCCCTATGCGCCTTTACATCGTCCTACAATATACTCTCTACTGTATATACGGTATACTGTATAATGTATTTTTCCTGCGTTTCCATCATAAAATCACGTAAAATAAAGCTCCCTTTGTTGAAAATTCTCAATTATTATACTATACATTTTATCAACATATTTTCATACTTTTAGCCGCAATATTAAATAATATTAATATCAATTCTTCTCTACAAGTTGTAATTATTATTGCAGACAAGGAAAATATTTAGATATTTTTTAATGACATTCATTCCGCTTGAATGTGATGAAACCGATCGATTTTCGTCTCTTTTCTAATGACGTATCGTTTTACGATCAAATTATTGTCAAGTTGTCTAAATTCATATTTTTTCTGTACATATCATATATCCTTCACGTAAAACGCGATAGTGTGTAATTACTGTACATGATTTTTTCAGGGCTCCGTTTAATTACCAATTATCGAAATTTTATGTGTAATTAGCAAATGTTTATAATATTGTAAGCAATCGACTAATTAAGCACAGAAATATATAATTAGTGATCAATTACAGATCACACAGTGGGTCTCCATTGGTAATTTAATTTAATTTAATTTATTGATATACGAGAAGATCTCCCATTTGGTATAAAAATATGGTTTTACATAGAAATTATAAAATAACAGAATAGAACCAAACAGTGCTTAGGAGTAAGTATACAAAACAGAACCTTCAAGCAAAGGAGGCAATAGAAAAAATCAGAAATATAATAAGGTTAAACCGGGAAGAGAGTTAATGAAATATTATCACTAAATTTCATTCAATACATTCGTGACATTCTGTTACAGCAAATCATACAACATTTTCAACGTCAAGAAATGATGATGTTGCACAAAAATTTCAACTGACAATTTATGTGCCATCCGTGTAATGCTCTTGTAACCATTACCCATACGTTATCTTAAGCCGTAATATTTACTGCATCTTTCACGAAAAATTAACTGATGGTGGTTAGTTTACTTTTGCGGTTATGAAAATTTTTAGTGAGAAAACCGACGTCGGATAAGTTTGCGGGCTAAGTAATTGCTTTGATAGTCCTGAGTATTTTTTCAACTATTCTAAAGATTACGAGTCCCTTTTGTTATGAATATCAGTCTACTCCTACATATTCAAACGTTTTCTTCATTGGAAAAAAAGCTTGGTGTCATTCACTCTTTTTTGACTTCTTCATTGCTAATCTTCTTGTTCCTTGAATCGATTTCTATTAATTTCTATGAAGTTCTTTAAGTAATTCATAAAAAAATCAGATGTTTGACAATTAATATTGTTGATTATACAAGGTGTACAGATTATATAATGATGACATCTTTTTATAAACATTTTCAATAACCATGGTCATTAAACATCACACGTTAGACAATTATAGCGATAAAACTATATTTAAGCTATGCTTGTGTTTTATTGTTGTAATAAAATGATATTACAGTAATACACACTTAATATAATACAATCGTGATACCTGTATTCGACGAAGAGAGTTCCCTTAAGGGGTAACACCACTGTAACAGCCTCAAAATAAGCGTATTTTCACGAATTTTTTTTTTTATGAAAGGAAAGGTAATAGGACAAAAATATTCGAGGGTGTTATTAAACATATATTCAAGTATTACATAAAAAATTATCATCGATAAATATTAAAAAATGACGACGCCGAAGCCATTCTTGTGAGGCGTGTTGAAGTTGACGCGCTCTGCGGCACGCAGTGTAGCTGATGCAAATTTAAATCTGGGAAAAAAGAAAAAAATACACTTAATCTACATGGTTATAGCTAGTGAAACGCGTACGGGATTTTAAAAATATTGATTTTTGTGTGATTGGCGAGTATTTGAAGTAGAATGTTTGATTTTCGACAAAAAGAAAGGCACTCATTCGTTCATAAAAACTGTTTAAATTAACTTATCAAAAATCCCGTACGTGTTTCACTACAAAATGTCATTTTTAAGATATGGTTAAAAATTCAAATGGATAGAATGAAAATTGTTCGAGTTATGCTGCGTGCCGATTGGAAAAATCATGTTTCGAGAAAAACGCGTTTAAAGTTTTGCAATGTGTTATAGACATGAAGAAATGAAAAATTTGGCTGTTTAAAAATTTTTACCATTAGTCTGCTATCCCAGGACCATAAAGCTGCCCTTCCGTGTTCAAATATTCTTCCTCGTTCTCTTTCCTCAAAGATTTTGTGCTAGAGCGCGCGTCTTTTGCCGCCTCTGTCAAAGACAACTCGGCGTGCTTGATTCACTTTTGCTTTTTCACTTTTTTTTTTACTTGGTACACTTTGTGGTCACTCATTGTAACTTACAAGCACTACACGCAAAATGTTTTACCTAAAAGTAAAAAGCCTGGAGCG
Source organism: Hedychridium roseum (assembly GCA_963989215.1). Taxonomy (NCBI): domain Eukaryota; kingdom Metazoa; phylum Arthropoda; class Insecta; order Hymenoptera; family Chrysididae; genus Hedychridium; species Hedychridium roseum. Next base: position 3,780,117 of record OZ022321.1, on the reverse strand, counting down.
CATCCAGATCTACGCATAAATTCCCGCCCCTACAATAACATACTTTTGTATGGAAATGCTTCTGACTGATCAAAAACACTTTCTAACGATATCTGTTACTGTACTAGGGGTGTTAGAATAGAAAAGATAGAATAATAGGCTGTACCCTCCTAGCAGGTATTTATTTCACGCAGGTAGTCGTTTCGGTGCCGTCCGACGCGCTTACGGCGGAGCTCGAAATTTCAGGAAACTAATTTCTTTCAGGTAATGAACTTTTTTCCTCATAATCTAGAAAGTTCAACACATCTTTTAAGCCAATAAAAAAAAATCGATTTCTTGAAAAATTTACAGTGGTGTTACCCCTTAAAAGATATGACGGCCGGCTAGAATGGAGGGTAACGCCTTCTGCTTGAAATTTCTTTACCAATCCAATTCCAATCCAATTAATATTAAATTGTTCATAATGGCTTCATCATATTCCACTTTCATCCTATTCTCTTTCGGAAACATTCACGATCAATTTTGAATAAAACTTAATCCATATATCGATTATATCAAATAAATTTATAGTCTATATGACGTAGACATAAAAATTAAATATCATGTTACATCTTGAACCGTGGTAGTAAGCGATGGTTAAATGATTGGATGAGACTCGTGGTTGTCCAATGTTTTATTTAAAATTGTTGGTAGCGCTAAACTGGTACGTAATTTTTTGACGTTGGAATGATGAGTGAGTTGTGTTTTTGGGACTCCTTTAAGGAAAACTCGTGCTTCTTTTTAGAGCAAGGTCGGAAGTTTTTTAGAATTATAAATGAAGATGGAATGGATGGGACTCATGGTTGGAGAGAGAGGGAATTAGGGGTGCCATTCGTTCCTGCATCTTGTACATTGCGTAATGGAAGAATTTTTTATTACTAACCCCTTTTGACTTTTGTACCAGAGAAACGTGGAACGTTGGAATTGGATTGAACACGAATTTCTTACTATACCACAGTAATATATTTGTTCTTGGTTAAATATTAATACAACGACTTCGACTTTAAACTAACGTCTTCGACGGTTCGACTACGACTCCCCGTCATTGGCGACACTGCAGATCGTGTTTTGGTTTTCCATTTGACTCATACACACACACGCACACGCACACGCACACACACACGCACACGCACACACACACGCACACGCACACGCACTCCCAAAAACTCTCCGCTTGTTAGAGACTGCGTCATCGCAAATAAAGAACGGAAATCGGATCCTACTGTAACAATTATAGTAGTAGTAATAATAATAATAATAATGACTATAGTAATGATAATAGTAGCAGTTGTAGTAATAATAGTCGTAGTGGTAGTAATCGTTAAGGGATTGCGTTCCTTGGACGTAACATATTACAATATTTTTATTTTATTTATTGTTCTTTGAGTATTCATTAAGACCTTACATTTTAATGAAACATAAACGGTAGCTAACGAGCTTTTCTATCGCAAAAATGAAATTATTTATTATATTGTTAATTAATTTACGTAGAATGAATAAAGCACAATTATTCAGACCAGGAAAATATTAAATCAGAGTAGCAAAAAAAGAATTTGGGCCGATCTGAAAAGGTAAATACTTCTTAAGTTCTTCTTTTTTACTCCGATTTAATATTTTTCTGGATTGAACAATTGCGCCTTATTCATCCCACGTATAATAGTAGAACATACCAGATCTGTAAACAGCAGTTGGTTGTGACAACATTTATACCAAATTATTAATTAATTATTGATTATTAAAATTAAATTCTGGAAGTTTGTGATATGTTCAATGTATTGATCGCAATGAATTAAAAAAGAAATATTAACACAGAATTTGAAGTTTCGGAAAGAGTGTCAAGTATAAAGGATGGCTGTTCCTTTATCAATTCTTTATACTTTGTATGGACTACAAGAAAGACTATCATACTATACATGACTTAAAAGCATAAATGCAAACAAATAACCATTAAATAACATTACAAATATGGTATTTATTAAATTTCACATAAAATATACCAAAATCGATAACTTAAACGACACATTTGATCATCACTTCGAATTTCTTATGTAACGAGCAGCATGATTTTCTGGAGGAGTCAAACAATTTGAAGTTTCGAAGCTAATGAGGAAAGAGATTCGGGATAAAAAGTTAATATACAGGGTGTTTCTGTGACACTGGTGCAAACTTAAGGAGAGTATAAATGAAGTAAAAACAAGCAACTTTTATTAATATACCTATGGTCTCCGATCATTATTGTCGAAGTTACAGCCCTTTGAATATCCGCCTGTCTGTAGGCAATGTGACCCATATTCAGCTGGCCACAGCTGAAGCCACGCTCCACGCAAAAAACCAGAATTTCACTACTCCAAGGGCGAACCGACATTGAGATTCTCATACCCCCTGTATCAATGTGTGTTCTGAAACACAAAACTAATTATTTCCTTACACTTAATATTGTAATAAAACTTCCTTAGATGCTGGAATAAATAATTATGTATTTTCCATCCATATATTCTCAAACACCCTTTCTACGCACATCCGACCAAATCGGTTCCTCACAAACGAATGTTCCACTCGCTACACGCTCAACCTTTTATTCCCTGTTGCCAGGGGTTGGGAAAACCAAACCAATACAATTTCGCAACTCATTAACCAATCAATTCAAATTTTATAAACCTTACAATATCACAACACAATGCTCGTGTTTCAGTTTGGTCAGTGCTTTGGTAAAGATATCGGCAATCATGGAATCCTTAGTCTTTATTCGTCCTTAAATAATGATTGGTCCGAAGCCCCCTGGTGGTTTCGAGTGGGTGCATACGTGCGCGGATTAGTTCCGTAATTACTTGCGTTTTACTGTGGAAGGAGATGTCGGTAAGCGCTGTGGACGAGCAGCGCATTATCACAGGGATAGTCGCGACCATCACTGCGATGGAGGACTTTGCGAAATGAAATCGTAAAGTACCCCGGGCTCTGAAAGACAGCGTAGCATGCATCACTCGTGCGCTGGAAGAGCTTGCGACTTATCGCGAGCGTAGGATAGCTATTGAAAAGGTCATCCAACGTGAAGAGGAGGCTGCTCATGCTATGGTAAACACCAAGAGTGCCAGCACAGCCGACAAGTGCGTACAGGTGTGTACCCACCTCCCCCCCCCGGATGTTCGCGCAACCCCCTATCAACAGGCGGCCGGAATGGAGGTAGAAGTGACCTCCACAAAGGATGTCTTGTGTTCCCGAGCAACAGCAACAACAAAAAGAACGAGGAGGAAGGCTCGTGAAGGCGACAGCAGCGATGAAGAAGCTGCTACTGCCCCTCCCCCACCAACGAAGAAAATGCCGGAAGCTGAAACCTAGGTTCAGGTCGTTCGTGCCGGCAAAAAGAGCCGCGAAAAGGCCCACCACTGCCGGAAGGCAGGCGAAGAAGGTTGACCTGGTCAACTTATGGCCACGCCCGTCGCTGCTGTAGGACAGCAGACAATGACGAGCAAGTCTGCGAAAGAAAGGAAACAACAATCCAAAACAGTTCCGAAGGTAAGGGCGAAACCAGAGGCTGTTGCCCTTGAACTTAAAGAAGAAAGCACAAAGTCTTATGCCGATGTGCTTCGCGCGGTTAAGACGAAAGTCGACCTTGGATCCATCGGGACAGAAGTAGCCGGCATAAGGAGAACGAGGAATGGCGAGCTGCTTTTTCAGCTGCCCAAAGGCTCGGGTAAGGCAGTGCAATTGCGCAACGCCATCACTAACGCAGTGGGCGAGGCAGCCACGACCAGGCAGGTCATGCAAAGAACCGTGATCGATATCAGGGATTTCTGTTGGGAAAGGATTACTTTACACGTGCTCTTTTATTTGTTACCAAGGCATTTACAGTGGCTACAAAAAGTATTTGTACACCTGTTTTTTCGGAATAACTTTTTAAAAAATGAACATATCGACGTGAAACTTGGACTGAAGCTAGCGCAAACAATTTACTTCTTTACGTGTTTCAGCGATTTTCGAAATATTCAAATATTAAAAAATTACGACTTTTATGGTGCCCTGTACATCCTATAACTTTTTTTATAGGCCCTGTCTCGAAAAACTGAGATATACATTTCGCAGAGTACGTCACCTCATATATATCCTGTAAATTTCATTTAATTCGGAGAACGCGCGGAGAAGTTATGATTTTTCAAAGTTGCTTATTTTGGTCCAAAACATAACAATTCTGCGAAAACTACATGAAAATAGGCAACTTTGAAAAATCGTAACTTCTCCGCGCGTTCTCCGAATTGAATGAAATTCTTTCATTACGTATTTTATGGTTTATGCCTCTATTTATTTCGATATGTTGCAACGCTTGATGGACAGCATTAATTGAAATTTTTAGACGCTGAGAAATTTCACGAAGCGTCAATTTTTTATTTCGATGTAACAAAATTTCTTGACGCTGTATGGGAGTAATATGTTTTCTACGACCCATTTCTACGAATAAAAATTGTTATTTCTTACTACATTTTACATCTATTTTAATTGTCTGCACCTGTTAATCAATCAACTTACCAGAATATGCTTTAAAAATGAAAAAGTATGTTTTCCCTATTTAGCTGCTCGCCAAGATGTTTCCACTTACGACGCTTTAGTTCGACTGTAAATAAAGAATTACCGAGCATCGTAGTACTAAAGTATCGCTCAGAGTATCAGTAATCGAAGGCTAAAGCGTGAAAAGAAAATACGCTTATAAAACAAAGTTATATTCTGTTATATGCTAGTAAAATTTTTTCCCTATTTATATGCTCGCCACATACATATGCAGGGTGTTTCTGTGACATGCTGCCAAACTTTTAAGGAGCGTATAGATGAGGTAAAAAAAAGCAACTTTTATTAACATACCTATGGTCTCCGGTCATTATTGTCAAAGTTCCAGCCGTTTAAACGCCTGTGTGTAGGCAACGTGACCCATATTCAGCTGCCCACAGCTGTCCAATGCGGTCAACGCTCGGCGATACGTCATCAGCTCAGTGCCGTATGCATGCGATACAGCTGTCTAAACCTTTTCCCTCATTATTTTTTCGAGCCGAGGAAGTGTTAAAATTTTCCAAACTACTTTAAATCACCGAACTATTAGGAAAAAAGTGACCTATTAAAAAAGTCCAAACGACCAAAATATTCGAGAACTTATAAAATTTCGAGTTACTTGTGGATAAATGTTCAGCTCGAAAAATTTACATATTCCAATAGATTTTCAACTTTCGAGTTATTCGTAAATATCCGAATTATTGGTGACGACGTTTCCTGCACTAGAAAATAATTTTTCACTTGGTAAATGGAAAATAATTATTTCGAGGAAGTTTATTGCTAATAATGTTAACTTAGAAACGTCCACACTAATAATTCGAATATTTACATGTCGAATATTTACCTCCAAGTATCTCGAAAACTTACGAGGGTTCGAATATTCGAATCGCTTCTACTTTTTTAATGGCTTACTTTATTCAACTCAAACAATCGAACCAAATAAATTCCGAATACGTGCACATTCTTAAACACCAATTGCACTGAATACACTGCACAGAACTGTACTTATGACAATTGTTCAATACGTCGACCTCCGACCATCATGTACGTTTTGCATCACTGAACGATTGAACTGCGGAAACGAATGACTCCGAAAGATTGCAGTGAAATCCGCTGCACGATGTCTTAAATGCGTTAGCGAACAGAAACGAATGTCGGAAAGAACGGGGCAACGGATCATGTTTCAAAACAAACTTGCATTTGTATTGTGCCCGAACTTACGGTCTCCTCGTCGACGCGTGCCATGTTGGAAGTTAATAGGTGTTTCGCACCATCATAGTTATTTGATAGTATGCTATATGACACTCTAATGTGACGGTGTAAAACACTGTGTAGCAGAATACGAGTTGCCTTCCAATAAATCTCTGTGTTCTTTAACAGCCGAAACCTGCACCTTATAAAGTCGAATTCGCTATGCCAAATGTTACCAAGAAACCATGCAAAGGATGTGGCAATGTGATGGCCAATTCAATCGTTTATGAGGGATGTGGCATTACTTCCCATCCGGGTTGTTTGGGAAGAACGAATCACCCCTGGAACACTGGAGTTTTGCTTGACTGCACTTCACTTCCGTCCACTGCTTCTAGAACCACCTCTTCAGCGTCTTCATCGGTCTCACCCACGTTTGAACGTATGTTTATGCTTTTAAATAGTGAATTGTCTCTTCTCATTCTAAGCTTGTGGTCTTTAACACGAGACTGGATGATTTTATGAAGACATTTAATGAGAGGGACTGTCAAGGATTGCTCTAAGAGAATAGACACCATCGAAGCAACCCTGGCTATAAAACCATCATCTATCCCTTTTTCCACCGAAGAGGATCTGGTTGCCGAGCTTCATGACAGACGGAGGAGATCATTTAATTTGATTCTTTTCAATTTAAATGAAACTACCGGTTCACAGGAAACGGATAAGGATGTTGTTATTGACATTTTGACATCGATCAAGTCGGGCCAATACAATGTGTAACGTAGTAAGTGGGCTTGCTCGTTACAAAGATCGACTTCCCCAGGAAAATAGGAATAACGCGCGAGTCCCGTATACTCGGGATAGTGAACTACACCCTTTCGCCCCTCAGCCGTACGATTGAGGGAGGGGGCATACTGAATACCTGTCCCTGGGTATGGTTAATTAGACGAGTATTATCTGGTCCGGCAATAATACATTCTCCGGACCCAGCCCCACCGAAACCTGACGTGAGCCTATCATTTATGATTCTCTTTGCGATTTAAGTCTTCTTGCCTTGTATTTTACGAAACACCTACGCATTTCCCGGTTCGGGAAAATTTGAATAAACCCGCGACCATGTCCCCTTCCGACCCGCGAATTAGTGATCACCGCGAGCTCGCCATGCCCTATGATAGGTAGAGATTTCCACGTCGCTAATACGACGAAGGATCTGACCGATGACCCAATGAGGAAGCGCAAATGAGGACTGGGCATAGCGGGGAAGGGGGAAGCGATTGGGCCTCGTGGCCTTACCATTCTCGAGAAAAGATTATTCCGTCGTTATTGTGTCGAGCGTACACGTTACTTTAGGAGACTCTCTCTCTGTATACCTGAGTACTAAGTGTGAGTGCCCAGCCGACCCACTCCGAGAAGCCAATTCCAAGGGAGAATTTACTGATTTCCCGGAGGTGAGTCTGGTTCTGAGTACTAAGTTGTAAAGGACAGGGTTCCGAGGGAGAATTTACCGATTGTCCGGAGGTGAGTCTGGTTCTGAGTACTAAGTTGTAAAGGACAGGGTACCGCATTCCTCTATCAACTTTCCGCTGCGAGATAATAACGAATTAAGGTGAGATGTTTGATCGAGCCAGGGTACCACGTTTATAGGATTTTGCCCCGAGGACGGGGAGGTTAAGTTACGGTTCTGGGCCGTGTTAGCATTGTTGGAAGGGTTATTAGGCCCTTTGTAATTAATCGCAATACAGTCTATCCTGAGCGAGAAATTATCCTCCTTTCAAATTGAATATCTTAGTATCGAGTAGTCGAATTTAACTTGAGATCGTCGCGATTGTCAGATTGTCGATTCCGGTACGTATCTCGGAAAGTTGATGGAATTCTGCGGCCCCGAGCCTACCGGCATATTGGAATTTCTTTGTGAGTTTTCCTACATGTTAGTAGAGAGAGATCTCCCGTGGATATAGACCCTTGACCCGTAAATGCCTAGTAAATGAGTGCTCACTAGGGGCTGGAAATAAACTGGTCGATTTGCTATACGTCGCGTTAATGACGAGCAGCCATATGCTCCCGGTGTATTAAGGCCCGATTAATAAATTAAGAAGGGGCTCTCCCCCTGTTTTATTGGAAATCTCAACTCTTTTCTTTGAAAATTTATACCATCCTTCATTCGTTCCGGTTTAATATCGCGCTTACGAGGAAACGTTCGCATCTTCTCCTACGGTTTCTCGCGAATTTCCTAACGTGTTATTCGTCCTTAGCCCTACCGAATTTTACGAACTCCCCCCTCTCCATTTTCCCGTGAGGGACTGACTAACCAACCTCTTCGATTATGTACACCCGAAAATAGTTCTACCGAAGACGGGAGTAAACTACGGTTTTGTTTAAAGTCTGAAAACCAAGACTCGACGTGTTTGCACGTCTGGCGCCCAATTTTCTCTAGTTTTGGGGTCGGATCATAGACCGCGACCAAAATTTTTGCAGCGCTTCTTGTAGGCGAATTTTAATAACCGGCCGGAAGGTGTTACAAATTTGTGGCACCCACGGAAGGACAATTAAGAGGGAAGCGTTACAAATGATACTCTCCTTCGTCGTATTGGTAAGCACAAGAACGGCGCTCCTAGACCATTGCGAATTAACTTTTCATCATCGGCAACTCCGTTATCTATTTTGAAAAATCGTGCTAATTACAATGGACCGGTTAAGTTTTCACTGGACAGAACTTACAAGGAACGAGAATATTTAAAAAATTTGTACATTAGTAGTTACTTAATTCTTGTTTCTGCACTGTTAATTGGGACGCCTCTCTCTTAAATCTTTCTGTTAACGATTCTGTGGACTTCTTATATTCGCATCTGTATTATGCAATTGATAATTGGATACGTCGGCGCTACTTTCATGTATCTAGATTTCCTAAGTGGTTTTCCAGGGATCTAATTTCTTTGACTTATTCGAAAAAACAAGCCCACAAATGTTTTAAACAATCCGGGATTTTTGAAGATTATCTTATATTCACAAATTTAAGAAAGAAATCTAAAGAATTAACTAAGAATAATTATCTTAGATACCTCCGTTATACCGAGTCTTATATTCATTCGGATATTAAGTCATTCTGGTCCTTCGTTAATTCTAAGCATCGCAATCCCACGATTCCTTCTACAATGCGCTCCGATAATACCATCGTTGATTCTGGTCATGAGATTGCAAATTTATTTGCTGACTATTTTCATTCTGTTTTTACTACTAGCTCACATCAACCGTCTATTTCTCCAACATCTATGGATACGTTTGAATTTAGCAACTTTTTAATTCTTATTAGCAAAATTTTTGAAGCTTTCAATTCTTTATCACCTTCTCTCTCTCTCCAGGCGACAATGGTATACATCCTGTTTTTCTTAGAAACTATTGTATTATTCTATTTTGCCCACTTTGACACAATAAATCTCTCAAGGAAGGAATCTTTCCTGATAGATGGAAATCTAGCATAATTACTCCTATCTATAAGTCTTCCTCGTGTATGCTTAGTACATGATCTTGCGGTTCTTTTGTATTCATATCTTACTTTTAAACCCCATTATCAGTTCATTTATAACTCAGCTATGCAATCTTTGGGATTCCTTAAGCGTTTTTCGACAGACTTTTCCTCTCCTCTTACGTTTAAGATCCTCTATTCCGCTCTTGTCAGACCTCACCTCGAATATGCTTCCCCCATTTAGTCTCCTACCATATCTAAATACGTATATGTTTTGGAAAGGGTCCAGCATAACTTTCTCCGTTATGCGGCCTACCACTTACACTGCCCGTTACTTCGTTTTTCGCATGAATATGATACTATTTTAAATTTATTAGAGCTTCATCCTTTGGTGGACAGGAGAGCTCAAGCGGACTATATTTTTCTTTTTAAATTAATTAATGGTCTCATTGACTCACCTCCTCTACTCACTTTGGTTGGTCTCCATATTCCATCAAGAACTACTCGCAATCCATTTCTCTTCTCTGTTCCTTTATATAAATCTAGCTACCTTCACAGAGATCCCTTAGCTCGCATCTGTCATAATGTAAATGCTTCGAATTTTAATTTAGATTTCTTCTCGTTGTCTCTGCTTTCTTTCACAAATAATGTCCGTAAGACCGCTGCACCCGGCCTAAGATAATTGCCCATTCAATTTGATTTTTCTTTTCTCTCATTTATCTCTATTTTGTACTTTTTGTTTCTCGCTGTTTATTTCCTACCTACTAGGTATTCACTTCATATTGTTTTTTCACATTACATATTCTTCATTATTTTATATATTATACAAGTTATTATAATATATATTCTATTATACGCTCTGTACTTCTTTGTACCAAAAGGGTTTAGGCCCGTTAATAAACTATAATAATAATAATAATAATAATGATAAAATCGATTCGGCGTAAACGCCTGGGCAGGTATCGCTGACGACTACCTTATTGGGCCTTATTTGTTGCACCCCCCCCCCCCGCCTAGATGGGCACATTTTCGGGCAATTACTGGAACACACTTTGCTTGATACAGTATTGCCTCTAACTTTGTCCCGCGATCGGGTCCGAGCGAGGACAATGTGAGATGGAGGTAGTTGTTCCTGGAATTAGCCAAAACTATGACCGATATCGGAAATCTATGACCGAAATTTGACCCCGCAAACGAATAATGTAATCGACATATCCCACATAGACATCAGTATTGGGGAAATACTTAATGAGATAGACCAACTAAACCTATACAAAAGCCCCGGCGAAGACGAAATACCGGCGATACTTTTTAAGAAGTGCAGATTTATTATATACAGACCACTTTATATTATTTATAATTTGTCCTTATCTTCAGGCACATATCCATTAAGATGGAAAGCAGGAATTACCACATCCATATTTAAAAACGGGGATAAAAATATGGGCATCAATTACCGGCCTATCTCCACCTTAAATATACAGGGTGTTTCTATGACATTGGTCCAAACTTAAGGAGCGCATAGATGGAGTAAAAATAAGCAACTTTTAATGATATACCTGTGGTCTCTGATGATTATTGCCGAAGTTACAGCCGTTTGAATATCCGCCTACAGGTATGCAATATGTAGACAACGTGACCCATATTCGGCTGCCGACAGCTGTCCGATGCGGTCAATGGCACGGCGATCGTCATCGGCTCAGTGCCGTGTACATGGGACACAGCTGACAACCTTTTTCGTCTTTATTTTTCGAGCCGAGGAAGTGTTAAAATTTTCCGAACTACTTTAAATCACCGAACTATTGGGAAACAAATTAGCTATTAAAAAATTGCAAACGACTAAAATATTCGAGAACTCATAAAATTTCGAGTTACTTGTGGATAAATGTTCAGCTCGGAAAGTTTACATATTCCAATAGATTTCAAACTATCGAGTTATTCGTAAATATCCGAATTATTGGTGACGACGTTTCCTGCACTAGAAAATAATTTTTCACTTGGTAAATGGAAAGTAATTATTTCGAGGAAGTTTATTGCTAATAATGATAACTAAGAAACGTCCACACTAATAATTCGAATATTTACATGTGAATATTTATCTCCAAGTAACCCGAAAACTTACGGTGGCTCGAATATTCGAATCGCTTGGACTTTTTTAATGGCTTACTTTATTCAACTCAAAAAATCGAACCAAATAAATTCGGAATATGTGCACATCCCTAAATACCAATTGCATTGAATACACTGCACAAAACTGTACTTATGACAATTGTTCAATACGTCAACCTCCGACGGTCATACACGTTTCTCACCGTTAGACGATTGAACTGCGGACATGAGTGACTATCCGTAAGATTGCAAGGAAACACACTGCTCTTTCGTAGCTGCCACACAGTCTTTTACACTACCAAATAACTATGATGGTGTGAATATGAAATCATCTGCTTGCTTCCGACGCGCCACGCGCCGGCGAGAAGATCGTAAGTTCGGGCACAAACTAATGCAAGTTTGTTTTGAAACATGATTCGTTGTCCCGTTCTTTCCGACATTCGTCTCTCTTCGCTAACGCGGTTAAGACATCGTGCAGCGAGTTTCATTGCAATCTTTCGGATTCGTTCGTGTCCGCAGTTCCAATCGTGTAACGGTGCGAAACGTTTATGACCGTCGGGAGCCGACGTATTGAACAATTGTCATAAGTACAGTTTTGTGCAGTGTATTTAGTGCAATTGGTGTTTAAGAATGTGCACGTATTTGAAATTTATTTGGTTCGATTGTTCGAGTTGAATGAAGTAAGCCATTAAAAGAGTCCAAATGATTCGAATATTTGAGCCCTCGTAAGTTTTCGGGTTACTTGGAGATAAATATTCAACATGTAAATAATCGAATTATTAGTGTGGACGTTTCTAAGTTATCATTATTAGCAATAAACTTCCTCGAAATAATTACTTTCCATTTACCAAGTGAAAAATTATTTTCTAGTGCAGGAAACGTCGTCACCAATAATTCGGATATTTACGAATAACTCGATAGTTTGAAATCTATTGGAATATGTAAACTTTCCGAGCTGAACATTTATCCACAAGTAACTCGAAATTTTATGAGTTCTCGAATATTTTAGTCGTTTGCAATTTTTTAATAGCTAATTTGTTTCCCAATAGTTCGGTGATTTAAAGTAGTTCGGAAACTTTTAACACTTCCTCGGCTCGAAAAATAAAGACGAAAAAGGTTGTCAGCTGTGTCCCATGTACACGGCACTGAGCCGATGACGATCGCCGTGCCATTGACCGCATCGGACAGCTGTCGGCAGCCGAATATGGGTCACGTTGTCTACATATTGCATACCTGTAGACGGATATTCAAACGGCTGTAACTTCGGCAATAATCATCAGAGACCACAGGTATATTATTAAAAGTTGCTTATTTTTACTCCATCTATGCGCTCCTTAAGTTTGGACCAATGTCATAGAAACACCCTGTATGTGCTAAAATCTTTGATGCAATTATTACCCGCAAATTGTCGTCTCTTACCAAAAATTGTATATGCACTGAACAACATGGTTTTATGTCAGGGAGATCGGTCGTCTCTAATCTAACGTCATTCTCCAGTTTCGTATCACGAGCACTGGACTCTGGACAGCAAGTTGACTCCATCTACTTAGACCTCAGTAAAGCCTTTGGCAGAATAAATCACGCGGTTCTTACTGATAAATTAGCATCCTACGGCATCTGTGGTACCTTTCTTAATTGGATATACAGTTATATTACGGGAAGAAACCAGAGAGTCAGGTACAAAGGGACTATATCTAAAATTACATATACATCGTCAGGAGTACCACAAGGTTCACATTTAGGTCCCTTGCTGTTCCTACTATTTGTCAACGATATTCATATGTACCTACCAGACGTGAGATTTTTAATGTACGCGGATGACCTAACAATCTTTAAGAGTATAAACACATTGGATGATGCAAGAATCTTGCAAGAATCCCTCATACATCTAGACCAATGGTGTAGTCTGAATGGAATGGAGATCAATGTTTCCAAATCAGCTACTGTAAAGTACACACGCAGTGCATCTCTTATTCCGTTCCTCTACACCATCAATAACTCTGCGTCACAATTAACAACCATAATAAGGGATCTAGGTGTGACCTTTAACTCACGGTTAACTTTCAATTAACAACTTCAGCAAATCATGGGCAAAGCTAACAGGGCACTCGGGTTCCTTGCTCGAGCAAGTGCTGATTTTAAAAACCCACCAACACTGCTAAGACGGTACTCAGCTCTGGTTCTCCTTCATCTAGAATACGCCTCTTCAATATGGAATCCCCGAACAGCCTACTGGAACCTTGCTCTGGAAAGAGTTCAATATAGATTTCTAAGACTATTAGCAGCTAGGTCTCGAAATCCAATGCCAATAGACTGTCACGATTACACACCGATTCTGTGCAGATAAAATTTGACACCTCTCTGTAACAGAAGGATCATAGCCGATCTTGTCTTATTAAAAAAATTATTAGATGGAAGTATGACATGTCCTGAATTGCTGCGGCAAATCAGCTTTTGCACACCCAGAGTTCCTCTCAGGAGAGTGAATTTATTCCGACCTGACGTGTTCAAAACTAACATAGCACATTGCAATCCTCTACATAGAGCGTGTACACAGCCGAACTCTCTGGCACTAACAACTAATTTTTTCGGGAATACTACCCAAGCATTTAAGATGGAGGTAATGCGCCAAATTGAGGTCCACCTACAACACTAATCTATTGGTACCCGCAGTATGAATCTATTGATTAATTTATGTACATTAGTAGTTACCTCAAGAAAACCTCAAGAAAAGAGAAGAAATAAAGCGAGTATTTGGAAAATGCGAATACAGTCGTATTTGATATCATTTTAATCGCAAAAACCTTAGCAATTCGGATATAATACTTCCGCGATGTTTGAATGAAAAATAAAAGAAATCATTTTTCCGTCTTCTGATGACTCTTGTTTACATTCCTGGCGCTTGCCGGCACGCAACCTTAAGTGGCATCTCGCTCGCATCAGACAATTCCAGGAAGTGGTGTGGATAACTCGGGGACAAAGTCAGAGGTAAAAATCGGGACAAAGTTAGAGGCAATACTGTATATTGGAAAATGTGCCACTGTCCGTGCGAAGTAAAATGTGTCTGCAGTTAGATGGAGCACCAGCACACATTACTTGTACTTCGCGCGGGTATTTGAATGAAGAATACCCTGGCCGATGGATCGGGAGAGGCGGCCCCGAGAGCACTTATTACTATGACCGAAGACATTCGTTCTGCAATTGATCGGCGTCACATAACACTGGCAGTATTTCTCGATTTTAGCAAGGCCTTCGATCGTGTTGATCACTCCTTGTCGCTCCTTAAGATGCAAAAGCTTCACATTTCTCGCCAGGTCGTTGCTTGGTTCTATAGTTATCTCACAAATAGATCCCAGGTAATTTTAAGTAAAAATGGTGAAAAATCGCGCGTTGGCAACGTAACATCCGGTGTGCCTCAAGGATCAGTGCTTGGACTAATGCTATTCTCGCTCTTTATCCGTGATCTTCCCGACACCTTACGTCACTGCTCCTACATCATGTATGATGTTCGTTTCCCTCTTGCCAATATCGAGGCTGGTATACGCAAGATGAACTTGGCTGCGGTGGAGCGTTGGGCTAGTGACAATAATCTTGTTATAAATTCCAGTAAGACAAAAGCCATGTTCATAGGCTCCGCCCAGTACATTCATAGCATTGACATCTCATTTCTACCACCGGTACAAATCAACAACTCGAATATTGATATACTCAGCTCTGTCAAATGTCTCGGAGTCACCTTGTCTTCCACCCTCAACTGGAATGAGCATGTTAGCAACACTCGTAACAGTGTATTTCGAACGCTATCCCAGTTGGAGCGCAACAGGCTTGTTCTTTCAACGTCATTGCGCACTCACCTAATCTCCACCCTCATTCTCCCATACTTCGATTACGCTTGCATCGTTTTTTATGATCTCACCGGTGAGCAATGTTCACTCCTGCAACGTACCATGAATGCATGCATGCGGTTCATGACCTCCCTAAGGATGCTCATATAACAGAATATTTTCGTAAGCTGTCGTGGCTGAAGTTTGACGAACGCAGGCGTTATTTACTGGGATGTTTCGTATTCAAAACCATGTTCTATCCGTTTTCACCGTTACTGCGAAATCGTCTCATTTTTCGTCACTCTGTGCGTTCACGTTCACTCAGAACGTCTGAGCTGGACCTTAACATTCCCTTGTCTCATACCTCAGCAAACCAATTCTCGTTCCCTTCCATAGCGGTTTCCTTGTGGAATTCCCTTCTTCTCCAGCTTAGGCGATCATCTTCCCTGTCCTCGTTTAAAGCTTCCTTCTACAAATTTCTGTTAAACTCTGGTGATTAACCGTTGCTCAATCCAGTAAACATGTTCCTAGTGGGTCTTGTAGTCTCGCTTTCATTAAATCATCTCTCACTTTCTTTCTTTTCTTTTATTTTCTCTCTTTTTTCTCTTTTATATGTCACTTATTTCATGCTATATGTATACGATAATCTACGGGTACGCATGCGTACCACTATTAATATGTATGTACTAAGCTCCACATTTCTCGGAGCAAAATAAATGTTATCATATCTTATCTTATCTAACACCGCTGGATTTTTTTCTGTGGGGACACGACCGGGCTTTAGTGTATGAAACCCCAGTTGAAACAGCGGAGGACCTCATTGCTCGTGTTATAGTTGCATGCAATGAGGTCCAAAATATACCAGGGATTTTTTAACGCTTTCGCGGTTCGGTCATTCGTCGGTGCTAAATATGCGTGGATGTCGAAGGCCGACATATCGAATAGTATTTATAATACTGAGAGTTTTGGATACGTTCGACCGAGTTTTATGTGGTTCCGTGCTGAGTGCCGAAGAAAAGTTCGCCGTGATAACGTTCGTCACTGGCGAGGTTGGAGCCAAGGACGAGGCGGAAGCTGTTGAAGCAGAAGCTGCAGGACGGGATGTTCCATGAGGCGGAAGCTGCAGAAGTAGAACTTGCAGGACGGGATGTTCCAGGAGGCGGAAGCTGCAGAAGTAGAAGCCGCCACCGTAACACGTGGCCGTACACGAGGGATGTTGGCGTGCAGAGGGAGACGTCGATGACGATAATGACGACTAGGTGGAAAAAATGTTGTGTTTTAGCACATACTCCGGCAGGAGGTAAAGCGGCCCTGAAGCGGCCATGGGGAGGACGTAGGGAAATGCCGCGAATAATGAGTGGAGGCTGTTACGCAGTAATGGCCGTTGTTCAGCCCCACCTGGGCAATCACCGCAAGGTGAAACCGGGCGAGGTGCAGTGGCAGTGGAGGTAAAGGTAAAAAAAAACAAAGTTTTGTGTGGTACTTTTAGTGCAGTGTAGTGAATTTCATTGCGAGTTTCATTGCGATCTTTCGGAGTCATTCGTGTCCGCAGTTCAATCGTGTAACGGTACGAAACGTGTATGACCGTCGTGGGCCGACGTATTGAACAGTTGTCAAACGTACAGTTTTGTGCTGTGTTCAGTGCAATTGGTGTTGAAGAATGTGCACATATTCGGAATTTATTTGGTTCGATTTTTTGAGTTGAATAAAGTAAGCCATTAAAAAAGTACAAGCGATTCGAATATTCGAGCCACCGTAAGTTTTCGAGTTACTTGGAGATAAATATTCGACATGTAAATATTCGAATTATTAGTGTGGACGTTTCTAAGTTAACAATGTAAGGAAAGTATCCTCAACCTTCTTGAACTTAGCGCGTAAATCAGATAATCTTAATAGATGTGTAGGAGTATAACGAGGTAAAGTTAGACCGAACACAGGGCTATAAGGACCTCCAAACGGTTATCTGAAAAACAAAGGCGTGAATAATAACATTGAATGTTGTTTCTTTGTTATTTACAGGTAGTAATTAGATTAAGCAATTAAACTGTTATTTTTTTTTGTATAAAATAATAAAATCTTTGTTATTTACAGAGAAACAATTCGTGCGTTATTCCCACTAAAAAACGTCGTCACCAATAATTCGGATATTTACGAATAACTCGAAAGTTGGAAATCTATTGGAATATGTAAATTTTTCGAGCTGAACATTTATCCACAAGTAACTCGAAATTTTATAAGTTCTCGAATATTTTTGTCGTTTGGACTATTTTAATAGGTCACTTTTTTCCTAATAGTTCGGTGATTTAAAGTAGTGCGGAAAATTTTAACACTTCCTCGGCTCGAAAAAATAATGAGGAAAAAGGTTTAGTCAGCTGTGTCGCATGCATACGCATCAGACAGCTGTCGGCAGCCGAATATGGGTCACGTTGCCCACACATAGGCGGATATTCAAATGGCTGTATCTTTGACAATAATCATCAGAGACCACAGGTATATCAATGAAAGTTGCTTGTTTTTACCTCATTTATACGCTCCTTAAGTTTGACAGCATGTCACAGAAAAACCCTGTATACATGGAATAAGCCGTAGGTGCGCCGCACAGAGTGCGTAGTATAACAGTCGTGTATTTGTGGGGCGCGAAATTTTGAATATTTTTCATACTCCAACAATTTTGACGAAGCATCACCTCAGATAAGGTGGTGCACGCCATCAAGAGCTCTGCGGAGGTGGCACCATATTTGCGGTTGCTCATCTGCCGCAAACGATCGGCGCAATTGTGTGTGCCAAGGGCAAACTGCCCATTGATTGGGTATACTGCAGGGTGCGCGCGAAGCCCTGTGTAACTCTATGCTACCGCTGCCATGACTACGGTCACATCGCAGCGGAATGCAAGGGCGCCAACTGGTAAACGATCAGAAATGCTCCTGTGTGGGACATAAAGCCGCTGAGTGTGTGTTGTGCAGTGTGCAACCTGGCATGAACTACACCGGTAGTGCTAAGTGTGTAAGCTATACGATGGCGTGTAGCGGTGGCCGCCTGGGCCGACGATGAGATTGTTCCAATGCAACCTCAACCGTAGCCAGGCCGCAACGGACCTAGTCTACGGACCTAGTCCAGAGAGAGAGAGAGAGAGAGAGGGTGAGGGAGATAGATAGATAGATGTTTTATTGCTCTGGAGCCTGGCCGTAGAGCTTCGTGCGATGTGTGTCACGCTGACAATGATCCAGACATGACTATCACATCCATGTGAGTTACCTTACAAGAATAACGCTGGTATTGAGCAAGATATAAACAGTGATAACAATAGTAATAATGGTGATCATATACCAATAATAAAGTGATAATAATAATAAAGATTATAATGATTATAATAATAGTTAAGATAATGATAATATTATATAATAAAAAGATAATAACTGCTATGCCTTCTAGGAAATACCAAAGTATGAAGTGCTTTTAATCACAACGAACCATTTAGCAGATAAGAATACAGGGATGCTTTGAAAGAAGAAAGTGACGGGGCTTTCCTGAGTTGGATGGAAAGGGAGTTCCACAAGGATGCTGCTATACAGGGGAACGAGAATTTATAAGTGGTAGTTCGAGACAAGGGTATGTTAAGATCCGAGTCAGGAGTGCGTAAGGACCGAGCACAAGTCACGTGACGAAATACAAGTGAATCACGCAGAATAGAGGGAGAAGGGTGGAACAAGGTATTGTACACAAAACAGCCAAGAAAATATTGCCTCCGTTGCTGATAGGTTAACCAAGATAACTGTTTATAATAATCAGTAATATGTGCATCTCTAGGCAAATCAAAGATAAATCTGACGCAAGCATTGATGGCACGTTGAATAAGTAGCTGCTGCTCACTAGTGAGATCGTAGTGTATTACGTATCCATAATCTACTAGCGGTAGTGCCAAAGCCATGACCAAATGCTTGCGCAATGGTTTTGAGAGTAAGAAGCGATTACGCTTCAATTGTGAGAGCACACGAAACACCCCTGACCGAATGTGACAGACATGCTCACTCCAATTCAAAGTTGGTGTAAGGATAACACCTAAACATTTGAGCGAGTTGACGTGCCGGACGCTCATGTTATTTATCTTTATTGGTGGAATGGTTGCTATATCGATGTTATTAACATATCTGGATGAACCACAGAACATTGCCACTGTCTTATTTACATTAAGCGACAGCATATTGCTCTCTGACCAGCTGGCTATAGCAGCCAAGTCCTCGTTCATATTAGCGATTCCTTGGACGATCTCAGAGGGCGAGAAATGTATGAAGATTTGTACATCATCTGCATACATAACATGTGAGGAGTGTCGAAGGACATCTGGTAGGTCGCGTATGAATAAGGATAAGAGGGAAGGTCCCAAGACAGATCCCTGCGGCACCCCCGATGTGACGCGACCAATGCACGATTCGTCACCTGTGTCATTTATAACACTTTGCGTCCGATTTGATATGTAACTGCCAAACCAAGCAATGACTTGGGATGAAAAATTTAACCTGGCCATCTTATGCAGCAGAAGTTTATGATCCACGCGATCGAAGGCTTTGCTGAAGTCGAAGAAGATGGTTAGTGTAATCTGTTGATTATCAGTGGCTGCGCAAATGGCATCAGTTAAAAGGAGTAATGCAGCTTGAGTGTTGTGTCCCTTCTTATAGCCAAATTGACGCTCGTTGATCAGTCCATATTGTGACAGATATACATTCAGTTGGCGCGCAACAATTCGCTCTAAACATTTGGATATGGCTGGTAATAAGGAGATCGGGCGGAAATCTGATGGAGAGGTGGGAAGAGCTGTTTTCGGGACAGGCAGCACCCAAGCATGCTTCCACATAGAAGGAAAAATTGAAGTGGATAGGGATAGATTAAATATATCGAGAATAATCAGGAAAGTTGACGGAAGCGAGTGACTCCATATGGAGATTGGGATACCATCGACTCCTTTTGCAGAAGATTTGAAGCTTAAAGTGCATCTAGTAAATCGAGTGGGGTAATATGAGAGAAGAAGAATTTAGTATCATTGAATGAATGACTACTGACTGAGTTTAAGACAGCTTGGATCGACTGCTGATCAAATGAGGAAGACTGGAAGACCGAAAGGAAGTATCGTTGAAGTTCTTCAACAGGAAATGTAACCTGTCCTTTAGATTTTTTCGATGACACAACACCCGCGTGCCTTAAATTCCTCCAAAGCTGGCCCGGATCAGTATACTGAGACAGCTTTTTTTCATAATACGAGCATCGTGCTTTCCATATCTGATTTTTTACACTTTCACAGAGTTTTACGAGCTCAAGCTTAAGATTATCATCACGACATAATCTATACCGTGCTCTCATACGATCCCGTCGACGTATTTCTTATTTTCAATCAGAGTTTATCCAGGGACTCTTAGGCTTTAAGTTCCTAGCCGGATAGCGAACGGGAACACTGCTAATAACCGAACTGGTCAGATAAGAAGTCAGGCACTGAACTTTGTCATCTAAAGAATCTGCATCATAGAGTATTTGCCAATCATGAGAAGTTAGATTGGTTACGAAACGACTTACGTCAATGTTACTGAAATCATAGTAAGAGGAGGATGGTGAATTGTCCACATGGGCTACTATATCTTTAGATATTAGATACTCTATATATATAAGGTCATGCCCGGACAAGTACGAAGCATCCTTTTGACCAGATGAAAGCACACGACCAAAATCTTCCACAGCACACAAATCAAGCCATGTACTGGACACGGATGTGTGATGTGTGGGGTTGAAATCTACTAATGTTAAATTATGTGTGCTGAAAAAGTTCCTAAAAAAGCGAGAGTCGTACGTGTCAGAGTTCAGATCGGTGTTGAAATCTCCCATGACAATGACATCGGAGTAGAGGTGCATGAGTGTCTCAAACGCTTGCTCAAAGAAATTGAAATATCCTATTTTAGGAGGCCGATAAACTACGCCGAACAGAAGTTTGAAGTCACTTTTGGAGATTTCAAGGATTAAGTATTCGGGCTGACGACTAGAGAACATAGGAGAAGACGCGAGACATTTACAAGAAAAATCTGATCTGACATATACACCAACACCACCACCAGCCAGGTTTCAGAGACTGCGATTATGTCAAAATCGGCTGCACAGACCTGAGCTTTGAAATCATCGAAATGCGTCAACAATGATTGGGCGTTCACATGGGCTATACGGAGTTTCGCTGGGTTCGATGAAGACGTGGACGAGGACGAGACGAGAGTATTCCTAGTAGGCAACGACCTTCAAGAAGACGGCTGGTCAGTTCGCTTATCAATTAGTGCTGATAGTTCTTCGGTATTACGAATTATTTGAGTAGTGCCATCAGACTTATGCATGAGCACAGCACCGTCATGGATACGAATCGATATATAGCGACCGATGTTCGAGGCACATCGTTTCGCATCCTTAAGTAACCGATATAGTGTTTGCGGCAAGTTCGGATTGATGTATATCCTTACTTTTGCAAATGAAGGATTTACATCGGCAGCCGTGAGGCGGAGCTGTTTAGTGTGAAGCATAGCGAATATATTGCGACAGTATCGGGAGCTACTTAATTTAACCAAGATCTTAGGAGGTGCTGAGTTATCGGGCTTACCGAGACGAAAAGCATCAAGTATGTTATGCACGGCAATATCCACGCCTATGGCTTTGAACACCGCCAGACACAATTCAGTCGCGTTTTCGGTACTAGTGTAAGGGATTCCCGTTATGTAAAGCTCATTAGCATGTCCATGCAATTGATCATTAGAGCATTTGCATGCTAATGCTTGTAGGTCAGATTTGAGCGCAGCTTCATTTTTCCTTATCTCATCTACAGAGGAGACTGTTGTAGAGACGCGCGATTCGAGTGCATCAAGTCTGGCAGTGGTCTCCGCCTTAGCCGTTGATAAAATATTGACTTCTGTCCTAAGATCAGACACCACATTGCTAAGACTGGCAAATGAATTTAAAATAGCCGAGTGCTTACTGTCAAAAGAAAGCTGCATGGCCTTCAGCTGCGCCATGACATCTACTAGTGTTACTTGCTTGACGCGAGTGGCTTCAGTCAGTAGCGGCGAGTGATACGGTGACGAAGCCGGTGAATTAGACGGCGTGTCATTGGGTGATGTTATTGGAAGCCGACTAGATGTCGCTTTGATACAATTGCCACAATAGAACTGTACACCGGAGGCAAGTTCAGTTGGCTTACGCTTAGCAATGTCAGCAGCACACTCAAGATGAAAGAACCTGCGGCATTGGCCAACGCAGGACACGTTGGTTTTGCCAACGAACTTGGCGCAAGAACCACACTTGGTCGTCATGGTGGAAGTTTGGCACTTGTTTCCCTCCAATTACTGAGAATAAGCTCCTTGTCCTCTTAAATTAAGGTTATGTGTCACGAAATAACAACACAGTAATTCAACTAATTGCTCACTAGCAAAAGAATGGATGATGAAGATTTATATGCTCAAAAAGACAGAGCTAGTGGCAAATTAGCCTGAAATCAAAAATGCCCATAAAGGGCAAACAGCGACAGAGAAAAATTTACGTAAGTAAAGAAGCAAATAGAGTGTGTAGTAAGGGGTACTCACAGAGAGAGAGAGAAGAGGGAGAGGGTGAGGGAGAGGGAGAGGGTGAGGGAGAGGGAGAGGGAGAAAATAAATTTATTCCAAGGGTATGAACCCCTTATGGACAATAGTACAGAGAAACAAGTTAGAGATACAGATAGAAATAAGAGAACAAAATAGATAGAAAGAATAGATAAAAAAAAGACAAATAATAATAAAATAGATAAAAAATAAAAGGAAAAAGATAAATAAGTAAAAGAAGAAAGCGATGTGAAAAGAATGGAAAGTTAAAGTTGCCTATCTATTAAGAAAAGAAATACCTTGAAAACTCCAAGCGAGGTGACAGTTCTTAAAGATACAGGCAGGGAATTCCAAAATCTAATATCACTAATTATGGTGGATTGATCGTAAAGAACAGTGTGGAACAATGGGCTTAAAGGTAAGAACACCATGGAAAGGGGAATTTGGACCCAGTTGCAAAGAGCGTAAAATGAAGATCCCCAAAAAATATCATTTTCGCTCCCTCACCTTGAGCCACCTTAATTTTTTGTAATATGGCGAAATATGATCCGATCTCTTAATATCCACCAGAAAGCGCACACAAGCATTAAGTGACCGTTGAAGGCGCAGATTTTCAACTTCGGTAATGTCCATGAAGATAAGTGAACAGCAATCAATTAGGGGAATAATAAGAGAAGATATAAGCGTCTTCTTCAGTCGATGGGACAGAAAATTACGACCCAGTCGAAACTGGTATAGAGCTTTAGAGATACGCTTACAAATATGGATAGCCTGCTCACGTCAAGAGATAGATAGATAGATAGAAATATATATTTAAACCAAGGGGTATACCCGAAATGGTCTGTAGAATTATGAACAGAAGAAAAACAAAAATAAACTAAATTAATAAAGCTAAATAGCCGTAAGACACATACATGAGTAAGCATAAGACATAGCGAACAATGACTAACAAAGCATAAGTATGAGAAGTTGGATTATAGAAGTCATAACCCAGTGATAATTATAGATATTTCAAATCTGTATGGCCGAATCCGGGATGATCTTACCACCACCAGCCGAGCAGTAGCGCGTTTAGTACCGAGGTAAAATTTGTAGCAACAAAGTGAAGTTAAAAAGTATTTAATGTATCATGTGTTATGATCATGTTCTTGCTCAGTGCGCAACTGTCAGTCCAATTTATCCCTGCGCAATAACTCCTCAAACACCCTATTCCTATAATTTCCGAATGTCTGAGGTTGAAAGGTAGGAACAGGAAGACTGTTAATCAAGTCTGTTCCAATGACCAGAAAAGATCTACGAAAAACCTCAGTATGGAAGGAAGGACGTTGCAGGATTAATGGAGGAAGTCTGGACGAGTGGCGTACTGCCGTGTCTTGATTCCGTATGAACCGAGTGGGTAAGTGCTCTGGACACCCATGAGTTAAAATATTAAAAACTGGTGAGGCAACTAAATACTCGAGTTGCCGCATAGGTGAAAGCCAACCCAGCTTCAACCGCTTGGGAGTGACATGAGCAGCGAACGGAAGGTTGCCTATAACGAAACGAACACAGGCATTCAGCAGCCGCACTAGCTTAAGCTCATGAGTAAAATCCATCCCGTGATAGACCGCGGCCGCGTAGTCTAGATAAGGAAAAATAAGGACCTCAACCAATCGTTTCCGCAATTCAATCGAAAGTGCTCGCCTGCAAAAGCGGTGGGAACGCAGGACTCTATGAACCTGTGCTACAATGTGATTCACATGCGTTGACCAGGAAAGATCGTTATTAATTCAGACACCAAGACTCTTCAAATTGTTCTTAAACGGCACCTCGTGTCCTGCAATAACAATTTTAGGAAAAGAGTCCAAGTCAAGTCGAGAAACGAAAGTGTGACGTCCCAAGATAATGGCTTCGGTTTTTCTAGGGTTAGGTACTAGACCATTTACTCCAGCGTAATTGAGCAGCCCAGCTATGTCGTGATTAACTTTTAATATGGCTTCATTTATGCGATTACACGGTGCAGTGCAGTACAACTGCAGATCATCCGCAAAAACGGCATAACTGGAGTACTGAAATACACTGGACAAGTCGCGTATGTACATGGAAAAGAGTCGCGGACCGAGTACACTTCCCTGTGGTACACCACCGTGAACTGCTGCCCACTCCGAACTCTCACCTTTATCATCCATAGTGGCTTGATGCCTCCCAGAAAGGTAGGAATAAAACCACCGAAGCGAACCCTCATCACATCCAACTCCCCGAAGCTTAGCGAGTAAAATGGCATGATCTACAGTATCAAAAGCTTTAGAGAAGTCAAAAAGCACGAGTACTGTACCACAACCATTATCAATGCCAGACCTGACATCATCCATGATCCCCAACAGGGCGGTCTGCGTACTGTGCCCAACACGATATCCAGCCTGAAAAGGATCATGGAGAGCATTCATTTCCATGTGACGAGTCAGCTGACGATCAACCAAACGCTCAAGTATCTTGCACAGCTCAGGTAACTTGGCGATGAGTCGTACATCAGATGGAGAATCGAGCTTTTTGGACTTAGCAAGTGGCCTCAGCAAGGTTTTCTTCCAGGTATGTGGAAATATGGAATGTGCCAGCAGGGAATAGAAAATGATTAGTAAAGGGCGAATAATATGCGGAGTCAGTAATTTAATCATAGCCATAGAGATCTCATCTATGCCTGTTGATCTTGACTGCGTTTTAGCCAAGGCATACATCACATCAACTTCATTGACCAACCGAAAGGTGAAAACACGCGACGAGTCACACGGCAAAGGTAATGAGAGAACTTGTGCAAGATCATCTGGAGACAAAGGTGAGCGGTCAGCAGTCACAGCAGCAAAATAATTATTGAGTTCGGTAACCGAAAAACGAGGAAACAGTGAAGGTTTGGAAGATAAGGCTATCCCCATATTCCGTAGTGTCAGCCATAAAGCCTTGGGGTCAGAGGCAACTTCCTAGAGAAAAATTTGTCTTTGGCTGAGTCCAATGCATTACGAACAGCTCTCCTGAGACATCGAAATCTAAGGAGGCCTGTAAGCAGGCCTGATTGTTTGAACGTTTTATGCGCCCTGTCTCTCATGCGGACAGAGTCACGAATAGTATTATCAACCCAACCCTTGCGACGAACTGAAAAAGTTACTGGGTGCTTGAGACATACTACATCAAAGGCTGAGGTAATAGATTCAGTGAGACGCGTAATCGCGCCACATGGATCAGACAGAGGTGAAAACTCCCTTATAGCGACAGCATTAGATTGAGCTGGTAGCTGTGTTATAGTCATAGTCGTCCGAGAAAAGATGGGTAGCAAAGTTAAGAAAAGTACATGTCAAGGAACGTTGATCTATGCTTGAGAGCGATCTAGCAAGTACTGTAGTACGAGGTGGAATGATAACCGGATACTTGTGTATTACTTCTGTCCAATCATGACCAACAGAAAAAGGAGCCACAGATTTTGCATATTTTATAAGCAGGTTAAGATCACTCACTAGAAACAAGTCAAGCCACGAGTGCGTAGGGCTATCTCTATAATAGGCATGATGAGTAGGCTCTGAGGGCACAAGATGGAGTGAATTAGCGACAACAGTTGAGTGTAAGTACATGGGCGCATGAGTGTCCTTCATCATATCAATGTTAAAATCTCCAGCAACAATCACACACTGATATAGGCCAATGAATTCTGAGAGTACAGAGAAAAACTGCTCTGGGTAGGCAGATTTTGGCCTCCTGTAGATCACCGAAAAGAGAACCTTAGAGCTGCCGCAAGGCAGCTCAAGTATCATATACTCAGGCGTATTGTCGAAGGCCGAAGTTGACTTAGCTAGAACACGAACACTAAAGGAGATATGAACATAAACACCTACCCCGCCTCCAATCTTACCGCTACGATCATTACAGTAAAAATTATACCCCTCTATACCCATTACCCCGTCATCATCCACCTCAGTTAAAAATGTCTCAGTGATCCCCACAGCAACATATGGCTTACTCATAATTTGATTATGCAAAAGAGAAAAATTCGTCTTTAGCCTATTAATGTTAATATGAGCAAGACGCAGATGCTGAAGAGTCATAGACCCTTGTCCCGTTGTGTTTCCAGTGCTGTCTCTGTTCTAACTAGAATAGGTTGTGACTTGGTCGTCTCTCGCATGAAAATTTGCTGGTTCCTGACGAATGGTCGAGCGTAATTTAAGTCTTTTGCTATCAGTTGTGCTTTTCGCAATAATTGGTAAATAGGCTTTGACCATAACGCCCGAAGATAAAGCCGGCCACCACCACCATCTCCAAAGACAGCTCTGTTCGTCTTTCCCGATAACTTGTGTGCATTAGGCATCAGCAAGTCACGAGACTGGTTGGACGCTAGCTTAAATACAAGACCACGACTATGTATTTCTGCCGAACTTCATGATTTTGATCGTATCCCGCCTGTTATCGAGGTGGAAGGCGCAGCTTGTGACCGCGAGGCGAGAGATGATGCAAATGACGGTTGCCAAACTCGAATGGATAGGACCTGAGAAGCCAGCCGAGGCAATTCGAGTGTAGCTAATAGACATGTAAGAGCTTGATCATTTGTGATCGCAAGATCACTCGAAATCCCTGTCAGCAGAACCTCACAACTATCCATTACCTCTAAATGCTGATTCTGGCTTGATGGACCAGCCGCTGAAGGTTCAAGCGCTGTGACTCGCTGCGAGAGTGAAGCTATTTGCGTTTTGTTGGCATTCACTTGCCCGGCTAAGGAACGAATAGCCGCCTTAACCTCTCCAATTTCACTGGATAGCCTACTTTGATCAGCATTGTATTTAGTGAGGTAATCCTGAAACCACTTCGGCGCTTCGGACATATTGGCGTGATCCTCTGGGAATGCTGCTGGCTCAATATCGGCAAAAGAATCCGATGAGGATGAGGAATGTGAGTTCCTACCTGTGCTTCCCGTTAAGGAATGAGATGGGCCACAACAATAAATAAAGGATACAACAAATTACAAAAAATACAAAGGATACAAAAAATAATACAATAAAGGATACAAATACAAGGAACAACAAATAAAGGATGTAAGGTCAAGATCTGCAGATACTGCAATGCATGAAGAATGAAAGATCTTCTTGCACACCGAGCAAGAGACAGTTGGCTTTAGTCCTCGCTTATGAACTTTTTTATAGTGCGAGCAGCTACTATTCGGCATACTCACGTGGCAACCGTATAGCAAAGGCCATACAATCAAGGTTTTTAAGAATAATAGTATAGTGCTCTACAGATGTTGAAGAGTAGAAGAATAATGGACTTCAGACTTCAGCAGGTGTAAAGATGATTCTCATCACGTCACGCACAACGCAGGAGCGGCAGGCAGTAGTTTGAGGTTAGGTTATTTGCCTCTGAGCAGAAAGTACTTCCCTTAGGCTCGAGAGTAAATCGACAAACGCAATTTATACGCCAATGCGTTCTGGAGCTCAAGGAGAGCACGTCTGCAAAAATGCTCAACGCAAGAGTATGCAAGGCAGTGAGTAATTTGCAATTTACAAAGGAGTAGAGAAGATAGTGTGCCTCTACTTACAGATAGAAAGAGGGGGACAGACAGAGAGAACATTTATTGCCAGATTCCACGTGATCCATATGGAGAAAAATATGTAGTACAATTATAACGACTGTAACCTAAAAGTGACCACACTCAAAAAAAAAGCTACACCTGAACATAATTCTATTACTAAAGCAATCTATGGTTATGTGACACCAAATAGGTGGATAACTTGCTTTTAAATTCCTGTACTGACGTTATCTGACGAAAGGTAGTTGGAAGTGAGTTCCAAAATTTAATACCGCTGACCAGTGTAGAGTGGTAATATGCGGCCGTACGACAAGCTGGCAAGGAAAGATCATTAAGCGATGACGTCGTAATATGAGATAGCCAGTTGACACAGCCCTGAGAATAAGTTTGTCAGCAAAGTATGATGGTGTCCTATATAATAAGGCATTGAAAATAAATGTAGCAAGAAAGTTTCTACGGCCCTCAGCAAGTTTCAACCAGCTAAACCGTCGGTAATATAACGATATATTTAATTTAATTTAATTTATTGGCATACCGGAAGATCTCCCATGTGGTATACTATTGGTTAATTTAAAAAAGCATCCGAAAATGTTTAATAAAAAACAGGACTTTATTAGACTACGATTACGGAAAGAAACGCTGTATACTTGGTGACACCTTCGTTAGAACTGTCTGTACCTCAACCCTTTTTGTTTGGAATACTATAATCTAAACAAAAACCGTGCGCCAATCATAACACTTATGATTAGCCGGCAAGATTACGCTACGGGGAAAAAGTGCGCTCTACTTTTGTCAGTCCCAGTGGACCTAAGCAAGTACTAAACGCTTTGTTCTAACATATACAAAATATGAGTATACATAGTAATTATAAAATGACAAAATGGCAATCAAACAGTGCTTAGCAGTAAGTATACAAACAACTAAGCCTTCAAAATGAGGCAATAAAAAAGAACCAAAATATAATGAGGTTAAACCGGGAAGAGAGTAAATAGTCGTTCACGAAATTTGTTGCACAAAAACAAATATATCAAGTGAGGCAGAATGCTGATTGTAATTTTTTACAGCCCTGGACAAGTAAGAATTGGAACCATACTTAGTTCTGTGCAAAGGTACATGAAACATAATGCCGTTTCTAAACCTTCTAGGAGGGATTGCAAAGTTAACTTGGCTTAACAAGTACGGACAGTATAAAAGATAATGTAATAATTTGAAAAGAGTTAATTGATCATTTATGCACCTCATAGATCGTAAGGATCTCATATTAAATTTTGATAAGAATGGCGTATAATCATGATCAGTATGATATATGTTCGGATTTCCTTAAATCGGAAACAAAACGAATACACGCATTTAACATTCTTTGTAATTTTAGATCTTTACGCCACAAATGTCCCCATACACTATTGAAGAATAATCAAATAAGGGAAAGATGAGGGCAGTGACCAGTCTTATCCTGAGAGCAGTGTTTAAGAAGGACTTACCTTTGCACAGCTGATAAAGAGCACGTGAGACACGGTTACACACACATATATCACCTGGTCACGCCAGTTTAGGGTCGGAGACAAATAAAGTCCAAGGTCCCTTACAGAAGACGTGATAAACGGAAGATGAATGCCATCCACCGGAGTAGTCGATAAACTGTTTGCCCAATTTATTATTTAGGAATTAAATAGTTCCAATTTTGTTTCCTAGGTGGCAGTGCTCGCACTTAGAACACGCAAGCGAGATTATTTCGCCCTTGTATATAGTAATAGTGTCTTAGCGTGTATTTGTGAATGCTTTTTTATTATATTTGGAGTATTTAAATGTTTCGTTTTTTTTAATACTGTGTACGTTGCAAGAATAAAATATCTCAGAATTTTGTGAAAAATTAGTTTGTTACATATGTGTTTCTCTGGTCTATATGACCCGATGTACGAAATAGAACAATAAATTCCAAAATTGTACTTGTAATCGTTTTACCTATTGCTCTAAGATGTTTTATGCGTGTAATATTTAAATTATAATGTTTCAAATAGTAAACACTTATTTTATTCTCTCTCTTATGCGATTTTATAATAGTCCTAAAGATGTTTCGAAAACCATTTAT
Organism: Hedychridium roseum; assembly: GCA_963989215.1. Lineage (NCBI taxonomy): Eukaryota > Metazoa > Arthropoda > Insecta > Hymenoptera > Chrysididae > Hedychridium > Hedychridium roseum. The sequence goes on along the minus strand of OZ022321.1, from coordinate 3,749,750 downwards.
GATACCGAGGCGTTAACGATAGCGTTCTTTATCGATATTATGTCACTATTTAATCTAAATCTTTCCTTTCGTACTTATATCGTTTTTGAAACCGGACTAAATATTCTTTCTATTATTCTCTGTTTGTTTTATTTGTATATCTTACTTTTCATAGACATAAGGTATTTACTCGCTCTGATAATTTGCTAAACAGTGAGAATTAGGTTTAAGTTCCAGTATAGCTCTTGTAGGAGATGGTTGAGCGGAATAACAAAAAAAGGAGAATAGTGCTAAACTCTCAGTCTATTTTAATGCTACAATGCAAGCTCTTCGTGCCACGTCTCGTCTTGAACTGAAAACTAAAACTCTACTGTCTGATCTGGCCGAATCGTTAATGCGTCACCGAGCCTCTTCACAAAGAGGATCGGTTACTCGGAAAAATCCCAGGCGTCGTCAAACCGTACGTGCCAGAAGGGCCCGTGCGCCCACAAAGAGCAAATGATATAAACAATCGGCAGAGCCGATGCAATGGGTGCAACGACCTGCCTACGATAAGACGCGGGTTCTTTCCTACAGTTCGGCCATCCTGACATTATGGTCGTCCCGACCATGCGATGCAAAGTACGACGCACAAGTTTTACAAACAATTACAAATAAAACACACTCACACATACAAAATAATAAAGACATAAAATACTTGCTAACAATGAGGTACATGGGAACAGAGAGAAAAAAAATTAAGAAGTTTCATCCCAAAGCCTCATTTGGTCCACACTTACCACTCCGTTGTACGGTATTTGCGTTAATTGAAATCCGTCAATGTCTGAAATGACGTACCTATCAAAATCAAGAACTTTTTTTATTGCATAGGGACCTTTGAACTTTGGGATAAGTTTCTTATTTGTTCCCGGGGTGGTATCGACATTTCGAACCATAACATAATCCCCTTCCTTGTACACCATTGCGGGCTTACGCTTCTTATTGTAGCCGCGTACGTTTTCCTCCTGATTTTTAACAATCGCCTCGGACGCGTTTTCCCTTATAGTAACCAAGTTGCAATCATCGTCCGAGAAACTTTCCAACACTTCGCGGATCTGATCGTTCGGTTTTCCCGCTTGATTAATCCCAAAAAGAAGCATGCTCGGTGTAGAACGTATCGAGCGAGACACAGTATTATTAAGGGCATATTCCACGTGGTTTAAAGCACGGTCCCATTTGTTCGTTTCGCCGGTCAGCTTAGCTAACATAGGAGTGATGATCTTATTCAATCTTTCAACCTGACCGTTGGCACGCGGAGTTCCTACTGCAATTAGTACGTGTTCGACGGACAATTCCCTTAGGAACGACGTAAACTTAGCAGAGGTGAAGCAAGTTCCCCGATCGCTTACAACGCGCTTCGGTTTACTGTAGGCGCGAAAATAATCCTTCAAATGCTTTAACACCTCGTCTGTACCCGTTGACTTGCACAGATAGAGTCGAACAAATTTCGTAAATCCGTCTACGATCGAGAAAATATGTTTGTATCCGTAGCCGCCCTTCTTGAGTGGTCCTAAATGATCAATGTGAACAATTTGGAATGGTAAATTCCCCTTCGGTATACAATGTAAATAGCCTTCGCGTTTTCCACTAGTCGGCGAAAATTCTATACATTTTAGGCAATTGTCAATGTAATGTTTTATTTTCTCGCTTAGCTTCGGAAACCAATATACGCGCATAACATTTTCTAAGACTTTATCAATACCGACATGACCAATATCATCGTGGCATGTGCGTATTACATTGCCTTCTAGCTTCTCGGGCACATAAAATAACAGCTTATCTTTAGATTTACGATAAACTAACCCGTCGCGTAATTCGAAATTTTTCATCTCTCCAATTTCTAACTGTTCACGAATTTTTCTAATGTTTTCGTCCTTGTCTTGTTTTAGACACAAAGTCCGTTCAAATGAATTTCCTTCCAATACGAGTATCACATGACAGCGGCTCAATGCGTCCACGTGTGACATTTTAGTCCCGGGACGATGTTCAATTTGATAATCATACGACTGTAAAAATAGTGCCCACCGCCAAATACGAGGATGTATATTTTGTTTACTCAAAGTGAGTCTAAAGCTGTCACAATCGGTGAAAATTTTAAATCGAATGCCTGCCAAATAAATGTGAAACCGTTGAATAGCATAAACAACTGCCAAACATTCCAACTCAAAACTATGGTATTTGGCTTCTGCGCCGCTTGTCCGTTTACTAAAGAAAAACACCGGTTTAAGCGCACCGTCTAGCTGTTTCTGGATCAAAATCGCAGCGAATCCGCTAGAACTCGCATCACAATGCAATTGGGTTTCTAACCTAGGTGAGTAGAGGGCTAAAACTGGTTGAGACGAAAGACAAGTTTTCAATACCTCGAAAGCACGCAACTCCTCTTCTGCAAATTTGAAGGCAACATTTTTTTTAACTAAATCATACAGCGGTTTTGCAATTCGGGAAAAATCTCGAACAAATCTCTGGAAGTAACTCGCTAATCCTATAAAACGGTGAACATCTTGTGTATTTCTCGGTATAGGATAATTCAAAACTGCGTTGATATTTTCATTACTAGGTCGGATACCTTCATGATTCACCAAATAACCTAAATATGTGATTTCTTGGTACAGAAATGAACATTTGTCAAGGCGGAAAGATAATCTATGTCTCGAGGCAAGGTTAAAAACTGTTTTCAAAATTTCGAGATGCTCATCAATGCTTTTCGTAGCGATCAAAATATCGTCTAAATACAGAAGAATCCGACCTTGCTGAACCAATTCAGAAAAGATATTGTTTATAAAACGTTGAAAGACCTTCGGCGCATTGGTCAGACCAAATGGCACGCGTAAATACTCAAATTGACCGAGAGGAGTTACAAAAGATGTAAACCTTATAGACTGTTCGGCAACTTTTACATGATGGAATCCATTTTTCAAATCAAGACAGCTAAAATAACGTTGGTCGCGCAGGCGGTCTAAATGATCGTCGATCAGAGGTGTCGGGAAATTATCCCGGACCGTTATTTTGTTTATTTCCCGATAATCCACACACAACCGAGTCTCTCCATTCTTCTTACGCACAAGAACTATCGGACTCGCATAAGGCGAATTGCTCGGACGGATAATTTTCTCTTCTAACAATTGGTTTAAAAGCTCGCGAAGCTTTTCTTTATCAGAATACGACAATCTACGCGGCCGGAAACTAACAGGCTGATCATGTTTCAAACTGATGACCATCTCGACGTCACTAGGTGATTCATCGCAATCTTTATTATCAAGATATTCGTTCCGGAACAATTCTTTAACGTTTTCCGATGTATCCGAATCAATGAGAGGATCAATATTTAAATCGCGAGCAACGCTGGATGACTCAAGGTCGCAAGAAATGTGCAAAATTTCGCCAAAATTATCAATGCATTCATCCCTCAAACTATTTTGTTTGACAATAACTTCGTTGCCTAACGAAACTTGTACTTTCGGGGAAGCTAAAAAATCCCGGCCAAGTAAGGCGGCGAACGCCATCGTTCCCGTTTGAACAACATGAAATTTAATATTCAGCGTTACTTCATTAATCTCGCATTTACCGTGAAACAGATATAAAACATTTAATCTCGAACCGTTAATGCCGTAATACGAAGACGTATTCGCAGGAACAGGCTCGCGGACATCAGATGGAACAAAATCCTCTCTGATCAGGCTGATCGGTGAACCTGTGTCAATCATTGCAATTAGAGAGACGCTATACGGGTTACCGAGATACTGTCTTTCGTGGTGTATTTTAAAGGGATGGTGTACGGTTCTGCTCCCGGTGTTGAATGGACCACGTTCAGGCTGGACGATGCTCTTGGCCGTTGTCCTGCCGGCTCCTTCGCAGAGTCCTTCTCCGAATTCCTCGGACAGGTAGAAATCCTGTGCTCTTTGTTGCCGCATCGGAAGCAGGATCCCTTCTCGCGGCTCGCAGGGCTTTGGCACGCCGTCGACAGATGACCCAATTCACCGCAATTGTAACACCGGGCCGGTTTTTTGCCTGCCGTTCCGATGTCACCCTTTTGACCCTTCGCCACGTCCACTTTATCGTAGTGGCGACGCGACGTTGTCTTCTGTTCCAAATCGAGCGATTGCGTCGCAAACGCTTGCAACAATTCTTCTCGCGTTTTAAAACGGTGCATTTTCGCTTGAGAACGAAGACGAGCGTCCGGAATTCCATCGATGGCATATTCAATTAATTCTGCCTCCGGAATCAATATTCTGTTTCCTAATGTTACCTTATCATGTAGGTCATCTGCAAAGGTTTCGTTAGCACGCCACGTTCTTCCCTCAAAATTTCTTTGCAAGAGCAATCGGCTGGAACGTTGGTTATACATGCCGTCCATCTTTCTTAAAAGTTCATCGGAACTCGACCGCAAATGGGATACGCTAGACTGGAACCATGTCCGCGCCTTTCCTTTCAATTTCATACTCAGCAAGATCTTCATAGAATACTCGTCCGATCTATACGTTGTTCGGATAAATTCGACTTGTGACAACCACATTTCGAATGCGTCGGCTTCCCCTTTGAAATCCGGTAACAATTCGGCAATTTCTTTCACTCGGGTAAGCGATCTCGAACGGTAATCGTCGACAGATTCTGCCGGACTATTGCGGGTATTGCTCGCCATTCCAATATTCAATCGCGCGAGTCGCAATTCGGCTTCAAGAACTTCTTTCTCACGTCGAAGAAGGTCAATTTCCTTTTCCTTCAAAAGTTGAAGGTCCTTCAACTTCGCGGCGGTACACTTCGACAATTTTTCCATCGCGACAGTGTTTTTTCAAGGGAAAAAAAAATTCAATTGTATTTGCACAAAGCTAACAAATTGTCAATGTTCACAAGTCCGCACAAAGCTGACGAGTTACAAATGTTTCACAATTATGCACAAAGCCAATAAGTCACAAAGGTTCACAGTTACGCGCCAATCCACGTACATCAACTTATTCAATTGAGTTCACGACACGTGTACACCGAATTTATGCCAATTTAGGAATACGAAATACGATCGATACAACTAAATCGTACGTTCAAATCCCACTTCTGATAAATCTGTAGGAGATGGTTGAGCGGAATAACAAAAAAAGGCGAATAGTGCTAAACTCTCAGTCTATTTTAATGCTACAATGCAAGCTCTTCGTGCCACGTCTCGTCTTGAACTGAAAACTAAAATTCTACTGTCTGATCTGGCCGAATCGTTAATGCGTCACCGAGCCTCTTCACAAAGAGGATCGGTTACTCGGAAAAATCCCAGGCGTCGTCAAACCGTACGTGCCAGAAGGGCCCGTGCGCCCACAAAGAGCAAATGATATAAACAATCGGCAGAGCCGATGCAATGGGTGCAACGACCTGCCTACGATAAGACGCGGGTTCTTTCCTACACTCTAGAACAGTAAGCATTCGTACGGTGAAGCTTTTGTACAGCAAAGCATTTGTATATTTTCATTCTGCGCTCATTTCATTTTCTATAATCTTATTCTGAAATAATTTCGGTTTAACGATTCTATAATAAAAAATGTCGGAAGAATTCACAAACGCGAGTGATAGCAGTGAAGAAGTTTGCGAAATAGAAAATCACACAAGTGATGATAATTACAAGTCATGGGAATCAGATGACAATTATTCAGATCATAGTAGGAGTGATGCAATGATGCAAAATATAGAAACCTGTCTATCAAAAGACGGAAATATTACTTGGTCATTAGAGCCATTTTCTCGACGTTGAAAAGTGGGAAAAGAAAATATAATGAACCCAACTGTTACGACTTGGATCGTAGTGATAGGTGTTGTCAGAATGATTAATTAACCACGACTCGTATTTGTTGGTAACGTTTCGAATGTTTATTAAGCTTGGTAACGTGAAATGGCCAGAGAGCGGATGGTTGGTGAGACTGTGATGTGTGTATCGAGAGTGAGTTCTGATTAAACTAAATTAACTAAAACTTACTAACAACTAACCTACGACTAACTAAAGACTAAGTGAAGACTGAGGGTGTGAGGTGGTTATGGTGGTGGTTAGATGTGGTGGGGATGGACCTTATGGGTTTCGGTAGTCCTCTCTGTGTAGTAGTAATAATAATAATAATTATTATTATTATATACATATATATAAATATAACATATATAAATATAAATATACATATATATAAATAATAATAATAATAATTATTATTATTATTATTATTATTATACAGGGGTTGCGTCCGTGGGACGTAATACGCCCCCCCTTCGAAAAGAAAGATGTGGGCTCTTATTGGGCACACATCTTTCGTGCGAGTATGTGTATGTGTGTGTGTGTGCATTATGTATTTTTCATTACATTTGTTGAATATCTTGTCGCGTATTTCATACATGTGTTGATATGCCAGTGTGCCGATGTGTGTGTTTCTTTATGAATTGCTGTTAGTTGGAGCTCTGATATGTTAATTGGGTGGAGTGATGTCTGTATGGTAGAGATGTTTAGGTTTATAAGAGGAGTATATGAGGTGTTTAGTACTGAGCAAAAGGTGTGCGATGTTGTCAGAATGGTGGTAGGTGAATTGCCGGTGCATCTCAATTTGATTGAGAGAATTCCCGTCTTATTTAATGATAAAGGGATTGTTTCTTCTTCTGGGCAGGATATGTGAATTTTTTCTGTTGTTGGTATGGAATATATCCATGTATTTGGTGTTCGTAATTGGGTCCAGAAAGACGTTGTCATGGAGGCTAGGCGAATATCGCAGGTTTTCAAGTTGAGTTTTTGAGGGTTAATAAAAAGGTTAATTTCGCACATGTCTTTTGTCTGTGAATGGAATAACGGCTGGGTACGTTTACATAAGAATTTACCTAATGACTTTGTACATTGACTAAATTTAATTTCGGTAAAAAATGTGAAAAATAGTCTATCCGCTGATAGAGCTACGTATGGCGCAGTGGGAACATTGTATGCAAACTTATTGTTATATGCGGTTTGTGCGGTGCGAATCGGTATTAAGTGGTAGACAGAGAAGATGGTGCTAGTCGGTAGTGGTATCGCTAAGATGTAAATTAACCTATTCTTAAAATAAACGATCTCTAATTTTAATATTTTGATTAGTTCTTCTGCATAATCTACTTCCAGAGGAACAGGCATATTTACATTCGGTTTATACGTGTGGATTTTTCGTAGGCTGTCCATTAGGTGTGTTGGTGATAAGATTTTTGGATGTATGCTACCGTGTTTGGCGAACAGAATGGCGTTTACAATATCCGATAGGTCTAGCTCATATTTATTGAAGTACCTGTCAAATTCAACTAATAAAGCAATTATTTGTGTGTTCAATTCTTCGGTTTCCATTTCTCGTGATAGTTTCCCAGCGACGTTTTGTATTTGATAGAAGGATCTATTGGTGTCGAAAAGTGTGGATGTTAGATTGTTGATTTTGTCTTGTATTTTGCCTAAGGATGATTTAATAACGTGTGTTTGATCTGATAGTACTTGTGCTAGGTGTTCTGTTGTGTTATACGCTTTGTCTATCTGATTATTGTAATATTCGGCGTCTTCTGAATCTAATGTTCCAAACAGAGTTTTTGAAATTTTTCCGATAAAATCAAACGGTGCCCTACGTTTCCTACTTAATAATTGTTGGATCTCTTTTTCCCGAGATTGCAATGTTGAATGGCCTACCAGTTGCGCTATTTCATTTTGGCTTTGCATAATGTTGGCAATTCTGGTTTGTAGTAATTGTATTTGAGGGTGCACTATACAATGTACTGAAATAGAGTCGCATTTCCTTGAGATTTCGTTTAGATACTGTATTATGGTGTCTGTGTCGTTCATAAGTTCCGCTAAGTCCAAGAATGTTACCAATTTCCACTCGTCGTTATAAATTCGCAAATTATCCATTTTTTCGAAGTATATTCCCGGGTTTTCTGTGAATGGCTTATTGGTAAACGGTATTTCATTCGGTTGGGCCGCACTTACTGCTAATCCGATTCTGCAACATGCGCATGTTTTAATTTATTGCTATGTATAGTTTTTGTTTTTGTAGGGGTCAAATAGATTGTTACGTTTGTGTCACTGAGTACTTCCTTAACAATGTACGGTCCAGAGTACTGATCAGACAGTTTGGTGTTTTTTTCATTTAGTAGGAAGACGGTTTCACCCGGTGTAAATGTCTGTGTGTTTATGTGACGGTCGTAGTGGCGTTTTGATTTGTATTTTCCGGTGTTTAGATTTTCTGTTGCCTTTTTACGTGACTCTGCAATGCGGGCTACCAAATCGGTGAGGAACATGTCGTAGGTTAATTCACCGTTTTTCGGGCATTCAAAAGAGGATGGAAGTTGTGCTTTATTGCCAAATATTAATTCGTGAGGCGTGAATTTTGTGCCTTCGTGTATTGACGTGTTGTATGAAAATATCGCGAATGGAACCCACTCACCTCAATCTTTTTTCTTCTTGTGAAATGTTTTAAATAATCGATTAATGACGAGTGGCTTCTCTCTAACGATCCGTTTGTCTGTGGGCGGAAGTGTGTTGTCTTTAACTACTTTATTTTAAATAATTTAGCCAGGTGTTTCATGGTTTGAACGCACGAAATTTGTACCCTGATCTGTTAATACTGATGCCGGTGATCCATATCGGCAGATAAATTCTTTGGCAAATACGGATGCTACTGATTTTGCTGTCATGTTTTTTAGTGGGTATGCATCGCAAAACTTCGTCAAATTTCATTGGATGGTTACGATATATTTGTTTCCTAATTTTGTAGTTGGCAGGGGCCCTGCAATGTCCATTGCAACTTTTCCGAATGCGTTAGATGGTGTATCGGTAATTGTCATTGGTTGTCTTGTTTTAACGCGTACTAATTTTTTCCTTTGGCAGCTTTCACATTTTTTAATGTAGTCCTCGATTTCACTTTTCATATTGTTCCAAAAATATTTTTCCCGGATTTTCGCGAATGTTTTAGTGTTACCTTTATGGCCGCCTGCTGGTGTTTCGTGATTTTCCCTAATTACCTCCTGTCTATCTTCTATATTTGGTGTTATTATTTCGTTATGACAGATTTGTATGGATATCGGATATGGATATCGGATGTTTGGAAGGCGTACTTTATCAATTTTTCGGCCTAGGAAGACCCTAACGCGAATCGAAGGTTGTTTGCTCGATGGGCGCCAGGCATGCGGCCATGCCAATTTTTCCGCGTAGGGGAATGGCGGGATTTTCCACGGCTTACCCGTTGATTAACACGGACGAAGGGTCTCCCGTGAGCCGGCCGGTCCGACTAGTCAGCCCCGTAGATGACGGCGAGGGGCGGGGTTCGAGGACGTACTGTTCACGGTGGAGGGAGTTTTCAAGCTCCCAGTCGTGAGAAACGGATGACGAAGGAAAGGATTGTGGTCAGGAGCGAATAAAGCATGCGAAGACTTGGGTTTTGACTTACGGCCGTACGGACGTCCGTCCAGTGGTTGGCATTTATTAAGACTAAGCAGGATACATCCCTGAATCGCTATCGACAAAAAAAACTATATTTTCTTCCTTCTCCGAGACTATTCCGAAGGGCCAAACACCGTTACATGGAAGGCGATTCGCTTACTCCGCCCCGTCAAGGCGTCCTAACCGATTTTTGGTCGCGGGGTTGTCTATGCGAGATACCCTCCCGAAATTATAGGTTAACCCCAAGAAAATTACGCTACCGGGACCATCTCTTTCCCAGGGGTTACTCCAGCTTGCCAGCTACGACCATTACGGGAAAAACAAACTCCGAGGAGTATTTTAAGGGGAATGCTAACCGCCAGATACGGGCTCTCCGAATTTTTAGTCAACTTCCCGCGCAATCGAGCATGGAAGGAAAAAAAAAGTACGCTTTCGACCTACAATACCGTCGCGACCAGTGTCGCAAATGTCTCCCTCCCTCTAGGTCCGTGTCCCTTACTCCAGGGCAATGCACGGCCTAGCGGGGTCCTCTCAAGATCTACCCAAAGAGAAAAAAAAAGAATGCGCAGGTAAGAGAACTGCGTATACAAGTTACGGATGCTCGCGACGGGAAGGTGGCTTCTAGGCGGATACCCCGACCTTTACAATACTCTTTATCGGGGCGAGACTCACCTTCACTGGAAACGGGAATTATCCTACTCTGCTTTCGGTCGCGTTCACCCACTTTACACTAAACCTGTTTCTAAAACAACCGATATCGCACCTAACGCGCACGCTAATCCAAGAGAGTCTGCCTACCCCGTTTCGTGTAGCAATTCGTGAGGTACGGTTTCGTATCCCATTCCCCTTTGCCCTTACGCGATGTAGGAGCCTGACAGCCGTTGATTGGTTCCTACAGGGAACTAATTTTTCGCCCGTGGAGTGATCGCCTAATACCGCGGCGATTCGGTTTCGGCCCGGTCGCCGATCGCATTACGGCTAATTTTTTCCGGCCAATTTCGGCGTCCGGTGATAGGTTCCCCGTTACGACAGGGAAAAGCGGCTGTCCTCCTCAGAAATCCCTAGGATTCCTTAAATTTCCGGCCTGTAGATCTCTCCCATCTAGGTCCGTAAGCTAACTAATGAGTTCGCACAAATGCTGGAGTACCCCTCGGTATACGGGAGGGGAAAGCACGGGTGATGTGTTCGGCGCGATTCGGTAGGGCCGCGTTCGGCAATGTTCGGGAACATACCTGCCTGCCCTGGGCCCTGTCCAGGGGGGTGTAACTCCCCACCGTTCACTGGTCCTCAAATTAGTTCCAAGTCTTAAAAGTCTTAACTGCGAGGTCGCTACTGTAGGACTGAAAGCAGCGCCATATGTAGAGACTTTGGCAACTACAAGCGACGCCAAGCCACTTTCGCGCCACTTTCTGGTGCAGAATTGTGCAAAGGGGTATCTTTGTGCTTACGTTGCATTAGATTTCTTTCGCTGCATATCTGGTTTCTTGTTATTGTTCGTTATTGATCGTTATTGTTATTGTTATTGTTGTTTTATGTTTTATTGTTATTGCTATTGAGAGCTTGTTTGTTTGTTTATTACATCTCTAACAAATCAAGTAAGTATGAATTTTAATAATTTGAAAAATATAAATTGAAAATATTTTATAGTGGCAGCAAATAATGTAATTATTGTTCAAGAAACATGGTGCGTGCGTGCATCGTTTACGGGTGCACATCGACATCCGTGGCGCCGTCGCATCATTTTCCAAAAAACGAGGAAATGGCAGGAAAATGGACGGTGGCAATTGGCCGTTTCAAAAAGGAGTACAGAAAAGAAGAAATACAGAAGTGTACGGTTTGTCACTTACATTTTAAAACAGATGATTATGTATCTCAAGATCATAGACGCCGAAAATTAAAAAAAGATTCTGTGCCTTCATTAAATTTACCAATCTGTCTGAGATCATCAACAACATTTGACGCTGGACCAAGTACATCGACCGCTGCACCATGTTCACCAACCACTGGACCGAGGACACCAACCACCGGACCAAGGACACCAACCACTGGACCAAGGACATCAACCACCAGACCAAGGACATCAACTGCTGGACCAAGGATATCGACAACTGGACCAAGTACATCGCCCGCTGAACGAAGCACATCGCCCGCTGAACGAAGAACATCGCCCGCTGAACAAAGCACATCGCTTGCTGAACGAAGCACATCGCCTGGTGGACCAACCACATCAACTACCAGATCAACCACATCTGTTGCAGCAAGAAGAACATCCCTTTTGAAACATAGAAGATTATATTATAGAACTTCTAACCCAGAGGCAAAATATTTCTCTAATATGGCAAGAATATTGAGAAAAAGAGGGCAACGACTATCAAGGAAAGTGACAACGCTGAAAGCTAGGATGCAACAAGCAAAGAAATTTATGAAGACAGAAGCTATCCAGAATTTGATGAGTTCTTTAACAAAAGAACAAAGAACATTTTTCCAAATGCAATTACGTGCAACAAATTACAAGCCGCAGGTATGGAAACAGTTTTTCTTTAATCTTGCAGAATCAAAAGCATTGAGCTACAATTCCTAGTAATGTCAACAGGGCAGACGGTTTACGCTAGAAGAGAAAATTATTTGCCTTTCAATATATAAGCAATCACCACATGCTTATAAGTTTTTGGAAAAGCTCTTTTCATTGCCATCACCAAGAACTCTGAGGATTATGATGTCACGGATCAACATAGACACAGGGATCAGCAGCATTATAGTAAACCATCTTAAAAGTGAAGTGCAGAAGATGAAAGAAGAAGATAAATTGTGTTTCCTTATGTGGGACGAAATATCAATACGTCCACATTTAGACTATCACATTAATAGTGATAAAATAATAGGCTTTGAGGATTATGGAAACAGAAGATCCAACAGATTTGCGGACCATGCGTTGGTTTTTATGGTCAGAGGCTTTAGGACAGGGTGGATTTGCCCATTGTCCTATTATTTGAGTGATTCTGCAACAAAATCGCACACCTTAATTGAACTCATTAAGGAGAGTGTGAAAATCTTAAGCAATGTGGGTCTCACAGTTCTTGCTTCTGTATGCGACCAAGCACAACCCAATGTCGCCGCTATTAAGATGCTGAAGCTTGATACAGCACGCGAAATGTGGAGAAAGAAATTAAATTATGGTAAGAATATTCTTTTTTACCTGAAATTTTGCCTTTGAAATAGTAACAAATTTAACTATATTTTTGTGTTTCCACGTTTCAGATAATAAAATTCACTTATATGGGCAAGAAATCATACCCATCTATGATGTGCCCCATTTGTTAAAGGGGATAAGAAATAATATGTTGACAAAAAACATATGTTTCACAACCGACAACAAAAGAAAGGTTGCATCGTGGGATATAATCGAGCTGGCATACCAAATGGACAGTGCGGAGCCAATGCTTCGCTTAATGCCCAAAATTACGGATGACCACATCGTGAAGTCAAAAATTCGAAAAATGAAGGTGAAACATGCGGCGCAGGTTTTTAGCCGCACTGTGTCAGCCTTCATTTACCATCAGACACGATTTACAGGTAAATGCAGCATATGCATCATTATGGATATTACAATTAATTGTCCTTATTTTATAATTGTCAATTATATTACAATTTTATTTCAATAGGACACATTGAAACGGAAGAAGGACCGTTAAAGATGCCTACGGACGAAGGAAGGGCAACAAGTGAACTGCTTCTCTTCTTCAACAACTTGTTTGATTCCGTAAATGCCAGTGATAACTTAGCTTCAGAGGAAGCACCTTTTAGATCGGCAATAAAAATTGGAAGCTCCCATGTTGAATTATGGGACAAAGCTGTGACTATTTTAATGAGTATGGATTTTATCGACATAAAATCTAATACGGTAAGCAAGCGATCTCCATGCCTCGAAAATTGGATTTCCACAGTCAAAGGGTTTAAAACTCTTTGGCATAATCTTCTAGAAAAAGGCATCAAACAATTCAAAACTCGAATTGTTAACCAAGATGCGTTAGAGAATTTTTTCGGCTTGGTAAGATCGCTTGGATGCCGAAACAATAACCCTACCAGTATTCAATTTAAGAGTGCATTTGTCACATTATTAATTAATAACTTGACTGGAAGACAGTCTGCGAAAACCAATTGCGAAATAGGTATACAGGGTAATTTATTGTTCACTTTAAAAAATTTATTAAGTTCGGACAGCACACCTGCAGAGTCCGACAAATGTATTAGCATCCCAACAAATATTGTAACTCTTGAAGCGGAGTATATTACACAGAACCGCACAGTAAGCACTATATTGCGCAGTAGTGCATTTAAGAATTGTAAAGACTGCTTTCAAAATTATTCTATTTTGAACAGTTTATTTAATCAGGGTGTGAAAATTGTTCATACCCATTTAGAACAATATTCTTATGTAAAAGATGTATCTGTTGTGATAAATACATTTTTATATGTAATATTAGATTTAAGTAAAATACAGTGTCCAAATCATGCACCATTATTAAGAAAAACTTTTGTAAAAAAATTATTTAATTATTACGTATGTATATGGTGCATTGAGATAAATAAGTATCTTTGTGGCGAGCGTTCAAATTGTATTGATAATATGTTAATTAAAAATGCCATAAAGAAATATGAAAATTTAAATAAAAAGAAAAGAAATTGATATTTGTTGAATTTTAATTTCATTACCGCAGTAAAATAAAAATTAGTTTTCTATTGAGATTGGAACCAGGAATAGTGCATATACGTGTGATACATGTGACTGTGCATGTGTGCCTTCTGTAAGTGTGTTGGACATATACGTGTGATTTTAGTTCGCAGAGCAGCCTCCTTAACGTAGATGGCGCTTAGGATTTAGGAACCAGTCTCGCAAGAGGGGAGTTACACCCCCCTGGCCCTGTCGGTATGGTGGGAAATTGTAACGGCAACTCGTTTGCCATGTTACATCTTTTATTGCTATAGCTAAAGATTTTATTTTGTTTTTGTTGCATAAGGCTTTTTGAGTGGTAAATATCTCAAATAGTTGTTCCATTGTTATGATATCGTGCTTACTGTTTTTAACTACCATGCTGAAAATGTATTTATTTTTTGTTTGCGTGATTATTATATCCCCCAGCTTGATATTTTGATTACGCAGATGGGTTTTGTTTATTAGTTTCTTTTCTATTAATTTATGTAACGTATCGTCGTGTTCGTCTAAGTCAACGGAGATAAAATGCGTGTAATTACTACTTGTCATAAAAATACTATCTTTTGTTTTTCTTATGTTGGGTGTGATGATTGTTTCCGGAAATTTATTTAAAAACGTTTTGTATCCGTTAGTGTCTTCGTTACAATCTGTAGTTTCTTTCAATAATGCGCTTTCCTGTTCGTCTTCTTCTGTTTGTTCATTTAATTGGTCATTGTCCGTCATGTGGTCATCTGCAGTTTGCTCATTTAATTGGTCATTGTCCTTCATTCGTTTGTCTACTTGCTTAGTTATGGTTATTTTAGACGAAATTTAGACGAAAGTGTATGTCTGCTCTCTTCTCGATTTTTTCGTATGTAAACGAGTCCTCGCTAATACTTAATCGACGGGTGCCCTCATTTTCATTATGTATTTCCGGTGTTGTGGGTTCGTCTGTATCGCTATTCGTCTGTTTGTTTTCATTGAAGGCTCGTCCTCGAACCCGAGGTGAGGTCGAGGGGGTCCTGGGAGGCTCTGCGTCGGTGGAGCGAACTTCGAGCGGAGGGGCCGCTCCGGGTGCGTCCTTTGGGGGGAACGATGGAGACGCTCGTAGACGAGCGGGTTGGGATTTCCCGGAGGGGAGCAGCGGCCGATTTCCTACGTCGCGCTTGCTGACGTCGGCCGATTTCCTACGTCGCGCTTGCTGACGTCGGCCGGTCCGATTTGGCATCGGCGTGCCGGATAGTCCGTCGGTGAGGAAGGAGGGAGGTGGACGTTAGTGCAGGTCCTCGTGTGCTCCGCTTTGTCAGGGCAACACCCTGCGCGACCGATCTCGTCGGGGCAGAGGACCGAGCGTCGGGGCACTCGTCGCGGCCGACGATCGGGATCGAAGGGGCAGCAGGACGCGACCGGCTGTCGACACGGTGGGGCGTCGTGAAACGCGGCCAGTCGTGGGCAGTCGGGGCGTCGTAGTGCGTCCTTATCTCCCTCAACGCCGGGGCGATTACGTGCGGCCGTGCTTGGTCACCGCGTCCACCAAAGATCGGGGCACGAGGAAAGTCGCGGCCGGACAAGTTGGAAGAAATTTGCTGACAACTCATTCTTTTTTGGGGTTATAGCTCTTTATTGTTCTTAAGGTTATCTTGACTGTTCTAGTCGGAAGATGCCTTGCCATCTGCGGCAGCAGAGGCTGGCCTTTTGCCCGAGAACGGACCATGGAGAGAGCCCTCGCCATTTTCCGCTCTCCCCGCTCCCCCGCATTGTGTTACCGCGCGTCCTTCTTTTCGCATTTTCACCGATTTAGTAATTTGTATCCACGCGTAACCTTACATCAGTGTGACCGGCTTGTTTTCCGGTTTATTACGGGGTTGTCTATAGACGGTTTGGGCCCACCTAAAACTGGTGGCCCGCAAAAAATCAGCGGGGGTCCCGCGGATTTCGTCGTGAAACGGAGTGACCTTTCGCGGCGCCACCACCGCGTAGCGAGGGCCGGGGGTTACGACATTTGCCGTAAGGTGGCGTATGTCAAAATTTTTCTATTTCGTTGCAATTGGCTCTCCATCGTTTATGCGAAATTCATAGAAACTTTGCCAACTGCACTGTTTTGCATCTTCACTAGTGTCGCCATAAAGTACGTTCAGTTTTTTCCATATAGTCTGCGGCGTCGTACAGTTTATTAAATTAATATGTAACGACACATCTACCGTACTGAGTAGAATTACTGCTCCTTTTGACTCTTTTCTTCCATTCTTTCCAATCGTTCGGCACCGTGTTTTTATCTGGCTCACTGTCCGTCCCTTCAATAAATTCTTTTAAATCTTGCGTTACAAGCAAGTACGATACACCAAACTTCCACAGTGCATAGTTTGTACCGTCGAACTTAGTGAGGTTGTACGTTTCCTTATCTGCCATTTTTGATAGAGAAACCACTGTACAGACTACGGATAATTACAGACTTTTCCACGCGCGAATTACCGCTTCGTATTAACGAAACAGGAACTAATTAAACACTTCGGACGCAGTGGAAGCTTGCTGGGCCCATAATCTATTGGTTAATTTAAAAGAGCACCCGAAAATGTTTAATAAAAAACAGAACTTTATTAGACTACGATTACGGAAAGAAACGATGTGGAAGAAGTTAGCGTAGACATTTTTGAAAAATAAAAAAATTTTTGTTGTGCTGAGTTGTGCCCGACTTGTGCCGTCATGTGCCGTTCGAATTTTTTTTTTAACATAATAATTCTAAAAGTTATGCCGACGTCAAAATTTTGAAAAGAAGTTAGCGTGGACATTTTTGAAAAATGAAAAAATTTTTATTGTGCTGGGTTGTGCCGTCATGTGCCGTTCGTAGAATTTGATTATTTTGAATAACAAAAAAATTATGGGGTTTTGAAACTTTATCTCCCTTAATTTATTTATTTATTTATTTTTATTTTGTTTGTGCTGAGTTGTGCTCAACTCGTGCTCTTATGTGCCGTTCGTAGAATTTGATTATTTTGTATAGCAAAAAAGTTACGGGGTTTTGAAACTTTATCTTCCTTAATTAATTAATTAATTTTTTTTATTTTGCTTGTGCTGGGTTGTGCCCGATTTGTGCCGTGATGTGCCGTTCGTAGAATTTGATTATTTTGCATAGCAAAAAAGTTACGGGGTTTTGAAACTTTATCTTCCTTAATTTATTTATTTTTTTTTTAATTTTGATTGTGCTGAGTTGTGCTCAACTCGTGCTGTTTGTAGAATTCAATTATTTTGAATGGAGTAAATTTATGAGGGTTTGTGCTAATAAAATAATATAGAACAATTTACTTTCATCGGGAATTATATTACAAACATAAATAATTATTTTTTCAACATTTATTATTCAATAACATAAATACATAAGTGTGCATGTATACTTTTTTCATCAGATACTGCACAAACAAATCCCTTTTTTGGACTGTCGTTGAAATTTACCCACTGTCCGTTCATTTTTACATATGCTGTATAGTGACCTACGGAGCGGTATTTAAATGGTCCACAGTAATCTACTACACCTGCTAATATATATTTTTTACTACTTATACTATCGAGTGATACGTGCCAAGGAATATCAGCTAATTTTGTCTTGCTTTCGTCACCTAAATCGGTTTCGATATTCAACTGAACACCTAAAGATGCTATAACTTTTTGTTCTTTTCTGCAACATTTCCTTGGTTTCAGCAAGCAACTAGACAATGCGTTGGAAAGTTTTTTAATCCCTGCTGTGCGCATTATATTGAAATCTACATCCAGTACAGCTTTTTTGTGCTGACTGACTTTATGGCACGTAGTACATGTGTAAGTGAGTATAGAACTGGGTGAATTGTCAAACAGTCCAACCGCCAAGTTGGCAATATTAACATTTGCGTCAATTTTTTTCACAACTGTACGCGTTGTTTTTATTTCAAGCATTTTTAATTTCACTAATAAATCTTTTCTTAGTTCATAAAATTTTGTTTTTAATCCATTATTTAATAGGTATTCTGCACACTTATATAAGTCACAGTCAATGGCACTAACTGCTAATTTAAATTTATTATTATTTTGAAAACTTAGAGCTATAATTTGACAGATACTATCAAAACCGCACGTATTAATTACGACAAAAACTTGGTTGTCATCTTTAATATGTGGACAAAAATTTCCATTGACTATTACCGGTATCGAGTTGGCAGGTTTCAGAGACGGATCGAATTGAGGAAAAGGGTCAATATAGCGAGGTTTTTTATGAAGAACGTTTTTGTTACGCCAATTTTGTTCTGCACGGAGCTCGTCAAGCTCATCAAATTCTACGAACGGCATATAAGAGCACGAGTTGAGCACAACTCAGCACAACAAAAATTTTTTTATTTTTCAAAAATGACTACGCTTACTTCTTCCACATAAAGAAACGCTGTATACTTGGCGACACCTTCGTTAGAACTGTCTGTAGTCGCCCGCTAACAAAGCGCGTCCCCTTTTTGTTTGGAATACTATAATCTAAACAAAAACCGTGCGCCAATCATAACACTTATGATTAGTTGGCAAGACTACGCTACGAGAAAAAAGTGCGCCCTACTTTTCTCAGTCCCAGTGGACCTAAGCAAGTACTAAATGCTTTGTTCTAACATATACAAAATATGACTATACATAGTAATTATAAAACGACAAAATGGCAATCAAACAGTGCTTAGCATTAGTAAATAGTCGTCCACGAAATTTGTTGATTGGCATGTGTTCTCGAAACGAATTGATGTTTCGAGGAGCTTGGAAAAGAGCTGGGAACAGCTCTCGGAACGAAGGGACAAACAGGGGAAAGGAACAATAGGAAAAAGACTTAAAACGGAAAGGAAATAACTTTCGGAAAAATGGAACAACAGGTTTACAGGAAAAAATAATGAAGAAAGAGAGACCAACACGTGTAACTACGGAACTAATGATTTTAATAAACTATTTAACAACAAATTTAGTCTACTTGACTTAATTAACAATTGGAAATTTGGAAATTGGAAAAATACGTGTTGCTTCGTAATTGGATTAGTCAGCTCTGATCTAATCCTCTGATCGAATCGCAGCCAACCGTTAGATTCGGATGGTGGGGGCACACGTACATCGTTCTATGTAGATGTCTCTCCACTAGTCATCGCCTTTATTCCGTCATCGCAGTTATTACTTATTCGCTAGTACACGGCTGCGCGCTCTTTTAAATGTTCTTCTCGGAGACAATAATTTAAATCCTTAACAGCATGCCAAATATATCAAGTGAGGCAGAATGCTGATTGTAATTTTTTATAGCCCTGGACAAGTAAGAATTGGAACCATACTTAGTTCTGTGCAAAGGTACATGAAACATAATGTTGTTTGTAAACCTTCTAGGAGGGATTGCAAAATCAACTTGGCTTAACAAGTACGGACAGTATAAAAGATAATTTAATAATTTGAAAAGAGATAACTGATCATTTGTACATCTCATAGATCTGTGATGCCCCGACCCGCCTATCTTGTTTATTGCCGTAAGTAGTCTAGCACATCTGCGGAGCAGGCCCAACGTTCTGTTTTTCATCCTAGCCGGGCCCCCTCTCATTTCCCGAAGATAAGTCCAGGTCTGTCTGGACTCCCACGAAAAAGGGACTCTTTCATACACTTTAGAGATAAAATAGTCACGTAGGCCGTTTTTCCAAAGGGACGCTCTTAGATTTGGGAGCGTACAGCGTCATTCCGTTTTGTAACCTCGACCAGTACAGTCGTTTTGCTCCACTGTTCTCTAATAAATAAGTATCTCAGGCAATCCTTGTTTATAATACAATTTCCCTTGTGTTACCCCATTCCTACCGGGCATCACATACGGAATTTTTTTTTTTCTTATTTATCCACGGGCCGTAGCCCAATTGCAGATACAGAGTGATATACAGAGTGATGTATAGCTAACAGCACATTATCAACATTTACAATGAACTTATTAATAAGCTTATGTACTACTATATTTAAAACTAAAACATGACAGAATCACTAAAACAGCAACATCAAGCTTTATACACAAGATTTGATTTGTGAGAAAAAAACATTTTGGCTCACAAAGCAATCAAGCCTGTCAGAGTAGTGATTTGCAAGTCTGGTTGACCTGCTAAGAAAGGAGTTACTGCCGTAATTGGTGCGATGCGAGTGTTCGAGGAACGGATGGTGTGATCTGAACGGTCTCGAAGGTACAAGGATATCGATCTTTCTTAGCAATTCTCGGCAAAACTAATTGGAATGCAAGATATTATACAGCATAGTGAGATCTCTATGCATTCGTCGAACTCGAAGGGTTGATATATTAAGCGATCTTTCAATCGCAGAGTAGTTTATCTCCTGGATTGAGCGGCGTTCTTTAAAAGCTATAGTTCTCAAAAACTTATGTTGTACTCTATCTATAGATTGAATATGTATATTGTAACATGGGAACCACACACTCGAACAATATTCAAGATGTGGTCTTACTAGCGCGCAATAGAGCAGTTTAATAGAGAAAGTACCTGAGAAGTCTGTAGAGCATCTCCTGACGAAACCTAAAATTTGTAATGCCTCTGAGACAGCAGATGAAATATGTACTGAGAATGATAATGTTGAATCTAGGATCACACCTAGATCCTTAATATGCGAGACAGCTTCCAATGGGCAACCATTGATCATATAAGAATATTCAATGGGATACCTGCGACGCCTGAAGGACATAAATTGGCACTTTTTAACATTGAGTTCCTGACATTGAGTTCCTGACATTGAAGGCCTGTAGTTTTTAATCAATGAGTTATCCCCAGATTTGAATATAGGAGTAATGAAGCTAATCTTCCAACGTGCTGGGAACGTTCCTTGTTGTAAAGATTTGTTGAAGATGTGGAATAATGGTCTAGAGAACAGACAGCTGCAGTATTTTAGAAACACTGGTGGAATACCATCATGGCCCAGCCCTTTGTTAAGGTCAAGTTCAGCCAACTTTTGATAGATGGAAGAAATTGGTAACTTCAGGTATAATAAATTGATGTTACTGTATGACGTGATAGAATCGCTAGTATTACATCTTTTATCCCCATATGATTTAGAAAAATATTCTGCGAATAAATTGACAATCTCCCTACCAGAGGAACAAGTTATATCATTATAGCTCATAATATTAGGCATGTTATTTTCACCCAATTTACTATTAACAAATATCCAAAAATTCTTCACATTATCCCTGACCGAGGATTCAGTTGTGTAGACGTGATCTCTATAGCATTGTCTTTTTAGGTGTTTACACTGAGCTCGCAGAACATTAAATTCATTATAATGACTTGGAGATTTGGACAAGATGTATTTTTTGATGTGCTTTCTATTTCCTAATGAAAGTATGTTTAAGTTCTGGGGAGAACCAGTATGGAAATTTCTTCATAGAGAACTTCTTAATAGGAACAAACATATCTATCGTTAGGTACAGAATGCCATAAAAGATGTTGACCATATCATCCAACGCTTTGTCTTTAAGTAAATCGTCCCAATTGAACTGGGACAGAAAGTCTATTACTTCTAGCATGTTTGTAGATCGGTAATCTCTGTAAAAGCCATTACAAATGAGATCAGAGCTGCTATCACCAGAATTGCATCTTAAAGTAATGGACTGTGGTAGATGGTAAGCATCTTCCGGGAGCAGAGCGATCTCTGCCATTGACACATTCTCTCCATTATCTTGAGCAAAGACCAAATCCAGTAGTTTGTCACTAGAATTTGTAACTGAATTTATTTGATACAAGTTGAGAAAAGTGCACCAATATGAAAGAGTTCGCACAGATGCTGTTTCATAGGGCGTTGCTCCTGTCGATGGGATAGCAACTGATGACATCCTATCAGTGAACCACTGACACCGTGGAAGATTAAAATCCCCTGTAATATATAATTTGTACCCGGGGTAATTATAAGAAAGATCTTCAACTGTGGTTGTGAACTCTTCATATTCAGCTGGTGCACTTTTGGGTGGAAAATAAACAGTAGATATAATCAACTTGTTACTACCATTAATGACTTTAACTAATAAGTGTTCTAGGTTGTTGCTCACCGGTAAAGCCATACTGGATATGGTCTTACGAACGGCGATTAGCACTCCTCCCCCGCGCGAAACGGTACTTGTGACAGGAGATCTGTCCTTTCTGTATATGTTGTAGTCGAACATCTGGAGCTCCGCACTATTAATTTCACTTGTTAACCAGGTCTCATTTAAGATTATGATATCATAATGAGAGAAAGAAAGATTTTCATATAAAAGATGTATTTTAGTGCGCAAACCTCTAACATTTTGAAAGTAAGCAAGAAGATTTGAAGAATTGTTACATGTATACGGATAGCGTCATTGATTCTGTTGCTGCCTGATGGGTGAGGATCTCGGAGTTGAAAAACCAGGTTCATGCTGCTGCTGCGTTGCAGTTTGACGAAGGGATTGCTCCAGGGTTGACGATAAGCCTCCAGATAGACCTTTGTTTCTTATTATGCTTAATAAGTTATCCAGTGAAGCAACACGGTAAGGACGGGAGTTATCAATGATCTTACAGTACACCCGGCCGCGACGCATCCATATGTGCTGGATGCCGTGAGCTCGCGCCAACTGTTTGGCCTGTGCTAGAAATCGTCTCTCCTCCATTGTTGACCGCTCGTTGATAAAAATCTGAGATGCTGGCCAGGACTCGTTGATATGAGAGGCTAATAGTTTTTTTTTGGCCCTTTTAGCTATTAACCAGGCGTTCCTTGAGAATTTAGATGTGAAATGGACTACGAGCGGAACAGTGGTAGTTGATGTTTGTTGCTTATTCCGAATCCTGTATGTCGTCACTATTTCCGACGGTGTTACTTGAATACTCAAAGCAGCAGCAGTGGAGGTGATAGTATGCAAGATGGATTCGTTCTTCACTGAAGGTAGTCCTGTTATAACTATCTGCAGATCTCGAATAGCTGATTCATTATCACGTTTTGAAACGCTATTTGTGGTACCAGACGACGAACAATTGTTGCCTGCTGCTTGAGTCCTTCTCGCGAGCTGTAACTCTAAGGCAGCCTGTCTTTTTTCAATTGCTGCACAGCGTGCTTCAGTGCTTTTCTGTTTTGACGAGATTACTTCAACTTGTCTCGTAAGGGCAGTAACATCAGTTTGTAAGGCCTCTACCTTGTTCAGACATGAGTTGAGCCTGTCCTTAATAAGGTCAAAGTCATCTAGTTTAAGCCGAATGGACGCTAAAGTAGTGGTTAGATATCTTATATGGTCAGTGACCTGGGAGGTAGACGCCATGCTCGTATTGGCCTGAACAGGAGAAGCTGGTGGCTGGATATTATTATTAGCCCCGCAGCGAGTGCAAATGAGACACGAAGGTAGAAACTTTGCACAATTTTTGCATTGTGGCATGTCTGGAAATATTAGTGGTGGGCAGCGATGATTAATTATTAATATTAATCAATAATTAAGTAGCAAATGTCACTATTTGTCTGACAGTTATACCAACTGTCAACTGTCAAATAACACCAAATGTCAAGAATTGCACACAGTGATAGAGTCACACAGATAAAAGTCACACCAATGCTGTCGATAGCGGTTGAAGAGCACACATATGAAGCGTCACACCGACATGAACAGTTTGCAGTCAAAGCGGAAAAACGGCTTGCAGCAGCTAGATATAGGCAACGGACGCTTACAATTATTATTCCACCAGCAGCACAAGAGATCAGTAAAAAAGAATGTCACAGAACTGCACTTGTCGAGTCCTCAAATGAGCGATTATTTCGATGTAACTGAGGAGCTGTATAACGTACGTACTGTTAGGAAAGCAGACGTTAGCAGATTTTTTGGTGCCAGAAGTGGGATTGCTCTGAGGTACTACGAGAAGACGAGTTTTCTCAGTTAGAGTCAGTGAGTGTTGCAAGAAAGAAGCGAATCTACGTCTTGAGAGACGATTAACCTAAGAAGTTTGCCTTCAATCAGGAAGAAGATAAGAGAGAAGAACCGCAGTAATTTCAGACAGGAACAAACGAGCTTGAACGTGACATGCTGCTGCAAGGGTTAATGTGAGTACAGATTCTCATGCCATTTTCTACGTACCGCACACCTACCAATTCTATGAATACGAGCAGCAATTCTGCGGAATCAAGTAGTAGAGATAATGATTCAGAATCAGAAAGAAGTACAATGGCAAACGGCGCAGATAAGGTACACAGCGAATTAGAAGGAGTAAAGCAAATGCTACAGCAATTAATGAGCAAAATGCTACAGCTCGAGCTGGATTCTAATAAACAGGCAAATGATACACAACCCGCTAATTCCCATATTGAAATTTCCGACGATGATCAATCTCAATCGGAAGAAACGGGTATCGACCTCGATGCGCACAATAAACTCACAATTTTTATGGAATGAAGTTAAGGTGTTACCGGAATTTGATAACTGGACAGTCTCCATAGAAACATTTATATCGGAAATAAAAATAACACTTGCAAGAATACCAATGCACGCGCGAAATCGGTTTATCCGTATGGTCAGGACTCACCGAATAAGAGCAAACGAGAAACGCATAATTGACGGGAATGACGCGCAAACGGCTGAGGAATTTATAGAGTTATTACGCGTGCAATTTGAAGAAAACAAAACTTTAGAAATTGCCCAACTTGAACGGAGTTTATGCTTGCAAGATAAAGATTCCGTCTTAGAATACAGTAAACGATTTACTACCGCCCAATTAGCCGTTAAACGAGCAATAATAAGTCGCCCCGATATGACGCCAGTTCATACAACTTTTAATATAAAAGATGAAGAACAGAATGGATTGAACCAATATATTCGAGGACTTCAAGATAATTTACGGATAATAGTTACGGCACAACGTCCAGGGACATTAAAAGAAGCTTAAGAGTTGGCTCTTAACGAGGAAACGCCTCATTGGCCGCTTATAATTCGCGAATGCACTTACAAGCGCAAAGGGCAGTTAATAACCGAGGATTTAGGTCAACACCTCAAGATCAGAGACCGCGATTTAACAGGACAATACAACCACCTGGTACTTACAGAACGCCGCCGCTCTCAGGTAACCAACCTATAAGACGGCAAGTACCACCTGTAAATACAACACACCAACCGAGAATGACCCAGCCGAATAGCAATAAATGCTACCGCTGTGGAAACGCAAGTCACTTTTCGCGAAATTGCCCAAATTTTCGGTACGGCCCCAGTACCAGGCCGCCAATCAAGTACTTCACCTCGGGTGAAATCCAGGAGCCGAGTTACGCATGCGAATCGGAAGTAAATATGGCTGATTCCTCGCCGACACGGGAGCTGCAATCAATTTGATAAATTGAATCCCGCAAACTCGCAATCGCCGTGAATTAACGGGAATCAACGATATATCTGTAATCTCGGAATATCAATGTAAAATTCATTGTGGTGGCTAGGACATACTTTCGCGATTGTGAATGATAGCTTCCCTATCGATGCTGATGGCATAATAGGACGCCCATTCTTATCGGACGAGGACGCACTTGTAGATGTGCGTCACCATAGGATAATCTTCCGAGGAAGAAGATCACAAAGGGTACTGTATACCTGTGACGAGTCACGAATTAAATTATTAAAAGACAATACACGGTTGTATCACTTCCCGAATGGTGCAGACAAGCAAGCCTTATGGACGATAATATCTCGTTTCAATGATTTGTTTTATTTACCAGGAGATAATCTTCCATATACACCTTTAAGGGGACATTACACTTTCTCAGTCGGAAATGTTGATCATTTTTATGGGGACGATAAACTAATAAAAAAACATTTTTTGATACCGTCGTTTTTCTGACATATACTTCAAAGCTTCAAGTACAAGAAAAAAAATTTTTCATAATTTTTTAAGTGCTTTTTATAGGGTTTTTTCGCAGCCTCATGAAAGCCATTTTGAACATTTTTATTCGTTGGCGTGCACGATTACGGCTCACTGGAACGTCCAAAAAAAAAATATATATATCCTTAGAAAGCGTATGACTACGGTCACAGTATAGACTACGATTATTTTGTTTGGGCAAAAATTCACAAAATGGTGGACCACCAAAGGTGGTGGTTTCAAAAATAGCATCCTTTTTCGTAAGTAAAACGTTATAAATTGAGGAGAAATTAACCGATCTTTTTTATGATAGTCTATACTGCGGCTACTGTTGTGTAGAAAAACATATTAAAATTTCAGACGGATCGGTTAAATGGTTTTTAAGTTATCGTGCACGCCGATTACAAAAACGTTGTTCTGAGAAAAACGCGTTTAAAGTTTTGACAAACGAATTTTCACATTTAAAATGTATTTACGTTTAATCAGCAATGCCTGCTGCATACAAAATTCCTTCCGACTCCTCATACGCCTCGTTTTTAAGAGTTCTTTCGTTTCTCCGTGCGATTCTGGCCTTTCTGGCGGCTTCGATGAGGTAGCGCTCGGCATCCCTGACACGCGCTTCGTCGCGCTTCCAGGCGAGCTTGGCGACTGCAGGTCCGATTATCGTTCCCATTTCCTCCATAATTTTTAATATTGTGGTGAAACCCTCATTAAAAATACACGCAGTTGTGTAAGTAGCAATTTCAATAATCTTTTTGTCACAAAAAATATGTATACGATCTTTTCGAACTGAGCAGGCCAGCGTACCGTTTGCTTTGGAGCTACTGTTTTGTCTCAAATAAAAAAAATATTATACCCATTATGGTAAGCTCTCCTTTTACCAGCTTCTATCTTTCTTAGAATTATAAAAGTAGCAGGTATTCGACACAGATAGAACACAATGTTTGTAACCAGTCGAACGATAGGCCGACACGTCGCGTGGTCGATTTAGTCTTACGCTTGGCGCCGTAATCGTTCATAACTTCGAAAGTATTTTGAATTTTCTTTTGAAATTTTCAGAGAATATTATTGAAATATAATACTATCCAATAGGATACTTTCTAAAAAATCGATTTTTCCAACTCGAGAAAGTGTAATGTCCCCTTAACGCAACATACAGTGGCTACAAAAAGTATTTGTACACCTGTTTTTTCGGAATAACTTTTTAAAAAATGAACATATCGACGTGAAACTTGGACTGGAGCTAGCTCAAACAATTTACTTCTTTACGTGTTTCAGCGATTTTCGAAATATTCAAATATTAAAAAGTTACGACTGTTATGGTGCCCTGTACATCCTATAACTTTTTTCATAGGCCCTGTCTCGAAAAACGGAGATATACATTTCGTAGAGTACGTCACCTCATATATATCTTGTAAATTTCATTCAATTCGGAGAACGCGCGGAGAAGTTACGATTTTTCAAAGTTGCCTATTTTCATGTAGTTTTCGCAGAATTGTTATGTTTTGGACCAAAATAAGCAACTTTGAAAAATCATAACTTCTCCGCGCGTTCTCCGAATTGAATGAAATTTACAGGATATATATGAGGTGACGTACTCTACGAAATATATATCTCAGTTTTTCGAGACAGGGCCTATAAAAAAAGTTATAAGGTGTACAGGGCACCATAAAAGTCGTAATTTTTTAATATTTGAATATTTCGAAAATCGCTGAAACACGTAAAGAAGTAAATTGTTTGGGCTAGCTTCAGTCCAAGTTTCACGTCGATATGTTCATTTTTTAAAAAGTTATTCCGAAAAAACAGGTGTACAAATACTTTTTGTAGCCACTGTAGAATCGAGCTTTTCGACGATAAACCCATAAATCAAAAACAATATCGTTACCCACCAGCACATCAGGAGGAAATACAGGAGCAGGTAAAAGACATGCTGCAGAAAGGAGTAATCCAATCGTCCAGCTCACCTTACAACTCACCACTGTGGGTAGTACCAAAGAAATCTGATGCATCAGGTAAAAAGAAATGGAGGGTTGTCATTGATTTCAGGAAGATTAATGAACTAACTAAACACGACGCCTATCCGTTACCAAATATAGAAGAAATTTTTGACCAGTTAAGAAAAGCCAGATACTTCTCTGCCTTCGACCTCGCAAGCGGATTTCATCAAATATCTCTGCATGAAGATTCCCGTGAAAAAACAGCTTTTCCACGACTCAAGGTCATTATGAATTTTTAAGAATGCCTTTCGGTTTAAAGAATGCCCCGGCGACCTTTCAGAGGTTGATGGATAACGCTCTGTGCGGATTAATAGGACGAATATGTTTCGTTTACCTGGATGATGTCGTTATTTATGGACAAACTCTCGAAGAACATAATGAGAACGTGTCGGAATTCTTCAATCGGCTTAGAGAACATGGATTAAAACTACAACCGGACAAATGTGAGTACCTTAAAACTGAACTTCAGTATTTAGGACAAATTATTACAGAAGAAGGAGTAAAACCGAACCCGGAAAAATGTAAAGCCGTTGTAGAATTTCCTGAACCACATAACACCAAACAAATAAAACAATTCCTGGGATTAGCAGGTTACTATAGGAGATTTATTAAAAACTTCAGTTTGATAGCCAAACCGCTCAATTCATTATTAACCAAAGGGAAGGAATTTATATTTGACGATAAGGCCAGAGTAAGTTTTCAACAATTAAAAGAAGCATTATGCACATCGCCGATACTTGCATACCCAAATTTTCAGAACCCGTTCATTTTAACGACAGTCGTAAGTAATGAAGCTATCGGAGCAATCCTGTCGCAGGGCAATGTCGGAGAAGATAAACCCTGCGCTTATGCAAGCCGCACGCTAAACAATGCGGAGCGGAATTACTCCACTACGGAAAAAGAACTTTTGGCAATCGTATGGGGAATTAAACATTTTCGACCGTACTTATACAGGCGAAAATTTATGATTATCACAGATCATAAACCATTGCAGAGGTTAATGAATAACAAGGATCCTTCTTCACGATTAATAAGATGGAGAATAGCTCTCGAGGAGTACGACTACGAGATTAAATACAGGAAAGAGGTACAAAACGCCAACGCCGATGCCCTTTCGAGGAACCCCGTACTAATAACAGAGACCTTGCGAAAAAATATACGTATAACGAACGACCCGATACCTGCACGACTATCTGCTAACGAGCTACGTGGAGCTACGTCTTCACTTCGAACACGACGACACCATAAACACGGAATGCATTTTTGAGTGCGATAGGAATAAAAAGGGAGATATAATCGGATGTCGATATCGCCTAAAGGATAGAGGCGCGTACTTTGCACCTGTCGACGAAAACACTTACCACATTTGTCTAAAATAGGGCTCGAAATTAATGGCACGCGACGGCCGATTTTTTAAGCTTACCCCTCCTCCACCCGGCCGCGCGTTTCGCTCCCCGCAGTTGTCCAAAATCTCGAGCCAGCTCAGGCGCGTACCGTAGGCGCTATTCGTGGCGCGATAGGGCGATACTCGTACCAATACGTTTGCAAGCAAATAAATAATTCGAAAATAAATTCGAAAGATAAATTTCGAAAATAATTTTTAATTACATTGACCAAATTTAGGATAAAGCGGGATAACTTGATTTTCGCGCACGTTTAGACGTACTTGGCAAACTGATAACGTCTACGGGAATTTGGGAGGTAGCTGTCCGCATTGCAGACGCGAGGGAAGAATCACTTAAAGATGTGCGGTATTCTGATTTGATATAACGCATTTTCGAAAACGAAAATTCACAGAGATAAGTCGATCCGAACATTGAGAATATTCGGATCGCGAAATTCCGAAGAACAGGGTATGTCGATTCCTCCAGTGTCTTGAAGAAATTGACTCCCTTTTCTTTCCTCGTTTTTAAAGAAATGTCGTGCTGAAGACTGCACAGTTCTTCTTGAAGCTCAAGGGCTTGATCTTCAATTTTTATACGGCGGGGATTTTCAAAGAGAATTAAATCGTTTCTAAGCGAGTCGAAGTCGATGAAACGCTTGTCGAACTGATCTATCAACGAAAGAAGAATGTGTATGTGATTATCAAAATCACAGTTAGTGCCGAATTCTTCGAAAATAAGTTTACACGAAGGAAAGAAGTACTAAATTTTTGGTTGAGAACTTAAGTGGGTTTTAAAAAGTAGAAGTTGCCTATGGAAAGAATCAACGTGGCTACATAATTTTGAAATGGTTTGGTCGGGGCTTTGCAGTTTTAAATTTAAACTATTTAAAGATTCGTTAGGTCAACAATAGATGAGAGTTCACAAAGAAAACTCACATCAGTTAGTAATGATGAATGTTCTACTGAGCTCAGTGTGGGATTTTCTTGCAAGAAAAGGAAGATCTCTTTTCTTATAGCGAAGAACTGGCTTAAACATTTCGCTGCACTGAGCCAGCGTACATCACAATGCAAAGAAACATCAGTGTAAATAGCGTTATGCGTTTCCAGAAAATTTATCAATTTTCTGTGCGACAGAAATTTATTGCTGCCTTTGATGGCATTGATTATACTAGTTGCCTGTCGCATAGCGACAGATAACCTTGTCTTTTCCGCATAACGCTTCCTGATGAATAATGCAGTGTAATGTGGGGAATTAAAAACCGCGACTTTTAAATTGGCCATATAGCCCTGTTTTGGCACCTGGCATGGCTTTTGCACCATCGGTTACCACTGCAGAACATTTAGAAAAATCACTGCGGAATTTGTGAAGTGTTCTGCATTGCATGAAAAATGTCTATTCCTGTCGTTGTGCCACGCAAAGGCACGAAATCCAAAAGCTCCTCGACGTACGAAAAATCGGGTTGTACAATACGAGCAAAAATACTCAATTGACTCGTATGTCGGTTATCGGTGCTTTCATCCACACATAAAGAAAAATAACGACAGGAATTCAACAATGCAGTTAACTTCTCTTCAATAAACGCGCCTATGTCGGGCATACGGGAACTGACAGTTTTGTCAGTAAGTGGAATGCTCGCAGCTTCTTCAAGCGTCATTGAATTTCCAAATGACTTTGCCGCTTCTATGGTACATTTTTTTACAAAATCACCGTCAGTAAACGATTTCATTTTTTTTTGCTACTAACAATTAGATCTTTACGCCACAAATGTCCCCATACACTATTGAAGAATAATCAAATAAGGGAAAGATGAGGGCAGTGACCAGTCTTATCCTGAGAGCAGTGTTTAAGAAGGACTTACCTTTGCACAGCTGATAAAAAGCACGTGAGACACGGTTACACACACATACATACAGTGGGTAACGAAAGTATTCGAACGCCTGTTTTTTCGGAATAACTTTTTAAAAAATGAACATATCGACGTGAAATTTGAACTGAAGCTAGCCCAAACAATTTACTTTTTTACGTGTTTCAGCGATTTTCGAAATGTTCAAATATTAAAAAATTACGACTTTTATGGCGCCCTGTACATTTTATAATTTTTTTTATAGGCTTTGTCTTGTGAAACTGAGATATACATTTCGTACAGTACGTCACCTCATATATATCCTGTAAATTTCATTCAATTCGGAGAAGGCGCGGAGAAGTTATGGTTTTTCAAAGTTGCAATTTTCATGTAGTTTCAGCAAAATCGTTACGTTTTGGACCAAATTACGCAACTTTGAAAATTACGCACCTTTACGCAAATTACGCAACTGTTTTTCGAGAAAAAACAGGCCTTCGAATACTTTCGTTACACACACATATGTCACCTGGTCACGCCAGTTTAGGGTTGGAGACAAATAAAGTCCAAGGTTCCTTATAGAAGACGTGGTAAACGGAACATGAATGCCATTCACCACAGTAATCGGTAAACTGTTTGTCCAATTTATTATTGTTGTAATATGCTAAATATTATAACCTAGAGTTTAGACTAAATGAATAACACTCGTGGTGCCATCGAATGGATTGATGACACAACACTGAAAAAAAAAAACGTCGCTAGATGAGCGTCTTGCGCAACTCTCGCTCTTTCGTCTTCTGAACGCCCTACAGCACGGACAGATTGTATTCAAAATAAAGTATTCGGTAAATATTTAAATACATTTCAACAATTATGTAGAAATTAAATAGTTCCAATTTTGTTTCCTAGGTGGCAGTACTCGCACTTAGAACGCGCAAGTGAGATTATTTCGTCCTTGTATATAGTAATAGTGTCTTAGCCTGTATGTATGTTATTTTTCAATGTATTAACCCTACTGTGTTCCTCTATATATTTGGGTCTATATGATCCGAAATGAAATTTACGTTAAAATGAAATGCTGTATTTATAAATACTTTTTTATCATATTTGGAGTA
Source organism: Hedychridium roseum (assembly GCA_963989215.1). Taxonomy (NCBI): domain Eukaryota; kingdom Metazoa; phylum Arthropoda; class Insecta; order Hymenoptera; family Chrysididae; genus Hedychridium; species Hedychridium roseum. The sequence continues at coordinate 3,717,450 of OZ022321.1, read as the reverse complement.
TTTAAATGTTTCGTTTTCTTTTTTAATACTGTGTATACGTTGTAAGTATAAAATATTTCAGAACTTTATAAAAAATTAGTTTGTTACATACGTGTTCCTCGGGTCTATATGGCTCGATGTGCGAAATAGAACGGTAAATTCCAAAATTGAACTTGTAATCATTTTACCTATTGCTCTAAGATGTTTTAAGCGTGTAATATCTAAATTATAATGTTTCAAATAGTAAACACTTATTTTATTCTTTCTTTTATGCGTTTTTATGATAGTCCTAAAAATATTTCGAAAACCATTTACGATACCGAGGCGTTTACGATAGTGTTCTTTATCGATATTATCTCACTATTTAATCTAAATTTTCCTTTCATACTTTTATCGTTTTTGAAACCGGACTAAATATTCATACTATTATTCTCTGTTTGTTTTATCTGTATGTCTTACTTTTCATACATATAAGGTATCTACACGCTCCGATAATTTGCTAAACAGTGACAATTAGGTTTTAGTTTCAGTATAGCTCTAGAACAGTAAGCATTCGTACGGTGAAGCTTTTGTACAGCAAAACATTTGTATATTTTCATTCTGCGCTCATTCCATTTTCTATAATCTCATTCTGAAATAATTTGGGCTTAATGATTCTATTATATAATAAAAAATGTCGGAAGTATTCACAAACGCGAGTGATAGGAGTGAAGACGTTTCCGAAATAGAAAATCACACAAGTGATGATAATTACAAGTCATGGGAATCAGATGAAATTTATTCAGATCATAGTGGGAGTGATGCAGTGATGCAAAATATAGAAACCTGTCTATCAAAAGACGGAAATATTACTTGGTTATTAGAGCCATTTTCTCGACGTTGAAAAGTGAGAAAAGAAAATATAATGAACCCAATAAACCCACCAGGTCCAACAAAGTATGCTATTTCAAGAATTCAAGACGTAAAATCTGCATTTCTAGTCATCATTTTGTTCATCGGGTCACTGTGACCCGAAGGGATACGAACGTACAGTGGGAGCGAGGACCACAGCAGGGTTAAAAGTAAATGAAAATAAAGTAATCAAAATAGTAACTTACGTTGATCTATGGCAAACCGAATATGCAGTGGTAGTTTGATGAAATTTGAACTGTACCTAGAAACAAATAGCAAATTGCTTCTTTGTAAATAGTCCCAAATATGTCTCATATACCACCTTTGGAGCTCCTGGAGTGTGAGGGTGAGCCAGCATCAGTTAAATTACGCTGGGAAAAATGGAAGCGGGCACTCGAGTTATACCTGATGGCAACAAATGTGATTACGCCAAACGCGAAAAGAGCCATGTTTTTGCACATGGGCGGACTGGCCCGACAAAAAATCTACTATAGCATTCCTGTTGCACATATAGAAACAGTCGCAAATGGGGAGGATGTTTTCACAGTTGCTGTAAATAAACTAGACGAATATTTCTCTCCCAAGCAAAGTCGTGTCTGAATGTCATTTGTTTCGGTTACTTAAACAAGAAAGCGGAGAGAATTTTGACGAATTTCTCGTCAGACTCAGGCATCAGTGCTCTAGGTGCAAATTTACGTCCTCGGAAGAGCATATGATTGATCAAATCACTGAAAAGTGTGAGTCGGTCGAATTGCGAAAAGAAATTCTAACACTTGGAGATGATTTCACGCTGGACAAAATTATTTTTGAAGCCAACGCGCTTAAGACAATCAACCGACAACTGAATAATTTTGTTTCGCCCGGACCTCGCTCGGACCCCAAAGATATGTTAGTAAATCGAATGGAGGCTGCAAAAAAAAAGAAATCAATCCTTGTTCCGTGTTCCCGTTGTGATGGAAGTCATTTCAGCGATAGCAGGTTTTGCCCGGTACGAGAAAAAAAGTGCTTAAAATGCGGATTTGTTGGGCATTTTCGGAAACGTTGTAGAACAACGACAACAGACAGCGACTGAGCAGAAATATAGTACATCTAAAATGAGTTGAAGGACAATGGAGAGTATCTAATAGTGAGGAAAACTCGGACGAGAATGCAGATAATAATTTACCTGATTATGAGGAATTTTTTGGCTGCTCAAGAAAAGATTAGTTCCAAATAGTTCGATATAAGATTCCTACCGATCAGAAAATCCGTCATTAGACCTTTGTTGTGATCTGATCTTTAAGTAACATGGAAATCTCAGTGGAAAGTGCTGGAAAACAATAACTTATAGATTTGGTTTGTTATTAATATGGAATGATTACATATTGTGTGCAATCAGAAAATCCCTCATTAGACCTTTATTGTGATCTAATCTTTAAGTAACATGGAAATCTCAATGGAAAGTGCTGGAAAACAACTTATAGATTTGGTTTGTTATTAATATGGAATGATTACACATTGTGTGCAATCAGAAAATCCCTCATTAGACCTTTATTGTGATCTAATCTTTAAGTAACATGGAAATCTCAATGGAAAGTGCTGGAAAACAACTTATAGATTTGGTTTGTTATTAATATGGAATGATTACACATTGTGTGCAATCAGAAAATCCCTCATTAGACCTTTATTGTGATCTAATCTTTAAGTAACATGGAAATCTCAGTGGAAAGTGCTGGAAAACAATAACTTATAGATTTGGTTTGTTATTAATATGGAATGATTACACATTGTGTGCAATCAGAAAATCCCTCATTAGACCTTTATTGTGATCTAATCTTTAAGTAACATGGAAATCTCAATGGAAAGTGCTGGAAAACAACTTATAGATTTGGTTTGTTATTAATATGGAATGATTACACATTGTGTGCAATCAGAAAATCCCTCATTAGACCTTTATTGTGATCTAATCTTTAAGTAACATGGAAATCTCAATGGAAAGTGCTGGAAAACAATAACTTATAGATTTGGTTTTTTATTAATATGGAATGATTACATATTGTGTGCAATCAGAAAATCCCTCATTAGACCTTTATTGTGATCTAATCTTTAAGTAACATGGAAATCTCAGTGGAAAGTGCTGGAAAACAATAACTTATAGATTTGGTTTGTTATCAATATGGAACGATTACACATTGTGTGCAATCAGAAAATCCCTCATTAGACCTTTATTGTGATCTAATCTTTAAGTAACATGGAAATCTCAGTGGAAAGTGCTGGAAAACAATAACTTATAAATTTGGTTTGTTATTAATATGGAATGATTACATATTGTGTGCAATCAGAAAATCCCTCATTAGACCTTTATTGTGATCTAATCTTTAAGTAACATGGAAATCTCAATGGAAAGTGCTGGAAAACAACTTATAGATTTGGTTTGTTATTAATATGGAATGATTACATATTGTGTGCAATCAGAAAATCCCTCATTAGACCTTTATTGTGATCTAATCTTTAAGTAACATGGAAATCTCAATGGAAAGTGCTGGAAAACAACTTATAGATTTGGTTTGTTATTAATATGGAATGATTACACATTGTGTGCAATCAGAAAATCCCTCATTAGACCTTTATTGTGATCTAATCTTTAAGTAACATGGAAATCTCAGTGGAAAGTGCTGGAAAACAATAACTTATAGATTTGGTTTGTTATTAATATAGAATGATTACATATTGTGTTCTGAAACGAATGTTAACTTTTGTTTTTCATATTTATTTTCATATTCATAAGACAGATGTAGTGTTTAATAAACACAGACCCGCATACTGGCGGGGCGAGCAGTGGTGGAGGCGCAGGTAGCGAGCGCTTGCCGTGTCACTCTCTGCTTACCCGCCATCGAGTAAGGTTGGACTTAAGAAATAATTCCTTTCATTGGTACCCCAAAAAACCTGTTACTTTCACTACCTTGTTTGCAAGTACGGTCGCAACGCACAAGCGTGTATCCATGCATTTTCACCGTAACATTATCAATGTGTCGATTGAGCCAGGCCTCAGAGACAAGGATAATGTCCGGCAAGCTTTGATAAATAAAATGCCTAAATTCGTCGATATGTGCATGAGGGCCTTACCTTGGGACCAGATGTGTAAAAGCGCACTTTTTCTAGATCCGCGGAAAAGTCCCTTCTGGCAGACAGATGTTTTATTACCTGTCATATACCGGCTATCTACGTTAACGTTTTTAACTAAAAAGTCTGGGGAGCACGTGATGTTGATCATAGGGTTGCTTAAGGCATCCAGGTAACGCGCAAATTCTCGCCCCTACAATTCATTAGTATAAATCTGACTATTTTCATTAATATACTTTACATTACTGGAGTCCAAGCCAAGATCCCGGGCCTGAATCAAACTAGATGGTTAGCATTAGATGCTGTGAGGTGTTATACAGAGTATTTACAAACAGTTAGCAAATAATAATAAGACTGTAGATACTGACTTAATGTAGTGTTGTTATCATAGTTGTCCAGTACCCACTAGAAGTATGCTATGAATCATTGTTAACGCGAGGAGACAGGAATGCGAGGAATGCGATGGAGACGAAAGAAAAGAAAAGGGAAACTACATAGGGAATATATAAAGGTCAAGATTTGCTATTGTGGAGATACGAGTAGAGAGAGGTTTTGAACAATGAGAGAGACAAGACAGATCAAATTGTGATAAGAAGGAAATACCAGAGCGTTGCTGCAATGGAAGGGGAAGAGAACTTATGTTATGTATGTATGTATGTGTCTTTATTGCGTCGTAGTTCAGTGCGTACACTAGTTATATATGGATATAATAGTATCGCAGCGGTACTATATTTGACGCAAAGGGCGAGGTTCAGCACAAAGTGCTGTTTTGACCTAACCCACGCATATAGCATACGTATATATGTGAATAGGACTAAGTATAAAATAAGGCCAAGTGTAAAATGAAGATGACAATTTATAAGTAGGTCTTTTATAACTACGGGGAGGAATGCAGAAAGTTAACAGCAGCCGCTTTGAAGTGCTGAGGAGAAGTAAGGGATCTAATGCTAAGAGGGAGTTGATTATAGTAATGAGGTGCTGTATTCGAGAATGACATTTTGAACTTGGAGGTACGGTGGAGGGGGATAACGAGGTCGCGATCAAATCGGGTATGAATGGAAGAGTGCGAGGGAATGTCATGAGAGTAAGTACAGCGAACGGAGGTAGCAGGGGGTACACAACAGCAAGGTTTTATGCGTGAGGCAACATAGATGTAGCACCCAGCGCTTGCGAGGAGGTAGCAATCCCGAGCGAGTACGTGCCTCAGAGAGGTGATCATATTTGTTGAGATTAAAGACGAAACGGAGACAGGCGTTGTGGACCGATGAGATTCGCCGCTGAGAAGCAGTAGTTAAGCAGGGCGCGTATACAACGTCGGCGTAATTCAACAGTGGCAGTACTAGTACTTGAGTAAGATGAAATAAGCTTGAGTAAGAAGAAATAAGCAAGTCAAGATCAGGAGTTCGAAGAGATCGTGTGCAAGTCGTTTTACGAAAAATAAGTGATTCGCGTAGTAGTGATGGTTGAATAACCTACAATATATGAAGCATCCTAAGATGTAACTCCTACGTTGCTCATAATTCAGCCATAAAAGCTGTTTGTAAAAATGATTTACGTGCGCAACTTTCGGCAAATCAAAGACAAATCTAACACACGTATTAAGTGCACGTTGAATTGCTAAGAGTTGCTCCCCAATTAAGTCATAGAAAATAATGCAGGATAATCAAGGATCGGAAATTTTAAAGTGGAAATTAAATGTTTTCTTAGTGAGACTGACAAGAGGGAACGATTTCTCTTCAGTTGTGATAGAGTTCGAAAAACGCCAGATCGAATATTATTCACGAACTCCTTCCAAGTAAGAGTGGAAGATAGAGTTACTCCAAGACATTTTAAAGAATTAACGAGTTGAACAGCATCACCATTCAGCATGATCAGAGGTATGCTAGAGGTCGTAATTCTATTAATATATTTGGAAGAACCCATGATCATGGGCAGTGTCTTTTTGATATTGAGAAGTAAAGAGTTCTTCGATGCCCATGCATATACTGCTGCAAGATCATTATTTATTTTCATAATTCGCGTGGCAATGTCCGCAGGTGCACAGTGTAAAAAGATTTACACATCATCGGCGTACATCACATACGAGCAGTTACGTAAAACCTCTGGTAGATCTCTTATAAATAGCGATAATAAAATGGACTCAAACACGGAACCTTGTGGTACACCTGATAAGACATAGCCTATATTCGATTTTTTACCGTACTCGCCAATAACACTCTGAGACCTGTCTGACAGGTAACTATTGAACCAAAAGATCACCTGATGTGAGAAGCTTGTCTTTCATTTTGTGCAGCAAAAGGTCAAATGTGCAGCAAAAGGCAAAATCAACACAGTCAAAGGCTTTACTAAAGTCTAAGAAAACAACAATAGTTGTCTCTCTTTTGTCAATTGCAGAGCGAATTGCATCCATCATTACCAACAAGGTAGCCTGTGTACTGTGACCTTGCCTGAAGCCAAATTGTAAGATATAAGGCCATAGTCATGAGTATTCACCCATAGCGCAACGGCCGCTATTAGACGGAATGTCCGCCGACGCCGATGACCGCCGTCTTTTGTTTTTTCGTTGGGCGAGCAACTGCTTCGCGACGCGTCGAGGCACGCAGGATTATGTTCTAAGACCTAGCGACGAACGGTCGCGTAAGTGATAAGTATTCTCGTGTAGTGATTATTTGAGTAAACCCTCTTACATTACCTACCCTTGTAACTTCCTACAAAATTGCCTTTTGTCCATCAATCATCGAACATTTAGATAATTGTTGAGTAGCTACTACTCGTTCTAAGCACTTAGAAATGACAGGAAGAAAGGATATTAGCTGAAAATCTGATGGAACAGAAGGCAGAAAAACTTTCAGAACAGGTATGATGAGTGAATGTTTCCAAGACGAAGGAAAGGTAGAAGAATTTAAAGAAAAGTTGAAGAGATCTAAAATTGCAAGAACAGACAGATGAGAATTACGGAAATAGGGATGCCATCTGAACCACGAGCAGCAGATTTGAAACTTGTTAATGACTCAATTAACTCCATAGGTGATATATGCAAAAAATAAAATTTTCGATCATCAAAAGGCTCGGTGGCTAACAAGTTGAACAGATCGAGAGCAGCCTGATTGCTTAATGACGGAGGCCTAAAAACTGAGAGAAAAAAGCCCTGCAATTCTTCAACAGGGTAGGCGGTATGATTATTGCTTCTAGAAGCAGACACAACACCTACCCGACGAAGTTCAGTCCAGAGATATCTCTGATCACGACATAGTGATAGTCGTCTCTCGAAGTAAGCATTGCGTGCTGCAAATATTTTACTTTTAACTGTTTGCCTGAGAGCTGCTAACTTGGATTTTACGTCAGCGTTACGACTAAAATGATATTGATGAAGTAGCTTGTTTCTTTCGCGTATGAGACCGCTGAAATGAGGATCTATCCAGGGACAGCCTGTCCTCATCCTGATAGGAAGTTGCCGAAAAGGAACATGATGCTCTATTGAATTAACGATATAATCAGTTAGACAGGAAATTCTATCATCAAGAGATTCGAAATTACTCAACACTTGCCACTCTTCACGAGACAAATCCGAAATGAAGTCATCATCTCTAATACTCATAAAATCATAATAAGAGAAATCCAGAGGATTATTATTATGACTTTTTGTATTTCCAGAGTACTTGTAATCAATATGTATCAGGTCGTGACCAGATAAGTATAAGGCATCACACTGTCCCGAAGATAACACGCGATCAACATCTTCAACGAGACACAAATCTAACCATGTGTGTGAAGTGGCGGTATGATGCGTAGGTCTGCATTAAAGTCTCCCATAATAATTATATCGGAATAAAGATGCTGCAGTGATTCAAATGCTCTTTCAAAACAGCTGAAGTAACCAATCGTAGGTGGGCGATACACGACAGCAAATAATATTCTAACGCTATGATCGACAGCAATCTCAAGAATCATATATTCTGGCTGCGCGTAATAAGCTGCAGGAGAGGACGCAAGAGAAATAGGAATAGAAATAAAAAGAGAAATAAGAAATAGGAGAAGTTAAACTTAACATACACACCCACCCCACCACCACTATGTCCAGCACGATCGCGGCGAACAAGGTTGTATCCTTGAAGCTTGACAGATACACTGGAATGTGTATCCTTTAGCCAAGTCTCCGATACATTAATCACGTCAAAACATTTATTACCAACTTGATCACGAAATTCACTGAAATGTGCCACAAGAGACTGAGCATTAACATGTGCAAACGAGAAACAATGAAAAGGCGGAGAAGATAGGGGCCGAGGCGAAGAAGGGAAGTTCCTAGTGGGCGCAATTTGAGAGCCGGTTAAGTTGGCCAACTCACCGGTGTTGCGAACAATAAGGTGGGTGTCATCATTTTTCCGTAAGTGCACCGCACCATCACGAATGCGCACAAATTGGAAGCCACACTTTTTCAATGCCCAGGTCTTTGCATCCTTGTGGAGGTGATAGAGCTCACGAGGAACATTAGGATTGTAGGGGCGGGAATTTGTGCGTTACCTGGATGCCATAAAAAACCTTATGGTCAACATCACGTGCTCGCCAGACTTTTTAGTTAAAAACGTTAACGTAGATAGCAGGTATATAATAGGTAATAAAACATGTGTCTGCCAGAAGGGACTTTTCCGCGGATTTTGAGAAAGTGCGCTTTTACACATCTGATGCCAAAGTAAGGCCCTTCCACGACCAGTGGCTGCGGAGGGATTGTTGCTATAAAAAGCAAGAATTTCCAAAGCTCTGTGCAGTAGCAGATACGGTGGAAGTGACGTCAAGTCGAGACGGCACCAAGTAGCTCTGCCGAGGTAACGAAGAACGATTAACGATTAATGTATAGTAAAACAACGAGTAATTACACGACAACGAACGATTCTATACGTATAAGTAATCTGTCACCACATAGTTAATAAATATAGTTGTTACGAATCACCCGCTTTGCTTGAAATACTTGACTTCGCTCTAGTCAAGAAATTTCCTCATCAAAAATCCCACAATCTTTTGGGGACTCGTCAGGGATTTAATTGCAAGATCAAAAATCCCGCAGGATTAATATAGATCCTCGTATTGCCGAAAGATGAATCAACATTTGAACCAACTAGATGCGTCTTATTCGTCCTGAGGGCATTGAAAATAAGGCCGCATAGGTGTGGATTGCTCATTTTCACCAAGATCTTGGGAGGTTGTGATGCATTAAGTCTTCTAAGACGCAAGGCGTCAAAAATGTTGTGCTCCCTAATGCTCACTCCAACAGCTCTGAAGATCTTTCGACGCAACGTCAGTCAGATCCTCACCACTGTTGAAGCGTACGCCAGCGATACACAATTCATTCACATGTTCACGTGCCAGGCCGATGCATCGTAATGTTGTCAACTCAACAAATTCGGCTTTAGTATTGATATCACTTTGTTTTAGGATATCAACATCTTTTGATGTAGAAGCGGCATGTAACTCTAAAGACTCTAATCTACCCACGACTTCGCTATTTGCAGCAGATAAGGAGTTAACCGTCGATCTAAGGTCAGAGACAGTGTCTTGTATACTTGAGATCAAGTTAAGTATCGTTGAAAATTTGCGATTGAAGGACTCCTGCTGGATTTTGAGTTGAGCCATTATATCATTTAATGTGACAGACCTATTTGTAAGTGATGCATCTGCATGTCGTGGCGGTTGATACGGTGATGATGCCGGTGAGTTTGGCGGAGAGGACAGAGACGAAGAATTCGGAGGCTTGCTTGCAGTTGACGGGGTGCAAGTAGTGCAGCAGAAAGGGAAATCATCACCTATGTCACTGCGCTTGATGTTTGCGAGTCTTGTAATGCAGGTGACATGGAAGACTTTATCGCACCCACGCATACAAGGAATGCCATTGCTACCAACGAACTTCGAGCAGGATCCACACTTATTTGCCATGTTGGTATTGTTGTTCGCACTCAGTTCACTGTGCCAAAAGCCGCCAAAATCGCCAAGTGAGGTTATGTATAAAATCGATATTTAGCACGGTCAGTAATGTAATTCTCCAATCGGTTATTGATGGGAGCACGACTTGTTATTGCTCAAATTGTACAAGAGCCGATGGAGAACATTCTAAAAATAAAATCGCCCTCATGGGCAGAAAAAAAGCAGAAAAGAGCAATTTGTAAAGTACGAGAAACAAAATTCAGTGTGAAGTATACTCACAGCAGGAGAAAGAAAGGAGAAAGAGAGAGAGAGAGAGAGAGAGAGAGAGAGAGAAGTTTTTTATTCCAGGAGTCAAAGCACCCCTTATGGACAAAATATACAGCAAATAAAATTAGAACTTAGAACTAAAAAAAAAAAACTTAGAGCTAACAACACATAGTAACTGGAGGTAGTGGGTACAAACTGTGAGAAGGTAGAAGATCAGGTACAGCACACAGATCAGGATTGGTTACTTAGTAAGTAACGGAACAAATGAACTTTAAAGATTCCAAGCGAGGAGGCAGCTCGCATAGAGACAGGCAGAGAATTCCAAAATCTTATGCCTCCAACTGTAGTAGACTGGTCAAACGCGACAGTTCTACAAGGAGGAACCACGAGATCATACCTATTAACACGAGTTAGACGCGAATTTACAGTAAGGAGAGCCGACTTAAAGGTGAACGCAGCATGAAAGGGAGATCTGGAGCCTAGTTGCACACAGCGAAAAATGAAAGAACCTAAGAGGTACAGTCTTCGCTCCCTCACTTTGAGCCACCCCAATTTTTTGTAGAAGGGGGAAATATGTTCCGATTTCCGGACACCCATCACAAATCGAACACAGGCGTTAAGTGCTCGCTGCAGACGTAAATTATTTATCTCCGGGATATCTAACAGAATAATTGAGCAGTAATCAATTAAAGGGAAGATAAGTGACGAAATTAAAATCTTCTTGAGATGAAGAGACAGGAAATTCCGTCCCAGACGAAGTTGGTATAGAGCTCTCGAGATGCGATTGCAAATGTAAGAGACTTGCTCACGCCAGTTTAATGAAGGGGTAATGCGTATACCTAAATCAATGACAGAGGAGACGTAGTTGATTGGAGCACCATCAACCACTACCGGAGAGACACTGCTTAAGTTCAAGGAATTGACTAATCTGGCAGACCCAAGAATCATCGTTTTGGTTTTGGAAGAATTCAGGAGAAATTTGTTGTCCTTGGCCCAGAGACAAATACGATTGATATCTTCATTAATCAGGTCTACGCAGTGGTTTAAGTCAGCGAGTGAACAATGCAAGTACATTTGCAAATCATCAGCATACTTAACATGTTTACAGTGTTTGATGGCAGAGGAGACGTCAGCGAAGTATAGTGTGAACAAAAGAGGTCCCAGTATAGAGCCCTGAGGCACTCCCGAAGTCACTGGAGCCCACGAGGACATACCCAAAGAGGTTTTAGTAGTCTGAGTACGACCGGAGAGATATGACCAAAACCATCGAAGCACAGATCGAGAAAATTTAAGTCGATACAGTTTATTTAGAAGAATTTCATGGTCGACTCGATCGAAAGCTTTGGAGAAATCAAACAAAACAAGAACAGTGAGCATTCGGCTGTCCATAGCACGCCTTACGTCATCAACTACTCTTGTTAAAGCAGCTTGAGTAGAGCCTCCCGGAGTAAAACCAAATTGAGTTGGGTCGTGGAATCCAGTGCGGTCTAAATATTTTCGTATATCTTGCAGGACGAATTGTTCCAAGATTTTGGAAAGATTGGGAAGAATTGAGATCGGCCTGTAATCAGAAGGCGAAGATGGATTACGAACTTTAGGAATCGGCGTAATAATTGCTCGTTTCCAGGCAGTAGGAAAAGTAGAAGTACGGAGTGAGGTATTAAAGATATGTAAGAGAACAGGAAAAATGTGAGGTGAACAACGACGAAGAAATGAACCGGAGTAACCATCATAACCAGCTACATGTGTGGGACGAAATTTGAGGAGCTCGATTAGGGTAGCAGTACTAAAATCAGAGAAGAAAAATTGTGAGTCATCAAATGGACGTGAAATGTCTAAAATAGGAGGGAACATAGAGGACAATTGACCAAAAACAGAGCAAAAATATGTACTAAGAGTATCAGGGGACACAGGACATGAAGAACTAGAAGAAGAAGGAATCACGCCAGCTCGACGGAGAACTTGCCAGATAACACGCGGGTCTTTACATTCAGCAGTAAGTTTAGAAAAGTAATTGGTTCGTGCAGCCTCTAGTGCAAGTTTAACCTGGGATCTAACAAGGAGAGTGCAAGGCCTTGGGGTCACCGATTTAGTTCAAACTTTGTAGGATGGTAGATTTAGCTTCCCTGATAATGAATATATATGGTTATAGGGGCCACTACTCAATAATTTTTGAGATATTTGCAATAAATTTAATTCACTCGTTAAATTCAGTTCTGTATAACACGGTTAACATGTAATTGGTTAGCGTAGCAGCAACGGATCGGCGTTCCTAATCATTAGACCCGTGTTCAAGTCCATGGAGGGATGAATATTTTTTTTTTGGTTTCTTATTTTCTGTCTATTTTTACATACAAAGATACATAATGAAGTTCAAATAAATTGAAAATAAAATATCTTTAATGACTAGAAACCTTATAAAAATTTTGTTTGCCATAAAAAATAAAACTACAGAAAAATATTTATTACAAAATAATAAAAGCGTTACGCAAGAAGAACAGGAGAAAAGCCCTTTAACTGCCAATTAATCGTGCCTGGAAACAATAAATTGTGGATGAAAACAATAAATAAAACATTTATCAGATTAACAGAATTAGTATAAAAATATGATTAGCTTCTTACCCCTCATTGTCCGTACAATGGTGAAACTTATCATAAAAGTAATTAAAACATAACATTGAAAAGCATCTCGCGCATCAAATTAGCGCAGTCTTGTTGCATATGCATCTACTGTTTTGTATGTCTTTTTGAAAACAGACTTCATTGACGACAACTCTCTCAAAAGACCGATCGCGACTGACCATAGAATTGGTTCCAACGCTCGCGAGTTTCTTTATCAGATTCGATAAAATAAACAGTTACCACGTAAACAATAACGTAACACGAGAAGTGCGACGGAGGAGTTGTGCGACGAACAGAATCGTGAACCAAAAAGAATGATCAGGTTGTACTAACATAAATATTTGTATAAATGATCGTATTCGTAGCTTTTGGCGTTTATAATAATTTGTAGTTTTATGTTTTTTATGGCAAACAAAACTTTTATAAGGTTTCTAGTCATTAAAGATATTTTATTTTCAATTTATTTAAACTTCATTATGTATCTTTGTATGTAAAAATAGACAGAAAATAAGAAACCAAAAAAAAAATATTCATCCCTCCATGGACTTGAACACGGGTCTAATGATTAGGAACGCCGATCCGTTGCTGCTACGCTAACCAATTACATGTTAACCGTGTTATACAGAACTGAATTTAACGAGTGAATTAAATTTATTGCAAATATCTCAAAAATTATTGAGTAGTGGCCCCTATAACCATATATATTCATTATCAGGGAAGCTAAATCTACCATCCTACAAAGTTTGAACTAAATCGGTGACCCCAAGGCCTTGCACTCTCCTTGTAAGTTCTTTATACCTCGCTAACGACGCTTCATTTCTGTTCCGACGTAAATAGATGCGTGCTTTATTTCTGGCTTTCATAAGCGACAGAATGTAAGGAGTAAGCCAAGGAATCGGAGGTTTTTTAATATGAATAACACGAAGAGGTGCAATCAAGTAATTATTAGTATCTGTTTTGTCTGTTTCTATTTCCAAGTCAAATCGCCGAAAAGGACCTTTAGAACGTTTAGCCGATAAAAGAGAATTACGAAGTTGCCGAGAAGAGAGTTTAACGAATAAGGACCGAGGCCTGTTTGTGTTGGCAGAAGCAGTCGATTTAATGCGGTCGCAATCCAAGACATCCGAGGGACTGCATTTAATACCTAATTTGGCAGCAAGAAGTAAGACTAAAGAACGGTCAGGGTAATTGGCGAGTTCCGGGAGACCACTGATAACTACACAGGCAGCATGTTGATTATGCTCAAGAGCACACAGGCGACGAGAAAGACCAGCTAAGGCATTACTATCAGAGGTAGTAGCAGACAGATTATTTCTGAGGTCACCAAGCTCGTTATCAATCACCCGTAGTCTATCATCTACTCTTGTTTCAAGATTATCAATTCTCTGCACTGTCTCTGCTACTGAAGATTTCAGTTCCCCACATTCGCGAGCAATTGAGGATACAGCTTCCTCAAGTGAAGACAATCTGCAGTCAAAGTTCGCAAGCTGAGACATAACACTAGCAATGTCAGTACGGCAATTCGCAATGTCCTGACGAACAGAGTCTACCGCCTGTGGTAAGGTACTGAGGCGGTCAATCCTGCCCGTCAGGCCACTGAGTGATGAACAGAATTCAGCTCGAAAGTCCGACATCTGCTCCAACCATTTGTTCGCCAGCGTAGTGAGAGTATTATGATTCTCCTCCGATTCGGACGTAGGAGCGATGGTAGAGGGATGTATAGTGAGGTTAGAAGGTGCCTGAGAAGATGAAGAGTTCGAAGAGCGAGAACACAAAAAACACCCGAGTTTATCACGAAGAGGGATTTCTTCTATTGAACGCAATCCCAGATGTCGCATGACACATAGCTTATGAAATCCATGAGTAGTATCAGTGCAAAGAGACAGTAACGCTTCAGTGCCCACAAAGCGATGACAGAAGCCGCAGTTGACCGATGGCATCGTGGTACTCATATGAAGTGAGGTTAGATAATAGCGGTATGTTCGTGATGCGAGCGTCCGTTAATGATGTTGATAGAAGCGATCCTTATAGTACAATATCCGGTCGAGATCCAACCAGAGGTAATAGTGGGGGCAGTTAGTGGCCAGCCAACGACTCGAGTTAGAACAGATCCCAAGATCTCAGGAGTGACCGAATTAAATTAACGGTCAAAGAAAATCGATATTTCTTGATCGGAAAATCTCAATGGTTCAAGTGGGCGTAAACAAGGAGAATATCTCAATGTGTACAGAACCAATCGAGAATCTCCTGGTTGTCTAAAACACACCCGGTAGGTAGTAAGACCGTAGAAAAGAAGGCAAAATAGCAGAGCAGAAAGTAGCGTAGCAGATTGTACTCACGTGAATGAGAGAGAGGGGAGAGAGAGAGAGAGAAATTTTTATTCCAGGAGTCAAAGCACCCCTTATGGACAAAATATACAGCAAATAAGAGTAAAGAGAATAATAATACAAAAAAAAACTAAAAAGGAAACTTAGAACTAACAACATAGATTAACTGAAGAAGAGGAGTACAAAATACATTATATATAAATATGTAAAGAGACAATACTCTCTTTAGATTTAGCGCGCTCAGGGGTCATGTTGCCCGTTAGATGCCTCATAGATATTAAAACAAAAACATAGGCAAATTAAAACCATAGAGAGCACGTGAAAGGAGAAAATTTATAATAGCGGACTCGCGCGTAATAATATTACTGTAAAAGAAAGACGAACAATCGACCTTAATTGTCGTTTCTCTTATTTTCAGGTATTTGTAAATACTGTACATACACTATAATTAGGACACAAAATATAATATAAATCTCTTATTTTCAGAGAAACAAATTTGGTTGGTTTGTTTAACTATTCCAAACTTAAGATAGATTAACATTATAAAACGACAATTTCTGTCACAAAATGAAATTAAAGTTTGAGTTTAGAGCTGTGGCTTCCCCAAAGGACAGTAGAAGTACAGTAGTAGCCATAACCTCAATTGCTACAGAACAAGGAGAAAGATACAATATACCAGATGAACTCATCTATGCAGACTTTCATGAGGAGTTAAGAAAGACAGATGCTTTCAAAAAGGTTAAAGGTTCATTAGAAAAAAGACATGATGAATTAAAAATATGGATAACCCTATCAAAGGAATTACAAAACACCTACTTGGATGAAGAAGGAAATGTCCAATTTCAAGGAAAATATTTAAAACAAATATCTCAAGAGAATATTAAGGTACACTCTGATTTAGCAAAGATATTAGGAAAATTAGTTGAAATATCAGAAAAAAAAGAAGAAGGAAAAAATTTGAAACACATTGTGGATAAATTCGTATTGGAAAAATTTAATTATAAAACATCTAATATTAAACAATGGCTAGACACTTTTGAAAAGGAATGCGAAAGATTTAAAATAGAAAAAGATGAAACCAAAATCGAATTACTGAGAGTATTTTTAGATGAAGTTTGCCAAGACTGATACACTTCTACAATCATAAAAGGAGAGCATGAAAACAATTGGCAGGGATGGAAACAAATATTAATAGAAACCTTTTCAAGCAAAGGATGGAGTAGCAGGGCATATGCTCATTATTTTAAGTACAAAGAAGGGTCACTAGTGCAATATGCAATAAAGAAAGAAAAACTATTATTAGAAATAAATAAGAGCATGGATGCAGATACAATAATAGATAGGATTGCATTTGGCCTGCCAGAATTTATCAGGGAAAAAATTGACAGAGATGAAATAAATAATACAAAGGATTTAATTAATGAATTACAAAAGCTCCAAGGAATAACAGATAAAAAGAAAATGTTTAAAAGAGAAGGTAACCCAGAATACAAAGTTAGAAATGAAGAAAAAAAACCATGCAGGACATGTGAGGATATAGGTAAAGGTGTAAGATACCACCCAGAAGAAAAATGCTGGTTTAAACTGGAAAAAAAAGGAAAACTTAAAACTATAGGAAATAATTCGGTAATAGAAGTAGATCTAAGTACACAAAAAAAAAACGAATAGTCACACCATTGATCAAACTTAAGATACTAGTCGAAAATAAGATAGAGATAATGGGAACATATGATCCAGGTTCTCAGGTCTCTTTAATAAACTCAAAATGGATAAAGATAACAAATAATACAGAAGATGTAAATAAAATATTCTTAAGGTCGGTCAATGGTGTGACACATACAAATGGACTGGTAAGAATAAAAATAAAGATATTTAACATAGAAAAAGAAGTAGATGTATACATAGTCGAAAGGGAGAATTTCGAGGATTTCATAATAGGATTAGATTTAATTCCCATATTTAAGTTGAAGTTGAACGAAAATTTAGAAGTTTCACAAAAAATAGAAAAAGAGATAAAAAAACCAAAAATAATATCAGATGAAATAAAAAATGAAGCTATAAATTGTTCGGTTAATTTTAATGAACATGTGGAAACGGATGAATTCCAAACAAACATAGATCATTTAGATAAAGATAAAAAGATTAAGATAGAAAAATTAATAGATAACAACAAATCAGTGTTTGCAAGAGATAAATACGATGTTGGAACTGTTAAAGAATATGAAGCCAGAATTGATTTGATAGTGGAGAAATACTGCAGCAAAAGACCATACAGGTGCAATATAGATGATAAAAGAGAAATAGAAAATCAAATAGCCAAACTATTAGAGAAAAATTTAATTGAAGAATCTTATAGTCCTTTTGCTGCACCTGTCACGCTAGCATATAAGAAAAATGAAGAAAAAACACGTATGTGCATAGACTTCAGAGATCTAAATAAAAATATTGTCCCTCAAGCACAACCATTTCCTTTGATAGAGGATATAATAATAAGAGCTAGAAACTGCAAATATTTCACGACATTGGACATAAACTCAGCTTTTTGGTCAATACCACTAAGAATTGAAGATAGAAGAAAAACGGGATTTGTAACGCAAGAAGGTCACTTTCAGTGGACATGTTTACCGTTTGGCTTAAAAACATCTCCGGCTATATTTCAACGAATTTTGAGTAACATACTGAGAAAACATGGACTAAGCGAATTTTCGATAAACTATATAGATGATATCTTAATACATTCATTAACGTTCGAAGAACACCTAGATCACATTGAAAAAGTATTGAACGCAATAAAAAAAGAAGGATTTAGGTTAAAATTTAAAAAATGTGCGTTTGCTGCTAGTTCAATTAAATATTTAGGACATGTAATAGGAGAAAATACAGTTACACCACTGAAAGACAATATAACAGCAATAAAAAATTACCCGACTCCTACCACACAAAAACAGATCAGACAATTTCTGGGAAAAATAAACTTTTACCATGAATATATAGAAAAGAGCTCAATATTATTAGATCCATTACATCAACTATTAAGGAAGAATGTAAAATTCGTATGGACAGAGGACTGCGAAAAAGTCTTCACAAAAATAAAAGAAATGTTATGTTCCCAACCAGTGTTGGAAATATTCGACAAGAACCTTCCAATCAAGATATATACAGATGCATCACTTGAAGGCATAGGCGCAGTACTAAAACAAACACAAGATGATGGAAAAGAAAAACCTGTGGCTTACTTCTCAAAAAAACTTAATGAAACTCAAAAAAGGAAAAAAGCAATATATCTTGAATGTTTAGCTATGAAAGAGGCAATAAAATACTGGCAACACTGGTTAATAGGGAGATATTTCGAAATATACTCCGATCACAAACCACTGGAAAATATAAACATAAGAGCACGAACAGACGAAGACTTAGGCGATCTAACCCACTACCTATCTCAATACGATTTTAAAATTATATACATTCCAGGGAAGAATAATACAGAAGCGGACTGCTTAAGTAGAAACCCTGTGCTAGAACCAAATATCGAAGAAAAGGACTTATTAAAAACGGTAAATTTTATTGAAATAGATGAAATAAAACTAGATCAGATGAATAACAAATTACTACAAAATAAAAAAGAGAAATTAATAAAGAGAAATGAAATATATTATAAGAAAGTAAAAAAAAGAGAGAAAATCATATTATCCGAAAAGTTCAGTATTGATTTAATAAAGAAAACGCATAAAGAATGGTGTCACACAGGGATAACACAAACAAGAATGAAAATAAGCCCATATTATACTGCTAAAAATTTAGTGGAGAATATAAAAAAAATATGTAAAGAATGTGATATATGTATTAAAAACAAATCAAGAGGACAACATAAATTCGGCTCAGTGTCACAATTAGGACCAGCGACTGAAGCGTTTGAAATCATGTCCATAGATACCATTGGAGGATTTGGAGGCACTAGATCGACAAAAAAATATATGCATTTACTTGTCGATCATTTCACGAGATATGCGTTTATTTCGACATCAAAAACTCAAAACGCCAAAGACTTCATAAAATTAGTTCAAACTGTGCTAGAAATAGGAAAAATCGGAACAATCTTAACGGATCAATACCCTGGAATAAACTCGGGCGAATTTAAAGATTACTTAAAAAAAGAAAAAGTACAATTAATTTTTACCGCAATAAATACACCGTCTTCTAGTGGTTTAAATGAGAGACTTAACCAGACGTTAATAAATAAAATAAGATGTAAAATAAACGAAGAGAAAAAGAAGAGAGCATGGACATCAATAGCAAGAGAGTGTGTGAATAAATATAATGGACTAGAACATACAATCACAGGATTTACTCCAGAATATCTATTATATGGCACGGATACCAGTAATATACCAGAAGAATTAAAAAGAAAGAAAAACGGAGAAGACTGGATAAAAGATAAGAAGTTAGCATTGGAAAGAGCATTGAGATCACATAAGTATAATAAAAGTATATTTGACAGAAATAGAAAATACCATGAATTCAACGTGGGAGATACAGTATTCGTAGAAAATGGGAACAAACTCAATAGAAAAAAATTAAATGAACTAAGAATCGGACCATTCACAATAGAAAAAAAATTTCAAACTCAATATATAAAATAAAAACTGGAAAGAGGAATCAAGATACAAACCTGTTTCACGTGACAAAACTAATCCCAGTGTTAGCAGATGAAAACGAAGAATAATAGTAGTAGTAATACTGAGAAAAAAAATGGGTGAAGTTTTCATCTAAAAGAGGGGAGATGTAAAGAGACAATACTCTCTTTAGATTTAGCGCGCTTAGGGGTCATGTTGCCCGTTAGATGCCTCATAGATATTAAAACAAAAACATAGGCAAATTAAAACCATAGAGAGCACGTGAAAGGAGAAAATTTATAATAGCGGACTCGCGCGTAATAATATTACTGTAAAAGAGAGACGAACAATCGACCTTAATTGTCGTTTCTCTTATTTTCAGGTATTTGTAAATACTGTACATACACTATAATTAGGACACAAAATATAATATAAATCTCTTATTTTCAGAGAAACATATTTGGTTGGTTTGTTTAACTATTCCAAACTTAAGATAGATTAACATTATAAATATATAAATATATCATATATAAACACAAAATACATGAGGTACATCAGGATTGGTTATGTAGTAAATAAAGAAACAAATGAACCTTAAAACTTCTAAGCGAGGAGGCAGCTCGCAGAGAGACAGGCAGAGAATTCCAGAATCTTATGCCTCCAACTATAGTAGACTGGTCAAACGTGACAGTTCTACAGGCAGGAACAACGGGATCATATCTATTAACACGAGTCAGACGAGAATTAAAAGTAAGGAGAGCCGACTTAAAGGTGAAAGCAGCATGAAAGGGAGATCTGGAGCCTAGTTGTAAAGAGCGAAAAATAAAAGAACCCAAAAGGTACAGTCTTCGCTCCCTCACCTTGAGCCACCCCAATTTTTTATAGAAGGGGGAAATATATTCCGATTTCCGGACACCCATCACAAATCGGACACAGGCGTTAAGTGCACGCTGTAGACGTATGTTGTTTATCTCCGGAATATCTAAAAGAATAATTGAGCAGTAATCAATAAAAGGGAAGATGAGTGACGAAATTAAAAGAAAAAAAAGAGAGAGAGAGAGAGAGAGAGAGAGAGAGATACACTCCCAGACAAAAAGATAGCACACGTGTGCTATCTTTAATTTCTTACGTTAGGATTATACTAGAGTGAAAACTCTAAGCAATATATGAAGCGTACCTTTCACTAAGACGTAAACTTAACATAGACTGAGATTATTTCAAGGACTTCTCGCGATGAGAATAGAAACACATAATTTGAGGCAGACAAAATGATATCACACTTGCACTATGTTTACACATGTTTACACTTCTAGCGCTTTCACACATTGTTATTTGCATAATGGGTCGTGGCAAAATACTTAATGTTAGTAAAATTAATATAATTTTAGCTTTAAAGAAACAAAATTTGTCTATCGCTCAAATTGATGAAATCAAAGATACTAGAGCATGTGGAAAGAAAAAAAGCACAGAAAGGCCAAAAGCACTGTCTGAACGTGATACACGAGCAATAATACGTGTTGCTTCCAATTCATGTGCTACTGCGAGGGAGATTGCTGAGAAAGCTGGAGTACAAACAAATATCCAAAATGTTCGTCGTGTACTTCAAGTTAACGAAATTATAAAGCGAAGTAGAATAGTGGCGAAACCAGCACTGAATTTATGACATAAGGCGGCACGTGTGTTATTTGCAAAAGAACACGTACAATGGAAAAAGACTTGGAGAAGAGTAATCTTCACGGATGAGAAAAGATTCAATCTAGATGGCCCAGACGGATGCGCGTATTATTATCGTGATATTCGTAAACAACCACTAACAAAAATTTGACGACAAATGCGTGGTGGCGGAGTAATGGTCTGGGCTGGTATTGGATACATGGGGAAAATGGAAATAAAGTTTATTCGGGGTACCATGAACAGCGCCCGATATGTTGAACTAATAAAATCTCAAATTATTACATATGCAAGACATGTTGTTGTCCAACCATACAAATTCCAATAAGATAATGCTGCGGTACATACCGCGAAAATTGTTAAAAACTATTTTATTAATGAAAGTTTTCCCACTCTTCAATGGCCTACGTGTTCACCAGATCTTAATATCATCGAAAATTGCTGGGCAATACTTTCGCGAGCAGTGTACGCTGAAGGCCGACAATTTGCGAATATAAACAAGTTAAAAACTCGCATTACGGACGAATGGGAAAACCACATGAAGAAATTCAAAACTTATACAAATCTCTGCCCAAAAGGATGATGGAAATTATTGAAAATAAAGGAGGTTCGACCCATTATTAGAAATGCATAGCTTTGTATCTATACTGTTAAGAGAAAATATGTATATTTTTGTTTTGTAGTTTTTTCAAACATACAATTGTGTTATATGCAATATATATATTTTTATTTTTCAAGTGTGCTATCATTTTGTCTGCCTCAAATTACGTGTTTCTATTTTCATCACGAGAAGTCCTTAAAATAATCTCAGTCTATGTTATGTTTACACATTAGTGGAAGGTACGCTTCATATTTTGCTTAGAGTTTTCACTTTAGTAAAATCCTAACGTAAGAAATTAAAGATAGCACACGTGTGCTATCTTTTTGTCTGGGAGTGTAAATAGATAGATATCTGTATTTAAACCTAGGGGTACAACCCCAACTAGTCAAATGCAACAGCTAGGGATACAAGAATAAAATAAAATAAAAATATAAACAGAAAATCTTAAGAGTAAGAAAAATTGTAGTAATATGCGGACAATAAGCGCAGTACGCAGGAAGCGATAAGTACAGGTGAAGATAAAGAAAAAGATAAAGGCAGATAAAGATAAAGGTAGTTAGTAAATCGCCTGAATAGGTGAAGATTGAACAACTTAGTCTATAAGTGGATCTAAACCCTCGCGAGCCGATCTTGAAATCTAACCAAGTCTATCACGCTGGAGCAGTATATCGCAAACCATAAGCTTGTAGGTATGGAGATCAACAGGTGCTAAAGAGGGAGATGGTAGATCGTTGAGTAAAGTAGAAGCTAATAGGACAAAAGATCTGCGCACAGCCTCAATGTGATGGAGGTTGATAACAAAGGTCCTAGGAGGGAGTTTGTTCGATGAACGTAGCATTGTGTGAGGTGAGGACGAATCTGTTAGCAAGATGCTCAGGGTTATTGTGGGCGATAAAGCCAAAGACTAAGGACGCTATCTGTAACTCCCTACGCCGGATAGTAGAGAGCCAGCCCAGTTTAATGCGCCATGGTGTCACATGAGCATTAAACGGGATATTACCGTAGACAAATCTTACACAGGCGTTAAGTAGCCTACGAAGGCGAAGTTCGCGAGTGTGATCTAAGTTGTGATAGACTGGTGCAGCATAGTCGAAATGAGGGAATACCATGGTTTCGACAAGGCGCTTCCTGAGGTCGAAGGAAAGGGATCGGCGGCAGAAACGCAAAGTGCGTAAGGTTTTATGCACTTTGGAGGAGATTTGATTAACCCTGCTGTGGTCCTCGCTCCCACTGTACGTTCGTATCCCTTCGGGTCACAGTGACCCGATGAACAAAATGATGACTAGAAATGCAGATTTTACGTCTTGAATTAATGTAGAATTTACGTCTTGAATTCATGAACTAGCATACTTTGTTGAGCCTGGTGTAAATTTCATTACATTTTCTTTTTTCACTTTTCTACGTCGAGAAAATGGCTCTAATGACCAAGTAATATTTTCGTCTTTTGATGGACAGGTTTCTATATTTTGCATCACTGCATCACTCCCACTATGATCTGAATAATTTTCATCTGATTCCCATGACTTGTAATTGTCATCACTTGTGTGATTTTCTATTTTGGAAACTTCTTCACTGCTATCACTCGCGTTTGTGAATTCTTCCGACATTTTTTATTATAGAATCGTTAAACCGAAATTATTTCAGAATAAGATTATAGAAAATGGAATGAGCGCAGAATGAAAATATACAAATGTTTTGTTGTACAAAAGCTTCACCATACGAATGCTTATTGTTCTAGAGCTATACTGAAACTAAAACCTAATTGCCACTGTTTAGCAAATTATCAGAGCGGGTAGATACCTTATGTGTATGAAAAGTAAGATATACAGATAATACAATCAGAGAATAATAGAATAAATATTTAGTCCGGTTTCAAATACTTTATGTGCATGAAAAGTAAGACATACAGATAAAACAAACAGTGAATAATAGAATGAATATTTAGTTCGGTTTCAAAAACGATAAAAGTATGAAAGGAAAGATTCAGATTGAATAGTGAGATAATAGAATAATGAGATAAAGAACGCTATCGTAAACGCCTCGGTATCGTAAATGGTTTTCGAAACATTTTTAGGCCTTTCATAAAAACGCATAAAAGAAAGAATAAAAAAGGTTTTTACTATTGGAAACATTGTAATTTATACATTACACGCTTAAAACATCTTAGAGCAATAGGTAAAACGATTACACGTACAATTTTGGAATTTACTGTTCTATTTCGCACATCGGGTCATAGACCCGAGGAACACAGTAGGGTTAACATGCGCAGTCCATGATAGATCATGAGAGATCCAAACCCCGAAACTCTTGACCTTGCATTCGTAAGGGACTACATGGTTAGAGAGAAATAGAAGTAGAATTTATTTATCCTGGGAATAATCCCCTAGGAAATGTAACAATAGAGAATATATGAAATTAAAACATTAAAAAGAAAAAAGAGAAGTAGCACTATTACAAAAATAAGACGAGAATTAAGATACAAGGTAAGAAATAAGTAGAGAGATAACAAGAAAAAGAAAAGTAATGTAAACTGCGTTACATAGAATGCAAGGTATTAAGGTGCTTCAAGAGCCTGAACTTAAAACTATCTAAGCTTATACTAGATATAACTTTATCAGGGAGTGTATTCCATAGATGGCTTCCCACAACCGTGAATGACCTTTAATATGCTGAGGTACGACTAGGAGGTACTAATAGCCTATCTGACAATCTGGTGCAGGCCCCACTTCTTGGAGGAGTGGCTAAGAGCTGTCCAATCAGATATTTAGGGACTCCACGCATTAGTACATTATACAGTAAACATCCAACGAAATAGAGTCTTCTTTGGCTAGGCAGATGCCAATCCAGCTTGGAACGATAGGGTGTTACATGGTCATCATGTTTCAGTCCATAAATAAATCTTACGCACTCATTGAGTAACTTGTGAAGCTTCGAATCGAGAACTACATTAATATCTGTAAGCATTACTGAGCAATAATCAAAATGTGGGAAAATTAGCGTTTCTACCAACATTTTTCGTACATTACGGGTGAGAAGTTGCTTCTGGGATTTAAGTTGATGGAGAGAACGGTGGATCTTTCTACTAACGTTATTGACTTGTTCCTACCAAAACAAAGTTTGACTGATATAGATTCCCAAATATCTAACTGAACTGACATATGGTATAGGTTGGCCATTAAGAGACAGACTATTAGGACTAAGATTTTGAATCATACGAATGTAAGATGCTGAGCCCATGAACATGGCTATTGTCTTATCAGCATTCAGATTTAAGTAATTTCTTGCGGCCCAAGCAGAGATTGCATTGATATCTTGAGAGCAATATCCTCTGGAGGGAACTGTAAGTAGATTTGTAAGTTATCAGCATATAGCAGATACTTACAATGGGATAAGTGATTGCCAACATTATTGATAAAAATAGAAAAAAGTAGGGGCCCAAGAACACTACCTTGAAGAGCCCCACATGAGATTGGCTTCCAAGAGGAGATCAAATCCTTCTAAGAGAGAAGAAGAAGAAGAAAAGAAATTTATTCCAGGGATTTTGGGATCCCTTTTGGACAAAAAGTAGAAATACACAGAAAAGTTGAATACATATAACGTAGAGTAATGATAGCGTGTGTGTGAGTACAACAAGTGTGAGTACAATATACAAGTAAAATAAAATACATTAAACTAATAGAACTAAATAATAGAACAAAATCATGATTGTCTCTCAAGAAGATGAGAAAATAATCGTTCCCTAAAGACATTGATTGACTCAATCTTCCTTATAGATCCAGGAAGTGAGTTCCAAAGACGTATACCAGTCACGATAGTAGATTAGTAATAAGTCGCTGTCCGACAAGCAGGCATGATGAGATCGGACGCTGTAGCACGAGTTGACCGAGAATATGTAGAATGGAGGGCAGATCTAAGATTAAGCAAAGAATGAGAACACGAGCTAGGACCTAATTGTAAGGCGTGGTAGATAAGAATACCCAGAAAGTAGAGTCTACGTTCTTTCAATTTGAGCCATCTTAGTTTCTTATAGTAAGGTGAGATATGTTCGGGATTTCCGAACACCAAAAATAAAGCGAACACAGGCGTTGAGCATGCGTTGGAGACGTAGATTTTCGACCTCGGTGATGTCTGTAAAGATATAAAAACAATAGTCAAAGTGAGGGAAAATAAGTGACGAAATGAGCATCTTCTTCAACCGTATAGAGAGAAAACCTTGACTTAGACGTAGCTGATAAAGTGCTTTAGAAACACGATCACATACAAGAGTAACTTGCTCACGCCAATTCAAGGCAGGAGTATGATGCCAAGATTTCTACAAAACGAAGCATGTTGAATGGGAACACTATTCACTACAACAGTAGGAACTGCAGCAAGGTTGATGTTACTTATATGTCTAGATGATCCTAAAATCATGCATTTGGTTTTAGCAGTGTTTAAACACAGTTTAATATGATTAGACCAAGAACAGATGCGTTCAATATCTTCATTAACAAGATTAACACTACGGTTTAACTCCGAAGGCAAACAATGAAAATACAGTTCTAGATCGTCTGCGTACTTAACGTGCTTACACCATAGGATTATTTTGGAAATATCGGCAAAGTATAGCGAGAGGAGAGAGAAATTTATTTTGCGCCCTGTGACCGAGGTCACCTCAGGCGCATTACAGTGATAATACATAACAACACAAGAGATAATTATACAAAGAAAAACGGTCAGTAGCCTCTGCTAAGCACATAGTTAAAGAGCAGTAGTTTAAAAGTAAGTAACGAGGACGAGAAAGCATTTGCAAGAGCTTCAGTTCTGTGTGGCGGAATAGATAAAAGGTTAGATGCCAACCTTGTGGTACTGGATCTGTGAGTTGAGTACGAAGGCAATGGATATAAGTGGTAAGGTCATTGGCATATAAATCCCAGGCACAGTGCTGGAGCGTGTTTCTTAAGACAGACAAGTAGAGAGCAAACAGCAACGGTCCTAGCACTAAGCCTTGAGGTACTCCTTGTGTAAGAGGTACCCATGAGCTGAGAGAATTGTCTTTTAAGCGTATTGCTTGTTTACGATTTCTGAGGTAAGAGTGAAACCATTTTAAGACTGAGAAAGAGAAACCTAGTTGCCTTAGTTCTTCTAACAATCTGTCATGGGAGACGCAGTCAAAGGCTTTGGAAAAGTCAAAGAAAACACCGATAGTCACTTTTCTCTCGTCAATGGCTTGCCTGACATCATCAAGAAAGCTTATTATAGCTGTCTCAGTGCTATGTTCTTTCTTGTAGGCCGACTGATAGGGATCTAGAAGATTGTGGTTATTAAGAAAGATTGCATTTGTTCGGCTATAATTTTTTCCATAGATTTGGACAGAGAGCAGAGGATGGAAATAGGACGGTAGTCATTGAAGTCAGCCGGTGTTTTAACTTTAGGAAGTGGACGGACAAATGCAGACTTCCAGAGTGTAGGAAAGCACGAAGTTGAGAGAGAAAAAGAAAAGAGGTGGTGAAGATGAGTGGAAACAGAGGGCAGAGCTAGTTTAATCATCGATGAAGAGAGGTCGTCTATGCCAGCTAAGCAGGGTTTGGTGTTGGTGAGAGATTCTAGTACTGTGCTAATGGAAAGATCTGAGAAATAAAAGTTATTATCATTGAAGTGAGTGTGACTAAGCTGGAGGTGGTTGGAGGAATTTTGCTCACTATTGTTATTAATGTTCATTGGGATAGTACGCGCAAAGTGATAGTTGAGAAGATCAGAATCAACCGCAAGTGAACCATCCAGAGTACGAGATTTTGTAAGCCCTAAGTGTCGCATTTCATTCCAAACAGATTGTGGATTTCTAATATTACCAAGAGTAGATAAAAAATAGGCTTTCTTAGCACTTGTTACTGCACTGTGAGCTTGGTTTCTTAAGATATTGAACTCTTGAAAAAGTTGGGGCGACCTGTTTTTGCGCCAGGCCTTACGAGCATTATTTCTCTGTACCATAATAAACTTAATGTCGGACGTAAGCCATGGTGCTGGGAGTTTCTTAATACGGACCGAGTGGTAAGGAGCGGGTTGGTCAAAACCAGAAAAAAGAGTCGCGTTAAAAAAGGCCACTTTTGCATCTAGACTATCTGTGGAATAGAATGGACTCCAATCTGTATGATCCAGCATAAAAAGAAGGTGATTGCAGTTAAAGTTTCTAAAGTTGTGATAGACAAATTGACGCGGTGTAGGCTTGGGAAGCTTGATTTGATACGTAATAAAGATTAAGTCATGTGCGGATAAAAAAGAAACATCTAATTGGCCATGCGAGGAAATTTTTTTTAGTCATCTACCATGCACAGATCGAGCCCAGTGTTAGAATTTCTAAGAACATACGTTGGTTTAAACGGAACCAGATATAGATTAGAAGATTCAATAAAATTTGTAAGGTGTAAGGGAAAAAAAAAAACAGTTTTATTTTACACTATGATGAATCCCGTTGGTGTAACAAACGTTAATTTTTAAGAAGACGATTTTAAGAATTTTAAGAATTTCAAGATTTTAAGAATTTTTAAGAATTTTTAAGAAGGGAGAGAGAAAGAGAGAGAAAGAACATTTTTTGTCAGGGTCCATATGACCCATATGGACAAAAATATCCAGTACAATTATAACGACTGTAACGTAAGAGTGAGCACACTCAAAAAGAAAAGCTAAATCTTAACATAATTCTATTATTAAAGGAAACTATGGTTATGTGACACCAAATACGTGGATAACTTGCTTTTAAATTCCTGCACTCACGTTATCTGACGAAAGGTAATTGGAAGTAAGTTCCAAAATTTAATACCGCTGACCAGTGTAGAGTGGTAATACGCGGCCGTACGACAAGCTAGCAAGGAAAGATCATTAGGCGATGACGTCGTGATATGAGATAGCCAGTTGACACAACCGTGAGAATGTTTGTCAGCAAAGTATGATGGTGTCCTATATAATAAGGCATTAAAAATACACGTAGCAAGAAAGTATCTACGGCGCTCAGCAAGTTTCAACCAGGCAAGCCGTCGGTAATATAACGATATACGTGAGGATTTCCTTAAATCGAACACAAAACGAATACACGCATTTCATATTCTTTGTAGTCTTAAATCTTCTATGCCACAAGTGTCCACATAAACTATTGAACAATAATCAAATAACGGAAAGATGAGGGCAGTGACCAATCTTATCCTGAGAGCAGTGTTTAAGAAGGACTTACCTTTGCACAGTTGATAAAGAGCACATGAGACACGGTTACACGCATATGTGATCTGGTCACGCCAGTTTAAGGTCGGGGACAAATAAAGTCCAAGGTTCCTTATAGAAGACGTGGTAAACGGAACATGAATGCCATCTACCGCGTAGTCGGTAAACTGTTTGTCCAATTTATTATGTAGAAATTAAATAGTTCCAATTTTGTTTCCTAGGTGGCAGTAATCGCACTTAAAACGCGCAGGCGAGATTATTTCGTCCTTCTATATATACTTGGGGCCACGAGAGATTAGATTCGTTTCACGCACCTCCCACCACATCGAGCTCCTACTTCTTTGCCCGGTTTAATCCTACTCTAACCAGCCCATCAATCCGGCGGTTATACAGGGTGGACTATTAAATCGCGTTTTTTATTTCGGTTCTCAACTAAACGAAGTATTTCAATTAATATTTGAAGGGGTAAATAAACATAAGAATATATTTTGTATGCAATATATAATAATATAATAGAAATACAATAATATAATGATATAATAAAAATATAATAAATTTAACAATCCTCTTCTTCTTCAGAAGTGATTTCGTCATCAGTGTCACTTACAGAGCCTCTTCAGTGAACTGATCCATTTCATTGAATTTTTGTTCTGTCTTCACCGTGTGCTGGATGAAATTTTTCCAAGACTGAGCGGTCACTCTTTCGGTGCCCTCATATAATAAATGTTGTACCCCTGCCATGGTAAAGGTGGTATTATTTGATTTTACATGACCTTTTACCATGGCCCATGCGAGCTCAATTGGATTGGGCTCACAATGGTACGGCGGTATTCTTAATATTTCTTTACCATGAGCTCGGGCATGTTCATCAACTATGAAGGTATTTTGTACCGGACTTTCGCCTACAATTTGCAGTAACGTCCGCTTTATAAAATTGTCCGGTACTTCATGCCCTTTTGACCGCAACCAGTCTTGTATTTGGCCCTTCTTCTACGCCGTTGTGGGTTTGGATTCTAGCTTTTTCGAGTGGTACGGTGCGTTGTCCATTACGATTACTGCATTTTCTTTTAGTGATGACAAAATTGTGCAGAACCATTCAAAGAAATTGTCATGATTCATTTCGTCATGATAATCTGCAGAATTTTTTTTGGACTCAAAGCACAATAATCCCTCAGGTAGGAACCTTTCTTCTGATCCGATGTGCAAAACGGTTAACCATTTCCCCCTACTATTAACCGTTTCGTTCAGGAGGACCGGTGGTTAATTCTTTATTCTCTGCGTCCTTTGCAGATTGGACGGTGGTGTACACCCAAAGGTGCTTCCTAATGTCGCCGCTATTAATCGACGTTTCGTCCAAATAATATATTGGCCGCCCTTCGATTCGGTATTTCTGAATGACAACAATGTACCGTTGCCTCCAGGCAACGATATAGGACTTGTCTATGAGGGCACTATTTCTGGCCTTTAATTTATACCTGAACCCGAGCTGCCTCAGCGCTCTCCACAGCGTCTTTTTGGAAAAGTCCGGGAATGTGGCCTCATCATTAACGACAGTTAAAACTTTTCCAATTGTTGGCAGCTCCTTCTTCATCGAAAACCCGTGGACTTTGGACCTTATCGATGCCTTTTGATCGACAGTTAGTTTTTCGTATGTGCTGAAGCGCATCTTCTTGTTCGGGGAAGATACGCTGCCCTTCTTTTTGTATTCGGCAATGGCATTTTTTACGGTACACTGTTCTATTCCTGTTTCTTTGGAAAGACGCTGTATGATTTCATTATACTTTAACGCCGGTTCTTTCGCTTTCATATCTTTATACAGGTTTATTGATTTGTCGTTGTCCGGAATAAACAAGTTGAAAAAGAATGTCGAATGGTAAATTTGAAGTCTGAGAATCTCATGAATATAAATAAATAAATATTGGCACGTACCTTTCCTCATTGATTTTTCTTAAGTGGCGACAGAACTTGTGAAGTTGCTGCTTCGCCTTCCATATTAGTAAATCCGAAATTATACAAAAACAAAGAAAACTCAAGAAATACTTTCGTGTAGTTGAACCGCATGCTACCGGAAACTAATCAGTGACAGGGTATGCTGCAGCGCTTGGCTTGGCAGTGCATGTGAGAGAGTGGGTTAAGGTGGGGAAACAACCAATGAGAGCTGACCCTGCGCAGTGGAGAACAAAAACTCGTCCACACGCAAGTCTATTCTCTCGCGGCCCCAACTTGAGGCATGGACATCATGTGCGAGAATACGTTGAAGCACTTTAGAGATTTCACATAACAAAGATATCTGTCTAAAACCCGACGGTTGAGACGGATTGGTTGTCTGGGGGACAGGTACAATAGTAGTCTTTTTCCACATCAACGGAAATGTAGACGTATTCAGAGAGGCGTTAAATATGTCTAATAAACTTGGAAATCGTGCAGATAAACAGAGACGCAGAAAACACCCTGAAAGACCATCATGGCCCGTGACATTATTTGTGCAAAATCTGAGATGACCGAGTAAGGTTTCCGTTGTGATGTGTGCGAAAAAGAATTGCGAATCATCAAAGGACCGACGTCGATCGAGTGTGTAAAAATTCAGATCATTATACCTTGGACCAAAAAGAAACTAAACTATGACTTAAGTTCATCCGGTGGTTAATCGCAATTTGAGCTTCGATTCGAAACAGAAGATATAATACCTGCGTTACGAAGTGTATGCCAATCACACTCGGTTCCCTCAGATTGTCCAGCAGTCCAGAGTAATAGCGGGCTTTCGCCTCAGTCAGCTTCAATTTAACCTGTGCACGAAGAGAGCGATACAGGTCGAAGGCCACTGGAGAGCGAGTACGTCGCCATTTCATACGTGCACGATTTCTCTGTTGCATGAGATCCAAAGTATCCTGACTAATCCAAGGCACAGGCCGTCGTTTTGGCAAAAAACTACAAAGCGGGACAAAAGTGTTAAAATAAAATTTTAACTTTAAAATAGTAGTGTAGCGA
The DNA here is from genome assembly GCA_963989215.1 of Hedychridium roseum. Lineage (NCBI taxonomy): Eukaryota > Metazoa > Arthropoda > Insecta > Hymenoptera > Chrysididae > Hedychridium > Hedychridium roseum. The sequence continues at coordinate 3,685,276 of OZ022321.1, read as the reverse complement.
CTAGTCGCGACAGAAATGTTGCGAACGCGCGAGAACCTTCCACGAGCGTCGAGCGCCGCATTAGCACTGTTAGAAGATTCGCGAGCACGACGTTTTGAGAAATCGACTATTTCCGAAAACCACAACAAATAAATAGCGCGGTCGAGTCTACACCGCGCTTCTGTCAGTCAGTCGTTTGCGATCCGTTAACAGTGTGATACGAGCGCGATAGTTCCGTTTATAATGAACGGTCTATTAACTAAAAGTTATGTTTTGCGCTTTCATTTTCTACACCATTTCCACAGTAGTAATATTATTAACTTTGCCATCGACATCAGGCGCTATGACAATCGAAGGCCAATTGATATTATCGAGATGAGCCAAGAAGTCAGCATTATCAAACCGACGCCAATCACGTCCAGTCCTAGCATTAGCCTGCCTCTTGCAGGAAGATTTACACACATATGTGAGTGTGATTGCGTCATGGGCGGATAAAATAGAATCAGTTGTTGGCCATAAGACGAGACGAATAGTGGCGGCCAACCACGTAAGACCGATGGGTAGTGTTGAAAATAAGTGACTTGAACACGTCAAAAAACGGAACATGTGCATGTTTTACTTACACATATTACAAATATGGTATCACAGAATACAGTAAAAACAAGAGTTTCTATTATTATCAGAAATAACAAATATTCTTTGGTATTTTACAATCACATGTCAATACATCCTCGGACAACTACTTAAGACCGATGTAACTTTTGTAAATATACAACAGAAAATTGCATCAGATTTGGTATTAGCTTCTCATATAGTTATTTAATATTGTTGATGTATGGAGGAGCAGCGTAAAATAATTAGGCGAGAGCGTATTCAGTTCAGGTCTTACTTTTATTCTTGTCCACTTGCTCGCCCATCGTCAGCCAGTTTCTCGGCTTCGTATCGCGCTAGATCCGGCGGCGGCAGATGAGCGCTCGGCGTGACAATCGCCTAATATACGGAAACGTGCCCATGCCGCGCGGAATCAAAAATCATTAATGCATCTTTACGCCTAAATTAATAACGCGTTGCCCCTCCCTTTTGTCAAATTACTTCGGCACAACGACGTGGCATCGATTCAATTAAACGGTGACAACGCTCGACTGGAATATTCTTCCATCCTTCCTCAATTGAAGCATACAGCTGGTTCAAATTTTTGGGGTTCGTATGCTTGATGTGTTTTTCAACGTTAGTCCATAACATCTCTATGGGATTGAGCTCCGGCGATTGTGAGAGCCATGACAAAGTTGTTACATTTCGATCGTTTAAAAAAGTCATCACCCTACGAGCCGTATGCTTTGGATCGGTGTTAGCTTATAGGATCTAGTTTTCTGGTAGTTCACTATCGGCAAATGGAACAATACGTCATTTAAGATGTCCGTATAAACACATTGATCCATGATGCCTCTAATGCTATGGATCGGATCAACCCTGGAGTGTCATTGCGCCCCAAACGTTAATCGATCCTCCAGCACCTTTAACGGTTCGTTTGATGCATTTGGGTGAAAATTCTTCGTGTACCCTACGTCGGACGTATAATTTTCCGTCCGGACCTAAACGATTAAATTTGGATTCGTCTGTAAAAATAATTTTAGACCAATCTGCCAATGTCCAATGTCGGTATTCCTTAGTGAATTGCAGCCGCAGTTTCTTATTGCGTGCAGAAATAAGCGGCTTCTTTCGGGCTACACGTCCCATTAGATCAAATTCAGTTAACCTTCTACGTACTGTACGAATACTAATTTTATCGCTAATCTCTGGTCCAGCTTCGTCGCGTACTTGCCCAGCTGTTTTATAGCGATCTGCTTCGGAGGTACGATAAAGAATTTGATCCTCGCGGTCTGTCGTTTTATGAGGTCTCTTCTTTCTTTGCACATTGTCGACAGTTCCCGTATTGCAAACATGTTGCATAGTTTGCACACATGCCTTGTTGAAATATTTCAACGTTCAGCAATTGCCAAATATGAATATCCTTCTTCCTTAAGTAATTTAATTTGAATTCTTTGCTGAGCGGTAATGTTCTTCTTTCGACTCATTTTTGCCAACTGACCCGGTTTGTTTATATCACTCGTGATCATGAACATGTTTGTTTACATTACTAGTGACCACGGAAAATAATAAACACAGCTGTAGTGCTAAGAGCGGCGTTTTGCACTGCACATAATCTGTCGGTCTTAAGTAGTTGGCCGTACACAAGTTTGCAAAACGGAACTAAATATGTTAAAACATTTGTTATTTCTATTAAAAAAAATAATCTCACATTTTTTTAATCATCTATGATATTTTGTCTATGGTATACGTAAATAAAACATGGAAAGGATTTGTTTTTTGACACGTTTATATAATTTAATTTCGGTTCCATCCATCGGTCTTAAGTAGTTGGCCGCCACTGTATATCAAATCGTCAACCAACCCAAGGTCCAGCCATGTCGAACCATATGTCGTATGGTGTGTAGGTCGATAAGGTACCAATTGCAGGTTCAAACATTGAAAAGTACGCTGCAGGTACAAAGAGCCTGGATGATCAGTGCAAAGATCAGCATTCCAATCCCCTATGAGAATCTTGTTGGTGTATTCTTGATAGCCAATTGTAAGCAAGAATTCAAATTTGTGAGTAAAATCAATTTTAGGAGGTCTGCATATTACATCAATAAGAATATTATTCATGTTATCACACAGTGACTTAATGACAATAAAAACGTACTCTGGCTGTGCAGTATAGGTAGGAGCAAAGGAGGAGTGGATCACTTTACTCGTCAGCTCGGATTTATGGCAAATACAAACGCCACCACCTTGTATGCAAGTACAGTTGCAACGCACAAGTGTGTATCCATGCAATTCCACCGTAACATTATCAATGTGTGGCTTAAGCCAGGTCTCAGAGACAAGGATAATGTCCGGCAAGCTTTGATAAATAAAATGCCTAAATTCCTCGATATGTGCAGGTAGAGATTGGGCATTGGTATGTATAACTTGTAATTGATTACCTAGCTTGCTGATAATCTAAATAGGCAGCGGAGTCGACGTATCTCAACTCAGCTTTGTGTCAATGTCCTTCACTGACAAGGGGAATCTCAGATTGGTACGTCGGCTCTCGAAGTCCAGCAAAAAACCAGTTGTAGAGGAGCCCAAGTGTAATCGATCCTGAAAGTTATAGGCGTTTTTCGCCAGCGGTTTGTTTATAAAACGCGTTTAAATGTTGAAATTTCAAGATCGTCATGGAATTTTTTGCATTTTTTTTTCAGATAGAGTATACCAATATTACTAACACTTTCTCTAATAATTTAAGTTTTGTGTTGCGCTAGTATTGTACATGTACCTTACGCGGTAGCATCATTTTCAACAACCGCGGCAGCCGTGTGGTTAGCGAGTTGGATTTCCAAGCGGAAGCTCTACGTTCGAATACTGCGCGGGTACTTTTTTTTCAAAAGATTATTATATTATTTTTATTTTACATGTGTATTTATTATGTGTAGCTTTTATTAATTTTTACAAGTTTAATAATTAAAATTAATATATAATGCAAGGAAACGTGTGAAAATGAAAAATCAGGAAATCATTTACAGAATTTTATTTTTAAATAAAAAAGTGACAATATATACAAGGAAGGAGCGAATGTTATTTACAAAAAATAGTTAAGAGTGTGTATACAAAGGTGATTTTCCTATTTAGTGTCTACAAAATTACTGCTGTTCAATCGGAGTCGTCGGATGGTTGATCGATGTACTCGGTAATTTTACATGTAATTCTATGAGACGCATCGTAAAAACATGAAAAACGTTGTGGTCGCCTGCACCATGCGCAGAATGCAAAACACACTCCGTTGCACGCACACTTCTGCAAAGCACTTTCTGGAGGAAAACATACTTGATTTACGTTGCAAAAGATTTCTTTTTCGGTACCGGGACATGTAAGTTTAGCAGCAAACCACGCGTATTTTATCATTCCTCTAAAAATTGGCGCCGACAACTGGTTATGTATTAATAAGTGCAATTTGATTATGTCTTTGGGATCACTAATTTCTCTGTTTGCGGAAACTAATTCGTGTGCATTTTGCAATCGTTTGATAACATTTTTAACTTGGCGGTAAAAATACACATCACACGGCTGGCACAAAGGCGTACACTTTGGTGGAACTACTTTCAGACTAAAATATTTATATTTCAGATTAAAATATCATAAAATATTTCATCATATAAAACGGGATTTGTTTGTCAACCCCACGAGTCGATTAATAGAAGAAACTTATTCGTTCGCACATATGGCTGCATCACACTTTTTAGAAATTCTTCATACGTTGCTGATTGCAGTTTTCCAGATTTTGTGTATACCACAAGCACGTTGCCCAATTCTTCTTGCTGCTTCCGCACGTTTTCCGCTACTCGTACGCCAAACTGACCTCCAGGTTCTTGCAGGCATAGGAAAACCTTTGGCACCGGCTTCCCTGACAATGTAATTGCATACTGCGCTGTATACGAGTGCGTCATTTTATTTATGCTTGCTGCAGTTACTTCTGTAGTTTTTTCCCCTTGAAACGAATGCGTACGTTTAGGCGGAATTTTGTACTCGTATCCCGTTTGGTCGGTATTGATGACGAAGTCAGGATCATAATCAAACGAGGAAACAATATGCGTAACTAGCTGTTGAAACAATAAAGCTGATTTCAAAATCTCCTCAAACGACAATGTATCTTTTTTACTCACGAATCGAGTTATTTTACGTTGCCGAATTTTATAATGGGACTTGAATCTCTCTATCCATGAGTGAGATGCCGTAAAATGGAACGTATCAGACAGGAACTGACAACCAATTTGGAGGGCCCATTGTCGTAACATGCGCGACGACACTTGCTGTTTTCTTTCGCGAGCCTCAACAAATCGATTATACGTCCCTTCCCGAATCATCTCTTACTTGTTGCGGTTGGTCCCAACTTGTTGCACCATGCGTTTCCATCCTACTAGTTGCGAGGAAGAATGAAGTTATCGGGTTACTTTCCGTTGAATGGTTTTCCACGTCCAGTTTGGATGCAGTTTTACAGCTGTAACTGCCTTTGTTTTGATGTTCCAAGGAACCTGATCCTGTTTTTCCCTTTTCTCTTCTGGACAATATTCCAAATTTTCTTCATCGGGACTGTCCACATCATCTTGTGTGGACTGTGACAGAACATACTGCTCCGATTCGTTTACCTCATGAAAAAGTACGACTTCCTCCTCTTCGACCAGAACCATTTCGTTCATGGTATCTTCGATGCGTTCTGCCAATTCTTTCCCGAATTCCTTCTCACCAGCGGAAGGGATTCCGCTCCATCCTCCGTGATTTGCCCCTCTTCAAGCAAATTTTGCACTGCATACTGTATGCCATGCGTCAGTAGTAATTTCTCGTCCTGTGTGGTTGTCGCACCAGACGTGCTTGGTACAGGTTCCGTCGACGAAGGATCCATGTTTCAATGCAGCGATGTTAGAGAATTCGTAATTCGATTGCTTCGGATGCTAACTATTTAGCGAATAATGAATCCTCCAGGCTGCAGCTCTTTATATACGAAAAGTAGGGCCAAGTGCGAACCAGTCAGAGTTTGTCAATTTGTTAGTTATTACCTGCACGACCTGAAGGTACCGTTGCTCATCCTAAACTTTCTAGGTACCGCACACCTCCCCTTTTCAAAACTTATACCTGCGAATTTCCGATCCTTCAAATGAGTGTACGAATAACGGTATGTCCGTACACCGTTACTTCCTTGTATACATTTTCACTTTCTTATTTTAAAATAAAATTCTGTAAATTATTTCCTGATTTTTCATTTTCACATGTTTCTTTGCATTATATATTAATTTTAATGATTAAACTTGTAGAAAATTGATAAAAGCTACACCTAATAAATACACATGTAAAATAAAAACAATATAATAATCTTTTGAAAAAAAAGTACCCGCGCAGTATTCGAACGTAGAGCTTCCGCTTGGAAATCCAACTCGCTAACCACACGGCTGCCGCGGTTGTTGAAAATGATGCTACCGCGTAAGGTACATGTACAATACTAGCGCAACACAAAACTTAAATTATCAGAGAAAGTATTAGTAATATTGGTATACTCTATCTGAAAAAAATGCAAAAAATTCCACAACGATCTTGAAATTTCAACATTTAAACGCGTTTTATAAACAAACCGCTGGCGAGAAACGCCAAATAATATAACTATAACTTTCAGGATCGACTACATTTGGGCTTCTCTACAACTGGTTTTTTGCTGATCTTCGAAATCCGACGTACCAATCTGAGACTCCCCTTGTGAGAGAATGGAAATAATTGGCGCACCATCATTCTTCCTGACTTTTACTTCACCGTTACGCACCCAGACGAATTTGAAGCCACGCTCGTTTGCTGCCGCACGTGTAATTCCCAGTAGCTTATAAGTACTAGTTGAGAAATATTCATTAATATAAATCTGACTATTTTCAGTAATATATACATTACTAGAGTCCAAGCCAAGATCCCGGACCTGAATCAAACCTTTTCTACGCTTTGCCAAAAGAAGTGCTATACGGAGAGAAGTGGACCGAAGTCGCACAAATAAAGAGCGATGCTTCGTATTCGCAACAGTATTAGCCTGCTTTATCTTAGAGCAATCTAATATATCAGTCCAGGACATAGCAATACCGAGTTGGGAGGGAAGTAATGTAACTAAAGACGTGTCATCGCGACCCTCAAGTTCAGGAACTCCAGATAAGACAAAACATGTAGAGTATTGCGCATTCTCCAGGGTGCATAGCCACTGAATCAAAGATTGCGAGGTCACAGAGCTACTAGCAGTGGATGCAGCCACTTCCATGCTTTTCTCAACAACCTCAAGTCTGTGCTGAAATTCATTACACTGCTGAATCGCAGTATCTGAAGTGACCTCAATTGTTGATAAACGAGCATCAAGGGTGGATAATTGACTGATAACAGAGGTGATGTCAGCACGGCAGTTCCCAATATCTGTACGTAGACCACCAACGATTTTGGGTACTTCTTCCAGCTTACTAATCTTGGCGTTAAGCTCTCCTAATTGATTAACCTTAAAATCCAGACCTTGCAAAGTTTGGTTTATGGCTGCAATCTGGGTGGTTAATTGTGTTACAAGCGAATTAAGAGCTGAAGGATCATTATCAGCCGTGGAAGCAGTAGTTATCGTACCAGCAGAAGACGTAGTCGGCAGAGAGACAGAGTCATCAGTATTTATTCTTAAACAAGTAAAACACCGTATGGACATGTTGCTAGGAATTTCCGGCACTGAGGAGAGAAAGGAGAGGAGACTCTGGTTTTTCACACAAAAGTTGTGGAAACCATGACCAGGTGTTGCGCATAATGTTAGCAACACGTCCGCACCAACAAATTTCCGACACAAACCGCAACTAATAGCAGGCACAGTGCGTAAACATAAGGAGTATAAACGAGGAGTTCGATGAACGCAAATCGATAATCGGCGACTTGTCCAAGATGTAGCCGGGAGAGATAGATAGATAGATAGATATATTTATTTGGACCTCGGGGTATAACCCCATCCGGTCAGTGGATAATTACACAATGGAAAAATTAATATAAGTTTAAAATAAAATGTCCGCAGAAGTAACTGCAATGCCAAGAATGTTGAGAGAACAGGGAATTTAGCGCAAGGACAGAATTTCCGATAAACACTATGAATTGAGTGTATAAAGTATTGGTTAAGTATAGAGTAATTATAGAGTAAGTATAGTAAGTATAGTATAGTAAGTAAGCATAGTATAGTATAGTATAAGTATAGTAAGTAAGTATGGTATATAAGTATAGTAAGTAAGTATAGTAAGTATAGGGTAAAGTGTGGTGCAGCTATAAATGTTGCATGTAGTACATGAAGCGTGTCGCTATGCCGAACAGTAGGGCAGGTGAGATAAGTGCAAATCATAATCATGCGTGGAAGGTTAGCCAGATGAAAATAAATTGGAGGGCCCACTACTCAAGCGGGATTCCCAGTCGCGACGGTCCCTGGCGGAAAGTTCGGTACGGATCAGGTTCCTATATACTGCAAAGTCTTTGGGATCGAATGTGGGAGTAGGAAGACTATTAATGAGCTCAGTGGCAGCCACAATATATGAATTGCGCATTGTCTCAGTGTGAAATGAAGGGCAGATCAGTACCGGAGGGGGATGTCTAGGTGAGTGCTTGAGCATCACATTCTTACCAAGTCTGAAATGCGATGTTAAATAGCGCGGACAGTCACGCGCGATGGTAATGAATGTGAACGATGCCAGAAGGTATTCACGCCGACGCTTAGGAGTCAGCCAATCAAGCTTCAGTCGCCAGGGTGTGACGTGGTCACGAAGAGGGATGTTGCCAAAAACAAAGCGAACGCATGCATTTAATAAGCGATAGAGGCGGAGCTCTTGCGTATTGTCAAGACTATGATAAACTACCGCTGCGTAGTCAAAGAAGGGAAAGATGATAGTTTCTACGAGATGTTTGCGAATCTCCAGGGACAGGGCGCGTCTATTTAGACGTAGCGTACGAAGGGCACGACGAGTTTGTGAACAGATATGATCAACATGGGACACCCAGGAAAGATCATTGTTAATCCACACTCCGAGACTCTTAACTTTTGACAGGTATGGTATTTCATACCCACCCACCATAACTTTAGGAAGATCGGAGATATTGCGACGAGATAGAAAGGTATGACTACCAATCACCATTGCCGATGTCTTGCGAGCATTATGTACAAGGCCAATTATAGCCAACTCGTGTAGCAGGGCCTCGATGTCCCTGTTGATTAGGTCAACAGCCTGAGAAATATTGTCACAAGGGGCAGAGCAGTACATCTGTAAATCATCGGCGAAAAAGACGTAATTAGTGTTTTGAAACACTTTGGACAAGCAGCGGATATAGATGGCAAATAACCTAGGGCCAAGGACACTACCCTGTGGAACTCCACAGTGGACCGGCGCCCAACAAGATTGAGATCCCCTGTCATCTACAGTGGCTTGTTGCCTGCCGACGAGATAGGAATAAAACCACCTGATCGACTGATCGTCACAACCTAACTCTCGAAGTCTAAACAGCAGCAAGGCATGATTGATGGTATCGAACGTTTTAGAGAAGTCAAATAGGACAAGTACCGTGGCAAAACGTTTATCAATAGCGCGTCTAGCATCATCAACTATTCGTAAGAGGGCCGTTTGAGTACTGTGCCCAGTGCGAAGGCCAGCCTGATAAGGGTCATGGAGACCGAACTTGTCAAGATGATTAGACAGTTGAATATCAACGAGTTTCTCCAACAGCTTCGACACCTCAGGGAGCTTGGCGACTGGACGAACGTCCGAGGGGGATTCTAAGTGCTTAGATTTAGCTAATGGTTGAAGCAAAGTCTTCTTCCAGGCAGCTGGAAAGATCGACTGGGATAACGAGCAGTTGAAAGCAAGTTGAAGAGGCGAGATAATAAGAGGCATAAGTAATTTCAACATGCTCATCGTAATTTCATCAACTCCCGACGTCTTGGAGCCCGCACGCGACATGACGAAAAGAATTTCTTCTACAGTGGCCCTCCGAAAGGAAAAAATTTGCTCCGAATTTGCATCTAGCGAAACAGCAAGGACAGCACTCAGGTCCAACGGAGACAATGGACTGTGACTTGCGGTGACTGAGGAAAAGTGATGATTAAGTTCGCTGACAGTGAAGCAAGCAAAAGGAGAAGGCTTCGGGGATGTCGCAATGCCCATTTGGCGAAGTACACCCCACACTGCCCTAGAGTCTGTGGCCCCAGTGAGTTTGCTAGCATAACAGCCATTTTTGGCCGTGTCGAGAGCATTACGAACTCGCGCTCGCAGGAAGCGAAAGGAATGAAGGTCCATAAAGAGGCCAGATTGTCGGTAACGTCGGTAAGCTGCATCTCTGTTACTTATAAGAGAACGAAGATCACATCCTACCCACGGCTTGCGGCGTACACTAAGCGTAACAAGTCGTTTCGGCGCTACTCTATCGAAGGAGATATTGATTGATTTAGTAAGATCTGAGACTGTCAACTCTAGATCAAGTGAGGCAAAGATTGATAGGGGTGAGTTAGGAGCGAGTAAGGTAGCGAGAGAGAGAGAGAGAGAGAGAGAGAGAGAGAGAGAGAGAGAGAGAGAGAGAGAGAGAAGAGATATGTATTGAGCGCCCTGGGATATATCCCCTCAGACGCTATTACCATAACATAAAGAGATTCAATTTTTACAATATGATAATCCGCTTATGTGACAACTATGTACTACTCAAGATTAATTTTAACATAGATTAGAAAGAATACAATTGGATATAAACCTTGGAAAATAAACCTTAAATTTGACTTCTTAGCAAATAATTGAAAAGTGCTCTTTTAAAAGTATTCACAGAGGATGATGCACGTACATCTTGTGGCAATGTGTTCCAAAATCTAGGTGCAGCACACCTGAATGCATTAGCAAAAGCTTCTATAAGATGGAATAAGCCAAGTATTTACTGGTAGTCTCGTGGCACGATAGCAAGAACTATCCCAAAGATTTAAGTAATTATTAGATAAGATGGCGTACCATTTTGGTGTATTTGATATGCTAACGACCCAAAAAAATAATATCTTCTTTGTGCCATTTTTAGCCAATTTAAGTCTTGATAATAAGGTGAAATATGTTCATCCTTTTTGAGGTTATATATAAAGCGTACACACGAATTAAGCGCCCTTTGTAACTGTAGATTAAGACCATCAGTGATATCAACAAGTAAAACACAACAATAATCAATATAAGGGAAGATTAGTACTAAAATTAGCTGTATCCTTAAGGATCGTGGAAGTTGATTTCTGCACACTTTCAGTTGATTTATCTTTTTAATTTATCTTTTTTTATCTTTTTAATGGTCTCTATTTTCTATGGTCCTATTTATCTTTTTAATGGTCTCAGCAACATGCTGTTTCCAAGACAGATTGGAAGTTATAATTATTTCTAGATGTTTTACTTGGTCCATATAAGACACCTTTTCAGTTCCGACATACAATATAGGTGGTACATTGTTTACATCTATAGTTCTAGTGTATGCGCTACTACCTAATATCATGGCTTTCGTCTTTTGTTTATTCAACATTAGTCTATTTCTTGTCGCCCAATCTGATATACGTGCCACATCATCATTCATCTTAGCGATTTCCTCACTGAGCCTGTGTGGTGAGCAGTGTACATAAATGACAAGATCATCTGCATACAAATTGTGTTTACAATCTTTCAAGCAAATTTTGAGATAAGTAAGATGTAGTGTGAAAAGTATAGGTCCTAGTCCTTGGATAGATCCTGGTGGAAGGTTCCGGAGCCTCCCTGGGTAGACAATACTCAATGTAAATTAGATCATGCCCAGACAGGTAGGCTGCATTTTGCTGCCCATGGGAGGCCACACAATCGAGGTCTTCCGCAACGCACAAGTCTAGTCAAGTATCCGCGGACGGGGTGTGGTGAGTTGGCTGATAGTCGACGACTATGGGTCCGATTATGGGTCCGAAAGAAGTTAGAAAAATATTTAGCGTCGTATGTATTGGCGTTGAGGTCTGTGTTGAAGTCGCCCATGATAATCACATTGGCGTAAAGGTGTTGTAAGGCCTCGAATACCTGCTCGAAATGACGAAAGAATCCGATTTTAGGTGGCCGATAAACAACCGCAAATAGAAATTTGAAGCGTCTACTCTTAGAGATTTCTAAAATGAGAAACTCGGGTTGCGCACAATAATAGTCAGGAGAAGAAGCGAGACATTTATAAGATAACACGGAAGAAACATAGACACCCACACCCACGCCACCACGGCCCAGACGATCACGACGAATAAAATGATAGCCATCCAGGTTGACAGATGCACTAGAATGATTATCATTAAGCTAAGTCTCTGACACAGCAATAACATCAAAACCCACATCCCCGACATGGGTCTTGAAGTCACTAAAGTGGGCTAATAAGGATTGCGCATTCACATGTGCGAATCTTAAGCCAGAAGATGAAGATGAAGGCAATGCAGGAGAAGTAACAGTTCTAGTGGGCAAAATATTTCAAGAAGCTAACGACAAGACCTCCTGGGGGTCGGTTAATTTAATCAGGTCATCGATGTTATCGACACGCAAATGAGAACCATCAACTTTGTGCAATAAGACCAACCCATTTCGAATACGAACAGAATTGAAATCTCCTTTTTCGACGCCCAAGTTTTACTTTTCTTGTATAATTGATATAGGTCACGAGAAATGTTGGGGTTAATGACAATTCGTGTGTTCCCAAAAGAGGGGTTGATACTCGATGTGACTAATTTCAGTTTTTTAGATCGAAGTTCCGCGAAGACCAGACCAGACAATTGAGGGCTGCTAAGCCTCACCAGAATCTTAGGCGATGAGGAAGGTTTCGATTGACCGAAGGGAAATGCATCAGAGATATTGTGTAATCTGATGTTTACACCGATGACACTGAAGATGGTAGTAGCTAATGCAAGAAGGTCCTCAGCATTCCGGTACGGAATTCCAGCAAAACACAAATCGTTAGCGTGCTCGCGAGCCTGATTCACTTGAAACTTCACCGTCAGGGCACTCAGATCGGCCTTTAGTTTGGAAACAACCTGACGCATAGCCTCAAGTTCGGTTGCAGTGGAGGTGGCTTTTGTTTCGAGGGAGTCCAATCTTTCTAAGATTTCGATCCTCGAAGCGGAGAGGGAGCTTACTTCCGCACGGAGATCGGGAACAGCGCCGTGTAGGCCCAAGATGGAGTCAGATATGGCCGAGAGCTTGTTATCCAACGAAGCCTGTTGCACTTTCAGTTGCGCCATGACATCCTCTAAGGTGATGCCACGGCTAGTGGTTGGTGTATCATCATACACTCTCCTACTGATGATTTCTACATGCCTTGTCCAGGTAATCTTAGAGTCAATGTAGAGGCCTAAATCGCGGACGGACTCAAGATAAGGCAACAGTACTCCATTCAGAAGTACAGGAGGTACTAGTCCAAGATTAAGCTTGGCGATATAAGGCGCAGTTCTGAGAATTATAACTTGGGTTTTGATGGTATTAAGAGGCAGTCGCCCAATTTCAAACAGCTTGAATGTCACTATTTAACCTCTCAATAGCAGCAGAAAGATTACAAGGCTCCGTATGCAGATATAATTGCAGATCATCTGCATATAACAAATGATGCGCATTGGTCAAGACTTGTGAGACATCGTTGATATATAGAGCGAAGAAAAGCGGTCCAAGATCTGAGCCTTGTGGAACACCACGATCAAGCGACATCCACCCTGAGAACTCACCATTGATGCCAACCACTGCCTGGGTGCGACACGATAAATAAGAAGCAACCCACCTCAGCACATGTATAGAGAACCCAAGTTATCAGAGTTTGTGAAGCAATCTAGCATGAGGAACATTGTCAAACGCCTTACTAAAATCGAAGAGCACGAGCACAGTAAGTTTCCGTTCATCCACAGCCATCCGTACATCTTCTAAGAGTTTGAGTAAAGTAGACTGAGTGCTGAATCCAGGCCTAAAACCAGATTGATATACATCAAACAGGTCTTTGTCTTTCAAATATTCCAAAATCTATGTCAATACTAACCTCTCAAGAAGTTTAGACAGGAAACAAAGATTCGCTATAGGACGTACCTGATCCATGGATGTAGGATGACTGACCTTGTTGAGAGGCTTGACACGGGACCGCTTCCACGAAGATGGAAAGACAGCGTCATTAAGCGAGCGGTTGAAGAGTGACAGAAGATATGGTTGAATAACCGGCAACGAGAGATAGATGTCAAAAAGTGGTCAAAATGACAGGCAATAAACGGTGCAGAGGAATAAGCAATAAACGCTAACTGAACAAATAGAGCAAATTTTGATCACTAAGAATACATAGATCTAACAAAGTGTCAGAGGCATGCATATGACAGGTGGCAGAGAACGGCACGAGATACAACGCGCGTTTATTACAAAAATCCTGGATATCGGTTGCTTCATACGAGTGACTAAATTGATTCGCGTTAAAGTCACCCAAAATGATCGATGAGGTATAGTCAATAAATAGTTGATCATATAAATCATAAGCTGAAGGCCGAGAGATTGGAGGCCTTAGGAGATCGATACACCACAGCAATCAGAAGTGGGTTAGCAGCCGGTGGCTTTATTGCGGCAAACAAGTACTCAGGGGCATTACGGTAAGAAGATGGAGAAGAGAGCAATCTGTATGCTCGAATAGACTCGTGTACATATAGTGCGACACCACCGCCAATTTTACCCTCACGATCGTTCCTTAAAATAGAGTAACCAGGTAACAGTACCGCGGCATCAGAGATTCCTGAATGAAGCCATGTTTCACTGACAGCAATAACCTGATTGAAACACGAGGAGAAGTGAAACTTCAATAGATCTATATGAGCACGAATGGAGTTCGCATTAATGTGACAACAATGTAACTGACTGGGAGAATTACTAATAGTATGAGTACTGATACGCATGGAGATGTAATCAGCTGGGGAACTGGGATCAGAGAGTCAACAGGTCTCTGCGCGACAGCCTGTGAGAGTTGAAGTGGAAGAAGAACTTTGGCCCGGCGTGTTAGCAATGCTAGCTCTAACAGAAAGTACAAGAGAGGTGGTATCAGACTGATGTGACGCAACAAATTTTTGTAAATCCGACATGGTATGAATGCGCTTGATCGGCGCACCATCAGTCTTACGAAGAAATATAATGCCATCCCTGTGCCAAACATACTTATAGGATAATCTACGAGCCGTCGCCTTAGCATCAAGAAGGAGGCGATGGAATTCAGCAGGCAGAGCTTCATTGATATATATAGTAGTGACCCGATCCCCTGATGCAGTAGAAGACGGCAGATCAGAGGAGCGATGCCTACCCTTAGCTCTTTTAACTGACAGGAGTTTCAGTACAAGGTCACGAGAGGAGAGGTTAAAAAGAATTGGTAACGGCGCATCACCTTTGCGTGCTCTAGAACGTGGTACAAGAAACCTAGCCTCTATGACGTCACCTTCAGCGAAAGTTAGACCGAGAGCGTGCGCTACATTCTCTACAGAGACACACAATGCCCGATCATCTATACAAGGCAAGCCCGAAATAATTATTTCTGTGCCCAAATGACGGACGTTGTCTTGCGACGATCCATCCGGTCAGCTTCAAGTTGACGCTGAATATCGGTAATGTCGCCTCGAAGCAATCTATTCTGCGCCTCAAGTTCAGCAATGCGCACCATATTACTTTCTATATGCTCCTGCGTAGCAGGCAAACCACTAATTTGTGCTAAGATTTCGTCAAACCGCATGTTCAACGCTCGAAGTAATTCTGCATTCGAAACAGTATCAAGTGTGGCAGACGCAGGTTGAGTAAAGCCATGCACTGGTGAAGAAGAGCGTGGTTGACGAGCACTCACTGGTGTAAAAGAGCGAGAGGGGCGAGAAGGCATGTCCGGAAGTGAGTGCACCAATGGCTCACAACCCTAAGACAAATACTCCATCGCCTTGCCGTGACAACATTGCACAGAGCCAGTTTGCAGCGTCCTTTTCTTGACACATCCAGGATGATAAAAGAAGGCACATCCCGAGCAGTGCACTGAATCAGTCGCAATAGGTTTGCTGCACATGCGACAGTTGCGATTAGGAGACATCCTCAATGTTGTTAAGTAGAGGCAGCAGCAGAACAGACGTCCCCGAATTCGAACCGTTAAGCAAGTTCAAACTGATTGAGGTTATGTCAGTTGAGAGGTGCCAAAATATGGAGAATACCAGAGATAAAGTGGTATTTCAGTAGGCACAGCTGTTTAAACAACAGTTTGTAATGCAGTGCATGCAATGGTATCTAAAAGCAAGCGCCCGTAGGCAGAAAAAAGCAGTAAACCAGTGCGAAACGATAGAGCAAAATCAAAGAGAATGAAGCGTACTTACTCAGAGAGAGAAGAAGAAGAAGAAGAAGAAAGAAAATTTATTCCCGAGGTCAAAGAACCCCTTAAGGACAAATTGATATCACATAAAACTAGATGGCTTTTTTTTTTTTTTTTTTTTTACGTCGAGAAAATCTTCTACAAGATACCACCAACCCCCGGGGAGGGATTGGTGGTTATGTGAGATTCTTACTCACTAAAAACTCGACGGTTGGCCTTCCTCAATGCGTTAGGGGACTGCCCGGGAACTATTTAATATTACATCCAGGCAGCCCCCTGCATTATAAAACCTAACCCGGATGGGGGGGCATCCAGAGGCAAATATTGTCGGCGAATACCCCCCCCCGCAGCCCATGATTGGGCTCCTTCCCTGGTGAGGAGGCGTTGGCCCCTCCTCACCTGCCCCCAAATAGGGAGCGGAGCTGGGGCCACGTCCCCGCGTGGTACTCCCCAGCCCCCGGGCCGATGGTCTGGCCCAAAAACGCACCAAATGGTGCCCAAAAAGACGCTAATGCGTCACTTCCTAAAAATACCTCCTGGAGAAGGTCGATGGGGGGATTATTTCCCCCCGGCGGCCCCCTCCAGGGTCACCTCCATCTTCTCCGCTCTAGGCGGAGCCTTGAAGCTTTGAAGAAGTCCCCGCCTTTTTTGGCGGCGGCTTCTTCGCCACTTCTTCCCCTCCCGTCTTCCCCCGTTTGGGGGGGGGGGGGTGCATTTCGGACCCCCCAAACGGTGGTTGGCTGGCCTCTCAAGGTCTGCGCAAAGTGCGCAGTTTACTTGGGAGGCGCAGTCCCGGGCTTTGTGCCCCGCCACACCACACCTGTAACAGCGGTCCCGTCTATCGGGGCCGCTCTTACAATTGGCCACCACGTGCCCCTTTTCGAGGCACCTAAAGCACTGGAGGGGCCTTGCCTCCAGTATCTCCACCTTCGCCCTTGTCCAACCAATGGACAAGGGCCCCGACTTGGCAACCTTAACGGCCGCACTAAGGGGGCACCTGACCCACAGGGTCCCGAGACCCCTGGGTGCTGTCCGAATTATACCCGCGGTGACAGCGGTGGGGTCACAGCCCCCAACACGTGCCACCGCAGTTATCGTCTCCTCCGCTGTAACGGAGGGGTCCAATCCTCGGAGCCTAAGCTCCCCCATTTTTACGGGGCGGGTCACCTTGACCCCCTCCATATCCTTTAGGGCGTCCTTCATTTTGAAGGCAAGTGCGTCTGCCTTCGTCGCCCGCTCCTCACCGGGGATCTCCAAAAGAAGTGCCCCAGTATAAGCTCGTTTGACCCGCAGGCTGTCGATCCCAACAGCCTGCAGGTCAATTGCGCTCCGTACTATGCGGACAGCGTCCGCGTATTTGCCCTCGGGGCAAGTAAGGGCAATTGCTGCCGTCTTTGGCTGCCTTTTTACGGCAGCTTGCACCGGCTTGGCTGCTGGTACTGCCCTCTTAGCTGCCGGCCGAGGTACATTGGCCTCGGTGGCAGCCACCTTCTGCGCCCTATTGGCCTTCCTGCTAACCACCTGCGTCTACGATTGAGTGGGGGCAGGAGCAGAGGGCGTCGCCCTTAAAAGGGCGGGTTTCTGGGCCTTAGACCCCAAAGATGCCCTTAGAAGGGCGGGTTCCCGGCCCGAAGGCCCCGAAGACGCCCTTAGAAGGGCGGGTTTTGGGGCCAGAGGCCCCGCAGGCGCCCTGAAAAGGGCGAACTCCCGGGCCTGAGGCCCACTTTGGGAAGCGATGCTTCCCTCCTTCTTCTTCTTCTTTCTCTCCTACCGTTCCAGAAACGGAACAGGAGAGAAAGAACGCTCCCTACTTCTCCCTCTAACAGGGGAGCGCCACGTCCTCGCCGTCGGCGATGGGGACCGCGGCGGCGGAGGATGTGACATCCTTCGCGGTGGCGATGGTGTTGCCACACGTGGAGGAGGGTCACGCCTCTCCTCCCGCCTCCTCTTCACCTCCTCTAGGAGGAGCTGGTTTTCCCCGCGGAGGGAAGTGACTTCCCTCCGAAGAGCCTCCAAACTCGGGTCGTGCCCAGTCTGCTGCACACGACCAGCGAGGGTGGTGGTCCCTGCTCTAAGGAAAATGACGGCCTCGTTCAGTTTTCTCACGAGGTCGCCCTTCAAATTGTTGGAGCACGCAGCCACCTTTTTAATGGTGGCCACATGCACCAACATCTCGGCCAACAGGTCAGCAGTAGGCGCCACCGAGACCGTCTCGGCAACGAGTACCTCCGCCTGCCGCTGTTTCGCCGAGGGTTGAGGGGGCCGGACAGAAGAATCCAAGATCCTTCTAATTGTCTCCTCCTCCCTTTCCTTCTTCGCACGGGCCTTCTGCTCCAACTTGCGAGCAAGGAGGCCAACGCCCAGACCCGTTGTCGATGGTCTGCCCCTCTTCCTTTTGGCGGGAAGGAGGCCGGAGACGTACACGGAAACATCCGAGTCATCGTCCCCGACCGCCATCTCCGCCGCGCTACGATCCACGGAGCTGACAGAGGCCAAGGAGGACGCCCGGGACAGGGAACTGGGCCCTGATCCGGACGGCCCCGCAATGGCATCCGCGAGCCCCAATGTTTGGGCTCGTTGGTGCGCCCAAGACCTCAAAAACGGCCTATCTAGGCGCTCCACCCGCACCACCGCCGGTTTAGGGCACAATGAGTCCCTCGTGATGAGCAACCCATCACCTTCCTTCTCGCCAGAGGTCAAATCTTTCACCTTATCCATGCCTGTGTCTGCTGCCAATGTGTCCATCTCAGTTTTGTTTTTCGAAAAATTAGAATTCATTTTCGTCCCACGAGTTGGTCGGAAAAATATGACCCAGGCACAGCCGCCATACCTGGGAAAGCCTATATACTCTGGGGTGCGGCAGGTGCCCCACAGGTGACCGCTAAAGACTGAATAACCCTTCAGCCATTCATCCCATCGGCGCGCGTCATACCTTAGGATTGGGGTGACTTTTAATAGAGGTTTTCTACCTCGTGATCCGGGCGGTGAAGCCAAGATCCCCGGGCCCACAGAACGACAACGTACCAGTGCCACGCCCTGCACTGGTTGTTGAAGCCGTCTGAGAGCTTACGGTATTAGGAGACGGATAGCGCTCATCCGCCCCCGGCTCAGGTACCCCGGGTTTGCTAGACCCGTACTGATAGAGCAAGTCTATCAGCCCCTGGGGTTTGGACTCTCTTAGTTCACCGTCCCCCCGAAGGGTTTCGGCTTAAGCCTCCGCACCACGACAAGGTGGAGCCCACGCGGAGGAAAACTAGATGGCTAACTTAACTTAACTTAACTTAACTAAACTTTTTTTTTTTTTTTTTTTTTACGACGGGAAAATCTTCGAAAAGATCCCCCCAGGCCCCGGGGAGGGACTGGGGGGTATGTGGGATTCTTACCCACTAAAAACTCGTCGGATGGCCATCCTCAGGTGCATGCTGGGGGTCCCCGGGAACTACAAAGTATTACTTCCGGGGACCCCCGCACCTATCCTAACCCGGGGGGGAGGGGAGATTCCCCGCCCCCCTGCCCGAAAAAACGGGCTTAAATCCTCGATGAGGGAGGGGCCATCGCCCCCCTCACCCGCCCCCAAATAGGGAGCGGAGCCGAGGGCCGCGTCCCCGCGCGGTGATCCCCGACTCCCGGGGCCTAAGCCCCAAAAACACCTTGACAGGAGGGTGACGAAGGTGGGCCCACGGAGGGAGCTACGCTCTCCTACATGGGTTACCACCCCCGATCCCCCCGCCCAAGGGTCGACCGACGCCGGTGCGAGCACCGACGGCGGCTACCCCCCTACGCTCCCGCTCCGCCGCCTCCTTCTGGGACATGACTGTCTCACAGAAGGAGGCGACGGCCTTCCACTGTGTCTCCCCTCCCAGCATGGCCTTGACCAGTGCTGGGAGGGACAAATTCCGCCCTACGCACCTCACGAGGACACGACGCTCTTCGCTCCACGCTGGGCAGACTGCCAGCGTGTGCTGCGCCGTGTCCTCGTGGCCGTCTCCGCAGTGGTGGCACTGCGCCGTGCTCTCCTTCCCTATCTGACGCAGGTACTCACCGAAACAACCATGTCCGGTGAATACCTGCGTCATTCTATAACTCAGCTCGCCGTGGTCCCTCTCCGTCCATGCGCGGAGAAGGGGTTGGATGGCCTCGGCGACGCGTGCCCTCGACCTAGTCTTCGGGGTGAGGAGGGATCTTTCCCACTCCTCTAACACGCGCCGCCGAGCTTGACTACGAATGAACGACTCGACCCTGGGGGTCAAGACAACTCCCCTCCCCTGGAGCTTCCGCCGCTGGACATAGACATCTGCCCGTTCGACGGCGAGTAACTCCAGAGGGGGGAAACCAGCCAGGGCCGAGGCGGCCTCGCCCGACACGGTCCTATACCCCCGTGCGATTCTGACGGCTACCAGCCTTTGGATACGACGCACCAGTAACATGATGCGCCGGTCCTCCAGCATGGCAGCCGCCCACACGGGGGCGCCGTATAAAACGACGGCTAGGACGGTGCCGGCGTACAAACGACGCACTCGGCCGCCGGGACCCCCAAGGTTGGGGAGGAGCCGGCTCAGTGCCGACGCCACGCCCAGAGCCCTGGAAGCCAGACGACCGAAGTGCCGACCAAATCTCCACAAACCATCCAACTGAAGGCCCATTGCATCTGGACCCCCACCTCGACGAGCTCTCCATCCACAAAAGTGTGGGCCGCGGGAGGCTTACCCCTGAACTTGGCGCTAAAAAATAGCGCTTCCGTCTTTTGGGGGGCCACCCGCAAACCCACGCTCCTAATAACACGCACGACGCAGGCCACCGCTAGATTGGCCAAAGCTACGGCCTCCTCCCACGTCTCTCCCCCGGCCATCACCAATGTGTCATCGGCGTAACACACGGTGTATGAACCGGGGGGAAGGACAGACCTTAAAACGCGGTCATATGCGAGGTTCCACAGTAGTGGGCCCAACACGGACCCCTGTGGAACACCGCACGAAACACCCCTTCGACCCAAAATACCCGACTTTGTCGGGAACAAAAGATGTCTATCCCGGAAGTAGTCCCGGATTACCTCCACGAGGTATCGGGGGAAGCGATGATAACGCATCGCTTCCCCCACCGCCTTCCAGGGCAGGGTGTTGAAGGCGTTTACTATGTCCAATGACACTGCCAACAACACCCTGCCCTTACCCATCTCCTTTTCCGCGAGGGCCTTCACACGCAGAATAGCATCTACGGTTGAGCGACCCTCGCGGAATCCAAACTGTTCCTCGTGGAGGTCCGGTCCTACCCGGGATAAATGCTGGACGAGGCGGTTGGCAATTACTCTTTCGAAGAGTTTGCCCGCCTCGTCCAGCAAACACAAAGGCCTATAGGCCGAAGGGGTGCCCGCAGGTCTGCCCTTCTTTGGGAGAAGAACAAGCCTGGCCAAACACCACTCTCGGGGAAAAATTCCCCGCCTGAGACAGCTCGTGAACAGCTGCCTCAGGCGGTCCGACACGAAGGCCAAGGTCAGAGCTATGACTCGGCCAGGTACACCGTCGGGGCCGGGGGCCTTGCGACGACCCCCGAGCTTACCGGCGGCCCTGGCCAGCTCCTCCTGAGTTAACCCCAGGTCCTCGCCAAACATCTCCCCCGGAGGGGGGAGGCTCCAATCCAAAAAAGCTCCCTCCCGGTCCTCCGGGAAGAGAGTGTTCAAAACATTTTCCAGGACCTGGGGGTCCATGGACTCCGTCTCTGGGGACGTCCGGCGCTGAAGCCTACCCAAAACCATACGATACGGGCGTCCCCAGGGATCAGAGTCGAGGGAGGCTAATAACTCCTCCCAAGCTCTGGCCTTGGCCTTCCTAATAGCAACTACGAGGTCGCACCGCGCAGCACGGTACGCCTCGTAGGTCTCCGCCGTCCTCCTGGCTCCCCCGCGTCTACGAGCGCGGGTGAACTGGCGCCTGGTGGCCGTCGCGATACGCCGTAACTCGGCAATATCGGACGACCACCAGTACGCCGCCCTCCGGGGGCATGTCTTTGCCCAGGGCATGGACACGTCACATACGTCCGTGTACATGCCCCGAAGCCAACCTACTTCATTCCGGGGATCAAGATCCCCGGGTGGCCCGATCTTCGGCCACGTAGCCAGAAGGACGGCGGCCATCAATTTATCCGCGTTCAAACGGTGGAGTTGTTGGTCTCCGTGGTTGGTCACCACGGACCGGGCAGCGGCTCGACTGACGGGGGTTGGGGAGTCTAATCTCAATATAGAGATGATCAGAAAGCGTTTCGCTCTCCAACACCCGCCAGCCTGTCACAATGCGTGCGGCGGAGGGGGTGGCAAAAGATAGATCGACAATGGACTCCCCTGTCGCCGCACGCACGTACTAGCATTCCCGGTATTTAATAAAATTAAATTAAGAGCCGCTGCCCATTCTTCAACGGCCGCGCCCCTCGCGTTTCGCCTCCGGGAACCCCAATGCTCAGACTTAGCATTGAAGTCCCCGGCAACAATAATTGGACGGGGTGCAATGCGGCGGACAATGTCCGCCACGCCGTCCAAAACATCCTCATATAGGGCGAGACCGATGTTTGGGGATATGTATACCCCAACCACGGAGATGGGCCCCCACTCCACACAAACAAAACATCCTTCTCCACTGCGGAGAAGGGGAGGGTAGAACCACCACAAAAAATCGCGACCGAGCCGCCCGTGTCCGATGCCCAGCGTGGGTCATCCTGTGGAACACGGTACGGCTCGGACGCGATACCTAGCTCACAACCACGCTCCGCCAGGCCATGGACGAACATGTCCTGGGCCCGACGAGCGTGGTTAAGATTGGCCTGAAGGATGCCGAGAGATATTACGTTTGTCTCGCGGTATCCTCCCGGCCAACTTCCATATCCTCGGATGAGGAACCCACCCCTACAGATAAAAGAGGGGAGACTTTAGTGCTCCCGTCACCCACCCCTTTCCCTGGACCCCCTGCGACGGTGGGCCGTGAAGTCGATGCCAACGAGGTCGGTTTCTTCCCGGTACCACCGCCGCCCTACTTATTGGGCGGGTTACATTTGGACCCGCCCATTCGATGATCCGCTGGCCGACCAAGATCGGCACAGACTGGGCACCGCACTCGGGAATTGCATTCCCGGGCTTTGTGGCCGACGTCTCCACACCTATAACAGCGGTCACTGCGATCTGCAGTGCCGCTGCATTGACTTTGGACGTGCCCCCTCTCCAGGCACTTGAAGCACTGGAAAGGGCGGTCGTCTAACAACTCCACGCCGGCCCTCACCCACCCTACTTTTAATGTCTTGGCAGCGGCAATTTTCAGTGCCGCTGTCAGAGGACATTGCACCCAGACGGTGCCCAGTCCACGTTGGGCCATGCGAATAGGCCCAACTTTAATTAATAAGGGGTCACAAGCCCCATTTTCCGCCACGGCGGAGAGCACTTCCTCCGGCGTGACAGAGTCATCTAGGCCCCGAACTCGTAACTCGCCCTTTTTAACGGGGCGAGCTATCCGCACACCTTCCTTATCACCTATGACCTCCCTCATACGGGAGGCCAAGGTGTCCGCATTCTGTGCCCCCTCGGCCCCTGGGACCTCAAGGAGTAAAGCACCACTAAAAGCGCGTTTGACGCGCAAGTTGTTTATTCCCAGGGCAGCCAGGTCGATTTTCTCTCTGGCCGTGCGGATCGTCTCACCATATTGCCCTTCTGGGCAGGTGATGACGACCGCAGCCGTCTTGGGGGGGCGCCGCTTGGTGGCTTGGCCCTTCTGGGCGGGGCCAGCCTTCTTCGAGGGCGGGGCGGATGTAGTAGCCGCTCCGCTTTGTTTGGGAGGGGCTTTAGACCCCTCCTTGTCCGCCTTCTTGGCTGCCATTTTGGCTTTACGCCCCACAACCTGGACCCAGGGATTATTCTGGACCGGAGTGGGGGGAGCCGGGGCAGCCTCCTTTTGATGGACGTTGCCGCTGCTGCTGCTACTAGGTGGGGTAGCGGTTGGTTCCGTCTTACGCCCCACCTTCTTTTGCTCTAAACCTGCTTGGAAACTCCAAGGACCCGCAACTTTTCCGCGACGACGCGAGACACCCTCTCCTCAAGGGTCTCTTGGGGTATGCCCTGCGTCGCTCTCTCCTCTCCCACAAAAGTCCTCGTCACCCTCGCGGGCGAACGTGCCCGGGAGGGTGACGGTGACAGCGAAGCCCATCGCCTGACCGGGGAGCGCGGTGGTCGCGCGCCCGGGGGCGATGCATGAGGTGCTTTAGCGCACCTGAGTTCCTCCACCTTCTTATGAAGGTGCTTGTTCTCCATCCGGAGGGATTGTATTTCCCTCAGGAGTTCCTCCAATTGTCCAGCTGTCCCTGTATCGTTGGCTCTCAGGGTGAGCGTGGTCACAGCGACCTTAATCGCAGCGGCCGTCTCATTTAGTTTTCGAACTAAGTCTCCCTTTAAATTTCTGGAGCACGCCGCCACCTTCTTAATGGCGGCTATATGCACCAGCAATTCGGCACTTAATGTCGGCGTTGGGGCGACCGACATTTCCTCGGTAAACCGTCTCTCTAAAATACGGCTTTTGGCCGTAGAGGGAGCCGGTATAGAGGGGTCAAGAATATACTTGACCTCCTCTTCCTCTTTCTCGCGCTTAGCGCGCGCCTGCTCTTCCAGCTTGCGGGCAAGCTTTTTTTTTTTTTTACGACGGGAAAATCTTCGAAAAGATCCCCCCACACCCCGGGGACGGACTGGAGGGTATGTGGGATTCTTACCCACTAAAAACCCGTCGGATGGCCATCCTCAGGTGCATGCTGGGGGCCCCCGGGAACTACAGAGTATTACTTCCGGGGACCCCCGCACCTATCCTAACCCGGGGGGAGGGGAGATTCCCCGCCCCCCTGCCCGAAAAGTCGGGCTTCAATCCTCGATGAGGGAGGGGCCATCGCCCCCCTCACCCGCCCCCAAATAGGGAGCGGAGCCGAGGGCCGCGTCCCCGCGCGGTGATCCTCGGCTCCCGGGGCCTAAGCCCCAAAAATAACCCCCCGCGACGGGAGGGTAACGGAGGTGGGCCCACGGAGGGAGCTACGCTCTCCTACGTGGGGTACCACCCCCGGTCCTCCCGCCCAAGGGTCAACCGACGCCGGTGCGAGCACCGACGGCGGCTACCCCCCTACGCTGCCGCTCCGCCGCCTCCTTCTGGGACATAACTGTCTCGCAGAAGGAGGCGACGGCTCTCCACTGTTCCTCCCCTCTCAGCATGGCCTTGACCAGTGCTGGGAGGGACAAATTCCGCCCTACACACCTCACGAGGACACGGCGCTCTTCGCTCCACGCTGGGCAAACTGCCAGCGTGTGCTGCGCCGTGTCCTCGTGGCCGTCCTCGCAGTGGTGGCACCGCGCCGTGCTCTCCTTCCCGATGTGACGCAGGTACTCACCGAAACAACCGTGTCCGGTGAATACCTGCGTCATCCTGAAACTCAGCTCGCCGTGGCCCCTCTCCGTCCATGCGCGGAGAAGGGGTTGGATGGCCTCGGCGACGCGTGCCCCCGACCTAGTCTTCGGGGTGAGGAGGGATCTTTCCCATTCCTCTAACACGCGCCGCCGAGCCTGACTACGAATGACCGACTCGACCCTGGGGGTCAAGACAACTCCCCTCCCCTGGAGCTCCCGCCGCTGGACATAGACATCTGCCCGTTCGACGGCGAGTAACTCCAGAGGGGGGAAACCAGCCAGGGCCGAGGCGGCCTCGCCCGACACGGTCCTATACCTCCGTGCGATTCTGACAGCTACCAGCCTTTGGATACGACGCACCAGTAACATGATGCGCCGGTCCTCCAGCATGGCAGCCGCCCACACGGGGGCGCCGTATAAAACGACGGCTAGGACGGTGCCGGCGTACAAACGACGCACTCGGCCGCCGGGACCCCCAAGGTTGGGGAGGAGCCGGCTCAAAGCCGACGCCACACCCAGAGCCTTGGTGGCCAGACGACCGAAGTGCGGACCAAACCCAAAAACGCCATCCAACTGAAGACCCAGATGTTGCATCTGGGCCCCCACCACGACGAGCTCACCATCCACAAATACGTGGGCTGCGGGAGGCTTACCCCTAGACTTGGCGCTAAAAAATAGCGCTTCCGTCTTTTGGGGGGCCACCCGCAGACCCACGCCCCTAATTGCGCGCACGACGCAGGCCACCGCTAAATTGGCCAGTGCTACGGCCTCCTCCTACGTCTCCCCCCCGGCCATCACCAATGTGTCATCGGCGTAACACACGGTGTATGAACCGGGGGGAAGGACAGACCTTAAAACGCGGTCATATGCGAGGTTCCACAGTAGTGGGCCCAACACGGACCCCTGTGGAACACCGCACGAAACACCCCTTCGACCCAAAATACCCGACTTTGTCGGGAACAAAAGATGTCTATCCCGGAAGTAGTCCCGGATTACCTCCACGAGGTATCGGGGGAAGCGATGATAACGCATCGCTTCCCCCACCGCCTTCCAGGGCAGGGTGTTGAAGGCGTTTACTATGTCCAATGACACTGCCAACAACACCCTGCCCTTACCCATCTCCTTTTCCGCGAGGGCCTTCACAGGCAGAATAGCATCTACGGTTGAGCGACCCTCGCGGAATCCAAACTGTTCCTCGTGGACGTCCGGTCCTACCCGGGATAAATGCTGGACGAGGCGGTTGGCAATTACTCTTTCGAAGAGCTTGCCCGCCTCGTCCAGCAAACACAAAGGACTATAGGCCGAAGGGGTGCCCGCAGGTCTGCCCTTCTTTGGGAGAAGGACGAGCCTGGCCAAACACGATTCTCGGGGAAAAATTCCCTGCCTGAGGCAGCTTGTAAATTGCTGCCTCAGGCGATCCGACACGAAGGCCAAGGTCAGAGCTATGACTCGGCCAGGTACACCGTCGGGGCCGGGGGCCTTGCGGCGAACCCCAATCTTACCGGCGGCCCTGGTCAGCTCCTCCTGAGTTACCCCCAGGTCCTCACCAAACATCTCCCCCGGAGGGGGAGGGTCCAATCTGAAAAAGCTCCCTCCCGGTCCTCCGGGAAGAGAGTACTCAACACGTGTTCCAGGACCTGGGGGTCCATGGACTCTGTCTCTGGGGACGTCCTACGCTGAAGTCTACCCAAAACCATACGGTAAGAGCGCCCCCAGGGATCAGAGTCGAGGGAGGCTAATAACTCTTCCCACGCTCTGACCTTGGCCTTCTTAATAGCTGCTACAAGGTCGCCCCGAGCAGCTCGGTACGCCTCGTACTTCTCTGCCGTCCGTCCTTCTGGCTCCTCCGCGTCTACGTGCGCGGGTGAACTGTCGCCTGGTGGCCGTCGCGATACGCCGTAACTCGGCGATATCGGACGACCACCAGTACGCTGCCTTCCGCTGATATCTCCTTGCTCGGGGCATGGATGCGTCACAAACGTCCGCATACATGCCCCGAAGCCAACTAACTTCCTTAAGGGGATCAAAGTCCCCGGGTGGCGCAATCTTCGGCCAAGTAGCCAGAAGGACGGCAGCCAACAGCCTCTCGCTGTCCATCTTGTGGAGTGCCCATCTCCGTGGTTGTTCATCACGGGCTGGGCAGCGGCTCTGCTGACGGGGGTTGGCGAGTCGAATCTCGATATACATGTGATCCGAGAGTGTTTCGCTCTCCAACACCCGCCAGCTTGCAACGATACGTGCGGCGGAGGGAGTTGCAAAAGATAAATCAACGATGGATTCCCCCTGCCGCCGCACGCACGTACTAACGTTCCCTGTATTTAATAAAACTAAATTCAAAGCCGCTGCCCATTCTTCAACGGCCTCGCCCCTCGCGTTCCTTCTCCGGGAACCCCAATGCTCTGACTTGGCATTGAAGTCCCCGGCAACAATAATTGGACGGGGTGCAATGCGACGGACTACGTCCGCCACGCCGTCCAAAACATCCTCATATAGGGCGAGACCGATGTTTG
This sequence comes from Hedychridium roseum, assembly GCA_963989215.1. Lineage (NCBI taxonomy): Eukaryota > Metazoa > Arthropoda > Insecta > Hymenoptera > Chrysididae > Hedychridium > Hedychridium roseum. Next base: position 3,657,409 of record OZ022321.1, on the reverse strand, counting down.
GGGATATGTACACCCCAACCACGGAGATGGGCCCCCACTCCACATAAACAAAACATCTCCCCTTCTCCACTGCGGAGAAGGGGAGGGTAGCTCCAGCACAAAAAATCGCGACCGAGCTGCCCGTGTCCGATGCCCAGCGTGGGTCATCCTGTGGAACACGGTACGGCTCGGCCGCGATGCCTAACTCACAACCACGCTCCGCCAGGCCATGGACAACCATGTCCTGGGCCTGACGGGCGTGGTTAAGGTTGGCCTGAAGGATGCCGAGAGACATTACGTTTGTCTCGCGGCATCCTCCCGGCCAACTTCCATAGCTTCAGCAGAAGCTGGGATAGAAACCCCCTCCCCAGTACACAGAGGAGGGGAGGCAGCCGTGCCGCTGCTCTCACCCGCCCCCTTCCCCGATTCCACGACGACGGTAGACCGGGAAGTTAACGCCAACGGGGTCATTTTTCTCCCGGATCCACCGCCACCTTTCTTCTTGGGCGGGTTACATTTAGCCCCGCCCATCCGATGGTCAGCTGGCCGACCTAAATCGGCGCAGACTGGACACCGCGCGCGTCCACTGCATTCTCGGGCTTTGTGGCCCACGTCACCGCATCTATAGCAGCGGTCACTGCGGTCTGTAGTGCCGCTGCACTGGCTCTGGACGTGCCCCCTCTCCAGGCACTTGAAGCACTGGAGAGGGCGGTCGTCCAGCAAATCAACGCCAGCCCTTACCCAACCCACCCTTATGACCTTGGCAGCGGCAATTTTGAGTGCCGCTGTCAGAGGACATTGCACCCATACGGTGCCCAATCCACGTTGGGCCATCCTAATAGGCCCAACTCTTACGTAAGAGGGGTCGCATGCCCCATTTTCCGCCACGGCGGAGAGAACTTCCTCCGCCGTGATGGAGTCATCCAATCCCCGTATTCTAAGCTCGCCCTTTTTAAAGGGGCGAGATATCTTAACACCTTCCTTGGTGTTTAATACCTCCCGCATTCGGGAGGCCAAGGTGTCCGCCCGTTGAGCTCCTTCAGCCCCTGGGACTTCGAGCAAAAGTGCTCCTGTAAAAGCGCGTTTGACGCGCAAATTCTCGATCCCTATTGCGGCCAGGTCGATTTTCTCCCTGGCCGTGCGGATCGTCTCACCATATTGCCCTTCTGGGCAGGTGATCACGACCGCCGCTGTCTTTGGTGGGCGCCGCTTGGTGGCTGGGGCCTTCTGAGCGGGGCCAGCCTTCTGCGTGGGCGGAGCGGGTGTTGTAGCCGCACCGCCTGGTTTGGGAGGGGCTTTAGGACCCTCCTTTCCCGTCTTCTTCGCCTCTTTTTTGGCTCTTCGCCCCAAAACCTGCACCCAGGGATTGCTCTGAGCCGGTGTGGGGGGAGTCGCCTCTTGCTGGGCGTTGCTGCTGCTGCTGCTGCTGCTACTACTGGGTGGGGTGGCGGTTGGTTCCGCCTTGCTTCCCGCCTTCTTCTTCTCTTTCACCGCCTTCTGCGCCTTGAGGGGTGCAGAAGACGGACCAACATCATTTTGCAGGGCCTTGGGAACTCCTAGGGCCCGCAACTTCTCCGAGACTACTCGGGACACCTGCTCCTCAAGGGTCTCTTGGGGTAAACCCTGTGTGACCCTATCCTTTCCTCCTCCAAAGCTCGTCATCTCCACGGGCGAACGTGCCCGGGGGGGTGACGGCGACGGCGATGCCCAGCGTCTTACCGGGGAGCGCGGTAGTCGCGCGCCCGGGGGCGATGCATGAGGTGTTTTGGCGCACCTCAGTTCATCCACCTTCTGGTGAAGGTGTTTGTTCTCCTTCCGGAGGGATTGTACTTCCCTCCGGAGTTCCTCCATCTGGTCGTCCACTCCTGTATCTCGTGCCCTTAGAGTGAGGGTAGTCACAGCAACCTTGATTGCTGCAGCCGCCTCATTCAACTTCCGAACAAAATCTCCCTTGAGATTGCTCGAACCTGCCGCCACCTTCCTGATGGCATCTATATGCACCAGGAGTTCAACGCTAAGAGTCGGCGTTGGTGCATCCGACATCTCATCCATGTACCGGTTCTCCAACATACGGCTTTTGGCCGTAGAGGGGACCGGTATAGAGGGGTCCAGTATATATCTGGCCACCTCTTCTTCCTTTTCGCGCTTGGCGCGCGCCTGCTCCTCCTGCTTGCGAGCAAGCAGGCCAACTCCTAGGCCGGTAGTAGCCGGCCTGCCCTTCTTCCTTTTCACGGGAAGAAGGGCCAGACACTGAGCCATCTGACTCAGTGTCATCGACGGGGGTAGGGGAGATCACCATCTCCCCTACGACGGATGCGAGGGATGTCACCGAGGACGCCCTCGACAGGGATTTCACCCCTGACGAGGAAGGCCCGGCCACACCCTCCTTCTCAACACTGTCCCCAGAATTAGGGGACTTGAATCGAGTCAAATCGACTCTCTCCACGTTAATTACAGCCAACTTGGCTGCTCTGCACTTGGCGATAGCGGGGCCAACAACTGTGCTCGCCGTGGACACAGAAGTTGTTCCATCTCTGGATACTGTGCTAGTTTTTTGTTTAGGTGCATCCATATTATGTCGTAATGTTAATTTACGACGGTTCGGCCATCATGGCAGCCCATCCGCAGATGGGCATCTATCCCCGCCGGTAAAAAATCCCTAGTTATGCGTGCGAAAGCCGAGAAGCGGTTTGTCAGGTGACCAACCCTATTCGCACGAAAAGACTCTACAAAAAAGGTTAAATAAAATATGATGCAAAAGGTTTAGCGTCACCCCTATCGAATGGACGCGTAGTGATCCGATCACCCGCACATCCAGACCTCGGGCTAGACGGTGCTAGGGTATATTCCCCCTAGCAGGATATGAGGAAATACTGGTCAGGTAATCCTCCACACATGCGCCCGCTTTGCCGACTTCAACTCCGGGATAGGCTCCAGTCAGTGCACAGCCAGCGGTCTTCCCACGTTGAACATGCGGTTTCACACGGTCTTTGCTGCCCCAAGGGGCAGACTTACGTTCCCGTTTATTACGCCGCAGAGGTCAGGTACTGACATAGCTGTACATCCCGGTCACGGGATTACTGGTCCCGCTTGTTTAGTCTCCTCGGAAATATCCATCGACAAACCGGCCGCATCTCATTCACACACACATTCACACAACCGACGCCGCCGGGAGGGAGCATGGACCCAGGCCCATGACTCACCCACGACGATGCCGGCCTGGACTCTCTTAGTTCACCGTCCCCCCGAAGGGTTTCGGCTTAAGCCTCCGCACCACAACAAGGTGGAGTCCACGCGGAGGGGAGGGGGCTTAACTGTTTTTTTTTTTTTTTTTTTACGTCGAGAAAATCTTCTACAAGATACCACCAGCCCCCGGGGAGGGATTGGTGGTTATGTGAGATTCTTACTCACTAAAAACTCGACGGTTGGCCTTCCTCAATGCGTTAGGGGACTGCCCGGGAACTATTTAATATTACATCCAGGCAGCCCCCTGCATTATAAAACCCAACCCGGAGGGGGGGGCATCCAGAGGCAAATATTGCCGGCGAATACCCCCCCCCCCGCAGCCCATGATTGGGTTCCTTCCCTGGTGGGGAGGGGCCAACGCCTCCTCACCTGCCCCCAAATAGGGAGCGGAGCTGGGGCCACGTCCCCGCGTGGTACTCCCCAGCCCCCGGGCCGATGGTCTGGCCCAAAATCGCACCAAATGGTGCCCAAGAAGACGCTAATGCGTCACCTCCATCTTCTCCGCTCTAGGCGGAGCCTTGGGCTTTGAAGAAGTCTCCGCCTTTTTTGGCGGCGGCTTCTTCGCCACTTCTTCCCCTCCCGTCTTCCCCCGTTTGGGGGGGGGGGGGTGCATTTCGGACCCCCCAAACGGTGGTTGGCTGGCCTCCCAAGGTCTGTGCAAAGTGCGCAGTTTACTTGGGAGGCGCAGTCCCGGGCTATGTGCCCCGCCACACCACACCTGTAACAGCGGTCCCGTCTATCGGGGCCGCTCTTACAGTTGGCCACCACGTGCCCCTTTTCGAGGCACCTAAAACACTGGAGGGGCCTTGCCTCCAGCATTTCAACCTTCGCCCTTGTCCAACAAATGGACGAGGGCCCCGATTTCGCGACCTTAACGGCCGCACTAAGGGGGCACCTGACCCAGAGGGTCCCAAGACCCCTGGGTGTCTCCCTGATAACACCGGCGGTGACAGCGGTGGTGTCACAGCCCTCCACTCGTGCCACCGCGGCTGTCGTCTCTTCCGCCGTGACGGAGGGATCCAGCCCGCGGATCCTGAGCTCGCCCATTTTTATAGGGCGGGCCACTTTGACCCCCTCCATATCTTTTAGGGCGTCCTTCATTTTGAAAGCAAGTGCGTCTGCCTTCGTCGCCCGCTCCTCACCGGGGATCTCCAAAAGAAGTGCCCCGGTATAAGCTCGTTTTACCCCTAGGCTGTCGATCCCAACAGCCTGCAGGTCAATTGCGCTCCGTACTATGCGGACAGCGTCCGCGTATTTGCCCTCGGGGCAAGTAAGGGCAATTGCTGCCGTCTTTGGCTGCCTTTTTACGGCAGCTTTCACCGGCTTGGCCGCTGGTGCCGCCCTCTTAGCTGCCGGCCGAGGCACATTGGCCTCGGTGGCAGCCACCTTCTGCGCCCTCTTGGCCTTCCTGCTAACCACCTGCGTCCACGATTGAGTGGGGACAGGTGGGGCAGGAGCAGAGAGCGTCGCCCTTAAAAGGGCGGGTTTCTGGGCCTTAGACCCCGAAGACGCCCTTAGAAGGGCGGGATCCCGGCCCGAAGACGCCCTGAAAAGGGCGGTTTCCCGGGCCTGAGGCCCACTTTGGGAAGCGATGCTTCCCCCCTTCTTCTTCTTCCTCTCCTGCCGTTCCACAAACGGAACAGGAGAGGAAGAACGCTCGCTACATATCCCTCTAACGGGGGAACGCCACGTCTCGCCGTCGGCGATGGAGACCGCGGCGGCGGAGGATGTGATTGCCTCCTTGGTGGCGATGGTGTTGCCACTCGGGGAGGAGGGGCAAGCCTCTCCTCCCGCATCCTCTTCACCTCCTGTTGGAGGCGCCGATTGTCCTCGCGGAGGGAAGTGACCTCCCTCCGGAGAGCCTCCAGGCTCGTACTGTGCCCAGTTTCCTGGGCACGAACCGCCAGGGTAGTGGTGGCTGCCTTCAGGATGATGACTGCCTCATTCATCTTCCTGACCAGGTCACCCTTGAGGTTATTGAAGCACGAAGCCACCTTTCTAATAGCGGCCACGTGCGCCAACATCCCCGCCGACAGGTCAGGAGTAGGGGCCTCCGAGATCTCCTCGATGACCCTGTCCTCCGCCTGCCGTTGTTTCGCCGAAGGGGTAGGGGGCGGGACAGTAGGATCTAAGATCCTCCTGATCGCCTCCTCCTCCCTTTCCTTCTTCGCGCGGGCCTCCTGCTCCAGTTTGCGAGCAAGGAGGCCAACGCCCAGACCAGTTGTCGCTGGTCTGCCCCTCTTCCTCTTGGCGGGAAGGAGGCCGGAGACGGACACGGAAACATCCGAGTCATCGTCCCCGACCACCATCTCCGCCGCGCTACCATTAACGGAGCTAATGGAGGCGACGGAGGACGCTCGGGACAGGGAACTGGGCCCTGACCCGGACGGCCCCGCAATAGCATCCGCAAGCCCCAATGTTTGGGCTCGTTGGTGCGACCAGGACCTCAAAAACGGCCTATCAAGGCGCTCCATCTTCACCACCGCCGGTTTAGGGCACAATGAGTCCCTCGTGATGAGTAATCCATCACCTTCCTTCTCGCCTGAGGTCAAATCCTTAACCTTATCCTTGCCTGTGTCAGTTATCAATATGTCAGTCTGAGATTTTGAAAAATTAGAAGACTCCATGTTAGTCCCACGAGTTGGTCGGAAGCATACGACCCAGGCAGAGCCGCCTTACCTGGGAAGGCCTAAATACTCTGGGGTGCGGCAGGTGCCCCAGAGGTGATCGCTAAAGACTGGATTACCCTCCAGCCATTCATCCCATCGGCGCGCATCATACCTTGAGATTGGGGTAATTTTTTATAGAGGTTATCTTCCTCGTGATCCGGGCGGTGAAGCCAAGATCCCCGGGCCCCCAGAACGACAACGTACCAGTGCCACGCCCTGCACTGGTTGTTGAAGCCGCCTGAGAGCTTACGGTATTAGGAGATGGATAGCGCTCATCCGCCCCCGGCTCAGGTACCCCGGGTTCGCTAGACCCGTACTGATAGAGCAAGTCTATCAGCCCCTGGGGTTTGGACTCTCTTAGTTCGCCGTCCCCCCGAAGGGTTTCGGCTTAAGCCTCCGCACCACGACAAGGTGGAGCCCACGCGGAGGAGCTTAGCTTAGCTTAGCTTAACTTAACTTAACTTAACTTAACTTAACTTAATACTAACTTAACTTAGGCGCAGAATATAAAGTGAGAGCACGAAAGGAGGAAAGAAAAGGTAAAGACCAGATTACAGTTGCCTATCGAGCAGGTAACAAAATAGGCGCTCCTGGAAAGCTCCCAGCAAGGTGATGCCTCTCAGGGATACAGGCAGGGAGTTCCAAAATTTTTATGCCACAGATCGTAGTGGCCTGATCATAAGCGGCTGTCCTGCGAAGAGGTATAATAAGATCAGTCTCCGTAGCACGTGTAGGTCGGGAGTGGGTCAAGTGGAGAGTGGACTTGAAAACAGGAGGTGCGTGGAGATTAGGAGTATAACCTATTTGCAGTGCACGAAAAATGAAAATCCCAAGAAAGTAAAATCTCCGCTCCCTTACTTTGAGCCAACTTAATTTCTTAAAATGCGGTGAAATATGTTCCCATTTCTTAATGCCCAGCACAAAACGAACGCAAGCTTTAGCATGCGCTGGAGACGTTGGTTTTCGACCACTGTGATGTCGGTAAAAATGATCGAACAGCAGTCGAATAAGGGAAAGATGAGGGAAGAAATTAACATTTTTCTCAGTTGAATATTCAAAGAACTCTGACCCGCGAGCGAAAGAGAGAAAGAGATTTTGCGCCCTGTGACCGAGGTCACCTCAAGCGCATTACAGTGATGATACATAGTAAGTAATGAAATGAAAGATATGAAAACAAAATAAAGAAATCAACAGAAATAAACAATACATAGTATCATAAATTAGAGATAATAACAATAAGAAATATTGTACAGAGAATAACGGTCAGTAGCCTCTGCTAAGCAAATAGTTAAAGAGCAGTACTTTAAAAGTAGATAACGAGGACGTTTCGCGCACATTAGGTGGTAAGGAATTCCAAAATCTTGGCCCGGCACATCTGAAAGCATTTGCAAGAGCTTCAGTTCTGTGTGGCGGAATAAATAAAAGGTCGGATGCCAACCTTGTGGTACGATTGCGGGTAAGCTGTACACTCTTCCAGTGCACGGACAGGTAAGACGGAGAGGAAAGACGATAGATGCGGAAAGCAAGGCAGCCTAGAAAATAAGAGCGTCTTGGTTCGACTTTTATCCAATTTAATACCCTAAAATAAGGAGTGATATGGGCATCCTTCCTTAGGTCAAAAATAAATTTTACGCTAAAGTTGAGTGCTCTTTGAAGCTGCAGATTGAGACCATCAGTTATATCTAACAGGACTATGCAGCAGTAGTCAATATAGGGGAGGATCAAAACAGAGACAAGTTTGATCCTCAAATCAAAGTTATGAGCGAAATTTCATGTTATTGGTACAAATCCGCTTATTGGTAAAACAGCATACAAATCCGACTTTAGCTCAGGTGCCTCTTCTTTTGCTTTATAGCCTTGTGGATCTGGTCTTGAAGCCGGAATGGGTTCCTTCGGCTTGGTTGGTTTACCTTTCCATCCTTGAGCACGGTTCTTATTGTGCGATTGACGACTTGGTGTTTGAAATCTCTCTTGTTGCGCGTACTTATCTTCGTGCATTTGGTCGACATCCCACCGCCTACGTGGGTCAGCTTCCCACTTGGCCGCATTAAAAGCGTTTATACGCTCATAGTCCCGCCTTCGTGGTATTCCACGGTATTGGGGCTGTGTGCTACGCTCGGAATAAGCGTCCCCCTGGGCGCCTCGAGGATACATGTAAATTTTAACGAGTAAAAACGACGGGGGGGGGGGGGGGGGGAGAAAAAACATTTATTGCCAGGATCCATGTGACCCATATGGACAAAATAACAGTTAAATTGTAAGAGTGAGCACACTCAAAGAGAAAAGTTAAATCTAAAACATAATTAAATTAAATTATTCGAGTAAACTATGGTCACGTGACACAAGATAGATAAATAATTTACTTTTAAACTCCTGCACTGGCGTGAGCTGACGGAAGGTGGTCGGAAGTGATTTTCAGAATTTAATACCACAAACCAGTGTAGAGTGGTAATATGCGGCCGTGCGACAGACTGGTAAAGAGAGATTGCTAGGCGATGATCTCATAGTATAAGATCGGTCAGTTGTTACAGCCCTAAGAGTGAGTTTGTCAGCAAAGAATGATGGTGTCCTATATTGTAAGGCATTAAAAATAAACGCAGCAAGAACATACCTGCGGCGCATATCGAGTTTCAGCCATCCAAGCAGTCCGTAATTTAGCGATATATGCTCAGATTTCCTCAGATCAAACACGAAACGAATACACGCATTTAACATTCTTTGTAATCATAAATCTTTTACGCCACAAATGTCTACATACACTATTGAACAATAGTCAAATGAAGGAAAGATTAGGGCAGTAACCAGTTTTACCCTGAGAGCAGTATTTAAGAAACCTTTGCACCGTCTACCTTTGAATAGCTGATAAAGAGCACGTGAGACACGGTTACACACATATGTCACCTGGTCACGCCAATTTAAGGTCGGAGACAAATAAGAGGGGGAGAATAGAATAGAATAGAATAGAATAATGTATTAGGCCAAGGGGTACAACCCCAACTGGCCATTAGAAACAGTATAAGCATTTCAAGCCAAAAAAAAAACAAAAATAAAAGTAATAAATAAAGTATTAACAACAACAACAAAGGAAAACTTAAAGATAAGGTAACAAAAGAAAAAGAAAAGGAAAATACAATAAGCGCAGAAGAAAAAGGAACTTAAGAACTAGTAACAAAGATAGAAGTAAAATAAAATGAAATAGAAAATGAAATAGAAATAAGAAATAGGAAATGAAATAGAAATCGAATAAGAATAAAAATGAAAAAAGAAAGGAAGTAGCTAGGGAACAGAGGCTCTGGCTGCTCAGTCTGCCAAGTCGCGGGCTAGCAGCTCGCTGCGTAGCAATGACCTAAAGCGGAGCTGGTTTTCCCGCAAGAAAGAAGGCGGGGGAAGTCCATTGAAGAGATCCGCAGCGGACACAGCCAAGGACTTCCTCATAGCCTCAGTGCGAAAGGCAAGGCGTACAAAGGTAGGAGGCACAAGCCTCGCGGAGCTACGCAGATCCGAACGCGCAAAAAGGACAAAGACGAAAGCCAGATAGTCAGGGCAGCCATGAGCAACAACATTATAAACAAAAGAAGCGATAAGGAACTCCCGTCGCCTCTTGGGGCACAACCACCCCAGCCTTAGATGCCACGGGGTAACATGGTCGTCAAAACGAATACTCCCGAACACAAATCTAACGCAAGCGTTGAGGAGGCGAGCAAGTCTCAACTCGCGAGTGTGATCCAAGCCGTGATACACCGCCGGGCAATAATCGAAGTAAGGGAGAACAAGCGACTCCACAAGATGCTTCCGGAGGTCGAACGACAGAGCATGCCTATTAAAACGCAAGGTGCGAAGTGCTCTATGCGTCAGGTGAGCGATGTGCTGAACGATGAATGAGCGGCCCAGGAAAGATCATGATTGAGCCAAACCCCCAAGCTCTTAACCTTGGTAACGAATGGAAGCTCGTGCCTTGCCACCGATAACTTAGGGAGCGCCGAAACATTAAGCCGCGAGACAAAGGTATGGCTACCCATAATGATCGCCTGAGTCTTACTGGGGTTAGGTCGAAGCCCATTCACGCGCACCCACTCCAGGAGAGAAGCGATATCCTCGTTCAGGTTGCCAATGGCATCCTGCATGCGTCCACAGGGAGCAGAGCAATACATCTGGAGGTCATCGGCAAACAGAACGTAGCTGGAGTGGCGAAAAACGGAAGAAAGGTCGCGAGTGTAAATGGAGAAAAGCCGTGGACCCAAAACACTGCCTTGAGGGACCCCGCAGAGGACAGGAGACCACGACGAACGCGCACCGCCATTGCCTGCTACTGCTTGAAGCCTGCCAGAGAGGTAGGAAAAAAACCATCTCATGGCAATATCATCGCAGCCAATACGGCGAAGCTTACAGAGAAGGCGCGAGTGGTCAACGGAATCAAAGGGAGAGAGAGAGAGAGAGAGAGAAACTTATTTATTCCAGGGATACATGCATCCCTTTTGGACAAATTAATGAGAGCGTGGTATGTACAACTTATGTGAATATAACTTATAAAGAAAATAACTTATGTTAATAGATATTGTTAGATTAAAATCAGGTATCACTGAGGGGGGTTCTTCAATAAATAGTCATAGAGCGCGCTCTTAAACGATGGAAGCGACTTAAGCTGTCTTAGATGCAACGGCAGGGAATTCCACCAGCGTATGCCACTGACGAGAGTGGAGTTGTAAAATGCCGATGTTCTACAGGCAGGGATAACTAGATCTAGCGAGGGGGACAGAGTTAATTACATTCCAGACCGAGTCGAAGTTTTGTAGAGTAAAGACCCAGCCAAGAATCTAGGAAAGCCCTCATGCAAAGCGCGATAGATTAAAATAGTCAGGAAATATTGGCGGCGAGAGGCCAGCCTTAGCCAACCCAGGCGACGGAGAAAAGGCGAGACATGTTCGTAACGACGGATATCACAGACGAACCGCACAGACGCATTGAGCGAACGCTGAAGACGAGTATTCTCAGTATCCGTGATGCCGGTGAGCAAAACACAACAGTAGTCTAGGACTGGGAAGACGAGCGAAGAAACTAAGGTTTTCCTATGCTCGGGTGACAGGAAATCCTTGCCCAACCGTAGTTGATATAGGACTTTAGAGACTCGATTACAGATTTGAGACACGTGTTCGCGCCAGTTGAGTGTGGGTGTGAGGTAGAGACCAAGGTTTTTGACTACACTAGCATACTGAACCCGAGTGCCATTAACTATTATATGGGGAATGCTATTAAGGTCCAGGGCATTAATGAATCTGGAGGATTCCAGGATCATGGCCTTAGATTTGGCGGGATTGAGGAGAAGTTTATTAGCATTAGCCCACTGGGATACACGTGCTACATCCTCGTTGATGAGGGAGATCGTGCGGTTCAGATCATTCGGTGAACACGAGAGGTACAGCTGCAGGTCATCAGCGTACTTTACCTGTGTACAATGATGGATAACAGATGAAAGGTCAGATACATACAAAGAAAATAACAGGGGGCCCAGGATGGAGCCTTGAGGTACTCCAGACGTGACTGCCATCCAGTCGGACAAACGTGAAGTACGAGTGGCTTGTGTTCGCCCTGAGAGATAAGACCAGAACCACGATAGAGCAGAGTGTGAGATTTTGAATGTGGCAAGTTTATTGATCAGAATGTGATGGTCAACAGTGTCAAATGCTTTAGTGAAGTCAAAGAGTACTAATATCGTGACCATACGCCGATCAATGGCCCATCGCACGTCGTCCAGGACTTTAATTAGCGCAGCCTGTGTGGAGCCACCAGTGACAAATCCAAACTGATATGGATCTAGTAGTTGATTAATTTCGAGGTGTTTACGCAAGTGACCGAAGACGACTCTTTCCAGCACTTTGGAGATTTCACAAAGCAGTGAGATAGGCCTATAATCAGAAGGATGAGACGGGGATGGTTTCTTGGGTACAGGGACGATAAGAGCTTTCTTCCAGTTGGAAGGGAAAGTCGATGTTAATATGGAGCAGTTGAAAATATCCAACATAAGAGGAAATAAAGCGGGAAGACATCTCTTGAGGAAGTAGCCAGAAAATCCGTCCGAACCTGAGCAGAAAGTAGATCGAATTCTGAGATTATCGAGAAGAATCTCAACAGTGATGGAGGGAAGATAAAATAATGAGTCGTCAAAGACTGGTGGAATACATAAAGCTATAGGAGGAATGGTATCATCTTTACGACCGTAGACAGAGGTGAAGAAATCATTTAAGTCATTCGGAGTAAGAGAGCCAGTGGTGGTAGAAGTATTTCTGACTGGAATCACGCGCGCTATACGAAGGAGTTGCCAAACTTCGCCAGGCGATTTAGCTGTAGCGAGATGTTGGGAGAAAAATTGAGACCTGGCAAGAGCAATTTGGTTTTTGACTAAGATACGTAACTGTTTATACCGTGCCCTGTTTGAGTCGCTCTGGTTTCGCCGAGTGAGGGTGCGAGCCCTATTCCTGGATTTGATGAGGTTACGCGAGAGAGAGAGAGAGAGAAAGAAAGAGAGAAACAATTTTATTGATACACTGGGATGTAATCCCGTTAGTGCAACCTGCCAACAAAAATCAGATTTGAAAATCTGAGAATGCCGAATGGTTGATAGTTACTAATAATGATTTAATTGAGTTTCTAAGACTAATAACTAAAACTAACTTAGACTAAATTAACCTGAGGTACCGGAAGCTTGGGCTCACATGAAATAAATTACTGTACTGTAGAACAAGGTTATAGAGCAAACGTCAACAGTTTTCGAGTGTATACAAGTACTCAAACAGGCCGTTCTTAAATCTCGTCAGTCCGTCCGTTGCCCTTAGTTGAGCGGGGAGGGAATTCCAGAAAAACACTGCAAAGTAACTAAAAGAATGCCGGTAAGTTTCTGTCCGACATTTGGGTAATTGTAGTAGATCTGATTTTGCACGCGTGTTTCTAGACTTATTGGCAACACGCCACTGTAAGACATAGAGGTACGCCGGACGTCTGGAGTGAAGTAGTTTGGATAGAAAAACCCCTAAGAGATATTTAGTTCTGGCAGAGACTTTTAACCAGTGAAGTGACCTGAAATACCTCGTAATGTGCTCATCGCGCTTGGCTTTAAAGATGAAACGCACACAGCTGTTTAGGGCGTGTTGAAGCCGAATTCGAGTCGGCGCAGTTAGGTCATGAAAGACGAGACATGCGTAATCAATGTGCGGAAAAATCAGGCTTACCACCATTTTGGTTCTGATAGTAGGCGGTAGACAATCGGAGCGTAATTTAAGCCTGTATAATGCTGCAGATATCTTTCTAATTACATTGTCAATATGTAGGTCCCAGCTCAGATTTTTTGCTATAGTTAGTCCCAGGTATCTGACCGAGTCTGAAAATGGAATACCTGCGCCATTTATTTGGATAGAGGGCAAGAGATTAAGGTTTAGGCTGTTAATATAGCTGGCACTACCTAGTATAATGGCCTGTGTCTTACTTTCGTTCAGAAGGAGATTCTTACTTCTTGCCCAGTTACAAATTCTCACAATATCCTTATTTATTATTGAGATACTGCTCTGCAGTTCAGAGGGTGGACAGTGCTTATATATCAGAAGGTCGTCCGCATAATAATTATATTTGCAGTCTCTTAGTACCTGACCAAAATCACTAATGTAGAGGCTGAAAAGAAGTGGACCTAATACTGAGCCCTGCGGAACTCCACACATCACTGCTTTACTGGAGGAACTTGTGCCATCAGAGGCCTGAACAACCTGTGTTCTCCCAGTTAAATAGGAACGAAACCATTCTACAGCAGAGTCAGAAAAGCCAATGTTCGCTAGAATATTGCATAATGTGTTATGACTAACACGGTCAAAGGCCTTTGAGAAGTCAAAAAGAACTACGACGGTAACCATTCTATCATCAGTAGCCTTCCTTATGTCGTCGGTGACTCTCAGTAACGCCGTCTGAGTATTATATTCTGGCCTATATGCTGACTGAAATGGATTGAAAATGCAGTGATGATCTGCGAGTGATATGACTTCGTCCACCACTAAGCGTTCTAATATCTTTGAGAGAGGACATAACAAGGAAATCGGTCTATAATCGTTAGGGCTCGTAGGCTTTCTTATCTTTGGTATTGGCCTAACGATTGCTTTCTTCCACTCTGTAGGGAAGGTAGAATGTCGCAAGGAATAATTAAAAATGTGTTGTAGGTATGGAACTATAGCGGTAGAAATGGATTTAATTGCGTGAGTGGAAAGACCATCAGATCCTACTGAGTTAGTCCGACAGAGCCCTATAACTTTCTGGATCATATCATAAGAGATGTCAGAGAAGTAGAACCTACTGTCGTCAAAGCCAGCCGGAGTGTGTGAAGGATGTACAACCGAAGGATGATCAGAACTAGAACTGACACTTGATGGTGCAAGGGTATTTACCTGAGAAGCTCCAAGGCTGAGGAAATCATCATTAAGAGCATCGAGCGAAAACGAGAGTTGGCAGCTTGTCGAGTTGGATTTAACAAGTCCCAGGCTACGTATGTGGCGCCAGAGATCGGTTGTGCTGCGGCAATTGTTGAATAACTTAGCAAGATAATCTACCTTGGCTCTCCTGATGGATACCTGAACCTCATTACGTAGTTTTTTAAATTTACTGTAAAGGTCAGGCTTTCTCAGCCTGAGCCAAGTACGCCTTAGCCTATCCCTTTCCTTCGTGTGAGTCCTGATTAGCGGGGAGATCCACGGCACAGTGGAACGCCTACTGACAAATTCTTTTGGTGAAGCGTGCTTGGCTAGCAGCGGTAGAAGGTTCTTATACAGAACACTTACCATTTCGTCAGCCGAGCTAGAGCAAAAGAAGAAGAAGAAGAAGAAGAAGAAGAAGAAAGAAAATTTATTCCCGAGGTCAAAAAACCCCTTAAGGACAAATTGAATAATTATATAAGCTAGCTGGCAAATTTTTTTTTTTTTTTTTTTTTTTTTTACGACGGGAAAATCTTCGAAAAGATCCCCTCAGGCCCCGGGGAGGGACTGGAGGGTATGTGGGATTCTTACCCACTAAAAACCCGTCGGATGGCCATCCTCAGGTGCATGCTGGGGGCCCCCGGGAACTACAGAGTATTACTTCCGGGGACCCCCGCACCTATCCTAACCCAGGGGGGGAGGAAATTCCCCGCCCCCCTGCCCGAAAAAACGGGCTTCAATCCTCGATGAGGGAGGGGCCATCGCCCCCCTCACCCGCCCCCAAATAGGGAGCGGAGCCGAGGGCCGCGTCCCCGCGCGGTTATCTTCGGCTCCCGGGGCCTAAGCCCCAAAAACGTCCCGTGATGGGAGGGTGACGGAGGTGGGCCCACGGAGGGAGCTACGCTCTCCCACGTGAGGTACCACCCCCGGCCCTCCCGCCCGAGGGTCAACCGACGGCGGCCACCCCCCTACGCTCCCGCTCCGCCGCTTCCTTCTGGGACATGACTGTCTCGCAGAAGGAGGCGACGGCCTTCCACTGTGTCTTCCCTCCCAGCATGGCCTTGACCAGTGCTGGGAGGGACAAATTCCGCCCTACACACCTCACGAGGACACGGCGCTCTTCGCTCCACGCTGGGCAAACTGCCAGCGTGTGCTGCGCCGTGTCCTCGTGGCCCCGTCCTCGCAGTGGTGGCACTGCGCCGTGCTCTCCTTCCCGATCTGACGCAGGTACTCACCGAAACAACCGTGTCCGGTGAATACCTGCGTCATCCTAAGACTGAGCTCGCCGTGGCTCCTCTCCGTCCATGCGCGGAGAAGGGGTTGGATGGCCCCGGCAACGCGTGCCCCCGATCTGGTCTTCGGGGTGAGGAGGGATCTTTCCCATTCCTCTAACACGTGCCGCCGAGCCTGACACCTAATCGCCAACTCTATCCTGGGGGTCAAGACAACTCCCCTCCCCTGGAGCTCCCGCCGCTGGACATAAACGTCTGCCCGTTCGACGGCGAGCAACTCCAGGGGGGGGAAACCAGCCAGGGCCGAGGCGGCCTCGCCCGACACGGTCCTATACCCCCGTGCGATTCTGACGGCTACCAGCCAAGCTAGCTGGCAAATTTAGCTTAGCTTAACTTAACTTAAGTTGACTTAATACTAACTTAACTTAACTTAATACTAACTTAATCAAGCAGAAACATGGGTGAGAGCACGAATAGTGGAAAGCGAGGTAGCGACAGTTTACAGCTGCTTATCAAGCAGGTAACGGAATAGACGCTCCTTGAAAGCTCCCAGCGAGGAGATGCCCCTCAGGGATACAGGCAGGGAGTTCCAAAGTTTTATGCCACGGATCGTGGTGGCCTGATCGTAAGCTGCTGTTCTGCGAAGAGGTATGATGAGATCGGTCTCCGCGGCACGCGTAGGTCGGGTGTGGGTCGACGGGAGAGTGGACTTGAGAGCAAGCGGTGCGTGAAGATTAGGGGTGTAACCTGTTTGCAAGATCCCTAGGAAGTAAAATCTCCGCTCTCTTACTTTAAGCCAACTTAATTTCTTAAAGTGCGGTGAGATATGTTCCCATTTCTTAATGCCCAGAACATAACGTACGCAGGCATTGAGCATGCGTTGGAGACGTTGGTTTTCGACCACTGTGATGTCAGTCAAAATGATCGAGCAGTAGTCGAATAGGGGAAAGATGAGGGAAGAAATTAGCATTTTCCTTAGTTGAGTATTTAGAGAACTCTGACCCAAGCGAAGTTGATAGAGTGCCCTTGAAGCCCGGTTGCAGATGTGAGTAACCTGCTCACGCCAGTTTAAGGTGGGTGACATACGTATGCCTAGATTGGTGATTGTAGAAGAGCAAGCAATGGGGACACCATCCACCATGACAGAAGGGAGTGTGGATAGGTTTAAGCTATTGAGATATCTGGACGAACCGAATATCATACATTTAGTTTTAGCTGTGTTGAGAGTGAATTTATTGATCCCGGCCCATGCACAGATATTCTTGACGTCTTCATTAACCATATCAACCCCGTAGCTCAGCTCATTTGGTAAGCAATAAAAATACATCTGCAAATCATCAGCATACTTAACGTGTCGGCATTGGATAATACTATCAGAGATATCAGCAAAATAAAGTGAGAATAAGAGAGGTCCCATGATAGATCCTTGGGGCACTCCCGATGTTACCGGAGCCCACGGCGACAGACCTAACGACGTTCTGGTAGCTTGTGTACGGCCCGTTAGGTACGACCAAAACCAGCGTAAGACCGGTAAAGAGAAATTTAAGTACTGCAGTTTGTTTATGTAGGAGAAGGGATGGTTGTTGGGCGTGAACAAAAGGTAGACAAACTTAAAATCTTGCTGTCCGGGTTTTATTTAGGCGACGTGCACTCTCTAATTCGTTCGTACATAAACTACTTGGTCCGTCGACCTTTTTCGGGTCTTAGGTCCTAGACGCACACACACACACACGCATACCGATAACACCTACGTCCCCACTCCACCCGATACTCGATGGTGCATCGGGCAATGACGAAGACGTCATCGATACTACGCAGTTCCTTACAATTCGGCCATCCTAACCATTTAATCGTCCTCGATTAACTTAATTTACCATCCTAATTTCATAAAGGTGCATAATTACTGTTATAGTCGCTATCTAATACTTATACTAAGGTCTAAAACATAGTCATAAACATAAATCGTAATACATACATGATAAATTTTCTCGCATAATCTTATGTCTAAAATTAAACAGAATAACTTACAGATAAACAAAATCGTCTTGGTGCTAACATAATCGTCATAATTATCGAAATGCAAGACGTGACGGTTTCTATAAGCTAGTTATCTTGATAGAACAAACGGTTCGATTTTTAATCCATTCGTGACGGTTTCTATAAACTAGTTATCTCCGTAAAACAAACGGTTAAATCATCTCCTTGATTCTAACCACGGACGCATGTTTACCGCTGCCCAAGTCCCTTGATACGGGATCTGTGAGACTTGAAACCCGTCTAAATCTTTGATTACATAGCGGTCGTTTCTTAACACTTTCTCTACCTCGTATGGGCCCTTGTATTTCGGCACCAACTTCGGAGAATTGCCTGTGTAATCAAAGTTTCGGATCATTACTCGATCTCCTGTCTGATATGTCTTCGCCCGCTTTCGGTGTTTATCATAATTCCGTTTGTTTGTCTCCGCTTGTTTCCTAATCCGTTCGGCCGCTTTAGTCCGTTCCGCTCTTAAGTTTCGGTCGCCTTTATTATTCTCTATCGCTTCCAATGCATCTCTAACATTATCTGCGATTTGACCACGCTGCTGTACGCCGAATAACAACATACTCGGGGTTTCTCCGGTCGATTTATTTACTGTATTATTGCAGACATATTCCACGTCTCCTAATGTTTCATACCAATGACAAGTGCGTTCGTCGGTGAGTTTCGCAATTATCGGAATAATCGTCCGATTTGTTCGTTCGGCCTGGCCGTTCGACTGTGGTGAGGCAGTTGCGATCTTAATATGACTTATTCGCTGCTCCGACACAAAATTTTCAAACTCGCGTGAAGTAAAACAACTACCTCGGTCCGAGACTATTCGTAACGGTCTACTATACGCCGAAAAATAAGCCTTAAGGTGCTTAATCACTTCTGTTGCATTCGTACTGTTGGTTGCGTATAACTTAACGTACTTTGTGAATCCATCGATTACCAAGAATATGTAACGCTTCCGAATCGACGGTGATTTTGACATTGGTCCCAGATGGTCGATGTGCAATGTCACAAAGGGCCTACTATCCTTTTCGATTTCATGTAACATGCCCTCCTGTTTCCCAGAGTTCGGACAGAAAGCGATACACTTCAAGCAATTCTTAATGTGCTCTTTCGCCTTTTGTCTCATTCCCGGAAACCAATAGCTGCGTAATATATTTTCCACCGTCTTTTCTGTACCGACGTGCCCCATCTCATTATGATACTTATACAGAATGCTATGCTCTAAGGCTAACGGCACGTAAAATAAAACGCGACCTCTCTCTTTGCGATAAACCAATCCATTAACCATCTCATAAAACTTATCCTCCGTCTGTTCTATCCTTTGGCGTATTTCAACTATTTTCGGATCACCATCCTGACTCAAAGCTAAATTCCGATCCAATGAATTATCATGCAAAACTAAAATTTGCCGGCTTAGGGCGTCAACGTGCCCCATTCTCGAACTCGATCTATGTTCAAGGACGTAATCGTAGTCCTGCAACTCTAAAGCCCAACGGGCTATCCTAGGGTTGGTATCTTTTTTATTTAGGGTGAGGCTAAGCGCTTGACAATCGGTTATTATCTTAAAACGAAGTCCTAACAGATAAACTCGGAAACGACGGAGTGCATATATGATTGCTAAGGTTTCTAATTCGAAGCTGTGGTATTTTGTTTCATATTCGGAAGTGCGTTTCGAAAAATAAAACACGGGATGAAATTTATGATCAGACTTTCGCTGCATTAACATTGCGCCGAATCCTGCAGCACTGGCATCGCAGTGCAGTTCGGTTTCGTCTCGCGGGGAATAAATGCTCAGAATCGGTGCTTGAACTAAGGCATCCTTTAAGATTTCAAAAGCTTGTACTTCTTCCGATCCGAATTTAAATTCGCTGTTCTTTTTCGTAAGATTGTAAAGCGGTTTAGCTATTATGGAAAAATTCTCAATGAACTTACGGAAGTAAGAGGAAAGGCCTAAGAAACTCTGTACCTCGCGCACGTTCCGCGGTACTGGGAATTGTTTAACAACTTCAACCCCCCGGTCCGTGGGACGGATGCCTTCGCTCGTTACTTTGTACCCTAGATATTCTATTTCTGTCTGTAGAAATTTGCACTTATCTAAACGCAGCTCTAATTTATTCATAACACAGAGTTGGAAAACTTTTCTCAACACTCGAAAATGATGCTCTAAAGTCACCGTTGCGACCAGAAAGTCATCTAAATATACCGAGACATCTCCTGCGTTTATCAATTCTCTAAATATTTCTGCGACATACCTTTGGAATTTTAAAGGACCGCCTTTCAGACCGAATGGCATTTTCAGGCACTCGAACTGTCCCAGTGGCGTAACAAACGATGTGTACTTAATGGACTCTTCGTGCATCCGTATATGAAAAAATCCGTCCTTTAAATCCAAAGAAGAAAAGTATTTCTTTCCTTCGAGCAAATCTAATTGATCCTCAATCAAAGGTAGTGGAAAGTTATCGCGCACAGTAACCTTATTGAGTGTTCTAAAATCAATATACATTCGGTACTCTCCGTTCTTTTTCTTCGTCAAGACAATGGGTGATGCATATTCTGATGTGCTTTCTCTAATCGCGCCCTTTCGTAACAATTCATCTATGATCTCCCTCAATTTCACTTTTTCCACAAATGCTAGCCTACGCGGAGAGTAGTGGAATGGTTTCTCTTCAGCTAACGAAAGTTTCATTATGTTTTCAATCTGTGGAACCTCGGGTCTCGCTGGTTTAAGATATTCCTCCTCAAATAAACAACGGGTCCTTTCCTGAATGTCGCGCGGAAGGTCTTGGTTTACGTCTATTTCTAATAATGAACGCTCCTTCGGCGTGATTGCTTCAATATTCATAATTTGTCTAATTTCCTCACTAATCTTAAAAGTAAGCTTCGCCAGCTTCATAAAGTCTCTACCTAACACTAACGATCTCCGCATTGTTCCATCGGCTACCACCCTTAGCTCTACCTCATACGGAGTGTGTTCATAAACAATCGTAATCTTCGCATAACCGACAATTCTCAAACTGCTATTGTTAATTCCTGAGAAACTACCGTGATCTAACGTCTCGACAATGAATTTACGTGGTATGCTACTTTCTTGTACAAAACTAATTGGGCTACCTGAATCGATCAATGCATCTAATTTAATGGCAGACCCACCGTCGTTGCAGCCAAATGACAACGTTACCGTCGGATGGAATTCATCTTCTTCGATCTGCGACGGGCCCACGTAGCCGATCTCCCGTGACGTCGTACACTGCTCGATCTTGTGGTCGGTACTGCCACATTTGTAGCATGAACCTCGTGTCCTCCGTGGCTGACTGCAATCTGCTGCATAATGCCCCATGCCGTTGCAGTTGTAACACCTAAGCTGCTTCGTGGCACTCGTCTTCGTTGTCCTCTGCTGTTCCTGCTTCCTTGCCGCCGCCTGCGTCTCCGGGCGTCGCACGTTTTTTTGCTGTCGGTCCTCCTTGACTAACCGCATTCTTGAAAACGCCCTTGACAGCATCTCGGGATTCGGGAAACACTGAGCTTGAGCCAACGATCTAATACTCTCACTCGGGATACCCTCCACGATGTAATCGACTATTTCATCGTCTGAGATCGGTACTCGATTTCCTAGAGCCACCTTGTCGTGTACATAATCAGCGAACGTCTCATCCGCCGTCCATATCCGACGTTCAAATTCACGTCGTAGGGCCAAAATATTCGGACGTTGCCCAAATGCTTCGCGTAATCCGAAGAGTAATTCCTCGACCGTCAATTCGACATTATCTGGTCTCGTATGATACCATCTCAGCGCCTTACCTTTCAGCTTGTGGCACACCATTGCCTTCGCCTCTTGGCCGCTGAGCCTGTATTCTTCGATTAGCTTCCGGACTTGCTTGTCCCAGATGTTAACGTCATAATTGCCACCGTCATAGTCGCTAATCATTTCCCTGATGTCCGTCCATCGTAATTCCGGAAGCCGTACCATCGGAACATTATTTGTTTGTCGATGAGCTGGGGATTGGACCCTTTCCAGTTCCCTACTCAGCCGCTGAACTTCTCGCTTCAGTAATTCTAACTCGGAGAGTGGTCTTTCTGTCGGAGGCACCGGTTGTTCTAAAGCGTCCGCGCTATCTTCGCGCGTCGCCCTCGTGGTAGTGTTCATCTGCAGCATTTCTTCCGTAAAACCAGCGCCTAAAAGCCGTGTTAGTAATTCGGACTTGGTTCCGGCTGTCGATAACTCTTTCTCCCGTAACATGTCCTTTAATTCTAACACCGTAAGTACACTCATAATTGTCAAAATCTGTGTTGGCCGTGTCCTCGAAATGTCCAACAGTCACTAATGAACTAAATTCTAATAACCATAAACACCTAGTCGCCAAATAACGTAATCACATAATCACCCGAACACAAAGAATCGCCAATTAACCGTAATTGTCCATAAATTTTGGCACTTTATCCCACTTCTGATTTTGTAGGAGAAGGGATGGTTGTTGGGCGTGAACAAAAGGTAGACAAACTTAAAATCTTGCTGTCCGGGTTTTATTTAGGCGACGTGCACTCTCTAATTCGTTCGTACATAAACTACTTGGTCCGTCAACCTTTTTCGGGTCTTAGGTCCTAGACGCACACACACACACACGCATACCGATAACACCTACGTCCCCACTCCACCCGATACTCGATGGTGCATCGGGCAATGACGAAGACGTCATCGATACTACGCAGTTCCTTACATTTAGGAGTATTTTGTGGTCAACTCGGTCAAAAGCTTTCGAGAAATCGAATAGAACAATGATGGTGAGCATACGTTTATCAATGGCATGACGTATGTCGTCGGTAACTCTGGTCAATGCTGCCTGTGTAGACCCTCCGGGGGTAAAACCAAATTGGAACGGATCTACAAAGCCAGAACCGTCCAGAAATTTCCTGACATCATACAGAACCAGGCGTTCCAGAATCTTCGATAACTCGCATAGGATGGAGATTGGCCGGAAGTTAGATAGCTGAGTTGAAAGAAGTTGCTCCAGTTTGAGACATCAAGATCCGCGATGAAGGCATGTAAATAAAAATTGCTGAAATCCCTGAATCTAGTGACACGCTGTCCAGGAAAAGGAGCTCTAATGTTTAATTTCACAAAAATGAGGTCGTGAGCCGACAGAAATGGCACAGGCAATTGTCCATAAGTTTGCAGTTTATCGACGTCATCGATCATGCAGAGATCCAGCCAGGTGTGAGTATTAGAAGTGTGATGTGTGGGTTTGAGCGGTACGAGAAATAGATTGCACGTTGAAATGAAAGTTCGAAGATGTTCTGCATCATAGGAGTGTTGCTGCATATCCGCATTAAAGTCTCCCATAATGACAACGTGCTTGTAGTGGACGATGTGAGAGAGAAGTTTACCCTCGAAGAGAGCTAGGTGTCCTATTTTGGGAGGCCTATAGACCACAGCTAACATGATTTTAGCAACATTAACTATTGCGACATCTAGAAAAATAAATTCTGGGTGTCGTGATTCCTGTTCCGATGTGGCTAATATTGATGCAGTTAGCGTGTGGTGAACATAGGCTCCTACACCTCCACCGTGTCTATCGACCCTGTCGTACCTAAAGAAATGATACCCAGCCAGGGCTATCATTGAATCAGGAATCTCAGGTGTGAGCCAGGTTTCCGTGACGCAAATGATGTGATAGAAATTCTTGTTGTAAAAGGCACAGAACTCGTCAAAATGCGCAAATATGGATTGACAATTTACGTGACATATGGAGAGGCCGGAAACTGTACTATTTCGCGAGTTAACCATAATTTATGAAGTGCATTTTTGCTGAGATTTTCTTTTTCAGACTGTGACATTTTGCACTATCAAATGCAGAGTGTTCGCTGTCCGCCAACTTAGAACTACGGCAGTTATAACACGCAGCAGAAGCGGCCCTATTAGGACACGACCTGGTTTCGTGCTCGCCAGCGTAATGACCACAGTGGTTAGCTCCTTTACAATTAACAGAAAAATGACCGAAATTGAGGCACTTGTAACATTGAAGTACCTTTATAATATATATAATATATATAATCTATATATGTATAATATATATAATATATATATATAATATAAGAAGAGAGAGAGAGAGAGAGAAAGAAAAATTTATTCCAGGGGTAGAGTCCCTACTGGACAAAAATAAAATATAAACTTAAAATGTAGCTTAGAAATATAAATAAACTTAGAAATAAAATACAACAATAAAATAAAATATATAAAAGAATAAAAATAACTGAAAACAAAAACATGATTGAAATAAAAGTAAAGAAAGTTGCCGGTCAAAAAGAAAGGCGAAGAGACGCTCCTTGAAGGCTCCGAGCATGGCGGTGCCTCTCACCGTTACGGGCAGAGAATTCCACAGTTTTATGCCACTAATAATAGTGGACAAATCATAAGTAGCCGTTCTACAGGGTGGAACCACCAGGACAGTCTCAGTATCACGAGTCGAGTGAGAGTAAGAGGTGTGGAGAGTAGATTTAAAGATCAAAGTGGCATGAAAACGCTATTTGGAATCTAGCTGTAGTTCGCGAAAAATAAAAATGCCCAGAAAGTACTGTCTCCGCTCCCTCACCTTGAGCCATCTTAATTTCTTAAAGTGCGGTGAAATGTGATCCGATTTTTTAATCCCGACCACGAAACGGGCGCCAGCGTTAAGCGTGCGTTCAAGACGTAGATTTTCAACCTCACTGATGTCTGTAAGGATGATCGCATAGTAATCAATAAAAGGAAAAATGAGAGATGATACTAACATCTTCAGTCAAGAAGACAGGAAACTCTGACCTAAGCGGAGTTGATATAAAGCCTTCGCGACACCGTTACGAATATGGGTGGCCTGCTCACGCCAATTCAAGGTAGGAGAAATATGTAAATTTAACTTACAATAGAGGAAGAGCAACCGATAGGGACACCATTCACTACCACTGAAGGTACAGTCGTCAGATCCAGATTATTTATGTACCTAGAGGAACCTAAAATCATGCACTTGGGTTTAGTAGAATTTAAACATAGTTTGTTGATTCTGGCGCATGCGCAGATACGCTTAATGTCCTCATTTATACGTTCAACACCATGGGACAACTCAGAAGGTGAGCAATGGTAATAAATTTGAAGGTCATTGGCGTATTTGATATGGTGGCAGAAATGAATACTGTCAGAAATATCGGCAAAGTTCAATTATAAATAATAGAAGACCTAAAATAGAACCTTGGGGGACACCCGATGACACTGGAGCACAAGACGACAGGCCTAACGAGGTCCTTGTGGCCTGAGTACTGTTATGTATTAGTTAGACAGTAGGGATCAAATTGTACTACGAATGCAGCTGATGCTGCATCCGCTGTATCCAGAAAGACAATTATTATCACCGCTTCTCCTGAGAATGCTTCCGTTGCAAAAGAGTGCGATCCGGAGATACAGAGAAGAAGACGTACTCGGGCGCACCCCCGTTCCGACAACCAAACTGTAAAGACGTTTTTCTTTTAATATATATTCACGGATAAAAAGAAAGTACTTTTTCCCACTTCAATACCTATTCATAAAATGATTAAAACGCATCTCACAGGCAACGAGTGCGTATTATCTCGTAAAATAGCCCTTACGGCATAACAGTACGACTTGTAAAATATGACCAAAACCAACGTAAAACCGGTCGAGAAAATTTCAAATGATGCAGTTTATTCATAAGAATACTATGGTCAACACGATCGAATGCCTTCGAGAAGTCGATTAGAACTATTATGGTCAGCAGATGCTTGTCATCGCATGACGTGCTTCGTCAATGAGTCTAATTAAGGCTGACTGAGTAGACCCCCCTGGGGTGAATCCGAATTGAAATGGATCCGAGAAGCCAGAGAGGTCCAAGAACTTACGTACATCGTTTAAGACTAAGCGTTCCAAAATCTTCGATAGGTCGCAGAGAATTGAGATCGGTCGATAATCATACAACTGCGAAGGATTAGTTGATTTCGGGATGGGAGTAATAAGCACCCGTTCCCAGTCGGTTGGAAAAGTTACTGTGCGAAGTGAAGTATTAAAGATTTCAAGTATAACTGGGAAGATGTGTAGCGAACAGCGACGAAGGAAAAGTCCAGAAGAGCCGTCACTACCGGCCAATTGATTAGGGCAGAATCTAAAGTAATCTATGAAATTCGAAAGTTACACAATTCTTAATAAACATGCAAACTCCACCGCCCTGTATACCGGTGCGATCACAACGAACAAGCTTATAGCCATTAATATGAACCATAGAATCTGAAATATGTGGTTTAAGCCAGGATTCAGACACTAAGATAATATCCAGAAGACGTGAAAATACAAGAGATCTGAACTCAATTATGTGAGGGAGCAAAGATTGAGCATTGGCATGAATAATATTCAATTCCTTACAAGCATGGTTATTAGAAGAGAGAAGTGGCGAAGAAAGTGCATGTCAATTGAGCTTGGCGTTAATATCCTCCAGACAAGTAATGTCAACGGTAGGTGCGGCGCCATCTTTCCTAGCCTTTACGATTCCGTTCCGAAGTCATACGAACTTATACCCACGCTCTTTCGCTGCTGCTTTAGTGGCTTTCAGGAGTCCATATAACTCGGCAGGCATGTATTCATTTATGAATATTAAGTTACTGTTAGAGTTCCCGGTTCTGTCAGCTTCAATTCCAAGGTCCGATCACACGAAACACACCTTTGGATCTTTTTGCTGATAAAACTGACTTTCACAGCGACAGTGAGGAAAACCTAACAAATAAAGACCGAGGCCTGTTAGTATTTGAGGTGTTAGTGGACCTCATGCGATCACACCCCGTGACATCTGCAGGGTTACACTTTACTCCGAGCTTTGCAGCCAACAATAAAACTAAGGAGCGATCGGAGTAGTCTTTAATTTCAGGTAGCCCACTAATGACTGCACAAGCAGCAAATAGGTTGAGTTCAAGGACGCGGAGCCGCGGAGTCAAGCCGACTAAAGCAGGGCACTCGGAGGTAGGGGCAGGGGTGACGCTACTAAAGTCTTTAAGTTTATCGTCAAAAGCACGAAGATTACTCTCCACCGTCCTCTCCAAATTATTCATCCTCAGAGTTGTGTTAGACATCACCGATTGCAATTCATTACACTCGCGTGCAGTGGAATTAACAACCGATTCGAGTGAAGATAAGCTAGCATTAAGGCCAGTAAGTTGTGACATGATCCCTGCAATGTCTGATCGGCAGTTAACAATATCTTGTCGGACCGAATTGACAGCTCGAGGTAACTCTCTGAGACGGTCGATCCTGTCGGTCAGGCTATTAAGAGCTGTGCGAAATTCAGAGCGAAACTCAGACATTTGTTCCATCCATTTGTTCGTAAATAGGGTAAGACCATGCAGATGATCCTCCGGTCCAGACATAGATGCCGAGGTTGAAAGGCCAGGTGAGAGGGAAGAACAGGCCACATGTGGGAGGCCACAAGTGAAGAGCCATATGAGGGGGTAAGCAAAGACTCAGTAGTCGAAGCATCCACCGAACGATGACACGTAAAACAACGTAGTATTTCACGGGGCGGAATGTCATCATCTGATGATAAACCCAAGTGACGTGATATGCAGTTTTTGTGGAATCCGGAATGCCGGGGTACTGAGCAGAAGGTAAAAAGGGCATCAGAGCCCACGAATCGGTGACAAAAGTCGCAGTTAATCGAGGGCATGACACCGATCATGTAATAGGCAAGGTTAGAAACCAAACGTGTACGTTCGTAGATCCGATCGTCCGGACGAGCTCCGCAGCACAGAATAAACTGACGTGATTTAACGTGCGATTCCACTCTGGGAGCTCTACCCCACGGCCCCCATGGGCGCGGGATCGAGATACGCTTGATCAACGCACGCTCGCCGAGGCGTAACGCTTCAGGATCGATTCTGGGTGTAAGCCCGTCATCATCTCTGGTCGGGAGGGAGGCCTACCTAAACCTCTACCATCTCTGCAGGATGGCACCCGAGCTGTACACCGCAGCTCACTCGTCCAGACACACGGTCTCGAGCCCGCGATGTGAGCTTTTAACCACTGCCACCACGATGGTCCTACCCATCGCCGGAGGCCAGGATCCCATCCCGGGGGCCCCTCCGACTCTCGTGGTACCGTTTATCCTCTGGTATGAGCACCGGTGAGGATCTTACACTCCTCGGCGCCGGCAACCAGCTCGGGTACCCCGGGTACGCCAAGCCCGTACTACCACTGCCATACGGCAGACGTAGCCCCTGGGGGGGGGCTCCGCAGCACAATAGGCAACAGTGATAGGCAAGTTACTGTAAGCCAGATAGCCAAATGACAACTCACTTAAGAACAGTGCCCAACGTCCAAATATCACCGGTGACAGATTCGAGGATAACGGTCCAGGCAAAAAGAAAAATCGAATTTTCTCTTTTGGTCGGAGTGAGGGCAGACACGGAGATTATCTCAAGGTGTGCAGTGATCGATTGAGAAACTCCTGGTGGTCTAAAACAAACCCAGTGGGTAGTATGACCGTGGAAAAAGAAGCAGAATAAGCAAGTGGCAACTAGTACTCACGTGAGAGAGAGAGAAAGGGAGAGAGCGGGGTATCCCTGGAATAAATAAGTCTCTCTCTCTGCTTCACATGAGTACTAGTTACCACGCTTCTTTCTGCTCCTTTATATTATCAACTTCTCCACGGTCTTACTACCCTCACGGTCTGTTTTAGCCTACCAGGAGTTCCTCGATCGGTTGTTGTATACATCAAGATATTCTCCTTGTCTACTTCCACTTTGACCGCAAGAGAAATTCCGATTTTCGATGTTCCGAATTTTTATCTTTCGGACCGTTACCCTCGGATTAATACGGTGTTTCTCTTGGACCTTGGCACTGTACGAAAGTGAGACGTCGACTAACTAATTGAACTTGAATAAACTGATGAGAATCTGCCCTATTACTGGCCCGGACGACTAGTATTACAAACAGACGATCGCAGTACGAACGCATCTGCTCTAATCTAACCTCACTTATACAATGCCTTCCATCAACTGCTGTTTCTGTCGTCGCTTTGTGGGTTCGATTGCTCTGATGACCATCTGTTCAGTAACAGGGCATCGTTTCCATGACACTTGTGTTATGCGTCATCTGGGCTTATCATCGATCACTGAGATCCCTCCGATTGAAACACTTCGATGTTACATGTGTCTTCATCCTTCTGACACCCCGACTACCGAGGCCTGTTCTTCCCTCTCACCTGGCCTTTCAACCTCAGCATCTATGTCTGGACCGGAGGATCATCTCCATGGTCTTACCCTATTTACGAATAATTGGATGGAACAAATGTCTGAGTTTCGCGCTGAATCACGCTCTTCACTTAACGGCCTGACCGGCAGGATTGACTGCCTCAGCACGGGGAGGTCCCAGATGGACGTAGTCCGTTTGGAAGAAGTTCCAGATGTACACGGCGCGTTTGGACACGTACCAGTTGGACGCGTTTCAGTTCGACGGGTTCCGTATCTACACTGGGGAATTTACCAAACGTTCCTTTTCTACACTTGGTGAACGCTTCCCGCTTGGACACTAGGGATGTATATATCTTTAAAAATGTGTCACTGTTATTTGTTACATTGACGAAGGAAGCGAGTAAAAGGAATATATTGGTCGATTTGTATATTTATATGATGGAGGACTCGAATCACATGTGAGGTGCCAGTCACGTCATAACAGGGTCATAAGAAGGTCATAAGAAGGAAGTTCAATAGACCTCAGAGTACAGATGTAACAGCTTTAATGACATTCTGTATCTTCAAATTACTAAATAAAATTACAATGAAATTTATGTCTTTGAATTAATTTATTTGTGCATCACCTCCTATAGGATGTATCTTGGGACTGGTAAGTATAATAGCATTATTCAATTATCATTGAGATCTCCTTACTAAACGCCCTACAGTACGGACGTCCTAGCACGCAATCGCTGCGGTGCAAGGTTCAGCCACCTTTTTATGAAGTTTTTGGCTTCTGTAGATGTACACCCACATGTTGTTTTTACGGCCTCTGAATGAACAAAAAATATTTGTATATATATTTTGTTTATTACACTTTTATACTTTGATCACCAAACAAATATTTGAAAATAGGTAAAAAAACTAATTATTTTACTTAGAGCAGAAGGTTGTTATTGCCGCTCTGACACTTCTAGCCATCATAGTTGGAAATAAACTTTACATAAAAAAATAAAAATTACCTATGATACATGCACACA
The DNA here is from genome assembly GCA_963989215.1 of Hedychridium roseum. Lineage (NCBI taxonomy): Eukaryota > Metazoa > Arthropoda > Insecta > Hymenoptera > Chrysididae > Hedychridium > Hedychridium roseum. The sequence goes on along the minus strand of OZ022321.1, from coordinate 3,627,566 downwards.
GTTTTAGTCCATTGAACGTTTTTTTTTACGTCCGAAGAAACTATATAAAATAGCTACAGAGTCCGTCATGGACTCACGTAGCATTTTATAAGTCGCACGAATTACGCCGTCGCCGCCCAGGCTGGAGAAATGAGACACCTAAAAGAATATTATTATTATTAAAATAACAGGGCTAACATCCAAACCATTTTATTTTTATATGTTATATATGTGCCCATAATTATGACAGTGGTCTAAGTCATATATTTCTCGTTTCGAGATATTGAATGATTTGCATTTGAGTAAATTAAAAAATATTTTTATATTATGCAACATTTCAATTTAGAATTTGACTTCCGGTATAACGGCAAGGTGAAAGGACGTGTAGAAGTGAGCGTGAGAGAAAGTTAAGGAGAATAAGGTGAAGGAAGAAGTTAAGGGTGGAAAGTAAGGGTGAGAAGAAAGGTGGTGAGGTGGCGAAGTAGGAGTGGTAAAGGCAGAGGAAAGGAAGGTGTAAGAAAAAGAGGAAGGGAAACGGAAGGAGAACAGAAATTTTGGAGGTTAGAAGAAAGGGAGGGAAAGAGAGCAAGCAAGCAGGATAAGCGGAAAGAAGAGACACCTACAGGGGAAATAGGAAGCCACAGCAGGAGGACAGAGGAGGCTGATAAAGTAGAGCAAAATGGAAGGGCTCGAGAAGAAGAGAGGAGAGGAGGGGGAAGGAAGAGGAATGGAAAAGGAGAAGGCAGAAGAGAAAAAGATGAGGGGAAGGCCAAAAAAGGTAGATAGCTGGATGAGAGAAAGAAGCGGGAGCTTAGGAAAGATAGAGGATTTCATGGAAGGAGGGAGAAAAAGGGACAGAGAAGAGGAAGAGGAAGAAAAGGGGAAAGAAGCAGAGAGAGCGGAGATAATATTCAGAAAGAGTAGGATAATAGAAAGGTCGCCAATAAAGGAAGGAAGTAGCGGAAAGGGAGAGGTGGAGAAGATGATAGAGGCAATGAAAAGAGAAATAAAGGAACTGATAGTAGAGGTAGGAAAAGAGAGCAGTAAGACGCTCAGGGAAGAGATAGGGAAAATCAGGAGAGAAATGGAAGAAAGAGAAGAAAGATGGAGAAAAGAAAAGGAGGAATGGAAAGAGAGGCTAGATAAAATGGAAAAGAAGGCAGAGAAGATAGAGAAAATAGAAGAGCTAGAAGTAAGAGTGACGGAGGTGGAAAAGAGAATAGAAAACGTAAAAGGAGAGAGAGAGCAAGGAGCGGGAGAGGGAAAGATACAGGAAATAAAGGAGATGATGGAAAGGATGGAATGGAAAGAAGAATTACAAGATAGAGAGAATAGGAGAAAAATATAATCATCAGGAATTGGGAAGGGAAACAAAAAATGACGGAAAAGGAAATGGAAGAATGGCTAGAAAAGAAAGTAAAAGAAAAAGTGAAGGTGGAAAAGGTGAGGGGGATAAGAAAAGATATGATGTGGGTAAGATTAGGAGGTATAGAGGATAAAAGAAAGGTAATGATAGGGAAAAGAAACATAAGAGAAGGAAAGGAAGGAATATTGGATGACCTAACGCAAAAAGAGAGAAGGATGAGATGGAAGATAAAACAAATAGCATGGGAACATAGGAAGGAAGGGAAAAAAGTAGAAGTGAAATACGGGAGGATATGCATAGAAGGAAGATGGTGGAAGTGGGATGAAAAAGAGGAGAAGTTAAAAAACTAGAGAGGGAAGGAAAAGAGAGGAGGAAGGAAAGGGAAAACGAGAACAAGATAAGCAAAGAGGGAGAGGTGGAGGAAAGGGAAAGAAAGAGAGGAAGAGGGAAGCCAAAGAGTAAGAGGAGAAAGGGAGAGGGGTACAAAATAGGTTTCTGGAATGTGGCAGGGATAAAAGGTAAAGGAGAAGGTTTCTGGGAAGACATCAAGGAATGGGACGTAATAGTGATGATGGAGACGTGGATGGAAGAAAAGAAAAAGGAGGAAATAGAGAGGAAGCTACCAAAGGGGTATGTTTGGATCAGGCAAGGAGCGAAAAAAATAAATAAGAAAGGACGAGCAATAGGAGGGATGTTGATGGGCGCAAGAAAGGAAATAGCAACAGGAGAATGGAATAAGGCAGATGAAGAGGAAGAGGGAATAATAAAAGGGATGATAAGGATGGGAAAGGAAGTATGGAAAGTAATAGGAGTTTACATAAACAAGGATATAGAAAAAAAAATGGAACACCTAAGAGAGTGGATGGAGGAAAAAGAGGGAGAGAGAAGTAAGAGTATAATAGGAGGGGACTTCAACGCAAGGATGGGGGAAGAAGAAGAGGAAGAGGGGAGAGAGTGGGAAACAGGAGAAGGGAAAGGGAGAAGGTCAAAGGATAAGAAAATGAACGAGCAAGGGAAGAAGCTAAGAAGCAGAATAGGAGAGCTAGGATGGGAGGTGTTAAATGGAAGAATAAAGGGAGACGAACAAGGAGAATTTACATATACAGGAGGAAGAGGAAATACGGTAATCGATTATGTGATGGTGGGGGGAGAGACGCTGGAAGATATAGAAGAAATGGTAGTGGGCGAGCAAGTAGAGTCGGACCACCACCCACTGGTAGTGAGCATAAAAGGAGAAAGGAGAGAAGAAACGGAGAAAAAAGAAAAGAAGGTAAAAGGAGGGAGAAGACAGGAATGGAATAGAGAAAGGATAGAGAAACATAAAGAAAGAACAATGGAAGAAGTGGAAGGGGAAAAAGTAGAGGACATATGGAGGGAATTAAAGAAGAGGGTAGAGGAAGGAATGAAGGAAGAGGAAGAAGGAGGAAACGAAAAGAAGGTTAGGAGGAAAAAGGGATGGTGGGACCAAGATTGCAAAGAAATGAGAGCAGAGGTGAAAAAGGGATTAAGGGAATGGAGAAGAGGGCAAGGAAAGGAGGAAGAGTACAGAAGGAGAAAAAAAGAGTACAAAGAGATGTGTGAAAGAAAGAAGGAGGAGGAACGAGAAAATTTTATGAGAGAGGTAGGGAAAGCAAGGACAGACAGAGAGGTATGGGAGATTTTGAAGAAAGGAAAAAAGAGAAAAGGTGGTATTTGTAAAGAGATAAAGATAGAGGAATGGAGTGAATATTTCAAGGAAACTCTAGGAGGAATGGAAGAGAGGATAATAACAGGAGGAAAAAGAATAAAAGGAAAAAAATGGGAAGGAGAAAAGGAACTAGAAAGGAGCGAATTCGAAGAAGCAGTGAAGAAGCTGAAAACAGGAAAGGCAACAGGGGTAGATGGAATACAAGGTGAAAGTTGGAAATATGCAGGGGAGGGGGTAAAAGAAGGAATGTGGAAAATATGTAAGAAGATATGGGATGGGGAAGGCTGGCCAGAAGAATGGAAGGAGGGAATAATAGTGCCAATAAAGAAAAAAGGAGAGGGAAAAGACGTGAAGGACTACAGAGGTGTAACAGTAATGTCGGCAATGTATAAGATATATGCAGCGATACTGGCGGAAAGATTGCAGAAGGAAATAGAACAAAAAGGGATACTACCGGAAGGGCAGACGGGGTTCAGGAAGGGAAGGGGAACAATAGACAACATATATGTATTAAATTGTGTGGTGGGAAGAAGGATAGAAAAGGAGAAGGGGAAAGTTATAGCTTTGTTTGTAGATTTTAAGGCAGCATTTGATAGCGTGAATAGGACGGTGTTATGGAAGGAGATGGGGGAAAAAGGCATAAATGGGGGGTTAATAGAAAGAATAAGGGAAATATATGGAGAAACGGTAAATAGAGTAAGGGTGGGAGATAGCCTTGGTGAAAAATTCTGGACTGGAAGAGGTGTGAGACAAGGGTGCCCGTTAAGCCCAATGCTGTTCAATTGCCTGATAGCTGATATAGAGAAAAAGATAGCGAAGGCAGGAGGAGGGGTAAGAATAGAAGGGGTGGGAAAAATACATACTTTAGCTTATGCAGACGACATAGTCCTAATTGCAGAGGAGGAGGATAGCATGAAGGCTATGTTAAGGGTTTTAAAAGAATACGTAAAGGAGAAAGGTCTGGAAGTGAACATAGGGAAGACGAAGGTAATGAGATTTAGGAGGGGAGGAGGAAAGGACAGAAAGATAGAATGGAGATGGGGTAGGGAAAAAATAGAAGAAGTAAAAGAATTTAGATACTTAGGATATGTGCTGCAAAGAAATGGGAGGCAAGAAGGGCATATAGAGGACAGAGTGAAAAAGACGGGAAGAGTGATGCGACAGGTATGGGGACTAGGCAAAAGGATGTTCGGAAAAGATTGGAAGAGAAGGGTGTGGCTGTTCGACACGCTAATTTGGACAGTCATGAGTTACGGGGTGGAAATATGGGGATGGAGGGAACGTAAAAAAATGGAAACAATGGAGGAAAGGTACTTGAGGTGGACAATGGGAGTTGACTGGGTAACACCAGAATACATGATAAGAGAAGAGTTAAAAAGGGATAAGCTAAAAATTAGAGCAGGAAGAAGGGCATGGGGATACGAAGAAAGGTTGAGAAGAGGAGGAGGTAGCGAATGGGCTAGGAAGTGTTGGGAGTTGGTGGTGAGGAGGAGTAGAAAAGGAGGAGGGAAGAGCAAAGGATGGGAAGAGGAAAGGGAAGCGTTCATAAAAGAATCGGGGATGGAGGTAGGAGAAATAGAGGAAAAGAGGGAAAAAGGAGAAATAGATTATGGAGAAATAGAAAGGAGGGAAAAAGGGAAGCAGAGAAGGGAAAGAAGAGAAAGAATAAGGGAATCGAGATACAATAAATGGTATAAAGAGGTAACAACAGAGGGGATACCGGGTTATCTAGAGAGAGGGTGGAAGGAAGAAAAATGGAGAAGGATAATTAGGTTTAGGCTGGGGAATGAAATGGGGGAAGGGAGGTACTGGGAAAAGGAAGAAAAGAGGAAATGTAGGATATGTGGTTGGGAGGAAGAGGGATGGGAGCACGTGCTAGAGGGATGTGGAAGAGGAATGGAAAAGGGGGAAAAGAGGGAAGAGGAGGGTATAGGGGAGAAAATCAAAAGGATTCTGGACGGAGAAGGCAAGGGGGAGGGATGGATGAAGGAATGGATAAGAAGAAGGGAAGGGGCGAGGGAAGGAGGGACAGAGAGGAAGGAAGGAGGAGAGGAGCGATAAAACCATGTGAATAGAATTAATAATAAGTAGAGTAAAAAGCGAATAAGATAAGGAATTGTAAAGGGAGCGGGAGTCCCTAGTGTACCCCGCAAGGGCACTATAATAAATACAGATACAGATACAATTTAGAATTTTATTAGTCCTGATGAATGGAAATTTATTATGAATATGAAATTTTGTGTGAATTTCATACGAAAATGTTGTTTCTAAAGCTTCAATTGACTTAGACCATTTTCAAAATTAACTGAATGTTCTATAAATGACTTAAAGCAATAAGAAAACTACGAGTTTTATTGGAAACAATAATTTTAATGAAACGATTCATGAACATTTATTAATTATTTTTAAAAAGTAATTCATTTTTATCATTTTAGGGTATTATCATTCTGAATTTTCAAGATTTTTAAAATGTTCCTGAAAAACTGGAGGGATGTATGGTAACAAAGACATAATGTCTTTATGTTTTTCTTCCGATATTGGTCTAGTGGTGGTGTATAATGGAAGTAATTCAATATTTTCATATATTTTTGGTCTTCCTCTTTTAGGTGAAAGATCCAGAACATGGAATTCAGAATCATCTAAAGATGTTTTATACAACATCTTGTAAGGTTCATTTTTCACGAATCTCATCCATTGAATTTGCAGCCAAGAGACAGATTCGCCCGCGGTATTTTTTATTCTTCTTGTCGTTGACTTTTCTAGTGGTTTTGTTGAAATAAAATCCGGCTGCGACATTCGTTTTACCGAAAATTTATTTCTTCTTCTACACTTTTCTATCAATGTATAATAATGCTCAGGGTTGTATAAGTAATTTGCTTTTCTTATTTTCATCTCTATCAACCCAAAATCACGGTCATTCGGTAGAAAGGAATGACCAGATACCAAAAATTTGTGGTCTATCGTTTCAATATTATTATTTGATGACTGAGCAATTTTCATCCATGTCAATGCTACTTTAATGTTACGATTTTGGCCTGAACAAGCATCACTGTAAGCTATTACGTGTTTTTGAGTAGTTATATTCTCCATATGCATTAAAATGCATGATGCTACTTCCTGTGCACCTCTTGAAGCTGTAGTTTCATCCCATACATACATCTTGACATTGTTATCATGGAAATTATGGAAACCCAAGTTGTATACGTACATATTTCGCTTATAATAAGCTAACGAAACAGAAAGTTTTGGATACGGGAGTGCTTTTCGCAAATCAAATGAGAATCCATAATGTTTCCTAGGATTTTCGTTTGCTTTTTTCTGGTCTTCTGCAAGACAGTTCCTAGCTCGTTCGGCATTTTGCAAATGTAAATCATGACTTTGTCTAAGATGTAACTTCTCTTCCTCATTACTGCATGCTTCGATTTTTCCGTTCAGTAAATCGCATTTTTGACACGTGTCTTTTCGAGGAGCGTGGAAATTTAAATTAAATTCAGTATTAAATACTTTCCTGTAGATCCACTCGTTAACAAATGATTGGTTATTTTCCTCACATTTCTCTACATATAGGCTATACATTTTGCGAATATCTAAATCAGGACACAAATATTTTCGACCAAGAGTGTGACGAGCTCTAGTGTAGTGGCTCTCATATGCTGGGAAACTTAAAATATGTTCTCGTACAGCTTTTATCTTAATTTCATCTGTTTTTCGCGAAGATCCAGGCATCTTGCCACGACAATCGGTTCCAGGCGTTTCAGCATTCAGAGCACGAGTTAACCGCCCTACAGAAATTTTAAATGTATCTAAAAAAAACTTCCTGCAAACCGACACTTCTGAATTATTATTTCTTGACAGAAAATATTTGTAGCTGCATTTTCTCAAAGGTCTTTCAAATGTTCTGGGGCGCCTTTGTTTTATTAATCGTTGATGAACTGTAGTACATAGATATAGATTCTGGGTTTCAAAATCTTTTAGTTTCCAGAAATTATCAAAATTGGATTTTCTTTCATTATATTCTACGCGATCTAAACATTTTTTTTAACAAAAGCAATCCTTATTTTCAAAAATTTTGGCACTCACAAGTTTTGATTTTTTTGTCGTGTATTCTTCGCCATTATTTCTCTTAATTTTTCTGATATTTTGTGCGTAACTACCTTCATTTCTTGTCCTCTTTCTTTTCTTACATTGCAACATTTCTATTGTTTTACCTTGCACAATTTCTGGGGTTTCTAAATTTGCAGTGAAGTCTTGGTATGATTCATCTGAAGATGATAATTGTCTTATTCTTTTCCATCTCTTTGGAGTATTACGTGGTTGTATAATAATATCTGCAAATCACATCATATCCGAATAATAATTAACATATTCACATAATAAGTACGTTGCCATTAACTTACATGAACCGCTATCTGTTGACATAGTGGTAAAATATATAAATTATTTTTCCGCCAATAATTAGTTCGGAAGAGCCCAACTGAATTAATGCACTTTCAAAATAGAACTAAATGAATTCCATGTACTGTTAGGTTGACCGGAAAGTATTGTCGTTTCTGTTATTGTTTGATTGTCATTTGTTGGCTTATTGTGTAGTTCAAAAAGGCGCCAAAGAGGGCCACGTGCTATATTAAGGTTGTTTGTATAATTTCTTTAAATTTTTGACTTAGACCACTTTCATAATTAACACTAAATGAATTCCATATAATGCCGAAATTACAACCACCATCTAATGCTTCATTTTTTACAATATCATAAAATTCCATCGAATTAATTTAGTTTAAAATAATGTAGTGTGAAATAATTAATAAACTCATTTTTTTTAAATTTTGACTTAGACCACTTTCATAATTATGGGCACATATAATAGTTAACCATTTTATATGGAAAAACTTTGAATTAATATATTTCAGTTCAGTTTTAAAAACCATTGCGTAGCTGTCATACCAGTAGTCTCTGGTGGCTGTCTTCCTCTAGATAACAGTCTAGAAACTGTACATGATGTACTAGAGGTAATTTAAACCGCAACCTTGGCGGCACGACGGTAGGAGGAGTGGGCACGACGGCCCTTTCCAACAATGTTATAATTTTCTCGTTTTGAGAAATAATAACACTGTGCAATTATTTGCAAAGCGAAAAAGTAACAATAAAATCAAAAACTATTTGGTTAGTTGAAATATTGCTAAAATGTATTAAGCGAGGTTTTTGGGGAAATTCTAACCGTGAGTACCCTTTTTTTATTATTATTATTATCATTATTACCCGTGGTCTGCTTGGGCGAGGGTTAGTGTTGGCTAAGGTGGGGGGGGGGGGGGTACGCGGCCCTCGGCACCGACCAAATTCAATACAAGGCGGAGGAACAGCAATATTAACAAGAAATAACATTAGATATAAAGAACTAACAACAAGTACATCCCGTAATGCAAAATTACTAGAAGCAACAATTATACAGATACCACTACTCAAAAACGACATACTAATAATAACGGCAATTTATGCACCAGACAACCACAACAAAGAATTTATAATGGAGCTTGATAACCTACTTAAAGAACTAAAACTAGATAGATTGAATGTCTATTATCTTATAGCTGGAGACTTAAGTGCAAAACACAGTTTATGGAAAAACAACACCGCAAACCAAAGAGGTATAACAATCCACGATTGGTTAATAAAGAATAAAATTCAATTCAAATTACAAATCAAATATTCTAATGAATTAACATATGCTGCGGTCCAATCTTATTTAGACATCTGCCTATGCGATACAAGAATACAATTCTCTAATGACAAACAGAAAGTAAGTTTAAAAGTAGTTCCCTACGATAGCGATCATAATGGATTAATTTTGAACATCAATCCATATACCAATGAAGCGCTTATATTACAAAAAAATAAAACCAAATGTTGGTAAAACTTAAAAAAGCAAACTGGAATAAATTACAATCCAACATATTAAAACAAAACTATGACCTATTAAAACGAAATGAAAATCTGACCAAAAATGAAATAGATAAACAAATAAACCACATAAACTAAATAATCACTAAAGGAATGAATAACACAATACCTAAAATAAAACCAACTAACTCTGTAGAGTCTTACAATACCCCCAAGATAAAAAAAGTACGAAAACTTAAAAGTTATTACTTAAAATTATTAATGAAAATATTTCGAAATCAGACTAATACAAACAGCATTATCACTATAATAATAAAAGATTCTGTAAAAAATTTAAAAAAAAGTAATACATGAATACAATATTAACTGACTCTCTCCTTGTCAGATTAGGTCTTATTACAGGGGAGTGATTAAGGAATATATGACGTAAGAGAGCACAGGTATATCAGAGAGATTAGATAAAACATAAATACAGAAGTCATAAATTATAAACTTAAACTGTCGTTTCTCTATTTACAGGTAAGATTGCATATAGTGTAAATAATGTTATTAAATTGTAATGTTAAATAATAAAACTTGAAATCTCTATTTACAGCGAAACAAATTTCTGTATATAATTTTTGAATTTTCGTTTTGGTTAACGATTAACGAAAAACGTTTTGATTAACAGTGGCCGTTAGGCGGTGATTTAGATCAGGGCTCGGAATGAATGGCACGCGACGGCCGATTTTTGAAGCTTACCCCTTCTCCACCCGGCCGCGCGTCTCGCTCCCCGTAGTTGTCCAAAATCTCGAGCCAGCTCTAAATTTGAGATCTAAATAAGACCATTAAGGATGTTTGGGAGATATATTAAAATAGCCAGCATTTATTACAAAAATTGTAGAACATTTTAATAAGTTTCCCAAGGTCCCTCAAAAAATTTGGAACCATTTTACTAAGCCGTTCAAAAGTTATAACTGTTTTTATTTGTAACAAATTAACAAAAGTTTTTATCAATGATTACAAACATTAAGAATTTTATTTAAATTTAGGTAAAAACAATAAAATATGTGTTATTTCAAGGAACTCAACATTAAAAACATTTATGATTGTAAATTTTATTCATTTAAATGCCGTAATTATAAAGATATTCGTTTAATTAAAATTTAATATACTTTTGTCTCTGATTGTACCTCCCAAACATCCTTAATTAACAGACCAAGATTTCAGGAATTCCTTTGAATGTAAACACGCAACGTAATATTATGATTGAACTTGACTAAAGCCGCTACGACCATACATTTCTTATACTAGATATACTAGAACTTATACTAGAACAACAATGTTCGAATTTGACATTTTGACCGTTTATTTTGAAAGTGGTGTAAGTCCATTTTCTCTTGTTTCGAGAAAATTAAAGGTTAGCATATCTGTTAATCAAAAAATTTAGGCAAATTATATGAAGTCTGGCAATGTTTCTACTGATTTATCAATATGTAATTTGGTTATATAAATTTTTTTTTGGCAAATTTGACTAAACTAATGTATACTTACAGGCTGCAAATGGACTTACACCACTTTCAAAATTAGACAATTGTAAAAATCGTTTAATTTTAATTTTGAAAAATCAAATATCACTTAAAATATACTTCATATTAATCCAATTTTGTTTACAAATAATGACACGATATAAAATAGAAGTAGTATTTTTAATTTTAGACTTTAGTTACATTGTTAAAATTACAAGATATTGATAGCATTTACTTATACTCTGCATGTGGCAGTTATTTGAAATATTCATGATGCACCGGAGGTATATAAGGTAATAACTGCTTGATATCTTTACACTTTTTATAAGTAATAGGCCTGGCATCTTGGTACAAAGGCGCCAGTGCGATTTTTTCAAATTTTAGCGGTCTTCCAGGACGTGTATGTAATAAATTTACAGTTTTAAATTCTTGGTCCTTCATCGACGTTTTATATAAAATAGTGTATGGTGCACTTTTGAGAAACCTCATCCAACGTGTTTGCAAGCTATTTACCTTTTCTCCATTAGTGTTCTTCTTATCTGTTTTTTTATTGCGTTTTGAAGATTTTTTGTAGAAACGAAATTCTCTCGTTTCATTTCATGTAAAATGAATTTATTATGCTTTCTACATTGTGTTATTACATCATAATAATCTTGTGGTGTGTACAGAAAATTCTTTTTTCGCAATGCCATTTGTATGATGCCAAAATCTGCATCGTTCGGAAGGTATGAATGCCCCGAGAGTAAAAATTTGTGATCAATTATGTCAATGTTATTTTCCAACGACTCGACATCCTTCAACCAGATCAATGCCATTTATAAATTTCGATTTTGCCCAGTACACATGTCACTGTAGGTAATAACATGGCATTGGGTCGTTACATTTTCTAAATGCCACAAATAGCAAGAATCTACTTCTTGCGATCCCCTGGAAGCAATAGTTTCATCCCACACATACATATTAACTTTATTGTCGTGGAAATTGTGAAAACCCTCGTTTAAAACATACATATTTCGCTTATAATATGCGATTGGGACGGTGAATTGGGGTAAGGTAAGGCTTTTTGTAAATAAAAAGAAAAGGTAAAGTATTTATCAGGATTTTTTGATGCCAGAATTTTATCTTCTTGTAATGCTTTTCTTGCTAATTCAACATCTTGCAAGTGAACATCATGTCTTTGTACAAGAATTGTTTTTTCTTCGTCATCAGTTGTTGTCTTAATTTTCATGTTCAAGAAATCGCATTTTGCACACGTATCTTTACGTGGCAAATGGAAATGTAACTTGAAATCTTGTTTAAAGATTTTGCTGTATGTCCATTCATTAACTGAACTCAAGTTATTTTCCTTGCATTTTTGTATGTTTTTATGTTTAATTCAGGATTTAAAAACATCCGTTCTGGATTTTGGGATCGAGTATAATGACTTTCAAATGCCGGAAAGCTTTTTATGTGTTTTATTACTGTATTCGTCACTAGTTCGCTAATTCTTCTGCAAGAGCCATCCATTTTTCTGCACATGTCTTTCGGAATATTCTCATGCGCTTTTAAAATACGATCAATTCGTCCAGTAGATATTTGGAAAGTATCAATGAAAAACTCCTTACATTCTAAAATATTTTCACCAGAAGTGACCAGGTAAAATTTATAAGCATATGCCCTCATAGTGCCCGAATAATTTCTTGGCCTTCTTCTATTTACAGTTTCACGTTCAACATTACAATAGAGAAATACATTTTGCTTATTAAAATCACCTATATTCCAGAATTTATCAAAAATTGCTTTACGTTGTGATTCATTAACACGTTCTATACATTTCTTCGAGCAATTACAATTTTTGGATTCAAATTTTTTTGCTGGAATGAATTTTCCTTTTTTTGTGTAGTACTTTTGTCCGGTAGTTCGCTTAATTTTGTTTATTCGTCGCATATATCTTCCTTTATTTTGTTCTGCAGACTCTAAGTTCTCAGTAACAATATCCTCATCTGATGAAGATTCTACCTCTATAATTCTTCTTCTCTTTTTACGATTCGTTAATTTGTTTTTCATAGTGGAATTATCTTCATCCTCCGATTCTAAGATTGTTCTTTTGTTTATATTCATGGGCTTTATTTCTGTGTGAATTTATTTAAAATTAAATAAAATAAATATTTTCAATTGTCATAAAATAATATTGATTTACCATTTGTTCCTACCTATATCACTATCTGATGTTAATATGAAGTTATCCATTTTAGGAGAAAAATAAAATAACTAACCTGAACTAGTAACTCTTGACACGTAATATGACACGTAATATAAAACAAATGTAAAACAACAGGCTACTGACCGGCAACCACCTGTTAAGCCACCTACCTCTGGAAATTGGACTTACACCACTTTCATAATCAATGATTACGCAATTTCGTTTACCGACCAATTTTAAATTGGATAAAACATGGGCATTTTTAAGAAATTAAATACTGACTAGTTATGGATAAAAAGTTAACACTAAATTAAGCATAAATTACGTGATATCTCATTTTTTTTTAAAAATGGACTTACACCACTTTCAAAATAAACGGTCCATTTAACGATATAACGACCTCTTTATGGGACGGTGGTATATTTCAAAGGGTTTAGGGACTCGGAGACGGAGCTCCAAGAAATTGGGGAAAAGGGCACCGAGGTTTGTTAACAAACCCTTCGGTCTGAGGGAGACCCTATCACGAATCCCGTCGAAATCTCTCGGTGGGTGCCAGGCATACCAATCCACCCGCGTATGGAAGATGAGGAATTTTCACTACTTTCCCGTATGTTATTGCGTCCGGCTAGTCAACCCCGTAGGTGACGGCGAGGGGAGGGGTCCGAGGACGCACGTTTCGCGGAAGGAGAAAGCCTCGAACTCCACGTCGTCGGAAACGTAATGAGGAGGGAATAAATATAATTATGGGGAAATAAATCACGCTAATTCTCGAGTTTGAATCTACGGCCGTGCGGACGAATGTCTGGCTGTATACATTTATTTATACGATCCAGGGTACACCCATAAGCAGGTATCGAGGAAATGCTCAGTTTACCTTCCCCTCCGAAATTAATCCAAAGAGTTATTTGGTTATCTATCGTTATTTGGTCGAGGATGCCAATTCGTCCTGCGGATTCGCGAGCGTCTATACCGTTCGCGGGGTACTCTACCCGATATGCCCTCCTGGAAATCGCGCCAAAATCTAAAGCCGAGGTTAAAGTAGAGGAGAGCCAGTTTACCTTTTCATCTACAGAATTAGACATAGGAAAGGAACTCCAATCGAGCTCATCAAGGTAGTGGTTGAAAACAGGGTCCTCAAGGTTTTTCCAGATCCTCCGAGAAATGGTATGCGCAGGCACTCTAGAATGCAGTGGAGTTTTATATTTAATGGCAATAAGGTCGTGTTGCGATAGAAAAGGGACCGCTCTTTGACTAGAGCTTGAGATAGCATTTAGATCGTCTCCCACGCATAGATCAATCCAAGTCGACGATGTAGTTGTATGATGAGTAGCGGTGAAAGGAACTAATTGGAGATGGAGAATTTGAAAAAGACATTGAAGAAAGCAAGGATCAGCACCGTGCGATAGAAGGTCCACGTTCCAGTCATCCATAATGATCTTGCGAGTGAAATCGTGACAAATAGATGTAAAGATAGATTCGAAAGAAGTGAAACCGACTTTCGGGGGTCTGTAGACAACACCAACTAGAATTTTATCAACACGCAAACCAGAAATTTCAATGAACAAGTATTCAGGCTGTCGATGATAAATCTCAGAGAAGGAGGAGCAAAGAAATTTGCAGTGTAAAGAGTCCTTAACAAAAATACAAACTCCACCGCCAGGTTTGATAGACCGATCACAGCGAAATAATTTGTAACCTTGCGAATGAACTAAGGAGTCACTAACATGTGGTTTGAGACAAGATTCAGATACAAGAATAACATCAGGAGTAAGATTATAAATTAGATTTCTAAATTCATTGATGTGTGGTACCAAAGATTGAGCGTTCACATGGATACAATATAGTTCGGTAATAGTATTACTAGATAAAACTGGCGGTAGAGGTGCGGAGCGTCATTGTAATTTATTGTCAATGTCTTGTACATTGTTGATGGTAATCGCGGTGGAGGTGCCGTCTTTTTTAACGTAGACAATGCCGTTCGTCACCCAAAAAAACTTAAAACCTTTTTGTTTGGCAGCGGCTTTAGTTGTAGTTAGCAATGAATGAACCTCTGACGGCAAATACTGATTTACGTAAATAATAGGCTTCGGACTAGAAGAAGAGTCAGCAGCAACTGCAAGATCTTTCCAGCGGAGGATACCTTTAGAGCGTTTGGCCTCTAAAAAGGAATTACGTAGCACGCTGGAGCTGAATTTAATAAAGAGCGAGCGCGGTTTGTTAGCTTTAGATTTATCAGTGGATCTCATTCGCGTGCATTCGAGTACGTCAGAAGGTAGTAAGGGTACGCTAAGACTGCTAGCTAAAACTAAAATAAGAGTGCGGTCATTTGGATTGTTAAGTTTCGGTAGACCGCTGACAACTACTGATAAGGAGTACAATTGCAGCTCAAGGGTACGGAGGCGTCGGGAGACGTCCCCGGGTTCTGATCGATCATTGGCTGAGATGGAAGTATTATTATCCACAGAAGCAAATCTATCATCGACAGCACGAAATTTACTCACCATATCCCTTTCCAGTACGTTAACTCTAGAGATCGTTTCCGTCACACGCGTTTGTAAATTAGTACAGTCCTGAGCAGTAGAAGTCGTGGATTCCTCACGAGCTGTAAGCTGATTGTCAAGGCCAGTCAGCTGGGACCTGACCCCAGCAACTTCAGAACGACAGTCAGAAATATTCTGCCGCAATGAGTCCATAGCCTTAGGAAGGCCGCTAAGACGGTCCACTCTCTCTGTAAGACCATTCAAAGTTGATTGAATGGCTGTCATTTGGTCAGTCCACTTATTTGTTAGCACAGTTAACGTGTGGAAGAGTTGTTCCGGACAGGGGACCGGAGTAGAAGTAGGTGGCTGAGATGGTGATGCTCCAGACAGGGCAATGGCAGAAGTATTTGTATTGCGTTGACAAATGAGACAGCGTAAGGTTCCTAGCGGTGGTAACTCGTCCACATTCGACAAACCCAAGTGACGCGCAAGGCATGGACTATGAAATCCATGACCAAGTATAGAGCAGAGGGCCAGGAGCGAATCATTACCCACAAAGCGGTGGCAGATGCCGCAGTTGATAGTAGGCATGATACTAATCAATGTTAGTAGGCTGATTAGTAGAGATGACGTACTAAAATGAGACAGTATGCCGCAGAGTGTTGTTATGATTCGCTTGTTGACGCTGGAGACAGCAAGGCAGCGCACTGCTGAACAGGCGGGAATCAGAGTATGGCAGTGCGAGTCGACCGTTGTAAGCTCCAAGAAAATCAGTAGAATCGGAGTTTCTCAAACGGCACAGATTAGCGCTAACTGAGTTTAGTCTCAGAGTGAGCTAAGGCCGCTCAAGAAGCACCTTGTGATCTAAAACAGGCTCCTCGAGCAATAGTACCAGTGAGTTGACTGTACAAATGCAGAGCAGAAAATAAACGTGTAGAGTGTACTCACGGAGAAAGAGAGGAGGAAAGAGAGAGAGAGAGATAGATAGATGTATTAGACCAAGGGGTACAACCCCAACTGGCCGTTTGAAATAGTACAAGAGTAGCAAGCCAAAATATACAAAAATAAAAGTAATGTACAAGTAGTAACAATAGATAACAAAAGAGAAAGAAGAGAAAATGCAATAAGCACAGAAAAAGGAACTTAAGAACTAGTAACAAATAAGATAAGATGAAGCAAAAGTGAAATAGAAATAATCAGAAATAGTATAAACGAGAAATAATAACTATAGAACAGAGGCTCTGGCTGCCCAGTCGGCCAGGTCGCGGGCTATTAGCTCACTGCGTAACGATGCTCTAAAGCGGGGCAGATCTTCCCGCAAGGAAGAAGGTGGGGTAACCCCATTGAAGAGGTCCACAGCGGACATAGCCAAGGACTTCCTCATAGCCTCGGTGCGAAAGGCAGGGCGTACAAAGGTGAGAGGCACGAGCCTCGTAGAGCTACGCAGATCGGAACTGGCAAAAAGTACAAAGGCGGAAGCCAGATAGTCAGGGCAGCCATAAGCAATAACGTTATAGGTAAAGGTAGCAATAAGGAACTCTCGTCACCTCTTGGGGCACAACCACCCCAGCTTTAGACGCCACGGAGTAACGTGGTCGTCAAAACGAATATTCCCGTACACGAATCTGACGCAAGCGTTGAGAAGGCGAGCAAGTCTCAACTCGCGAGTGTGATCCAAACCGTGGTACACCGCTGGGCAGTAATCAAAGTAGGGGAGACCGAGCGACTCCGGGCGAACATCGGTAATGTCCATGAAGATAATAGAACAGTAGTCGATTAGTGGGAAAATAAGAGACGATATAAGCGTCTTCTTCAGTCGATGGGACAGAAAACTACGACCAAGGCGAAGCTGGTTTTTTTCAAAATTACATTTTTAAAACTTTTTAATTTGAAAAGTGTGAATTTGATTTGCAAAAGGATGAATTCAATGTAAAAAACCTGTAACTTTTTGTTATATTCTATGCTGGTTGGTGCCGAGACAACGTATACGCTGGAGCGGTAGAAACTCGGCACGGAAGAGCTTAGGATTAGGACCGTAATCGCAATATAATGATACGATTGATAGTTATTAGAACAAAAGGTTCATGTTTCACAAAACACTACTGCATCGACACTGCGAGACAATAATCTTTCATTCAGTCTTTCTTCGGCCTTTCTAAAGAGCAGTTAGCAGTTTATGAGCTTTTTCCCAAACCTTAGTAAATTCGTGAAATTCGTAAATATTCACTATGTACAGTTTTAATGAAAATGAAGTGGATGAAGTGTGTAAAGTGAATATAGTAAATGAAGTGAATGACGCGTGTATGAAAGAAATGGGGAATGAGACAATTAGACGAAGAAATCGTAATAAGAGTATGGTCTGGGACCAGTTTGAAAAAATTAACGAGACACAAGCAAAGTGCAATATTTGCAAACGAGTATTTCAAATGAAATATGGCAATACCAGCGGACTTTCGCGACATTTAAAACATATACATCCGGCAGTCATCAATCCCAACATCCCTTCAACAAGTACACAAAAAGCACCACCAAATTCTCCCAATTCCGAAATTATGTGGTTACCTAAAGACTCATCAAGAGCAAGATTATTAACACGTGCAATAGTACGTATGATCGTGCTGGATTTGCATTCGTATAATGTTGTGGAACAAAAAGGATTCCGTGAATTATTAAGTATCGCGGAACCGCGGTATCAAATTCCATGTCGTACAACATTTTCCCGAAGTGTGATACCTGCAATGTACGCAAAAAGAAGGAAAGAAGTATAAGATGAAATCTGTGCAGATATGCGTAACGGTAAGAATTTATTACTAATTATTACATACATTTTCCATCAAAGAGTTTAGCAGAATAAGCATGAGTAATTGGCCCCATTGTCATTTTATACTTTTTTTTATTTGCTTACTTAAGGGCAATAAGTAAACTTTATTTCTTATTATAACAAAATGGTATATTATTTACAGGCACTTCTGTATTAGCGGTCACAACAGATGGTTGGACATCGAGAGCTGTGCAAAGCTATTTATCCCTCACGTTGGATTACACAACAATAAGCTTTGAAACCCGCCGCTCCATGTTAAACCTACACTATTTACCAGAGTCACATACAAGTGTATACATCGAAAAAACATTAGTAAATTTATTAAATATCTGGGGGATAAATTCCATGGACCAAGAAATCTTTTTCACCACCGATAATGGGCGAAATTTAGTAAAGGCAATAAAACTAAATAAAGAATGGACGCGCATTCCTTGCTTTGCACATTGCCTGCAACTAGCAATAAAGTGCACGTTGCAAAAATTGCCACAGTACGACGATGTCCGCAAGAAATGCAGGACAATAACAACGTATTTTTCACGCTCATCCACAGCCCGGGAAAAATTTATAGAAATACAAAAATTGCTACTACCACACCAAACACCGCTTCAGTTAATCAAAAAAACAGATATACGCTGGAATTCAACACACGATATGATGCACAGATTGCTACTGCTAAGAGGTCCTGTAAATATGACCTTATACGAACTTAATATGCCCCAAAATTTAAGTGATGCAGAATGGAACGTAATTGAGAAAATCGTCAACACATTGAACCCACTAAAGGAAGCAACAGAAATTATGAGCGGAGAAACATACCCTACGTTGTCATAGTACTTACCTATGTATACGGGGTTAATCACCATACTCCAAGAAGAAATCGAGCAATCGAATATGGACTGTAACGTAGCAAGCGGGCTTGCTCGTTACAAAGACCGGCTTCCCCAGGAATATATGAATAACGTGCGAGTCCCGCATACTCGTGATGGCGAGCTACACCCTTTTCGCCCCTCAGCCGTATGATTGAGGGAGGGGGCATACTGAATACCTGTCCCTGGATATGGTTAACTAGACGAATACCTCTTATCTTATCCGGCAATAGTAGATTCTTCGGACCCAGCCTCACCGAAACCTGAAGTGAGCCTATCATTTATAATTCCCATTGCGGTTTAAGTCTTCTTTCTTCTACAAAACAACTACGCATTTCCCGGTTGGGGAAAATTTGAATAAACCCGCGACCATATTACCTTCTGACCCGCGAATTAGCGATTGCCGCGAGCTCGCCATGCCTTATGATAGGTAGAGATTTCCTCGTTGCTAATACGACGAACGGTCTGACCGATGACCCAATGAAGAAACGCAAATGAGGGCAAGGCATAGCGAGGAAGGGGGAAGCGATTTGGGCCTCGTGGCCTTACGAAACCCGCGGGAAAAAGGATTCCTTCTTCGTTCTGCCGAGACTCAACATTCTTCGTTGTTGTGAGAGACTCCCTCTGCTAATAACCGTGTCTGCGTTAAGTGCCAGGACCCAGACGACTCAATTTTGTGAGGAAAAACCGAGAAAGTATTACCGATTTTCCGAAGGTGAGTCTGGTTCTGCGTATTAAACTGTAATGGACAGGGTACCGCATTCCGTTATCAACTTTCCGCCGCGAAATAATGAAGAAGTAAGGTGAGGTGTTCGATCGAGCCAGGATAGCACGTTTTTTTTGGATTTTGCCCCGAAAGAGGGAAGGCAATTTTCGGTTCTGGACCGCGTTAATATGGTTGTATGAGGTATTGGGTCCTTTTATGATTAATAACGGCATAGTCTATCCTGGGCGAGAAACTATCCTCCCTTCAAATTAAATATCTCAGTATCGAGTAATCGAATTGAACTTGAGATCGTGGTGACCATCAGATCATCGATTCCGGTACGTTTCTCTGAAAGTTGGTGATATTTTGCGACCCCGAGCCTAGCGGCAAAATAGAATCTTCATATGAGTTTTTCCTGCACGATATCGGAGGGAGAGATACGGTAGTTGGACACCCTGACCCCTAAATAGAACGTATTTAAGTGTTCACTGGGGCTGGAAAATTAATTCGTCGATAAGCCATACCTCCCGTTAAAGAAAGGCCGTCGTGTAAATCCCGATGTACCAAGTTCCGATTAATAAATTAAGGCAGTGCGCTCAACCCGTTTTACTAGAAAACCTGATACTTTTCTTTAATATTTATCCCGCCTTTCTTTCACTCTAGCTTACTCCCGTGCTTTCGGGGAAGTGACTTTCATTTTCTTCTTCTATTCTTCAAGAATCTTGAGACGCGGTATTCGTTCTTCGCCCTACGGAATTTTGCGAACACCCCCCTCTCCATTTTCCCGTGAGGGACAGACTAGCCGGCTATATCGGTTACGCCAACCCGAAAAGGATGCTACGGTAGTTGATAGTAGAAACGGTTTTAGTTGGAAAAAACTAAGACTTGAGTGTCTGCACGTCTGGCGCCCAATTTTTTTTTTGGTTTCGGGATCAGATAATAGACCGCGACCAAATTTTTGCAGCGCTTCTGGTAGACGAATTGTAAGAACAGACCGGAGGGTGTTACAAATTTGTGGCGCCCACGGAAGGACGGTTAAGAAAGAAGCGTTACAGGACACAGAAATTTGTAGAGATCTCTGCCTAGCGCTAAAGGCATTTGTGACTTTTTATTAGTATACTGTAATTACAAACAAAAAAAGAATCTAATTAAATCTTGTAATTTTCTACATTCTAAATTTTAGGAACGGTTCGATCTTATTGCCAAAAGTGATCCGATTATTATATCGACATTATTGGACCCTCGATTCAAAGATCGGTTTTTATCGGAAGAGATGCGGACGCAAGCGATAGGAATATTAAAGCAAAAAATGAATTGCAGAACGGACGACAAAGAAAACCAAATTTCAAGTATTTCGAGCACATCAGGTAAAACGAATATTAACAATAAAATTACATAGTAATTTTCATAAATGTGATATGTTATTATTTTTCAGCAACACCACAATCAAAACTTTCTTCATTTTTTGAACGAAAGCTGTAGTAGCAAAAAATTATCTTGCCATACCCGCGACGCAAAGCACAAGTGAACGCTTTTTTTCGTCAGCTGGAAACATTGTTACACCCAATCGGACTCGATTATTATCCACAAATGTCGAGGAAATTTGTTTCCTACATTATAATTTAAAATGAAGCATATTTCTGAGTTATTGTCTCATTAGAATAGTATACTTTTAATTTATTTATAGTTAATTAGTAATGCATAATTTGATTATATAGATTTTTCACATTTTTCTTGTCAAACTTTGTAAAATAATTATCTCTATTCTTTACATACAATAAATGTTAATATCCTTACGCTACGTGCATTTGGTTGATATTTTTTAATTCACACGTATATAATTTATATATAATATATGGTATATGCCTGTATGTTCGTAATAATATGTAGCCCTTGTGGTATTCATCGTATGCAGCGTATGTATACATAGGTTGAATACCTATACAGATATAATATATAATGTAATTTGTAAATAGGTAGTTACATCATTCAAAGATGCAGCGCCGCGCGACGTCTCTTTTTCTCGATAGTCGTTCGTATGTAGTCGGATAGCTTCAGGAACCCGAACAGCATATGCAGCCGCATACTTTCGGGAGCCCGACATTTCTCGCCCGAGAATTCCCGACCCGACCCGAACCGTCGGGTTTCCCGAGATTTCGGGTTCTCGCACAAGCCTGGATGGAGCTTATTTAAGAGTATCTCATGATCTACACGATCGAAAGCTTTGGCAAAGTCAAATAAGACAATAATAGTAAGTGAACGTTTATCGATGGCATACCGTATATCATCCAGTACTCTCGTTAAGCCTGCTTGAGTAGACCCTTCCGGGGTAAAACCAAATTGAAATGGATCAGAGAATCCAGTGAGATGTAAATATTTTCGAACGTCATTTGTAACTAAGCGTCCCAGGATCTTAGAAAGCTCGTAAATAATTGAAATCGGCCGGTAATCAGAGAGCATAGATGGATTAGCTTTTTTAAGAACAGGTGTTATAATGGCCCTTTTCCAAACAAAAGGAAAAGTTGAGGTACTGAGCGATAAATTAAAAATAGTTGAAAGGGCAGGAAAAATATAAAGCGAGCAACGTCGAAGGAAAAGTCCAGGATAACCGTCACATCCGGCTACCTGCGTAGGGCGAAATTTAAGGAGTTCAATAAGAGTTGCTGTGCTAATGTCGGAAAAAAAATTGTTTATCATCAAACGGGAGCGAGCTTTCAAGAACACTGGGCGACTCAGTAGCGCATTGTCCAAAGTCTGCAGTCCAAAGCAAAAGTACGCATTCAGGCTGTCAGGAGAAACAGAACAGGGAGAGCTACGAGTACGAGAGGGAACAATACCGGCAGAACGCAGTACTTCCCAAATAACATGAGGATCTTCAGATTTAGCTACAAGCTTAGAGAAATAGTTAGCCCGAGCAGTCTCCAGAGCAGTTTTGACCTGAGGTCGAAGAGATTTATAATTAGCTAAAGACCCTTCATTTCTTACCTGACGTAAATAAGAACGAGCTTTGTTTGTAGCTTTCATAAGTGATAGAATATCTGAGGTGAGCCACGGGATAGAAGTTTTCTTATTAAAGACAACGCGAAGGGGTGCAATATAATCCATGGCACTATCAAGCCACGAGGACAAAAACTCAATCATACCGTTGACTAATTCGGCGGTAGCGATGGTGCCCCAATCAAGCTCACTCAGAAAAGTATCAAGGGAGGGATCATCAAGTTTTCTCCATGAACGCCTCTAGATCTCGTATGAGGAAGAATATGAGGAAGAAATATGAGGAAGAAGAGACTGCGCATTTACATGTATGATATTTAATTCTTTGATATCACGGTTAGGAGAGGAGACGGGCAGCGAAGAAGGTATATGTCAATTAATCTTTGAGTTGATATCCTCTACGCAAGTAATCTCAACGGTAGGGGCACTACCATCTTTCCTAGCCTTAATAGTACTGTGGAAATGGTGTAGAAAATGAAAGCGCCAAATGCAACTTTAACAACAATTATTTATTACAACTATCCCTCTGTTGACAGCTCGTATAACTGACAGATCGCGCTAATCACACTGTTGATGTATCGCGGACGATTGACTGACAGAACAACAAGATGCGATGTAAACTCGACCGCGCTATTTATTTGTTGACGATTTCGGGAATATTCGATTTCTCGAAACGTCATGCTCACGAGACTTATAGCGGCGCTCGACGCTCGTCGAAGATTCTCGCGCGTTCGCGACCTTTCTCTCGCGGCTAGTTGCTACAGTACCGTTGACAAGCCAAACAAACTTGTACCCACGCTCCTTTCCAGCGACTTTAGTGGCTTTCAAAAGTCTATACATCTTGGTAGGAACATACTCGTTTACGAAAAGTAAATTATTGCTTGAAACGACCGTAATATCAGTTTCTATGCCAAGGTCGAATCGCCGAAAGAGACCTTTATAGCGCTTCGCTGATAGTGATGAGTTGCGCAAAGAGCGAGAGGAAAACCGAACATATAATGACCGAGGTCTATTCGCATTTGAAGTTATAGTAGGTTTCATACGATCGCAGTCAACGACATCCCCAGGATTACATTTGATTCCAACTTTGGCGGCAAACAAAAGAACTAAGGAGCGATCAGAATAGTCATTAAGTTCCGGCAGACCACTAATGACAGCACAAGCAGAAAATTGATTGATTTCAAGACCGCAAAGTCGCCGGGATATGCCAGCTGAAGTAGGGAATTCGGAGGTTGGGTCACGAGCTTTGTTCCTAAGTTCCTTGAGCTGGTCATCCACTACTCGAAGTCTACTCTCCACCACTTTCTCAACATTATCTACTCTCTGCACTATCTCAGACACGGTCAATTTAAGCTCACTACACTCGCGTGCAGTTGAAATCACAGCCTCCTCAAGCAGGGATAGCCTACCGTCAAGACCAGAGAGTTGATTCATCACAGCAGTAAAGTCAGATCGGCAGTTAACAATGTCCTGACAAACTGACTCAACTGCTTGAGGTAGTGTGCTGAGGCGGTCAATCCTGCCGACCAGACCGTTAAGGGAAGAGTGTGATTTCGCGCGAAACTCAGACATTTGTTCCATCCATTTGTTCGTAAGTAGGGTAAGACCATGCAGATGATCCTCCGGTCCAGACATAGGTGCCGAGGTCGCAGGGCCAGGTGAGAGGGAAGAACAGGCCTCGGTAGTCAGGGTGTCAGAAGAATGAAGACACGTGTAACATCGTAGTGTTTCAATCGAGAGAGAGAGAGAGAGAGAGAAAAGAAATTTATTCCAAGGGTATGAACCCCTTATGGACAATAATAAATAGTAGTGATACAGATAGACATAAGGGACAACATAAATAGAAAGAATAGATAGAATAAAAAAAAACAAAAAACAAAACTATTAACAAAAAAGAAAGGAAAGAAATAAAAAGAAATAAAAGTAAAAAGGTTGATAAGGAAAGATGAAAGCGAATTGAAATGAGTGGAAAGCTAACGTTGCCTATCCATTAAGAAGATAAATAAACGCTCCTTGAAAACTCCCAATGAGGTGACTGATCTTAGAGGTACAGACAGGGAATTCCAAAGCCTAATGACGATAATTATGGTGGACTGATCGTAAAGAACAGTCCTACGGTGTGGAACAATGAGATCAATGTCCGTAGTGCGAGTCAGCCGAGAGTGAGCAGAGTGGAGAGTAGACTTAAAGGTAAGAACATCATGGAAAGGGGAATTTGGACCCAGTTGCAAAGAACGGAAAATGAAGATCCCCGAAAAATATAGCAGATTGCGAATAAGAGATGACATTGGACAAATCATCCACAAGTGCTAGATCAAGCCAAGTGGAGGAGAATGCTCTATGATGCGTAGGTTGATAGGGAACTGTATGAAGACAAAACATATGAAATAGGCGTCGGAGGTAGAAAGAATCTTCGTGTTGCGACCAAGGATTGGAGTTAAAGTCACCCATAATAACTTTAAAGGTATAGTCGTGGCATAAATCAGTTAGCATGGATTCAAAGATACCTGAATGCCGACTTTGGGAGGTCTATATACTGCACCTATGAGAATTTTTCTACCGAGGCCACACTTCAGTTCAACAAATAGAAATTCGGGTTAACAGCAGTAAAAAGATGTAGAGGATGAATGTACAGACGAGGCAGTGAGGGAGTTTTTACTAAAAATACAGACTCCTCCCCCCTGCTTCCCAACTCGATCGCATCGAAAAAGATTGTAACCGTCCAGGTGAACGGTGGTATCATTCATGTGTGGTTTTAACAAAGTCTCGGAAACAAGAATAACATGAGTTTGCCTAATAGTGATGTAATCCCTGAATTTATCTATATGTGCAGGAAGAGATTGCGCATTAACATAAATAAAAGACAGGCAACTAATTATTGTGTTCGAAGGAAGAGCGGATGTGGCAGCAGAAGGTGAGGAGGATATATAATTTTAGCTAAGGTGTAAGTCAATATCAGCCTTAGAAGAACTAAGAATAACCGGAGATTCGGTGTCTCGTTTAACTCTAATAACTCCACCCGAATGCCAGAGAAAGCGAAAATTCTGTCGTTTGGCGGCCGCCGTAACCATGCCCAGGAGCTTATACGTTTCTGGGGATCGGTATTCGTTGATATGGATTAGGTTTGAGTTCAAGGTACTACCCGCGGAGGAAGAATCTGTTATTTCGATAGCCTGAAGAGGACCTTTTGCTCGCTTCCCAGCCAACACAGCATTGCGGAGACTATGAGAGCGTAGACGGACAAAGAGCAGACGAGGTAGATTTAATTCGCGAACACTCCAGGATATCAGCTTCTACACAGGCAACCTTGAGAACTGCAGCAAGTTGACAGAATTGGCTGGAGTCCAATGTTCCTTCGTACTGAGGAAGACCGGAGATCACCAAATAAGAGCGATTTTGTTGAGCTTCGATTTGGTTAAGTCGGGTGTTAAGAGACTGAACAGTGGTGGAAAAGGCATAGCCAGTTGAGCCAGAAACAGGAGTGGTACGCTCAGAGAAATGATGCTCGACTTGTTCAAGGCGCTCTGACATTTGATCAACTCTCGAGTTGGTTGAAGATATAGTTGTCTGTAATTCTGAACTGATACGAGCGGCAAAAGGGGAGGATTCTTCAAGTACCGTGAACCTTCTTTCAATTGCAGAGAGGTGGCCCAAGACACCGGCAATGACAGATCGACAGTTGGAAATGTCTGTTCGAAGGGAGCAGATATCGGCTCTGATCCCATCCCATTGATTAGATTTGTCTCTAATTTCTTGGATCATGGCGGCAATGGTTTGCAGACTCTGTTCTGATCCAGAAGAGTCTTGTAGACTATGTTCTTCTTGACAGAGCACTTCTTGAATCTGGGATCCTGGTTCTTGTTGGAGGCGAAGACAGACGGAGCAGGACGGCATAACATTGGTCGGAATTTCGGCTATAGAAGTCTTTCCCAGCTGCCGTTTGAGGCAGGAAGCGTGAAAACCATGGTCAGGAACCGTACATAGTGTCAGGAGATCCTCACTTTTCACAAATTTGTGAAGCTGCCGTTTGAGACAGGAAGCGTGAAAACCATGGCCAAGAACCGTACATAGTGTCAGGAGATTCTCACTTTTCACAAATTTGTGAAGCTGCCGCTTGAGACAGGAAGCGTGATAACCATGGCCAAGAACCGTACATAGTGTCAGGAGATCCTCACTCTTCACAAATTTGTGGCAAACACCACAGTTTACTGCCAGCATGCTGCACGAAATAATGGTCGTTGGCAGTTGAGGTTAGATTGTCAGTCATCGAAACAAGCCAATCGAGCCAACCAACGGTTGAGAACAGGAGAGTCAGCCAGTAAAATTAAAGCGCAACCAGCGCGAGACCAAGAAGAATCGTCTGATAGACAGTCTTGTCTTACAAGGAGACGGTCAGGATTGCCCCACACCGTTTTTCTTTATAGTTTGCCAACATGTAGTACCGTATTAAAAACTTAGTTTAGCAAAGCGAGACGATGCAACGTTCAAGCGTTTTCGAGAAAATCAAAAAAGAAAATGGAAAAAAAGCTGTTGATAGTTAAGAACCTAGCATGTTACAATAGTCCCAACAAGACGCTGCAGCGGTAGTGTACCGGCTTCACACCAATATCCCCAGTACCCCATGGTGGTAGACACACGGGTTGCGAGTGCTAAAAAGATTCAAACAAAAATCGCTCAAACCACAGTCGGCGAGCGTCAAAGTGCACCAATCTTACATCCCAGAACGAACCTTTGATTGAGTAAATCAAGGAACCTTCATACTGGTGGAATTGGCCATCTCTTGGCGAAGTTAAGAAATCGAAGCCGAGTGAGGTTAACCTAACCTCAAACGCAACCTATCTTACAAGGTAGAACAAAGAAAATCAACACTAAAAGTTATTAAATGGAAATTCGCCTCTATAAAAAGCCGCATAGGCTCAAATAGACTTTTACAATGGCAGCGGGAAATAAAGAAGACATCCTCTTGGCCAAAATAAAAATGGCAGAAAAAGAATTAAGCGTCAAAAAAACAGGTACGAAGAGGATAAACGCATCACCTGTTCTGGCAAAAACAAAAACAATAAAAACACTACAGAAATCAGAAATTGATTCTCAATCGTCAGATGGTGAAGACTCTGAAACTAAGATCAGGAAAGCTTTACCGCAACAACAACCATCCTACGAAGAATTTCAAACCACAATAGCAAACCTCAATGCAAAAATAAATGAGCTCACCAAAAAACTGGAGGAGAAGAAACCTCATAAATCATATGAGAAAACAGGAAGCAAAACACCTGTATCTCAAGCAATACATATAAAAAACAGATTTGAAGCTTTCGCTGATCTACAAGAAAACACTCAAATGGAATGCGAAGATGACAGCCAAGCAAGGGACAGCCTCAGTGGTCTAACACCCAAGCAGCGTACCCTACACCACACCCAACACGCGACCCATAAGGAGAAGAGACCCAGGAGCAAACCTACAAACTATGGAAACAACCTCAAGAACCAGATACCATCATCCAACGAAGAACAGAGTAACTACCACATTAGCAAAAATAACAGAATGCCCCCAATAATAATACACAACACATCATCCATAGATATAATTAACATCCTAAAACCCAACATAGAAAATTTTAACATCAAAAGAGTAAATAAATTCAAACAACTTCTTTACACTCACACAATAGAAAACCTCGAAAAAGCATGCTCACTATTGAAAACAAATAACATGCAATTCTTCACATACACCCCTAAAGAAGAGAAAACCCACACAATCCTTCTAAAAAACCATGATGGTAACTTTAACACAAATCAAATCCTAGAAGAACTAAATAACTCAAAGATAGAAAACCTATTCTTCACAAAGGTAAAAAACTTTACCACAAAAAAATCTATAGCAGAAAATAGAATACTACCAATATTCTTGGTACAACTCGCCCCAAACAGCAACATACAAAACCTCAAAGAAATTAAACATATTAACCATCGTGTTATAAGGTGGGAAAAACTCACCAAACAAAACGTAATTCAATGCAAACGATGCCAAAGAATAGGACACGTATCATCAAATTGTAATCTTGGGTTTAGATGCGTTAAATGTAATGTTAAACACAACCCGGGGGAGTGCAGCCTTACCTCCACAAACAACACAAATAAGTTGGAAGTAATCTTCTGTACCAATTGTAATAGTTTTGGACACCCTGCATCATATAGAGGTTACCCAAGGCTATTAGAGCTGCCAAAAGATCTAGCCCTACAAACACAAATGAAACAATCAAAAATCGATAAACAAAAAACTTTCCTAAATAGAACAATAAAACCCAACATCTCATTCAGCCTAATCATTAAAAAAGGAACTTCACAACAAATCCCAACAACACAAAACCAAAACACTAATTCACCCAGTTTGACTCAAAACACACAACACCCTCAATTAAACCCCTCTGACATAAAACAATTAATAGTCACATCAATCAGCTCTGAGCTATCCAAAATTTTAGAAAGAATAAACGAAAACACCAACAAAATTAACAGCATAGCAGAAGTTTTCAACCTAACAATGAACTACCCATAATGACCACCAACCTAGGGCAAAAAGATATCCATAACAACAGAACTCAAAACCAGCAACTACACATCATTTCAATAAATATAAATTCAATCATAACCAACGAAAGGAGAGCGTATTCGCAAGACTTTCTCCAGGTCAAAAACCCACACATAGTCCTTTTATGCGAAACAAAACTTAACCACACACATAGACTTATTTTCAAAAACTATAGAATAATCAGGTCAGACCGAACAAGGTCCAAACAGGGTGGTGGTACTGCCATCCTTATAAAAAACAATCTAAAGTTCAAAAGGATCAAACAATCTAATGATGGCAATGTAAGCCTAGAATCAACCATTATACAAATCAAAATAAACAACAGCAAAAACCTGTATATCATTTCCGCATACGCAACTAGTAATTTCAAAAAAGAATTCATGATTGAAATGAAAACACTTTTTAACAATTTAAACCTACATAACACAAGTAATTACTACCTACTATCTGGTGATCTAAACGCAAAACACATAAAAAGGGGAAATCATATAAACAACCCCAGAGGTGTATCACTACTTAAATGGTACACCGAACAAAATATAAAATATAGAATGGCACTATATAGCACGGACCAACCATCCTTCCCATTTAGTCAGTCATTCCTAGATCTTTGCTTATGCGACAACCGCACAATTATTCAAAATTTAAACGATAATAACTTAATCAACACCTTAGACTACGACAGTGACCATAGAGCCCTTAATCTATAAGTATCCTTCCCAGTAGAGACCTTAGAACTAGAATATTGCACAGGACCAATAACATACAACTATAACAAAGTAAACTGGAGGAAATTAAAAAAAAAACATAATGTCTAACGAAAACATCATCATTCCAGACAATAGAAACCTATCATTACATGAAATAAACGACTCCCTTGACGAAATAAACAAAGTAATTACAAAAGCCATAGATGAAACAATATCAAAAACAAACACAAACTTCAACGGAACTGACAGATACATCACACCTAGAATCACTAACTTAAAAGAGAAGAAAAACCAAATATTAACAAAAATTCACTACCTCACTAAAATCAAAAACTATAACAAGACAAACGAACCTTTAATCCAAGCACTCAAATCCCTTATGAAAACCATAAGAACTGAAATAAAACTTGCTTTCAGTAACTCAACCAACCAATACTGGAAAGACAAAATTTCATCCCTCTCCATAAAAAAACCTAAAGAATTCTTCCCCACCGTGAACAATGTATTTCGACAAAAAGAAAACCTATGCATAGACCCACTAAAAATACACAAACAAAACACAGAAATCCTAGACAGAGCAAAAATAAACACAAAAAACACTCAAACAGAAAACAATATGATCCTTATAACAGACCCGCAACAAAAATTAAACATTCTAGGGGTTCACTTCGAAATGATACACACACAAAACAACCACATGGGAAAAACGAACCTATCCCGAATAATAGCAATCAAAGTTAACAACTTCAAAGAAGAATTAACACATGACACCACACAAAATGAAACAATTTGCATTTTCTCACAAAACAATATAGCCAGTAATCCAAACTCAAAAGAAACACCAAAAGACTACTTTATCTCAGTTCATAATTTAATTAAGATATTCAGACAACTGAACAACAAGAAATCAGCTAGTGTAGATCTCATACCAAATGTATTCCTCAAAAACCTACCTTCAAAAATCATATTACACTACACAATTCTCTTTAACAACTGCCTAAACTCATACTACTTCCCAGAAGCATGGAAAACAGCAAAAACAATAGCATTAAAAAAAAGAGGCAAAGACAGTAGCAACCCATTAAATTACAGACCCATCAGTCTACTTCTCAACATTAGCAAAATCTTCGAGTCAGTCGTAAACAACGCAATAAACAAATTCTGCACTCATAACAAGATTCTGTCAGAACATCAGTGTGGCTTTAGACACATGCACTCAACAACCCACGCCATCACAAAATTCGTCTCAGACATATGCTGGGCTAGAAATGCAGGCAAATGTACAGCAGCTCTATTCATTGACCTGGAGAAAGCGTTTGATACAGTATGGCTAGACGGACTTATTTTCAAACTATTACAAAAAAATTCCCAATTCACTTAATAAAAATGATACATAATGTGCTACACAACAAAAAATTCTTTGTGAGTAACGGCACAACAAACTCCACACAGACTTTCAATGTAAGCAATGGCCTACAACAAGGAACAGTAAATTCACCAATACTATTCACAATATTTATAAATGACCTACTACATATGTTCGATCTAAATTCCAACACAAATAAAGCAACCATCGCATTTGCTGACGATATACTGGGATACATAAGCGGCAACAGTCCATCTGAACTACAAACAGAATTACAAACCATGTTCACCAAACTACAAGATTTCTTTGAAACATGGAAACTCAAAATCAACACCAACAAATGTGAAACAATTCTTTTCCGCCCATACATATCCAATATATCAGATGCAAACCAAGATGTAACGAAAAACGCCACAAAATTTACAATAGTAAACAATACAATAGACAACATAAAAATTCCACACAAACCAATAGTAAAATACCTAGGAGTACACATAGACTTTAAACTCAACTTCAATGATCACGCAAAAATACAAATAGAAAAAGCACAAAAAACTTTCGCAGCCCACAAAAAATTGTTCTACTCAAAAGTTCTAAGCAAAGGAGCTAAAATCCTCTTATATAAATTACTAATTAGACCAATCATAACATATGCCTGCCAAATTTGGTATAACATCTCATCTGGAACAATGGAAAAAATAAGAGTACTAGAGAGAAAATGTCTCGGAGCATGTCTAGACAAATACCGCTCTCCAACCTCCAACTTCACAAAATACATAAGCAACTACCAAATCTACTTTGAAGCCAATGCACCATGCATTGACCTATTCATGATAAACTTAACCAGAAACCATCGGTCAAACATTAGAAAAATAAAGAACAACTCGCTCATCAGTTGTTCGGTATACCCAAACCCACTATACTTCGAAAAATGTCGTCTAACAGGCTACACTCCCCCGGAAGCGTTCCCTTACCTAGACAAGGAAGGATATATCCAAAATGAGTCTCTAGTCCCCATAATATATCATTACATGCGTAAACCATTTGATAAACACATCAAATACAAAAAAACCTTCCAAACACTGACGCTAACTTAAGGTACATGCAACGGCTAACAAAAGCGGATCTCCAAATCAACCCGTTCCGCAATACTAAGAAATACTGGTGGTTGTAACAGCACTCGTCCAACTACATAATATACAAACCTAGTAAAATCATAAGTAAGATTAGCTCTAAGAAACCTCAACTGTGATCCTCGATGTAAAATAGCCTACAGTACAAACAATAAGATAGGCCTCGCTAGCGGTTACAATATATAATTCCCCTTCCTCTCTCTTCGTCACACTCTCACCCAGTCGCCACAATTCGACCGTGCTGCTTTAAACGGCGTCCTCGCCGGTACATATATAATTATTTTTTTTTTACAATTAATCAATTTGTTCGGGTTCCGTACTCTCGGTGACATTAGTACGGTGGCGCGTCTTTACGCGACTACAATAATCTTTTGCCGTCGAGACATATTTGAGACGGTCGGCCGTTACAACTCCGCTATATGTTCGCTGGCTTTGCCTTTCGCCCTCAACGCTTCACCCCTTCACGGGCCGCGATATTTCGATGATAACTTCCTACTCTCGCCGGTAGCTGGGATTTCACACCGCTGGAGGACTATATTTCCTTCTTGATATATCCTGGCGCTTTTCCGAGTTTTATTAAATTGCTCGCTCATAGTTTGTTGTTGCCTGCGCAATCATTCAGTTACGTCATCGCTCGCTTCGGCCGTTCCTAGCTGCTGGTTAAGTTCACGCACCTCTCGTGTTAAAGGACTATCCTGCCAACCTGCGGTCCGATAATTAAAGACAAGCTCATACGTTGTCTGGCGAGTGACCCTGTGTCGGCTACTGTTAATCGCCCACTGAACATCATACAATTTTTCGGTCCAGTCAGCTCCCGTTATTTCACTAGTCGACGCTCTTAAGCAATTTAAAATTATACCATTGATGCGCTCGATTTGGCCATTCGCTCGCGGTGTGCCTGTCGCAATTTTAATATGTTGAATATTATAATCCTTACACATTCGTACAAAAACTTGCGATGTGTACGCAGTTCCCCGATCCGTGATGATACGTTCCGGCCGCCCGTAATGAGCCATAAACTCTCTTAAAAACTGCACAGCAGGTTCAGCTCGCGTATCGGTTAACGCCTTCAACACAACGTATTTGCAATATCCGCACACAATAGCGGCTATACGGGGTGTTTCTATGAAGTGCTGCCAAACTTAAGGAGCGTATAATTGAGGTAAAAACAAGTAATTTTTGTTAATATACCTATGGTGTCCGGTCATTATTGGCGAAGATACAGCCGTTTGAATATTCGCCTACAGGTAGGCAACATGACCCACATTCAGCTGCCCGAAGCGGTCAACGCTCCGCGATACGTCCTCGGCTCAGGGCCGAATGCGTGGGACACAGCTGATTAATCCTTTCTTGTCTTTATTTTTCGAGCCGAGGAAGTGTTAAAATTTTCCGAACTACTTTAAATCACCCAACTATTGGGAAACAAATTACCTATTAAAAAAGTGCAAACGACTAAAATATTCGAGAACTCATAAAATTTCGAGTTACTTGTGGATAAATGTTCAGCTCGGAAAGTTTATATATTCCAATAGATTAGACCCTACGGTTAGACCAGACAGGACTCCTACGAAAAAGCACTCGCCTTGTTGCTACTTACAGGTTTGCAGAGACAGAGGAGAGACAAAGAGAGAGAGAGGAAATCAATTTTATTATACACTGGGGTAAAGTCCCGTAAGTGCAATGAGCAAAGTGTGAACATTACAATTATATGCAATGAGGTGCAAGACGGCGAAAACAGGTATACATTGTAAAGCTAAGTTAGAAAACTAGACTACCACTAACAATTGAAATAATAATAAAAATAAAAATAAAAAGTAACAAGGAGTTGTCCGCATTAAGAATTCTCCATTACAAACAAGCACTGGAATAATTTATTCTTGAAGTTGCTAAGGTGCTCGATAGACCTCAATGTAGTTGGCAGGGAATTCCAGATATGTACAGCAGAAAACCTGCAGGAATGACGAAAAGTTTCGGTTCTACATTTTGGCAACTCAAGTAGATCAGGCTCTGCACGAGTTAATTTCGATTTGCAGTCAATGCGCCAGCTTAACAAGTCATATAGGTATGCCGGACGTCCAGTCTGAAGAAGCCTGCATAAAAACACGCCTAGTAAGTACTTGGTTCTCATTGTAATTTTAAGCCAATGCAACATCTTCTAGTATTTTGTGATGTGTTTATCACTTTTTATTTTGACGATAAAACCGACACAGCACTTTAAAGCACGCTGTAACCGTGTGCGCGTCTGACGTGACAAGTTGAGAAAGACAAGTGTGGCATAATCGATATGTGAAAAAATTAGGCTAAAAAACATTTTAGCACGTATAGGAGCTGGTAGGCAGTCCGAACGTAATTTAAGGGGACATTACACTTTCTCGAGTTGGAAAAATCGATTTTTTCGAGGAAGTATCCTATTGGATAGTATTATATTTCAATAATATTCTCTAAAAATTTCAGAAGATAATTCAAAATGGTTTCAAAGTTATGAACGATTACGGCGCCAAGTGTAAGATTAAATCGACCGCGTGACGTGTCGGCCTATCGTTCGATTGGTTACAAACATTGTGTTCTATCTGCGTCGAATACCTACTACTTTTATAATTCTAAGAAAGATAGAAGCTGGTAAAAGGAGAGCTTACCATAATGGGTATAATATTTTTTTTGTTTGAGATAAAAGCAAACGGTACGCTGGCCTGCTCAGTTTGAAAAGATCGTATACATATTTTTTGTGGCAAAAAGATTATTGAAATTGCTACTTACACAACTGCGTGTATTTTTAATGAGGGTTTCACCACAATATTAAAAATTATGGAGGAAATGGGAACGATAATTGACGAAGCGCGTGTCAGAGATTCCGAGCGCAACCTCACCGAAGTCGCCAGAAAGGCCAGAATCGCACGGAGAGACGAAAGAACTCTTGAAAACGAGGCGTATGAGGAGTCGGAAGGAATTTTGTATGCAGCAGGTATTGTTGATTAAACGTAAATAGATTTTAAATGTGAAAATTCGTTTGTCAAAACTTTAAACGCGTTTTTCTCAGAACAACGTTTTTGTAATCGGCGCGCACGATAACTTAAAAACCATTTAAACGATCCGTCTGAAATTTTAATATGTTTTTCTACACAACAATAGCCGCAGCATAGACTATCATAAAAAAGATCGGTTAATTTTTCCTCAAGTTTTAACGTTTTTCTTCCGAAAAAGGATGCTACTTTTGAAGCCACCAACTTTGGCGGCCCACCATTTTGTGAATTTTTGCTCAAACAAAATAATCGTAGTCTATACTGGGGCCGTAGTCATACGTTTTCTAAGGATATTTTTATTTTTTTTTCAGACGTTCCTGTGAGTCGCAATCGTGCACGCCAGCAAATAAAAATTTTTAAAATGGCTTCTATGAGACTACAAAAAACCCCTATAAAAAGCACTTAAAAAATTATGAAAAAATGTTTTCTTGTATTTGAAGGTTTGAAGTATATGTCAGAAAAATGACGGTCTCAAAAAATGTTTTTTAATAGTTTATCAGCCTCATAAAAATGATTAACATTTCCGACTGAGAAAGTGTAATGTCCCCTTAAGTCTAAAGAGTGTAGAAAAGATTTTCTTGATTATACCATCAACATGTGCATCCGAAGAACGATTTTTGAAATGGTAAGCTCCAAATACCTGTCCGAGTCTGAGTAAGGAATTTTCGCATTGTTAATTTGGATCATCGGAAGAAGGCCAAGATTTATGGAGCTAATATAGCTAGAACTTTCTAGAATGATAGATTTAGATTTATTGTCATTCAAGACAAGGTTTTTGCTATGAGCCCAACAACATATGCAGGAAATATCATCATTTACCTTATATAGGCGGGAGTAACTATGACTCTTTTAATAGGGGTCATAATAAGCAGTCCCCTTTCCGTGGGTCCTGCCATAAGTACCGAAGCCAGCTTGCTGGTCTAGGGAAACTAAGAACTGCCTCTGCGAATCAACTTCTATAGGGGTTGCTTCCCCCTATAGTCGTAATCAACTGGCCTGAAAAGTAAAAAAAGTAAGTTTCGGATGGATGACACGCTCTTGTTTAGCGGTCAGCTCACCCACAGGTGTTGCCGACCTAGTTCCCCTTCCTTCTGCACCTGCCGCTGGAGAATCGCGTGACCGCGGGTTTTCCTGCGAGTTTCCTGGGTGCCCAAAATCTTTTCTAACGAAGATTGGGTGTGGAGTACATCAGCAAGGACAGCACAAGGACTGGTATGATGCCCGGCAAAATGTAGAACACCTTAAGACCCGGTGGACTGAGGAAGAATCGGCGCTTCTTGCACGCCAGGAAGCTCGTCTGACCCTGGATGCCTGCAGATTCATTAATCAGGAACTCCTCCGGAGTTTCCCGAATAGGACTCTAGAGGCTATCAAAGGACAGAGGCGTAAAAAGGTCATAAAAAAGGCGTAAAAAAGATTAGCGGTGATTCAACTTACCGCTGCCTTGTCTACGGTAGATGAAGGCACCCAAACATCATGCGCCCTTCCTGATCCTGGAATTCTATCTTGCTCCTCCAGTACGCCTCCGGCTTCTGATCTTTCCTCCTAGGAAATTAGATGCATGGTGGTTAATTTAATAATGAATCTGCCGCTATCTGGCTCGGACGAATATAACAGCTCGCATCTAGGTCATATTAGTTCTCGTCTGACAACTTGGAGCGCTTCGAGCATTTTCGATGAGATTTCTCTGTATCTCCGGGATACCTTCCCGCCTAGACTCGCTCAGGAGGGAAAAATCCAAACTCCTAGGATGACAGACAGAAAGGTCTCGCGTAGAAAGCTTAGACGTGCTGAGTATTCTAGGATTCAACGGGCTTGGAAGGCTAACCGAAATAACTGTATTCGGAGCCTTCTAATGGATAAGAAGACGGACTCCGCTCTAGACAAGGAAACCATGACTTCCTTTTGCGAAAAGGTTATGTCTTCGGGAAATCCATCGTCTCCCGGAGCTGCTCCTTGTGCCGAAACCGTCGTTGATCTTTGGATTCCGATCCTACCACAGGAAATTTGGAAGGTCTTTCCTCCTTTGGGCACTTCTCCTGGCCCTGACGGTTTCGACGCGAAGGACTTGAGGAATGTTCCTCTTGGGATCTTAACGCGAATTATGAACATCTCTTTCATATGCGGAAAGATTCCTAAGCATCTTCTCGAGTCGCACACAGTTTTAATTCCCAAGAAGGACGGTGCGTCTCAGCTCGATGAATTTCGCTCTATCACGGTGTCTTCCATCTTCCTAAGGACCTTTCACAAAGTCCTCTCTAATAGGATGAGTCGTCTAATAAAGTTAGACTCGAGACAAAGAGTCTTCAGACCGATTGATGGGTGTTCGGAAAATATATTCCTGATGGACATAATCTTGCGCCATTGTAGGCAAAATTTTAAACCGCTCTTCATGGCCTCCCCAGATGTTGCAAAGGCTTTTGATTTGGTTATATCCCCCTCAATCCTTGATATTCTGAGATCTTATGGTGTACCTGCGCTGATGATCGAATATATCTCTGGAACATACAGTAGATCCTATACTAGACTTAGCAATAGTCGGTGGTATTCGCATAGGATATAACCTAAGTGTGGCGTTAAGCAGGGCGATCCATTGTCCCCTATATTCTTTAACTTAATTATCTCCAGAATTCCACCTGAAATTGGAGTAAGAATGGGAGGCACGCCTCTTAACGCCATTGGCTTTGCTGACGACTTGGTTTTCTTCGCGGAAATTCATTCAGGTCTTCAGGATATGCTCGACATCTCGGCCAAGTACCTCCAAGACTATGGCCTAAACATCAATGCGTCGAAGTCCTTCAGAGTGTCCGTTCGCAATGTTCCTAGGGAGAAGAAATCCGTCATCGATTCCAACCAAATCTTCACCTGCCTGGGGTCACATCTGCCTGCGTTAAAACGTTCTGATGAATGGAGATACTTGATACGTCTAATGATTAATCCATTGGACTCCCTTCGCGGCCAACTTAAAATCCTGGCCACTGCGCCTCTGAAACCCCAATAGCGATTGTTTGCTCTGAGGACAATGGTGCTCCCAAGCATCTATTACCAATTAGTCCTAGGACTAACTAATATCAGTATCCTGAACAGGTTAGATATTGCGGTCCGTACCTCGGTTTGGAAATGGCTGGACTTACCTCACGATGTCCCGAATGCATATTTTCATGCTCTGAAGGACGGTGGCTTGTCGTTACCCTCCTTTCGTTGGACAATATCTCTCCAATACCGTTAGAACTTTCTAGAATGATGGATTTAGATTTATTGTCATTCAAGACAAGGTTCTTGCTATGAGCCCAAGAACATATGCAGGAAATATCATCATTTACCTTATGTATGGTGGCCGACAATTCCTGAGGAGAGCAGTGAATGTAGATGAGAAGATCATCTGCATAATAGCTGTATTTACAATGGTTTAGAACTGCACCTAGGCCACTGATGTACAGGCTGAAAAGGAGAGGACCTAAAACGGAGCCTTGTGGTACACCACTTTTTACCGGTTTAAAAGAGGAAGATTTACCATCCTAAGTCTGAACCATCTGATAGAAGGAGGAGAAAAACCTCAACCATCCAATGTTATCAGGAGTTTCTTATGGCTGACATGATCGAACCCTTTGGAAAAATCGAACAGGACCATGATAGTAACTTTCCTTTCATCAATAGACTCCCTGACATCATCCATGACTCTGAGTAGTGCTGTCTGTGTGTTGTGACCCTTTTTATAAGCTGATTGGAGGGGGTCAAAACTACCACATTTGTCCACAAACCCCGTAACCTGATCAACAACTAGGCGTTCTAAGATTTTAGAAATCGCACATTGCAGTGATATTGGTCTAAAATCATTGGGTGTACGCGGTTTGCTTACCTTAGGAATCGGCCTGATTATAGCTTTCTTCCATTCAGATGGAAAGACGGAATGTTGCAGAGAGAAATTAAAAATATGAAGAAGGTAAGGAGCAATGGCAGTGAAAATGATTTTGATGACATCGACGGAGAGACTATCGACTCTAACTGCATTCGTATGGAACAGTCCAACTACTTTTTGGAGCATCTCATAAGTTACGTCTGAGAAGAAAAATTACGTATCATCAAAACAATAGCATAATTAGACGTAAATTGGCACCGTGACCTTGGAAATGTGATGGTTCTGGCTCACCGTGGCAATATAGAGTCCTACTTTAACGGGCATGGTCAATTATTTACCGACCGCGCTCCCCCTTCCCCGCTCCCCCAATAGCAGTTTGTCGGGGGGGTCGGTAATTTTTTTTTTTTTATTTTTTTTTTATCGAGCACCCTCTCTCCCCACCCTCAACCATTTTTCCAATTCTCACTCCCCCCTTTCCCCTGCCCCCTGTCCCCTACCTCTACCACTGCAATCCCCTACGTCATGATACCTCTTACCTAAAGTATCCCTTCCCCCATCCATCCACCATAACTCTGACAAATCATTTATGTATATATAGTGCATATTTTTTATTTTTCATAATAGTATATAAAAATTTGAGTTCGTCGCATTGATATTCTTCCTCCCACCTTACTATCGAAAACAAAGATGGTTAGTATTAATAAATTCGGTGGTATCACCAAGGATTCGATCTATTATTATGAAAACGAGGATGATGGTGCATACAGTGCGAACGCGCTTCTATTTTCGGCACTTCTACAAATTCACCGCTTAAAACTCATTATTCATTAATGCTATTTTACTTTTCTGAACTTTCGGCTTTTTAGATATATTGGAACGCACTCAGAAAATTTACCTGGCCGCTTCACTGATTAAACTGAACTGTTCGAATTCGAAATACTAACAGGCACACCTGATCTTCAATGACCAACTCTATGTTTTGAAAATATGGTCTGTTGTTGCGTTTGTATTGAGTCAATGTCAATACTATTGACATATAACCGCTTTCAACACTATCCGATTATGATACAAGTGCTGACTAATAGACTAAATGATTATCACGAAATACATGATTCAAATGAGCATGATATGTGTGTTAGACTGGCAGTTCAAGCTTCCGGCGTATAGGGATTTTTACTTTTATTTTTATATCCTGTGGTGCGGTCCCTTGTCCTTGTGTGAACGAAGACTAGTACTGTTCTGTGTAACAATATATTGTGGTTTGTCCCTTGCCTTTATAATTATTCTTGCGTCTCCATCCCTTATAAAACTCTAATAATGTGCATATTCGCCGCAAATAACATATGCAATATATTTCTGCATATGCATATAATGTCTATTCGTAAGTTGGGAGTCCTTATGGGGAAATGAGCTTCACTGAGTTTCACTATAAAATGAGATCGTTACTTTATTAAAAATTCCTTCAAAAGAAAATCGCTTTACATTAGTTATGAATTTCTCACCTATAAAATGAGAAACGACATTTAAAGCTGCTTCCCTAACCTTGTCCTTATACTAACTGTCTTTACACTTTATTAACCGTACTTCTATATTAATTATTTATCTACCTTCTAAATATGTCTCAATTATCTATTGATTTTCGTGATCTTCCTTATCGGCGCTTTACGCGGCAAATTTAAGGTGGATTTATTAAAATAGTATCTATGCTATTTTACACGCACTTAAAAAAATATGCAAAACATATGGAATATGCAAAATAAAAAATGCATTTTTGGAATCCCCTAATGACAAAACAAATTTCTGTGAAGGTGCGATTTTTTAATCTATTTTCCATAAAAATATGTATTTGCATGAACATCCGCAGTCTAATTATGAATATGTTATAAAAATTATTAAAACTTTGTTTTTCTTTGTAAAATATTTATTTTTAATCATTTATAATTATCATTAACTTTTATAAAATGTAGCGTAAATAAAATCTAGTGTAATCTAGTGTAAAATGTTCTTCGTAACTTCCCAAGCACCTGAAAATTTGTAAGCCTGTTATTACTGTTTCTTTTCTAGTTTGTACCATTAAAGATGTGAATATATACTTACATGAAAAGATACATGGAGTTAGTCATTTTTTGCTGAATTTTTTTCCAAGGTCAATAAATATCTTTTCAACAAATCATTTCTCTCCCTTTGAATTTCGTTTTTTTCTTTCAGGCTTTTTATTAACCCCTGAACGACTTCCACGCGTTTTTCTTCTACCTTTAAACATTTTTTTCTTTGTTCATAAATAGCTTTGTTTCTCAGTCTTATATTTGATTTTTTTCGATGTATTTGACTATTGCCTTCATGTTGGAAATTTCTGTGTGATGTGTCCGATGACATACTATTGCAAGATGGAGAAGGTGTTTCAGTCATAAATCTGGATGTAGATGCTATTGGTACGAAGTCTGTTTCTGACGCATATCCCATCTCGCACTCGCGTTGAAGTGCTTGTTGAGGTATCCAACGATAATAGTATCATAGACTTTAATATATGTCCAATATTTATTGTTTGATCCTCTTCAAATATCTTCTCAAATTCGTCATAGTGTTGCCACTGAATTCGGCCCTGTCCAGATTTGGAATTGTTTTCTTTTATGTTTCTATAGGTTTTTTTTAAATTCCTTAATTTTTGATCCAAGATATCCTCGGAGAGGTTTGAGTATCCGTAGTTTTTAAATTCGGCTGCAATTTCAGCCCACAACATTTTTTTCTTTATTTTAAGGTTTCTAAACCTTTCTTTCCTTTCAGTATATAAGGATATCAATAACTTTGTCGTCTTTGTATTCTAAAAAAATTTGATGTCTTCGGAATTTAGAAAAATTATAAATGAAATGGTAAATTAAATAAAAAAGACTGAAAATAATGAATATTTAATTAGTAGATTAAATGAAAAAGGAGAATGATATTAACTAGTATTTATTGACTGGATCCTTAAACAGTTAGGTGGAGTGTTTGGTATGCTAGACAGAGTGCTTGGTGTACCGGATGGAGTTTTTGGGATTGGTATGGCTTGACGTGTAAAGCTTTGAAAGAACTGGAGATCTATATAGAAAAGTAAAGTGCAAATTAGTGAGAAAAATTGTGAAGCATTTCTATCAACCAACTTACCACTTTCAAGCCGGGCATGCAATTCCTGTGATCCTGTTATGAAATATACTTCTTCATCATAATTATAATGTACGGTATATTCCGTTAAATTTACGTTGTCCATTTTGCTGAAATTTGAATGATTTAATTTTGTTGAAACTGGTATGATTATTTTGTATACCGGATAATGAACGCAGTCCGGAGTTTGTCGATGAAAATGGTTTTATTCAACTCAAACTATAATACACGGATATGGTTCTAATCTCGCGATAGTACAACTGAGTTCTGTAGAGTGCTGGACAGTACGGAGGTCTGAACCTTACAGTGACAAAAATCGTTCTCTACTTTGGTGCACTTCGGGGTAGTATATATATGTACAGTTTAAACGGTGGAGGAGGTGGAAATAGTAACATAACAAAAAGGGGAAGCTATTTGTGCAGCTGCAATGAGTAATGCCCTTATCGAAGGGTTCGTGCAAGAATGCGAAATGGTCGAGAAAGTGACGTCCTGTCATAAAATTATGGACTTAAATTATTGGACCTTAAGACCCGAAATGCGATAATGGAGCGAACGTCTTCAAGTTTGCTTAGGATAGGGTCGGCACTCAACACCTCCTCCGATTAAGATTGGAGACGTTCTAATTAGAACATAAAACACAATATACGTACAGAGATATAGTATGAGTAAAATGAAGTGTGATATAAAATACAATATATAAGAAACAATATAAGGTAACGTGGTGGATATAATAGGTAAATAGGGTTTGAAAAAAGTTACGTGGTAATATTATGAACCAGATGGGGGTCGTGCTTCTGCGTGTTCGGAAATGAATTGGCGGAGTACTCCTTGCTCGTGGCAGTGGTGGCGGTGAATCGTCTATTGGTCCTTCTTCCTCAATAATCACTCGATCAAGGGTGATTCCGTCGTGTTGATGTTGCAAGACGACTTCCCTTGGAAGATTTGGCGGCTGGCGATTTTGGATCTGGGCATCAAATGTGA
The DNA here is from genome assembly GCA_963989215.1 of Hedychridium roseum. Classification (NCBI taxonomy): domain Eukaryota; kingdom Metazoa; phylum Arthropoda; class Insecta; order Hymenoptera; family Chrysididae; genus Hedychridium; species Hedychridium roseum. The sequence goes on along the minus strand of OZ022321.1, from coordinate 3,584,280 downwards.
GGTTGATCCAGTTATGTATAGTTGGGGGAATAATTTCTCCGTTAACAGGATTTTTAGTGAAACAAAATAATCTCTGCAACAATCGGAAACACCCTAGCCATCGACAGCAATTCCCACAGATGATGAGTATGAGGAAGGTGCCAGTCACACTCAATACGATAGTGTACCATTTCGTGTGTGTGACGATAAACGGTTCGTTTAATCGTTTTTTCGGTACCTCGTCGAACTGATTCAACTTTTTATCGGTAAATTTAAGATCCGTGAACGGGTTGCAATAGGTCTGACGAAACATTCTTAATTTCGTCCGGGATGATACAGCAATCATCTAATAGGATGTTTAGCGTGGTTACAACATATGTTATTGTTAGGGCGCTAGATTCGGCGGTGCGATTCACGCGCCAAGAGTTCCGCTCGCTGCCGCGACCGTTTGGAATCGGGCAGTACCGACTCATACATTAGAGAGTAACCTCGCAGAAATATACAAGTTAAACCGAAGTGGCAGTAATTCTACACCCTCTTTGCAACTCCCCAACATAACAGTTATGTTTTTGCGTGACCCCTTGGTCGGCTCCAATATGTACAAGTTGGTGTACCCCTTGCACTGCCCTTGAAGGTGAATTAATCCCGTTTGATGTAAGACGACGTCCTCCATGTGTTGTTTGCCCTCGCAAACAATGGTCAAGGTCGACAGTTTTTGCAACACATAAAGCCGTCGGTCTTCGTGTTACAGTCGTCGGGAATACGGTCCGTATGAGGCGAGTGCAAAATTATTTCGCAAGTCGTGAGGTCAGTGGTCTCCCTGATGTGTACGCTGTTGCACATGTACTTCCCTTCTAGGTACTCCTCGCAATTTGACAGTGAAGGAAGAAAGGAAAATTGAGTCTTGGTCGAGGTTAATAATAAGTATTCATTCCTTGGTTGGATATATGAGAAAATCAAGTTATTTTGGTGTTGAATAGGAAGAGGAATCAAATGGTATACGTCAAAGATATTTCTTATGGTTAATGGAAACTTTAGATGGAAAGTTAGAGCTAACACAACAATGCCATTTAATACAAAAGATTCTAATTTCATCAACTTATAAAAGATGGGCATGTTTCGAATATCACGGTTTACCGCGAAGGAGTATTCCCCTTTATATTTATCAAGCTCTTCTTGTAAAGTTTTTGGAATAATTATATATGGAGAGATGATACCGTGTTTGCTCAAGTTGATTGCCTCTATATACTTGTTGTCGTCATTAGAAATTCGGTTAGCCAGAGAAAGCAAAATTGTTACTTGTTGAGTAATTAGAGTTTCTACGGATAGACGTGACAATATATTATCAGTTTGGACCATAAATTTGTTAATGCGTTTGATGTTTTCATTCATGGTGTCTTCATTATCTTTTAGAGAACTTAAAGAGTCATTGGAATTGCGAATAGTACTTGAGATAATTTGGATTTGTGATTTTAAAAGAGTTTGTGTCTGTTTGTTATCATTTAGCAACATGTTAATACTGTCAGTGTAGTATTGGACATCGTCAGCGTCGGGAGTCCCGAAAAGCCAGTTTAGGGCGTAGGAGACCCCATTAATTAGTCCACGTCGTTGTCGAGTAACAGGGTTCATGCCGATTATCTCGTTTAGAATTTCATATTTAGTGTCCATTTCTGTTATTTGTTCTTTTATGGCTAGTATTGTTTGATCGCAATGGAAATTGACGCGAGTATGCTCTAATTTTCCTTCTTGTGCAAGTTCACACAGATGTTGCGATTTCAAAAATTGAATTTTGACGATGGTACGCGCTTAAGACAAATAGGTGGTATTGACGTGAGTTAGTAGCGTTAGGTCACTGTTTGTCATGTGTGCAGTCCTTAACTTGTCATAAAATATTCCGGATGAAGAGACAATAGGAGTGTTGGAATAGACGTTGCTAAGCACAGCATTGGAGAAGAGGAGTATCATTAGGAGTGCCGAATTCATCTGGAACAAAATTTTTATGTCAGTGGAGGAATTTCCGGTCTTGTTAGAGAAATAGTGTTTTAGTAAATTGGTGTGATATCTGTGTTTTTTGTTACCTATTTGTAATTCGACGGTTTTGTTTGGATATACCTGGATTATTCTATAGGGACCTTTGAAATTTTTAGCTAGTTTTTTATTTAATCCTGGTATGGTATGATTTTGATGGATACGTACGAGATCGTCCCTTTTGAATTGTACAGGATTAGTTTTCTTGTCGTAATGTTCTTTACTCGATGCTTTTGATTCTGAGATATGTTCCTTAGCTATTTTGAATGATGTGTTTATTTTGTGTTGTAATGAGCGTAAATAGTCGTCGTATGTGTAATGAAATTTGGGTTCTTGTGTAATTGATGAAGGTAGAGATGGTTTGCCCCGAAAGATTAGCTCGTATGGAGTGAATTTCATGGATTTATGTATGGTTGTAACTGAATATGTAGTAGACATACTATACAGAATATGTAGTAGACATACTACTACTACAGTAAAAACTGAGTTGTAACTGAATATTGCAAAGTCTATACAGGGTGTTTCTATGACATTGGTCTAAACATAAGGAGCGCATAGATGGAGTAAAAATAAGCAACTTTTAATAATATACCTGTGGTCCCTGATGGTTATTGCCGAAGTTACAGCCGTTTGAATATCTGCCTACAGGTATGCAATATGTAGACGACGTGACCCATATTCGGCTGTCAACAGCTGTTCGATGCGGTCAACGGCACGGCGATCGTCATCGGCTCAGTGCCGTGTACATGGGACACAGCTGCCAACCTTTTTCGTCTTTATTTTTCGAGCGGAGAAAGTGTTACAATTTTCCAAATTACTTTAAATCACCGAACTATTGGGAAATAAATTAGCTATTAAAAAATTGTAAACGACCAAAATATTCGAGAACTCATAAAATTTCGAGTTATTCGTAAATATCCGAATTATTGGTGATGACGTTTCCTGCACTAGAAAATAATTTTTCACTTGGTAAATGGAAAGTAATTATTTCGAGGAAGTTTATTGCTAATAGTGCTAACTTAGAAACGTCCACACTAATAATTCGAATATTTACATGTCGAATATTTATCTCCAAGTATCTCGAAAACTTACGAGGGCTCGAATATTCGAATCGCTTGAAGTTTTTTAATGGCTTACTTTATTCAACTCGAACAATCGAACCAAATAAATTCCGAATACGTGCACATTCTTAAACACCAATTGCACTGAATACACTGCACAAAACTGTACTTATGACGATTGTTCAATACGTCAACCTCCGACGGTCATACACGTTTCGCACCGTTAGACGATTGAACTGCGGACATGAGTGACTATCCGCAAGATCACAAAGAAACACACTGCTTTTTCTGTATAGTTTCCAGTTGGCATGTTTGTAGTCAGCTATTGTTTTGTTTGTATTGTTAGTTGTGGTATTTCCAATTTCGAAAAGAATGGGATTATGATCTGAGCTGAGGACATTAAGTACTCTTATCTGTGATATTCCTGCTATGTTTTTGGTTATTGCGATATCTATGGTGGTTGGAAGGTTTCCATTGGTTGGATAGTGTGTTGGCTCATTAGGATATATTATATTGCAGTTGTTTTTAAGGATATAATGAAGTATTTTTTTACCACTACTGTTTACGCTGATATTATTCTATGCCGTATATCTTGCGTTGAGGTCTCCCACCAATATCACCTTGCAGCCTACGCTACTTATGAGATCTAATTCTTGTATTTTGAAGCAGTTTGTTGGTTTATTATAGGCTGCAACTATATGTGTCTTATTTGCTAGTTTTATACCTAAGCATTCTATTGTTATTTTGTTACTTAATTTGAATTCTTTGTGTGGTATTTTATCTTGTGTCATTTCATCGGGCACATCTCAAAATAGGCTCGATCGCCCTCTTTATCGTTAGGTTTTTATACCGTTCGCGCGATATAAGACCACGATTACATTAATTCCGTTCCGTGAGAAGCATTTTCGGGTGCTATACTGTATGGTTAGGGAACCGTCTCGCCCATAGGAGGAGAGAAGAGCCGATTCACCCCTGTAGGAAAACCTCCGGAGACTGGCATCACGAGATGCTTCTATCGGTTACCAGTACCCCCGGGTAACTCCTCTACGAACTGTTTGCGAGGGGACCGCGGTATTACAGCCGGCCTAATCGGGTAATTATCGTTCACTCGCGGGCCCCGAGGTAACGCTAGGGTCGAGAGGGGTAGTACGGGAGGCCGCGAGGAGGGACACGACGTTCCCCGACGAGGACACCACCGTCAGCGATTCCCGAAACCGGGACGAAGACTCTCGCATTAACAACAGTCAACATAAGTCACAGATTCTCGCATCGCCCATAGTCCGGTCGAAACGTAGTCCCGCATAAACCGTAATCGAATAAGTAAAATTTCGCGGAGGATGACCTGCAAACTGGGAGCCTACCAGCCGAGAGCCAAAGGGAACCATTTTCCGCCAAAGGGAGGAATACTTACGGACGGCCTGCAGCCGGTCGAGAACCTGAGCCGTTACCTTTTTGGAGTGCCTTACACGGGACATCGGCGACCATCCTCAGAGCAGGAAGTGAACGGCGCGGCAGTGAGCGTAGGGTTCTACGTATCTTTCTCAATTCTGTAAAGGTACGCAGCTTGGCCCCAACAAGCTGGATTCGTTTTCTTTCGTATTACCGGGGGAGAAAAGCCTCGACAGTCCCTTGTCATACCGCCGTACGGACTGCTCTTTACCAGCCAAGTTGCGGGATCCAGAACGCGCCCCTAGCTTCTTAATTGCGGTTCGATATCGTTATCGTCAGGGTACTTACAAATATTAGTTACCGGGAATTGTAGGTCGGTTGTGAACGGTCGATTTAAGTAACCCTCCTCGAACAGGATTGCGAACGTCGCCGTTATTTCTGTCTCCCGTCTGGAGGCTGATCTAGTTGATTATTATTCGGTAATAAATTATTCTACGTTTAAACCTATCCACTGAGTTTTAGAACAATTTGTCGCCTGGCCACGTCACATTCCCTTTAGACCGCGCCACTCTACCGTAATCATAGTGAGGCTGAGCTGCCGGAGCAAAAGCCTCTCGCTGAATCCGGGAATTAGTTTTCTTTTTATTCGATGCGCATTCGCGTCTGGCGCCCAACAAAATTCAAATCTTCCCGTATTACCGCTAATCAATCGTATCGTATCGTATCGTAGCGTATCGTCGCGGAGAAAACGACGCGGGACTTATAGCGGAGCGCAGTGGCCGCGTATACCGTTATAATCTTTTATACATACTATCCCCCCGGTAGTGCTTTCGTCATTGTCTCTTCTGATGCATGTGTAATTTCTAATTTTGAATTCAGTGTCACTTTTAAGCCTAGTATCTAAGATTATTAACATATCTATGTTGTTATATTTTATAAACTCCTTTACCTCTCCCTGTTTGCTGTTAAGTCCGTTGGCGTTCCAGCTGCATATTTTAATTGGCATTTTCTAGTTTATCATTGAATTCTGCAAGTACCTGGATTTGTTCTAATTTGGTTTTAGAGTTTTTCAGTTTGTTTTTGAGGTCCTTTACTGTCTTGATCATTTCCTTGATATTGCACATTTTGTTGATCTCACTCATTTCTCTTGCTAGCAACTTGAGGTCATCTAGATCTGTCACTTCGTAGCTGTTGTCACATTTCTGGTCCCCTGTAGGTCTGCTGTGGTTGGTTGTTGGTGTCCAGGGATTTGGGCTCCATGATCGTTGGACCTTGTTTCTTGGGACGGTTTCCCTTGTGCTGTGAAGTTTTGGAAAGCTTCTCATATCATCCAGGTTTGGTGTAGGTTTCTGTTTTTTGTAGTCATTCTTTTCTAATGCCTGTGTTTCTTGCTTTCTTTTTTCAATCCAGTATTCCCTTTCCTTGAATGTTTTGCATATGGTTGCGCTTGCTGGGTGATCCCCTTCACAGTTGATACACTTTGCAGGCTCTTCATTTGGTTTTATACACTCTTTTGTGATGTGAGGACCTGCACATTTCATGCATGCAGGTTCTGCAAAGCAGTTAGTTGTAGCGTGTCCTCACTCCTGGCACCTGTGACACTGGGAGATCCTCTTTTTTGTTACGTAGTCTTCCCAGATTATTTTGGTGTAGCTCAGGTATTTGACCCTCTGGTTGATGTTAGTCAGCTTGGTTGTTGCTGGTAGTGTTACCATGTATATTGGTGCCACTGTGTTTCTCATGGCACTGATATTGTGTGGTGGTAGTCCAAGTTGCGTAAGTTCCTTTCACATTTCTCCTTCTGGGAGGTTCCTGTGTAGTCCTTTTATCAGATAGGTTTTCTTTTTCTCATGTGTTTGCGTGTACAGATGGTACAATTGATGCTGTTTCTAGAGTAATCATTTTTAAGTTTGTTGAAATCCTCTTGCGTTGTGGTATATATTTGGGTTTTGTCTTGTGTGTATTTGATGTGGAATTTGTTTTTCAGTGCGTCCTGTAAGGATTTTATAAGCTTAGTGTGGGTCTCTAATTTACCATGTATGACTATGGGTGGTGGTTTTTTTGTTTTGTGTTTTTTGGTTAGATGCAGATTGGTCTGTATCTGTTTCCACGTCCGAGATGTCTTCGTCCTCATCGTTGGACAGGACTTGGTATTTGTTGTGACATGGTATGTTATTGACTTCGAACATTTTCCTTTTTCTTGGTATCTTCTCTTTATCGATTTGCTCACTTGATTTCTTTCTTTTTCCTGTCTTTATGAACAGGTTTTTTATTTCGTTTGTATCCATTTGCTCATCTTCGTTGGGTTTTTTCGCCCCGGAGGGAGAGTTTTTCGTCATATTGAGGTTAGATGCTACTGTTCGGGATAGATCGGGCCCGTTCGTGCGGAATCGTACTCCGTTCCGAAGTTCTCCGACTTCGGCCGATTCTAAAGGAACATAAAGGGAGGACCTAATAGCCGAATGATTACGTAATCATCGATGATTGGTTTCAATCATCTAAACGTCATTTCCGGTAACTCCTTTTATGTTCCGTGCTAGAAAATCCTAGAAGCTTCTAGAATCGGTAGCAGTATATAAAGGGTTGTAAAAGAGGGGGCTCTCTCTCTCATCCGCTTATAGGACAGATTAGTTAATTACGGCGGCAGCCAACCTTCGCATAGTTAATTACGGCAACAGCCAGTTGTATAGAATTTCGGTATCAACCAATATAAATTCTGTTTCCCTAAGACTGTAAATTGTTAAGTTGTGACTGTCTTTTATTATAATATAGTGTGGTAAAATTGACCTAAGGAAGACGTTTAATTCCTACCACGATACCGCTCGCTCTCCCTCATTATTTAAACTGAAACATTTTTTGGTCCTTCGAGCCGGATTTTCCGCGATACGGGAGTGTTGAGTGAAAAAGGTAGTGCGAAACATGGCAGATCTCGTGACCGTCCAAAACGAGTTATTCCGTCGTATAGCTCGTATGGTGGAAAATTTAAATAAACTTGGTCGTGCAAAGTTAACGGCGTCGGTAGTGAAAGTGCGCTTAGAATTACTGCAAACCACGTGGCAGAAATTTGAGGAGAATCACACCCGGTTGTTGCTGTTACGGGAAAAAGAGCCGCAGCTGAAGGAGGAGGCATATTTTGCCCAAGAACTGTTCGATAATTGTGAAGAGAGCTACTTGGAGCAACGTGCTCGCATGACAGAGCTACTCGAGACGTTGGAAGCCCCTGGAACTGAGAAGAAGTCTGCCGAGCAACCATCCTCCGGTCGTGAACATGTGCCTCGTGCTTCGCTCGCAAAGATCGCCTTGCCGACCTTCAGCGGTCGTTTCCAAGATTGGCCATCATTCCGGGATCTCTTCAAGTCCTTAGTAATCAATGATGCCGGGCTTGCTGATGTCGAACGTTATCATTACCTTCGCAGTTGTCTAGCAGGTAATGCGTTACTTAGATTAAAAAATTTGCCCTTGACGGATCAGAATTTTAAACACGCCTGGGAGCTATTAACCGCTCGTTATGAGAACGCTAGGCTGATCGTTAGCTCTCATTTGAATACGCTAATGGCGGTTAAGCCTGTGACTCGAGAGTGTCCTTCAGAGTTACGCAGATTGTTGGATACCACGTGGGATGTGGTGGAAGCCTTCGCAGCTATGCAGCGCTCTTTGATTGAGCCTCATGGAGACCTGCTTGTCCACTTAACCATTAATAAGCTTGATCCTCAGTCGCGTCGTGAATGGGAGTCTTCTCTGGGTGGCCTACGAGAGCCTCCGAGTTTTGAGCGGTTGCGGACCTTCATTGAGGATCGAATTAACACACTGGAGGCCCTTTCCAGTCGAATCGGTGGTAATTCCGGAGACAGCAAGGGAGCGAAGGGGCAGACTTTTGCAGCCAAGGTTCACCAGGTGTCCTCTTCTAAATCGAAGGAGTTGAAATGTCTGCTGTGTGGTGAGACGCACTTTATCGCTCGTTGTTTGCGGTATAAGAAACTTTCTGCTCCAGATAGGCATGAACTTGTCCAGAGAAGGGCTCTGTGTCCAAACTGTCTGAGCAACCATTCTTTAGAGAACTGTAAAAGCCCCAGTCGCTGCCGAGAATGCGGGAAGGCCCATCATACTTCTCTACATCGTCCAGAGGAAGAAATAACCGGGACGGCGATTATGACAGCCACCAGTTCTTTGGAAGGGATGCGAGGATGTCAAACCAATCCCGTTCCGTCATTCCCGGGTGAGATTAGGTTGGCTACGGCCTTGGTACAAGTGCTAGTTCCTTCTGGCCCAGGGGTGAGACTCCGGGCTTTGATAGATCCTGGAAGCCAAGTCTCTCTGGTCCATGAGAGCGTTGTACAGAGGTTGAGGTTACCTCGGCGTCGAGCTGAATTACCCCTCTTCGGACTCTCTGGATCGTTGGCAGGAATTACGCGAGGCGTGGTATCGCTGTCGCTGTCTGCTCATTTTTCTGAAACAGAGAGATTGCATTGTCGAGCTTACGCGGTTCCTTCATTAACTCGGTATAAACCCAAACCATTGAAATTGCAGACGCTACCTGGAGCCATACGACAATTACAGTTAGCCGATCCTGGGAAGCCCATTGGCGGCGTGGATCTCTTGCTCGGAGCCGACGTATATCCGATGATCCTTCGGGACGGCTTGATCATTGACACTTCAGGGAATTTGGCGGCTCAGAATTCAGTATTTGGGTGGCTGCTAATAGGAAGCAGTCTAGCGCCGAGTACGATGATTTGTGACAATGGGGGGGGGGGGGGGTGCAGGTGCACTCCACTACCTGTCTTTCTGAGGCTCTGGAACGATTTTGGAGGCATGAAGAGGTCGAAAGACCTAGAGTGCCTTCCATCGATGAGGCGGAGAGTGAGGAGCATTTCCGACGCACACATAGCCGAACGCAAGAGGGTCGTTACATCGTTCGCCTTCCATTCAAGGAAAACCGGCAATTAGGCGAATCTCGCGCTGTCGCGATCAACCGTCTGGAGAGCCTGCAACGCAGGCTACAGCGCACTCCGGAGCTTAACCAGGCCTATTCGGAGTTCTTGCAGGAATACGAAAGTCTCGGGCACATGCGTCGTGTGACCGGGGTGCCCAGGTCCACTTATTTCTTACCCCATCACGGAGTTTTGAAGCCCTCCAGTACTACGACTAAACTGCGGGTTGTCTTCAATGCTTCGCAGATAACCACTAACGGACGGTCACTAAATGACGTCCTCCGGTGTCCCGCTAACCTACTACCTGACCTGGCAGATTTATTGTTGCGTTGGCGACGACATCGGGTGGTATTCACAGCGGATATTGAGAAAATGTATCGCCAGATATGGCTGCATCCTGACGATTGCCGCTACCAGGCGATATTATGGGGACACGAGGATGACGAGGTAACCGAATATCAGTTGCAGACGGTGACATATGGCCTTAATTGCGCTCCCTTCTTGGCTATCCGGACACTCCATCAATTGGCCGAGGATCACGCTGTTGAATTCCCTCGGGCCAGTGAGATTCTTCGGAGAGATGTTTACATGGATGACATCCTGTCCGGAGCTGACAATTTCGACGAAGCCACGTCGCTGGCAAAAGAATTAACGCAGCTCTGCATGGCGGGCGGATTTTCTTTGAGGAAATGGCGTGGAACGTGCGCTTCACACAGTGATCCGTCGAGGATCATGGAGCTGTGGGAACCGAAAGATCCTGCTCCAGTCCAGGGAGTACAGTGGAGCTCAGTAACTGACTCATTCCATGCTATCGTCAATTCCGATATGCTGGCTAAGGCGGTCACAAGACGACAGGTATTATCACAAATAGCTCGTCTGTTTGACCCTCTAGGTTGGTTAGCTCCGGTAGTGGTGACGGCCAAGGTCTATATGCAAAGGCTCTGGTTGTTACGTAGTGGCTGGGACGCACTTCTTTCCGAGACCGAGTTACAGGAGTGGTCGTCCTTCCAAGAAGAACTGCCCCGTCTGCAGCAGTTGCAATTACCTCGCTGGATTCCCATAGGTCCCGACAATATGAATGTGCAGCTGCATGGGTTTGCTGATGCCTCGGAAAGAGCTTACGCTGCCGTGGTTTACGTCCGCTCTGTACTTCCGACCCGAGCAGTTCATATATCGCTTGTAACAGCAAAGACCAAGGTTGCGCCACTGAAGCAAGTGACACTACCGAAATTGGAACTAAGCGCTGCCTGCCTTCTCGTACGACTAATGAAACGAGTCTTGGGAGTCCTCTGTCTCGAGAGCACCGAGGTGCATTTATGGTCGGATTCCACCGTCACCCTGGGATGGATTCAAGGTCATCCCAGCCGATGGAAGACCTACGTGGCAAACAGGGTTTCCGAAATTCAGACCGAACTTCCTGAAGCGATTTGGCATCACGTAGAGGGCAAGCTCAATCCCGCTGACATAGCGTCTCGAGGGCTGATGCCGAGCAAGCTAGCGGCGGCCAACCTTTGGTGGGAGGGTCCTTCGTTCTTGCATGAAGAGATCCTGGAGTTGCCCCCAGCTACGAGATATTCCACCGCTGAAGAGGCTCGAACTTCCGTTCACGTCGTGAGGGTAGAACCGCTAGAAGAGAACCCTATATTAATGCGGTTCTCGTCCCTGCTTCGGCTCTTGCGATTCACTGCCTGGTGTTTTCGTTGGAGAAACCGTTCCGGTGACTCCCACGGATCGTTTCTCACGGCAGAGGAGCTCCGAAATGCCAAACTTCGCTGGGTGCGCTTGATACAAATCAGGCATTTTAGCAATGCCTATCAAAACCTGCAAAAGGGAAGTTCCGTTCCTCGTAGCAGCCCTCTGATTAACCTGCCAGTTCTCTTTGATGACGACGGACTGATTAGGTTGAAGGGCCGATTACATCACGCTGACCTGCCAACAGGAGAAAAATATCCTTTTTTATTGCCTGCCAAATCGTATTTTTCCTATTTATTTATCTTAGATGCTCACCTTCGATATATGCACGGCGGCACTCAAACGACGTTGTCCTTTATACGGCAGGAAGCCTGGATACTGCGTGGCCGTCAAGAGGTGCGAGCTGTAATACATCGTTGCATTAAGTGTTTGCGGTGGCGAGGTCAAGCAGCAAGGACCGCTACCGGACCCTTGCCAGAGCACCGAGTGACTCCCGCTCGGCCCTTCCTTCACGTGGGAATTGATTACGCCGGCCTGTTCCTCCTGGTAGCCTCCCGAGGTCGCGGCCGACCGACGTTGAAGGCGTACATTGCGCTATTTGTTTGCCTCTCCACTCGAGCTGTACATCTGGAGCTGGTTTCGTCGCTCGACACCGCTTCTTTCATCGCCGCTTTAAAAAGACTGTTCAGCCGTCGAGGACACAGTGCGGTGATCTACAGTGACTGTGGTTCGAACTTCGTAGGTGCCAACCGTGAGCTGCGTGCTTTCAGAGACTTTCTCCAGAAGGAAGGCACAACTTTTGGACACTTTTGCGCCGATAAAGGAGTGGAGTGGCGATTCAACCCCCCTAGGGCGCCGCATTTCGGAGGGCTCTGGGAGGCGGCCGTGAAATCTACTAAGTTCCACCTGAGAAGGGTAATGGGTAACCAGAGGCTGACATTCGAAGAGCTTTCCACATTGCTAGCAGAAGTCGAGGCTGTATTGAACTCAAGGCCTCTACAGCCCTTAACCGACGACCATTCGGATTTGTCAGTACTCACTCCTGGACACTTTCTTATTGGCGAACCCATTTCAGCGTTGGCAGAGCCTTCTCTGGAACACCTTCCCTCTGGACGACTAAGTCGGTGGCAGCTAGTCGAAGCTATGAAACAGCACTTCTGGCGACGCTGGAAGGAGGAGTATCTGCACGCGTTGCAATCCTGCTCAGCTGTTCGGAATCCCTCTACAGGAATTCAAGTGGGGGACTTATGTCTTCTTCGAGACGAGAACGTCCCGCCTAGCCGCTGGCCGTTAGCGCGTGTCACCACTATTTACCCCGGCAAGGACGATATTACAAGAGTGGTAACCTTGCGCACCGCCACGACCACTCTTCGTCGCCCCGTGAGGAAGTTGGTGTTGCTCCCAAGGGTTAACGAGACTGATCAGACTAAAAGGGATGAGTCAATTCCAAATAATGTCCACTGAACCTAATCACCTTAATTGTTTGTAAGATGGTTGTGTCACTTCACTTGTATCACTTCACGTATTCACTTATTCATTGTTGTTTACACGCGAATATTGTTAACTGCCACTTACGTTAATGTAATGTTCACTCTAGAAATGCCGTCGATATACTGAATTCCCGTTACTACAGTCCGAGCTTCTAATTGCTAGATCTCCGTCACATTTCAATTTGTGTCCTGTGCAAAAACTATTTCTGTTATGATGACTCTCAATTTTGCAGATTATCTGCATTCCAAAGTTAATGGCTTTAGAGTATTCGTTTGCTCAACGAAGGCGGGCGGAATGTTCGGGATAGATCGGGCCCGTTCGTGCGGAATCGTACTCCGTTCCGAAGTTCTCCGACTTCGGCCGATTCTAAAGGAACATAAAGGGAGGACCTAATAGCCGAATGATTACGTAATCATCGATGATTGGTTTCAATCATCTAAACGTCATTTCCGGTAACTCCTTTTATGTTCCGTGCTAGAAAATCCTAGAAGCTTCTAGAATCGGTAGCAGTATATAAAGGGTTGTAAAAGAGGGGGCTCTCTTTCTCATCCGCTTATAGGACAGATTAGTTAATTACGGCGGCAGCCAACCTTCGCATAGTTAATTACGGCAACAGCCAGTTGTATAGAATTTCGGTATCAACCAATATAAATTCTGTTTCCCTAAGACTGTAAATTGTTAAGTTGTGACTGTCTTTTATTATAATATAGTGTGGTAAAATTGACCTAAGGAAGACGTTTAATTCCTACCACGATACCGCTCGCTCTCCCTCATTATTTAAACTGAAACAGCCACTATTGAGGTTAGATACCACTGTTGTTTTTGTTGGCGTCTATATTTGTATTTTTGTTGGACGCATAGCACTTTGTTTATGTTTGAGAGGTTTATGCGTACTAACGCTTGTATTAGCCACCGTTTTTGTGAACTATTCGGTATTTTTGTCAAGATTTTTATGTGTTATTGTCACGACGCTCTAACCAACTTATTATTCGCACGACGGTTATCCGACAAGAAGCGGTGCATTACAGCATGGTATGAGTGTTCGCATTAATATCAGCTTTTATTTGCATTGCTTTGCTCAAGGATACCTATAGGTAGTTAAATAAACTTGTTTTTCAAATAAGATCAAGATATGACATGCAGAAAACGGTGAAAAATTAGTCGACTGACAACTACATACTTATTTGAAACAAGTTTGTTTAACTATCCCTAAATTATTTCAGTGATAAAGAAAGCTAATATTAATGCGAACACTCATACCATGCTGAAATGCACCGGTTGTCGTCCGATCACCGAAGTTCTTTTTTTTCGCATCGAAACCAGATATATTTGGAAAAGCTGTTGTGTACGATTACACGTAAGTGATTGTTATACTGCTTATCATACGAAAAAGAAATATTAAAAGTTGGATAATAAATAAAATTTAGTAAAGTTTATTTATATTGTTTTACTTTCACATTCAATTACGAAATAATAGCCGGTGGCATGGGATAAATTTTCAGTAAAATTGCCGGTCAACAAAGTGTTAAGCAGCATTGGGCACGGTCAGTACTTGGATAGGTTTACTTTCTTTTTACTTTCTTGCACACAAAATGTAATTCCTATTGCCAATATGTTATACAGCGATTAAAAAAAATGTATCTATACATTCTTTTATCGTCACATTTGAAAAATATAAATGTAGTTGTCACATTAACGTCATACAAACTACCAATTTATTTTAAGTTTATATAAAATAGATTGTCTTGATGTTCCCTATTAATTCTTAAACCCTTTAACTGATTTTGCCAAAATTTGAATGGTGCTTTGCATGGCGATTTCAATAGCGCCATTGCCTCAACGACATTTGTGTTATTTAAATGTAGTAATCAGAAAATATATAGATATATTTTTCTGTAATTCCTGTGTAACACATATTCGCAATAGGAATTACAGTTCGTGTGCAAAAAAAATAAAAAAAAGATGCCAACGTTACACGGTGTTCCCAAGCGGTGTTGTTTATTCATTTGTGGGTTACAATTTAGGTTGTTGTTGAATAGTTCGAATAAACTAGAACTAGGATATTCTTATGACTAATATAACAGGTTTATCTGTATTGTGTGTTTTCTAAATACTTTTATTATACAGGGTGGGCCAATAACTATGATCACCTTGCATATTTCCGTTATTTGTAATAATATGAAAAAATATTTTATACAAAACTTGCAAGGTACCGAGGGGGACATATTGTGGTATCAACATTTCTTGCGTGGGCGGAGGCGTAGAGGATATTCGAAGGTCATTTCGATTTTTTTAAATGGAATGCTATTTTTTTTTCATCGCGACATGATAGCCGATGTTGACACGACTGCAGCAAGCTATTACTGAAGGTCATGCAAGGTCAAATATGGTAGTAAAAAGAACTTTCTTACGGTACAGGAGATGTTCGATGTGGTGACCGTTTACGTCAATGCAAAGTTGCAATCTTGGTATTGTTGCATCACGTGCACGTCTTATTGTCTCTGCACTTATTCTAGTACATGCTGTAACTATGCGTTGTTTCATATTTCCTGGTGTAGTGGGTACTTCTTGATAAACATTATTTTTTAATGCTCCCCAGAGAAAAAATCTAGTGGCGTTAAGTCTGGAGAGCGAGGTGGCCAAGAAACGATTCTTCCACGTCCTATCCATCGATTTGGGTAAAGTTCATTAAGTACATCTCTTACCGAGATTGAATACTGATTCATGTCATGTTACGAATAGCTCGGATGTCTACATTTCTATACAATACTATAGAATGTTTACATTTCTTAGACAAGGTCATTTGTGTACATAAAAGTGAGGATTTATGAATTACAGCATGTCACCACATCGAACACCTCCTGTAACGTAAGAAAGTTCTTTTTACTACCATATTTGATCTTGCATGACCTTCAGTAATAGCTTGCTGAAGTCGTATCAACATCGGTTACCATGTCGCGATGAAAAAAAAATAGCATTCCATTTAAAAAAATCGAAATGACCTTCAAATATCCTTTACGCCTCCGCCCACGCAAGAAATGTTGGGACTACAATATGTCCCCCTCGGTACCCTGCAAGTTTTGTACGAAACATTTTTTCATATTATTACAAATAACGGCAATATTCAAGGTGGTCATAGTTATTGGCCCACCCTGTATATAAAATATATAATGATGGTCTTAATATAGTTTTTATATAAATTTATACAATTTGAATAAAGATAGAAAGAAGATAAGAGAAGAGACAATAATATATCTAGCCAAGTATAATAAGAGAACACTAAAAAGGTAAGGACAGGAGAAAAGCGAAGAAGAGGGAGAAGGTGAGAGAGAGAGAGAGCAAGCGAAGTAGATTGCCCGTCTCCCACCCCACCATCTCCATCCTCGTCTGTCTGATGATTCCATAAGGATTTATTTTGGTTAATTAAAATTATGAAATGATTATAATTCGCGTATCCAGGGGGTGCTGGTATGCATCACGTTTTTTTGTTTCTTTTGTCTCCCGCTCCTCTCTGTAATCTCCATCTTCCCCCATGTATATTGGATTAACTATCTTGTCATTGACCTTGTAAGCGAAAGCGTTTAAACGGAGAATTACACTAATGTTAATTACCAGAAGTGTCTCGATTCGATTGGAACCTCCCCCTCTCCACGTTAACAAGGTTATGGGCCCAGGATCGCAGTAAGAATGGAATGATTTAAGAATTGCTAAATTACGAGGTTATGATAACACGTGCCGCCATAGAAATTTCGAGAACGTGAAATATTCAGTCTTACCCTCTTACTAAAGTATCTTCTGAAATAAAGATGTCAGGAATCTCGAAGGCCGGAAAGGTAGACCGTTTAAACGGAGATAACTATAGAACATGGAAATTTGCGGCAAAAATGTATTTAATACAGAAAGATTTGTGGTCGTACGTAAACGGGGGAATGAAGCTGCCGGCACATGCAACTGCCGATGAGATTCAATTGCACGATAGCAAAGTAGAAAAAGCACTTGCCACGATCGCGTTAGCCATAGAGACGGACCAACAAGTGCACATAGTGGATTGTAAGACAGCTGAAGAAGCTTGGAACAATTTAAAGCAAGTGTATGAACCGAAATCTAGACAGAGGATATTACAATTAAAGAGAGAAATTGTAAGAATAAGATTAAAGGAAAACGAGACTATGGCGTCGTATTTATCACGAATGAAGATAACTGCAGATTATTTGCAAGATGCTGGATCAGAAGTAAAAGACGAAGATTTGGCGTACGCAATGCTGTCGGGTTTGCCGGACTCATATGACGCGTTAACTATGTCTCTGGCCAATCTAGAAGACCAAAAATTTACATCAGCAGAAATAAAGAAAACATTGCTAATGGAATACGAAAGAAGAGTATCAAAGGAAAGTGATCCAGAACAAAAGAATAAAGTTTCGGCTTATCAAGTAAATAAAAGCGCACGCCCGATTGAAAGAAGGGGGACGGATAAAAAATGTTTTAATTGCGGTAAGCCTGGCCACTTCATAAAAGATTGTCAAAAGAGGAGATTTGATGTCAAAAGTCAGACGAATTTGCGCAAAAAGGAGTCCTTTGTCCTGTCAATAAACATAAATCACATCAAATTCGGCCATGCTTGGCTTTTAGACAGCGCAGCTACGCATCATGTGTGCAACAATAGGCAGTGGTTCAGAAATTACAGACAAATTGAACCTGAACCAGTTGGCACAGCAGAAACAATGGTGAGAAACGGTAATGCGACGTTAATGGCTGAAGGTGTTGGCGACGTAACGTTGACCACCAGCGAGGATGACACCAATTATGAGATAATATTAAAGGACGTGTATTATATTCCCCTATGCAAAAGGAACTTGCTATCAGTCGCGCAAATTGAAGCAAAGGGAAAGACTGTAGTCATTAAACAAGAGCTTGGAAAAATCATCAGCAATTCAACAGGTAAAGTAATTGCTACAGCGACTCGTTTTGAAAATTTATATATGTTGCAGGCTAAAGTCGACACGACTATGCAAGGCGAGAAAGAATTGCATTCTCTATCGGTTGATGAATCCGGGATATGGCATCATAGATTCTGCCATGTTAATAATAGAAGTATCTCGGAATTAGCTGCAAAGGGATACGTTCAAGGATTGAATAATAATTCGATTAGCTCAGACCAATGCTACGGTTGCTGCATGGGTAAATCTACGAAAATGCCGTGCAAGAGGCTTGGTCAGAAGTCATCGAAGGCAATATTAGAGTTGCTTCACTCGGATTTGTGCGGACCAATGCCGGTAACATCGGAAGGCGGTTCTAAATATTTTATGACTATCATAGACGATTATTCAAGACGAATGGATATATTGTTCTTAAAGTCGAAGGACGAAGTTGCTGACAAGATTAAAGACTATATAAATAGAATCGAAAGAGATAAAGATGAAAAAGTTAAACGTTTTCGTTCCGACAACGGGTTGGAATATTGCAACAAGACGTTAGAAAGTTATTTTTCGGAACGTGGCATAAAACACGAAAGAACGTGCGTCGAAACACCGCAGATGAATGGTGTAGCCGAAAGGGCAAATCGAACATTATTAGATATGGTGAGATCCATGTTATCGTCTGCAAAATTACCACAAACATTCTGGGCAGAGGCTGTTGCGACCGCAGCTTATGTTAGGAACAGGATGATCCACAGTAACGTGCAAAACGGAGTTCGTGAGGGGATCTGGTTTGGGAGATCACCCAGCGTAAAGCACATGAAGGTTTTCGGATGCTTAGCCTATGCGCATTTACCTAGCCAAGGTAGAAAGAAGTTAGACCCTCGTGCAAGAACGTGTATCTTTGTCGGATACTCTAGCAGAACCAGAGGATACAGATTATGGGATCCACTGAAGCAGGACATAGTGCATACCAAGCACGTCCGATTTGATGAAAGAATAGTAGGGTACGAATATGCAAACGGCAATACTGCATCATGTTATTATAATTTCCAGAATCAGCAAGATGGAATCCGAGATAATAAAGAAAGATAATAAAGAAGACGCGGAAGAATCGTCAGATGAATCGAGCGAACAATTTGAAACTAGCGATAATGAAAAGGGGTCGAGCAGTCAAGATGATGAAGCCGGACCGGTGAATACAGAGATAGCGGGGGCTAGTCATATACCCGAGGCTGGATCCAAAAGAAAACCAGGAAGACCCAAGAAAGTAGTAAGGAACCCTTATGGAAGAAAGGGAAAACCCCAAGAAAGGGTGGAACTAAATTTCACCGAGATAAGAGAACCCAACAACTTAACAGAAGCGCTATCATCACCCGAAGCAGTGAATTGGAAGGATGCCATCAATGAAGAAATCCAAAATCTAGAGCGATTAAAAACATGGGAGGATACCGAATTACCGCCTGGAAAGACATGCATAGGCAGTAAATGGGTATTTCGCGTCAAAACCGATGAAGAAGGGCATATCGCGAGGTATAAAGCGAGACTCGTGGCTCAAGGATTCGGACAGAAAGAAGGGATCGACTATGACAAGACTTATGCACCCGTAGTCAGATTCGCGGTAGTGAGATATCTACTGGTACTTTCTTTGACACTTGGATGGAAAAGTCGTCACGTTGACGTGAAAAGCGCTTATTTGAATGGTAACCTGAAGGAAGAAATATATATGAGAGTTGAAACGAATCATAAAAGAGGAAGCACACGAATTGTAAGGCTTAAGCGACCAATTTACGGATTGAAACAGAGTGGTTATAATTGGAACAATGCACTAGATAGTTTCCTAACCAAAGTGGCCCTTTTAAGACTCTCTTCATCGAATTGCGTATACCGCTTGGAATTTCGTGTGTTCGTGGTCGTTTATGTAGACGACATCGTCATCTTCTCAAGAGATGAGAAGACATTAAATGATCTCGTGATAAAGATAAACCAGGAGTACGAGATAAGAGATTTAGGGAAATTATCTTACTTCCTTGGAATCGGAGTACACCAAGCGGAAGATCAGATAATTCTAAATCAACGCGCGTACACCCAGTCGTTGATAAAGGAGTACGGGCTGCAAGACTGTCGACCGTCTTATACACCGCTTGAGCCAGGAATGAAATTGAGTAAAGAAGATTGTCCCGTTACTAAGCAAGAGAAGGAGATGATGAAAAACGTTCCATATCGCCAGTTCATTGGATCGTTGATGTACATAGCTCAAAATACCAGACCGGACATAGCTTACGCAGTAGTAAATCTGTCGCAATTCGCATCAAATCCAGGGAGAGTGCACTGGACAGAAGCAAAGAGGATATTAAGATATCTGAGCGAAACTTCACAACTTGGTTTATGTTACAGAAAGACAGATCCAACAATAGAAATTTGGACTGATGCAGACTGGGCAGGCGATCTCGATGATCGACGATTGTTCAGCGGTATGGTAGTAGGTATAGGGGGTAACATCGTAGACTGGAGAGCCTCTAAACAAAAATGCATATCGACGTCCACGATGGAGGCCGAGTATGTAGCGAT
Source organism: Hedychridium roseum (assembly GCA_963989215.1). Taxonomy (NCBI): domain Eukaryota; kingdom Metazoa; phylum Arthropoda; class Insecta; order Hymenoptera; family Chrysididae; genus Hedychridium; species Hedychridium roseum. Next base: position 3,564,225 of record OZ022321.1, on the reverse strand, counting down.
GTCGGCTGCAGCCAAGGAAGCCGCGTGGGCAAAATTGTTCATCAGCGAACTAGGTTTGGAAGAGCGGATCGAAACATCGTGCACTATTTGGTGCGACAATCGATCGGCGATTGATTTTGCTAATAATCGCATAGAAAGGTCCAGAACAAAGCATATAGACGTCGCATACCACTATGTAAGGAACATGATAGATGAAGACGAGGTTTCCCTGAAATATATCGCGACAACGAGGAACCCAGCGGATGTGCTGACGAAATCTTTAAACAGAAAGATGCACGCAGAAGCCACAGAGAGGCTTCAACTAAAACCCTATGCGAATAATAAAGCGGGGGATTGAAATGATTATAATTCGCGTATCCAGGGGGTGCTGGTATGCATCACGTTTTTTTGTTTCTTTTGTCTCCCGCTCCTCTCTGTAATCTCCATCTTCCCCCATGTATATTGGATTAACTATCTTGTCATTGACCTTGTAAGCGAAAGCGTTTAAACGGAGAATTACACTAATGTTAATTACCAGAAGTGTCTCGATTCGATTGGAACCTCCCCCTCTCCACGTTAACAAATTATATTATAGTTTCAGGCTTTTTCATGCCACCAGTAACTTTTGTTCCAGAATAATTCATTTATAAAAAAATCTTTATTATACAACCATTTGGTCTTGTCATATTCATTACAGCTTCCCGGGAGGTAATCTATTGATTTGATTCCTCTTAATCTCTTTGCGTGATATATTATCGGAACATTTTCTTTGTTAATAATGAAATCATTAGCGTCAAGGAAAGTGAAGCCTTCAGGGGGAATATTTTCTGTGTGTAACGTTTTTTTAAAATAATTAGTATTTGGCATTAGACGGCCTTACATTATGGTTTTAATTGGAATTTCTGCAATTTTTAAGAAGTAATTTCTAATTAGTTTGATAATGAATAAATCTATTCTTACAATTTGTGCTGTATTATAAATTATTAAATTAGGATAATGTTTTTTGAAATCGCTTTCTTTGGTTCTAAATAGTGTTAAGCATGCTCTTAGACATTTTCGTTCAAAAATTCGTATTTTTTCCATTTGGGACGCAGGGATATTGAACCAAATGAGCTGGGAGCTGCATACGTTATGATTGGTCTGATATATAACTTATAAGTTAATAATTTAACTTTATGGTCAATTTGGAATACCATATGCTTTTTAAAGCAAAGAATGCCTTTCTTGCTTTTTCTAGTTGTATTTTTATATGTTCTTTAAAGTTCAATTTAATGTCCAAGTGACATCCTAAATATTTAACGACTTTTTTATTTGGTATTTTATTGATGTCATTTTCTTTATTTATATTAAAATTTTTCCAATTTATCCTAACATTATTGTGCGCATATCCGCTTAGGTTGTATCTAAAGAGAATCGATTCACATTTTTCAATGTTTATTTCTAATTTCCAATTTTTACAATAATTATTGATTTGATGGAATAAAATTCTAAGGTTTTTTTTTTAATTATACTTGGTTTTTTATCGATATAATAAATTATGGTATCATCCGCGAAGCCTATTATTTTTTGTTTATGATTTGTATCGAAATTAAATAATTTGAATAAACTGCTTATATATAAGTTAAACAGAAGTCGAGCGGTCACTGTTCCTTGCTGAAGTCCGTTAGGGATTTTGTATATCTGTGAATCAATATTATTATTTATGTTGACATGGAAGGATTTATTACGGATCATGTCAGCTATTATCCGAATTAGGTATACTGGTAGCTTTAATTGGATTAACTTATATATTAATCCATCAAGCCATATTGAATCGAAAGCCTTTTCGAAATCAATTAAACAGGCTCCGACCACCTGTTTGCTATTGATAGCCCAGTTGATGTCAGAAGTTAATTTATTTATGGCGTGTATTGTTGAATGGTGTTTTTTAAATCCGAATTGAGTTTCTGGGATTAGCTCATTTTTGTAGCATATAGCTGCAAGTCTTATATTAATGATTTTTTCGAATATCTTGCCAATGTTGCTTAATAGACTGATAGGTCTATAACTGGATATTTTGTATGGTTTTTTATTAGGTTTTAATATTGGGATTACTTTGGCTATTTTCCACTGTGTTGAGAAGTGATAATTATTCAATAAGTTATTAAATATTATTGTTAAGTACTTTATTGCGTTTCGTGGAAATTTCTTTATTAGGAAATTTGATATTTTATCTGAGCTATATGATTTTTTGTTATTTAATTTCTTTATTATATTTTCGACTTCAAATATATTTGTTAAATATTTATTATTTTTGTCTATGGGATTTAGTGCACTATTATTATTGTGAAATGTAGTATATGTTGTTGTATTTGATGTCATTTGTTCCTCTAGTAATTTTTTTTTATGTAATGTATAGACTGCGGAAGTTTATGCAAAAACATATATCACGATTGAGGAGAAATAGATATTAAAAATATATTAGTCTCTTCTTTCTATTTTATTTTTTATGTGCATATCAAAATATGCACTAAATATGCATTAAATATGCATAACAAATATGCAATATGCAGTAACTATACAAACAAAATAGCAATGTTTATGCAAGATATGCAAAGTTATTATTTTGCATACACATCCGCAGTCTAGTAATGTATTTTTAATTATGTTTTCTAGGGGTATGTTTGATTTTGCATTTAGATTTTCATAAATTTCTGCAAATCTACACGCTAGTAAGAAAGCAATTTGTTGTTTGTTATCTATTATCAAATTATTATGTTCGTCCTCTACAAGCTGATCAGAGTGAATTTTGGCTTTATTAGTGTATTTAATTTCATCTTGTTTTAGAATTATTCTTTTTATGATCTGATTACGGTTTTTTCGTGTTAGACGATTGATCGATTTGAACATATCAGATGGGTTTTTTGGAGACATAGCTATTAATCTATTTTTCCAATATTTGTTGATCTGTAATGTGTATTCTTTTTGAATTTCGGTATTTAATGGTGATAAAATATTTTTGTAAATTATGTAAAATAAGTCTGATCTAAAGTTAATTTGGTTTCTTTGTATTTTTAGGATTTGGGATAGAATGTTACTCTTTTTTTTCTTAGGTTCTTTATTTTGTTATTGTTATAGATGTTGATACAATCTTGTACTATTTTTTTTGGTATACAGGGTGTTTCTATGAAGTACAGCCAAACTTAAGGAGCGTATAATTGAGGTAAAAGCAAGTAACTTTTTCTAACATACCTATGGTGTCCGATCATTATTGGCGAAGATACAGCCGTTTGAATATCCGCTTACAGGTTGACAATATGACCTACATTCACCTGCCCGAAGCGGTCAACGCTCCGCGTTACGACCTCGGCTCAGCGCCGTCGTATGCGTGCGACACAGCTGACTTCTCCCTCAACCTTTTTTCGAGTCGAGGAAGTGTTAAAATTTTCCGAACTATTTTAAATCACCGAACGATTGGGAAAAAAATTACCTATTAAAAAAGTCCAAATGACAAAAATATTCGAGAACTCGTATAATTTCGAGTTACTTGTGGATAAATGTTCAGCTCGGAAAGTTTACATATTCCAATAGATTTCCAACTTTCGAGTTATTCGTAAATATCCGAATTATTGGTGACGACGTTTCCTGCACTAGAAAATAATTTTTCACTTGGTAAATGGAAAGTAATTATTTCGAGGAAGTTTATTGCTAATAATGCTAACTTAGAAACGTCCACACTAATAATTCGAATATTTACATGTCGAATATTTATCTCTAAGTAACTCGAAAACTTACCAGGGCTCGAATATTCGAATCGCTTGAAATTTTTTAATGGCTTACTTTATTCAACTCGAACAACCGAACCAAAGCAAGTGTGCAAGTGTATTCAGTGCAATTGGTGTTTAAGAATGTGCACGTATTCGGAATTTATTTGGTTCGATTGTTCGAGTTGAATAAAGTAAGCCATTAAAAAATTTCAAGCGATTCGAATATTCGAGCTCTCGTAAGTTTTCGAGTTACTTGGAGGTAAATATTGGACATGTAAATATTCGAATTATTAGTGTGGACGTTTCTAAGTTAGCATTATTAGCAATAAACTTCCTCGAAATAATTACTTTCCATTTACCAAGTGAAAAATTATTTTCTAGTGCAGGAAACGTCGTCACCAATAATTCGGATATTTACGAATAACTTGAAAGTTGGAAATCTATTGGAATATGTAAACTTTCCGAGCTGAACATTTATCCACAAGTAACTCGAAATTTTACGAGTTCTCGAATGTTTTTGTCGTTTGGACTTTTTTAATAGGTAATTTTTTTCCCAATAGTTCGGTGATTTAAAATAGTTCGGAAAATTTTAACACTTCCTCGACTCGAAAAAATGTTGAGGGAGAAGTCAACTGTGTCGCACGCATACGACGGCGCTGAGCCGAGGACGTAACGCGGAACGTTGACCGCTTCGGGCAGGTGAATGTAGGTCATATTGTCAACTTGTAGGCGGATATTCAAACGGCTGTATCTTCGCCAATAATGATCGGACACCATAGGTATGTTAGAAAAAGTTACTTGCTTTTACCTCAATTATACGCTCCTTAAGTTTGGCTGTACTTCATAGAAACACCCTGTATAGATACAATTATGAGATTGCAATTATTTATTAATTTTAATTTAATAATTGATGAATTTATTGATTCTAAATTGTTGATTATTGGGTCTTCAAAGTGCTCTGTTATTATATTATTTTTGATTGCTATGGCTGTACCCGCCGATCCTTTACCCGAGCAGATGTCATTTCTAAAGAATTTATAATTTTTAAAATGTGGATTATGTTTTTCTGTTAGTTTTGTCTGAGACATAAGTATAATATGTGGATTTTCATTGTTTATTAGTTCGACTAAGTTGGCCCTTTTTATAGGTGCAACAAGGGAGTTAACATTTATAGAGATTACTTTTAACTTATCTATATTTCTTGGTTGTTTTAGTCTGAGATTAGAAGTCATTTGACTGTATCAAGCTTAGAATTGAGTTTATTTTGGCTTCATTTTCGTTGACTTTATTTTGTAAATAAGTAATCTGTTGTTGGATCATTTCTATTAATTGTTCTTTAATGATTTTAATATCATCAGAAATTTCTGCTATGTTAAATTGAGTTCTGTTATTTGTTATAATTTTTTCATTTGATTCAGTTCCTGGTGGCGTTGAAGTCATAATCGTATTACGGACTGGTAGATGGTTTTTACCTCTTACCACTTCAGTAAATGATTTTTTTTATAATGTTAGCTATCTTGTTAGGTTGATCATATGAGGCTGTAGTGGGTTGATTATACATGGGTGTTTGGGTATTAGTTGGTGGTGTACTTACTGAGTACTCTTTTTTTAAACTCAGGGCAACCTCTATAAGATGTTGGGTGTCCTGGCAAAATAGTTTGGCAAAATAGTTTAGATGTTTCGATCTTTTTCTCTATTGGGATTTTGCATTTGCCGGGGTCGTGTTTTTCATTACACTTGACACATCTGTAGTCCATATTACAATTCGATGCTGCACGACCCAGCCTTTGGCATTTGCGACACTGGGTTATATTTTTAATTTTTATATTTTCCCAGTTTATTAGATGATGGAACAAGACTCTAACTTGTTTCAGATTTTCTGGATTACTATTGCTTGCTAGATATACTTTATATAAAGGTAGATCAATATTGTTTGTTCTAGAATAATTTGTTTTTAATCTGATTACATTTGTTATTGATACGTCAGGTAAGCTAATACTTTTTAATTCATGCGTTATTTGGATTGGTGTGAAAGCTTTATCTAACCCTCAGTATTAAAGTGTGAGGTTTTTCTGTTTTGGGTGTAAACGTAAAAAATTTTGTTTTTTTCTTTTAATGATTTAATGGTGTTTTTGTAATAGTCTAAATTTTGTGTGTATAGTTTTATTTTGTTGTTGCTATTTCTTTTTATGTAAAAGTGTTTTGTGTGTAGTGATTTGTTCAATATACTTTTATACACTACACTTTATTTATACAATATACAATACAATTATGTGTTGGGTGTTACTGCCGAATATCAGGATCGGTGATGTTTTTTTTTTCCTTTCTTATTGATGGAAGTTACTCCTCCCTGGATGTGTGGAATATGGCTGGACGGTCGGGGAAATTTGGATCCTTCCTCTTCTTCTTCCGCTAATTCAATATCTTCTATGGATTCAATTACCTTGTGTACCTTTCTTGCCATTTCTGGTACACTTGGTAATTCGAATCCATCGGTTGGGGTTTCGTCCTCATCTTGTAATATTAAGTAACGGTTTGACGGATGATTTGAATTTGGATTTGCTAACCGTTTGTCTTTTGGAGATTCCAGGTTTTCAGTTTTTTCTTCTTCGTTATTCTTCCCATGATAACGTTTGTTGGTGATATAGCAAGCTTTTTTTCCTTAGTGTAATTGGTTTCCCACCAGTTTTTATTTTTATTGTTTTATTCAATGAAGTTTCTCCTTCAAGGTACTTCAGTATTTCTCATTTGTTTACATTGATTTCTTTATTAGGTGGAGTTGGTGATTTACTTCTCCTGTGTTGTCCAATAGGTCTTTTTTTTATTTGGTTGTTGACCAGATTTTTTAGCCATGACATTTTGGGCTATGATTCGCCCACAATGATCCTTAGTAGTTGTGAACTGAGTATTTTAGTCATTTAAGGTATATTTAGTTGTTATACTGAATAACTTATTTTGTAGATATTTTATTTTTACTTTCACTCTGTATAGACTTATAGACTTTGTTCAATATAGTAACAGTTTGTATTCGCGTGCTTCTCACTTGACAGTTCAGCCGCGACTGGACGAGAATCGGTGCATTACAGCATGGTATGAGCGTCCGCATTAATATTAGCTTTTATCATTGCTCAAGGATGTCTATAGGTAGTTAAACAAACTACCTTTTCAAATAAGAACAAGATAGGATATGCAGAAAACGGTGGAAAATTGGTCGAATCACAACTACAGTCATATTTGAAACAATAGTTTGTTCAACTATCCCTGTATTGTTTCAGCGATAAAGAAAGCTAATATTAATGCAAACGCTCATACCATGCTGCAATGCACCTGTTCTCGTCCGATTACCGAAGTGTGCGCACGCGTCCAACGATACTAAATCGAAAACCGATAACACGTTCAATAAACAAGGAAGAAAAACTGGAAAGTGCAATTAACAAGTGTATTTAACAGTAAAACAAGATATAAAAATACATAATTAGGTGAATCCAAATTAAGAACAAAATAAAGCGAGAAAGTGTCCAACGAAGAACAACATAACCTCAAAAGAGCTAATAGCATTCCGCAAGAGAATGCTATGAAAGCCCATAATGTATCGCTAAATAATAACAGCGATAATAATGACAGCAATATTGAAAAAATAATAATATCAAGGAATAGACGACGCAAAATCGAGATGAATAGTACAAACAGAAGCACAATCAAAAAGAAGAGGATAAATGAAAATACAATACCATACAAAAACAGATACGAAATATTAGACAACGAATCAGAAATGGAATGCGAAAGCGAAAATGACGATAATAATGTATCTACACAAAATGAACAACAAAGTAGAACGCAAAATGAAATGCAAAAAGTCAACTCCAAAAGACCACCTCCCATAGTCATTCATGGTAGAGTGGAAACACACACAAAGTTTACAAACAATTAGAAATCAATGACAGGACACAATTTCCGAATTTAAAAAGTACACACTCCAACGCAACAATAGTACAATCAAATACAGGCTGGGAAATAATGAGTATGTTACGAGTTGGATCGTAGTGATGGGTGTTGTGGAAAATAGTAACTTGCAACTCGTGCTTGTAGATTGACTTTAACTGTTTATTAATCTTGGTAGCTTGGAATGGCCAGAGAGCGGATGATTGGTGAAAACTGTGGTGTATGAATGAAGAGTGAGTTCTGATTAACCTAACTAAACTAAAACTTACTAACAACTAACCTACAACTAACTAAGACTAAGTAAAGACTAAGAGATGACTGAATGAAGACTGAGGGTGTTTAGGATTGTAGTCGCTAAGGAAAACTCGGGACTCTTTGGAAAAGTGAGGGTGGGAGATGGTTGTGGTGGTGGTTGGAAGTGGTGGGGATGGGCCTTATGGGTTTCGGTAGTCCTCTCTATGTAGTTGTAATAATAATAATAGTAATAATAATAATAATAATAGTTGTAGAGGGGTTGCGTCCGTGGGACGTAACAGAGTACAAGAAATAATAATAATACCTATGCTAAGCAACTGCAAAAGAGGGATGACGACAAGAAGAAACCAAATGAACAAATGAAAGACATAAATGAATTAGCATCGGAATTAAAACAAAGAAATGAAATATGCAACATCAAAAAAATGTTAAGCTTACAAGGAAAGTACCCGAGGTGTACCTCACCGATTTTTTTCCTTTTGAGATATGTTGTAGTACATCAAAAACTATTAGACACGTATTTTTTTGTACGTGCCCATAAGCCAGTTTAAGGGGTGAAAACTGCCCCTAAAGAGCACCGCCAAAAACCATTTTTTACTGTTTTCTTCACAACTAAGTACAATTTTTTCAAAAAACCACTGGGAGATTATTACACATTAGTAGACAATACTATACCTAATATTTTGATAAACGGGGGTCGCAACCCTTACTTTTATTTGAGGAAAAACGTAATGTTTCGGAACATTTTTTTGTGTAAAACCTAGAGATTTACACCAATTACAATGAAAATTGTACAGTTATAAAGAAAATAAGAAATAGCAGTTGACCACTTTCGGTGTTTTTAAAAACAACCACTTTTTAGGGAGTAAATTACCCTTAACTTACATTATCGTATTTATTCATGGAAAAAAAAAATTTAGCTAATTCTTCGAGAAATTTGGTTCTCAATAAAATTCTTTATCACTAATTCAATAGTACAACCAAAAACGTGGTGATTTTTACCCTTTTAAGGGGGGTTAACTACCCCTCGTACATAGTCAGTTACTTACCTTACAGAGTGATTGTTTGAACTTCCGTATTCCGCGACAGAATTTCAGATCGAGATTTTCAAGTCTATTTGTTATAAGTTGTAGGAAATCTCCAAATTTGAGGTAAGAATTCTCTAGTTTTAGGCGTGATACTACGCGGGAACCCATTTTTCAATTTTCCTGGTTATTAATGACATACATTATCTTATAAGTTTTTAATAAGTATATTTGGTTCCAAATAAATTTCTTATTATAATTTTTAATCTTTAATCATTATACAGTAATCTCGATAGTTGTTAGTTTTGATAATCCGTACAATACTGGTAATCGTGAAAAAAATGGTTCAAACATAAAGACTTCTTACACCATGAGCATCTTACAGTTACAACATTAGAAGATCCCTCAATATCGCACTTAACATGGCATTTATCCCCGAAACTAAAATCAACGGGATTGTCGAACATATCTGGTTTATCATCAATGTAACCGCTTTTATACCATGAGTATTTAAATAAATTTATGTATTTTGGAGAAAATAATTTAAGATAGTACTGACGTTCTGAGGGAAGCAACACCGCTTAATAAACATATTATCTTGAAAACAATTCCGAAAGGCACAACTGGTAAAATTCAACCGTTAGATGTGTATGGCTTCAGAATGTAGAAAAATTATGTAAAACACTTTTCGGACAGCGTAATATTAATGAATGAAGATTTAAATTTGCACTTCAGGAATGACATTATCAAACTGCAATCTTTAGTTCATAATCAGCTATCTTCTCCAAGATACATAAATTTATTTAAATACTTATGGTATAAATGCGGTTACATTGATGGTAAACCAGATATGTTCAATAACCCAGTTGATTTCAGTTTCGGGGATAAATGTCATGTTAAGTGCAATATTGAGAGATGTTCTAATGTTGTAATTGTAAGATACTCATGGTGTAAGAAGTCTTTATGTTTGAACTATTTTTTTCACGATTACCAGTATTGTACGGATTATCAAAACTAACAACTATCGAGATTACTGTATAATGATTAAAGATTAAAAATTATAATAAGAAATTTATTTGGAACTAAATATATTTATTAAAAACTTATAAGATAATGTACGTCATTAATAACCAGGAAAATTGGAAAATGGCGATCCCGCGTAGTATCACGCCTAAAACTAGAGAATTCTTACGTAAAATTCGGAGATTTTCTACAATTTATAACAAATAGACTTGAAAATCTCGATCTGAAATTCTGTCACGGAATACGGAAGTTCAAACAATCACTGTGGAAGGTAAGTTCGTAACTGACTATGTATGAGGGGTAGTTAACCCCCCTTAAAAGGGTAAAAATCACCACGTTTTTGGTTGTACTATTGAATTAGTGATAAACAGTTTTATTGAGAACCAAATTTCTCGAAGAATTGCCTAAAATTTTTTTTTCTATGAATAAATACGATAATGTAAGTTAAGGGTAATTTACCCCCTAAAAGGTGGTTGTTTTTAAAAACGCCGAAAGTGGTCAACTGCTATTTCTTATTTTCTTCATAACTGTACAATTTTCATTGTAATTGGTGTAAATCTCGAAGTTTTACACAAAAAAATGTTCCGAAACATTACGTTTTTCCTCAAATAAAAATAAGGGTTGCGACCCCCATTTGTCAAAATATTATGTATAGTATTGTCTACTAATGTGTAATAATCTCCCGAGGACTTCCGGTATAACGGCAAAGTGAAAGGACGTGTAGAAGTGAGCGTGAGAGAAAGTTAAGGAGAATAAGGTGAAGGAAGAAGTTAAGGGTGGAAAGTAAGGGTGAGAAGAAAGGTGGTGAGGTGGCGAAGTAGGAGTGGTAAAGGCAGAGGAAAGGAAGGGGTAAGAAGAAGAGGAAGGGAAACGGAAGGAGAACGGAAATTTTGGAGGTTAGAAGAAAGGGAGGGAAAGATAGATAGATAGATAGATAGATAGATAGATATATATATTTCTGTTCGGAGGTCTGAAGGCCTCTTAGGAACAATCAGGCAACACAGATACATAAACGAAATTAGTACAACTAATACTAAACCTTAACTAAAGTTATAAAATACGAGATACTAGTTTAATCGAGATAGCTGAGATCCTAACAGAACCAAGACGTTGAGTAGTGACGAGGGTGATAAATTTGCAAGTTTAGAATAAGAACTCTGACCACATAATGAGGAAAGAGACAGATTAGAGATAACGGTTGAGAAGGTACGACAATATTTCGTTTTTAAATACGGTAATACTAGTAGCAGACCGGATATTATAAGGCAATGAATTATAAAACTGACATCCTTGGATGGAAAAAGATTCCGCCAAGGATGCGGTTCGATGTGGAGGAACAATAAAATTACGAGGTGGTAATCTTGCGGACGAACGCGTTCCCGAGTTCGCGTATGGCGTAAATCTACACTGAATCGCCGGGGGGGCTTCACTATGAGAGACCGAGTACATGAGCAGTGCTAGAAAATATAAACGTCTCTCACAAATTTTTAGCCATCTTAACTTAATAAAGTACGGTGTAATATGCGTGTCCTTGCGCAGACCATAGATAAAACGCACACACGAATTGAGGGCACGCTGGAGACACAATTCTACAGCCGCGGTAATATCAGTCATGACTAAACAGCAGTAGTCGAAGTCGGGGAGAGCAAGACATCTGATTAGATGCCTTTTGAGCCCACGAGAGAGAGCAGCACGATTTCTTGAGAGGCTAGCAAGGACCCTATACACATTGTTACAAGTATAGTCAGCGTGAACGTTCCAATTGAGAGTAGGTGTAATGTGAACACCAAGGGACTTGATGCATGAGGTAAAGGACAAAGGAAGTCCGTCAACTACGATATTAGAGGAGATTGGAGATTGGAGAAGGTTAAGGGATCGTGATGAACCCAGGAGCATACATTGAGTCTTGCTAGGATTCAAGGTGAGCCCACAGGCTTTGGACCAGAGGACAATTCTTGCAATGTCGTCGTTGATCATTGCGATTACTTCTGGAAGACTTTCGACAGATGCATGACTGTAAATTTGGAGATCATCGGCATATTTAATGACATTGCAATGATGTATCTCCTGGTTGAGGTCTCGGAGGTATAGTGAGAAGAGGAATGGGCCTAACACAGAACCCTGCGGAACGCCGGAATAAACCGGTGACCAGGAAGAAATATGCTGGTTGATTCTGACAGCCTGACCACGGTCTGTCAGGTATTACCAGAACCAACGTAAGGCCGAGAGAGAGAAATTAAGAGATGATAGTTTTGAGAGAAGAATAGTGTGATTCACTGTGTCAAATGCCTTGGAAAAGTCAAAGCAGACCAGAATCGTAAATTGATGCTTGTCAATTGCACGGCGTACATCATCCACTAAGTACAAAATAGCAGACTGTGTAGAGTGTCGCTTTCTAAAGCCATGTTGGAAGGGGTCGTTAAGATCAAGACGGGTGAGATAGTCTTGAACATCATTGAGGACCACCTTCTCGAGAATTTTGGAAAGTTCAGGCAGGATCGATATTGGTCGGAAATCAGAAGGATTTTGAGGAGAGGATATTTTAGGAATAGGGGTAACAAGAGATTGTTTCCATTGCCATGGAAAGGTTGATGATTAGAGCGAGAGGTTAAAAAGGCGAAGAAGAGAAGGGAACAGAGAAGGGAGGCATAGAGAGAGAAAGTGTGGGGTTAGTCCGTCAAAGGGGAGAACTGAAGAAATTGAAATGGGAAGTACAGCAAGAAGTTTGTCAGGTGAGACATCTGAGAAATAAAATTTGGTCTCGTTAAAAGAAGAAGGTGTAGATAAGACCGAAGGAGGTGTAGGCGGTGTGTGTGGATGAACAGACAAAAAGAAGGAGTTTAATGAAGAGGGAGTAACGCCAGCGGGGTAAGAGGATATTTTCCTAGGAGAGGAAATAATACCAAAGCGCCTGAGGTCTTTCCACAATTCCCCAGGGCGACGTAGGCCGGCAAATTGATGTAGGAGATAATCACGTCGCGAGAGAGATATCGCCGATTTAATATGTTTCCGCAGGGTTCGGTAACGCAAAAGAGTTACTGGATTTCCTGACCGCCGGGCTGAGCGACGTAATGACTCGCGCTCACGGATAAGATTTCGTAAGTCTGCCGTAATCCATGGAACCGAAGGTCTTCGCACAGTAACATGACGAAGAGGAGCGACTTCCTGTAGTATATTGACGAGTGCACACGACAGATTATCAACGGCAGTGTCAATATCGGAACCCATGGGATCCGTAAAAAGACGGGAGGTAATTTCAGACACGACATTGGAGAGATGAGTCATGTCAATTGTGTTAAGGCGACGCGTTTGTAAGTGCCGCGGAGTTTGCCGTGCTTCCCCAAGATAGTATTTTACCGAGATACAGTCATGATTTGAGAGGAAGGGTGTACCAAGTTGTGAGGCAGAAATAATGTGATGGGCATTGTCGAGCAGGCAGTGATCAATTCTGGAGGCAGTGGTGGCAGTCCAATGAGTATTGTGGAATTCTACAATAAACATGTTGAAGCGAACTGCCAGAGATTTAAGGAAACTCGAATCAAAAGAAGCGACATTTAGATCAATGTTCCAGTCCCCCAGGATGATCTTCCGCTCATATCTAGCAGTAAGATCGGCTAGTATGTGCTCGAGGGTGGTGAGTGCTGATTTTGGCCGTCTATAAACAACACCTACCAGAAGGCGTTCAGTAATGACATGCGGATGGCGTATTTCGACAAAGAGAAATTCTGGTCCTCCACAGATGTCCAAAGTTGAAGAAGCAATAATATTACGAACGTGGAGGCCAGATCTAATATATAGGCATACACCACCTCCTCGACATTCCCCTAGCCGATCGGAGCGATGTAAATTGAAGCCTGGTAGGGAGCAATCATAATCAGTTACACGCTTTGTCAGCCATGTTTCGGATACGGCAATGACATCAAAGGGACTATGTACAAAGTAATCCACAAAACTAGTAAAATGTCCCAGAAGTGATCCTGCGTTCACGTGAGCTGCATATACTGTGATGGCTTGTTGTACACAATGCGTAGGGGGCGAGTCGGAAGAAGACTGAGGTATGAGTCACGCGAGTTTATTCACCATTTCCTCAAGGGTGGAAAAGGTCAAAATGTCAGTGCTGTTCTCCCTACGTACGCATATCTGGTGTGACCTAAGCCAAACGTGCCGATAGCCGCGTTGTCGGGCTATGTCCTTGGCTTTACAAAGACTGTTCCACCTATCTTGTGGTAAAAAGGCATTGATGAAAACGGGCCTGCGTTCAAACTGATCATTAATCTCACTGGCAAATAGAGCCTGTCGACGCTGTTTCGCGGTGAGAATGGCATTTTTATCAAGTGCAGAGTTCAAACGCACAAAGACGGAGCGAGGTTTACCCGAGTTTATCGAGCCGCGCATTCTACGCACTTGAAGTATAGCATCCTTACATGAAACGCCAAGGGTACCGAAAACGCTAGACGTTAAGTCTTTAAGGTTTTCGCGAGGGGTTTCCGGTAACCCCGATATAATTAGGTCATTAGCTTGGTTGTTTTCAACTCTACCAAGCCTTTTTTCAAGGACCTCAACGAGAGACCGCGTGGAGACATTGGAGTTCTCCAGTGAAGATACACGCGTCGTGAGCGCTGAGGCGAGTGACTTCTGCTTTTCTTGAAGAGAGAAAACTTCTGCAGCTAAATCATTTGACCGTAATTCGACCTGGCCTAGGCATGAAGCAATGTTATTAAGGTCGGCAGTGATTTTGTTAAGCTGGGAGCTTACACTCTCTTGAAGAGAAGCGATGCCATCAGAAAGTTCGCGTCGATGCGTGGTCAAGGTATCAGAGAGTTCCTGCCGATGAACGGTTTGTTCCACACGAAATTCATTTACCGCAGCAACACATTTTTCGACGGCAGTAACAAGTGCTGTCATCGTGGTTTCGGTGACAGGAGCTGAACTGTTTAGGGTCGACAGTGTTGACAGTGATCCTGTGCGTAATTGGGTCACAGCTGAGACCGTTGGTTGTTGTTGTTGATGATGACGCTGCTGTTCCGGTGAGGTAGGACGTGGGGGAGTCATGAAAGGCGGCGAGTGCGAGGGGGGAACCTTATTTTCACTTCTGTTGACTTTGGTAAACTTCCCAAAGCACGGAAGAAGATCACCTGTTTCAATGCGCCGTTTGTGAGATGTTGTGCATCCTGGATGAAAATGAAGGCCACAAGTGGCACATCGAACTGTGTCAAACTTGATAAGCTTTTTACAGTGATGGCACTGGATTTCTTCCATTGTCACAGTGATAACGGTCGGTTTAAATGATGTTACAACACGTCACAGAGCACCAATGAGCGAGAGTATGACACTATACCGGACCAATCACAGGAGTTGGCGCATGCGTCGTTCTTCGAAGTGCCGGCGGTGAGCAGGTGAGTCGGTAGTCGAGAAATTCCGAGAAATCGGGCCGAGATTATCAGAAATCTACGTCAAGCTGACATAGAACCACTAAGCGAGAGTAGCACAGTAGGGACGCCAGCAGACGTAGAAGAGAGAGAAGACACTGAAACTCCGTACAAGGGCGTCTTAGCCAAGCAAAAGAGATTTGAAGAGAGAGCAATAGAAGACACGTCTGGTACTTACGAATCTCAGGAGGAGAGTCCCCCCCCCATTGCGACCCCCATTTGTCAAAATATTATGTATAGTATTGTCTACTAATGTGTAATAATCTCCCGAGGACTTCCGGTATAACGGCAAAGTGAAAGGACGTGTAGAAGTGAGCGTGAGAGAAAGTTAAGGAGAATAAGGTGAAGGAAGAAGTTAAGGGTGGAAAGTAAGGGTGAGAAGAAAGGTGGTGAGGTGGCGAAGTAGGAGTGGTAAAGGCAGAGGAAAGGAAGGGGTAATAAGAAGAGGAAGGGAAACGGAAGGAGAACGGAAATTTTGGAGGTTAGAAGAAAGGGAGGGAAAGAGAGCAAGCAAGCAGGATAAGTGGAAAGAAGAGACACCTACAGGGGAAATAGGAAGCCACAGCAGGAGGACAGAGGAGGCTGATAAAGTAGAGCAAAATGGAAGGGTTCGAGAAGAAGAGAGGAGAGGAGGGGGAAGGAAGAGAAATGGAAAAGGAGAAGGCAGAAGAGAAAAAGATGAGGGGAAGGCCAAAAAAGGTAGATAGCTGGATGAGAGAAAGAAGCGGGAGCTTAGGAAAGATAGAGGATTTCATGGAAGGAGGGAGAAAAAGGGACAGAGAAGAGGAAGAGGAAGAAAAGGGGAAAGAAGCAGAGAGAGCTGAGATAATATTCAGAAAGAGTAGGATAATAGAAAGGTCGCCAATAAAGGAAGGAAGTAGCGGAAAGGGAGAGGTGGAGAAGATGATAGAGGCAATGAAAAGAGAAATAAAGGAATTGATAGTAGAGATAGGAAAAGAGAGCAGTAAGACGGTCAGGGAAGAGATAGGGAAAATCAGGAGAGAAATGGAAGAAAGAGAAGAAAGATGGAGAAAAGAAAAGGAGGAATGGAAAGAGAGGCTAGATAAAATAGAAAAGAAGGCAGAGAAGATAGAGAAAATAGAAGAGCTAGAAGTAAGAGTGACGGAGGTGGAAAAGAGAATAGAAAACGTAAAAGGAGAGAGAGAGCAAGGAACGGGAGAAGGAAAGATACAGGAAATAAAGGAGATGATGGAACGGATGGAATGGAAAGAAGAATTGCAAGATAGAGAGAATAGGAGAAAAAATATAATCATCAGGAATTGGGAAGGGAAACAAAAAATGACGGAAAAGGAAATGGAAGAATGGCTGGAAAAGAAGTAAAAGGAAAAGTGAAGGTGGAAAAGGTGAGGGGGATAAGAAAAGATATGATGTGGGTAAGATTAGGAGGTATAGAGGATAAAAGAAAGGTAATGATAGGGAAAAGAAACATAAGAGAAGGAAAGGAAGGAATATTGGATGACCTAACGCAAAAAGAGAGAAGGATGAGGTGGAAGATAAAACAAATAGCATGGGAACATAGGAAGGAAGGGAAAAAAGTAGAAGTGAAATACGGGAGGATATGCATAGAAGGAAGATGGTGGAAGTGGGATGAAAAAGAGGAGAAGTTAAAAAACTAGAGAGGGAAGGAAAAGAGAGGAGGAAGGAAAGGGAAAACGAGAACAAGATAAGCAAAGAAGGAGAGGTGGAGGAAAGGGAAAGAAAGAGAGGAAGAGGGAAGCCAAAGAGCAAGAGGAGAAAGGGAGAGGGGTACAAAATAGGTTTCTGGAATGTGGCAGGGTTAAAAGGTAAAGGAGAAGGTTTCTGGGAAGACATCAAGGAATGGGACGTAACAGTGATGATGGAGACGTGGATGGAAGAAAAGAAAAAGGAGGAAATAGAGAGGAAGCTACCAAAGGGGTATGTCTGGATCAGGCAAGGAGCGAAAAAAATAAATAAGAAAGGAAGAGCAATAGGAGGGATGTTGATGGGCGCAAGAAAAGAGATAGCAACAGGAGAATGGAATAAAGCAGATGAAGAGGAAGAGGGAATAATAAAAGGGATGACAAGGATGGGAAAGGAAGTATGGAAAGTAATAAGAGTTTACATAAACAAGGACATAGTGAAAAAAATGGAATACCTAAGATAGTGGATGGAAGAAAAGGAAGGAGAGAGAAGTAAAATTATAATAGGAGGGGACTTCAACGCAAGGATGGGGGAAGAACAAGAGGAAGAGGGGAGAGAGTGGGAAACAGGAGAAGGGAAAGGGAGAAGGTCAAAGGATAAGAAAATGAACGAGCAAGGAAAGAAGCTAAGAAATAGAATAGGAGAGCTAGGATGGGAAATGTTAAATGGAAGAATAAAGGGGGATGAACAAGGAGAATTTACATATACAGGAGGAAGAGGAAATACGGTAATCGATTATGTGATGGTGGGGGGAGAGACGCTGGAAGATGTAGAAGAAATGGTAGTGGGCGAGCAAGTAGAGTCGGACCACCACCCACTGGTAGTGAGCATAAAAGGAGAAAGGAGAGAAGAAACGGAGAAAAAAGAAAAGAAGGTAAAAGGAGGGAGAAGACAGGAATGGAATAGAGAAAGGATAGAGAAACATAAAGAAAGAACAATGGAAGAAGTGGAAGGGGAAAAAGTAGAGGACATATGGAGAGAATTAAAGAAGAGGGTAGAGGAAGGAATGAAGGAAGAGGAAGAAGGAGGAAACGAAAAGAAGGTTAGGAGGAAAAAGGGATGGTGGGACCAAGA
Source organism: Hedychridium roseum (assembly GCA_963989215.1). Taxonomy (NCBI): domain Eukaryota; kingdom Metazoa; phylum Arthropoda; class Insecta; order Hymenoptera; family Chrysididae; genus Hedychridium; species Hedychridium roseum. The sequence goes on along the minus strand of OZ022321.1, from coordinate 3,546,069 downwards.
TTGCAAAGAAATGAGAGCAGAGGTGAAAAAGGGATTAAGGGAATGGAGAAGAGGGCAAGGAAAGGAGGAAGAGTACAGAAGGAGAAAAAAAGAGTACAAAGAGATGTGTGAAAGAAAGAAGGAGGAGGAACGAGAAAATTTTATGAGAGAGGTAGGGAAAGCAAGGACAGACAGAGAGGTATGGGAGATTTTGAAAAAAGGAAAAAAGAGAAAAGGTGGTATTTGTAAAGAGATAAAGATAGAGGAATGGAGCGAATATTTCAAGGAAACTCTAGGAGGAATGGAAGAGAGGATAATAACAGGAGGAAAAAGAATAAAAGGAAAAAAATGGGAAGGAGAAAAGGAACTAGAAAGGAGCGAATTCGAAGAAGCAGTGAAGAACCTGAAAACAGGAAAGGCAACAGGGGTAGATGGAATACAAGGTGAAAGTTGGAAATATGCAGGGGAGGGGGTAAAAGAAGGAATGTGGGAAATATGTAAGAAGATATGGGACGGGGAAGGCTGGCCAGAAGAATGGAAGGAGGGAATAATAGTGCCAATAAAAAAAAAAAGGAGAGGGAAAAGACGTGAAGGACTACAGAGGTGTAACAGTAATGTCGGCAATGTATAAGATATATGCAGCGATACTGGCGGAAAGATTGCAGAAGGAAATAGAGCAAAAAGGGATATTACCGGAAGGGCAGACAGGGTTCAGGAAGGGAAGGGGAACGATAGACAACATATACGTATTAAATTTTGTGGTGGGAAGGAGGATAGAAAAGGAGAAGGGGAAAGTTATAGCTTTGTTTGTAGATTTTAAGGCAGCATTCGATAGCGTGAATAGGACGGTGTTATGGAAGGAGATGAGGGAAAAAGGCATAAATGGGGGATTAATAGAAAGAATAGGGGAAATATATGGAGAAACGGTAAATAGAGTTAGGGTGGGAGAAAGCCTTGGTGAAAAATTCTGGACTGGGAGAGGTGTGAGACAAGGGTGCCCGTTAAGCCCAATGCTGTTCAATTGCCTGGTAGCTGATATAGAGGAAAAGATAGCGAAGGCAGGAGGAGGGGTAAGAATAGAAGGGGTGGGAAAAATACATACTTTAGCTTATGCAGACGACATAGTCCTAATTGCAGAGGAGGAGGATAGTATGAAGGCTATGTTAAGGGTCTTAAAAGAATACGTAAAGGAGAAAGGCCTGGAAGTGAACATAGGGAAGACGGAGGTAATGAGATTTAAGAGGGGCGGAGGAAAGGACAGAAAGATAGAATGGAGATGGGGTAGGGAAAAAATAGAAGAAGTAAAAGAATTTAGATACCTAGGATATGTGTTGCAAAGAAATGGGAGGCAAGAAGGGCATATAGAGGACAGAGTGAAAAAGGCGGGAAGAGTGATGCGACAGGTATGGGGACTAGGCAAAAGAATGTTCGGAAAAGATTGGAAGAGAAGGGTGTGGCTGTTCGATACGCTAATTTGGACAGTCATGAGTTACGGGGTGGAAATATGGGGATGGAGGGAACGTAAAAAAATGGAAACAATGGAGGAAAGGTACTTGAGGTGGACAATGGGAGTTGACTGGGTAACACCGGGATACATGATAAGAGAAGAGTTAAAAAGGGATAATCTAAAAATTAGAGCAGGAAGAAGGGCATGGGGATACGAAGAAAGGTTGAGAAGGGGAGGAGGTAGCGAATGGACTAGGAAGTGTTGGGAGTTGGTGGTGAGGAGGAGTAGAAAAGGAGGAGGGAAGAGCAAAGGATGGGAAGAGGAAAGGGAAGCGTTCATAAAAGAATCGGGGATGGAGGTAGGAGAAATAGAGGAAAAGAGGGAAAAAGGAGAAATAGATTATGGAGAAATAGAAAGGAGGGAAAAAGGGAAGCAGAGAAGGGAAAGGAGAGAAAGAATAAGAGAGTCGAGATACAATAAATGGTATAAAGAGGTAACAACAGAGGGGATACCGGGTTATCTAGAGAGAGGGTGGAAGGAAGAAAAATGGAGAAGGATAATTAGGTTTAGGCTGGGGAATGAAATGGGGGAAGGAAGGTACTGGGAAAAGGAAGAAAAGAGGAAATGTAGGATATGTGGTTGGGAGGAAGAGGGTTGGGAGCACGTGCTAGAGGGATGTGGAAGAGGAATGGAAAAGGGGGAAAAGAGGGAAGAGGAGGGTATAGGGGAGAAAATCAAAAGGATTCTGGACGGGGAGGCAAGGGGGAGGGATGGATGAAGGAATGGATAAGAAGAAGGGAAGGGGTGAGGGAAGGAGGGAGAGAGAGGAAGGAAGGAGGAGAGGAGCGATAAAATCAAGAGAATAAAATTAGTAACAAGTAGATTAAGAAGCGAATGAGATAAGGAATTGTAAAGGGAGCGGGAGTCCCTAGTGTACCCCGCAAGGGCACTATAATAAATACAGACAATGTGTAATAATCTCCCAGTGGTTTTTTGAAAAAATTGTAATTAGTTGTGAAGAAAACAGCAAAAAATGGTTCTTGGTGGTGCTCTTTAGGGGCAGTTTTCACCCCTTTAACTGGCTTATGGGCACGTACAAAAAAATACGTGTCTAATAGTTTTTGATGTACTACACCATATCTCAAAAGGAAAAAAATCGGTGAGGTACACCTCGGGTACTTTCCTTGTTAGTTAAGAAGCTAAAAACACAGTTGTCTAAATGTACTTAAAAAATGGAACAATTCCAAACATTCGTAGACTTCTGCGAAAAACTGGACGACTAGCACATGAAGACAAAAATATGTAGTTGGAACGTAAATAGCTTGGTAAGCAAAATAACAGAAACCAAGGAATTTATAAGACGAAGTGATATAGATATAATTGTTATATTAGATACAAGACTGAGAGATAAGCATAAAATAAAAATCAAGAACTATACATGCATAAGAAAAGATAATAACGATACAGAAGTAGGTGGAATAATGATTTGTATTAAAAATAGCATATCATATAAAGAGATAAAATTAAAAGAAGAAATCTCAATTGAATACGTAGGACTGAACTGGAAAATAAGATACACATAATAGCGACATATAATAGACCATCAAATCACTTCAAAAATAAAGAAACAGGAACTATGCTAGGAACAAGTAGCAAAGTGATCATAGTTGGTGACCTAAATGCAAGACACCCAGCGTGGAACAACAAAGATCTCAATAGTAAAGGAAGAAAAATCTACAATTTAATGTTCAAGAATAACTTTAACATATTACACCCAAACGAACCAACGCATTATCTTACAAATGGACATACACCTTCAATAGTGGACATAGCACTGATAAAAAAATATGGAAAATATAAAAAATGAAAGTATTAAGTGAAATGAGTTCGGATCACAACCCATATTTTACGCAACCCAATATTATTTACGGTAGGAGAAATACAAGTATATCAAACCAAAAAATCAATATTCAACTACAAAGCAGCTAATTGGAAACACTTTAGAGAAATAATGAACAAAAATTTCACCATAAACCTGAAAATAACGACACCAGAACAGATAGAAAAATAAACACTAAAATTGACGAACAAAATACAAATTGCTATAAAAAATAGTAGACCAAAAATAGTACTGAAAGAAAATAAGTTAGAATTACCGAATGAAGCATTAGCACTAATCAAGAACAGGAACAAGACAAGAAGAGAATGGCAAAGAACAAGAATGCCGAATATAAAAGAGAAAATGTACAACGAAACCAAAGAAATAAGAGAGACAATAAATAGAGTTAAAAATAATGAATGGCAGAAGAAACTTGAGAAACTTAAAGCGCATGACCAATCACTATAGAAAATGACAAAAATATTCAAAAAAGGACACAAACCGATACCGATGATAGAATCAGAAGACAAAGAAGCATACACGAATAAAGAAAAAGCCGAAATATTAGCAGATCAATTTGAAAAAATCCATAATATAGATACATAAAACAACACAGAAGAACAAAAACATGTGATAGACTACGTAAAACAAAAACTTGAAACAACGAAAAATAATGAATGGTACAAATATATGACGACACCCAGGGAAATAGCAGACGCAATCAATGAACTACCACCGAAAAAAGCACCCAGACACGACAGTATACAAAACATTATTATCAAAAATCTACCCAAAAAACCAATAGTGCAAAAAGTTAACATAATCAACGCTTCAATAAAATTAGTATATTTCCCAAACATGTGGAAGACAGGTGTAATAATACCTACACGAAAACCAGGGAAAAAGGACAATGAAGCAAGTAGCTACAGACCAATAAGACTGCTACCAACTATGGGAAAGCTAATAGAAAAAATAGTACATAAAAGACTTGTAGAATATGAAAATCGAAATAAAATAATCATAAATGAGCAATTTGGATTTAGAAAAAAGCACAACACAATACAGCAAATAGTGAGAATCTTAAATGATGCAAGTACAAATTTTAACAAAAACATGGTAACAGCAATGCTCCTTCTCGACATTGAGAAAACCTTTGATCGGGTGCGGATCGATGGGCTATTATACAAATTATTGAAATTTAAATACCCAGGAATATTAATAAAATTAATAGCAGCGTACCTAACTAACAGAAATTTCAAAGTACTAGTCAATGAAACAATATCATCAAAAAGAAGAATTAAGGCGGGTGTACCTCAAGGGTCAATACTAGGCCCAAAACTGTTTAATATATTTCTGAATGACATACCAAAATTTGCAAAAACCAAGCTGGCACTATTTGCGGATGACACTGCAATATACACACATTCGTTCAACGCCATAATCGCATCCAAACAGATACAAATACATGTAAGAATACTGGAACAATACTATAAACATTGGAAAATTAAATTAAACGCATCCAAAACTGAACTAATAATATTTTCAAAAAAGATGCCACAAAACAACAAAATCATACAGCCAATAGAAGTACATGGACATAAAATACAAACAAGCAATACAGTAAAGTACCTGGGAGTACACCTAGAAAAAAGACTGACATTTGAAATACACATAAAAGAAACCATTAAAAAAGTACACATTATCCTCAGCAAATTATATTCATTAATGGTATACGACTCAGCTCTGTCAAGAAACAACAAAAAACTCATATACAAAATGATAATTAGACCGATAATGATGTATGCAGCACCAGCTTGGTGCGGTGCATCAAAAACAAACTTAAAAATGCTGCAAATTATGCAGAATAAAATATTAAGACTGATATTATCCGTCAACAACTATAGAAGAATAAGCGAACTACATGAAAGCGCGAAAATAGAATACTTCGACGACGACATGTGTAAAATGGCCAACAACTTTTACAAATATCAAATGCATATAAACGTTTTAACTGAAAACATAACAAGCACTAATTTTTACAATATACCATATGACTATATTCACAAACTACCACACCAATCATTACCAATATTTTATGAATGGCCTCAAACCCAAGAAGAATGAAAATATATAAACCAAAGAAACCAATCCAAAATGTAAATTAAACTTAAACACACAGGTACGATAAAGCGTATAAGAAAAGATAAAGATGGATTTTTCGACATTTTCCCATGGGTAAAAGCAAATATTAAGACCACAAACCAGAAAATTTAGTAAAGTTTATTTATATTGTTTTATTTTCACATTCAATTACGAAATAATAGCCGGTGGCATGGGATAAATTTTCAATAAAATTGCCGGTCAACAAAGTGTTAAGCAGCATTGGGCACGGTCAGTACCTGGATGGGTGACCTCTTGGGAACACCGTGTAGCGCTGGCATCTTCTTTTTACTCTTTTGCCCACCAATTGTATTCCTATTGCTAATATCCTATACAGTTATTAAAAGAAAGTATATCTATACATTCTTTTATCGCTACATTTTAAAAATATAAATGGAGTTGTCGCATTAACGTCATACAAAATACCAAGTCATTTTGTGTTTATATAAAATAGATAGTACATATGTGGGATTTCGGTAGAGATCTCGTGGAGTGAGGACGTGTTCTTCCTTCGCTCCGTTAATGAGATTTAATCTTGCGATCAAAAGTACGGATTATATGTTAAAATTGATATATTTTACATATAAAAAGCTACATGTACCTTCAAAGTTACTTTTTGCAGTGATTAAAAGTTTAAAAGTGCAATAAACATTAAAATAAGGCGAAAAACCTGTGCCATGAGGCCCACGTGCTTTGCACGTAGCCTATCAAAATAACTTTTTCAAGTATTTTGATAAACTCATAGGCACAAACTTGTTAGACAGACTATAATTAACTGCTAAATTCCTAATTAAGAACTCTTTTGAAGAAATAATAGGAAATATTGTGGTGTTTACAGATTAATATAACCGACATTACCGACATAACGACATAATTAAGAACTCTTTTGAAGAAATAATAGGAAATATTGTGGTGTTTACAGATTAATATAACCGACATTACCTACTTAACTTATAAGTAGTCACGTGACTTTGTGTATAGAAACATTAAACACAGATTAAGGGGGTCGTCTGGTTTAGAATTATGAAAAAAACGAATTTTTCAATTTTTGCATTTTTTGATACCTTATGATGTGAAAAATATTTGGGAAAATGGATTTTACCTAAATCTTAAATTTACAAAGTTATACAGTCTAAAAATTGTCCCTCGGAGCTCGTCAAGAGTCACGCCTCCAATCGACCTCCGCGCTGCTCGCTGCTCGCTGCTCTTCGACGCTCAATGCTCCATATTATTATACTTACTTTCATACCATTCATGGCTAATGTAAACAAAGGCCTTAGAACGATCTACTATAGGCTTGTAAGCGACCTTCAAGCCGTATTTTGTCTCGCGGATTACTTGCAGGCGACAATTTAGTACTGCTCGAAACGTTAAAGTGTGCATACGGAGCAAAATTTGTACAGCACTCGGAATTTATTGATTTTCGGTCCTTTTACGTTTAAAAATGGATAGAAAAGGTACAAAATCTAAACGATGTAGACCTAATCGCAGTAAGAAACGCCAGAAAGTATTCTACGGAAACATAGGTGGAAATAATGAAGAATTTATGAGTGCGTCGGCGAAAAAATTACGGAGCTCAGACGATATGGAAGTGAATATAGATAAATCGTTATCCTACTGTATTTTGGAGTTCTTAACAGTGTTTTCAGCCATTTCATTATCGGTAATTTGTGGAAATTGTAAAGGAAACATTAAATTTTCGCAAGGTATGAATCGCGGATTAGGCTTTAAAATTTGTATGATGTGTAATTGCAAAAATCCGGTTTATATTGCTTCTTCGCCTCTTGTAGAAAGGGTCTATGCAATAAACCGTCGAATAGTGTTTGTGTTTAGACTTTTAGGTGTTGGCTATGAAGGTGTTACTTTATTTTGCAATCTAATGGATATTTGCAGTGGAATGTGTAAAGAAACGTATTACTGTTGCTTTAAGAATATTCATAGTGCATCATTTGCGATTTACGAGTGCATTTTAAAAAATGCAATTGAAGAGGAAAAAAAAAGAAATAAAGAAGAGGGAAACATTGAAAATCACTTTATTGTTTCTGGCGACGGCACGTGGAAGAAAAGAGGATTCTCTTCTTTGTTTGGCGTAGCAACGTTGATTGCAAAATATTCGAAAAAAGTCGTCGATGCTGTTGTAAAAAGTAGTTTCTGTGCAAAATGTTCAAAATTGCTTCATAACGACAAATCCATTGAAGATCGAGAAAATTGGATGAATGATCATGCCGATGAGTGCACAATAAATCATAAACGCAGCGCTGGTAAGATGGAAATCGATGCTGTTACCGAGATGTTCGCTAGATCAAAAGAAAAACACGGTGTGCTGTACGTAAAGTACATATGCGACGGCGACAGCAAGACATTCAAAGGGATACAAAATCTCGATCCTTACGGAGATGAAGCAAAAGTTGTGAAGAAAGAGTGCGTCGGCCACGTAGAAAAAAGAATGGGCAAGAGACTTCGTGATGGAAAAAAGAATTACAAAGGAGTTGGAGGAAAAGGTGCTGGCAAGTTAACAGAAAAACTTATAATTGACCTTCAAACATTTTATGGATTGGCTATTCGCAGAAATTCAAATTCTTTGACTGAAATGAAAAAAGAAATATGGGCTGCGTATTACCACAAAAGCTCTACTGACAAGAAGCCACAGCATCAAAATTGCCCTCCAGGCAAAGACAGTTGGTGCAAATATCGTAAGGCTGAGGCCCTTGGTACACTATCTTCTTTCCAACACGATAAAGTGCCTCTTCTTGACAGTGTATTACTGATGATGAAACCTATTTACGAAGACCTATCCGGAGACGACCTGCTGGATCGATGCTTAGGAGCAGAGACTCAGAATAACAACGAGTCTTTAAATTCCTTGATTTGGACTTTTGCTCCTAAGCATCTCCATTCTGGACCTAAAGTAGTCGAGATAGCTACTTTTCTTGCAGTCATCATCTTTAATGAAGGGTTTGTGCCAATCCTAAAAGTAATGAACCTGATGGGGGTAAAAATTGGCCAGCAAGCTTTAAATTATGTCCACTCTCGTGACACCAGCCGCATCAACCGATCAGAGGGATCAGAGGGATGCACATTTTCAGCTTTCAAAGAGAGCAAAAAAAGTCAGCAAGAAAAGAAATCTGCTCTAAACGAGTTTTATAAAAACGAGGAAGGAGTTTTGTATGGTGCAGGAATAGTTGATTGAATGTAAGCAACAAATTTTTCGGTTTAAAGTAATTAAATGATGCCACAAACTTTAAACGCGTTTTTCTCGAAACCGTGTTTTTCAAACTGGTGACCATGATATCTAAAAAACTATCGAGCCAATCAGTTTGAAATTTGACCTACATATTAAAGACATGTTTCTTTATCGTATGAGTGAAAAAAAATTTTTAAAAAATGAAATTGGAAAATTTGGCAATGCTTGGTTGATTGGAAAAAAACGTGAAAAAGTGCATATTGACTTCAAAATGATGCCATTTTTCAAATTATCGATTTTTTGAGAATATTTTTCACTTAGACGATAGCCAAACTTACACTTGTTGAAAATTTCTTTGGTTTGTTTGTTTCAGATGGCTACAATGACCGGAATCGTGGTCACCGTTTTAAAATTTTCATTTTCATCACTTTATTAAAAACTTTGTAACTCACAGAATTTTCATTATTTTTAGATAAAAAGTTACTGAAATACACTTTAAAATTTGATAAATATATTTGAGAAAACTGGATTCAATATGTTCTATAGATTTTTCACAAACAGATTTCGAAAATTCCCTAAAAATTCGACCTCTACACCAGACGATCCCCTTAAACACAGATTTTAAAATTTATTTAAGTTTATGATTGTGAATTAAAATGGCGACAAAAGGCAAAAGACGAAAAATCATAAATAGTGATAGTGATAAGGAAGTTGAAGAAATAAAGAGACAAATTAGGAAAGACGAAGAAGTGATGAATGAGCCAGGAGTAAGCATGGAGATAGACGATTCTGAAACTTCAACTACATCCAGAAGAAGAAGACTTCGAGATAAAGCAGCAAGTAGAGAAGAAGTTAAAATGTATTTTTAACACTGCGTAAAACCATTGAGAAATTACGAGATTTTGCTGATTCAACCCAAAATTTACACAAAGAGGCGAAAACAGAAATTTTCAATGCTGTTGCACAATTGGTTGCATTAAAAATAGCGCTTGGTGATACCAATCAAGTTCTCAAAGAGTGTGTGGTAAATCTTGAAGAAGCTGTAAATAAAACACCAAAAACAGTAAGGAGACTTGACAAAGATACGCAAACTCAAAAGGAGATTGATGGAAAGAGCTTGGATGATAGAGCAACCAATAAAAGAAACTGCAAAGAAATGGGAATTCAGGTTGGTAAAGACTCTATTCTAGGTAATGAAAGAGACAAAAGTAATAACAGAATGCAAATAATAAACAAAAATGTTGAAATGATAAATGAAAGAAATATGCTAAGAGCTGTAGGAACTAAGGAAGGAAATGCTAGTGAAAACTGGTCTCTGGTGGTAAGGAAAGGAAAGCAAAACACACCAAGTAAAAGTCCTGCTAGAATTGCTGCTAGTGTCTTGCAGAAGAAACCCAAACAGGACGCAATCGAGATACAAATAAATGAAGGAGAAGATCTTTCCCAAATTTTACGAAAGGTTAAGGATGACTCGATAATAGCTGAAAACAGTGAAAATATAGAAAGGATGAGAAAAACAAGAAGAGGGTACTTTTTCATCGAATTAAAAAAAGGCTGCAACAAAACGGATGAATTAAGAGAAACTATTCAAAATGTTATTGGACAAAGAAGTATAGTAAAAGCTCTGGTTCCAATGGCTAAAATTGAAATACTTAATATAGACGAAATTGCTGAAAAGGAAGATGTATTAGATGGACTAAAGAAGATATTAACAGAAGAAGAGATTAATCAAACAAAGCTACTTGCCGTGTGTATACTTTTGGAAATGTGCAGAAAGCGGTAGTTCTTACAACGTGTGAAACTGCCAAGAAATTTTTTGATGCTGGAAGGGTACTGGTTGGATGGCTGTCATGCAGAGTTCGAATAAAAGAGGAGGTCCAAAGGTGCTTTAGGTGCCAGAAGTTCGGTCACATGGCAAACGACTGTAAGGGAGAAGATAGGAGTCTAAATTGTCGAAGATGTGGTGAGACGGACCACTTCAGCAGAGATTGCAAGAATAACTTACACTGTATGATGTGTAAAGATAGGGGCCTGAGAGACTTGCATCACTAGATGGGCAGCAGTAAATGTTCATCTTTTAAGCAGAATGAAGGTAATTCAAATTAATTTGAATAGGTGTAGAGCGGCACAGGATTTGTTGTGCAAAACTTGTGAAGAACTTAATATAGATGTTGCGTTAATAACTGGACCGCCAAAAAGATGTATGAACGGATGGTACTTGGATGGCACCAAACTAGCAGCAATATGGGTGAGAAACGAGAATGAATTTCCAATAAGTGAGGTAGGGATAGGAAAAGACGGATATATATGGATCAGAAGTAATAATACTTGCATATATAGTTGTTATTATTCCCCAAACCAAAATATAAGAGATTTCTCACTCAGAATAAATGAATTAATCAGTAATGCCAGAAATAAAAGAAATATAATAATAGGAGGAGATTTTAATGCTAAGGCTAGACAGTGGGGAATGAACCATCTAAATAAAAGAAGAGAACATGTTTTAGATCTCATTGCATCACTGGATACGACTGTGGCTAATGTAGGCACTGTTGATACCTTCGTGAGAGGTGACTTTGGCTCCACCCTGGATATAACTCTAGTTTATGCCAATATCTGTGATAAAATTAAAAACTGGAAAGGCCTTTCTGAAGAAGAATCATTAAGTGACCACAAATATATTACTTATGACATTGTAATTGATCAGTTACCAGCTAGTACTTGTAATTATAATAATCAAATCAATGACTTACAAAACAGATGGGCCTTCAAGAAACTCAATATAGAAATCTTTGTTAAAACTTTAATTGCTAAAGAATCAATATACAGAGAAAACAATAATGTAAATTTAGATGCTTGTGAAATGGTACACAATTTAATGACAATCATTATGGACGCTTGCAATGCAAGTATCAATAAATTAAATAACTGCCAGAAAAGGATTCCAGTCTACTGGTGGAATAGCCAGATAGGCGATCAAAGAAGGGAATCAGTTGTAGCCCGGAGAAAAATGCAGAGATCTCATCATAAAACTAATTGTGATGAATATAAAGAAAAATACAAATCTGCCAAGAAGGAATTGAAAATGCTTATTTTCCAAAGTAAAAAGAAAGCATGGAAAACCCTATGTGATGACATCGATAAAGACCCATGGAGGAGAGGCTATAGAATTGTCATATGTAAAATCAAAGGACGTACTGGACGGACGCACATGACGTACGAGACCCTGGACAATACAATTAAAGGACTTTTTGATATTGACTCAAAGATTGATTACCCCAACATTAATACAGCAGATACTGAAATGTTACCTGCTACTACAGAAGAAATATTTGAAGCCATTAACACATTAAAGAAAGGGAAAGCTCCTGGATTGGATGGAATCCCCACTGAAATTCTTAAGATTGCAGTTGGTGCCATACAGATTACTATGACAGAGGTATATAATAAATGCCTATTGACTGGAGTGTTTCCTGAAAAATGGAAAAGATAAAGGCTAATACATATTAAAAAAAAGGATACCTTTGTGATGATGCTAAGTGATGATCGACCGCTAAGTATAATTGATACTGGTGGTAAAGTTCTGGAAAAACTTGTATTAAAAAGATTAATTAAATATGTTAATGAATCTAACCCATTGAGTGATAATCAATATGACTTTATAAAGGGGAAATCGACTGTTGACGCAATATCTCAGGTTATTGAAACTGCCAAATGGCAAAAAGAGAGAGGCAATAACAATCTTATCATTTTGGTTACTACAGATGTTAAAAATGCCTTCAATTTTTTAAAATGGGCCAGTATTGACACTGCCCTTAGAGAAAGATTTCTTGTGCCACGATGCATGATTCGGTTAATAAGAAGTTACTTAAGTGGTAGAATTCTCTATGGAGACGATACCAACGGGAAAGTTTATAAATATAATGTTACTGCAGGGGTCCCACAAGGCTCTGTCTTGGGCCCCTATCTTTGGAACATCGTTTACGATGAATTATTGAAAATGGTCGTTCCTACGGGAGTTAAATTAATTTGCTATGCTGATGACTTAGCCATGTTAGTTATGGGCAGAGGAGAACATGAAATACAGACTACTACTAATTATGGCAATTCGAGGAGCTAATGCTTATCGCACAATATCCAGGGAGGCTGTTATGGTAATAGCTGGCGTCATCCCTATTAATATTTTAGCTGAAGAAAGAAGTAAGAATTATCATAACATTAATAACATGGAGGGAGACAATGATTTGATGAACATTGTAGCTAAAAATAGGGAAGATAGTTTAAATAAATGGCAATCTAGATGGAGTAATTCTAATAAAGGGAAATGAACAAAAAAATTGATACCATGCATCAAATCATGGTATAATAGAACGCATGGAGAAATAAATTACTGCATCACACAGATTCTAAGTGGCCATGGATGCTTCCAGGATTATTTATTTAAATTCAAAAAAGTTGACAGTCCTAAGTGCTTACATTGCGGAGATGCTAATGACACTGCTGAACACACCTTATTCGACTCTGATAGACGGTTAAGAATAAGGTGTGAAACCAGCATTAAGGTAGGAAAAGTAAGTGATAGTACAAATTTAATTCAGTTAATGCTTAAAAATCAGGCTAATTGGAAAATTGTCAGTGACATGATGATCTCTATAATGAAAACAAAGATTAAAGATGAAGTGAAAATAAGGCAGGTAGATGATGGAGGAGAAGAAGATGATATAATTGATAACGAAACAAGAGATATAGAAAATGAAAATGATAATCCTGGAGGCATCCTTTTGGATACAGTAATAAAGTGCAAGCATAAGAAGACTTATAACAAAAAGCAGCTGCACTGATGACATGCGTAAGCAGGACAAGTGCAGCTGCGGGGAGCTGAAAAGAAGACGGGTTTAATGGGTACACCAGTCTTGCACACACCGACTGGGAGTCCCGCACTACCAGGGTCATCTTCCCTGGTGTCCGTAATGAATTTCCCTCTCCTAATAAAAAAAAAAAGATAGTACATATGTTCCCTATTAACTCTTAAACCCTATAACCGATTTGAACAAAAGTTGGATGGCGCTTTACGTGGTAATTTCTGTGGCGCTATTGCCTCAACTACATTTATATTTTTTAAAATGTAACTATTAAAAATATATACACACATTTTTTTAATTACTATATACACATTACAGCCCAGAGAGAGACAAGGATTCCCGGATGACTGGAGATTAGGGTTAATAGCACCATTGTATAAAAAAGGAGATAGAGACTCGGTTAGCAATTACAGAGGAATATCTTTGCAGGCCACAGGGCATCAAATTTATGCAATAGTGTTGAACGAAAGACTGAAAAGGGACTTAGAAGAAAAAAGAATTCTACCTAACACGCAAGTCGGATGTAGAAAAGGCAGAGGAATGATTCACAATATTTACATATTACAACATATAATAGAGAAGGAAGTGAACAGAGAAAAAGGGAAGCTATACGCATTCTTTATAGATTTGAAAGCAGCAATCGATTCTGTAAACAGAGGAGAACTGTGGAAGACAATGGAAAAGGAAGGGGTAAGAAGGGGTAAGAAAGATAGAGAGATCGAGGGAAATCTACAAAGAAACACGGAACAAGATAAAAGTTGGACGTCAGACGTCAAAAGTATTCTGGACGAAAGTGGGAGTCAGACAGGGATGCCCCCTCAGTCCAATGTTGTTTACGGTTTTCGTGGCTGACCTAGAGAGGAAATTAGACCTCCGCGTGGGCTCCACCTTGTCGTGGTGCGCAGGCTTAAGCCGAAACCCTTCGGGGGGACGGTGAACTAAGCAAGTCCCCCCCGGCGACGTCGGTTGTGTGAATGTGTGTGAATGAGATGCGGCCGAATTGTCGATGGATATTTCCGAGGAGAGTAACCAAGCGGGACCAGTAATCCCGTGACCGGGGTGTACAGGTATATCAGTACCTGACCTCTGCGGCGTAATAAACGGAACCGTAAGTCTGCCCCTCGGGGCAGCAAAGACCGTGTGAAACCGCATGTTCAACGTGGGAAGACTGCTGGCTGTGCCCTGACTGGAGCCTATCCCGGAGTTGAAGTCGGCAAAACGGGCGCATGTGTGGAGGATTACTTGACCAGTATTTCCTCACATCCTGTTAGGGGAAATATACCCTAGCACCGTCTAGCCCAAGGTCTGGATGTGCGGGTGATCGGATCACTACGCGTCCATTCGATAGGGGTGACGTTAAACCTTGTGCATCAATATTTTTGTAACCTTTTTTTTGTAGAGTCTTTTCGTGCGAATAGGGTTGGTCACCCAACAAACCGCTTCTCGGCTTTCGCAAGCGTAACTAGGGATTTACTTCTGGGGGGGGGGGGATAGATGCCCATCTGAGAATGGGCTGCCATGATGGCCGAACCGCCATTAATTCTTAAATAATGACACATGGATGAACACAATTTAAAAAATGTATCCAGATCCAGAGATGGAAAAACTGATGTGTCCACGGCGAGCACAGTGGTTGGCCCCGCAATCGCCAAGAGTAGGGCAGCCAAATTGGCTGTAGTTAGTGTGAAGCACGTAGACCTGACACGCTTCAAGTCCCCAAACACCGGGGACCGTAGTGTGAAGCAGGATGTGGCCGGGCCGTCCTCGTCAGGGGTAAAATCCCTTTCGAGGGCGTCCTCGGTGGCGTCCCTCGCGTCCGTTGTTGGCGAGATGGCTATCTCCCCCAAGCTCATCAATGAGCTGGAATCTGATGGCTCTGGAGTTGGCCCTCTTCCTGCCAAGAGCAAGAGGGGCAGGCCGGCTACGACCGACTTAGGTGTTGGCCCGCTTGCCCGCAAGCAAGACGAGCTGGCGCGTACCAAGCGCGAGAAGGTGGAACAAGAGGTCAAGTTTATTCTTGACGCTTCTATACCTGCTCCCTCTACGGCCAAGAGCCGTATGTTCGAGAGGGGGTTTTTGGAGGAAATGTCGGCGACATTAAGTGCGGAGTTGCTGGTGCACATTAACGCCGTGAAGAAGGTGGCGGCGTGCTTCAGCAACCTAAAAGGAGATTTTGTGAGGAAATTCAACAAGGCGGCCGCAGCGATTAAGGTCGCTGTGACAACGCTCACTCTGAGGGCGCAAGACTCAGGAGTATCTGAGCATATGGAGGAACTCCGGAGGGAAATAAGCACCTTCATAAGACGGTGAAGGAATTGAGGTGGGTGAAAGCACCCCATGCCTCGCCCCCGGGAGCGCGGCCACCGCGCTCCCCGGTTAGTCGCTGGGCTTCGCCCTCACCGTCACCCTCCCGGGCACGTTCTCCCGCGAGGGCGACGAGGTTTCTGGAAGGAGAGGAGAGAGCGACGCGGGACATCTCCGAAAAAATTTTGGAGAAGAGGGTGTCTCGCATTGTCGCCGAGAAGTTGCGGGCCCTTGGAGTTTCCCAGGTCCCGCAAAATGATGCTGGTCCGTCTTCTACGCCATCCGTGGAACAAAAGACGATAGGGCAGAAGCAGCAGCGGCAGAGTCCCTCCGAAGATGACCGCCGCGGCTCCCCCCACGCCGGCCCAGAGTTCTCCCTGGGTTCAGGTGGTGGGACGGAAGGCCAAAAAGGCCGTTAAAGAGGAATCTAACGCTCCTTCCAAGCAAAGCGAAGCGACTATTACATCCGCCCCACCCATGAAGAAGGCTGGCCCCGCCCAGAAGGCCCCAGCCTCCAAGCGGTGCCCCCCCCCCCCAAGACGGCTGCGGTCGTTATCACCTGCCCTGAAGAGCAATATGGTGATGCGATCCGCACGGCCAGGGAAAAGATAGACCTGGCCGCCCCGGGGATTGAAAATCTGCGAGTCAAACGCGCATTCAGTGGAGCTCTATTGCTCGAAGTCCCAGGGGACGAAGAGACTCTGCATGCAGACACGTTGGCCTCCCGCATGCAGGAGGCACTAAGCGAAAAAGAGGGTGTCCAAATAGGTCGCCCCGTCAAGAAGGGCGAGCTGCGTATTCGAGGATTGGATGACTCCGTCACGACTTAACTTTTGCCTCCCCCTCCGTCGCACGCATCGTGACGGGCTGGCGGATGTTGGAGAGCGAAACGCTCTCAAATCATCTCTATATAGTCCTCCTGGCTACGTGGTCGAAGATCGGGCCACCCGGTGAAGAACGGACGTTTGTGACGTATCTATGCCCCGGGCTAAGGCCTGCGTCCGGAGAGCGGCGTACTGGTGGTCTGCCGAGATTAGCGAACTTCGTCGCGTCTCGACCGGCACCACGCGCCGCTGCACTCGCGCCCGACGTCGTGGGTATGTCAAGAGGGCGGCAGGATGCTACGAGGCGTACTAAGTCGCACGGCACGACCTCGTAGTAGCCATCAGGAAGGTCAAGGCCAGAGCTTGGGAGGAACTTTTAGCCTCCCTTGACTCTGATCCCTGGGGATGCCCTTACCGTATGGTTTTGGGCAGACTTCAGCGTAAGACGTCCGCAGAGACAGAATCCATGGACCCCCAGGTCCTGGAACATGTGCCGAGCACTCTCTTCCCGGAGGACCGGGAGGGAGCCTCTTTAGATTGGAACCTCCCCCCTCTGGGGGAGATGTTTGCAGAAGACCTGGGGGTAACTCAGGAGGAGCTGGCCAGGGCCGCTGGTAAGCTCGGGAGTTGTCGCAAGGCCCCCGGCCCCGACGGTGTGCATGGCCAAGTAATAGATCTGACCCTGGCCTTCGTGTCGGACCGCCTGAGGCAGCTGTTCACGAGCTGTCTCAGGCGGGGAATCTTTCCCCAAGAGTGGGGACTAGCCAGGCTCATCCTTCTCCCAAAGAGGGGCAGACCAGCGGGCACCCCTTCGGCTTATAGGCCTTTGTGTTTGCTGGATGAGGCGGGCAAGCTCTTTGAGAGAGTAATTGTCAACCGCCTCATCCAGCACTTATCCCGGGTAGGTCCGGACCTCCACGGGGAGCAGTTTGGATTCCGCGAGGGCCGTTCAACAGTCGACGCGATTTTACGAGTTAATGCTACTTAATTTCGGTGATCGGACGTTTTTGTTTGTAAATATTCTGTATTGGAAATGAGAACTCCCTCTAATATTCCGAGGGCGATCTCTTGTCAACCCTTCCCTCTCCTTTTATTACGTCGCGTTATTGTACATGATCTGAGCTGATCAGTCTGGTTGCCACGCTTGAAGGAATCACTTCAAATAGTCACGCAACGTTTCTTTCCGCCGAAAGGAGTGCAAGTAGTGTTCCTTCAAGAATTTGCTGCGCGTTGTTATTTAAGGAGAGTGATTTCTTTTCTGGCGTGGTTGCTTGGCTCCTGCCGAATTTCTTGAGCGCTGAAGTGATACTCTTCCGAGTAAGTTTAAGTTAAAAAAATTTCAAAGATTATGCGAAAGAAACAGTTATTTTGATTGAATCAAATTAAATTCTAATTAATTTAAAAAGTAGCGGTTTTGCTTATGCATTGAAAATTCCCAAACATATTCATTAATCATTTAACATACAATATATATCTATAAATACAAAAATATCTTTTATACATCTTTTATATATCTAGATATATTTAACAGAATTGCTTTACTTATTTATAGTTCCTGCATATACAGGGTGTCCCATAACTGGTGGTACAACCGAGCAGGGGATGATTCTACATGAAAAACTGAATCGAAAATATAGAATAAAATTTTTTCATACAAGGCTTTGTTTTCGAGAAAAATGAGTTTAAAAATTTGTCGAGTACGCGTGAACTCGGCTTACTTGCGGCTCAACAAATTCTACTGTCTCGCATCTGGGTATTTCTGAAATTGCCTTTGTACTTCCAGATATGTCTACAAAAATTGTCAGTATAATGCCCCCTGTGGTGCACCACCTTGTCGTGGTAGGGGGGCTTGAGCGCTATAAATCCAAGGGACATCGTGCACGCGTAGGAGGGGTGATCGGTTCAAATTGTCTCCACGTCCATCTGGAGACGCTTACCGCATTACCATCGCTCCCGGCACGAAGTACGCACAAGTGCGTGAAGGGGGTTCTCTAGCAGAACTGACATCCCACTTGTAGGTTTTATATGCTGACTAAGAGTGCAGCCATTTGAACGGAGCGAAATCCGCGACCAACCACGCAGGCGGTTACTTCGGTAGCTGTGCTGGTGCGGGTGGACATCTTCGGATGGCGAACGGCCCTCGGGCCAACCTGCTGGGGACCGAGTTATGAAGGATTCGCCCGAGCTACCAGCTCTGCCTCCTCGTGGCCCCCGCTGGACACTCCGCCATCTGCGGGATCTCAAGGGATCGCGTAGATGGAGGTGCTAAACGAGCTGGGTCCCGTATAGGTAGGTCCAACTTGTCTGCGTTCCTCGGAACAAAGGCAGGGTTTTTCCAAGCAAGGGGGAAACCTCGAACGAGTTCCCTAGACGGTGGTGGTGGAGCCCCGTCCTAGGTCACCTGGGGGAGCAGGTATGGCCACATAGGCTAAGGTACTGCTCCTAGGGTTAAACATAATGAGGAGCTACGTGTCAGTATAATGATATCACTTCTATCGCTTCTGTTTTTTTCCCATCCTTATGAAATTACTCCTCGACAAATCTTCAAATTCTTTTTTCTCGAAAACAAAGCCTTGTATGAAAAAATTTTATTGTATATTTTTGACACAGTCTATCTGTTTCTCTCAGTTTTGTATCACTTGTAATTAGTAGATCAAGTTGTTTTCTATTGATAAATTCTCTCAATTGAATTAACTTGTTTTTTAATCCATTTGCGTTCCATGTTCCGATTGTAATAGTCATTTTAATTGTCCATTTGATTGCAGAAGTCTACAAAAGTTTCAATTTGTTCGATTTTACTGTTACATTGTTTGAGTTGTGCTTTTAGGTTTCTAGCGGCTTGTAGCATTTGTTTGATGTTGCATATGTCGTTTATTTCCTTTATTTCTTGTGTTTGTGCGCATATGTCTGCTATGTCATTTTGCTTCTCTTCTTTTCTGTCTATATTTCTATTTTTAATTGTGTTTATTTGGGTGTCACGTTCTGTGTTCCTTGCATTTAACCATGGGTTTGTACTTATTATTGGTGCTCTGGCTTCCCCAATATTTTTTAATTGTGGGAACTGTGTACTGTCATTGAAGTTAGGAATTTGTTTTCGTTCATATGTTTTTTCTGAGTTCTTTATGGTTCTGTTCCTACCTGTTGTAAGCCATTTTACTCTTTCCTCGTATGCTGGGCAGATTATGGCATTTGCTGTATGGTCGCCACCACAATTTATGCACATGGCTGGTTCTGATTTGGGTTTGCGACAGTCCATGGTTAGATGATTTTTTGCACGCATCATGCAAGCAGGCTCTGCGAAGCAGTTTGTGGTTGCGTGTCCCCACTCTTGGCATCTGTGACATTGCTCTTCTCTTTGTGATGTAGTCCTCCCATTTGACTTTTGTGTAGCATAAATGTCATACTTTTTGCCTTATGGTTTGTAGTTTTGTACTTGCTGGCATCAAGACCATGAACAAGCTTGGATTTGTATTTTTTAGTAGACTTGTGCTACCTGGTTCGAATCCTGCTTCTTTTAGGTCGTTGTTGATGTCTTCGATAGAAGTTTGTTCATGCAATCTTTTAATTATGAATGTCTTCTTCTTTTCATTTTGTAGTGTATAAGTGTGAAATTTAACATCCTTGTTCATATACATCTTTTTGAGTTTGTCATAGTCCTTTATTGTTGTTGTGGTTATGTTGGTTTTATCTGTGTGATACTTTAGGTAAAATTTATTTTCTAGTATATCTTTAAGTGAACTTTAAAATTTTTTATATGCGTCAGTTCTACCATGGACAACAATGGGTGGTATCTTTCTGAGTGGTTTAGTTTTGGTGTGTTGATGGTTGATGCTATGTTCTTTTACATTGGTGATATTCTCTGAGTTGTTTGTTGTTTCCTCTGTCTCCATGGAATTCTCATCGTCCGATAGTATTTCATACCTGTAGTAACAGTAAAAGTAACAATAAGTAGTAGTAACAGTAAGGAATACCCTGCAGTAGCAGGGTATTCCTTTGTGTTCTTCCTCTCTTGACCTTGTTGTTATTTTTGGTTTTTTTTGTTTCATGTTGTCCTTTGATTTTTCAGAAAATCTTCTTTTTTTATTGGTAAATAAGTTGTTAATGTTATTTTCCGTCAGGTTCATTGAAAATGTTCTTTGTTTCATTTGTATTTTCAGCGTCCTCTCTGAGGACGCTGAGGACGCGAGTCCTCTCTTTTGTGTTGAGGTTATGTACTGTCGCCGTACTTTTCTTATGTATTTTGCTTCGTTACTGAAATGATTGCAAACAATGAAATCAACGCAGTTGTACAAAATCGCGGGTGTGATGCAATACCCTCCTGCCTTTTAATTATTTAATTAATAGATTTCGCAAATCTCTTCAACAATTCACTACTCTTATGCGTTACGCTTAGTGATCAGACGAGAACCATTCATTTCATTTTCAATAAATTTATTTCATGTAAACGTAACGTACAAAATTAACAAACTTGTTTTTAACGCTCTTAAGTCTAGTTTTTTTAGTAGTCCCCGCAATTGTTGCTTAACCTACTACAACAGTCAAATAGTCTAACTTATAATAGATAGGAACAAAGTATCACATTGGTAGATTTGTACGACTTTCGGTGAATCTAATTTTATGTATCAGTTGTGGTAGTTGTGAACTATTATAAATATGCAGGAAAACATGTGCTTAAAAAACCTGCTTCTATGTTTCAGATACCTTTTTTTACCCCAGTAAATCTTACTTTACGCATAATAATTAATTGTAATTAATTTTAGCCTATTGCTAATGTCATCACAGTTGGATATCGTAGTATGGATACTTATGCTTCACGTTCTCCTTTTGAGTATCATTTCTGTCTTTTAGAATATTTCGAGTTAAGCTGTTACTGTGTAGTTGGTGTGTATAAAATTTTACTGTCAGCTGCTTAATAAAGTCATTCAGATGTTTTACGTTAGCTATTTCATGTAGAACTTTTCTTTTTGATATTTGTTCATATTTAATACTAGTCTAAGGCATTTATTTTGGAATCTTTGTAACGGTATAAGATTGGTTGCAACTGCACTTCTCCATGCTGGAGCTGCATAAGTCAGGATGGGTCTTAATATCATTTTATATATAAATAATTTGTTGTGTGTGTTTAGCTTAGAATTAACCAGCATCAGTGAATAGACGTTTTTATTCACTGCATATGCTTTTCTTAATACTGCTTTGATGTGTGCTTTGTATGTTAGTTTTGTATCTAAAGTTACACACAAATATTTCACGGCTTGTGACATTTTTATATCGTGACTGAATATTTGGATGGTTTGGAATATCTAATTATTAGTAAACTTCCTGCTAAATATGACCGTTTCGGTTTTGTCTGTGTTGGGTGTGATTTTCCATTTTTTGTAATACGACTCTAGTTCCTGTATGTGCATTTGAATTTGTTTTGCAGCGACTATTGCACTGAATGAATGAGCATATATGGCAATATCGTCTGCGTAAAGTGCCAACTGAGTTTTTGGAAAACTTGGAATATCGTTGAGATAAATGTTAAATAATACTGGGCCTAAATTGGAGCCTTGTGGTACTCCTGCTAATATTTTCTTTTTTCCCGACAATGTTCCCGAAAATTGACAAGGGAACGTTTCAGACTGCCCTCTTCGATTTTGATGAGCTTTGGATATGTTGTAAAGGGGTTCAAAATAAGGGACACGTATTTTTTTGTACGTGCCCTAATGCGAGTTTAAGGGCGAAATCAGCCTCTGAAGGAAAACCTGCCCTCCCACGTTTGCGCGAGTAGCGGCTAAACCCCGTATCCAAACGAAAGATGTTTCCAATAAAACTTGTAAAATATGCAAAACATATGAAATATGCAAAATAAGCAAAAAAAATGCATTTTTGGAATCCTCTAACTAATAACAAAACAAATTTCTGTGAAGGTGCAATTTTTTAATCTATTTTCCATAAACATATGTATTTGCATGAACATCCGCAGTCTACTAATAATGTCACATTAAAAATTACAGTGTCAATATTATATTAAAATTCACACTGTCAATAACATATTAGAACTCACGCTTTCCACACAGTGCACTAAAATTCGCGCTTCTTACACCTTATCTGAAAGATGTTGTAATAAACTATTATTACAATATTCTCTATATTCTCACTATATTCACAATAATCACTATCACAATAATCACACAATAATCACAATAATTCACAATATACACACAATAATCACTATATTCTCAGAAGTACAGATTGCCAAATCCGAACGATTGCCAATCCGTTGTTTACTAACAAGGGAACGTTTCAGACTGTCCCTCTCCGATTTTGATGAGCTTTGGATATGTCGTAAAGGGGTTCAAAATAAGGGACACGTATTTTTTTATACGTGTCCTAACGCGAGTTTAAGGGCAAAATCAGCCTCTGAAGGAAAACCTGCTCTCCCACGTTTGTGCGAGTAGCGGCTAAACCGCGTATCCAAACGAAAGATGTTTCCAATAAAACTTGTATGGTTTCAACAGATCTACAAAACTGTGGCAACAAAAGTTACAAAAACTTCTTGCTTTTCAAAAATTTATCCCCCACCACCTTCATTTTTAGAAATTGAGAAAAGGTCATAAGAACAGAAAACAAGGAGCATTTCATCCCGAATTCAATGGTATGCGTGAAAGTATAGGAGACTGCTTTCCAGAATACGAAATCGCGATCGGAAGTGTCTGGTATACGTATAAACCGTAGGCAGTTGGGCAGAGAGGTGCATTCTAACTCGTGGATCGTAACTTGGGCAATGCCGAAATACATATGTTATCGCGTATTTTGGGTGAGCAATCGCAGCGGATTACGAATGACAGAAGTGGCAGATAAAAATACAGAGTTCAACACCAAGTCTTCATTTTTGTCTGGGATTTGAAAATCCGGACGATATTTCGGAAACGTCCAGTATACCAGAATAAGACGACGATGACAACGCAGAGATATATGAAACTGCACCGTATGAGGAGTATGAGTAAGAAAGAGTAGAAAGAATATTGTGCATCTAGGACGACAATAGTCAGTATACATATAAAATAGGAAAAAGGGGGACATGCGCTTTGTATCGAGCACGTGTTGTACAGAATATGGGTACAATTTCAAATACACATAGTACATTTCAGTATGTGTGAATAATTAATAACAATACCAGTTTACTCAAAGATATAAAAAATGCAAAGATTTCTAATACAAAAGCTTTTACCGCTGCCAATGTCAATGAACGATTAACTCGAAAGCGGTCTTACAACGTACGTAACATGCGGATGCGGAAAGCGAGAATACGTGTACTACATTGATGTTTTGGGGTAACTGCAAAACGCAGAGCGTAAGGCATCAAAATATTATACGGATATCACGTACGTACTACATTCTAATGTCACACTATTATACATTCCGCGTGCTGAACGGTACATCTATTCGTCGGAAACATAAGCTTCGCAATAATGATATGCAGTAAAAAAATGTTCCATGCATAGTGATTTAGTACACCACGAGCAAGTAATTATAGCGACAGCTCCACAAATATCACAACGCGGCTTCGCACGGTTTTTAAAACAGAAGTCAACAAGATTCGGAAATGCTACAGGTTTTTCTGTCAGGTAATCACTTTTATACCACGCATATTTAAACAAGTTGATAAAATGCGGCGAAGAAAATTGATTATGTACAAGAGATTGCAGTTTTAGAATATTATCTCGTAAGTGCAGGTTAAGTTGAAAATTGAGAAGTAACACAGTGTCGGAAAAATGTCGAACAAAGTTTTTCCACAGTCGGAAACTGTACACATCCAATGGTTGAATGAGGGAAGTTGTACCTGGAGGTATCGTAAGCAAAACACATGCTGCACCGTCTTCTGTTGGCCCTGTTTCCGCTACCATTTGCTGCACAGATGCGGGACACTGTCCAGACCACAAATCGAGTAAAAGAACTGATGTAGGCAAGGACTGTAGGCACTGAATAGGAAATATACAATACTTCGGAAAACCAACGGCGAATTAGTTGCTGAGTTACTTTTCCCGATTTTGATGCCGTAATAAATACATTTCGTGGCCTGAACATTGTTTCCTGCACGCGTGGTCCCAGTTGTCCACTACTTTCTTTCAAGACTATGAACAGTGGTGATAGCAGAACTAATGATTACTTTTGTAATCATTACAGTTTGGAATAATTACTTTTGAATTAGAAAATAGTTATTTAAATAATTCCCGATTACTTTCTTTTCAGTAATTACACAATACTGTATTCTTAATTACTGAGTAATTCAATTACTTTTGAATAATTACTTATAACTACCCAGAAAGTAGTTAAAAGGCATAACAAATTTAAGTAGTTAAAAATACCCAAAAGTAGTTAAGAAGTAATTATAACTACTTTTTTACTTACTTTCACGCAATTGCAATTACATGCAAAGTAATTGTTAAAAGTAATGATTAGGTTTTCATGACACGGTGTATTTGCAAAGTCGGTGACAAAAGTAGTTAAAAATAATTAAAAGTAATTGGAAGGGAGTAATCATTACTTTTAATAAATACTGTCCATGTAACTGCAATTACTTGAAAGTAATTAGAAAAGTAGTTGTAATTATTTTTTAACTACTTTTAGGCATTTTTAACTACTTTACATTTGAGACGCCTTTTAAGTGTGATTTAATTCGGGTTCCTCTTCTAGGAGTTGTTTGTATGTTGTCCTCTTCTTCAGATGTTCCTGTTAGCCATGCTTCATCTGGATCTAAGTCGGGATTTTCCGTTTCTTCTGTCTTATCGTTTTCAAAATGTTCAAAATGTTTTCAATGTTTTCAAAATGTTTTCATGTTTCAAATGTTTTCAAAATGATTTCCTTGTTTGTCCTCTACATTTGTTAGTTTCATTGTTATGTTATTATTTGAATCTTCTAAAATACAGCTTGTTTCATCAAATACGACATCTCTTGCTATTACAATTTTCTTGTTTGTATTGTCCCATAGACAATATGAGCTCTGTGTATATCCAACCAAATTATATGCTTTGCTTTTATCTTCTAATTTCTTGCTATGTGACACGACTTTTGCATATGCTTTACAACCGAATATTTTAATACGTTTCAAATCAGATAACTCGTTATACCAATTTTCTGCAGGAGTCTTGCTTGTTGTTTCTGTAGGAAACCTATTTATTAAATATACAGCAGTCCTTACGGCTTCGCCCCACATGTTTTTATTTAAACCAGAATCAGGGCTCGGGTCCTTTCGAGAATAGTTCGGTTGAGCCTTTCGGCTTTTCCGTTCTGTTGAGGAGAGTATGGAGTTGTGAAATCCATAATTGTCCCGTTTTTCTTACACCAGCCCATCAGTATGGCATTTGAATATTCTCTGTTATTGTCTGATCGAATTTTTACTGCCTTTATATTCCACTTAGTTTGACATTGTTTTAGATATTCTATTATAATGTCTGGAACTTTATATTTACCTTTAATAGGAAGTATTGCAGCGAAATGGGTGAAGTCGTTCAATACAGTTACAAAGTATTGTTTGCCGTCCCAAGTTCTTGGTTCGATCGGTCCGCATACGTCGGTATGTACAATTTGAAGTACTCTCTTAGCTCTGGTTCTTTCTTGCGTATAAGGAGTTCTTGTCTGCTTAGCTCGTGTGCATATGTCGCACAAACTTGTTTCAACCATTTCTGGAAGTTTTATGCCATGGCTCAAATTTGTTAATTTTTTAAGATTTGTATAGCTAATATGTCCGAGGCATCGATGCCATAGTGTATTATTTTCTGCTTTCGCTAGCAAACTCTCGTTTATTACGGGCATGTCCATTTTGATGACGTACGGCCCATCCTCTGTTTTAGTGCCTTTGAATATTACTCTGCCATCCTTTTCGACTTCGACATTTTTCCTTGTAAATTTTACTTTTCCACCTTTGCTTTTAATTGCATTCACAGAGAGTATGTTTCTTGACAGATCGGGAGTGGCTAGAACATTTGTTCGTGTACAGTTTGGTAAATTAAGTGTTCCAATACCTGTACCTTTTAATGTAATATTCTTCTTAGCGGTTTTTATTTCGGTGTGAGTTTCCTTTACATCACCTAACATTTTTCTGTCTTTCACCATGTGCGTTGAAGCACCCGAATCGATTATCCATTCATTCCTCTTAATCCAATCGTCCGTCTCGATTACCGATGAGAGGAAACACACTTTTGTTGCGTCTCTTTTACTTATGTTAGTGCGTTTATTACGAAAATAACAATTTCTTTCTTCGTGATTGGATGTCTTATAGATTCCACACCGCGGCAGCGATCTGAAATCGTCGTTTCCTTTAGTTTTAGGATTTAAGTTTTGGAACATCCCTTTAGAGGACTTACAGTTCATTAGATGGCTCAATGGAGTCTTGTGTAGCGTCATTATGATCATCTTTGTGCTTTGCGTCTCTCAGGATCCATTCGGCTTTTTTCTTTTCGGACAAGCTTTCAGTTAACACTTTTTCTCCGTTTGCGATTTCGTATACAGGGTGTTTCTATGAAGTGCTGCCAAACTTAAGGGGTGTATAATTGAGGTAAAAACAAGTGACTTTTGTTAACATACTTATGGTGTCCGATTATTATTGACGAAGATACAGCCGTTTGAATATCCGCCTACAGGTTGACAACATGACCTACATTCAGCTGCCCGAAGCGGTCAACGCTCCGCGGAACGTCCTCGGCTCAGTGCCGTCGTACGTGTGCGACACAGCTGACTTCTCCCTCAACATTTTTTCGAGCCGAGGAAGTGTTAAAATTTTCCGAACTATTTTATATCACCGAACTATTGAGAAAAAATTACCTATTAAAAAAGTCCAAAGGACAAAAATATTCGAGAACTCATAAAATTTCGAGTTACTTGTGGATAATTGTTCAGCTCGGAAAGTTTACATATTCCAATAGATTTCCAGCTTTCGAGTTATTCGTAAATATCCGAATTATTGGTGACGACGTTTCCTGCACTAGAAAATAATTTTTCACTTCGTAAATGGAAAGTAATTATTTCGAGGAAGTTTATTGCTAATAATGCTAACTTAGAAACGTCCACACTAATAATTTGAATATTTACATGTCGAATATTTATCTCCAAGTAACTCGAAAACTTACGAGCGCTCGAATATTCGAATCGCTTGAAGTTTTTTAATGGCTTACTTTATTCAACACGAACAATCGAACCAAATAAATTCCGAATACGTGCACATTCTTAAACACCAATTGCACTGAATACACTGCACAAAACCGTACTTATGACAATTGTTCAATACGTCGGTTCCCGATGGTCATAAACGTTTCGCACCGTTACACGATTGGAACTGCGGACACGAACGAATCCGAAAGATTCCAATGAAACTCGCTGCACGATGTCTTAACCGTGTTAGCGAAGAGAAACGAATGTCGGAAAGAACGGCACAACAAATCATATTTGAAAACAAACTTGCATTTGTGTTGTGCCCGAACTTACGGTCTCCTCGCCGGCGCGTGGCGGGTCGGAAGCAAGCAGATGATTTCATATTCACACCATCATAGTTATTTGATAGTGTAAAAGAGATCTTGCGGATAGTCACTCATGTCCGCAGTTCAATCGTCTAACGGTACGAAACGTTTATGACCGTCGGGAGCCGACGTATTGAACAATTGTCATAAGTACGGTTTTGTGCAGTGTATTCAGTGCAATTGGTGTTTAAGAATGTGCACGTATTCGGAATTTATTTGGTTCGATTGTTCGGGTTGAATAAAGTAAGCCATTAAAAAACTTCAAGCGATTCGAATATTCGAGCCCTCGTAAGTTTTCGAGTTACTTGGAGATAAATATTAGACATGTCAATATTCGAATTATTAGTGTGGATATTTCTAAGTTAGCATTATTAACAATAAACTTCCTCGAAATAATTACTTTCCATTTACGAAGTGAAAAAATATTTTCTAGTGCAGGAGACGTCGTCACCAATAATTCGGATATTCGCGAATAACTCGAAAGTTGGAAATCTATTGGAATATGCAAACTGTCAGAGCTGAACATTTATCCACAAGTAGAGGGACTTCCGGTGTAACGGCAAGTGAAAGGACGTGTAGAAGTGAGCGTGAGAGAAAGTTAAGGAGAATAAGGTGAAGGAAGAAATAAGGGTGGAAAGTAAGGGTGAGAAGAAAGGTGGTGAGGAGGCGAAGTAGGAGTGGTAAAGGCAGAGGAAAGGGAGGTGTAAGAAAAAGAGGAAGGGAAACGGAATGAGAACGGAAATTTTGGAGGTTAGAAGAAAGGGAGGGAAAGAGAGCAAGCAAGCAGGATAAGTAGAAAGAAGAGACACCTAGAGGGGAGATAGGAAGCCACAGCAGGAGGACAGAGGAGGCTGATAAAGTAGAGCAAAATAGAAGGGTTCGAGAAGAAGAGAGGAGAGGAGGGGGAAGGAAGAGGAATGAAAAAGGAGATGGCAGAAGAGAGAAAAAGATGAGGAGAAGGCCAAAAAAGGTAGATAGCTGGATGAGAGAAAGAAGCGGGAGCTTAGGAAAGATAGAGGATTTCATGGAAGGAGGGAGAAAAAGGGACAGAGAAGAGGAAGAGGAAGAAAAGGGAAAAGAAGCAGAGAGAGCTGAGATAATATTCAGA
This sequence comes from Hedychridium roseum, assembly GCA_963989215.1. NCBI lineage: Eukaryota > Metazoa > Arthropoda > Insecta > Hymenoptera > Chrysididae > Hedychridium > Hedychridium roseum. The sequence continues at coordinate 3,516,824 of OZ022321.1, read as the reverse complement.
AAGAGTAGGATAATAGAAAGGTCGCCAATAAAGGAAGGAAGTAGCGGAAAGGGAGAGGTGGGGAAGATGATAGAGGCAATGAAAAGAGAAATAAAGGAACTGATAGTAGAGGTAGGAAAAGAGAGCAGTAAGACGCTCATGGAAGAGATAGGGAAAATCAGGAGAGAAATGGAAGAAAGAGAAGAAAGGTGGAGAAAAGAAAAGGAAGAATGGAAAGAGAGGCTAGATAAAATGGAAAAGAAAGCAGAGAAGATAGTGAAAATAGAAGAGCTAGAAGTAAGAGTGACGGAGGTGGAAAAGAGAATAGAAAACGTAAAAGGAGAGAGAGGAAGGAACGGGAGAAGGAAAGATACAGGAAATAAAGGAGATGATGGAAAGGATGGAATGGAAAGAAGAATTGCAAGATAGAGAGAATAGGAGAAAAAATATAATCATCAGGAATTGGGAAGGGAAACAAAAAATGACGGAAAAGGAAATGAAAGAATGGCTGGAAAAGAAAGTAAAAGAAAAAGTGAAGGTGGAAAAGGTGAGGGGGATAAGAAAAGATATGATGTGGGTAAGATTAGGAGGTATAGAGGATAAAAGAAAGGTAATGATATTGAAAAGAAACATAGGAGAAGGAAAAGAAGGAATATTGGATGACCTAACGCAAAAAGAAAGAAGGATGAGATGGAAGATAAAACAAATAGCATGGGAACACAGAAAGGAAGGGAAAAAAGTAGAAGTGAAATACGGGAGGATGTGCATAGAAGGAAGATGGTGGAAGTGGGATGAAAAAGAGGAGAAGTTAAAAAACTAGAGAGAAAAGGAAAAGAGAGGAGGAAGGAAAGGGAAAACGAGAACAAGATAAGCAAAGAGGGAGAAGTGGAGGAAAGGGAAAGAAAGAGAGGAAGAGGGAAGCCAAAGAGTAAGAGGAGAAAGGGTGAGGGGTACAAAATAGGTTTCTGGAATGTGGCAGGGTTAAAAGGTAAAGGAGAAGGTTTCTGGGGAGACATCAAGGAATGGGACGTAATAGTGATGATGGAGACGTGGATGGAAGAAAAGAAAAAGGAGGAAATAGAGAGGAAGCTACCAAAGGGGTATGTCTGGATCAGGCAAGGAGCGAAAAAAATAAATAAGAAAGGAAGAGCAATAGGAGGGATGTTGATGGGCGCAAGAAAAGAGATAGCAACAGGAGAATGAAATAAAGCAGATGAAGAGGAAGAGGGAATAATAAAAGGGATGACAAGGATGGGAAAGGAAGTATGGAAAGTAATAAGAGTTTACATAAACAAGGACATAGTGAAAAAAATGGAATACCTAAGAGAGTGGATAGAAGAAAAGGAAGGAGAGAGAAGTAAAATTATAATAGGAGGGGACTTCAACGCAAGGATGGGGGAAGAAGAAGAGGAAGAGGGGAGAGAGTGGGAAACAGGAGAAGGGAAAGGGAGAAGGTCAAAGGATAAGAAAATGAACGAGCAAGGAAAGAAGCTAAGAAATAGAATAGGATAACTAGGATGGGAGGTGTTAAATGGAAGAATTAAAGGGAGATGAACAAGGAGAATTTACATATACAGGAGGAAGAGGAAATACGGTAATCGATTATGTGATGGTGGGGGGAGAGATGCTGGAAGATATAGAAGAAATGGTAGAGGGCGAGCAAGTAGAGTCGGACCACCCACTGGTAGTGAGCATAAAAGGAGAAAGGAGAGAAGAAGCGGAGAAAAAAGAAAAGAAGGTAAAAGGAGGGAGAAAATAGGAATGGAATAGAGAAAGGATAGAGAGACATAAAGAAAGAACAATGGAAGAAGTAGAAGGGGAAAAAGTAGAGGACATATGGAGAGAATTAAAGAAGACGGTAGAGGAAGGAATGAAGGAAGAGGAAGAAGGAGGAAACGAAAAGAAGGTTAGGAGGAAAAAGGGATGGTGGGACCAAGATTGCAAAGAAATGAGAGCAGAGGTGAAAAAGGGATTAAGGAAATGGAGAAGAGGGCAAGGAAAGGAGGAAGAGTACAGAAGGAGAAAAAAAGAGTACAAAGAGATGTGTGAAAGGAAGAAGGAGGAGGAACGAGAAAATTTTATGAGAGAGGTAGGGAAACCAAGGACAGACACAGAGGTATGGGAGATTTTGAAAAAAGGAAAAAAGAGAAAAGGTGGTATATGTAAAGAGATAAAGATAGAGGAATGGAGCGAATATTTCAAGGAAACTCTAGGAGGAATGGAAAAGAGGATAATAACAGGAGGAAAAAGAATAAAAGGAGAAAAATGGGAAGGAGAAAAGGAACTAGAAAGGAGCGAATTCGAAGAAGCAGTGAAGAAGCTGAAAACAGGAAAGGCAACAGGGGTAGATGGAATACAAGGTGAAAGTTGGAAATATGCAGGGGAGGGGGTAAAAGAAGGAATGTGGAAAATATGTAAGCAGATATGGGACGGGGAAGACTGGCCAGAAGAATGGAAGGAGGGAATAATAGTGCCAATAAAGAAAAAAGGAGAGGGAAAAAGCGTGAAGGGCTACAGAGGTGTAACAGTAATGTCGGCAATGTATAAGATATATGCAGCGATACTGGCGGAAAGATTGCAGAAGGAAATAGAGCAAAAAGGGATATTACCGGAAGGGCAGACAGGGTTCAGGAAGGGAAGAGGCACGATAGACAACATATACGTATTAAATTTTGTCGTGGGAAGGAGGATAGAAAAGGAGAAGGGGAAAGTTATAGCTTTGTTTGTAGATTTTAAGGCAACATTCGATAGCGTGAATAGGACAGTGTTATGGAAGGAGATGAGGGAAAAAGGCATAAATGGAGGATTAATAGAAAGAATAAGGGAAATATATGGAGAAACGGTAAATAGAGTAAGGGTGGGAGAAAGCCTTGGTGAAAAATAGTCCTAATTGCAGAGGAGGAGGATAGTATGAAGGCTATGTTAAGGGTCCTAAAAGAATACGTAAAGGAGAAAGGCCTGGAAGTGAACATAGGGAAGACGAAGGTAATGAGATTTAGGAGGGGCGGAGGAAAGGACAGAAAGATAGAATGGAGATGGGGTAGGGAAAAAATAGAAGAAGTAAAAGAATTTAGATACCTAGGATATGTGTTGCAAAGAAATGGGAGGCAAGAAGGGCATATAGAGGACAGAGTGAAAAAGGCGGGAAGAGTGATGCGACAGGTATGGGGACTAGGCAAAAGAATGTTCGGAAAAGATTGGAAGAGAAGGGTGTAGCTGTTCGATACGCTAATTTGGACAGTCATGAGTTACGGGGTGGAAATATGGGGATGGAGGGAACGTAAAAAAATGGAAACAATGGAGGAAAGATACCTGAGGTGGACAATGGGAGTTGACTGGGTAACACCGGGATACATGATAAGAGAAGAGTTAAAAAGGGATAATCTAAAAATTAGAGCAGGGAGAAGGGCATATGGATACGAAGAAAGGTTGAGAAGGGGAGAAGGTAGCGAATGGACTAGGAAGTGTTGGGAGTTGGTGGTGAGGAGGAGTAGAAAAAGAGGAGGGAAGAGCAAAGGATGGGAAGAGGAAAGGGAAGCGTTCATGAAAGAATCAGGGATGGAGGTAGGAGAAATAGAGGAAAAGAGGGAAAAATGAGAAATAGAAAGAAGAGAAAAAGGGAAGCAGAGAAGGGAAAGGAGCGAAAGAATAAGAGAGTCGAGATACAATAAATGGTATAAAGAGGTAGCAACAGAGGGGATACCGGGTTATCTAGAGAGAGGGTGGAAGGAAGAAAAATGGAGAAGGATAATTAGGTTTAGACTGGGGAATGAAATGGGGGAAGGGAGGTACTGAGAAAAGGAAGAAAAGAGGAAATGTAGGATATGTGGTTGGGAGGAAGAGGGTTGGGAGCACGTGCTAGAGGGATGTGGATGAGGAATGGAAAAGGGAGAAAAGAGGGAAGAGGAGGGTATAGGGGAGAAAATCAAAAGGATTCTGGACGGGGAAGGCAAGGGGGAAGGATGGATGAAGGAATGGATAAGAAGAAGGGAAGGGGCGAGGGAAGGAGGGAGAGAGAGGAAGGAAGGAGGAGAGGAGAGATAAAATCAAGAGAATAGAATAAGTAACAAGTAGATTAAGAAGCGAATGAGATAAGGAATTGTAAAGGGAGCGGGAGTCCCTAGTGTACCCCGCAAGGACACTATAATAAATACGAAATACATTTATCCACAAGTAACTCGAAATTTTATGAGTTCTCGAATATTTTTGTTGTTTGGATTTTTTTAATAGGTAATTTTTTTCCCAATAGTTCGGTGATTTAAAAAAGTTCGGTGATTTAAAATAGTTCGGAAAATTTTAACACATCCTCGGCTCGAAAAAATGTTGAGGGAAAAGTCAGCTGTGTCGCACGCGTACGACGGCACTGAGCCGAGGACGTTCCGCGGAGCGTTGACCGCTTCGGGCAGTTGAATGTAGGTCATGTTGTCAACCTGTAGGCGGATATTCAAACGGCTGTATCTTCGCCAATAATGATCGGACACCATAGGTATGTTAACAAATGTTACTTGTTTTTACCTCAATTATACGCTCCTTAAGTCTGGCAGCACTTCATAGAAACACCCTGTAGATTCGTGGATTTTAAGACGATTGTAATTTGGAATTTCCACATTTGAAAGTTTGTGCCGTCTATAAGCTTTTCTATTTGTACTGCTTCATCGGTATTACTTACGGCCATTTTTCTCCGAATCGAAATCACGTTTTATTTTCACCAACTAAATCCAATTAATCCGCTAATTAAATATCACTTTATACTTATTTTTCTTTACTATACTGGGCCCATAACCTGTTAGGAACTTATGGGTTATTATTTTATGTGGAATAATTTTACTCTGTTAGGAGTAATATAATATTTTATTCTAGAGAAAATATAAACACGTGGTTACGATGTTGGAATTATACAGAAGAAGGAAACTTGTTACCGGAAGCGATCGTGTCGCTGATTCGGTTGATTTCGTTAATAATCGTACTTGCATTAAGTTTCGTCTCATTTATTACCATTATATCTATATTGTACGTTTGTAGAAAATTGATTAATTCCCCTATTCTGCTTCCAATTCCGTTTGCGTTTCAATTACATATTGTCAATCCTTTCATAATTCTAGAGAACTACAAAACTGAATGAAAATTTGGAGTTTTTCATGTTACGTTATACAATTCACCAGTTGTGAGTTTAGTTTTCTAACCACAGTTAACATCTTGTTGATATCTATGAGGTTGTTTAATTTCTTTATTTCAGAGCTAAGTGAGATGAGTTTTGAGATATCTGATTCATTATTTACTTTAGATTTGTCATTGACATTAGTCGCATATACATTACTATTTAGGAGTTGTCTTGCTTGCTTGTCGCCCCATATACTTCTCTTTGGTTCCTCGCTTTCTCTGGTAGTCAGTCTTAAGAATTGCACATGGTTATTAAGATCTAAAGTGCTCTTTGGTATCACTTGATTTGCTTCCATTTTCCTCTTTCGCCTACTGCTTTCCAGCCAGTCCAACCGTGATTTATACGATTCGCAGGATACAGCATTTGCTGGGTGATTTCCTCCACAATTAATGCATCTTGCTGGTTCTTCAGTAGATTTTACGCAGTCTTTGGTGAGATGCGTGCCAGCGCATTTCAAGCAGGCAGGCTCAGCATAACAATTTGTTGTCTGTCCTCATTGTTGTCCTCATTGTCATGTCCCCATTGTCATGTCCCCATCTTCATGTCCCCATCGTTGGCATCTATGGCACTGCGAGACTTTTCTTTTGATTATGTAGTTTTCCCACGTGATCTTTGTGTAACACAGGTGCTGTACTTTTTGTCGCAGACTTTTAACCCTACTGTGTTCCTCGGGTCTATATGACCCGAAATGAAATTTACATTAAAATGAAATGCTGTATTTGTAAATACTTTTTCTCATACTTGGAGTATTTAAATATTTCGTTTTCTTCTTTAATACTGTATACGTTGTAAATATAAAATATTTCAGAATTTTATGAAAAATTAGTTTGTTACATATGTGTTCCTCGGGTCTATATGACCCGATGTGCGAAATAGAACAGTAAATTCCAAAATTGTACGTGTTATCGTTTTACCTATTGCTCTAAGATGTTTTAAGCGTGTTATATCTAAATTACAATGTTTCCAATAGTAAAAATTTATTTTATTCTTTCTTTTATGCGTTTTTATGAAAGGCCTAAAAATGTTTCGAAAACCATTTACGATACCGAGGCATTTACGATAGCGTTCTTTACCTCATTATTCTACTATCTCACTATTCAATCTGAATCTTTCCTTTCATACTTTTATCGTTTTTGAAACCGGACTAAATATTCATTCTATTATTCACTGTTTGTTTTATCTGTATGTCTTACTTTTCATGCACATAAGGTATTTGAAACCGGACTAAATATTTATTCTATTATTCTCTGATTGTATTATCTGTATATCTTACTTTTCATACACATGAGGTATCTACCCGCTCTGATAATTTGCTAAACAGTGGCGATTAGGTTTTAGTTTCAGTATGCTCTAGAACAGTAAGCATTCGTATGGTGAAGCTTTTGTACAACAAAACATTTGTATGTTTTCATTCTGCGCTCATTCCATTTTCTATAATCTTATTCTGAAATAATTTCGGTTTAACGATTCTATAATAAAAAATGTCGGAAGAATTCACAAACACGAGTGATAGCAGTGAAGAAGATTCCAAAATAGAAAATCACACAAGTGATGATAATTACAAGTCATGGGAATCAGATGAAAATTATTCAGATCATAGTGGGAGTGATGCAGTGATGCAAAATATAGAAACCTGTCCATCAAAAGACGAAAATATTACTTGGTCATTAGAGCCATTTTCTCGACGTAGAAAAGTGAAAAAAAAATGTAATGAAATTTAACTCAACAAAGTATGCTAGTTCATGAATTCAAGACGTAAAATCTGCATTTCTAGTCATCATTTTGTTCATTGGGTCACTGTGACCCGAAGGGATACGAACGTACAGTGGGAGCGAGGGCCACAGCAGGGTTAAGCAAAGAGTGAAAACACGAGCTAGTACCTAATTGTAAAGAGTGGTAGATAAGAATACCCAGAAAGTAGAGTCTACGTTCTTTCAATTTGAGCCACCTTAGTTTCTTATAGTAAGGTGAGATATGTTCGGATTTCCGAACACCAAATTAAAACAAACACAGGCGTTGAGCATGCATTGGAAACGTGGATTTTCAATCTCGGTGATGTCTGTAAAGATATAAGGACAATAGTCAAAGTGAGGAAAAATAAGCGATGAAATTCAACCGTATGGAGAGAAAACTTTGACCTAGACGTAACTGATAAAGTGCTTTAGAGACACGATTACATACAAGAGTAACTTGCTCACGCCAATTCACGGCAGAAGTATATATGATGTCAAGATTTCTACAAGACGAAGAGTATTGACTGGGAACACTATCCACTAAAATACTAGGAACTGCAGCAAGGTTGATGTTATTGATATGTCTAGATGATCCTAAAATCATGTATTTGGTTTTAGCAGTGTTTAAACACAGTTTATTATAGTTAGACCAAGAACAGATCTTCTATCTTCATTAATGAGATTAACACTACGGTTTAACTCCGAAGGCAAACAGTGAAAATACAGTTGTAGATCGTCTGCGTACTTAACGTGCCGGCATCAATGGATTATTTTGGAAATATCGGCGAAGTATAGTGAGAATAACAGAGGCCCCAAGATAGACCCTTGAGGAACACCAGATGTTACCGGTGCCCAAGAAGACAAGCCCATGGATGTCTTGGTAGCTTGTGATCAGCCAGAAAGGTACGACCAGAACCATCGCAGTACAGGTGGAGACAAATTTAGTGAAGAGAGTTTGTTCATAAGCAAATGGTGGTCAACACTGTCGAACGCCTTGGCAAAGTCGAAAAATACGATAATCATGACCATGCGCTCATCGATCGCAGAGCGTATGTCATCAGTAACCTTTGTCAGGTTTTTTTTTTTTTTTTTTTGGTGTCTATACCGGAGGAGGGGAGATCCATTACGGACACCCCCGTTATTATTTATAATACCCCGTATTATAAGGGAGGGGGGGTAGTGCCGGACTCCTCCCGGGTTTGACCCCGGGCCCTACCTGCTAAAACCCCTCCTCCGGTTGTGAACTTGACACGGAACTACTTACGCATTACTTCGCGTCAAAGTTCAGTTTTAAAAACTACCTATTAGCTCTACATCCTGTTGTGTTATTTAGGTCCTATACATGTCCTCGTCTTGAATCTTCTTCTTTAAGATTTCTGTGACAAAACCAAATATTTTCTTCCAGTTCTCCTCACTGTGGGTGATCTCGAGAAAATTTGTTATCGTAATGGTGCCTACCGCCCTGAAACAATCTCCCCTAGCATCCTTTCACTCCTTACACACGAAGAACGTGTGTCTCGGGGAGTCTATCATCCCACAGTAAGAGCATTTCGGGGATTCCCTAAGGTGGAATCTATGCAGGCATTGGTAGAATACCCCGTGCCCTGTTAAAAATTGTGTGACGTAGTAGTCAAGATGTCCGTGTTTCCTGGAGGTCCATTTCTGGATATTTGGTATGAGCCTCCTAGTCCCATTCTTTGGGTCCATATGATCCCATCCCGCTCGCCATTTCCTATATACCCTCTTCCTAGCCTCTTCCTCACTTTTGCCTCTCTCTATGTCTAAGATCTCTTCTAACATGAGGCTCATGGGAATGTTGCCCGTAATCACCAGAATGGCCTTCTTAGATACCATGTGGTATGTCGAGGCCATCCTGAGTGCCATCCTACGCTGTACCATTTCCACATTACTAACCACCGTTTTGTATTTCACGGAGGATGCCTGGTGACCTGGTTGGTGATAAGTTCTAAGTCACCCACATTCTCCGCAATTGTAACCAATGCGAGGTCATCTGTATAAGCAGAAACATGGGCCCTATCTCCTAGGTCAAGATCTACCACCTTATTGTACAAAACGTTCCACAAGGTAGGGCCAAGTACCGAACCTTGTGGAACACCGCACGTCACCTATACTGTATTACAAACATTCTCCGACTTAATAATTAAGGTACGATCATTCAAGTAATCCTGAACGAGCCTTCTTATATACTCCGAGATACCTATATCTTTTAGTGTATCCAGTATCTTTTGCCAGGACGCCGTGTTGAACGCGTTTTTTACATCAAACGTGATCAAACACAAACAGTCTCCTGGACGAGGTAGGTCTATATATACTATCCTTAATTATATCCTGTAACAGACAGAAATTTCCGAACAGCGTACATGTAGTAGTATATCGATGAGAGCGGCGAGAATCTTCCGAGCGTGCAAAATATAAACATCTTAAAGATATATAAGGACCCCTGCGACAGCGCAGCGACACATCATCACAACACATCATCATCGCGTTACATTGCGTTTCGTTCCGTTTCATTGTACTTTGAGTGTTACCAGTGTAAATTTCGTTATTCCTTTTTTTAAATAAAAAGAGGTCGTCCTCATTTGTAACAATTTACCATCGCTTTGATGGCATTTATAGTCGACCGGCCCTTCCTAAATCCTAACTGCTACTTTGAAATAGCCCCTTTAGCCTCAAGTTATGCATTAAGTCTGGCCAGGATCAGGTGTTCGAAGAGCTTCCCCAACACATCTGTAAGGACAGGGGCCTAAATGATGATGCCATTTCGTCATTTTTGCCCGGCTTTCTAATGAGCACTAATAGCGTCCGTTTCCCGTTCTTCGGGAAAAGTCCTTCATGTACCGCATCATTATATAGTTTTAGCAACAGCTCGGAATTATGCTGTACCGTGTACTGAAGGATTTCTGCGGTTATGCCACCTGGCCCTAGTGTTCTTTTAGGTCTTGGGGGTAACCCAGGAGGAGCTGACCAGGGCCGCCGGTAAGGTTGGGGGTTGCCGCAAGGCCTACGGCCCCGACGGTGTACCTGGCCGAGTAGTACATTTGTTCTTGGCCTTCGTGTCGGACCGCTTGAGGTAGCTCTTTACAGGCTGTCTCAGGTGGGTATCTTCCCTAACCAGTAGGGTCAAGCCAGGCTCGTCCTGCTCCCAAAAGAGGGCAGACCAAAGGGCGCCCCTTCGGCCTATAGGCCTTTATATTTGCTGGACAAGGTGGGCAAGCTCTTTGAAAGAGTAATTGCCAACCGCCTCGTCCAGCACCTGTCTCGGGTTGCCCCTGGCATACACTAGAAACAGTATGGATTCCGCGAGGGTCGTTCGACGGTAGACGCAATTCTACGAGTGAAGGTCCTCGCGGAATCGGAGATGGGTAGGGGCAGGGTGTTGTTGGCGATTTCTTTAGACATCGTCAATGCCTTCAACATCCTGCCCTGGAAGGCGGTGGGGGAAGCGATGAGATACCATCGCTTTCCCCGATACCTCCTGGAGCCCCCCCGTGGGCTCCACCTTGTCGTGGTGGGGGGGCTTAAGCCGAAACCCTTCGGGGGGACGGCGAACTAAGAGAGCCCAAGCCGGCGTTGCCGGGGGTGAAGCGTGGGCCCTGGCTCATGCCTCCTCCCCGGTGGCACCGGTTGTATGAATGTGTGTGTGAATATGTGATGTATGAATGGGATGCGGCCGGGTTGCCGATGGATATTTCCGCGGAGACTAACCAAGCGGGACCAGTAATCCCGTGACCGGGGTGTGCAGCTACGTCAGTACCTGACCTCTGCGGCGTAATAAACGTAACTGTAAGTCTGTCCTTCGGGACAGCAAAGATCGTATGAAACCGCATGTTTAACGTGGGAAGACCGCTGGCTGCACACTGACTGGAGCCTATCCTGGAGTTGAAGTCGGCAAAACGGGCGCATGTATGGAGGATTACCTGACCAGTATTTCCTCATATCCTGCTGGGGGGAATATACCCCAGCACCGTCTAGCCCGAAGTCAGGATTAGTGGGTGTCGGTGCACCCACGTCATTTCAATAGGGGTGACGTAAAACCTTTAGCATCATATTATTTTAATCTTTTTATTCGAGTCATTACGTGCAAATAGGGTTGGTCACCTGACAAGTCGCTTCTCGGTTTTTGCACGCGTAATTAGGGTCTTTTACCGGCGGGGATAGTAGCCCACCTGCGCTCTGGGCTGCCATGATGGCCGTCGTAAGACAAAAAATATGTAAACATGGATAAAAACAAAGAAACGACAAAACCAACCGATAAAGACAAGGACATACAACAAACGAGAACAGACACAGAAATGGAAACGGAATTCTTACCTCCGAGTACGCAAGTTAGCCGATCGAATTCGGTATCTTCCCTAACTTCTGAAACGAGCACTAGCATACGAATGAGAGAAAGGCGAAGGAAAGAAGTAGAAGAGACTTTGGACTTAACAGAAATTGTAGAAAGACAAAAAGAAAGAGACACAGAAGAAAATAATCTTGCAAACAAAGAGGAATTAAAACTAATAAAAACTGAAAGGGAAGCATTAGAAGCATTTTTATTTAATGAAAACAATAAAATAACAAAACACGCAATAAAAGACATTTTAAATAAATGGAATGTCCTAGAAAGTAAGTTATACGAAATTTTAGCGGAAAATACAAAACTTAAAACAACTGTTGAAATACTAGAAGCAAAGCAACAAATAAATAAAGAAAATAATAGTGGACTCACTTTTGCAAATATGTTAAAAACTGGAAATTCAAATCTACAAATAACATCAAAACCAAAGAAAACTGAAACAAAAAAAGTAATTTTAATAAAACCAACAAAGACAAATGACGAAAGATCAAACGACAAAATTAAAAAGTATACTTGCAAGGTTATGGAGAGTCTAAAATCAAAATTAAAAATTAAAAACATCAGGCAAATGAGGAAAAGTGGAGTTATAATTGAAGTAGATGGTGAACGCGACATAGAATTAGTAAACAAACTTGAATTTGAAAAAGTTAACCTAAAAATTGAACAACCGAAAAAAATGAAACCCGTGATAATGATTTACAAGGTGGAAAAAGAGTTATCAAAAGAAGAAATTATTGAAGAGCTAGTGAACAAGAATCTACCCTATTTCAGTGAAGAAAATAAAAAACAATTAAATGAGAATATTAAAATCGTACACGCATTTAATACTAAACTTCAAGACAAAACAAATGTAATAATCGAGACTAACGCAGAAATATACAAACAAATAATTAAAAATAATAGAGTTTACCTAGGATGGCAAACACATCGTGTACGAGAATATTTAAATGTGACACGATGTTATAAATGCTATGGATATGGACACTCTGCGAAGAACTGCCAACAAAAAGAACAGATTTGTGAAAAATGTGGAGAAGCAGGACACCTACGAGAGAAATGTACAGATAATAAAGTGACATGTATAAACTGCAAATGAAGGAAAAGAAATGATACGGAACATGAAGTTAAAAGTTTAAGCTGTCCAGAATATATGAGACAAGTAGACACATATAGAAATCGAATTGACTGGACTTAAAATTGGACAACTAAATGCGCAAAAATCATTAAAAGTAGCAAATGACATAAAGAGTAACATACTAAACAATAACATAGATATACTTTGCTTACAAGAGCCCTACTGTTATAAAGGAAAAGTTAAAGGATATACTACAATCGATAAAATGATAATTCAACCATTGACACCAAATCCACAAGTTACAATAATAATATATAATGATGAAATAGAAACATTAACATTAACCAGACATATATCAGAAGACATAATAACAGCATACATTAAAACACCTACAGAAGACTTTTACCTTATTAATGCATATTTCCAATATTCACATCCCATTGAAACATATTTAGAGGAAATTGAAAAAATAATAGAAAACATAAAAAATAAAAAAATCATAATATGCACAGACGCAAACGCTAAATCTAAAATGTGGCACTCTAAACAGACCGATGAGAAGGGAGAAAAACTCGAGGACTTTATAAATGCAAATAATTTAATAGTGTTAAATGAAGAATGTGAAATAACCACATTCAACACCGACCAAGGTGAATTAAATATCGACGTAACCCTCGCAAATCAAAAAATCGTAAATTATATATCTGACTGGAAAATAGATCCCTATTTCACCTTTAGCAACCACAACCTAATTACATTTAAAACTAAAAATAGCACTAACACAATAAAGAAAATGAACAGAAATACAGTGTACAATATTAGTAAAGCGAACTGGGAAAAATTTGAAGAAGAATTAAATAGAAAATTCAATAAAACATCAATGGAGAAAATGGGTATGCAAGACACAGAAAAGACATTGGAGGACTCTATTGAAACAATAAAAAAAATATGTGAAATAAGTATCCCAAAGAAAAGAAAAATAAATAAGACAGTACCATGGTGAGACAAGGATCTAACGGAACTAAGAAAAGAACTAATAAAATCAAAAAAACAATTAGCAAGAGCTAGGAAACTACATATCAACGATAAAATAGAAGAATTAAAAAACAAATGGGAAGTCACAAGAAGAAAATATGTTAATAAAAGAAATAGAAACAAAAAGAAAGCCTGACAAGATTTTGTAACTAAAGAGGGAAATGAAGAACCATGGGGACTAGTCTACAAAATATCAAGGGATAAACTTAAAGCACCAGAAACATGGAACATGGTGAACAAAGGAAATGACAATTTTCCTACAACATGGAAAGAAACAATAGAACAATTACTACATAAAATGGTACCACAGGATTTCATAGAAGAAGAATCCAACGAACTAAAAGAAATCTGAAATATAAATAACAAATACTCAAATGCAAACATAGAAAATGAAATAACAGTACACGAAATATCTTCTGCTATGAACAAATTAAAAAATAAAAAATCACCGGGAATAGATAACATAAATCCTGAAATACTAAAAAAAAACTGGCACGTAAAAAAAGAAATAATAATAAAACTATACAACAACTGTTTTAAAAATGAAATTTTTCCAAAAATATGGAAAACTGCAAAGTTAAAATTAATATTAAAACCAGGTGACCGAGACCCTACACTACTAAACTCTTATCGACCAATATCGCTGCTTTCTACAATAGGAAAGGTTTATGAAAAAATCATCGTTGAAAGGATAAATACTACCTATGAAGAAAATAAAATCATGAGCAATGAACAATATGGGTTTAGGAAAAACAAATCGACCGATGAGGCAATTCTAAAACTTATAACAACTATTAAATCTAGTGAAAATAAATACATAATTGCAGTTTTCCTCGATATTGCAGGTGCTTTTGATAATATATGGTGGCCAGCGATCAAGAACAGATTAGTGAAGGCAAATATTTCAACTAAGCTAATAAACATAATAGATAGATATTTCGAAGACAGAGAAATGGTAGTGATTGGCAAGTATGAATCTGTCAAAAGACAAATGCAAAAAGGATGTCCACAAGGCTCCATCATAGGACCTGCTGCATGGTGCTGGTGCATGGACGAATTATTAATAAAAATTAACAATGAATTAACTGAAAATGGAATTACTGCTATAGCTTATGCAGATGATTTAGTCATTATTATTGAAGGAAATAGCCGAAACGAATTAGAAAAAAGAGCCAATACTGCTGCTACAAATATAATAAAATGGTGTACAAAACACAAATTAGAAATAGCCCCAGAAAAGTCAAATGCGATGATAATGAAAGGAAAATTTAATAACAAGAAACTACCTAAAATAACAATCAAAAACAAAAATGTTAAATACTGTCAAAATCTTAAATACCTAGGAATAATCATTGATAATAAACAAAACTTTATATTGCACACTAAAACAATAAGAAAAAAAATAACTAAATACATTAACAAAATTAGAAGATTAGTTAGAAAAGAATGGGGTCTAAAACATGAAACAATAAAATTAATGTATAAATGCATATTCTTACCAATAGTAACCTATGGAGCAGCAGCATGGTATAACAAAGCGGAGACTAAAATGGTACAGAGGCATCTCTTTGCTGCACAAAGAGCCTTCTTGTTAATATTAACGAGAGCCTACAGAACTACATTTACAGCTGCAATGCAAGTAATAAGCGGAATACTCCCACTAGACCTTGAAATAATTAAAAAGGGAATATTACATAAAATTAAAAAGAATTTATATGCACAATGGGGTCCTTACCAATTCATTCCAAGAGAAGATAGTATCTCTGAGGAACAATACAAGAAAGAAAAATTAAAAATAGAAAACATAATAATAGAAAAATGGCAAGAAAGATGGAATGAACATGCGAGTGGGAGAACAACATATGCATTTATACTGTGACGACGCCCTGCGGGGGCGAGGGCTCGTCACCCTCCTACTCTTACGATATCCCCGGGATAACCCGCGAATCACGGAACTGTGTATGAGGACGTGAGTGTGTGGGCGCGACGATCCGATGGTCTACTCCATCCCAGATGGCCAGCGTCCCTCTAACGACTCTCTGTATGGAAGGCCGCCGCCACCACCGAAGATCTTCCCGGTAGCCCCGAAGCTACTCCAGTGACCGAAGGCAACGGCGACGTCCGTGAGAGAGTGGAACCATTGCCCCTGCCTGCTGGCACCCTCCGGCCTTGGTATCCGCCGGTCGCGGCAATAATGATACGACGCCGCGACCGCTACCTTACCGACTCCTGAGACGCCCTGCGTACCTCAATGCCGGAGTGAGGGTAGGTCCCGTGGGGACGACTATTAATGGAGAGGACCAAGTTGGGAGACGCTCTCTTGGCCGCGGACCGTGCTTCGGGGTATAAGCGAACGATCTCAAGATACTGGAGAGAAAGACAAAACGGGGACCCAATACGAGAGATTGGCCCTTCGATTGAGGAGAAGAAGGACGACCAGATCGTCGCAAAAAGGGGCATCGCGAAACGCCCAAGGACTGGACTGACCCAGCGAGAGGAGCCTGGGCGGAAAGAGGAGAAACCGGCGAACAACCGGCGACACCGCGGTAAGTGCCGAGAGAACCAAGTGTGTGTGAGTGAATGAGTGAGAGGATAGGGTTGCTAGAAGATACGATTCCGGGGGTTGTTCAAAACAAAAAAAGAGAGATTTACGAGAAATAAAGTTAACACTAGCCGAAACCTGAAGGGTCCGAGAGAGGGTTTATGTATTGAAATCGTCTCATGGTCCCGTAAAACAAAGTCCACCACCTCGACTCCCTCCTAAACGTAGGTACTAGGTATGTATTTATTTTCTTATTTATTTATTTATTTGTATTGTACTTAAATGATTACAGTAGAACTAAAGCTATATACAAGTCAATTTAACACAAGTAGCTATATAATTAATGAGTATAAATATAGAATAAGTAATAAAATATAAAAATTAAAATAACAGATAAACATATATAAGAAAAATACACAACTTAAAAAGCATAAACATTAGAATAACAATCACGCAAGAGAACAATACATCTTCTACCTAAAATTTTATCACCTTATAACTAACAAAATAACTTATGATAATAAAATTATATAGACACACAAAAATGAATAATTAGCAAATAGTAAATGACGAAAAAAGCGGAGATGAGCATTAGCTCCTGAGCCGCAATAGGAAAGAGGCTATAATAATAATAATACCACCTGGAGGTAATCCGGAGTTACTTCCGAGACAGGCCTCATATACCTCGCGAAAAACGGAGGTTTTCGACGGAGGGGTGTTTCGTGTGGGGTTCCACAGGGGTCGTCTTGGGCCTGCTCCTGTGGAATCTCGCATACGACCGTATGTTGAGGTCTACCCTCCCCCTCGGTTCATCCGTGGTGTGTTACGACGATGACACACTAGTGACGGCCGGGGGGGAGACGTGGGAGGAGGCCGTAGCCATGGCTAATCTGGCGGTGGCCTGTGTCGTGCGCGCAATTAGATGCGCGGGTCTGCGGGTGGCTCCCCAGAAGACAAAAGCGTTGTTTTTTAGCGCGAAGTCTAGGGGTAAGTGCCCCGCAGCTCACGCTTTTGTGGATGGAGAGCTCGTCGTGGTGGGGGCCCAGATGCAGTATCTGGGCCTTCAGTTGGATGGTTTTTGGATGCACTTCGGTCGTCTGGCTCCCAAGGCTCTGGGTGTGGCGTCGACTTTGAACCGACTTCTCCCCAACCTTGGGGGTCCTGGCGACCGAGTGCGACGTTTGTATGCCGGCACCGTCCTAGCCGTCGTATTGTACGCCCCCGTGTGGGTGGCTGCCATGCTGGAGGACCGGCGCATCCTGTTATTGGTGTGTCGAATCCAAAGCCTGGAGCCGCCAGAATCGCACGGGGGTATAGGACCATGTCGGGCGAGGCAGCCTCGGCCCTGTCTGGTTACCCCCCCCCCCCTGGAGTTGCTCGCCGTCGAACGGGCAGATGTTTATGCCCAACGGCGGGAGCTCCAGAAGAGGGGAGTTGTCTTGACCCCCAGGGTCGAGTCCGCGATTCGCTGTCAAGCTCGGCGGCGCGTGTTAGAGGAATGGGAAAGATCCCTTCTCACCCCAAAGACTAGGTCGGGGTCACGCGTCGCCGAGGCCATCCAATATCTTCTCCGCACATGGACGGAGAGCGGCCACGGCGAGCTGTTTTAGGTTGACGCAGGTATTCGACGGACATGGATGTTTCGGTGAGTACCTGCGTTATTTCGGGAACGAGCTCACGGCGCAGTGCCACCACTGCGAGGACGGCCACGATGACACGGCGCAGCACACGCTGGCAGTTTGCCCAGCGTGGTGCGAAGAGCACCGTGTCCTCGTGAGGTGTGTGGGGAGGAATTTGTCCCTCCCAGCACTGGTGATGGCGATGCTGGGGGGGGGGGGGGAGACAATGGAAGGCCGTCGCCTCCTTCTGTGAGACAGTCATGTCCCAGAAGGAGGCGGCGGAGCGGGAGCGTAAGAGGGTGGCCGCCGTTAGTGCTCGCACCGGCGTCGGTTAGCCCTCGGGCGGAAGGACCGGGGGTGGTACCTCACGTGGGAGAGCGTAGCTCCCTCCGTGGGCCCACCTCCGTCACCCTCCAGTCGCGGGACGTTTTTGGGGCTTAGGCCCCGGGAGTCGGGGATTACCGCGCGGGGACGCGGTCTTCGGCTCTTCTCCCTATTTGGGGGCGGGTCCCTCATCGAGGATAGGTGCCCGTTTTGTCGGGCAGGGAGGCGGGGAATCTCTCCTCCCCCCTGGGTTAGGATAGGTGCGGGGGTCCCCAGAAGTAATACCTTGTAGTTCCCGGGGGCCCCCAGCATGCACCTGAGGACGGCCATCCGACGGGTTTTTAGTGGGTAAGAATACCACATACCCCCTAGTCCCTCTCCGGGGCCTGGGGAGATCTTTTCGCAGATTTCCCCGTCGTAAAAAAAAAAAAAAATGGTGTTCTTTTAGATCTAAGCCTACTCGCGGCAGTCATCAGCTCTTCCTTGCTAAATTGAATGAAGGTGACATTTTGGAAGGTTTCTCTATTTGTAGGTTCCCCCTGTGGGAAAAGTTCCCTAGTTATCTCCTCCATTTTATCCATAGGAACTACTGGCCTGAGCCTCCTGAATTCGCCCATTAACACTTTCACAATCGGTGACACCAACGTGGTGCCATTAGGTAGGCCAGTCGCTGTTTGCCGATCGTGAAAGTGTTAAAATCTTGTAGGCGTCACCCCATATATTTTCCTCTGCTTCTTCGCAAACTTCCTCCCAGCATGCCTGCTTGGATCTTAATATCTCCCATTTAAGCTCTTTTCTAATTTTTCAGAATTCATTGTATTCTTCCACGTTTCGCTGCTTATTTTTAGCCGTGGTATATATTCTTCTGGCTCTGTTGCACTTCGTCCTAAGCTCTTTGATCCGGTCTGTCCACCAGTACACAGATTCTAATTTGGTAAGCGGTCTTCTTGTTTTAAATGTTTTATTCATTGCATATACCTTTGCCAGGGCTAGCTGAGTGGAACCTTCTGGGGTGAAACCAAACTAATAGGGGTCACTGAGGCCATTGACATTTAAATATTTCCTCACATCCTTTAAGACTAGACGCTCTAAATCTTTCGAGAGCTCACAAAGACTTGAGATGGGTCGAAAATCATTCAGTTCAGACGCGTTTGGAACTTTAGGAATCGGTGTAACAATTTCCTGTTTCCAGGTATCTGAAAAAGTCGACGTCATAAGTGAACAATTCATGATACTGAGAAGCGGCGGAAAAATAGCCGTCAGACAGCGGCGAAGAAAACGGCCAGAGAAACCGTCAATACCCGACACGTAGTTATAACGAATTTTAAAATTCTCAATGAGTGTAAGAGAGCTAACATCTGAAAAAGAAAATTGAGTATCGTCAAATGGCACGGTTTGTTGGAGGTCAGAGGGATATCCAGTATTATAATGCCCGAAAACCGAGCAAAAGTAAGCGGTTTGTACGTCGGGAGAAATTGGGCAAGACGGATTACCTGACGATCTAAAGGGAACAACCCCCGCCCGTCGTAGAAGTTACCAAATAGACCGAGCATCTTTGCATTCTGAGATAAGTTTGGAAAAAAATTAGCCCTAGAAACTTCAATTGCATTTTTAACTCTAGCTGTAAGTGATTTAAAATTAGTTAAAGTCGTATCATTTCTCACGCGACGTAACAGGATACGAGCTTTGTTTCTAGCCTTAATACGCGTTTTAATCTCGGGTGTGAACCATGCAATCGAGGGTTTTTTCTGTTGTACGGAACGTATTGGTGCAATGTAATTTAAGGCATCTTCAAGTTTAGAGGATAGCCAGTTTACCTTGGAGTTAACCGATAGAGTGCTAGGAAAAGTGTCCAATTCAATCTCATCCAAATATACATCAAACGAGGCATGATTGTCTATTCCAAATACGTCGAGAAATCGTGTGAGCCGGTTTCTTAAAGAAAATAATAGTTTATATTTTATCGATATTAGATCGTGTTGTGTAAGAAACGGTACTGCCCATTGATTTGGAGAATAGACATGGCAAGGATCGTCAACAATGCACAAGTCAATCCAAGTTGAAAAAGTGGCCGTATGATGAGTAGCAGAAAATGGAACCATATGCAGATTTAGAGATTGAAACAGACGTTGTAAGTAAACCGTATCAGCACGCTGAGAAAGAAAATCTACGTTCCAATGCCCCATGATATCCTTACGTGAAAAATCTTGACAGATGGCGGTAAAGAAAGACTCAAGTGGGGAAGTAAACCCAACTTTCGGGGGACGATAAACCACGCCAGTAAGAATTTTGTGACAAGACAAGGCGTTGATTTCTACAAATAGATATTTCAATTTACGATAGTAGATTTCAGAATAGGAGGAGTAAACAGGAGGTTATTCTAAATAAAAATACAGACTCCGCCACCCTGCACTCCAATAGTATCGCAGCGAAAAATCGTATATCCTAAGATATGAACCATATGACCACTGATATGCGGTTTAAGCCAGGATTCCGAAATTAGAATAACATCTGGTTCAATATTATAAACTAACTGTCTGAATTCATCTATATGAGGTAGCAAGGATTGAGCATTAACATGGATAATGCTCCAATAGTATCGCAGCGAAAAATCGTATATCCTAAGATATGAACCATATGACCACTGATATGCGGTTTAAGCCAGGATTCCGAAATTAGAATAACATCTGGTTCAATATTATAAACTAACTGTCTGAATTCATCTATATGAGGTAGCAAGGATTGAGCATTAACATGGATAACGCTCAGATCCCTGCCCACTTGTAAACATGGAGAGGCAGGCGACGGAGAAGATAAATGTCAACCTAATTTACAATTAATATCCTCTAGGCAGGTAATTTCAATAATAGAAACAGCACCATCTTGCTTAACATATATGCTTCCGTTTCGCATCCAAGTGAATTTAAAACCTCGTTCTTTAGCGGCTACTTTAGTGGCTCTTAAAATTTTAAAAAGCTCAGCTAGCATGAACTCATTAATAAAAATGATATTGTTGTTCAAGGTTTTATCTACAACAGTATCAAGATAATGCCAGCGCACCAATCGTTTAGATCGTTTTGCCACTAAAAGAGTATTTCGCAGATGTCCGGAGTTAAGGCGAACAAATAACGATCGCGGTTTAGTAGTACTAACTGCCATCGTGGATCTCATACGAGAGCAGTTTATATGTCTCCCGGAGTAATAGTGACATCCAATTTGTTTGCTAATTTAATTACTAATGAGCGATCTGTATGATCCTTAAGTTCTGGCAATCGAATTATGATTACACACGACGAATTTTTGTGAAATTCCAACGAGCAAAGTCACCGCGAGACATCCAGTAAAGATGAGCAACCAGATGCAGGAACTGATGGAGGAATATGTAAATTTTTTATTTTATCATTGATCTCGTTAAGTCTACTTTCTACACCTTTCTCAAAATTGTCAACCCTTTGTAGAGTGTCCGACATACATGCCTGCAAGTCACTGCACTCACGAGCTGTAGTCGCTGTAATGTTTTCAAGCGAGGAAAGCCTATTATCGAGCCCCTTGAGTTGTATCTTAACCCCGGCAATATCCTGCCGGGTTGAATCTATCGTTTTGCGTAGATCATCGAGGTGATCGATCCTGTGAGTTAAATTTTTAAGGCTAGTAGAATAGTGGACATCTGTTCAATCCACTTGTTGGCTAGGGAAGCAAAGGATTGAAAGCTCTGCTCTGATCCGGCAGCCATGCTCGTAGTATGTTGACTCGCAGAGACAGAAGCCTGCTCCAATGTTGCGGTCCGTTGACACGTGAAGCACTTCAGTGTTTCATGCGGTGGTAATTCATTAAAAGTTGACAGGCCTAATTGTTGCTTTAAGCAGGTGTCATGGAACCCGTGACCATCGTTTATGCATAGACTTATAAGAACACCTGAACTCATGAAGTGATGACAAAAAATACCACAATTGACAGACGGCATCGCGTTACCGGTAGTATTGGGAGGTTAATCTTCAGTAAGATGCGTTCATGATATTGACAGCTTCTGACGCAATATGTAAACAGAGTAGGTGTCTGCCAATGCGTGATGTTTACAATTAGACAGGTGAGGGCTCACTTTAGTACAGTGCTCACGATACTCGGGACGAAATCAACTCGGACGAACAGGCTCGTTGAAACCCGTTATCGATTAGCCAAAAATAGGAGATTCTCGGACGGCAAGAGTCAGCACTTACACAGAGTATATCTCGATATAACTAGCGTAAATAATTAAATATTAAAGGAGTGAGAAGTAGACGTGGTGACAGGTACTCACGTGAAAGGGAAAGGACAGAGATAAGATAAGATAACATTTATTTTGCTCCGAGATATGTGGAGCTTAGTACATACATGTTAATAGTACGCATGAGTACCCTTAGAGTATCGTATACTTATAGCCATGTATACGTATAGCATGAAATAAGTGGCATATAGTGACATATATAAGAGAGAGAGAGAGAGAGAGAAAGAGAATTTATTTTGCTCTGAGACAGCTCCCCTAAAAGCAACCAACCAAAGTACAAATAATTACAATAAAGTATTGAAGATGGACAAACTTTACGTAACCTAATATCTAATCTTAAATAAAATTAAATTAAATTAAGTATTGCCTTTCTTTTCAAGGAAATGAGTATAGACGGCAGATTTGAAAGCACTTAAAGTAGACTTAGATCTGATCCACAATGGTAGAGAATTCCAGAGTGTCACTGCAGAACACCTAAACGAATTGGCATACAGTTGCAATTTGCGATACGGCCTGTAGAGATCCACAAAAGAAAAAAGCTCATATAAATATAATGGTGTTTTCGTGCTTAAGATGCGGTACAAAAGCAAGGCTAAGAAGTACTGGCATCTATTTTTAACCTTTAGCCATTTCAAACGTTCATAATATGGAGTGATGTGTTCCTCTCTTCGTAGATCAAAGATGAATCTTATTGCACACTTCAAAGTCCTTTGAAGAATAAGATCGAGTTCATCCGACATGTTCCCAGTGACAAGACAACAGTAATCTATGTGAGGTATTAAAAGGGCATTAACCAGCCTAGCGCGCAACCATGTCGGAAGTAGTTTCCTGCGCAGTTTCATGCAATGAAGCTGTCTATTGAAGCAGTTAGAGACCTTTATCACATGATCGTGCCAGGACAGATTATAAATGTGACCCTAAGAATTTGCAGCGACATCGAATAGGGAATGACGTTACCAGCCACCATAATTTTTGGAGCAGTGCTATAATTAATGCTATTTACAAATCTTGAGGTACCAAGAATTATGGCTTTAGTCTTGTTCTCATTTACGAGCAGACCGTTTCTCGAGACCCAGAGTATAATTTTGGTGATATCCTCATTTGTCATATGCACATGGCTCTTTAATTCATCTGGCGGAAAGGCGAGATATATTTGCAAGTCGTCTGCACAGTAATTATTTATTTATTTATTTTTTTAATTTATTTATTACTATATACGGGTAAGTACCCATTAATACAAAATACAGAAGAAAGGAAAAAGGTAGAGTCAGTGATTCCGCAGGTGTGACAAAATAGTATGCCTAAAGGTAATACAGTTGGAAGAAAAGATATCACAAAAATCGTGCAAGTTGTTCGCAGTCGCGCAGATGCGTTTAATTGGGTCGGTGAATGCATAGCACGTTTTATAGTGGTGAATATGAAAAATTTTACATTTCCTAAGTGGTCGAGGCGGAACATTGAAAGTAACGAGATTTAAGATCGCAGGATTATTCATACAACCAAGTATAATTTTCTTGAGTATAGTCAGAGAATTGACTACGAGTTTGGGGAGTATAGTAGTGACAGTATTATAGTTCGAACTAAATAGTGTAACTAAATAGTGTAAATAATCACTAAATAGTGATTATGTGTTAAAGATAGAATTATTAATGTTTTTTCTTCAAAACAGACAGTGAAAATTAAATTAGTTAAGACTTGAAATATTATTTGGTAAAGCTAACCTATATAACCCCTAAGCGGGCACGTGTTAACGTGAATTATAAGTTAGCAATCACTGGACATAGGACTCTTGTTAATAACGAGAAATAGTATAATACAAAATGCATAAACTTTCCAAAAGGAAGAAAGTAATTAACAGTGACAGTGATTCTGAGAAAGAAGGAACAAGAAGAGTGAGAAGAGAGACGGACAACATGGAGGAATCTACTTCTGGAGAAATGGAGGTGGATGAAGGAAGAGACGACAAATCTCATATATCTATGCTACGGGGGAAAGCTGCGTCTGGAGAGGAAGAGGTAGATAATGCTCTACATGCCTTGAGAAAAACAATCCTTAAATTGGAAGATTTTGCTGCATTAACGCAAAATCTTCACAAGGAAGCAAAGACTGGAATTGAAAGTGCGATGGAGCATCTAGTAGCTTTAGAAGTTGCTCTGGACAACACAAATGTTATACTAAGGGAGTATGTTGATGAACTAGAAACAAGAGCTGAGAAACAAGAAGTATGTAACCAGGATAAAACATACAATGTTAAAGTATACAACTGTATAGATACACAAACCGATATTACCGGAGAACACATGAAGAAAAGAGACAATAAGAAGGATAATTTAATCAGGAACACCAGGGAAGAAGAAATTGAAATAATAAATGCCAGGAGTAACAAAAGAATGCAATTAGTTAATATGAGGGAAGCTAATAATAATGAAACGTGGACAACTGTTACTAGAAGGAAAACTAAAAGGATAGATGCTGCAAAAAGCCCTGCCCGTAATGCAGTTTCTAAAACGATAATCAAGAGACCTACTCATAATGCTATTGAAATTGCTATAAATGAAAATGAGGATTTTTCCTTGATATTAAAGAAGGTGAAAGCTGATGCCAAGGTGGCTGAAAATGGTTCTAATGTTGAGAGAATGAGAAGAACTAGGAAAGGGAACTTTCTCATTGAACTAAAAAAAGGATGTGAAAAAACTGAGGAACTGAAACTTGCAATACAAGATGTGGTTGGACAAGAAAAAATGTTTAAAGCTTTAGTACCTATGGTGAAAGTGGAAATTATGGATATGGATGAAGCTACAGATAAAGAAGACATAGAAATTGGAATTCAAAAGAAGATTCCAGAAGAAGAATTTAAAAACACTAAGATTTTGGCTGTTTACAGTATGTATGGAGGCATGCAACGTGTAGTTATTTTAACTACCGTAGAAGCAGCGAAGAAACTTGTAGAGGGAGGAAAAGTTCTGATTGGATGGCTATCCTGTAGGATAAGAATTAAAGATGACATACTGCGATGTTTCAGGTGTCAGCAATTTGGCCATATGGCCAGTGATTGCAAAGGTGAGGACCGCAGTAAAGATTGTAGGAGGTGTGGAAAGCCGGGACATCATAGCAAGGATTGTTCAAATGAATTATCCTGCTTCCTGTGTAAGGATAGGGCTTTCCAGAGCCTGGGTCACTGGATGGGAAGCATGAATTGCGAGGCCTTCAAGAACTCTCATGAAGGTAATCCAAATTAATGTTAATAGATGTTATGCAGCCCAAGACCTGCTTTGTAGGGTGGCTGAAGAATATAACGTTGACGTAGTCTTAATTAGCGAGCCTGCAAATGACATTAGATGCGGCTGGTACAAAGACAAAACTGGATTATCTGCAATATGGATGAGAAACGTTAAGGATTATCCGATATCTGAGGTAGGGAAGGGAAAAGACGGATATATATAGATAAAAAGTATTGATACTCACATATATAGCTGTTATTATTCCCCAAACCAAACATTGCAAGATTTCTCATCTAGAATAGACGAATTAATAAGGGATGCCAGAAACAAACGAAATATTATAATTGGAGGCGATTTTAATGCCAAAGCCAAAGAATGGGGCATGGATCATACAAATAGAAAGGGAGAAATAGTACTAGAAATGGTAGCAACCCTTGATTTGACAGTTGCAAATGTTGGCAATATTAACACTTTTCAAAGAGGTATTCTGGATCGATTCTGGACATAACCTTGTCAACCGCTAACATGACTTTTGGAATAAAAGATTGGAAAGTTTTAGATCATGAAGAGATCCTAAGTGATCATAAATATATTTACTTTGAAGTTATTTTAGACCAAGACTTAGGTCTGACAAATAAAGCAGATAGTCAGAAAAGACACAAATATAATGAACTTACTGGATGGGCCTCCAAGAAATTAGATTATCAAATTTTTGTCGAGGTTATGTCCAGAATGGATGAACAGCTTAGAACTGACAAGGAAACGTTGCGAAGTGACCGCCTCCGATTTTCTTATGCTTGTGATATGTTATAGTCCATCCAAATCTAAGAGACACGTATTTTTTTATATGTGCTCTTAAACGGATTTAAGGGGTGAAATTCACCCTCAAAGTTGAGCGTGTAAAGCGGTGTTTGTGTAGTTTTACATAGAAGGAGTGTCTCTATCGCCACCAAACCAACTTTAAAACATTCCTCACGTGAAATGATGAAATTCACATATCCATCTTTCTATGCACCCTTATTGCAAGGGGGTGAACCACCCTCTGAAAATTTTCATTTCAATATAAAAAAAAAACTAATTATCCGATTTTAATGAAACAAAAACCAAATTGTAGAGCGAGGAAAAACAAAGGTGACCAGTTTTTGTATTTTTCGAAAAAAACAATTTTTAAGAGGAAAAACAGGTCTTCAACTATAAGTCTGTTCTCCTAATGTTAAAATCATTCTGATTAGTTTTAATTGCCGGAGACCTCTTATACACTCACCTATATACCTGAAAACAAGACATCATTACATTCAGGCTTGTCTTTGTTGTTTTTCTTGTGATTCACTGTCCCTGCATGTGCCGCATATACACGTAAATATTAAAGTATACTGTTATTGTTCAGGTATTTTAATTTATTTTATTTTGGGCATTATCAAGATGTAATATACACTTCTTTAGTTAATATATTTTGGTTTGCTGTATTTAAAAGAAGTTAAAGCGCACTGTGCGGTAATGTAATACCTGACTGCATACATACTTGGTTGGTGTGCTAAAATCGCCGTTAGAATATATATAGATATTAATAATCGGCAATTGTCGATGCAACAAATTTATACATTTATAATACAATTTATAGAAAATGTATAATCTCTCCGTTTTTCAATGATGGTAATAGCCTCCTTCATTATTTCAATATTCTATTAATATTAACCTTCTGTATAGCCCTTAAGTGAACGATTATTTACAACGCTATCGAGTGTGTATCAGTATTGCCTGTGGGCAATTTTGTAAGTGGGTTAGAGTGAGTTAAAGTGGGTCCCACTTCTGAAGCTCATTTCTGGTATGTTGAAATAATTTAATTTGATGTTATAAAAGTTGCTTTAATGTTTCTAATATGTATTTACTTACAAAGCACTTAAAGATATAGGTTTGGAAACGTTTTTATTCCAATCATTGGTCAGATGAACGTTCTTTTGACCGATTCATGGGGTGGACATTGCCCACAAGTTATTAGCCAACTTTCCCCAATTGATAAGCAAATCATCCCAATGATTATACCAAAGGGCACAGCTGGAAAAATTCAGCCACTTTTCGTTTTCGGATTGAAAATATGGATGAATTATGTTAGACACTTTTCAGACAGTGTCATGTTCCTTGATTACGACATAAACTTACACTTGAGAAACAATACAATAAAATTACAATCCCTTGTTCATAACCAATTATCATCTCCAAGGTATCAAAATTTGTTCCGATATTCTTGGTTCAAAAGTGAATACATAGAAAAACGACCAGAAAATTTCGAAAATCCGGTCAAATTTGCTTTTCAAACGTTTTCGCTATCGCAATGTGCACGAATATCGCTGTAGTAAGATGTTCTTGGTGTAAAAAATCGCTGTGTTTTAAACATGTTTTCACAGAATATGACCATTCCTCATTGTCAGAATACAGACATTAGTTTCATAAGAGAGAAAATGGAATTTCAACGAATATAATGACAATATAAAAAAAACTTTTAATGTAAGAATGTATATTTATACATATGTTTTTTATTGAATAATTGAAATATAGACGTGTATTTACAAATAATTAATAACAAAATTAACGATTAAAGACATTAATTGTGGTTATTATATTCATGAGAAAAGTAATATTCCGCATTTCCTCACTTACAATCAGGCAGTATTGATACAGACTCGAAAACATTGTAAATAATCGTTCAGTTAAAGGCTATACAAAAGGTATTAAAGGGCATCATAAAGAGACACCGAGATAAATATGTCAGTGAGGACCTTCTTTACTCATCTGCGCATTACGTATAAAATTTTTTTTAGAAACAGCAAACCAAAAATGTATTAACAACAGAAGTGTATATTAAACCTTGATAATACCTGAAATAAAATAAATTATAATACTTAAAAAAAAATAGTATACTTTAATACTTACGTGTATATGCGGCGCATGCAGGGACAGTGAATCACAAGAAAAACAATAAAGACAAGCCTGAATGTAATGATGTCTTGTTTTCAGGTATATAGGTGAGTGTATAAGAGGCCTCCGGCAATTAAAACTAATCAGAATGACTTTAACATTAGGAGAACAGACTTATAGTTGAAGACCTGTTTTTCCTCTTAAAAATTGTTTTTTTCGAAAAATACAAAAACTGGTCACCTTTGTTTTTCCTCGCTCTACAATTTGGTTTTTGTTTCATTAAAATCGGATAATTAGTTTTTTTTTTATATTGAAATGAAAATTTTCAGAGGGTGGTTCACCCCCTTGCAATAAGGGTGCATAGAAAGATGGATATGTGAATTTCATCATTTCACGTGAGGAATGTTTTAAAGTTGGTTTGGTGGCGATAGAGACACTCCTTCTATGTAAAACTACACAAACACTGCTTTACACGCTCAACTTTGAGGGTGAATTTCACCCCTTAAATCCGTTTAAGAGCACATATAAAAAAATACGTGTCTCTTAGATTTGGATGGACTATAACATATCACAAGCATAAGAAAATCGGAGGCGGTCACTTCGCAACGTTTCCTTGTGAGTATAATAGTAATGAGAATACAGATGGGATAGTAAACGAGGTTATGTGCATCATTACCAAATCCTGTGATGCCAGTACTCCAAAATTAAGAAAAATCCATAACAGAAAACCTGTATTCTGGTGGAGCGAGGATATCGCGAACAAGAGAAGGGAAGCTATCATTGCTAGAAGAAAACTACAAAGATCATATAACAGAAGCAACTACCATGAAATAAAGAAACGATATAAGGAAGTTAAAAAGGATATTTTTATTATTTTATTTTATTTTATTTTATTAATAATTAATTAAATAAATATTATTTATTTTATTAAGGATTAAAAAGGAAAGAAGTTAAAAAGGAAAATATAAGGAAGTTAAAAAAGAACTGAAATTAATGATAGATTATGATAGAATGATAGAATGATAGATTAATATTGTAAATGATAAAAATTAATAATAGATAATGATAAATTAATGATAGATGAAGAATAGCAAAAAGAAGTCTTGGCGAGCATTATGTAATGACATAGATAATGATCCATGGGGTACGGGGTATAGAATAGTAATAACCAAAATTAAAAGAATGACTGGACGTAATTACATGACAGATGACCTACTTGACAAGACGATTAAGGGACTTTTTCTAACAGATCCGTACATTGACTTTCCACTTGTTGCAACTGATGATATAGATATACCACCATTTACCCTAGAAGAAATTTTTGATGCCATAAATGGACTTAAAAAAGGCAAAGCACCTGGAATTGATGGCATCCCTGCAGAAATAATCGAACTGTCTATTGGTACCATGCCTAATAGGCTTTTAGAGATGTACAACAGCTGCCTGAAATCAATGAGTTTTCCCAAAATCTGGAAAAGGCAAAAGCTAGTTTTAATTAGTAAAAAGAAAAATAATGAAGCAGTAACCTTGCCCTGTGACTTCAGACCTATAAGTTTGATCCATGTGGCAGGTAAGGTGCTGGAAAAATTAATACTTAAAAGACTAGAAAAGTACGTAGCTTTAAGTGGAGGCCTCAGCGAAAATCAATTTGGATTTTCAAAGGGAAAATCCACAGTTGATGCGGTCTTACAGGTTATGGAAACAGCTGAATGGCAAAAAGGCAGGGCTAATGACAATCTGACTTTACTTATCACTGTTGACGTTAAAAATGCGTTTAACACGGGGAAATGGACAAATATTGACAACGCTTTGTGTAACTCTTTTAATATACCTTACAAATTGATTGCTTTGGTTACAGATTACCTTCATGACAGGGTTGTATATGGCGAGGATAATAAAGGACATGTACATGAATATAATGTTACTGCTGGGGTCCCTCAGGGCTCGGTTCTGGGCCCCTTCCTTTGGAATTTAACATACGACGATCTTTTAAAGATGCGCACTCCTGTTGGATCCAGAATTATTGCGTATGCGGATGATGTAGTGTTAGTCATCACAGGTAAGGATGAACACGATATTCAGACCACTGCAAACTACATGTTACATAGAGTCAATGTCTGGATGAAGAAGGCTAGATTGGAAATTGCAACGCATAAAACGGAGGCTTTGATACTGAACGGAAGGAAAAAGATTAGGCCTATAAAAATTGTATTGAATAAAGAAGAGATTTTTATTAAACATAAAATTAAATATCTAGGGATTCATTTGGACAGGGCCATCTCTATGACGATACATTTTAAAGAGTCTTTAGAAAAAGCTGCTAACATGGAGGTAGCCTTAAATAGGTTACTGCCTAATGTAGGAGGGTCTCGATCCTCTAAAAGAAAGGTTCTTACCTCGGTTATTACATCCATATTATTATATGGTGCTCCTATATGGGCGCATAAGCTTGACAAACTTATAACTTATAAAAAAAAGTATCTGTCAATCCAAAGATGTGCGCTAAGAATCTCTAGTGCCTACAGAACAGTTTCTAGTAATGCGATTATGGTAATTGCGGGAACGATACCTATTAATCTTCTTGCCATTGAAAGAAGAAAAAATTACTATAATTCCAAGATGATAGTTGATAAAAATGAACTCGACAAGGTTTTTGGAAGGAATAGAAGGGAAACATTGAGGAAATGGCAATTATCTTGGGATTCCTCTGACAAAGGAATTTGGACGAGGAAGCTCATCCCGGAAATTGAGATATGGACTAACAGAAAGCATGGCGAATTAAACTTCTGGATGACTCAGATTTTAACTGGGCATGGGTGTTTCCAAAGTTATTTGTTCAAAATTAAGAAAGTTAATAGTCCGAAATGCTGCTATTGCGATGCCCCCGAAGATACTGCGGAACATACTCTTTTCTCCTGCGACAGATGGTGGGAAAGAAGGCATTGTCTAAATAATGAAATTGGAGTTGATATTTCACCTGATAATTTAGTCAACTTAATGATAGATAGTAGACATAAATGGAAGTTAATCAGCGAATTAATGACTAATATAATGAAAATAAAAATTGAAGATGAGAGAAGGAGAATTTTGAAGCAGCAACAAGATGATGATTATGATGATGAGAACAATAATCCTAGAAATATAATTGGAGGAAACACCCCGATAGTACACATCCGGTAGTAAGTGTGAGCATACGAAGGCTATAACCAAAATGCAGCTGCACTGACGACATGCTAAAGCGGGACAAGTGCAGCTGTGGGGAGCTGAAAAGAAGAGAGGTTTAGTGGGTATACCAGTCTTGCACACACTGACTGGGAGTCCTACACTACCCGGGTCATCTTCCCTGGTGTCCGCAATGGATTCCCCTCTCCTAATTAAAAAAAAAAAAAAAAAAAGTATAATTTTCTTAAGGAAGAGCATGTCCACAATAGTTCTACGATTATCCAGGGAATGTAAGTTCAGAGTTTCCATAATATTTTGGTAATCGTGGCAGTCAAACCTAATAGGACAATTTAGCTGATACGCAGCCCATCGTAAAAACGAATGTTGAATCCTTTCAATGGCCACGATATGTTTGCCGTTGATAGGGAGACCAGATTTGAGAGGCATACTCTAAGTGCGGTCTGATTAGGGTGCAATACAGAGTTTTAAACGTAGCCGCATTCGAGAAATCATTCGCGAATCTCTTTACAAAGCCGAGAGATCTAGTGGCAATACTAACAATATGGGAATAGTGATCATTAAACCTAAGTCTCGAATGGTAATGTTCCCCAAGATCGCGTATCGCCTTAACCTCACGCAGAAGAGCATTAGACAAATAGTACTGGAATCGATAAAGAACACTTGACCTAGAGAAGTGCATCACTTGGCATTTAGATACATTCAAGGTAAACCGAATGGAAATACACCAGTCGTCAAGACTATGAAGATCCTCCTGCAGTTTTAAGAAGTCTTTGATACTATTGATAGTTAAAAATAACTTCAAATCGTCTGCGAAAAGAAGAAAATTACAGTGTTTGAAGGCACGACCGATATCGTTGATGAAAACAATGAACAGTAGAGGTCCAAGATGCGAGCCCTGGGGTACACCAGAGGAAGCAAGAAAATAATTAGATAAAGATCCCGAGACTCGCACCGCTTTCTTTCTGTTGTGTAAGTAGGACTTAAATAAGCACAGTAGGGATCCTCGTATGCCAATGGATGATAGTTTGTTGATCAGGATACTGTGATCACCAACATTAAAGGCCTTAGAAAAGTCAGAATAAACAGTGTCAACCTGAAGCTTTTTATCCAAAGCCCTAGAGATATGATTCGCAAAAATCGTTAAGTTAGTAACTGTGGATCGTCCAGAAATAAAGCCATGTTGCGCATCTACCATTGAGTTAGATAATAGGTATTTTAATTTATTAGTAATAATACTTTCAAGGACTATAGGCATGTAATTTAAAATGCTAATAGGTCTGTAGTTGCTAATATCATCGCGACTACCCGATATAAAAATAGGGTTAATGAGACCCGATTTCCAGCGATCCGGGAAGACTCCAGTAGAAAGCGATAGATTAAATATAATCCAAAGGGGCCTAGATAAAATAAAATTATTTTAATTATATAGCTACATTGGCTAATTATAGCCACTTATTTTTAGGCTAATTATAGTAATTATAGCTACAATGGCTAAGAGTGGTCCTGATGTCCATAAAATAAAGGGTAAATAAGAAACGACCCAAGACTGAACCCTGGCACTCTACAGGATGTAACAAACCACTGAGAGTGTTGACCATCCTGGCCAAAGACAGTTTGTTGTCTCTTATTAAAGTAGAACCAGAACCATCGGAGCACAGAATAAGATAGGTTTAGCGACGCAGTTTGAAAAGGAGGATCTTTGGATAAACCCGATCAAAAGCTTTTGAAAAATCGAACGAGACAAGTATTGTGATCATCCGAGCATCAGCCGCTGCATGTATGTCATTAGATAATCTAAGGAGAGCCGATTCCGTGCTGTACCCTTTCCTATACGCTGATTCGTACGGATCAAGGAGGCCAGCCTTAGTTAGGTAGGAGACTAATTGGTCAGCCACAATACGTTCCAATGGCTTGGATATGGCCAGTTCGGCGATTGACAGCTGCCAATCAGTTTATCTCCCTCCCAATATTCTCCGCCGTGATATAATATAAGTTGGAATTTTCTGATCGGAAAAATTAACGCAATCCGCCACAGAAAATGTTAGAAAAATCTCTAATCGATACTTGGCTAGACGCTCAAGGTGTCCAGTATCAGAAGATAACTGAAACAAACGCCCAGAATGGGCCAGAACAAGGCAGTATAGTGTTCGAAGACAGCTCAGACAGTAGCGTGTTGAGAGTAACCATACGTGAGAACAGAGATGGAGATCAGGGCACGAGGTGAATCGCGTACAGGATGAAAGAGACGTAGTCGTTTCCTTCTTTTTTTGTATTACTTGTTCTTTATTTCGCAAGGTTATCTTTGACAAGTCTTGTCGGTGGAATCTTACCATCTCCGGTAGCAGAGGCTGACCTTATGCACGAGAACGGAACATGGAGAGAGCCCTCGCGATTTTCCGCTCTTCCCGCCGCCCCGCATCGTTTTACCGTGTGCCTTTCTTTCCGCGTTTTTCTCGGCTTAGCTAGTCGTACAGGGGACGAAATTTCCATAAGCACACTGAGTTTTTTCAGTTCTGCTTCATTATACTGTTATGTATTAATTAGACAGTAGGGATCAAATTCTACTATGAATGCAGCTGATGCTGCATCCGCTGTATCTAGAAAGACAATTATTATCACCGCTTCTCCTGAGAACGCTTCAAACGCAACAATGCAACAACCAAACTGTAAGGACGTTTTTCTTTTAATACATATTCCCGGATAATAAGAAAGTACTTTTCCCACTTCAATACCTATCCATAAAATTATTAAAACGCATTTCACAGGCAACGAGTGCGTATTCTCTCGTAAAATAATCCTTACGGCATAACAATACGAACGAGGAAGATGGATTACGTCTTAGTCAGAGTTAGTATTCAAACTGAAGTACCAAATTGTGTAATATTTATAAACCTATTTATAGTATTGCAGAATGCCACGGTGAAAAGTTTTGACGTCTGAGGTAAAAATAAAAATAGACACCACAATGCACAATTCTGTATTCGAGAAATAGCACAACAGATAAACAGATCGAGCACTTGCGCATATAACTTTTTAAGCGTACCAGAAAAATATAGCAAAAACCATAATGCTGGTTGCAATATTAAATTAACCAGGCGTGATCATTCTCGTATTTTCAAAGAAATATCGAATAATAACATAACTGCAAGTGAATTGAAAACAGTTTTGAAATTGCCTGTAACTACACGATGTGTACAGCAAATATTGCAACAAGAATCACGATTGAAATGGACAAAAAGGGTCATGAAACCACCTCTAACAGAAGAGCATAAAAATGCCAGACTACAGTGTGCAAAAGAACACATGATTTGGGACGCGGAATTGAAAAATATAATGTGCGAGTTTGTTTATATTCATTGCTTTACAGTAGTGATTCTGTGATTTTCGAACATTCTATGATCCCAATAACGCATATGTATGAAATAAATGAAATTTCCACGATAAATCATAGTGTTCTTATAGAAATTTCGTCCCCTGTATATGCGGCACATGCAGAGACAATGAATCACAAGAAAACCAACAAAGATAAGCCTGAATTTAATGATGTCTTGTTTTCAGGCATATAGGTGAGTGTATAAGAGGTCTCCGGCAATTACAGCTAATCAGAATTATTTTAACATTTGGAGAACAGACTTATACTTGAAGACGTGTTTTTCCTCTTAAAAATTGTTTTTTTCGAAAAATACCAAAACTGGTCAACTTTGTTTTTGCTCGCTCTACAATTTGGTTTCTGTTTTATCAAAATCGGATAATTAGTTTTTTTTATAGTAAAATGAAAATTTTTAGAGGGTGGTTCACCCCCTTGCAATAGGGGTGCATAGAAAGATGGATATGTGAATTTCATTATTTCACGTAAGGAATGTTTTAAAGTTGATTTGGTTGCGATACCAATATGCGATACTCCTTCTATGTCAAACTACACAAACACCGCTTTTCATGCTCAACTTTGAGGGTGAATTTCACCCCTTAAATCCGTTTAAGAGCACATAAAAAAATACGTGTCTCTTATTTTTTGGTGGACTACAACATATCACAACCGTAAGAACATCGGAGGCGGTCACTTCGCAACGTTTCCTTGTAAGATTATAATGTAGATGCGAGGAAATTAGTGAGCGACTGACCTCGACCAAGGGCAGAAAACGACTGACTGCTATTTTCGTAAACTGAGGGCCTAATGCCCAGCGCACCCCTTATCGTATACCATAAACAGACCCAGTTCTCAGAATTTGGGCTTTGGTCCATCACTAGTCTGGAAATCGTCATGAGCACCTATTCCTAGAAAAACTTATGAGATACGCACTACATTGATCTAATTTATGGGGATGCATATACATAACACCACGATACTTGATTGGCTAACGCCACTTTCTCGTGCGAGTTGTCTAGTGCTGATGCAAGGATTTACATTTACTGCAGCAAGGTTATTGACTGCATTTGCTTCATTTGTTGCACTTTTCAGTTTCACAGGTCTCTTATTTTCTACACTACCTGTTTCACGAAACATTTTAACTAAATTTAAATAAGTTGAAAGAGATGGACACCTGCGATTAAGAAATCGGTCTTTGTAAAGGCAAACAGCTTCTCGAAGACACTGACGACTTTCGTGATAGATTGAAATAAGATCGATTTTCTCTTCTTTTGAGTAACACATCGTTAAACCGTTATTGATAAACTGATACACTCAAAATACTTCGACGACAATAACTGACTCGGTATACATACCTGTAGTTTGTTGATAATCATGTTTATGTATGCTTAGAGATCGGCGTAAACGGTATACGTGCTCTGAGAGCTAATGGCTTAAGAAATTAAGTTTTCGTTGATCAAATGGAATAGAACCTATTCTTTAGTTCAGGGTTATTCAAAAGTTATAGTATAGCACATCGTTGCACTCGTCTTGACATTAGCTACAACACCATGTAGTTAAAAATATATGGTGCTATTTAAAAATCACCAATGACTTTCAAAAGACCTTAAAACCGACAACAATCGAACAAATTTTTTATATCACCATATATGCTTCCTTGAACATTACAATTTTTTTCTGTAACATTTTCTTCTATCTTCAAGCCTAACGGAGATATTTAGGTGTTCTGTTTCTCGTGAATTACCCGGTATTATTGGATTTCAAAGGAGACAAAGGAGACTTCCACTTACAAGGAGACGGTCAGGATTGCCCCTCACCGATTTTCTTTATAGTTTGCCAACATGTAGTACCCAATTAAAAACTTAGTTTAGCAAAGCGAGACGATGCAACGCTCAAGCGTTTTCGAGAAAATGGAAAAAGAAAATGGAAAAAAAGCTGTTGATGGTTAAGAACCTAGCACGTTACCGTATTGCTAATAAGACGCTATGGCTGCAGCGGCAGTGTACTGGCTTCACACCGACCGGGTCGCCGGTTCAAGTCCGTCTGACGACTTTTTTTTTCGTTCTAATTCTGTTGCCGTTGCCGTTGTGCCGTTGCCGTTACGACGCGTTTTCGATGCGTTTTCGAATATATCCCCTCCTTCAAGTGCCTGATGTAGATTGATGTGGTAAGGATGATAACCACTATCGTTCAAAATCCTCCATACCGACATGCAGCTGATATCGGACTCAACCGCGATTCTCCTGGTTGAATCATGAGTGTTCATACCAACGGCAGCGATAATATCAGGCGCGATTTCACCTCTCACCGGACGCCTAATTTGCTGATCCCTATTGTGGTGGGGCTGAATTTAACCAGTCGTCTGAATCCGACATGCCAAACGCCTGAAAACGTTGTGAGACTGACGAACACGTTCAGGGTACCTCTTTGTGTACAATCGCTCAGCTGCTCTGTAATTTTGCAGACATTCGCCTAATACCATGAGCATATCGAAATCTTCCGCGTTGGAAAACATTTTTGCTTTGCCAAAACTGAGAGTCGAATGATCTCCGATAAGTGACTACGTGACTGATAAACCTGCCACATAGCAATTCAGATCCGAAGAATGATGGAAAAAAATGTAAATACGAGCAAATACCATTGTTAAGAATTTGAAACATTCTCTCGTTTCTTAACCTTCTTAGAATTCTAACGATTGCTCTTTGCCCGTGTTTACATTTTGTTCCATCATTTTTCGGATTTGATTTGCTACGCACTGTTATGTATTAGTTAGACAGTAGGGATCAAATTGTACTACGAATGCAGCTGATGCTGCATCATGCTGATTTTTAACAGTTTATTTGTAACCTCAGGGTGTATGTAAGTTACAATAAGTGACGCAAAAGTGTACCCGTGCAGAAAAGGCACGAAAAAATCGTATCCAATCTTGCGTCGGGGGATGCGTCATCAAGACGACCGTTGAATAGATTTGAGGCTGACAGCGAATCGAAAGGAGTCAGTGCTTGTGCCAAGAAATGAAAAGTTTGTGATGAAGATTTTTTTTTTTTTATGTTACTTTATTGTATTTGCGTACAATTGGCGAGGTTCAGCTAAAGCTGTATTACAACCTGACCGTACATATTTAACTAAATAACTATATTCTTAATAACTATATTTAACTAATTAAGTATTAATAACATAATGACAATAAGTAATAATAACATATTTAACTAAATAACTATATTCTTAATAACTATATATTATATATGTAATAGCTGTATAACTGTAATACGTAATGACTGAATACATAATGACTAATATGTAATGGACTGACTCAGGAAATTAAATGGTGTAGCTTAGGAATTTAGAAATTTGAACGTATGTAATCTGCTGCCGACGATTTGAAGGATAAAAATGACGCGATAGATCTAATAGTAAGCGGAAGTTGATTGTAGTAATGTGATGCTAGGTATGAGAATGATGATTGAAATTTAGTGGTGTGATGAGCCGGTGTAACAAGGTCAGTGAGTGAGCGAGTAGTTATATTATGATTCGAATGCATTTCGGCAAAAGTAGTAAGGAGGTCTCTCACATAGGATGGGCTGTTACGGGACAGTATCTTGTACACCAGACAGCAAAGATGAAGTATCCATCTTTGTTTTTGTGTAAGCCATTGCGATTGAGCATAGGCATGTGATATGTGGTCGTGTCTGCGAATACCAAAACTGAATCGTATGCACGTGTTAGGTTATTCTTTGAGTTTGGTGTGGGTAGTGGGTTGAATTGTAAACAACGCCCGACACCGTACGATTGGTCGAAGGTGTTAGATTATTTACTAATTGTAGTGGTGGTTTGAATTGTAAACACACTCGATTGGTCGATTGTTGTGATTGGTCGAGAGCGAGGTGGGATTAGAATATAAGAGACCAGTCTCGAGAGACAGGGGGGGACTTTTTGGTCAACCAGGAAATAGGACCTACAGATATTCTCGGACGCACCTTGGTTAAAGCTCACACTACACCAGATATTTTTCTAACATCAGAAGTGGGATTCGAACTCTGCCCTTCTATCTACCTTATCTCTTGGAAAAATGGACCCAGCAGTTTTGGGGGATCTACTGAAGGCTATACGTGATGCTGTCTCGTCAAACCACCGGGATGATGATGTCGCACTGCCACTTTTCGATCCGGAGAAGAACGACAACGGCGCTGAAGCATGGTGCAAGAGCATCGAAAAACTCGGAGAAGAGTTTAAGTGGAGTAGCATACAACAGGCGGCAAAGGCCGGTAAGGCTTTACGGGGATCAGCCTTGTCGTGGTTTGAATCCTGGGAGCCCGAAGCCGAACGTTCATGGGAAAATTTCAGAAAGGACCTTGTCGACTTATACCCCGTAAAGAAAAATTTATCTGAGAAGTTATCGAAGGCTGTGTTATATTCTTCTGAGTCAGCTAATACGTATTGCGAATATGCGAGGGAAAAGCTCAGACTGTTACGAAGTACCAAACTTTCCTTCACGGAAGAACAATTAATCGAGCTTGTGGGTGGTGGTATTCGCGAAGTTAATGTTAAGATGGCTTGCCTCAATAGTTCCGCATCTACCACATCTGAACTGATAACTTTGCTTTCCACCTATGTAAAGTTACCAAGAAAAAGGCCATTCGAATCCAGCTCCAATACGAGTAGGCAGTCGCTATCTGATCAATTCAGTATACCGGGTCCCAGTAACCCCAAATGTTCGAAATCTGAGAGTGAGGAGAAACGTTGCTATAACTGTGGCAAAATAGGACATCTTAAGGCGCAATGTCTCAAAACACTTATTCGGCCTCCCAACAAAGAAGATAATTTTCCAAGAAATCAGTCAGTTAACTGCTCGTTTTGCGGAAAGATTGGTCATGAAGCTGAAAAGTGTTTTAAGAAACAACGTATTCAACAACGTGAAGCAACAAAACCCGTAAATAATGTTAAAAAATCATGACTAAATTTGACTCAAATTTCCATCAATGACAATGAAATCGACTGTTTATTGGATACTGGAGCTAGTTGTAGTATAATTAAGGAATCGATAGCACGGCGCCTCAAATGTCACCTTTCACCGTGTTCCTTGTATCTTGATGGAATAGGTAACGGGAGACTTCACGCTTTTGCTAATATCCTAGTTCCTGTTAGATGCAATGACGTCTGTCTCGAAATAAAATTTTACGTGGCCAAGGATGCTGACTTTCATCATGACTGTATCATTGGTAGGAATGCTATAAATTTCTCCGATATTGCTATAGTCTCGGACGTTATGGGGAGTAGAATGGTTCGAACCACAACATTTCAATCTGAAAATCATACGGTTAATTTGACTGATGTCCATTCCGATAATTGTGATCTTCCTGACTTATCCGATTCTATTAGTCATTTAGACCCGTCCTTGCAGAAAAGTATTAAAGAACTTTTTGAAAAGTATTCATCAGTATTGCCTTCCCCTGATAATATTGGCACCGTTCAAACAGGAGAGTTAAATATTAGATTAAAAAATCATCAGGTTGTAAATTATCGCCACTATCGATTGGCTCCTATCGAAAGGGAGAAGATAAGGGAAATAACAAATGA
The DNA here is from genome assembly GCA_963989215.1 of Hedychridium roseum. Lineage (NCBI taxonomy): Eukaryota > Metazoa > Arthropoda > Insecta > Hymenoptera > Chrysididae > Hedychridium > Hedychridium roseum. Next base: position 3,476,468 of record OZ022321.1, on the reverse strand, counting down.
ATTGTTGAAAAGCAAAATAATTCGTGAAAGTGATTCTGATTTTGCTAGCCCAGTTCTTTTAGTAAAAAAGAAGGATGGTAGTGACAGAATGTGCATAGATTACAGAGCGCTAAATAAGATTATTGAAAGAGAAAGGTATCCTCTTCCTCTCATCGAAGACCAAATTGACAAATTAGGAAGAGCTAAATATTTCATATCCATCGATATGAAAAACGGCTTTTATCAAATCCCGGTTGCACCTGAATCTGTGAAGTATACCGCCTTCGTCACGCCAGACGGGCACTTTGAATTTCTAAAAATGCCGTTTGGTATATGTAACGGGCCGTCGGTCTTCCAACGGGCCATTACTAATGCTGTACAACACCTTAAGTTCTTGTTAGTTTACGCCGATGACTTGTTGATCCCTTTTTCAAAGATTTCTGAAGGCCTACGATATTTAGAACAATCCTTACAAGCTTTGAGCAATGTTGGATTCACTATCAATCTAAACAAATGCAAATTCTTTGAAACAAGCATAGAGTACTTAGGAAGGATCATCTCCGAAGAGGGAGTTAGGCCAAGTAATAGAAAGGTTTCGGCTTTAGTCAATTCCCCAACCCCTTCAACAGTTAAACAAGTTCGTCAGTTCATGGGTCTTGCCAGTTATTTTAGAAAATTCATTCCGGAGTTCGCTTCTCGTACTACCTGTATTACCAAACTGACCAAAAATAACCAAAAGTGGGAGTGGGGTCCGGAACAGGTAGAGGCTCGTGATTACGTTATCAAACACCTAGTATCACAGCCACTATTGACAATATTCGACCCTAACCTGCCCACAGAGTTACATACCGACGCCAGTGCTGTTGGATATGGCGCAATACTTTTGCAGAGGGTCAATGGTGTCAACAGAGTCGTAGCATATTTTAGTAAAAAAACAACCCCACCCGAGTCCAGATACCATTCTTATGAGTTAGAAACCCTCTCTATATACAACGCTTTTAAACATTTTCGTGTCTATTTGCTGGGCATCAATTTTAAGATCATTACCGATTGCAATGCAATTAAATCCACATTTCATAAGAAAGACCTTTCACCGCGAGTGGCCCGATGGTGGACTTATATGCAAGATTTTACCTTTGAGGTAATATATAAAAAAGGGAAGCACGTTGGTCATGTCGATTATCTTAGTCGCAATCCAGAAGCATCATCCGAATCAACAACTGAGCACGTAAATGTCATACATTCTTCACAGTCATGGTTAAAAACCGCACAAGAAAGAGATCCTGAAACGCAGTGTTTGATAGAGAAGGTGCAAGCAGGAGAGTTGGATGCTAATCAGTATTTATTGAGAAACAATTTGCTTTATTATAAAACAGAAATGACCGCAAAACCCAAATTGTATGTTCCCAAGGGTAGTAGATTGAGCATTCTCCGACTTTTCCATGACGAAAACTGTCATGTAGGTTTTGATAAAATTTACGAGAAAATTTCTGAAAACTTTTGGTTTCCTGGGATGACCAGATTCATCAAGAAATACTTATCGCATTGTTTAGTTTGTATAAAGCAAAAATCTCACTGTGGTCCCAAGGAAGGTATGCTGCATCCTATTGAAAAGACTCCGATTCCATTTCACACAGTTCACTTACAAGAGAACATATTCAGTTGATACACGCTGATTTTAATGAAACTTATGTGAGATATCGTTCTTCGAAGAATATTTGACACGTGTTTTTTTTTATCGGCAACCATCCACTTTGAAGGGGTGAAAACAGCCCTCAATTTGGGTGTCAAAATCACATTTTTTGAGATATCTCGGAAACCAGAGGTCAAAAAAATTTAATTTTTTTTAAATCATGCGCTTTCTAATGGGAAATGTAGTCGCACAAGAAAATGTTAACAAAAGCTTTTTGTTTAAACAATACATTAAAAATTTGATTTATTACAGTTTTTGTTACTTATTATTAGTTCATTTTAATGTAAACTCGGGTGTGTTATCTTATATCCAAAATAAGGGATATGTGCTTTAGGATTTTTTTGACATTAAACAATAATTATACATAATGACAGATATGCACCTGGCGAGCGGAGGAAGGAATTCTGACTTGTTTTGTAGAAGTATAAGCATTTAATATAAACGTGTACAGTATTATGTATACAGTATTAATCCGTAACCAATTGTCAGCTGCGCGTTATAAACGACTGTTTCGGTATACTTGGTTCCGCAGTGGGTATACAGAAGAACAGCCAGGAGAATTTGAGAATCCTGTAGAGTTCTGCTTCACAAAATTGGGTACTATGACGTGTTTCCATTGTTCTAATGTAGTTATACTTAAGTGTTCTTGGTGCAAAGAACATTTATGTTTTTCACATTTTGTTCTTAAATATCATTATTGTCAGAATTATATAGAATAATTTTTACAGACAGGAATTGGAACCTATAATAAAATCAGCTCTTTTCAGAGATATCAAATACAACGAGGAAAACTCCAGTTTCAATTATCTTAAGATTCCACAGTTTAAAAAGGCTCCAGATTTATTTTGAATTGGCTATAAAAATCGGTACCCTAACACCGTTGCGGTGATTAACCCATGTCACGCTGCTACCTGTGCCACCTTTTCTTATTATAGCTACTAATAAAACGATAAACGACATATAATCCAGTGGTATTGTTCCAAATACTATACACGTTTATATTAAATGCTTATACTTCTACAAAACAATCCAGAATTCCTTCCTCCGCTCGCCAGGTGCATATCTGTCATTATGCATAATTATTGTTTAATGGCAAAAAAATCCTGAAGCACATATTCCCTATTTTGGATATAAGATCACACATCCGAGTTTACATTAAAATGAACTAATAATAAGTAACAAAAACTGTAATAAACCAAATTTTTAATGTATTGTTTAAACAAAAAGTTTTTGTTAAAATTTTCTTGTGCGACTACATTTCTCATTCGAAAGCGCATAATTTAAAAAAAAATTAAATTTTTTCGACCTCTGGTTTCCGAGATATCTCAAGAAATGTGATTTTGACCCCCAAATTGAGGGCTGTTCTCACCCCTTCAAAGTGGATGGTTGCCGATAAAAAAAAAACACGTGTCAAATATTCTTCGAAGAACTATATCTCACATAAGTTTCATCAAAATCGGCGTGTATCAACTGAATATGTTCCCTTATTAGATTGTACGGGTCCTTTTACACAGTCCACTGAAGGTTATAAACATATTCTCATAGTAATAGACGGTTTTACAAAATTTTGCATCTTGAAACCTTTGAAAACAATGACAGGTCAGGAATTGGTTAACACAGTACGTGATACAGTTTCATTGTTTGGCACTCCTTCCCTAATCATTACTGATCGCGGAACTAACTTCAGTTCTTGGCAGATACAATCACTTTTTAACGAATGGCAAGTTAGACATCACATGATAGCGACTGGAACTCCCCGAGGCAACGGGCAGGTCGAACGCTACGTGACTACTGTAACTAATATGCTAAGTACAACATGCACAAATGCGTCAGACTGGCCGAACAATCTTTGGAAGGTGCAACAATTAATAAACACCACCGTGCAAAAATCTACGGGGTTTGCTCCTATTCGACTACTTTTAGGTCGTGACGTGAATATACCCTGTATTCAGGCTCGATTAAATGAGGTAGTTAATGATGAGGCGCCAGATATAATAGATGTACGTACGGAACGACAATTAGCCCAGCAACGTCTTAAGGCCGTAGCAGATCAATTCAAAAGGCGTTTTGATTCTACTAGACGAGATAATGTGACACTAAATATTGGTGACATTGTATATGTAAATCAAGATCACAGAAGGCACGATAAATTAAAGGCAAGATTCAAGGGGCCTTATGAAATTACTGACATATTGGAGAATGAACGATATTCCTTAAAAAGCACCAGAAACTTAAGGAACATAATTATTGCTAAAGAGAAACTTCGGCTCTGGCCAGGAGAATGGACTGAAGAAAACACCTCTGTAGAAGATAATCTTATAAATAGTGATTAATGTCACGACATAAATGATAACGAATTAGTGTTTATTAAGTATTTTTGTTGAGTTAGAATTATGTCATGAATGACCGTGTTAAAATATTCCGCTGGTCGTTGTATGTTTGGTGTCAGTTTGGCCTTCACTGGCAGCGGGTGATGGAACTGTACACGTCGAAACGTACAATATTTATTCCGCTGGTCGTTGTATGTTTGGTGTCAGCTTGGTCTTCACTGGCAGCGGGTGATGGAGCTGTACATGTCTAGGCATACAACACTAAGATAGACAAAATTGTCCGCTGGTCTTGCGTATCCGAATGCTGGCTTGGTCTTCACCGATAGCGGGTGATGGAGCTGGACGTTTTATGGGCGCACAGAATTGCGTCGTTCACATGATATAATTCAGCGTATGATCATATGTGACTATGTATTATTGCGTGATTATATATTATATGATGAGAATTAACTATGTACATTAAAATTCCTAAATATATGAGGATATAGTAATTAATAATGACTAATTATGTATGCTGTGATGTACTTCGAGAACGAAGTACGTGTCAGTATGGCCGTGTTAGATTATTCTTTCAGTTTGGTGTGGGTAGTGAGTTGAATTGTAAACAACGCCCGACACCGTACGATTGGTCGAAGGTGTTAGATTATTTACTAATTCTAGTGGTGGTTTGAATTGTAAACACACTCGATTGGTCGATTGTTGTGATTGGTCGAGAGCGAGGTGAGATTAGAATATAAGAGACCAGTCTCGAGAGACAGGGGGGGACTTTTTGGTCAACCAGGAAATAGGACCTACAGATATTCTCGGACGCACTGTAGGGGATGGTTGAGCGGAATAACAAAAAAAGGCGAATAGTGTTAAACTCTCAGTCTATTTTAATGCTACAATGCAAGCTCTTCGTGCCACGTCTCGTCTTGAACTGAAAACTAAAACTCGACTGTCTAATCTGGCCGAATCGTTAATGCGTCACCGAGCCTCTTCACAAAGAGGATCGGTTACTCGGAAAATCCCAGGCGTCGTCAAACCGTACGTGCCAGAAGGGCCCGTGCGCCCACAAAGAGCAAATGATATAAACAATCGGCAGAGCCGATGCAATGGGTGCAACGACCTGCCTACAATAAGACGCGGGTTTTTTCCTACAGTTCGGCCATCCTGACATTATGGTCGTCCCGACCATGCGATGCAAAGTACGACGTACAAGTTTTACAAACAATTACAAATAAAACACACTCACACATACAAAATAATAAAGACATAAAATATTTGCTAACAATGAGGTATATCGGAATAGAGAGAAAAAAAAATTAAGAAGTTTCATCCCAAAGCCTCATTTGGTCCACACTTACCACTCCGTTGTACGGTATTTGCGTTAATTGAAATCCGTCAATGTCTGAAATGACGTACCTATCAAAATCAAGAACTTTTTTTATTGCATAGGGACCTTTGAACTTTGGGATAAGTTTCTTATTTGTTCCCGGGGTGGTATCGACATTTCGAACCATAACATAATCCCCTTCCTTGTACACCATAGCGGGCTTACGCTTCTTATTGTAGCCGCGTACGTTTTCCTCCTGATTTTTAACAATTGCCTCGGACGCGTTTTCCCTTATAGTAGCCAAGTTGCGATCATCGTCCGAGAAACTTTCCAACACTTCGCGGATCTGATCGTTCGGTTTTCCCGCTTGATTAATTCCAAAAAGAAGCATGCTCGGTGTAGAACGTATCGAGCGAGACACAGTATTATTAAGGGCATATTCCACGTGGTTTAAAGCACGGTCCCATTTGTTCGTTTCGTCGGTCAGCTTACCTAACATAGGAGTGATAATCTTATTCAATCTTTCAACCTGACCGTTGGCACGCGGAGTTCCTACTGCAATTAGTACGTGTTCGACGGACAATTCCCTTAGGAACGACGTAAACTTAGCAGAGGTGAAGCAAGTTCCCCGATCGCTTACAACGCGCTTCGGTTTACTGTAGGCGCGAAAATAATCCTTCAAATGCTTTAACACCTCGTCTGTACCCGTTGACTTGCACGGATAGAGTCGAACAAATTTCGTAAATCCGTCTACGATCGAGAAAATGTGTTTGTATCCGTAGCCGCCCTTCTTGAGTGGTCCTAAATGATCAATATGAACAATTTGGAATGGTAAATTCCCCTTCGGTATACAATGTAAATAGCCTTCGCGTTTTCCACTAGTCGGCGAAAATTCTATACATTTTAGGCAATTGTCAATGTAATGTTTTATTTTCTCGCTTAGCTTCGGAAACCAATATACGCGCATAACATTTTCTAAGACTTTATCAATACCGACATGACCAATATCATCGTGGCATGTGCGTATTACATTGCCTTCTAGCTTCTCGGGCACATAAAATAACAGCTTATCTTTAGATTTACGATAAACTAACCCGTCGCGTAATTCGAAATTTTTCATCTCTCCAACTTCTAACTGTTCACGAATTTTTCTAATGTTTTCGTCCTTGTCCTGTTTTAGACACAAAGTCCGTTCAAATGAATTTCCTTCCAATACGAGTATCACATGACAGCGGCTCAATGCGTCCACGTGTGACATTTTAGTCCCGGGGCGATGTTCAATTTGATAATCATACGACTGTAAAAATAGTGCCCACCGCGAAATACGAGGATGTATATTTTGTTTACTCAAAGTGAGTCTAAAGCTGTCACAATCGGTGAAAATTTTAAATCGAATGCCTGCCAAATAAATGTGAAACCGTTGAATAGCATAAACAACTGCCAAACATTCCAACTCAAAACTATGGTATTTGGCTTCTGCGCCGCTTGTCCGTTTACTAAAGAAAAACACCGGTTTAAGCGCACCGTCTAGCTGTTTCTGGATCAAAATCGCACCGAATCCGCTAGAACTCGCATCACAATGCAATTGGATTTCTAACCTAGGTGAGTAGAGGGCTAAAACTGGTTGAGACGAAAGACAAGTTTTCAATACCTCGAAAGCACGCAACTCCTCTTCTGCAAATTTGAAGGCAACATTTTTTATAACTAAATCATACAGCGGTTTTGCAATTCGGGAAAAATCTCGAACAAATCTCCGGAAGTAACTCGCTAATCCTACAAAACGGTGAACATCTTGTGTATTTCTCGGTATAGGATAATTCAAAACTGCGTTGATATTTTCATTACTAGGTCGGATACCTTCATGCTTCACCAAATAACCTAAATATGTGATTTCTTGGTACAGAAATGAACATTTATCAAGGCGGAAAGATAATCTATGTCTCGAGGCAAGGTTAAAAACTGTTTTCAAAATTTCGAGATGCTCATCAATGCTTTTCGTAGCGATCAAAATATCGTCTAAATACAGAAGAATCCGACCTTGCTGAACCAATTCAGAAAAGATATTGTTTATAAAACGTTGAAAGACCTTCGGCGCATTGGTCAGACCAAATGGCACGCGTAAAAACTCAAATTGACCGAGAGGAGTTACAAAAGATGTAAACCTTACAGACTGTTCGGCAACTTTTACATGATGGAATCCATTTTTCAAATCAAGACAGCTAAAATAACGTTGGTCGCGCAGGCGGTCTAAATGATCGTCGATCAGAGGTGTCGGAAAATTATCTCGGACCGTTATTTTGTTTATTTCCCGATAATCCACACACAACCGAGTCTCTCCATTCTTCTTACGCACAAGAACTATCGAGCTCGCATAAGGCGAATTGCTCGGACGGATAATTTTCTCTTCTAACAATTGGTTTAAAAGCTCGCGAAGCTTTTCTTTATCCGAATACGACAATCTACGCGGCCGGAAACTAACAGGCTGATCATGTTTCAAACTGATGACCATCTCGACGTCACTAGGTGATTCATCGCAATCTTCATTATCAAGATATTCGTTCCGGAACAATTCTTTAACGTTTTCCGATGTATCCGAATCAATGAGAGGATCAATATTTAAATCGCGAGCAACGCTGGATGACTCAAGGTCACAAGAAATGTGCAAAATTTCGCCAAAATTATCAATGCCTTCATCCCTCAAACTATTTTGTTTGACAATAACTTCGTTGCCTAACGAAACTTGTACTTTCGGGGAAGCTAAAAAATCCCGGCCAAGTAAGGCGGCGAACGCCATCGTTCCCGTTTGAACAACATGAAATTTAATATTCAGCGTTACTTCATTAATCTCGCATTTACCGTGAAACAGATATAATACATTTAATCTCGAACCGTTAATGCCGTAATACGAAGACGTATTCGCAGGAACAGGCTCGCGGACATCAGATGGAACAAAATCCTCTCTGATCAGGCTGATCGGTGAACCTGTGTCAATCATTGCAATTAGAGAGACGCTATACGGGTTACCGATACTGTCTTTCGTGGTGTATTTTAAAGGGATGGTGTACGGTTCTGTTCCCGGTGTTGAATGGACCACGTTCAGGCTGGACGATGCACTTGGCCGTTGTCCTGCCGGCTCCTTCGCAGAGTCCTTCTCCGAATTCCTCGGACAGGTAGAAATCCTGTGCTCTTTGCTGCCGCATCGGAAGCAGGATCCCTTCTCGCGGCTCGCAGGGCTTTGGCACGCCGTCGACAGATGACCCAATTCACCGCAATTGTAACACCGGGCCGGTTTTTTGCCTGCCGTTCCGATGTCACTCTTTTGACCCTTCGCCACGTCCACTTTATCGTAGTGGCGACGCGACGTTGTCTTCTGTTCCAAATCAAGCGATTGCGTCGCAACGCTTGCAACAATTCTTCTCGCGTTTTAAAACGGTGCATTTTCGCTTGAGAACGAAGACGAGTGTCCGGAATTCCATCGATGGCATATTCAATTAATTCTGCCTCCGGAATCAATATTCTATTTCCCAATGTTACCTTATCATGTAGGTAATCTGCAAAGGTTTCGTTAGCACGCCACGTTCTTCCCTCAAAATTTCTTTGCAAGAGCAATCGGCTGGAACGTTGGTTATACATGCCGTCCATCTTTCTTAAAAGTTCATCGGAACTCGACCGCAAATGGGATACGCTCAACCATCCCCTACAGATTTATCAGAAGTGGGATTTGAACGTACGATTTAGTTGTATCGATCGTATTTCGTATTCCTAAATTGGCATAAATTCGGTGTACACGTGTCGTGAACTCAATTGAATAAGTTGATGTACGTGGATTGGCGCGTAACTGTGAACCTTTGTGACTTATTGGCTTTGTGCATAATTGTGAAACATTTGTAACTCGTCAGCTTTGTGCGGACTTTGAACATTGACAATTTGTTAGCTTTGTGCAAATACAATTGAATTTTTTTTTCCTTGAAAAACACTGTCGCGATGGAAAAATTGTCGAAGTGTACCGTCGCGAAGTTGAAGGACTATCTGGACTATTTGAATCTCCCGACAACCGGGACGAAGCCCCAGCTACTTGAGAGGCTTGCAGTAACTGACGTCGACTCGTGGTTACCTGCTTTCGAGAAAAACCAGAAAGAGTTAGGCCGGAACATCCTGCCGGAACCTGGGAGTGAGAGTGGAATTGACGCGGGAGGTGCCGCGGGGGGAGAGATTGAAGTATCTCCACATTTGTCCACGGATATTCCGGAGGCTGTACGAAGAGAAATTGACCTTCTTCGACGTGAGAAAGAAGTTCTTGAAGCCGAATTGCGACTCGCGCGATTGAATATTGGAATGGCGAGCAATACGCGCAATAGTCCGGTAGAATCTGTCGACGATTACCGTTCGAGATCGCTTACCCGAGTGAAAGAAATTGCCGAATTGTTACCGGATTTCAAAGGGGAAGCCGACGCATTCGAAATGTGGTTGTCGCAAGTCGAATTTATCCGAACAACGTATAGATTGGACGAGGATTCTATGAAGATCTTGCTGAGTATGAAATTGAAAGGGAAGGCGCGGACATGGTTCCAGTCTAGCGTATCCCATTTGCGGTCGAGTTCCGATGAACTTTTAAGAAAGATGGACGGCATGTATAACCAACGTTTCAGCCGATTGCTCTTGCAAAGAAATTTTGAGGGAAGAACGTGGCGTGCTAACGAAACCTTTGCAGATTACCTACATGATAAGGTAACATTGGGAAACAGAATATTGATTCCGGAGGCAGAATTAATTGAATATGCCATCGATGGAATTCCGGACGCTCGTCTCCGTTCTCAAGCGAAAATGCACCGTTTTAAAACGCGAGAAGAATTGTTGCAAGCGTTTGCGACGCAATCGCTCGATTTGGAACAGAAGACAACGTCGCGTCGCCACTACGATAAAGTGGACGTGGCGAAGGGTCAAAAGGGTGACATCGGAACGGCAGGCAAAAAACCGGCCCGGTGTTACAATTGCGGTGAATTGGGTCATCTGTCGACGGCGTGCCAAAGCCCTGCGAGCCGCGAGAAGGGATCCTGCTTCCGATGCGGCAGCAAAGAGCACAGGATTTCTACCTGTCCGAGGAATTCGGAGAAGGACTCTGCGAAGGAGCCGGCAGGACATCGGCCAAGAGCATCGTTCAGCCTGAACGTGGTCCATTCAACGTGTTACGACTTGGATCGTAGTAGTAGGAGTTGTTGGAAAATAGATGGTTGCTCAACTCGTATTTGTTGGTAACGTTTAGATTGTTTATTAATCTTGGTAGCTTGGAATGGCCAGAGAGCGGATGGTTAGTGAACTGTAGCGGATGAATGAAGAGTGTGAATGTATTACCATATAGGTAGGATCGGAAATGTTGAACAGCGAAGGCGATTGCTAATAATTCCTTTTCGGTTACTGAATAATTTAGTTCTGCTTTGTTGAGTGTTCGCGAGGCATATGTTATTGGTAGGTCTTTTCCAACTTCTCCTTGGCTAAGTACGGCGCCTAGTGCGTATTTTGAAGCGTCTGTGGTCAGGATAAAAGGTTTGCGTGGATCGGGATATTGTAGAATTGGAGGGGTGCTTAACATGTCGTGTAATTTTTCGAACGCCATTTGTTGTTCATAGGACCAGATGAATGCAGTACGTTTCTTCAGTAATTTACTTAAGGGTCGCGCTATATTTGAGAAATCGGCAATGAATCGTCTGTAGTATCCTGCGAGGCCTAAGAATTGTTTAATCTGTTTTTCGTTTTGCGGTACTGGGTAATTCTGTATTGCTTCGAGCTTGTTGGGGTTAGGTTTGACTCCGTTTTCGGAAATTATATGTCCTAGGTAAGCTACTTCGCGTCTTAGAAATTCGCATTTTTCTGGTTGTAATTTAAGTCCTGCTTCCTCCAGCACCTTGGTTAAAGCTCACACTACACCAGATATTTTTCTAACACACGCATTATGAAAACGTTGAACTCGCCAGCTTAGGGCATCACTAAGGCCGGGAGCATACACCACATTCGCATATTCAAGCAGAGACAGGACAAGGGTCTGACAGAGGAGGAGTTTAGTGGGAGTGGGTAGGCAACCACGAAGGGAGTACAGTGCTCGAAGTCGACGATAGGCAGCAGCGGATATTTTGGCAACATGTTCAGAAAATGACCATGCAGAGTCAAGATGAACACCGAGACATTTTAGTGACAACGAGGGATGTATAATTATATCACCAATAGTAATAGTAAAGGAACAAGATGTCTGAAGGATACGCGGGTTGCCTACAATTATGTACTGTGTCTTGGATGGATTTAGACAGAGTCCATTCAGCGACGACCATATTGATATCTGTCTGAGATTATCATTGATATTAGCCGCTGCAGATACGTATTCAGACGGTTTAAATATTTTGACAATGAGCGTATCATCCGCGTACATGTAACCATGACAGCCATGTAATACCTGAAATAGGTCCGCGACATAGACATTAAACAATATTGGTCCCAGTATAGATCCTTGTGGAACACCGCGTACAACCGGGAGATAGGTAGAGAGTGTTGGAATTGGGGATTTTATGATAACGCGCTGTTGTCTTTGCGAGAGATACGATGTGATCCACTTCAAAGAGTTTCCAGTGATCCCCATATGTTGTAGCTTAGCCAATAATAATTCATGATCGATAGTGTCGAACGCCTTAGAATAGTCAAGAGATACTAAAGCGGCAAGTGACCGGTTGTCTATAGCTCGCAGCACATATTCGGAAAGATGAAGTAAGGAAGTCGTAGTGCTATAATAGGAGCGAAATCCAGATTGGAAAGTAGGAATGGCTTTGATACTTGATAAGTAAGCCTGTAGCTGCATGTAGCAAATTTTTTCAAGTATTTTTGAAAGAAAAGGAGAGAGTGATATTGGACGCAGTGAGTCAAGAGACAGAGCATTAGGGTTCTTTGGTATGGGTGTCACTGTACTGTTCTTCCATAACGTTGGGAATGTACCGGTCGCAATTGAGGCATTGATAATGTGTAACAGCGCAGAAATGGAGTATGGAGCACATAGGAGGATCATGTTACCGCTAATGTCAGTATGGTCTGATATAGTGAACTTTGTAGTTGTGAATGCTGTATGTAGATCGGAGAGTGTGGCGTGACGAAATGAAAAGGTTTGTATCAAGGAAGGGCGCATGTTTCGGAAACATTCGATAATTTGTCTATTTGGGGTTACTTGTGGTAGTTGATTTATAAATTGATTGTTAATATCTGATGGATTGGCTTCTGCGAATATTGAGGAGTGCACAGTATTTTTACTACCTTTAGTAAGGCCAAGTGAGTTGAGACCCTTCCAAAAATGAGAAGGAGATTTAGCAAGCAGCGATTCAAAATAGGCTTTTTTTTCACGTCGAATAGAGGCTGTTACTAAGTTCCGCATTTGTTTATAATGTTGTCGATCAATATCCGCAGAAGTCCTACGCCATTTTTTCAGCGCTCTGTTTCTTAAATTAATCATTTTTCTTATAGCAGTCGTAGCCCATGGAAGTTGTCTTCTACTTAAACGCCTGAGAGTTAACGGAGCAAATCTATCAAATATTGAGGATAATAATGTATTGAATATGGATACTTTATCGTCTACAGATACCGCATCATATATTAGACTCCAATTTATGTCTCTAGTTGCGTTAGTGAATTCTTCCTGGGGAATATTATTGAGATCTCGAGAATAAACATGGCGAGCATTGCTACGTCTTTTTTTTTATTTTGATTTTGATGTTAGTTATGAATTCGGCTAAAGAATTGTAATTTTTTTGCCGTTTTCTCTGTCGTTTCGCAACACGTGAAGTGTAAAACGTGCGATTCAGACATCACGTTTCATAAATGAAGTCCTTGGGGCTTAGGCTTCAAAATAGTTATCGTTTGCCCGAATTCATACGAAATGCGTATGAAATTAGTAGGAATGCGACTAGTAGGAATAGGGTTAAATGGAATAATCAAGTTTTGTGCATTTATGAAATTACCACGACCGATATTTTAGTCATTTTATGACAGATTAGTGGATACCATTTCGGTCGCAACGGCAATAGTACGAGATGCTAGTATGAAGAAAGCAGCGCAAGAAGGGAAAAAGAAAAGTGAAGAAAATGGACAATTTGATGGGATAACTGATTTCAAGGACGGTTCGTGGAGAAAACGCGGATTTTCGTCGCTTTTCGGAATCACGTCAGTGATTGGATCGTTTACAGGCAAAATCGTCGATGTTGAAGTGTAGTCAAAGTATTGTAAGTTTTGTGAGCACTGGAAGAGGAAATCAGGAACAGCTGAGTATGAAAAATGGCACAAAACACATGCCAATGAATGTCAATCGAACCATGAAAGCTCATCTGTTAAGATGGAGGTAAACGCTATCGTCGAGATGTTTGTGCGCTCCGAAACTTTGCATGGCCTCAAGTACACAAACTACTTCAGTGATGTTGACCGCAAAACCTTCAAAGGCATAATGGATAAAAATCCGGACGCAGATTTTGACGTGCCAAAGAAAGAGTATACTAATCCTGTACAAAAGACATTAGGCACTTGCTTAAAAAATTTGAAAAAAAGTGAAAGACCTCGGAGGACAAGGTAAATTAAGTGCCAAATTAGTGGATGAATTAACAATTTATTATGGTTCGGCAATACGTCGTAATTCGAACCCCTTGGAAAATATGAAAAATAGAATCTTGGCGATCTTATTTCATAAGTCATCAACCGACGAAAATCCACAGCACAAGAAGTGCTCAAGGTTTTAGTGTGACTGTAAGCCAGCACAAGCAACGGATTCCTTGAACATCTTCCATCAAAAGCCGCCGCTTCCTGAGCAAATTTTTGAAGCCATCAAACCGAATTGTGAGGAGCTGAGCCGAGACAAGTTGCTAAACCGTTACTTCGGAGGCTACACGCAAAATAGCAACGAAAGTTCCAATGCTACTGTTCGATTTTGGCTCCAAAATCTTACTCAAGTGGCAAAAAACTTTTGAATATAGCGACTGATTTTGCTGTGTCCAATTTTAATGATGATCTGACCAATATTCTACGAATTATGAAAGTTTTGAAGACAGATGTTGGCGTTCAATCACACAATTTTTGTCTTAAAGCTGATGCTAAGCGGATCAAGCACGTCAGCTGTCTTTGACAGGTGCGGCAAAAAAGGCACGCTCTAAGATACAATCTTTGAAGAAAGAGAATGAGAAAGAATATTTGAATATGGCAGGGCAGCTTTATAGCCCAGGGATAGCAGATTAATGATAACAATTTTTAAACAGTTGAATTTTTCATTTTTTCATGTCTATAACACATTTCAAAACTTTGAACGCGCTTTTGTCGAAACACGATTTTTCAAAACGACACGCAACAACATACACTGTAACTCCAACAATTTTCATTTCATTCATTCGAAATTTTTACCATATCTTTAAAATAACATTTTAAAGTGAAATACATACGGGATTTTTGATAAGTTAATTTGAACATTATTTAATAATAAATGATTGCCCTTATTTTGTCAAAAATTCAATCACACAAAAATCAATATTTTTAAGATCCCCTACGTATTTCACTAGTTATTCCCCCTTAAGTCTTATTGAATTAGATGTAAACATCCGTATGTTCTTAGTTTGTAATTCTACCAAAAGTTCTTGATAAAGAGCTAACTAGCTCTGCAGCGGATTGGGACGCAAATCTTCTTGCGCGTCTTACAAAAATATCTTTGTTCAATAATTTACAAGCTTCTTATAATATCGTACTCTGAAAACACTTGAAAGTACATTTGCCATTATGAACATGAAAACGCCAAATAAATAAATTCTCAGAAAAAAAACTGTGCTACATACCGGTGACGGGGAATTACCTCCCAGTGGTTCATGTAATTATGTAATGGTAACCTAAATGTGTTTGTAAAGATTTATCAATTTTTGGTTAATATATGTAGCTGTTGTTTTAAACACTATGCCCAAAAGTTTATTTTTAATTTCGAAAATTGACATTTCGTCCTTCGTCTCTGACTTAAAGAAAAGCCAAAAATGTCTTAAAAGAGTGTAACGAAAAGATTACTGTTATATTGTCAGGATGCCGTGTTGCAGGAGGGACTGTCACAATTTTTGCATTGTGTTATGTAGAACCCGTATTAATAGAATGCCATGTTATAGGAGGGTTGCCTGTACGTATATATTTCGCACAACGAGTATCTAATTTAATTATAAATTATGAACCGAAGCATTATTAATATATTAACAAATATGAAATATTGAGCTTATTATATGAACATTTGAAGGAAAAATTTAGATATGGAAGTAAGGGGTATTGTAGGCGGACGTAAAACTGCGATCACTAAATCACCATTAGTCAGTTCTCAGCCTATGAAGAATGAGCTCCAGTGTTCACATCAGCATCATCGCTCAACCATGGACATGAAGCATCAGAAACGAAACGATTGTTGGGAGGAGCAATTTCACGGGGCGATCGACGGAGTACCATCAGCCCTATCTCCTGGGAGTTACCCAGAGCTACGTAAACTGGTCTGTCTCATGTACTCAGGCATATGTAAACCTCTACAGCGACACAGATATCATGGAGAAAATCTGAAGAGACTGCTATTATAATATCACCATGGAAGACTAGGAGGTGTACACAGAATATGAATGGTGGCATTGCATAGTCCACCAATGCCGGTCACACACGGCCATCCGATGCTCGATGTGCGACAGAACCCTGTTGAGGTGGTGAAAGACAAATTGGCGCTCGGAATGCATCGACCATAATTTTATGCAGTCGTTAAACCTTCTACCAGCGGCCGTGAATTCATGATTGTGACACTATGGTGAGAACCTAATTATGTTCAGACTTATAAGAATCCACAAGGTCAGCATTTCCACACAACGCTCCTAATAAAAGTAAAACAGGACATCCAAAATTTCTCATCCTGGAAATGAAAAAAGGCTAGGTTTTCAACATCCGTCCGCAGATGGCCACCGATAACCTTGACATCTGCACGTACGTAAAATCGAAATTTATCTACGTCGAATAACACATCTATACCCAACTGTAAGCGCTTGAATTCAAATGATATAACGGTTGACCGTTGATACGGCAATACGAGACAGATGGTAGTTGCGTAATTGTGCGAGCAGAGCAGTCGCGAATTAGCAGTTGAAGAGATAAGTAAGATTGCCGAGGGACTGATAGTATAAAAGAGTAGTAACTATTGCATATCTGATATCAAAATATTTGAGGACGTGTTCTGCCATCTACTGTGTTCATGATGTACTTGACTGGTTTAAATAAAACCTGCCATCCATTCTTGCGCTGGATTCAATGTGTTTAATTAAGAGGTTTCTCACTCTCACGTTTCTTTTGAAAAAGTTAAGCGAAAATACATATTGTGAAGCAAAAATGTCGCCATCCACCAATTATGTAGTAAATGTGCCAAAATTAAAGGGCCGAGAAAACTATGATGATTGGGCGTTTGCGGCGGAGAATTTGCTCGTTCTAGAGGGATCGTCGGACAAGGTTAAAGTAGAACCAGACGCAACAAACGAAGCAGCCGCAGCAGCAGAAGCTAAAGTAAGAGCAAAATTGGTCTTAACAATCGAACCTTCCTTGTATGTGCATATTAACACTTTCACGACCGGTGACACCAACGTGGTGCCATTAGGTAGGCCAGTCGTTATTTGCCTGTCGTGAAAGTGTTAAAAACACAAAAACTACGAAGCAGTTATGGAAAAAGTTAAAATCAATGTTCGACGATTCCGGATTCTCCAGAAGAATCGCGCTACTACGTCATCTAATATCAATCCGGTTGGATAACTGTGAGTCGATGACAACATACGTTACTCAGATTATCGAAACATCACAGAAATTGAACGGCACCGGATTCAACATAAATGATGAATGGGTAGGATCCTTATTGTTGGCGGGTTTGCCAGAAAGGTATACACCTATGATAATGGCTATTGAGCACTCCGGCATTCAAATCAACGCAGATGTCATCAAAACAAAGTTACTTGACATGGAACCGTCGGGCTCAGGTGAAACGGAATCGAATGGAGCCTTTGCGATAAAAGGATGGCAGAAAAATAAAAAGAAAAGTGGCAACATTAACGACTGACAGTCATCAACAAGTGCCAATGCCAAAGAAAAGAAAACGATCTATTGTTACCGCTGTAAACAAGCCGGTCACTATAAAAACCAGTGCAACAAAATGTCTGAAAATACAGAAAATCGAAAACAAACAAACGCTTTTGGCGCTATATTTTTGACTGCATCTTTCAGTAAAAAAGATTTTTATGTAGATTCAGGTGCAAGTGGACATTTAACAGCGAATGAATGCTAGTTATCAATCGTGTCAACCTCACCTAATACGCATGAGATTATAGTCGCAAATAAAACACAAGTGCCGGTGAAGTCTTCCGGAGACGTTAAAATTACTACGAGCTATAATTACGACGTCACAATAAGCAACGTTATGTGTGTACCAAGTCTGACAACAAACTTGTTGTCTGTCAGCGAATTGATTAAAAACGGAAACAATGTGATCTTCGAATCAAACAAATGCTGTATTTACAATTCAAACAACGAATTAATAGCAGACGCTGATCTCAACAATAGAGTATACAAACTAAACGTACGTCCGTGTTTGTTGTCTGCCATGGCAGCAGTAACTGCAGAAATCTAGCATAGAAGATTAGGACACATAAATTGCAGTGACATGCAGAAGATGAAGAGCGGAGCGATTGATGGCTTAAAATATAGTGGCAGAAGTAATGCAAGTAAATTAAATTGCGTGGTTTGTTGTAAAGGGAAGCAGTGCAGGCTGCCATTTACAAACGTCGGCAAGAGAAGCATAGAAACACTCCAGATCATACATGCTGATGTATGTGGACCCATGGAACACAAAACCATAGGAGGATCAAGATATTTTGTACACTTTGTAGATGATTACAGTAAAATGGCATTTATCTACTTCCTAAAAACTAAAAATTAAGTTAGTAAGTACTTTGAGCTGTTTAAGTCCTTGGTAGAAAACCAACAAGATGAAAAGATTAAAATATTACGCACTGACAATGGCCTTGAATTCTGCAGTAAAGAGTTTGAAGATTATTTGAAGCAGGAAGGTATTCTGCATCAAAAGACGAATTCGTACACACCGGAGCAGAATGGTTTGTGTGAACGGTACAACAGGTCAGTGGTTGAAAAAGCTAGATGCTTGTTATTTGATGCAGGATTAGACAAAAATGTTGGGGAGAAGCAGCAAACACTGCCGTTTACCTTAAAAACAGGTCTATAGCATCAGGATTAAATGACAAAACACCTTATGAACTGTGGACAAAACACAAACCAGATATTAGCCATCTACGAATATTTAGTAGTCAAGTCATGGTACATATTCCCAAGCAAAAGAGGCAAAAATGGGACAAGAAATGCAAGCAATGCATTTTAGTAGGATATCCAGATAATGTCAAGGGCTACAGGATATATTCAGAAGAAACAGGATGTATAACAACGAGTCGTGATGTAATTGTAATGGAACATTCAAAAAATGAAAAGAAAGATGTATCAGTGATACAAGAAAATGAACAACGTCAGATACAAGTTGGTAATGAAGATATAGAGACAACTAGAGAACAGTCAATCAAGAATGCTTGGATTTAGTGGGGGATCTAGACTCAGACGTCACACTTACTGGAAACCAAGACAATTTGTCTGAAGAGACCTATACACCAAGCGATTATGAAGACAGTGAGAGCTTTTCTGAAAACATGACTGAAAATGAAGATTCTATTACTGATGTGAGTAATCACGTCACAGAAAAAAGGCCTGTAAGACAGAGAAAGCCACCTGAACGTTATGGGTCTCAAATATGTGTGTCACAGAAGAGACACTGGATGATGCAAGTGGACTGACGCTAAAGAAAGCTTTACAATGTCCAAATAAGCAACAGTGGTTAGAAGCAGTGACAGAAGAATTACAATCTTTTGAGAATAACAATGCCTTGGAACTAGTAAATAAACCAAAGGATGGTGAAAACCAGTGGGTTCTGAAGAAAAAGCTTGACAGTGATAACAATGTTCGTTATCGTGCAAGATTGGTGGCAAAGGGTTTCATACAGAGAAAAGGACTGGACTACAATGAAACTTTTTCGCCAGTAGTTAGACATACCATTCTGCGATTATTATTTGCATTATCTGTGAAACTTGATTTAAACGTAACTCATTTAGATGTGACCACTGCCTTTTTAAATGGTGATCTTGAGAAAACAATTTACATGAAGAAATCAGAAGGTTTTAATACTCTCAATTGTGAAGGTAAAGTTTTAAAACTCAAGAAAGCCATTTATGGGCTCAAGCAATCATCTGGAGCTTGGTATAAGAAGGTAGAAGATTGTCTAACTTCCAGTGGTTATAAAAAGTCCAAAGTAGAGCCATGTTTGTTTATCAAAAATAAATGTGATCGTAGGACAATTGTGGCTTTATATGTCGATGATTTTTTCATATTTTCAAATGATGAATGAGAAACAATAAATTCGATAACTGTACTGTCATCTCAGTTTAAACTTAAAGATTTGGGTCAAGTGAGGCAGTGTTTAGGTATGGACGTTCATATTGATAAGGAGAAAAATACTGTGACATTGTATCAGCAAAATTATGTAAACCAATTATTATCTAAATTCAATATGAAAGATTGTAAATGCGCTATGACACCCATGGGGACCAAATTGGACGTTTGTAACACTGAAAAGTCTGATGAGACCAAGGGTATAGTTCCTTATCAGCATTTGATAGGAAGCCTGATGTATTATATTTGGCGGATCTGACTAGACCAGATGTTGTCTATTCAGTAGGATACTTGAGTCAATTTAATAATTGTTTTACGAGTGAACATTGGTCTTATGCCAAGAGAATCCTCAGGTATTTAACCCTGCTGTGGTCCTCGCTCCCACTGTACGTTCGTATCCCTTCGGGTCACAGTGATCTGATGAACAAAATGATGACTAGAAATGCAGATTTTACGTCTTGAATTAATGTAGAATTTACGTCTTGAATTCATGAACTAGCATACTTTGTTGAGCTTGGTGTAAATTTTATTACATTTTCTTTTTTCACTTTTCTACGTCGAGAAAATGGCTCTAATGACCAAGTAATATTTTCGTCTTTTGATGGACAGGTTTCTATATTTTGCATCACTGCATCACTCCCACTATGATCTGAATAATTTTCATCTGATTCCCATGACTTGTAATTATCATCACTTGTGTGATTTTCTATTTTGGAACCTTCTTCACTGCTATCACTCGCGTTTGTGAATTCTTCCGACATTTTTTATTATAGAATCGTTAAACCGAAATTATTTCAGAATAAGATTATAGAAAATGGAATGAGCGCAGAATGAAAATATTCAAATGTTTTGCTGTACAAAAGCTTCACCATACGAATGCTTACTGTTATAGCTATACTGAAACTAAAACCTAATTCTCACTGTTTAGCAAATTATCAGAGTGGGTAGATACCTTATGTGTATGAAAAGTAAGATATACAAATAAAACAAACAGAGAATAATAAAATGAAAATTTAGTCCGGCTTCAAAAACGATATAAGTATGAAAGGAAAGGTTCAGATTGAATGGTGAAATAATATCGATAAAGAACGCTATCGTAAACGCCTCGGTATCGTAAATGGTTTTCGAAACATTTTTAGGCCTATCATAAAAACGCATAAAAGAAAAAATAAAATAAGTGTGTACTATTGGAAACATTGTAATTTAGACATTACACGCTTAAAACATCTTAGAGCAATAGGTAAAACGATTACAAGTACAATTTTAGAATTTACTATTCTATTTCACACATCGGGTCATATAGACCAGAGAAACACATATGTAACAAACTAATTTTTCATAAAATTTTGAAATATTTTATACTTACAATGTATATAGTATTAAAGAAGAAAACGAAATATTTAAATACTCCAAGTATGATAAAAAAGTATTTACAAATACAGCATTTCATTTTAACGTAAATTTCATTACGGGTCATATAGACCAGAGGAACACAGCAGGGTTAAATTATAGTCTATTACAAAAAATAGATAGACGCGAGAAGCAGCACTAAAACCTAGCGAGGCTTAGCTGTTCATATACTTGAGTGAGATGCTAGATATAAACCGTTACTACCGACGACCGTTAGATCGTAGTCCAGCGCAGAGAACAGTACTCAGGAGCAGTGACGTAAGCGGCCGCAAAATTAGATCGATTGGTTGAGGTGACAGTCTTGCTCCTGATTAGCTTCTTCGCAGAGAGGGGAAATGAATTCCGCGGGCGCGATTCGATGCTAATAGTATGCGCGAGAATGAAAGCGCTGAAGACTCAACGACATACTCCTCTCAGTTCTAAACACTTTTTGTGGTTAGTGACAATACGTATGTCGTATGGTTCGATCTTAGGTCGGGAATTTTTGATAAAATAAAAAATTAAACTAACCTATCACAATGGAAATTTTCAATTCGAAAGTTCCGAAAACCAACAGCCACTGAATGACATTTTGCTTATAAATGCTGTTGAATAGAAGTGCAAATATCATGTAGTCTGTGAGGATTTAGGTGTATATTTAGATATAACTACAAAAAATGAGCTATTAAGTGTATTAGAAGAGGTAGAGGCTCAAGAGGTTGAATCTGTAGAAACGCCAAATAAGCCAAGTATCTCTCCATATTGTTCACGTGTGGTACTGGTCAATAAGCGAAACGGGAAAAAACGTGTATCTGTGGACTTGCGTCCACTGAACCAAAGAGATTATAAGCAATATCGTTTTCCAATTATTGAGGATCATTTAAATCAATTATACGGTAAGAAATACTTTACTGAATTAGATACGAAAGATGGATTTCATCAAATCCGAATACATTCAGAAGATACAAAATATTTTGCATTTGCCACGCCGTATGGATATTTTTTTTTTCATTACTTCCGTTATTCTCATGCGGCACTCGAGCTCTCGCTCATCTCCGCTTTCCATCTTTGGATTTTAAAGTTTTATTTGAGTTTTTATTTTGTTCTTGTCTTCTATGTGAGTTATATCATTTTAACTTTGTTTATTTATACTTACAATTTACTTATGCTAGTCTTTACCCGTCGAATTTTCGACGTTGCCCGTCCCTGCCACGTAGAGGCAGACTATTTTCTATTGTCTAATTTTATAAAGATTTTTAATGTATTCTACTAGGTTTTTATATTTGTTTTCTGTGTTTATTAGTATCGGTAAATCTTCCGGGTTTTTTTAAATTTTTTCTAAGTCTGTTTGTTTAATCAATTTTTTCCTAATAATGTTGTATTTCAGACATACTAAGATCATATGTTCTACTGTTTCCTCTATTTTTGTACAATATTCACAGAATGGAGTTTCTTTCTGTTTTATTTTATGTAAGTATTTATTTATAGTTCCTTGTCCAGTAAGGAGGAAAGAGGTTCAAACCATTTATTACTACTTTTGAAATCAATGTTTTTAATAAATTTATACGTTATTCTTTCTTTATCATCTAACTCCTAATTTTTTTGCCATTCTTTTCTAATATATGTAAGAAGTTCTCCTGTTCTTTTTTTAACAATATTTTCAACTTTACAGTTTTATTTGTTGGATCTATGGTTTGGTTTTCGTACTCTTTATATGTTATTTTTTTGTTGTTCCTAATAAAATAAGATAATCATCGAAAAGTTATTAATAGATTTATTGGCATTTTGCCACCTAGAATTTGCATTGCACTCGTTGATACAGTTTTACATGTCCGCGTTTTTGTTAAAATAGCAAATCTTTGTGCTGCAAGAATATTTCTCAAAACATGTGTGTGATGTACTGCAGTATACCATGCATCCGAGGCATATGTTATTATCGTGCTGAAAACTTTAATTATTACCGCAACATCATCTGCGTAAGCTATATATATGTCTGTTGTGTCATTTGTTAGTAGTTCGTCCATTACAATGTTCCATGCGATTGGTCCTATAATGGAGCCTTGTGGGCAGCCTTTTGTCATTAGTTTAGTAATTTTATTATATTGTGACGTTACTGCTATTAGTCTATTGTTAAAATAATCTTTTATTATATTAAACATTTTCGTAGAACAATTTGCTTCTGTTATTCTGTGTAAAATTGAGTACCACCATAGGTTGTCGAATGCTCCTTTTATGTCCACGAAAATGGTAATTACGTATTTTTCAGAGGTACCACTGATTTCCCTTACTAATTCATAAATAGCATCTTCTGTTGACTTACCTTTTTTAAACCCGTATTGATCATCACTACTCAAATACATTTCATTATATTGTCTCATAATTCTATTTAAAACAATTCTTTCATAAATCTTTCCCATGTTTGAAATAAGTACAATTGGTCTATAAGAGGTGGGATCACTTGGATGTCTTTCTTTACTTTCTAATATAATCTTAAGATTTGCAACTTTCCATGATCTGGGAGAAGACTCATTTTTGAAACACTTATTAAAAAGTTTTATAAATAACAAAGGATTATATTCCCAAAATTTTTTAATCATTTTTGCATTCATACTATTTGGACTGGGAGCTTTTTGATTTTTTAACTTAACTATTTCTTAATTTGACTTCATGTATTTCAAAGTGTTGTATTTCTTCTTCTAAGTTTTGGTTGATGTAATTATTACAAATTTGTTTAATTTTTGAGTGGACTTCTTTTTGCATTTGAGTGGCCGCCGTATGGACAATACGAATATGTTAGAATGCCTTTCGGATATTCTGAAGCCCCTGCCGAGATTTAAAAGCGCATACTAAATATCTTTGAATCGATGGCGCGACAAGGCAAAATCTTGATTTATATTGATGATATACTAATCCCTACAGAGACACTCTTAGAGAGGTGTTGTTAGTAATCAAAAGCTATAAGCTAGAGTTAAATTTATCGAAATGTGCATTTCTAAAAACAGAAATAGAGTATTTAGGATACCTAATTTCAGCAGACGGAATTACATTATACAAACGACCTGTGCAAGCTATATTAGATTACCCATTACCAACAAACGTCAAGCAAACTCAAGGCTTTTTAAGGTTGACAAACTACTTTCGTAAATTTATTAAGGACTATGCTATGAAAACGAAACCCTTACAAAATTTAGTTAAAAAGAATGTTCCATTTATATTTGATGAAGCCTGGCGAAAAGCTTTTGACAACTTAAAAATTCAACTAACATCACTTCCGATATTAAACTTGTATAATCCGTTAGCGGAAACTGAGCTTCACAGCGACGCAAGTAGCCTAGGTTTTGGAGCTATTCTGATACAAAAGCAAAAAGACAATTGCATGGCGCCCATTGCATATTTTAGTAAAGCTATCACAGATGCGGAAAATAAACTTCACAGTTATGAACTCGAAATGTTGGCAATAGTTAAGACTGTTGAGAGATTCGATGTATACAGGGTGGGCCAATAACTATGACCACCTTAAATATTGCCGTTATTTGTAATAATATGAAAAAATGCTTTATACAAAACTTACAGGGTACCGAGGGGGACATATTGTAGTCCCAACACTTCTTGCGTGGCCGGAGGTGTAGAGGACATTTGAAGGTCATTTCGATTTTTTAAATGGAATGCTATTTTTTTTTCATCATGACGTGATAGCCGATGTTGACACGACTTCAGCAAGCTATTATTAAAGATCATGCAAGGTCAAATACGGTAGTAAAAAAAACTTTTTTACGTTACATGAGATGTTCGATGTGGTGACATGCTGTAATTCATAAATCTTCACTCTCATGTAAACAAATGACCTTGTCTAAGAAATGTAAATGTTCTATAGTATTGTATAGAAATGTAAACATCCGAGCTATTGATAACATGACATGAATCAGTATTCAATCTCGGTAAGAGATGTACTTAATGAACTTTACCCAAATCGATGGATAGGACGTGAAGGAATCGTTTCTTGGCCACCTTGCTTTCCAGACTAGATTTTTTTCTTTGTGGAGCATTAAAAAATAGTGTTTATCAAGAACTAACCACTACACCAGAAGATATGAAACAACGGATAGTTACAGCATGTACTAAAATATGTCCAGAGACAATAAGACGTGCACTTGATGCAACAATACCAAGATTGCAACTTTGCATTGACGTAAACGGTCACCACATCGAAAATCTCCTGTAACGTAAGAAAGTTCTTTTTACTACTGTATTTGACCTTGCATGACCTCCAATAATAGCTTGCTCAACTCGTGTCGACGTCGGCTATCATGTCGCGATGAAAAAAAAATAGCATTCCATTTAAAAAAATCGAAATGACCTTCAAATATCCTCTACGCCTCCGCCCACGCAAGAAATGTTGGTACCACAATATGTCCCCCTCGGTACCCTGCAAGTTTTGTATAAAACATTTTTTCATATTATTACAAATAATGGCAATATTCAAGGTGGTCCTAGTTATTGGCCCACCATGTATCTGCAAGGTTTAGAATTCAAGATAGTAACCGATTGTAACTTGTTCGTTTTAGCTACGAAGAAAATTAATATAAATCCGAGCATAGCACGATGAAGCCTTATGCTTCAGAATTATAAATTTGAACTGGTTCATCGTCCTTCCAATAAGATGGTACACGTAGACTGTTTCAGCCGATATATGATGATGCTAGATCTCAATAATTTAAAAGATGAAATACTTTATAAACAGCTAGCGGATTCTCAAATCAAAGATTGCTGAAAACATTGAATTACATGGCAGTTCAACACTTTAATGAATGTGTTAGTTTTAACTCCTACAAACTTGGTGGTACAAGTGAAGTACCATATTTGTTGTATCTTATTTGGCACGGTGGTATTCCAATTGTACCACCAAAAACATATCTCTCCGATGCTGCATGAGTGCCTAACTCTTGAAGTAGAGTACGTCGCGGTACATCGCAGTAACCCTTTTTTTTTTTTTTTTCCCAGGCCCCGGAGAGGGACTGGGAGATATGTGGGATTCTTACCCACTAAAAACCCGTCGGATGGCCATCCTCAGGTGCATGCTGGGGGCCCCCGGGAACTACAGAGTATTACTTCCGGGGATCCCCGCACCTATCCTAACCCGAAAAAAAAAAAAAAAAAAAAAGCAGGCTTCAATCTTCGATGAGGGAGGGGCCATCACCCCCCTCACCCGCCCCCAAATAGGGAGCGGAGCTGAGGGCCGCGTCTTCGCGCGGTGATCCCCGACTCCCGGGGCCTAAGCCCCAAAAACCTCCTTAACCAAAACATCCCGCGACGGGAGGGTGACGGAGGTGGGCTCACGGAGGGAGCGACGCTCTCCTACGCGGGATACCACCCCCGGCCCCCCCACCCGAGGACTAACCTACACCGGCGCGAGCACCGGCGACCATTATCCCCCTTCTTTCCCGCTCCGTCGCCTCCTTCTGGGACATGACTGTCTCACAGAAGGAGGCGACGACCTTCCACTGTGTCTCCCCTCCCAGCATGGCCTTGACCAGTGCTGGGAGGGACAAATTCCGCCCTACACACCTCACGAGGACACGACGCTCTTTGCTCCACGCTGGGCATACTGCCAGCGTGTGCTGCGCCGTGTCCACGTGGCCGTCCTCGCAGTGGTGGCACTGCGCCGTGCTCTCCTTCCCGATCGGACGCAGGTACTCACCGAAACAACCGTGTCCGGTGAATACCTGCGTCATCCTAAAACTGAGCTCGCCGTGGCCCCTCTCCGTCCATGCGCGGAGAAGGGGTTGGATGGCCTCGGCGACGCGTGCCCCCGATCTGGTTTTCGGGGTGAGGAGGGATATTTGCCACTCCTCTAACACGCGTCGCCGAGCTTGTCTACGAATGTCCGACTCGACCCTGGGGGTCAAGACTTCTTCCCTCCCCTGGAGCTCCCGCCGCTGGACATAAATATCTGCCCGTTCGATGGCGAGTAACTCCAGAGGGGGGAAACCAGCCAGGGCCGAGGCGGCCTCGCCCGACACGGTTCTATACCCCCGTGCGATTCTGACGGCTACCAGCCTTTGGATGCGACGCACCAATAACATGATGCGCCGGTCCTCTAGCATGGCAGCCGCCCACACGGGGGCGCCGTATAAAACGACGGCTAGGATGGTGTCGGCGTACAAACGACGCACTCGGCCGCCGGGACCCCCAACGTTGGGGAGGAGCCGGCTCAAAGCCGACGCCACACCCAGAGCCTTGGTGGCCACACGACCGAAGTGCGGACCAAAACCAAAAACGTCATCCAACTGAAGACCCAGATATTGCATCTGGGCCCCCACCACGACGAGCTCTCCATCCACAAAAACGTGGGCTGCGGAAGGCTTACCCCTAGATTTGGCGCTGAAAAAGAGCGCTTCCGTCTTTTATGGGGCCACCTGCAAACCAACGCTCCTAATAACGCGCACGACGCAGGCCACCGCTAAATTGGCCAGTGCTACGGCCTCCTCCCACGTCTCCCCCCGGCCATCACAAATGTGTCATCGGCGTAACACACGGTGTATGAACCGGGGGGAAGGACAGACCTTAAAACGCGGTCATATGTGAGATTCCACAGGAGCGGGCCCAAGACGGACCCCTGTGGAACCCCGCACGAAACACCCCTTCGACAAAAACCCCCGTTTTTTACGGGGTATATAAGTTGCCTGTCCCGGAAGTAACTCCAGATTACCTCCACGAGGTATCGAGGGAAGCGATGGTATCTCATCGCTTCCTCCACCGCCTTCCAGGGCAGGGTGTTGATGGCATTCACGATGTCCAAAGAAACCGCCAACAACACCCTGCCCCTACCCATCTCCGATTCCGCGAGGGCCTTTACTCGCAGAATTGCGTCTACTGTCGAACGACCCTCGCGGAATCCGTACTGTTCCTCGTGGAGGCCCGGTCCTACCTGGGACAGATGCTGGACGAGGCGGTAGGCAATTACTCTTTCGAAGAGCTTACCCGCCTCGTCCAGCAAACACAAAGGCCTATAGACCGAAGGGGTGCCCGCTGGTCTGCCCTTTTTCGGGAGCAGGACGAGCCTGGCTATTCCCCGCCTGAGACAGCTCGTGAACAGCTGCCTCAGGCGGTCCGACACGAAGGCCAAGGACAGAGCTATTACTCGGCCAGGTACACCGTCGGGGCCGGGGGCCTTGCGACGACCCCCGAGCTTACCGGCGGCCCTGGCCAGCTCCTCCTGACTTACCCTCAGGTCCTCACCAAACATCTCCCCCGGAGGGGGGAGGCTCCAATCCAAAATGACACCCTCCCGGTCCTCCGGGAAGAGAGTGCCCAAAATATTACCTAGGACCTGAGGGTCCAAGGACTCCGTCTCTGGGGACGTCCGGCGCTGAAGCCTACCCAAAACCATACGATACGGGCGTCCCCAGGGATCAGAGTCGAAGGAGGCTAGTAATTCCTCCCAAGCTCTGGCCTTGGCCTTCCTAATGGCTATCACAAGGTCGCACCGGGCAGCCCGGTACACCTCATACGTCTCCGCCGTCCTCCTGGCTCTTCCGCGTTTACGAGCGCGGGTGAACTGGCGCCTGGTGGCCGTCGCGATACGCTGTAACTCGGCAATATCGGACGACCACCAGTACGCCGCCCTCCGGGGGCAGGTCTTAGCCCGGGGCATGAACACGTCACAGACGTCCGTGTACACACCCCGGAGCCAGCGGACTTCATCCCGGGGATCCTCCTCGCCATTTGGCCCGATCTTCGGCCATGTAACCAGGAGGACGGCGGCCAACAACCTATCCTCGTTCAATTTGTGGAGTGCCCATCTCCGTGGTTGATCATCACGGACCGGGCAGCGGCTCTGCTGACGGGGGTCGGAGAGTCTAATCTCAATATAGAGATGATCAGAAAGCGTTTCGCTCCCCAACACCCGCCAGCCTGTCACGATACGCGCGGCGGAGGGGGTTGCAAAGGATAAATCCACAATGGACTCCCCCTGCCGCCGCACGCACGTACTAGCATTCCCGATATTTAATAAAATTAAATTAAGAGCCGCTGCCCATTCTTCAACGGCCTCGCCCCTCGCGTTCCGCTTCCGGGAACCCCAATGCTCAGACTTAGCATTGAAGTCCCCGGCAACAATAATTGGATGGGGTGCAATGCGACGGACAATGTCCGCCACACCGTCCAAAACATCCTCATATTGGGCGAGACCGATGTTTGGGGATATGTACACCCCAACCACGGAGATGGGCCCCCACTCCACACAAACAAAACATCTCCCCTTCTCCACTGCGGAGAAGGGGAGGGTAGAACCACCACAAAAAATCGCGACCGAGCCGCCCGTGTCCGATGCCCAGCGTCGGTCATCCTGTGGAACACGGTACGGCTCGGCCGCGATGCCTAACTCACAACCACGCTCCGCCAGGCCATGGACAAACATGTCTTGGGCCTGACGGGCGTGGTTAAGGTTGGCCTGAAGGATGCCGAGAGACATTACGTTTGTCTCGCGGCATCCTCCCGGCCAACTTCCATAGCTTCAGCAGAAGCTGAGACAGAAACCCCCTCCACCGCCACCTTTCTTCTTGGGCGGGTTACATTTAGCCCCGCCCATCCGATTGTCAGCTGGCCGACCTAAATCGGCGCAGACTGGACATCGCGCGCGTCCACTATATTCTCAGGCTTTGTGACTGACGTCACCGCATCTATAGCAGCGGTCACTGCGGTCTGCAGTGCCGCTGCACTGGCTCTGGACGTGCCCCCTCTCCAGGCACTTGAAGCACTGGAGAGGGCGGTCGTCCAGCAAATCAACCCCGGCCCTTACTCAACCCACCCTTATGACCTTGACAGCGGCAATTTTGAGTGCCGCTGTCAAAGGACATTGCACCCATACGGTGCTCAATCCACGTTGGGCAATCCTAATAGGCCTAACTCTTACGAAAAAGGGGTCACATGCCTCATTTTCCACCACGGCGGAGAGAACTTCCTCCGCCGTGATGGAGTCATCCAAACCCCATATTCTAAGCTCGCCCTTTTTAAAGGGGCGAGCTATCTTAACACCTTCCTTGGTATTTAATACCTCCCGCATTCGGGAGGCCAAGGTGTCCGCCCGTTGAGCTCCTTCGGCCCCTGGGACTTCGAGCAAAAGTGCTCCTGTAAAAGCGCGTTTGACGCGCAAATTCTCAATTCCTATAGCGGCCAGGTCGATTTTCTCCCTGGCCGCCCGGATCGTTTCACCATATTGCCCCTCAGGGCAGGTGATGACGACCGCAGCCGTCTTTGGTGGTCGTCGCTTGGAGGCTGGGGCCTTCTGGGCGTGGCCAGCCTTCCTCGGGAGTGGGGCGGATGTAGTGGCCGCACCGCTTTGCTTGGGAGGGGCTTTAGACCCCTCCTTGTCTGCCTTGTTGGCTGCCCTTTTGGCCTTACGTCCAACAACCTGGACCCAGGGATTACTCTGGGCCGGCGTGGGGGGAGCCGGGGCAGGCACCTTTTCAGGGATGCTGCTGCTGCTAGTGCTAGCTGGGGGTTTAGTTGACCCAGCCTTATGCACCACCTTTTGCTTCTTGGCCACCGCCTTCTGCACCGCAGAGGACGCAGAAGAGGGGCCAACACCTACATGCGGGGCCTGAGTAAGACCCAGGTCCCGTAAATTCTGGGCGACGACACGAGACACTCTCTCCTCGAAACTAGGTTGGGAGATGTCCCGCGCCTCGCTCGCCTTACCTCCTCTATAGCTCACCACCCGCACGGGCGAACGTGCCCGGGGGGGTGACGGCGACGGCGAAGCCCAGCGCCTTACCGTGGATCGTGGACGTCGGGCTCCCTTCGGAGACGCGTGGGGTGCTTTCCCGCTCTGCAGATCCTCCACCTTCTTACGAAGGCGCTGATTCTCTATCCGGAGGGTTTGTAATTCCCCCCGGAGTTCCTCCACTTGGCCACCCACGCCCGATTCTTGGGCTCTTAATGTGAGGGTGGTCACAGCAACTTTAATGGCAGCGGCCGCCTCATTTAATTTCCTCACGAGGTCTCCCTTTAAATTGCTGGAGCACGCCGCCACCTTCTTAATGGCGGCTATATGCACCAGCAATTCGGCACTTAATGTCGGCGTTGGGGCTGCCGACATTTCTTCCATAAACCTGTTCTCTAAAATACGGCTTTTGGCCGTAGAGGGAGCAGGTATAGAGGGGTCAAGAATATACTTGACCTCCTCTCCCTCCTTCTCGCACTTGGCGCGTGCCTGTTCTTCTTGCCTGCGGGCAAGCAGGCCAACACCCAAGCCGGTCGTGGCCGGCCTACCCCTCTTCCGTTTGGCAGAAAGGGGGCAAACTCCAGAGCCATCCGACTCTGGCTCGGTCATGGGGTCAGGGGTGATGGCCACCCCCCCGACAACAGACGCGAGGGATGCCACCGAGGATGCCCTCGACAGGGATTTCGCCCCTGACGTGGACGGCCCGGCCGCACCCTCCATCTCCATACTATCCCCGGTATCAGGGGACTTGAAGCGAGTCAAGTCAACTCGCTCCACGCTGACAACAGCCAACTTGGCTGCCCTCCTCTTGGCAATTGCGGGGCCAACCACTGTGCTCGCCGTGGACACAGAGGTTGTTCCATCTCTGGATACAGAAAATTGTTTGTTTTTGTGCTCGTCCATTCTAGTCGTAATAAAAATCTTACGACGGGTCGGCCATCATGACAGCTCATCCGCAGATGGGTATCTATCCCCGCCGGTAAAAAATCCCTAATTATGCGTGCGAAAGCCGAGAAGTGGTTTGTCGGGTTACCAACCCTATTCGCACGAAAAGAATCTACAAAAAAAGGTTACAAGAATAATGATGCAAAAGGTTTAACGTCACCCCTATCGAATGGACGCGTAGTGATCCGATCACCCGCACATCCAGACCGCGGGCTAGACGGTGCTAGGGTATATTCCCCCTAGCAGGATATGAGGAAATACTGGTCAGGTAATCCTCCACACATGCGCCCGCCTTGCCGACTTCAACTCCGGGATAGGCTCCAGTCAGTGCACAGCCAGCGGTCTTCCCACGTTGAACATGCGGTTTCACACGGTCTTTGCTGCCCCAAGGGGCAGACTTACGGTTCCGTTTATTACGCCGCAGAGGTCAGGTACTGACATAGCTGTACACCCCGGTCACGGGATTACTGGTCTCGCTTGGTTAGTCTCCTCGGAAATATCCATCGACAAACCGGCCGCATCTCATTCACACACACATTCACACAACCGGCGCCGCCGGGAGGCAGCACGGACCCAGGCCCATGACTCACCCACGACGACGCCGGCTCGGGCTCGCTTAGTTCACCGTCCCCCCGAAGGGTTTCGGCTTAAGCCTCCGCACCACGACAAGGTGGAGCCCACGCGGAGGACATCGCAGTAACCCACTCTAACCCACTCTAACCTACTCTAACCCACTCTCATCCACACCGACATTCTACTAATATACAGGGTGTCCCGGCTAATTTAACCACCTTGAATATCTGGCTCATTTTTAATGATAGAGAAAAATGTTATAGACAAAAATTATTTAGTGCCGGGAGGTGAATACTGTCCAGTACACACATTTTTTCTCAACGTCATATTTTTCGAAATTTCAAGGTCATCGATATATTTTTAAGTGAGACTAGATATTCTTTTTCTATGCAGTAATAGTGGAGGTAAAGGCAGTCCCAACGACCTATTACACAATGTTCTTCACGTGATCTTTAGCATAGAAAATCAAAAAATAATGGGAATCATGATAAGTCATGATTTAATTACGTTGTGTGTCCTCCACGTTCACTTGATCTGATTTCGTTAGATTTTTTTTTATGGGGAACACGTAAGGAAATTATTTATCAAGATGTTCCAACAACGCCCGAAGATATGAGCATGCATATTCAAACTGCATGTTCTAATATTGGTCAGGAAACAATAAGGAGAGCCAGAAAATTATTTCTTTACCGTATACAAAAATGTGATGAAGTCAATGGACAACATTTCCAACATTTCTTGAAATAAATTTTCTCTGTTGAATCATTTAGTATAATCAATTCAGTACCTGGGACCTGGACTTCAAAATTGTTTTTATCACGTGAAATACGTGTCCATGTACGTCCACATACCACTTAGTCCCTTGTATCTGAATTTTCTTCGCATTCTGATATTTCAAATTCATTAGATTCAAAGTGTTGTATCTACGGTTCACCATCACTGTCGGATGAATCTCCACTATCTGATGATTTTTCACAATTGTGAATTTCTTCATCATCCAAAAGCTCATAAAAAATTTCAGACATCATATCGCGTCTGATAAATCAACAAAAACAGTAAAAACGACAATGTATATTTCATGTTCTATGTTTTTGAGTGCGTCCTAAATAATCGCTTATAACAATCGCTCGCTCGCGTAACAAAAGAACGATGAAATGAATTGAGAACGAGTGAGATAGAGCGAACAACGTATCACTTGTTTTAGAATATAACTGATTGTGTTTTTCAAGATTACGCATGATTGAATCAGTCGCATGTATGACGTTGGAACGTAGACATTTATTAAGATATTTATTAGACTCAGTACGTATTTGTGGTGCATTGAAAGACGAGTTGAGATTGAGTAAAATAAAAATGAAAATAATTTTGTGTTAATATAATAACCAACAACAATTTTGGTAAGTACATTGAATTTATATTATAATTTAATTTTTCCTTTTTGCCTTACCTTCTAATTTGAATTTTATGTGGTGTGTTATTTGTACCACTATGAAAATTGGCATAAAAATTTAATTGAATTAAAATTAATATTACCGTATTATAGAAAATAATGGATAGAAAATCATTTGAAGAATTAGAGACTAATTTGGAGGACATGACCAGTGATGAATACTTCGCACAATGTGAAAATCTTCCATCTGATGCAGAATCAGTAATTGAGAAAGAGGATGGCGAAAATAATTTAGAACATAACGGAAATGGAGATGCATAACGGAACATAACGGAATCATTGAAGTCATTGATTGAAGAAGAATATGATTCCGAAGACGACATTCCACTAAGTTATTTTTGTAGAAAGGATGTTGTTCAAGAAATTCAATCCGGACCAAAATGGCTTGACAAATCTATTGATTTGGTTGTTAAAGATTTTATAGGAATAGTTGGAGTAGCAGACATCGTTAAAGAAATTATAAACCTAACAGCATTCAAACTATTCAATTTACTTGTAACAAATATAATGATCGAAGACATTGTTTATCAAACTAATCTGTATGCTACTCAGGAGCAGCAACAAACTGGGAAAAGGTTCAAATCTACAGATATTTTAGAAATCAACACATTCTTAGGCTTAAATTTTCTGATGGGCATAAAACGATTGCCCAGTTACAGAGACTATTGGAGTTCAAGTCCTGATCTCAATGATAGCTACATTAGTCAATTCATGTCAGTGAACAGATTTGGTTGGCACCTAAGTCATATACATCTCAATAATAATACTCTTATCCCAATCCGAAATGCACCTGATTTTGACAAATTACATAATACACAAAGATTTCCGAAGGGAAGTGACTGATGGTTTAGTGGCACAAAAGTTAGTTTTATTGAAGCACCCAGCTGTTAATACAGAAGTAGTTAAAATGAAAAAACATAAACCTTCAATATCAAAAGAGATAAGACAGACTAATTCTGCTCACTAACCTGTACCGAGTACGCGAAGATGATGTGCAAAATGTAGCACGAAAAAGAAACAAGTTCGTACAGAATGAATGTGTACTATCTGTAAAGTACCTTTATGTTTGTCACAAACAAAAACATGCTTTCAGGACTATCATAATGAGCTAATATTAAAAAAAAGCATATTTTAGAAAAAAGATTACAACTATAAAATTTTTCGTTACAGAACTTTTTTTTACGACGGGAAAATCTTCGAAAAGATCCCCCAGACCCGGGGAGGGACTGGAGGGTATGTGGGTTTCTTACCCATTAAAAACCCGTCGGATGGCCATCCTCAGGTGCATGCTGGGGGTCCCCGGGAACTACAAAGTATTACTTCCGAGGACCTCCGCACCTATCCTAACCCAGGGGGGAGGGGAGATTCCCACAGAGGGAGCTATGCTCTCTCACGTGAGGTACCACTCCCGACCCGCCCCCCCCCACACACAACCCCCTACACTTCCGCTCTGCTCCTTCTGGGACATGACTGTCTCACAGAAGGAGGCGACGGCCTTCCATTGTCTCCCCCCCAGCATCGCCTTCACCAGTGCTGGGAGGGACAAATTCCTCTCCACATACCTCACGAGGACACGGCGCTCTTCGCACCACGCTGGGCAAACTGCCAGGGTATGCTGCGCCGTGTCATCGTGGCCGTCCGCGCAGTGGTGGCACTGCGCCGTGCGCTCCTTCCCGATATAACGCAGGTACTCACCGATGTCCGTCGAATACCTGCGTCATCCTAAAACTGAGCTCGCCGTGGCCGCTCTCCGTCCATGCGCGGAGAAGGTGTTGGATGGCCTCGGCGACGCGTGCCCCCGACCTAATCTTTAGGGTGAGAAGGGATCTTTCCCATTCCTATAACACGCGCCGCCGAGCTTGGCAGCGAATCGCGGACTCGACCCTGGGGGTCAAAACAACTCCCCTCCTCTAGAGCTCCCGCCGTTGGGCATAAACATCTGCCCGTTCGACGGCGAGAAATAATAATAATAATAATAATACGTCTTTATTGCGTCTACATTTAGGTATGTGATACATAGAAGTCATTAAGTAGTTTGAATAGTATATGTAGCAAACGCACGGGCGAGGTTCGGCAAAGCCGCTTTGCAACCTAACTCTGAAACTCCGGGGGGGGGGGGGGACCATCCAGGGCTGAGACTGCCTCGCCCGACATGGTCCTATACCCCCGTGCGATTCTGGCGGCTACTAGCCTTTGGATACGACGCACCAATAACAAGATGTGTCGTACAATACGACGGCTAGGACGGTGCCGGCATACAAACGTCGCACTCGGCCGCCAGGACCCCCAAGGTTGTGGAGGAGTCGGTTCAAAGCCGACGCCACACCCAGAGCTTTGGGAGCCAGACGACCGAAGTGCGGACCAAACTTCCAAAAACCATCCACCTGAAGGGCCAGATACTGCACCTGAACGCCCACCGCGACGAGCTGTCCATCCACAAAAACGTGGGCCGCGGGAGGCTTACTCCGAGACCGGGCACTAAAAAACAGTGCCTCGGTCTTCTGGGACGCCACCCGCAGACCCACGCTCCTAATTACGCACACGACGCAGGCCACCGCTAAATTGACTATGGTTACGGCCTCCTCCCATGTCTCTCCCCGGCCATCACCAATGTGTCATCGGCATAGCACACGATATACGAACCGGGGGGAAGGGCAGACCTGAAAACGCGGTCGTACGCGAGATTCCACAGGAGCGGGCCAAGGACTGATCCCTGTGGAACTCCGCATGTTACCTCCCTTCGACTAACAAATCCCGACTTTGTCGGAAACGAAAGAAATCTTTCCCGGAAATAGTCCCGGATTACCTCCGCGAGGTACCGAGGGAAACGGTGATAACGCATCGCATCCCCTACTACCATCCAGGGTAGGGTGTTAAACGCATTTGAAATATCCAAAGAAATTGCTAAACACACCCTGCCCTGGGCTATCTCTGATTCTGCGAGGGCCATAACTCGTAAGATTAACCCAAGGCCATAACTCGAAGGCCCCCGCGGAATCCAAACTGCACCTAGTGGAGGTCCGGGCCTACCCGGGATAAGTGTTGGACAAGGCGGTTGGCAATTATTCTCTCAAAGAGCTTGTCTGCCTCGCCCAGCAAACACAAAGGCCTATAGGCCGAAGGGGTGCCCGCTGGTCTGTCCTTCTTTGGGACAAGGACGAGCCTAGCTAGTCCCCACTCTCGGGGAAAAATTTCCCGCCTGAGACAGCTCGTGAACAGCTACCTCAGGCGGTCCGACACGAACGCCAAGATCAGAGCTATGACACGGCCAAGTACACCGTCGGGGCCGGGGGCCTTCCGGCGACCCCCAAGCTTACCGGCGGTCGTGGCCAGCTCCTCCTGAGTTACCCCCAGGTCCTCCCCAAACATCTCCCCCGCAGGGGGGAGACTCCAATCCAAAGTGGCACCTTCCCGGTCCTCCGGGAAGAGAGTGCTCAGCACATGTTCCAGGACCTGGGCGTCCATGGACTCTGTCTCTGGGGACGTCCTACGCTGAAGTCTACCCAAAACCATACGGTACGGGCGTCCCCAGGGATCAGAGTCAAGGGAGACTAATAATTCCTCCCAAGCCCTGACCTTGGCCTTCCTAATAGCTACTACGAGGTCGCACCGTGCAACACGGTACGCCTCGTAGCTCTCCGCCGTCCTCCTGGCTCCCCCGCTTCTACGAACGCGGGTGAAGCGGCGCCTGGTGGTCGTCGCGATGCGCCGTAGCTCGGCTATTTCGGCGGACCACCAGTACGCCGCCTTCCGCGAGCAGGTCTTAGCCCGGGGCATGGACACGTCATAAACATCCGTGTATATACCCCGGAGCCAGCTTACTTCATTCCGGGGATCAAGATCCCCGGGAGGCCCAATCTTCGGCCATGTAGCCAGGAGAACGGCAGCCATCAACCTATCCTGATCTAAACAGTGGAGTGCTCATCTCCGTGGTTGGTCATCACGGTCCGGACAGCGGCTCTGCTGACGGGGGTTGAAGAGTCGAATTTCAATATACAAATGATCAGAGAGTGTTTCGCTCTCCAACACCCGCCAGCCTGATGCGTGCGGCAGTGGGGGTGGCAAAAGATAAATCCACAATGGACTCCCCCTGTCGCCACATGCACGTACTAGCATTTCCCGTATTTAATAAACATAAATTAAGAGCCGCTGCCCATTCTTCAACCACCTCGCCCCTCGCATTCCGCCTCCAGGAACCCCAATGCTCTGACTTAGCATTGAAGTCCCCGGCAACAATAACTGGACGGGGTGCAATGCGACGGACAATGTCCGCCACACCCTCCAAAATATCCTCATATTGGGCGAGACCGATGTTCGGGGAGATATACACCACAACCACGGAGATGGACCCCCACACCACACACACAAAACTCCTCCCACTCTCCTTAAAGGAGAAGAGGAGGGACGCACCAAATCATAAAATAGCGACCGAGCCGCCCGTGTCCGATACCCAGCGTGAGTCATCCTGTGATACACGGTACGGCTCGGTCGCGATGCCTAACTCACAAGCACGCTCCGCCAGGCCATGAACAAACATGTCCTCGGCCTGACGGGCGTGGTTAAGGTTGGCCTGATGGATGCCGAGAGACATTTACGCTTGTCTCGCGGCATCCTCCCGGCCAACTTCCATTTCCTCGGATGAGGAACCCACCCCATCAGATAGAGGAGGGGAAGTTTTTGTGCTCCCCTCACCCACCCCTTTCACCGATCCCCCTGCGACGGTGGCCCGGGAGGTTGATGCCGACAAGGTCCACTTCCTCCCGGTACCACCGCCGCCTTTCTTCTTGGGCCGGTTACATTTCAACCCGCCCATGCGATGATCAGCCGGCCGACCAAGATCGGCACAGACTGGGCACCGCACTCGGGAATTACATTCCCGGGCTTTATGGCCGACGTCTCCACAATGTTAGCAGCGGTCACTGCGATCTACAGTGCCGCTGCATTGGCTCTGGACGTGCCCCTTCTCCAGGCACTTGAAGCACTGGACGGGGCGGTCGTCCAGTAAGTCGACGCCGGCACTCACCCACCCAACACGAATAGTCTTGGCCCCTAGGACTTCGAGCAAAAGAGCTCCACTAAATGCGTGTTTGACGCGCAAATTCTCTATTCCCAGGGCGGCCAAGTCTATCTGTTCCCTGGCCGTACGGATCGCATCACCATATTGCCCTTCTGGGCATGTGATGACGACCGCAGCCGTCTTGGGAGGGCTTTAGACCCCTCCCTATTTTTAGCTTTCCGTCCCACCACCTGAACCCAGGGAGAACTCTGGGCCGGCGTGGGGGGAGCCGGGGCGGTCTTCTTCAGAGGGACACTGCTGCTGTTGCTACTTGATGGAGCTGCGGATAATACCGACTTACGTCCCACCTTTGTCTTCTGCTCCATTGTCTTTTTCACCACGGAGGGCGTAGAAGACGGATCTCTGATTATGAATTTAATTAAAGGAACATGGAGAGAGGACCTAATAGCTGAATGATTACGTTTATTTCAATCATCTAAACGTCATTTCCGGTAACTCCTTTCATGTTCAATGCTAGAAAATCCTAGAACCTTCTAGAATCGGTTGCGGTATATAAAGGGTTGTAAAAGAGGGGGCTCTCTCTCTCATGCGCTTATAGAACAGTTCAGTTAATTACGGCGGCAGCCAGCCTTGCATAGTTTTCGGCAACAGCCAGCCTATATAGAATTTCGGTATCAACCAGTATAAATTCTGTTCTCCTAAGACTGTAAAATTGTTTAGTTGTGAACTGTCCTTTGTTATAATATAGTGTGATAAACAGTGTGGTAATAAACAGTGTGGTAAACAGATAATATAGTGTGGTAACAGTGATAAGCAACAAAAATTATTCCGTCGTATAGCTCGTGTGGTGGAAAATTTAAATAAACTTAGGCGTGCTAAGTTAACAGCGTTAGTAGTGAGAGTGCGCTTAGAATTACTGTAAACCACGTGGCAGAAATTTGAGGAGAATCACACCCGGTTGCTGCTGTTACGGGAAAAGGAGCCGCAGCTGAAGGAGGAGGCATATTTTGCCCTTAAACTTTTCGATAATTGTGAAGAGAGCTACTTGGAGCAACGTGCTCGCATGACAGAGCTACTCGAGACGTTGGAAGCCCCTGGAACTGAGAAGAAGTCTGCCGAGCAGCTATCCTCCGGTCGTGAACATGTGCCACGTGTTTCGCTCGCAAAGATCGCTTTGCCGACCTTCAGCGGTCGTTTCCAAGATTGGCCATCGTTCCGGGATCTCTTCAAGTCCTTAGTAATCGATGATGCCGGGCTTGCTGATGTCGAACGTTAACATTACCTTCGCAGTTGTCTAGCAGGTAATGCGTTACTTACATTAAAAAATTTGCCCTTAATGGAACAGAATTTTAAACACGCCTGGGAACTATTAACCGCTCGTTATGAGAATGCTAGGCTGATAGTTAGCTCTCATCTGAATACGCTAATGGCGGTTAAGCCTGTGACACGCGAGTGCCCTTCAGGGTTACGCAGGTTGTTAGATACCACGTGGTATGTGGTGGAAGCCTTCGCAGCTATGCAGTGCTCTTTGATTGAGCCTCGTGGAGATCTGCTTGTCCACTTGACCATTAATAAGCTTGATCCTCAGTCGCGTCGTGAATGGGAGACTTCTCTGGGTGGCCTCCGAGAGCCTCCGAGTTTTGAGCGATTGCGGACCTTCATTGAGGATCGAATTAACACACTGGAGGCCCTCTCCGGTCGAATCGATGGTAACTCCGGAGACAGCAAGGGAGCGAAGGGGCAGACCTTTGCAGCCAAAGTTCACCAGGTCTCCTCTTCCAAATCGAAGGAGTTGAAATGTCTGCTGTGTGGTGAGACGCACTTTATCGCTCGTTGTTTGCGGTATAAAAAACTTTCTGCCCCAGGTAGGCATGAACTCGTCCGGAAAAGTGCTCTGTATCCAAACTGTCTAGGCAAACATTCCTTAGAGAACTGTAAAAGCTCCAATCGCTGCCGACAATGCGGGGAGGCCCATCATACTTCGCTACATCGCCCAGAGGAAGAAATAACCGGCACGGCGATTATGACAGCCACCAGTTCTTTGGAAGGGATCCGAGGAAGCCAAGTCTCTCTGGTCCATGAGAACGTTGTACAGTGGTTGAGGTTACCTAGGCGTCGACCTGAATTACCCCTCTTCGGACTCTCTGGATCGTTGGCAAGAATTACGCGAGGCGTGGTATCGCTGTCGCTGTCTGCTCATTTTTTCGGAAACAAAGAAATTGCATTGTCGGGCTTACGCGGTTGCATCATTAACTCGTTATAAACCCAAACCATTGAAATTGCAGACGTTACCTGGAGCCATACGATAATTACAGTTAGCCGATCGCGGGTAGCCCATTGGCGGCGTGGATATCTTCCTCGGAGCCGACGTATATCCGATGATTCTTCGGGATGGCTTGATCATTGACACTTCAGGCAATTTGGCGGCTCAGAAATCAGTATTTGGGTGGCTGCTAATAGGAAGCAGTCTAGCGCCGAGTACGATGATTGGTGAGAATGGGGAGTGCAGGTGCACTCCACTACCTGTCTTTCTGAGACTCTGGGACGATTTTGGAGGCATGAAGAGGTCGAAAGACCTAGAGTTCCTCCCATCGATGAGGCGGAGAGTGAGGAGCATTTCCGACGCACACATAGCCGAACGCAAGAGGGTCGTTACATCGTTCGTCTTCCATTCAAGGAAGACCGGCAATTAGGCGAATTTTGCGCTGTCGCGATCAACCGTCTGGAGAGCCTGCAACGCAGAGTACAGCGTACGCCGGAGCTTAACCAAGCCTATTCGGAGTTCTTGCAGGAATACGAAGGTGTCGGGCACATGCGTCGTGTGACCCGAGTGCCCAGGTCCACTTATTTCCTACCCCATCACGGAGTTTTGAAGCCCTCCAGTACTACGACTAAGCTGCGGGTTGTCTTCAATGCTTCGCAGATAACCACTAACGGACGGTCACTAAACTCCGGTGTCCCGCTAACCTG
Source organism: Hedychridium roseum (assembly GCA_963989215.1). Classification (NCBI taxonomy): domain Eukaryota; kingdom Metazoa; phylum Arthropoda; class Insecta; order Hymenoptera; family Chrysididae; genus Hedychridium; species Hedychridium roseum. Next base: position 3,434,524 of record OZ022321.1, on the reverse strand, counting down.
CTAACTGACTTCGCAGATTTATTGTTGCGTTGACGTCGACATCGTGTGTTATTCACAGCGGATATTGAGAAGATGTATCGCCAGATATGGCTAAATCCCGACGATTGCCGCTACCACGCGATATTATGGGAACACGAGGGTGACGAGGTAACCGAATATCAGTTGCAAACGGTGACATATGGCCTTAATTGCGCTCCTTTCTTGGCTATCCGGACACTCCATCAATTGGCCGAGGATCACGCTGCTGAATTCCCTCGGGCCAGTGAGATTCTTCGGAGAGATGTTTACATGGATGACATCCTGTCCGGAGCTGACAATTTCGACGAAGCCACGTCGCTGGCAAAAGAATTAACGCAACTCTGCATGGTGGGCGCATTTTCTTTCAGGAAATGGCGTGGAACGTGCACTTCACATAGTGAGCCATCGAGGATCATGGAGCTGTGGGAAACGGAAGATCTTGCTCCCGTCCTGGGAGTACAGTGGAGCTCAGCAACTGACTCATTTCATGCCATCGTCAATTTTGATTTTAATTTTAATTTATTCTTTATCAACGGAACTGTGGGTTCCTTTAATACAAAAAATTATAATTGTGTATGTGTGTGACTATATATTAACAATTGAATGACGCTTAGGACAGAGTTCGCATGATTTCAGACCGGAAGGTTCCAGTAGATTTCGCATAAAAATTTATTTTAGTGCCTGCTTGGTTCGTAAGTTCACTGAGCCTATTAATAGGATCAACGTATTTTATGTTCGTTTTGTGTAGTGACGGTTTAAAAAGCTGAGTATGTCTGAGTGCTAACTTTGGTGCGTTGAAATTAATGAGGCCTAGTAAATCTGGGCATACTATGTATCCATTTATGATCTTGTACATAAATAGATTCATTGTACATATATTCATTGTACATTGTACATAAATTGTACATAAATAGAATTGTACATAAATTGTACATAAATACATAAATAGAAAATAAATACAATTCCGACATGCTCGCTAAGGCGGTCACAAGACGACAGGTATTATCACAAATAGCTCGTCTGTTTGACCCTCTAGGTTGGTTAGCTCCGGTAGTGGTGACGGCCAAGGTCTATATTCAAGGGCTCTGGTTGCTACGTAGTGGCTGGGACGCACTTCTTCCCGAGACTGAGTTACAGAAGTGGTCGTCCTTCCAAGAAGAACTGCCCCTTCTGCAGCAGTTGCAATTGCCTCGCTGGATTCCAAAAGGCTCCGACAATATGAATGTGCAGCTGCATGGGTTTGCTGATGCCTCGGAAAGAGCTTACACTGCCGTGGTCTACGTCCGCTCTGTACTTCCGACCCGAGCAGTTCGTATATCGCTTGTGGCAGCAAAGACTAAGGTTGCCCCACTGAAGCAAGTGACACTACCGAAACTGGAATTAAGCGCCGCCTGCCTTCTCGTACGACTAATGAAAGGAGTCTTGGGCGTCCTCGCTCTCGAGAGCACCGAGGTGCATTTATGGTTGGATTCCACCGTCATCCTGGGATGGATTCAAGGTCATCTCAGTCGATGGAAGACCTACGTGGCAAACAAGGTTTCCGAAATTCAGACTGAACTTCCGGAAGCGATTTGGCATCACGTAGAGGGCAAGCTCAATCCCGCTGACATAGCGTCTCGCGGGCTGATGCCGAGCAAACTCGCGGCGGCCAACCTCTGGCGGGAGGGTCCGTCGTTCCTGCATGAAGAAATTCTGGAGTTGCCCCCGGGTACGAGATATTCCACCGCTGAAGAGGTTCGAACCGCCGTTCACGTCGTGAGGGTAGAACCTCTAGAAGAGAGCCCGATATTATTGCGGTTCTCGTCCCTGCTTCGGCTCTTGCGATTCACTGCCTGGTGTTTTCGCTGGAGAAACCGTTCCGGTGTCTCCCACGGATCGTTTCTCACGGCAGAGGAGCTCCGAAATGCCAAACTTCACTAGGTGCGCCTGACACAAATCAGGTATTATAGCAATGCCTATCAACACCTGCAGAAAGGAAATCCAGGTCCTCGTAGCAGCACTCTAGTTAACCTGCCAGTTCTCTTTGGTGACGACGGACTGATTAGGTTGAAGGGCCGATTACATCATGCCGACCTGCCAACAGGAGAAAAATATTCTTTTTTATTGCCTGCCAAATCGTATTTTTCCTATTTATTTTTATTAGATGCTCACCTTCGATATATGCACGGCGGCACTCAAACGACGTTGTCCTTTATACGGCAGGAAGCCTGGATACTGCGTGGCCGTCAAAAGATGCGAGCTGTATTACATCGTTGCATTATGTGCTTGCGGTGGCGAGGTCAAGCAGCAAGGATCGCTACCGGACCCTTGCCAGAGCACCGAGTGACCCCCGCTCGGCCCTGCCTTCACGTGGGGACTGACTACGCCGGCCCGTTCCTCTTGGTAGCTTCCCGAGGTCGCGGCCGACCGACGTTGAAGGCGTACATTGCGCTATCTGTTTGCCTCTCCACTCGAGCTGTACATCAGGAGCTGGTTTCGTCGCTCGACATCGCTTCCTTCATCACCGCTTTAAAAAGTCTGTTCAGCCGTCGAGGACACAGTGCGGTGATCTACAATGACTGTGGTTCGAACTTTGTAGGTGCTCACCGCGAGCTGCGTGATTTCAGAGACTTTCTCCAGAAGGAAGGCACAACTTTTGGACACTTCTGCGCCGATAAGGGAGTGGAGTGGCGATTCAACCCCCCTAGAGCGCCACATTTCGGAGGGCTCTTGGAGGCGGCCGTGAAATCTACTAAGTTCCACCTGAGAAGGGTCATGGGTAACCAGAGACTGACATTCGAAGAGTTTTCCACTTTGCTAGCACAAGTCGAGGCTGTATTGAACTCGAGACCTCTACAGCCATTAACCGCCGACCATTCAGATTTGTCAGTACTCACTCCTGGACACTTTCTTATTGGTGAACCCATTTCAGCGCTAGCAGAACCTTCCCTGGAACACCTTCCCTCTGGACGACTAAGTCGGTGGCAGCTAGTCGAAGCCATGAAACAGCACTTCTGGCGACGCTGGAAGGAGGAGTATCTGCACGCGTTGCAATCCTGCTCAGCTGTTCGAAATCCCTCTCCAGGAATTCAAGTGGGGGACTCATGTCTTCTTCGAAACGAGAACGTCCCGCCTAGCCGCTGGCCGTTAGCGCGTGTCACCACTATTTACCCCGGCAAGGACGATATTACATAGGTGGTAACCTTGCGCACCGCCACGACCACGCTTCGTCGCCCCGTGAGGAAGTTGGTGTTGCTTCCAAGGATTAACGAGACTGATCAGACGAAAAAGGATGAGTCAAATTCAACTTAATGTTCACTGAGCCTAATGAACATCTTTTGTGTAGAATCTAACCGCCCTCAGTTGTTTGTAAGATGTTTGTGTCACTTCACTTGTATCACTTCACTTATTCACTTATTCATTGCTGTTTACACACGAGTATTATTAACTGCGATACTGTTAATTGCCACTTACGTCATTGTAATGATCACTCGAGAAAAGCCGTCAATATACTGAATTTTCTTTACTACAGACCGAGCTTCTATTTGCTAGACCTCCGTCACATTTCAATTTGCGTCCTTTGCAAAAACTGATTTTAGTTAGGTTGATTCTCAATTTCGCAGATTATCTGCATTCCAAAGTTAATTGCCTTAGGGTATTCGTTTGCTCAACGAAGGCGGGTGTTTTCCGACTTCGGCCGATTCTAAAGGAACATAAAGGGAGGACCTAATAGCCGAATGATTACGTAATCATCGATGATTGGTTTCAATCATCTAAACGTCATTTCCGGTAACTCCTTTTATGTTCAATGCTAGAAAATCCTAGAACCTTCTAGAATCGGTTGCGGTATATAAAGGGTTGTAAAAGAGAGGGCTCTCTCTCTCATGCGCTTATAGAACAGTTCAGTTAATTACGGCAACAGCCAACCTATATAGAATTTCGGTATCAACCAGTGTAAATTCTGTTCTCCTAAGACTGTAAAATTGTTTAGTTATGAACTGTCCTTTGTTATAATATAGTGTGATAAACAGACTTAAGAGAGACGTTTAATCCCTACTACAATACCGCTCGCTCTCGCTCATTATTTAAACTGAAACACCTATGTGTTAATGCAAATCGCTGCACTACGTTTATTAATTACTTCAATGTACCTGTGGCAACTTTTACGCATAATGTTAATCTTGTTCTTATCTCTTCTTAATTCCTTGTCATCTCATTTTCCTTTCTTTTATGTTAATATTTACTCAATCATCTATTTGTTAATTCTTTGTATACTGAAAGGGGTTTTTCTCCTGTTAATTTAAATAAATTCAATTAAATCACATTAAATGACATACAAATTTGGCAGGCAAGCCCGAAGGCGAGTTGAATATAGTTGAGAAAGATACTACTCCGTTCCAAACTATACATGCGGATCATTTTGGCCCATTAGAGACCACTAGTGACGGATATAAGTATATCCTAGTGGTAATTGACTCGTTCACTAAATTTGTTTGGCTTTTTTCTACTAAGACCACAAATAGCAATGAGATTATGAATGCGTTTACATTGCTTACGAATATCTTTGGTTTGCCTCGGAAACTTATTACAGATCGTGGAACTGGTTTCTTTTCTCAAAGTTTTGAGCAATTTTTGAGCAATTTTTAAAAGATCGAGAAATACAACACGCAAAGACAGCTGTAGCTTATTCTTGGGCTAACGGTCGGGTAGAGAGGGTGAATAGATTACTCAAATCTGTTTTGTCCTAATAACAGATAGCCCTCCTGACTGGAAGTCAAAACTTGGTAAGGTTCAATTTGTATTAAATAATACCTTACAACAGGCTATAGGTAACACTCCAAGCAAATTAATGTTAGGTTATGACCACAGGCTCATAAGTGATGAAAATCTCCGCGATATAATTGAACATCTAACCAAAATTGATGTGAAGATAGAAAAAGAGAGAAGAGAAGCTATAGCTGAAGTTACGAAACGAGAGATGCAAAACTATAACAAAGTAAAATATGACGGGAAGCGTCAACGGCTAACAAAGTATCAAGAAGGACATCTAGTGCTCATAAAAATATTGCAGTCTCAACCGGGAAGTAATAAAAAACTAAAGTCAAAGTTTAAGGGCCCATGTCGTATTAAGAAAGATTTAAATAAAAATAGATATGTGGTGACCGATGTTCCTGGTTATATGTCGGGGAATCAACCGGTATGGGGTTCAAACGACCGTTATCGGAGTTCACCATTTGCAAAGGTTGGGATCAATCAGTGCGCACTACCTGCGTGGGCAACGTCTCGAGAATGAATGCCTTTAAATCCATCACGAGCGAGCGCACAACTGACGGATCAGAGTTCTGACCGTTAATAAAAGTTCGTTAGCCAGTACTTCTTAACGGCCTCCTCAAAGGGTCTCTCATCCAAGTACTAACCGTACCTAATGTTGCTTAACTTTGATAATCAAATGAGAGCCGGTATACGGCCACAAGGTACGAGAAAACGTAATCTCCGACAAATATAACTTCGCTACCGTTAGATACCATTTTATCATCAGATAAAATGAAATAGTGGATTAAACAATCTGAACCTATTGATTCTTCAATCGAGTGTAATCCGTTAGATGATAATGAAAACAGCGACTAGTATTTAAGATTAATTAAGAGTCTTTAGAGTAAGTCTAATTTTAGTCAGTTTACTGTAGCAGTTTTTGATTAATTTTAAGTTAGTAAGCGGAAAAAATGTATGTATAGTAAACTTTCCTTTGATTAACGATTCTTTAGTTCGCGACGAACTAAGGAGTCAGGATGGCCGAAGCTGTAAGCGCTCGAATTCAAACGATATAACGGTTGACAGTTGATTGGTTTGTAGTGGCAGGCGTGTGACGAATGGATGATTACGAGTGTGAGAGTGGTATGACTGAATGAGAACTAGCGTGAAGTGTGCGAAAAGAGAGGAATGAGAGAGTTGAATAGAAAACGTTTTACGCGGAAAATACACTAAAATAAAAGTGAATTGAACAGTCTCCAAGTCGGAAATTCATTGCCTTACCTCCCATCAAAACCGAACACGCGAACAACTGGTGACCCCGAAATTGTAAAGAAAATGGATGTTTCGGAAAGTAAAAATAACACAGAACCGACTGTTAACGGACACGAGATTAGTAAGGTCAGTATCAAAATTCCGCCATTTTGGGTAGATAAACCAGAAATATGGTTTTATCAAGTGGAAGCTCAATTCCAAATTTATAATGTAACACAAGAAGACACCAAATTCAATTACCTAGTGGCCCAATTAGAACCAAAGTTTATAGAAAACATATGGGACATTATTAAAGAAGACGCGAGTAACCAGTATACGTTGGCGAAACAGAGGTTGCTAAGCACATTTAAAGAAAGCGAAAATAAACGCATTAAAAGATTAATCACAGGAATGGAATTGGGAGATCTGAGACCCACACAATTGCTGCGTAGAATGAAAACATTAGGAGACACAGACGACATATCAGATAAAGTTTTAAGAACCCTGTGGTTCGAAAAAATGCCAAGCCACGTAAGAAATGTACTCGTGGTGAGCGACGAATCACTAGAGAAATTAGCGGACATGGTAGACAGAATGGTGGAAACAACGGTTAACACGGAAATAGCCGGTGTCAGCAAAGACACACCGTGGAACGACATTATGTCCAAAATTTCATCCTTGGAACAACAAATTGCAGCCATAAACGTATCCCGAAGACCACGATCAAGGAGCGTCGATCAAAACCGATCAAGGAGCAGGAGCAGATCAAGAAGAGTGTTCGACCCCAATGGCAAGTTTTGCTACTACTATTTTAGATTCGGGAAGAGATGCAAACCGGAGAAATGTAAACAGCCGTGCAGCTGGCAGAACCCGGAAAACTTCAATTAGCAGTAGATGACGCGGCAAAATCTGCTGCAGTTCCAAAGAAGAATGGCCGCAAACTTAGATTATTCGTCAAAGACAAAAAAACAGGTATGCAATTCCTAGTCTACAGCGGAGCAGATATTTCGTTGATTCCCGCGAGAGCAAAAACAAAATGTCCTTGCGATTATAAATTATACGCAGCAAACGGTACAGAAATTCCAACATATGGCACACAAATCCTCACTCTGGATTTGGGACTGAGACGCCCATTTCAGTGGCCATTTGTGGTAGCTAAAGTCAGCAAAGGGATACTAGGAACTGATTTTTTGAACCAATTCCAATTACTAGTGGACATTCACAGGAGACGGTTAATTGATGGCATTACTAAAATATCTATAAAAAGTGAAATAATGTCTGTATACGGGGACAATAAAATCAGTACAGTGAAACACTCATCCAAATTTTCAGATCTTCTTTGCTGGTACCCAGAAATTACAAGACCAGGGATAGCAACGAAGGTAACTGAACACGAAGTCAAACATCACATACATACAAAAGGCCAATCGGTATATTCGAAAGCGAGACCTTTGGACCCCAAAAGGATGGAACTGGCAAAGCAGGAATTCAAGTATATGTTAGACAACGGCATAATAAGGCCCTCAAAATCGGAATGGGCAAGTTCACTGCACTTAGTAAAGAAAAAGGACAATACGGTAAGACCTTGCGGAGACTACAGACGATTAAATGCACAAACGATTTCAGACCGCTACCCAATACCGCGAGTTGAAGATTTTCACACAATTTTGCAGAATAAAACGATATTCTCGAAAATAGATCTAATTAAAGCATATTACCAAATACCGATTGTCGAGGAGGATAAGCATAAAACAGCAATTATCACACCGTTCGGACTATATGAATTTAATGTAATGAGTTTCGGGTTGAGAAATGCTCCCTCGACATTCCAACGGTTCATAAATGAGGTATTCCGAGGCATCAATTTTGTGTTCCCGTATATAGACGATATACTTATAGCCTCTGCGTTAGAGGAAGAACACCGAAAACATTTAAAACTAGTCTTCGAGAGATTACAAAAATATAGCCTACGCATCAACATGTCAAAATCGGTATTAGGAGCCAAAGCAGTAGAATTTCTGGGATATTTAATAACCGCCGAAGGCTCGCGTCCTCTGCTCAGCAAAGTAAAGACAATATTAAATTATAAACTACCGAACACCATACAAGATTTACGCACTTTTTTGGGCATGATCAACTTCTACAGAAGACACCTAAAGAATGCCGCCCAAACTCAAGCCGTTCTGCATGAAATGCTGCGGGGTGCAAAGAAAAAGGATCGAAGAAAAGTACCGTGGTCAGAGGAAGCAATAAAACAATTCGAAAAATGCAAAACGGATTAAGCCAACGCTGCTCTTCTATGTTTTCCGAACCCAGAACTCCCATTATCTGTGTGCACCGATGCCTCAAACTGGGCGATAGGCGCGGTACTCCAACAATATGAAAAAGGTAACTGGAAACCAATAGCTTTTTACTCCAAAAAGTTAAACGATACACAGAAAGCATACAGCACATATGACCGGGAGTTGCTGAGCATATACCTATCAATCAAGCAATTTAAGTATATGCTCGAAGGGAGAGAATTCGCGATATTTACGGACCACAAGCCGCTAATATTCGCATTCAGGCAAAAGAACGAAAAAGCCTCCCCTAAGCAACTACGCCAACTCCAGTACATCTCACAATTTATCACGGATATTCGATACATAAACGGTAAAAATAACATAGTAGCAGACACACTATCAAGAATTGAAGAAGTCACCCAAATCGATTACAACCAAATAGCGGGGGAACAAGAAAAAGACGCAGAACTGAAAGAATTAAGAGAAAGTTCCACGTCACTAGTCTTCAAGTAATACACCCTTCCAACAGGAAAACCCCTATGGTGCGATATAGTTATATATGGGCCTGGTTTGTAACAGTTTTGACAGTTCTCAATAAATTTGTACCAAACCTCAGAAACCAAAGCGAATTTGTCAGTTTGTAAGCGTTGGCTTCGTTCATTTTTATTATCAAACCGAATAAATCTCATAATGTCCGTAAAGTTATTCCTGCTCATAGTACTTGAGAAAAATGGCGGACCCCACTTTTTATTCCATAGAAGTGTTACACTTGTATTTTTAGCATGATATGAGCCGCGTGCATACAGGAGTGCAATAAATGCATGTAACTTTGCAGTAGATAGATCCCATTTAGATCCCAACACTCGAAATGCTTCTGTTTTCGTGCACTTTCTTATGTGTTCAATTATATTTTTATCAATAATCAGAGAAAATGCCGTCCTAACTTTACCTTTCATAATATTTCGTTTACTATACCCTGTCGGGCCTGATGTTTCCCGAAAAATGTTATGAATCGGTGCTCTTCCAGGATTAGACCCTGTTTTTACTTCTTGCCAAACAGTTCCGTCTATAGCAGTTTCAATTACCTCTTCCTCATTCTCATTATCGGAACCAACTAAAGATCGCCTCCTCTTTCGTCCTCTTCGTACGTTCGAAACATTCTCTTCGTTCTCATCGGTGTTCGAGTCATTCTCATCGGTGTTCGAGTCGATCACAAATAATCATTTTCCGCATTGTCATCTTCAATATCAGAAATTTCCTGATCATCTTCCGAACACTCTTCAGCAATATTATTTATTTTCTCTAACAATAAATTAACCCTCTTCGAACGTCTTGACATTTTGGGGATGAGTATTCAAAGGATAAAATAAAAACTAAAATATAAAAATGTAAATCAAAATGGATAAAAAAGTGAATAAAAGATAAAATGTGAAACTTACTACGAAGTATCCTTGGTTTTGTTCACTTTTTCGAAAATGACACTTATAACACGTGATACAGTATAAAATAGGAGTAGAATAATAATAGAATAAAAATACAAAATAATAAAAGACTTATAAAAAAATACAAAATAATGAAAGACTGAAAATAATGGAAGATTGAAAATAATAAAAGACCGAATATGCTCCTTGTAACTTTCACGTTTTGATGCTCTCTGTTTGGGTCATAAGACTTTACTGATTTGAATTCTTGAGAAGACGTCGAGGCATCGTCTTCGTCTGTTTTGCAGTCATAACAAATAAGACAGTGTAGGAAGATCCGAGGTTTCGGAGCGCTCCAAATACCAATTTGGTAAATAGACATCGCGAGGCCGATAGGCAAGCGAGTACTGTAAACACTTGGAAGTGCCGTAAAACAGTCCCTGGGAGGCACTTTTCGCATAAAATCATGTCATAACTGCATTACCTTTCGTTTGTAACGACTTTATAATTTCAGAATTGAGACTTCGAGAGAATACTATTACAAAAAAATATAAATCATTCAGCCGGTCAAATGGCCGGTCATGGTAGGTAAGACAGACTACAAATTTTTCTCAGAAAACAAACAATAAAAAAAGAAGTGCATATTGAAAAATCTATTGTACGCATATTTTAGGAAAAGTCGTGAAGTTTAAAGGCAATACAATTGCGTTGTATATAAGAAATTCTAATCGAAACTTTAAAAACGGTCATTTGACCGGTCGTGGTAGGAATAGTGTTAAAAATTTGATGGCAATATGTGGAGCGAAGATCCTTCATACGACTCCGTATGACCCGCAATGCAATGGCAAAGTGGAGCGTTTTCATAGGACTCTAAAAACCGCTATAAAGGCACACAACAACAACAAATGGACGGAAACCCTGCCCACAGTACTACTAGGATTGAGAGCAGCGCTGAGGGAGGATACTCAGTAGCACAAATGGTATATGGAACGAACATAAGACTTCCTGGAGAATTCTTCGAGCAATCGAACCTTGAAGTGGAACCCGAGTCTTTCGTAAGCAAACTACAACGACATATGGACCTGTTAAAACCAGTCAAGATACAGAGAGTCACAAAGCAAAAGGTATTTGTACATAATGATTTAAAATCGTGCTCTCATGTTATTTTAAGAATAGATCGAGTAAAAAAACCATTGGAGCCAGCCTACGACGGACCGTTCTCAATACTACAGAGGCATGAAAAATACTTCACAATAGTAATAAAAGGAAAGGAAACAAATATCTCAATAGACCGGCTCAAACCAGCGTATATTTTAAAACCAGAAGAGAATTACAACGAGAAAACGCCAATTGCGACGAATAACAGCGTAAAATCACTTACAGTAACACGCGAGAAAAGGAACATAAGACAACCGGTAAAATTCCAAACCGGAATGTAAGCGTAATGATACGTCCTAAAATGTAACAAATAGAACCAAGGTAATACAAAATATAGTTCCTATGCCGTACTTATAATATCGCAACATCTGTAAGTAGAGAACTACCTGCAATAGTACTTTAGGTAACCTAACATGTAAAGCAATTGTAATAAATAGAGAACTAATAATAGCACATTCTATGTATCGTAACTCAGTTACTGAAGGGGGAGTGATGTAGTGACAGGCGTGTGACGAATGGTTGATTACGAGTGTGAGAGTGATATGACTGAATGAGAACTAGCGTGAAGTGTGCGAAAAGAGAGGAATGAGAGAGAGTTGAATAGAAAACGTTTTACGCGGAAAATACACTAAAATAAAAGTGAATTGAACAGTCTCCAAGTCGGAAATTCATTTCCTTACCTCCCATCAAAACAGAACACGCGAACAGGCTGTTGGTGTTTTATTTAAAAGAATGGGATTACAAAGTAAAGAAACCCAGTATAGCACACCAACTGATATAGCTTTAGCGGGACTGAATGGCCCAGAAGTGTGCCTTGAAGGAGAAAGTCCTGAAAAATGCACTGTCATTATTGACTTTGTCACCAGAGGTAATGGCTTATTCAGTAAAGAAACACCCTGGTTACACAACTATTGTTGCATATGATATAATAAATGTGTGTTGAATGGGTTATAGGAAAGACCTTGAGTAAATAAACTAAATGAGTTTTTCTGCAAGCGAAAATTATAACATTTATTGAGTTCCAGGCTTTATTTACAGGAGTACAGTGAGAGATCTCATGGCGAACGGACGTGCTTTATGTAGCTCCGCTAAGTGAGGATTATCACAAAGATCGGTAGTACTGAGATAGAAAGAAAAGATATTTTTCTGAACATCTGAGGTACAAAGTTAATGTAGACAGTCATAAAAAAGACAATATATATTAAATAAGAGTTAAAAACAATAAAAACTTGATAACTGTATTAAAATTATGCTAGAAACATAAGATTTAAACGAGAGAGACTAGCGGACAGTGTATATAAACGCTAAAACTAATTTTGATTATAATTCTAAGGATATATAAAGTGAAAATTGGATTAGGAAGAAGTGAACTGAAGTAATCTCTTTCGCGAGCACGTGGCGTGCAGTGAGAGAGAGGTTAACTTGCACATTGCTTCTGACTACTAATAAACGCTTTAGAGAAAGAAGATAAGCTAGAACGATAAACATGCAAAAAGGTACGAAAAGAAAAAAGATAATCAACAGCGAAAGCGACTCAGACAAGGAAGAGAAAAACAAAGAGAACAAGGACCAAGAAAGTGAAATATCTACAGAAAATATGGAGACAAATGAAAAGGAGAGAAAAGACCTCTAAAGGAGTGATTTCAGAGAAAAAGCGGCAAGAAGAGAGGAAGACATTGACAGCGCGTTACATATGCTGCGAAAGACAATCAATAAATTAGCACATTTTGCTTCCAATACCAAAAATCTGCATAAGGAGGCAAAAAAGAATATAGAACTAGCTGCAGGACAACTGGTAGCACTAGAATTAGCAATGGATGATACCAATGAAATTATCGGAGAATATGTTGAAAAATTGGAAGAAAAGACCAAACAAGAGGAGAAAAAAGAAGATAAAACATACAGGAACAGCGAAATTCAGAGTGAAATCACGGGAGAAGTCTATCAAAAAGCAGGGAAGGAAAAGAGTGATCAAAGAAGAGGAGAAAGTGACAAAGGAGAAATGGACAAAGGAATTCAAAGAAGGAATGTAATAGAACTGGTTAAAGAAAATAACAACGAAGGAACATGAACAGAAGTAGTAGGAAGAAGAACTAAAAGGATTGGAACGACCAAAAGCCCGGCGCGCAATAAAACACCTACTGTAAGTAGAAAACCAAACACTAACACTATAGAGATTAAAATTAAAGAAAATGAGAACTTTAAAGAGATTCTTAAGAAAGTTAAGGCAGACGATAAGGTAGCAGAAAATGGGAATAACGTGGAAAGAATGAGGAGAACCAGAAAAGGCATTTTCCTCATAGAATTAAAAAAAGGGTATGGGAAAACGCAAGAAATAAAATAGGGAATACAGGAGGTAATTGGCAGTGAAGAATCAGTTAAAGCTTTAATTCCTAAAGTTAAATCATAGAAGAAGCCATTAAAAAAAAGATTAAACAGAATGAAATTAAAGACACTAGAATCTTAGCAATGTATAGTATGTATGGCGGCATCCAAAGGCAGTCATACTAACAGACTATGAAACTGCGGAAAAAATAATAGAAGGAGACAGGATTCTGGTGGAGTGGCTGTCCTGTAGGGTAAGGATTCAAGAGGATTATATGAGGTGCTATAGATGTCAACACTATGGCCATATGGCAGATACATGCAAAAGGGAAGATAGAAGTAACTATTGCAGAAGATGTGGCGAAAATGGTCACCGCAGTAGAGACTGTAATAATGAATTAAAGTGTATGCTATGCAAGGATATGGGTTTCCAGAACCTAGAGCATTGGATGGGAAGCATTAGGTGCGAGGTACTTAAAAAAGCTAATGAGATTGCTGCAAATAAATCTTAATAAGTGTCGTGTACCACAAGATTTAATGTGCAGAGTAGCTGAAGAGTATAGTATGGATATGGTACTTATTAGTGAGCCAGCTACTGTTTTTAATAATGTATGGTATAAACATGGCACGGGCTTAACTGCTATATGGATGAGAAACCCAAGAAAATATCCGATAAGTGAGGTAGGGACGGAAAAAGATATATGGATTATAAGTAATAATTACTACATATATAGCTGTTATTATTCCCCAAACCAGAAAAAGATTTCTCATCCAGAATAAATAAGTTAATAAGAGATGCTAGTGGAAAAGAGAGCATTATAGTAGGAGGAGACTTTAATGTAAAAGCCAAAGAATGGGGAATGAATCAAACTAATAGAAGAGGAGACTATCTACTGGAACTGATAGCTACTTTAGATATGGCAGTGGTTAATGTTGGAAATGTCAACACCTTTGAGAGAGGCAATACAGAATCCATTCTGGACATAACCCTGGCGTCTGTAAATACAGTAAATAAAATAAGTAATTGGACGGTATTGGACACAGAAGAATCATTAAATGATCATAAATATATTACATTTAAAATAGACACAAGTAATGAGAATATAAATAGAAATAGTGAAACTAATGAAAATGCAAATAGTAAAGTAATAATAACACGAGGATGGGTATTTAAGAAAATGAACATTGAGACTTATGTCAGGGTTTTGGCCAGAATGGATGAACAAATGGGAAAAAATTTAGACAGCAACATGAATACAGAAGAGATGGTAAAGGAAGTGATGAACATCATAATCACTGCTTGTAACCTGAGTACACCTAAAATTAAAAATGACAAAAATAGAAAGCCTGTATATTGATGGAATGTTGACATTGCCAACAAAAGAAAAGAGACAATAATAGCCAGGAGAAAAATGCAAAGGACATACAATAAAAGCAATCATGAGGAGATAAAGACAAGATATAAAAAACTTAAAAAAGAACTAAAAATGTTAATCGTGGATAGCAAAAAAAAGGCATGGAAACAATTATGTACAGAAGTTGATAATGATCCATGGGGACAGGGGTACAAAATTGTAACAAATAAAATTTAAGGGAAAACAGGACGTACTTACATGACGAACGACATACTTGACAAAATAGTAAAAGGACTTTTCCAGACAGACAATAAGACAGTATTTTACAATATAGAACCAGACGATGTAGAAATAAATCCTTTTACTGAAGGAGAACTGTTTGAAGCGATTAATGGCCTAAAAAAGAAAAAAGCTCCTGGAATAGATGGAATCCCCGCAGAGATTATTAAGAAAGCAGTTGGAACGATGTCCATGACCATCCTAAAAATGTACAACAGTTGTTTAAGCACAGGAACATTTCCAGTAAAGTGGAAAAGACAGAAATTAATACTTATCAAAAAGAATAGAGAAGTTAATACCACCAATATACCCAGTGATTATAGACCTCTTACAAGGGAAGTTAGGGAACCCGGAAATTCAAAAAATTATGAAACTCCGTGAATAAGTAGAGTAATTCATGCCTGATATAACGCTATTTTTTGTTGGTGCCATAATTCGGGTTTAAGGGGTGAAATCAACCCCTGAAAAATATGTGCAATTTTCTTTATGGTGAAATATCTCGTAAACGGTTAGAGCTATCGAAAAAAAGTTTCAATGAAAATTGTATTGTTTTCTAACATCTACAAAACTGGCAAAAAATATTTTTTACAAAATTCAAATCCTTCAAAATACCCCCACTACCAACCCACAAAATTGAATTTTTTACCATCCTCAGTTTACGCAAGGATACTCCTGGATAACCTCTTTTCATACATATAAACTATTTTTATGATGCATTTTTTTTTAAATAAATAAAACTAATATTATCGAATTTAAAGCCCATTTCAGTCGTTGTCGTTAACATAATGACCCTAAAAAGTAATGTTTCAAGTATTACTTACATAAATTTTAAACAGTTTAAAATTTTTATTGTCATTATTATATAACACGTGAAAGTTTACAATTAATCCGTAATATATATATATCAGCAAATCCCGCGAAATCGTAGTGTCCAATGTCATGAATTAACGATAACTGATAATTGACGACAATTATGTTAATAACTTTCGTATCTACTTGCTACGATTAGATAAACATACTGTCCAAGATTTCGCCTAATGATTGTAAATTCGCTGTGGCAAGTACAACAGTAGATATCCTAGAGTGCCTATCAACTAAAACGTCTCCCCCATGAAATATTACGGTTTATAATTATTACAATAATGATATTTTTCATAGAAATGTTGAAAACATAAATACTCGCCACACCACGAACATCGCATAAAGGCGACCTTACCACTTACCACTATACTACATCTGGGTACATGCATTTCACTCTTAAAATAACAAAAATCTACAGGATTTTCAAATTTATCAGGATGAGTATCTAAATATCCGCTTTTAAACCAAGCATATTGGAAGAGGTTTTGGGATGTAGACGAAGATAACTGATTGTGAGTTAACGACTGTAATTTAATTATTTCATTACGTCGTTGCAAATTGATGTCTAGCTCGAGCAGTATTATATTATCCCAGAAGGTCCGTACGAAATTTTTTCAAATTCGGAATCCAAACACATCCAAAGGTTGATCAAAACTCGTCGTTTTTTTTGGAATGACTGAAAATGTTACTTCTTTGTCCTGTGGAATTAACTATTCTAACTGATCCGGGCAGTGTCCAGTCCATGAGTCCAATAGTAGCATGCTTTTACGGCCAGTATTTGGTAGATAGACATCAGTAAACCAAGTTTTGAAATTTTCAGACGTGAGTTTTCCTGATTTTGAAGCTTGGATGTAAATATTATTCGGACGAAATAGAGTCTCTTGTACCCTTGGACCGAATGTTCCTGTGGGCTCCTTTAACACTATGTACAGTGGTGAAATAAGGCATCCATGTGCCGAAATAACAGGCATAATAGTGTAGCTGTGAGTCGTAGATGATACCGATTGAATCGTCGTTTCCACGGTTTTCACTCCTTTTGTCGCCAATGTTCTCCCAGAATGTATTTCAAGGTTGAGACCACTCTCATCGGCATTGTAAACTTCTTCAACTCCGATAGCTGGAATGTTCGACTTTACACGTGACACAAATGATTGTGCGATGTTTTGTAGTATATTGTCGTAGTCAATATTGTCGAACGTACATCATGTTCTGAATGTTGTTATTTTGCGAGATACAATTCCATGCACATGCTTGAATTTCCAAATCCACCATTTACTTGCCTTAAATTCGGGCAGGTCTGTCAGGCCTTTTGCCTCCAAGGCCCATAATCTCAAATTCATGTCATGAATAATAAATCTTCTGTCACAAGCTTCTTTAAATTTTCGCAGTACATATTCCGTAATAAATGTTAGTTTGTCTAAATTTGTTCCACCTGTTTCTATGCTTGCTTCCCATCTATATAACTGTTGTAGCGATTTTACCTTGCGCTAATTCTTCTGGACAGTCGTAAACGGTCGACGTGCCATTTTTCCACTTTTCCAAAAGTCTTGTGGTAATAAGTAGGACTGACGCACTCTGACTACACCACAATTTATTACACAAATTATAATATTTACAATAATTACGTTTCCTCCGAAAGTTACTGTCAACTCTCTGGCAGCTGGACATACGACTGACTTAGTACACGCTCTACCTGTCGGTATTTATTGTTTGATTATCGAATAATCTCGACTGCTCGCGGATATTTCGCACTGGTCGCTTCCTCCCGCGTCGCGCGTCCCGTTGCGCCCTATGAGCTCGAGTGTTTACTTTCCGGGCGTTTCGGGAATTTTCGATACCCGAAATTTCGAGAATACTCCTTACAGTCTACAACCTTCCTTTTGTAATGAAAGTCAACTTTTCCAATTTCTTCATCAGCAATACACTCTTCAGGCTCAAAAGTATCTTCTTCCTCTTCTGTAGGCGTGATGTACTCAACAGCTTGTGCACTATGTGGTTGCGATGGATCAGCAAAATCAAGTATATAATCATGTTCAACTACTTGTGCCGAATGTACGTTTTGAAAATTATTTATAATGTCGCGAATTTCGTTGTGTAAATTAATTTCATTCGAATTTACAGGTGACTGTGGTATACTTGCTATTTGAAATGTAGCGGCTAACATATTTATAATATTAGCAATGTTTATCGGTCTCATTTTGAAGGAAAGCCTGTCACGTAATAACTAATACCTTCTTTGAATTAAACAGTAACAGACTGCTGTTGTAACTGCGATGACAAATTTGCAATTGTGAGGCGAAATCCTGGTCAGTATTTATAAAGGCTTGTTTATCGAATCGTAGCAAGTAAATACGAAAATGATCAGTTCTAATTTTCGCCAATTATCAGTTATTGCCAATGCATGACATTGAACAATGTGATATCGCGGGACTTGTTGATAATATATATATATTATCATGACCTTTCACGTGACATTGGAGATTGGCAATGACATTTGACATGATATTGAAGATTGGCAATGACATCTGACATGGTATTGGAGATTGGCCATGACATTCGACGCTGTAATTTCATAAAATCCCGCAAAATCACAGTATGTAATGCCATGCGTGAGCGATAACCGATAATTGACGAAAATAATAATTGATAATTTTCGTATTTACTTATACATAAGTATATGTATGTATGTTAACAGATTAATTGTAAACCTTCATGTGTTATATAATAATGACAATAAAAATTTCAAACTGTTTAAAATTAATGTAAGTAATACTTGAAACATTACTTTTTAGGGTCATTATATTAACGACAACTACTGAAATGGGCTTTAAATTCGATAATATTAGTTTTATTTATTTAAAAAATAATGTATCAGAAATAGTTTATATGTATGAAAAGAGGTTATCCAGGAGTATTCATGCGTAAACTGAGGATGGTAAAAAATTCAATTTTGTGGGTTGGTAGTGGGGGTATTTTGAAGGATTTGAATTTTGTAAAAAATATTTTTTGCCAGTTTTGTAGATGTTAGAAAACAATACAATTTTTATTGAAACTTTTTTTCGATAGCTCTAACCGTTTACGAGATATTTCACCATAAAAAAAATTGCACATATTTTTCAGGGGTTGATTTCACCCCTTAAACCCGAATTATGGCACCAACAAAAAATAGCGTTGTATTAGGCATGAATTACTCTACTTATTCACGGAGTTTCATAATTTTTTGAATTTCCGGGTTCCCTAACTTCCCTTGTTAGTATGATCGACGCTGTAGGTAACGTACTGCAAAAACTAGTACTGAAGAGGCTAGAACATTATGTTAATATAAGTGGCGGTCTAAATAGTAATCAGTATGATCAGATTTACAAAAGATAAATCCACTATTGACGCTATCACAGAGGTTATGAATTTAGCTGAATGGCAAAAGAGAAGACGAAACAACAATTTGACATTATTAATTACAGTAGACGTAAAAAATGCGTTTAACTCTCTTAAATAGGCAAATATTGACAAGGCATTAAGAACAGACACTAAATACCACATAAAATGATTAAAATGATACGTAGTTACTTGCATGACAGGGTATTATATGCTGAGGACGACAAAAAAAAGATGAATAAATACCAAATAACCGCTGGGGACCCACAGGGCTCGGTTCTGGGCCCCTATCTGTGGAATTTAGCTTACGAAAGATTGATGAAATTATGGGTTCCATCTAGAACCAAGATAATAAGTTATGCAGACGACGTCGCAATAGTTGTCACAAGTAGGAGAGAGGAGGAAATTGGCACCATAGCAAACTACGTGCTTTTCAGAGTTTACAAATGGCTACATGAAGCGGGATTAGAAATAGCTTTGCATAAGACAGAGGCGGTCTTACTAAATGTCAAAAGGAGAATAAAGAGAGAAATTAGACTAATATAAAATAACGAAATAATAACAATACACAATAAAGTTGAATAGTTGGGGATCTGGATAGACAGAGCTATGTCTATGGCGGAACATTTCAAAGTAGTAATCAGTAAGGCCTCTAAAGTCAAGAAAGCTTTGTCTAGATTATTATTGCCTAATGTGGGTGGATGTAGATCCTCTAAAAGAAGGGTATTGGCCTCGGTGGTGACATCGGTAGTATTATACAGCGCTCCCATATGGGCGGAAAAATTAGATAATCTAGTCACATATAAAAACAAATTATTGGCTATTCAAAGGACACTCGCCCTCAGGATAACCAGTGCCAATACAACTGTATCCAGAGAGGCTGCAATGATAGTTGCTGGACTGATTCCATTTGACCTCCTCGCGACTGAAAGAAAAGAAAATTACAATGTAGCATACAACGAAATATCGTCCATAGATGAATTAAATAAGAAACTTGACGAAATCAGAGAAAACACTATACAAAAATGGCAAGCGAGGTGGACAAAGTATAACAAAGGTAAATGGACTCAGGAGCTAATTCCTGAAATCAAAAGGTGGATTAACAGAAAGCATGGAGAAGTCAACTATTGGATGACTCAACTATTGACAGGACATGGGTGTTTTCAAAAATACTTACTCTTCAACTGCGATTGGTTGCTAAAAAAGAGAAGAGAATTAGAAAATAAAATAGGAGAAGTTATTAATTCTGGAAACTTAATACAGATTATGTTAGAAGGTGAAAATAAGTGGAATCTAGTTAATCAATTTATGACTGACAGCATGAATATAAAAATTAGAGATGAAAAAACAAGTAATACAACCTCTGAAGAGGAAGAAGAAAATGAAGGGGAAGAAGTCAACAGCAATGAAAACACTCAGCTAGTTCACATCCAGTAGAGAGTGTAATGCGCACGAAGGCTAAATAACAAAAAAGCAGCTCCACTGACGACATGCTAAAGCGGGACAAGTGCAGCTGTGGGGAGCTGAAAAGAAGAGGGGTTTAGTGGGTATACCAGTCTTGCATTCACCGACTGGGAGTCCCACACTACTAGGGCCATCTTCCCTGATGTCCGTAAAGGATTCCCCTCTCGTAATAAAGAAAAAAGGCTTTATTTACAATACTTACAACATGCTTACCTGTGAGCAAGGAAACGACATTTAAAGTTTATTATCCACTGTCATTCTCTTTTCTACCATAAATAATTTTAATAATCCCCTCAATAATTCTCAGGGTTTAATGAACACGTGTCTATGTTAATTATCTTAATCTCATATTTCTTGGAATATACTTTTCCACTTCGCAAATATTCACGCGACTAGTGACAATGTGTAGTGACAACAAATGTCCGTGCAGCAAAGCTTGAATGGTATTAAAGTAGTACCTGTGCTTCTTTACATGTACATCCGTCGAATGTAAAGTTTTACCTATGTCAGAATGTTACAACGAACTGTCAGTCAAACATACAAATGAAACTAGATACTTGTAGCCAAAGTCCAGAATTCTCCTACATGAAGGGATTCCAAGGGATTGCAATGAATTCAACTCATCAGCGAAACAAGCACAAGCGCCACCTCCGAGACCGACAACGATTCTTAAAGTCATTCTTCTTTGGACAGTTGTCTGCAAGTAAAGTGTTTCAAATTGTAACTTCATATATCACACCATATCACGCGCATTAATATACGAACGCGTGAAGTCGTTTTTATGCTTCTTCCTTTCCGGCAGTCTACTCGAAGAAAGCTAACGAGTCGCATATACGGCCAATACAATTTATCAGTAATTATTATGCTTGACTATTTATTAATCGACCACAATCACGGCACTCTACATCCCTTCTCATTACATTTACATTTATTGGTCGTGGAACGGGTTTCCACGATTAGAAGAATCTCGGCAGTTCCAAAAGGAAGGAAAAGTGCATTGTGTTAAGCCGACTAGAAGTTAAGTGAGTAGCGCTGAAATCGTTTGCGCTTAATCATCGAACCGCCAAGTGCCAACTATTACACTTGCGTGAAAGATAAAGCCGTGAATGATCAGCATTAGCGTATAAGTCGGTCATTGTCTTGCTCGCTGACAAAGGGAGCGAGAGAGAGAAAGGACTATACATTCTTGACCATATTGGACAATTTGGCAGAAGACGCCTTCGATTATGTTCGGCTAACAGCGGCATCAACGAGAGAAAGAGAAGATTGCAGCCACACGTTTTCGTATCATGGTAATCGTCGAACTTATTCACAGCTTCAAGGAAAAGGACTTGTGCGTACCTACTGTAACGTGGTAAACGCTGCCGCCCGTTACAAAATTCCACCTCGCCGAAAGGGCCTGAAGCGAGTGTGGCATTCCCGAATATTATCGAGCGCGCTTCTCACGCTTTATTCGTCACCAAGCGGAGGGGTACTCAGACATACCCGAAGATCTATCTTAATTGTTTAAGGGATCCCGTTCCCTCGAATTAGGGATATCCCCGGGTTTATTAGTTTTTTTTATTACTATTTGTCCACGGGTTTTATATTCGGAATCTTCACTTATTCTGGAGGTGACAAGCCATGCCGTAAACCGATCCGGAGGGCGCGCCGTAGCGCGGCCCGTGAACGGGCCTTCGCCGAAAACCGAAGTTGTCTTCTCGGTGGTTTCGCGCTCGGAAAATTAGTTCCTCTTACGGGCCAATGAAGCCGCGTCTTAAACGGCTATTACACTACCCGATTTTTAGGGAGGTCCCTATTTAGGGAAGTCGGGTGGTTCCGATCGCCCAATTTCCCTAAGTGGACTAGTTAGGGTGAGGGTTAGGGTAGTATAATCCCTGTTAGGGCAATAATTTCAAAACAACGCGCTCTCAAACGACGCACAGTGAGTGAGGTGTACAGACGTATTTGAAAAAATTCAAAAGAAATGTGTGGCAAACTATTTGGAGGGATTGATGGGGAAGCGGGTATGAGTGTGAGTGTGAGTGTGTGACAATTTAACAGGGGCGAATCAAGAGAATAAGGGAAATCGCGTGATGTGGAAGATTGACATGATTGGTTATGACGAGAGAAAATGGCAGAGTGTGGGAGAGACAGTCAAACGTTAGCCTAAAAGAACGAATGTGTAAGGAGAGAGAATGAGATTGACTACCTGAGTGTAAACACGTACGAGAGGACGAGCGAACCGTAATAAACTAGTTATTAACTAAGAATTTAACGGCTTAGGTTTATCCTGACTTCCCTCAGTTTTATCCGAAGTGGGATTCGCCTGCGTGGTTGAGAGAAATTTGGTAAAATTTCGGAGTCTTGTGATTCGAGTCGACACGTGGAGAGACACGGAAATCGACGCCATTAAGATACTGGTGTGTCGGATCGCAAGGTGTAATTATACCCGAGTACTGAGTCTTTTGTGAAGTACCGACAGGTCGTACGAGATTTTCGGGAAGATACTGCAGACGGAGTGCGTGTATTCGTTCTTCTCAGTCATGATGTCCGATAGCGAACAAGGGAGAAAAGAGCAACACTTTCGCGAATTGTCGATGGTGTTACCGGCATTTGACCCAGTGGCGGATGAATTTACGATAGACCAATGGATCGAGAAGATCGAAGAATATGAAGATTTGCATTGCTGAGATGAGATAGCAATCTGTCATTACGCGTTAATGAAATTGACTGGCGTAGCGAAAAAATGGAGAGACAGCTTGCCGCGCATGAATCGTACGTGGTACCAATGGAAGGAGATTACAGGCACAAAATTACATAAAAAGGCCAAATCAGAACGTTATTGAATATTTTTATCAAAAACTGTCTAGATGCAATAAAGATGGGGGACTGTAAGGCGATCTAGTGGATCGTTAACGGCCTCGAGGCCTTAGGACCGTTGGGCCGATACAAAAAACCGAGCGAGCTCTTACAACTCTTATAACTAGTTAGTGGATTTGCGGAACGCAGGGAGCTATGCGAAGGAGACACTAACAACGGCCAATAGCCAACGTCCTGGTTACGGTATGTCAGGTCGTCAGTCACCGTTGATATGTCATGCATGTGAACAGGTGGAATATACAATATGGCTTTGTCCTAAACCAAAACAAATACCGTCTTGTTTTAAATGTGGCGCTAACGGACATATTTCGTGCGCGTGTACGGCGAGAGCCATGCATCAATCATCAGAAAGCACAATCGAGCAGGTCCACTCGCAGGGTTGACCAGTGATGCATATTGGCGGAGACACGCACCAAAAGTATTTCAAAGACGCGACGATTAATGGACGACCAATAAAATGCTATATTGACCTAGGAAGCAGTATTGTAGCACTACGTAAGGACGTGGTTGACGAGATCGGGCTCACCTACCACGAGACGAAACTGAACTGCTTCGTGGGGTATGGTGACGGCCGTGTGCAGCCGTTGGGAATAATGACGGCCAACATACGTATCGACAGTGTAGGATCGAAAACGGAAGTATACATCGTCCCAAGAGGAAGTCAGGCGATACCATTGCTGGTTGGTCATCCCTACAGGGAAAATCCAGGGGTGGTCATACTCAGCAGACCAGGAGAGCTGCGAATTCTGGATAAGGAAGAGGACTTGCAGTCAATCACGCCACAAAGCATGAATAAAACCACACTTCATGCCAATAAACAATATGCTATACCAGATAATTTTTTGGGATATATTGCAATGACCGGAAGTGTTCCGAACCAGGAAATGGTTATAGAAAGAGGTCTTCGGGAGCAGGGCTCGATCGTACCCAGGTGCGTCGTCGCAATGGACGAGGAAGGATAGACGATTTCACCAGTCCTCAACTTCTCGGGCCAAACAATAACAATCAAACCAGGGGATAGTATTGCACGCGCGGAAGCGTGTGAGGAACGGACAGCATAACGCGAGGTGAACAACGAGCCTGTAACCCCAGAGGTAGTGGACACCGGTGCAATTTCGGCAGCGCAGAGAACACTATAGAGAAAACACCTTCTGGAGTGAGTATTTAAAATGAGATTTTTGAGCGATTTTTTGCAGGGATCAACTGAGGAGTGTCTCCTAAGCCCCCCTGATCACAAAAACCCGCTGCCCTAGGCCCTTGGGCCCAGAAAATAGGAGAGGAAAATAGTGCCTCTTAACACTATCCCATCCGGTGACACCACGTTGGTGCCATGCGAAAACTATCGGGCAAGCGCCGATGACACCACTGTGATGCCGTGTTCAAAGCTATCGAACGAACGCCAATATTTTGGTTTGTTCTGTTTAACTAACAATAAGTTACAGACATATTAGCAAGTTTTTTGTTTTTATAAAAACGTGTGAGTCAATCCTACCGGCGCCGAATGAAAGAATTTCGATTAGATGTGCGGACGGCATAGTGTTAATAGAGAGATATAGCCAGCCCAACACCGTAAATAGTTGCAAACGCTGGGGAAGGGGGTGGGGAACGGACACCCAACCCCCTACCAAGCGGAAAAGACCTACCCTCTCCTCAGAAGAGGAGGCTACTCCACCTAAGACAGGGGACATGACTTTTAAGGAGAAAACCGGAGAAAAAGATGGTAATAAGCTTCTGGAGCATATCAACCTGCTGGAAGCGCATATTAAAAAATCGAAAAACATCCAGGAAGTCGTCAAAAAAGACATGCACACAGAAATCTGCGCGATAAGACAAGGTACTAAAGCACTGATAACGAAAATGGAGCACGACCAGGAAGTAATTAAGCAAATTAAAGCACTGCAGGATAGCCTGGACATGGAACATCACGATGTAGACATAACAGAAGGGGGCGAATTAGGCATAATTGAACCAAGAACAACGCAGCACACTGGAAGGGAGAGTACAACAGACAAACAAACCGGAGGTAGTTACGACGCTAGTATTTTCCCTACTGGAACGTACACACATACCTGCACCCAAACACTAACTCGGACACGGACTCAACCACAGACACAAACACAAGCAACATACCAGTCGTTAACACATTTATTAACACAAACCAGTCAGCTATCTACCTTCTATACATCCATAATGGAGACCCATGCCGGAACAGAAGGCGGCAATATGAGAGGCAGGTCGAAATCATATAACGATAGACTGACCTCGGCAGACAGGGCTTTAGTAAAAGTGAAGGAATGCCAAAGTATTAACCGGAGTAAGACCAATCAGGGAAGGACATATGCGGACGCAACATAAATCAGACCAAACGGACGAAACACTGAGACATTAAACAGATACGCACAGGACGGACAAACACAGAGGACAATCAGTACGCGGGACCAGACAAATAAACGAGCACAGACACAAAATAAGGACGAACACATAGTCGAGACAATAAGTATTGGTAACGGAAACATCGCGTACCCTGAATTACTGAGAAAGACCAAGAGTGTCCTAGACCCAGAGACGATAAAAATACAAATTTTATCAATCAGGAAAACAGGTAACGGAAACCTGGAACTCAGAACCAGAGGCAAGAAACCTGAATTAAGAGACTTCAGGAAGTACCTTGGAGAGAAGCTGAAGGAGTTTCTGATAAAGACGACAGGACCATACGCGCACATACACATAAGTGATTTAGACCAGGAAGCGACTGTAGAGGAAATTAAGACAAAACTGGGTAAGATAGAATAGGGCAGGTCCCAGATGGACACAGACCGTTTGGATGCAATCCTAGATGTACACGGCCCGTTTGGACGCGTTTCAGTTCGATGGGTTCCGTATCTACACTGGGGAATTTACCGAACGTTGCTTTTCTACACTTGGCGAACGCTTCCCGCTTGGACACTAGGGATTTACATATCTTTAAAAATGTGTCAGTTTTATTTGTTACATTGACGAAGAAAGCGAGTAAGAGGAATATATTAGTCATTTTATATATGTATATGATGGAGGAAATAATTCTTAACGGTTATTCGTGAATATATCGGTTCATTGTTCTTGTCGATACGAAAATAATTATAATTCGGTACGATTTGATGTTCAGTGAAATGTGTAATGTTGATAACATGCGTTTATTGATGACAGCTGTCAATGAATTTTAAAATCACTGTGAAATTACAGCATAAGAGAACGAAATGCCGGCTGAGTTGACCATTAAACTTCAGGTATGTTTTTCAGAAATTATTTAAAACCGTACATCCTATGTAAGTGCTCTATTGCAATGCTTTTGTTTTATATATATACAATGATGTTAATATTTGCTACTAATTATACAATCAATTAATCAACGATATTGGTTATTTAATGTTGATTGGTGATATTTATTTTATATTTAAACAATTGCCAAAACGGTGATTATAATGTTCTGTGATGCCCCGACCCTTTTTGGCTATTTACGTAAGCGCCTAAACACATAATGCAGGACAGACCCTAGGTTCTGCTGTTTGTTTCAGATAAGTCCCTTTCAGATAAGTCCCTGGCAAATTCCAGGCCTGTCTGAAATTCCTCGAAAAGGGGACCGTTGCAATAAAACTATAAAATAGAAATCAGGCACGTAGGCCAGTTTTCCGGAGGGACGCACGGAGTTTTCGGAGTGAACAGCGTCACTACGTTTTGTAACCTCGACCAGTACAGTCGCTTTGCTACACTGTTCTCTAATAAATAAGTATCTCAGGCAATCCTTGTTTATAATACAATTTCCCTTGTGTGACCCCATTCTTACCGGGCATCACATACGGAAGCTTTTTGGTGTCAGAAGTGGGATTGCTCTGAAGTACTACGAGAAGACGAGTTTTCTCAGTTAGAGTCAGTGGGTGTCTTAAGAAAGAAGAAAATCCACATACGTCTCGAGGGAAGATTAACCAAGGAAGCACCCTGTCACTAAGGAGGAATCTGAGAGAAGAGCCACTGTAACTGCACACGATGTCAAGCGAGCTTGAACGCGACATGCTGCTACAGGGGCTAATGTGAGTACAGATTCTCATGCAATTATTCCTTACGTACCGCACACCCGCCGATTCCATAAGTACGAGTAGCGATTCTTCGGAATCAAGCATCAGAGATAACGATTCGGAACCGGAAACAAACAAAATGGCAAGTAACGCAGTTAAAATACGCGGCGAATTAGACGGAGTCAAACAAATGCTACAACAACAAATGGACAAAATGGCACAGCTCGATATAGATTCGAATAGACAGGCGACCAACGCACGACCCGCCAATTCGCGCGTCGAAATTTCCGACGATGACCAATCGCGATCAGAAGAAGTAGGCATCGACTACGATACACATAATAAAATGTCGCAATTCTTATGGAACGAGGTTAGAGTATTGCCGGAATTCGATAACTGGTCAGTCTCCGTGGAGACTTTTATATCGGAGATAAAAATAACGCTTACAAGAATACCAACACACGCGCGAAATCGGTTTATTCGAATGGTAAGAACCCACAGAATTAGGGCAAATGAAAAACGCCTGATCGACGGGAATGATGCGCAAACAGCTCAAGAATTCATAGAGCTACTACGCGTACAATTCGGGGAAAACAAAACACTGGAAGTCGCCCAACTCGAACGTAGCACATGCTTACAAAACAGAGATTGCGTTGCCGATTACAACAAACGTTTCACCACCGCCCAGTTAGCCGTTAAAAGAGCAATCATGAGTCGCTCCGATATGACACCGATACATAGAAGTTTTAGCATTAAGGACGAAGAACAAAACGGACTATCCCAATACGTTCGAGGACTTCACGATAATCTACGAATAATAGTTACGGCACAACGACCAGCGACATTAAAGGAAGCACAACAATTGGCCTTTAATGAGGAAAAGGCCTCACTAGCCGCCTATAACGCGCGGATGCACCTGCAGGCGCAAAGGACAGTTAATAACCGGGGTTTAGGCCGACGCCTCAAGACCAGAGACCGCAGCTTTACAGATCGGCACAACCAGCTGGCGCCTTCAGAACGCCACCGTTCCCAGGTAGCCAACCGATAAGGCAACAGATATCACCAGTAAACGCAACACATCAGCCGAGAATGACCCAGCCAAATGCCCAGAAATGTTACCGCTGTGGAAACGCAGGTCATTTTGCGCGTACGTGTCCAAATTTTCGGCTGGACGACCCCAGAAACAGGCCCCCGATAAAGTACTTCAACTCGGCCGAAATCCAGGAGCCGAGTTACACATACGGGTTGGAGGAAAATATGGCCGATTCCTTGCCGATACCGGAGCCGGGATCAACTTAATAAAAGCATCCTTAGTAGAAGGAATGCCGCAAACCCGCAACTACCGTGAACTGAGTGGAATCAACGATGTATTAGTAGTCTCAGATTACGAATGCAAAATCCACTGCGGAAGTAAGGAGCACACTTTCGCGATTGTGAATGATAGCTTCCCTATCGATGCTGATGGCAGAATAGGACGCCCATTCTTATCGGACGAGAACGCACTTGTAGATGTGCGTCACCGTAGAATAATCTTCCGAGGAAAAAAATCACAAAGGGTACACAAAGGGTGTATACCTGTGACGAGGAGTCCCGAATTAAATTATTAAAAGATAATACACGGTTGGATCACTTGCCGAATGGTGCAGACAAGCAAGCCTTATGGACGATAATATCTCGCTTCAATGATTTGTTTTATTTACTAGGAGATAATCTTCCATATACACCTTTAACGCAACATAGAATCGAGCTTTCCGATGATAAACCAGTAAATCAAAAACAATATCGTTACCCACCAGCACATCAGGAGGAAATAAAGGAGCAGGTAAAAGACATGCTGCAGAAAGGAGTAATCCCATCGTCCAACTCACCTTACAACTCACCACTGTGGGTAGTACCAAAGAAATCTGATGCATCAGGTAAAAAGAAATGGGGGTTTGTCGTTGATTTTAGGAAGATTAATGAACTAACTAAGTACGAAGCCTATCCGTTACCAAATATAATCGCAAGCGGATTTCATCAAATATCTCTGCATGGAGATTCCCGTGAAAAAACAGCCTTTTCCACAACTCAAGGACACTACGAATTTTTAAGAATGCCTTTCGGTTTAAAGAATGCCCCGGCGACCTTTCAGAGGTTGATGGATAACGCATTGCGCGGTTTAATAGGACGAATATGTTTCGTTTACCTGGATGATGTCGTTATTTATGGACAAACTCTCGAAGAACATAATGAGAACGTGACGGAATTCTTCAATCGGCTTAGAGAACATGGATTAAAACTACAACCGGACAAATGTGAGTACCTTAGAACTGAACTTCAGTACTTAGGACACATCATTACAGAGGAAGGAGTAAAACCGAACCCGGAAAAATGTAAAACCGTTGCAGAATTTCCTGAACCAAAGAACACCAAACAAATAAAACAATTCCTGGGATTAGCAGGTTACTATAGGAGATTTATTAAAAACTTCAGTTCGATAGGCAAACCGCTCAATTCATTATTAGCCAAAGGGAAGGAATTTATATTTGACGATAAGGCCAGAGCAAGTTTTCAATAATTAAAAGAAGCATTATGCACATCGCCGATACTAGCATAACAACATTTTCAGAACCCGTTCATTTTAACGACCGACGCAAGTAATGAAGCTATCGGAGCAATCCTGTCGCAGGGCAACGTCGGAGAAGATAAACCTTGCGCTTATGCAAGCCGCACGCTAAACATGCGGAGCGGAATTACTCCACTACGGAAAAATAACTTTTGGCAATTGTATGGGGAATTAAACATTTTCGACCGTACTTATACGGGCGAAAATTTATGATTATCATAGATCATAAACCATTGCAGTGGTTAATGAATAACAAGAATCCTTCTTCACGATTAATGAGATGGAGAATAGCTCTCGAGGAGTACGACTACGAGATTAAATACAGAAAAGGGGTACAAAATGCCAACGCCGATGCTGTTTCGACGAACTCCGTGCTAATAACAGAGATCTTGCGGAAAAATATACGTATAACAAACGACCCGATACCTGCAGGACTACCTGCTAACGAACTACGTCTTCACTTCGAACACGACGACACCATAAACGCGGAATACATTTTTGAGTGTGATAGGAATGAAAATGGAGATATAATCGGATGCCGATATCGCCTAAAGGATAGTGGTGCGTACTTTGCACCTGTCGACGAAAACACTTACCACATTTGTCTAAAAGAATGGATAGAGTTCACCAAGTTTACTCGCCCGAAGACATTTAAAGTATTAAAAGATATTGCCGATCGATACCCGGATGTAAAAATGGTGTTCCATGATACGGAACTTATTATTCCCGATACAACAGACGTCCAAAAAATTTTAAAAGAAAATCACAACACCCCTATAGGAGGACATCGTGGGAGCAAGAAGACATATTACAGAATAATCGAAAATTATTACTGGCCCACCGTCCACGGTGACGTCAGATGTTACGTGCACAACTGCATGGAGTGCCAAAGGACTAAAGCGAATAGAAGACCAACCAGGATGCCACAAGTTATAACAGACACACCTAACAAAATTTAATGAAAAAATTGCTATGGACATAGTTGGTCCACTCAAGGAAACAGATAACGGCAACAAATACATACTAACCGCACAATGTCTGTTAACAAAACACTGCTGGGGATGGCCATTGCCAAGTTACAGTTCCGACATGTGCGTCAATGCATTTCTAAAACATTACGCGTGTCGTTATGGTATGCCCCGTACGATACTAACGGATAATGGTACCAATTTCACATCGAATTTCATGAAGACTTTTGAAAAAATTACCGGAATTCAACATATTACAACAACAGCCGTTCACCCAGAAAGTAATGGTAGTCTCGAAAGGAGCCATCAAGCGTTAAAAGACTACTTAAAAATCTACACCAACAAAGAACAAAACAACTGGGATAATTACTTAGACCTTGCCATATTCAATTATAATACGTCAATTCAAGAAAGCACAGGATATACACCGTACCAATTAGTTTTTGGTGAAGTAGCAAATACCATTGGAAGTCACATCGTAAACAACAAGACATACGATGAATTACTGAAGGATCTACGTAACAAGATCCATGACCTGCAAGCCGAGGCTTCCCAAAATTTAAACCTGGCAAAAGAGAGGGCTAAAGAACGTCTAGACCGCGTTTGTAGACCAATGAACTTCAGAGTTGGAGATTATGTTTGGTTGCATCGCGAGGCCCGCGACAAAAATACGGGTCTGAATGTCCCGTATGACGGACCCTACGAAATGATCGACGTTCCGACGGACGTAAACGTCACAATAAAGAAAAACGGAAAACATCTGACTGTGCACTGTAACCGCTGCAAGTTCGCTAATCTCAACAATTTTCAGGATTTTGGTGATAACTAGGACAGGAGATGGTGTTGGCTATACCACTAGGGTATTTGAGAATATTCCTACAGCCTACTTTGAACCCCTGGGCCAGGTACGACTCTTCCATGAGGAATGGAAGCTCATCGTATACCTACCTTTGGACGACTTACTACAACAAGAAACCCAAATCCAACAAGGAGTGCAGGCCTTGTATGCGGATTGTGGGGAGTGCAAGCAAAAAGAAGCCATCCACGCGCTCCATAACTCATTACTCTTGGCCTCCGAGATCGCGAGCGGCTGCTGTCTAGCATCGATTTGGAGCACAAACGTATAGTAAGAACAAAACGCGGCGTGTTCAATTTTATAGGCGATATCAGTAAAATCTTATTCGGTACCATGAGTGAAAACGACGCGACCTATTACAATAATGAGATAGATGCGATCCACCAGGATAACAGGCGAATCGGCGAGCTATTCCGGAACCAAACCCAAATACTAAAAGCTACTTTGGAGAAAAGCCAAAGTTTAGCTCAAAATAGTCAGACACACACCCAATTTTTAAACGACAATTTTGAAACAATTTCAATCGTACAACAGACTATCATGGCCGACGAATTGCGTCTGCAAGAATACCTAGAATTAGAACTAGCATTAACAACTTACCGCAGAAATATGAATATCACTAATCAAGCAATAATGAGAGGCCGCCACGGTGAAATCTCACCATATATCGTGAAACCGAATACTTTGCATGATGCGATCCTGAAGATAAAGCTAGAGGAAGGAAGCCAACGCATGCCGATATCTTCAATTTCCAACAGTTACTACGAATATTTACAAGTCAGTTCTATAGACATAGGATTAGTTGACCGAAAACTCATGTACGTAATCCATCTACCAATACTAGAAGCAGATCACTTCATCGGTTACCATCTGATCACAGTGCCTAGAATGTACCCTAACGGACAGATGCATTACCTTGCTCTCCCGCATGACTACATATTAACAAACGCAGCAAAAACTACGATGACTCCACTAGAATCCGATTATTTCGAAAAATGTAAGGTACTAAACCGATTAAAAATATGTAAACGTACCGTGCCACGATTTGCATTGACTGACGACGATATGTGCATAGGTAGCTGGTTCCGACATGCCCTTATAGAAAATGCGACATTTTGTATTCCGACAGTAGCCTGATTACACCACGCACAATACATTTAACTAAAGAGTAACCAAGATTGGCTCATCTATGCTAAGAAGTCACAACACCTACAGATATTGTGTGACAATACTAACACCCTAATCACTATCAACAATCCCACTCTTTTACATTTGGAACCCGGTTGCACAGCATCAAGCACTTTCGTTGTTTTGGAAACGCAACATTCCAAAGTCGAGATAACGGATAATATGCGTTTTGAACCCATTTCCTACAACCATACATACTTGACGTCAAAAATCGAGGCACTACAAAAATTGGACAATATTAGACTAATACCGGTACCTAATATGAACAATGTAGACTTTAGACACTATGGAAGGCAACTGGACGAGTTAACTAGAGAAGCGATAGAAATAGGCACGCATCAAAGGCACGAAACGATGGTAGAAACAGGAATACGGTACGGATGGTACGCGGCGTACACTACAATTAGTATTTTTACCATTTGGATTATGTACAAACTTAAATGTTTAAAGCTACTGACTGGAATTTTTAAATCTACTCGACAGTGCCCAACATATATATTTATATGTTGTAACATTTATCATTTATATGTATGTAACATTTATATGTACATTTATATGTATTTATATTTACACATTACAACATTTATATGTTAACAACATTTATATGTATGTAACATGTAATCATACATTGTAACAATTGTTACAATAGCGGCAGTACCAATACTATGTCTTACGCGGGACCAGCCATTTCTAATCCAGAGGAAGTACCCATGAACGAGGTAGGTACAAGCAGGTACACCAGAAGTGCATCACCGCACACAACCGGTAGACGTAAACCTAACAATAGGCAATTAGAACCATTGTTTATGTATTAGTGGAAGATCTTATTTTTGTAAAAGATCTTCCATCTAAGAGGGGGGTGTGATGCCCCGACCCTTTTTGGCTATTTACGTAAGCGCTCAAACACATAATGCAGGACAGACCCTAGGTTCTGCTGTTTGTTTCAGATAAGTCCCCTTTCCCTTTTTTTTGGCAAATTCCAGGCCTGTCTGGCATTCCTCGCAAAGGGGACCGTTGCAATAAAACTATAAAATAGAAATCAGGCACGTAGGCCAGTTTTCCGGAGGGACGCACGGAGTTTCCGGAGCGAACAGCGTCACTCCGTTTTGTAACCTCGACCAGTACAGTCGCTTTGCTCCACTGTTCTCTAATAAATAAGTATCTCAGGCAATCCTTGTTTATAATACAATTTCCCTTGTGTTACCCCATTCTTACCGGGCATCACAGTTCGATAGGCATAGGTTAGGCATCAAATTGTCTCTGCACCGAACGTGGTGCTTTGCGCAATTTTTCTTTGTCTTTTACAGGTAAGCCACAGAGGACAGAGAGTGAAGTAAATCTTGACATTTGTACTGAAGCAAAGGCTGTAGAATGTGCTGCAAAAATACAAGAAGTTATTAAACGAGGTTCGCATTTCCTGCCGGTAATTTACAGAAGTGTCAAAGATGTTTCTGAGCCAAATAAAGAGTAAGGTATGTCCTGTATATCAAAGAATAATTTTCGTTGCATTTATTACAATTTTACAGAGAGAACAATGCAGTATGCTGCAATCCTTACGTTCTACACCTTGTTAACTCATACTTTGTATCCATAGGCAGCCCAGTAAATAAGAAAGTATATAATTGATCATTATTACGATATTATACTCTAATAATAATATTATATTTAGGTATGATTAATACATTAGTAGTAGTAGTATTTTTTATTTGAGCCTTACAGCCATTAAATTTTGGATTTGGGATACATTTTAACCTAACTTTTCATTTCTATCTTATCTTACGCTTCCCTCACACATTCTTATTCTCTCACAATCGCCTTTTCCTAAACTTTCATTAAAATCTACTTATTTCTATTTTGTTTTATAATACATTAACATATATACATATTATTACATTGAAACTGGAACGTTTTACAGTTGAATGTGATATAAAGTTTTTGTATTATTTGTAATGATTACATCGCACGTAGCGCATGAGCTTGTAAAACCAGAATTATTCATTCTGTACATGAGACGATTGTCTGTAACTGTCGCAATATTATCAATAGCATAATTATAAGGAATTATAGGTGTTTCATAGGCATCGTAAAAATAAATTTGTAATAGCACAATACAGAGTGCCAAAATGGAGACCTCCTCTTTTCTCCTTTTTTTAAAGTCGGTATAAACCCAATATGATTACTTACCTATATTTTTAAACTAGCAATTTATTATTTTATAATATGAGTATACTCACTTGCTTTCATAGCATACACATACATGAGTAAAATATTCGTTAAAAAGTATCTACAGTTAAGCATTTGATCTGCTGGATATGGAGGTAATGATAGGACTAGTATATTTATGCAATGTTCTATCATTTGACCACAAGCATTGAATAAACTTTCAATGTTACAGTAGTAAATTTCTTTACTCAACTTTCGTAGACAAATTTATAATACAATTTTTTATTTAAATCATATACAGGGTGTTTCTGTCATGCTGGTCCAAACTCAAGGAGCGCATAGATGAAATAAAAATAAGCAACTTTTAATAATATACCTGTGGTGTCTGATGATTATTGGCGAAGTTATAACCGTTTGAATATCCGCCTACAGGTATGCAATATGTAGACAACGTGACTCATATTTGGCTGCCGACAGCTGTCCGATGCATGTGGAAGAAGTTAGCGTAGACATTTTTGAAAAATAAAAAAATTTTTGTTGTGCTGAGTTGTGCCCGACTTGTGCCGTCATGTGCCGTTCGAATTTTTTTTTAACATAATAATTATAAAAGTTATGCCGACGTCAAAATTTTGAAAAGAAGTTAGCGTGGACATTTTTGAAAAATGAAAAAATTTTTATTGTGCTGGGCTGTGCCTGATTTGTGCCGTCATGTGCCGTTCGTAGAATTTGATTATTTTGAATAACAAAAAAGTTACGGCGTTTTGAAACTTTATCTTCCTTAATTAATTAATTTTTTTTTTATTTTGTTTGTGCTGAGTTGTGCTCAACTCGTGCTCTTATGTGCCGTTCGTAGAATTTGATTATTTTGTATAATAAATAAATTAAGGGAGATAAATTTTCAAAACCCCGTAACTTTTTTGTTATTTTTTGTTAAAATGTCTACGCTAACTTCTTCCACATAGCGTCGACCGCTTCGGGCAGCTGAATATAGGTGATATTGTCAACCTGTAGGCGGATATTCAAACGGCTGTATCTTCGCCAATAATGATCGGACACCATAGGTATGTTAACAAAGGTTACTTGTTTCTAACTCAATTATACGCTCCTTAAGTTTGGCTGCACTTCATAGAAACACCCTGTATAGACTTGATAGGAATCCGCATACAAGTCGTCACAAACGTGGTGGAGGTGTTCTTATAGCCATGCATAATTCCCTTTGCAGCACTATAATAGATACTCAGCCATTTGGAATTGAACACTTATTTGTAAAAAATCGTTATGGGTTTGAAACTATTGTCGCTGGCGCGGTCTATTTACCTCCGGGCAATGATCCCAATTAATATTTAGATCATTGCCGAGTGGTGGAAAGGGTATTGGCCATAACCTCACCTGGCACTAATGTGTTTATTGCTGGTGACTACAATATACCGAATACCTGGTGTCATGTACAGAGGAAGGAGACCTTGTGTATGAATCATCCCGACTTCCGGCCATGCATGTCACTGCTGATATCATTTGTGACAACTTTAGTTTCTTTGGATTTAAACAGTCTAATAATATCACGAATTCTTTTAACAATACCTTGGATCTCGTTGTCTCTACGTTCGAGAATTTAATTATTTGTTCTGTAGATGAACATATTACTCCAGCAGATGATTCCCATCCTCCTCTACAGTTTTTCTTACCGGTACAAATTATAGATGACACGACTAGACCTATTTTCCGTATCAAAGCAGGGAAAATTAATTATGTTGCGGTAAATGATTATCTCGGCATGATTAGGTGGGATGAACTGTTTAAAGATCTGAACCCAGATGAAGCGGTCGACCTTCTTTATGTACATCTTAGATATGCGCTTACTACTTTTTCTCTACCTTCCAGAATGAACCTTCCTCATACCCTTCATGGTTCTCATATGAGCTCAAACAACTTATTAAAATGAAAAAACAAGCTCATTCTGTCTTTAAGCAAAGTGGTTCTTACTCTGATTATCTTGTTTTCATAGACTTGAGGAGAAGGTGTAAACAACTATCTAACAGATGTTGGAGAAAACACACTGAACACATTGAAACGAGTATACACACTAACGTGAATTCATTTTGGAAACTTGTAAACTCGCTTAGAGTATCAGCAACTCATCCTTCAAATATGCTTGTAGATGGTTGTTTACTAACTGAGGACGTCAACATTGCCAATGCATTAGCAGACAATTTTGCATCCATTTACACAGATGAGAGAACTCCTGATATTGAATTTAATTTTTCTCACAACCTTGACCTCTCTCATTTATCGATTGAAATAGGTGAAGTATTTCAATCAATTGAAGTCTTAAGGCTAATGGGTCCGTTGGTCATGATAACATACATCCACGTATAGTTAAATTTTGTAATTTTACTCTATCTCGATCACTTTGGCTGATCTTTAATAAATCGTTAAAAACTGCCATTTTTCCGTATGCTTGGAAAACATGCGTTGTTATTCCTGTTCCCAAGAACACTGGCTGTACTGACTTACATAATTTTCGACCAATTAGTATTCAGTGTGTTTTTTCAAAAATTGTTGATAGTATAATTACGGATAAACTGTCGGCTTTATGTAAAAACATCATAATTAAAGAACAGCATGGCTTCGTAAGTGGACGGTCTGTTGTCACCAATCTTACTCTTTTTAATCATTATATTACTAATGAACTGGACAAGGGTCGTCAAGTCGACACAGTGTATACTGACTTCAGTAAGGCCTTCGATACTGTCAACCATGGACTTCTTATTAAAAAACTCTACGCATATGGTATATCGAGATCGTTTTTATCGTGGATTGAAAGCTTTTTAAGCTCTCGATCTCAAATAATTAAATATAACGAAGCCTTTTCACGTCTTATCTCTGTCACGTCTGGAGTGCCACAAGGATCCCATCTTAGTCCCTTACTATTTAATTTATTTATAAATGATTTGCTAGTGTTTTTCGTAATTCTAAATTCCTACTATATGTGGATGACCTAAATTTTTTTCGTGGCTTTGATACTGACGCTACTCCTCCTCTTGTACAGATGGACTTATCTAGGCGTGTAGTGTGGTGTCATAAGAATAAGTTAACTCTTAACATTCAAAAATGTCATGTCAGATCAGAAGAAGAAAAAAAATAACTTCTCTTATAAGATCAACTCGACTCAATTACACGAATTTAACAGCATTAGAGACCTAGGTATTATTTTCTCTTCTGATCTGACCTTTGCTGAGCACATTCGAACTATCACCAGTCGGAGTATGCGAATGCTTGGTTTTATTTTCAGGACTTCCAAGTTTTTTAAGAGTGTATCCACTCTGCAGAAATTATACTGTTCTCTAGTTAGGTCTCACTTAGAATTTTGTTCCGTAATATGGTTCCCCTTTCAAAGCAAGTATATCTATCTTATTGAAAAAGTCCAACATAAATTTATAAGAATCGCCGCTCGTTTTGCAGGAATACTTATGGACTTAAGTGATCATAATTATGAGCCTATTATATGTAGACTTAATATATTGTCCTTAGAAATGCGACGCATTATAACTGATGTGATGTTCGTGTACGAAATGCTCAACGGACTTCTCTCCTGTTCCGAAATTCTTGAGCTACTGAAGTTTTATATTCCTCCATCGAATGTTCGAAAACATGATTTTCTTCATGTTCCGTTTCACGGTACTACCTTTGCGCAGAATAGTTCCATAACAAGGATTTGTAGGAACACCAACGCTTTGTCCTCTGATATTGATATTCTTGCTGCACCATTATCAAAATTTAAAAGTATACTCATCTGTGCTCTACTGAAGTATTAAACTATTGTAATTTATTCTGTATAATTTCTATTGTTAGGCTATTATATGTACCAAAGGGATTATACCCGTTTATAAATAAATAAATAAATAAATACATTCAAATTTACAAGCAGCTCAGCAGCGAATACTAATTCAATACCGAATCACCCCGCACTGTACAACAGGAACCTCTCCGGCTGAATTAATGTTTAGTAGAAAAATTAGATGTAGTTTAGACATAATGTACACTAAAAATGACAAAAATGTACGAGAATACGATGTTAAAAGCGTGCGAAATTTTAAGGAAGGGGAGAGAGTGAGTTGTAGAAATGATCAATGCGGAGATAAATGGATTTGTGGTAGAATATTCAAGCGTATTGAACAGTTACATTATACAATTAAATTAAACGATGGACGAACTTGGAAGCGACACATAAATCAGATAAGACCGATTGGAGAATACACCTCTTCACGCTTATTGCCCGAAGATAAAAATCCAAGTAGATACATAGATTATGCAGTAGATACAGAACCTCAGCAAGCAGTGGATCCGTTAAGAATAAATAGAGTAGAAGAACCACACGTTGTAGAACAACCGATTAATGTACAACCAATTCGTAGGTCAAATAGAACTAGAGCACCGCCTATAAGATACGGTGACTTTAGAGTTCACTAAGTAATTACAAGGTCATCTACCGTTCGCATAGGAGATAGTAGATAAAAGAGTAAACGTTTTGTTTTATTTTATATAATTTCTGTTTGTCTTCATCTCATACATATACATATGTGTAAATATTTATATTTCAATTTCTTTTCTTTGCTTCAATTGTACGACCCCATATTTTTTTAAGGATGAGAAGTATTATAGACGATTTAAATTAACCGCGAAATAATAAACAACACTAGCGACAACAAGCGCTAGGTACATACTGTTTACGCGAGCGTCTTCTCCACGAACTGAAGAATGCGAGCTCTCTCTCGACCGGGCCACCAAACCGTGCGGACCTACTGTACCCAGTAGGGCATTAAATAAAATAGTTAACCCCATATTGTGTAAAGTCTTTCTCCATACACAACACTCTTTATTTTGTACACTCAGCAGGTCTTACACTAACTTGCGCGTCCGGCTATCACGTCTTTTGTCTTGTGTGACGTGTTCTACGTCTTTTCGTCTTTCCTGCTCGCACACGACTCTCCCACGTGGTATCGCTCGCCGCGCTCGCCTTCTCCTAAAAAACAATAACTCTCATATCGGCCGTACAATTGCACGCACATAAACAAAAAAAATTGTATGGTCATATTTTATTATCTTATTTCCTACAATAATATACCTGTGGTCTTTGATGATTATTGTCGAAGTTACAGCCGTTTGAATATCCGCCTGTCTGTAGGCAACGTGACCCATATTCAGCTTTTTTTTTTACGTCGGGAAAATCTTCGAAAAGATTCCCCCCAGGCCCCGGGGAGGGACTGGGAGGTATGTGGGATTCTTACCCACTAAAAACCCGTCGGATGGGCGCCCTCAGGTACATTCTGGGGGCCACCGGGAACTACAAAGTATTACTTCCGGGGACCCCCGCACCAATCCTAACCCGGGGGGAGGGGAGATTCCCGGCCCCCCTGCCCGAAAAAACAGAGTTCCTATCCTCGATGAGGGAGGGGCCATCGCCCCTCTCACCCGCCCCCAAATAGGGAGCGGAGCCGAGCGCGGTGATCCTCGACTCCCGGGGCCTAAGCCCCAAAATCGTCCCGCGATGGGAGGGTGACGAAGGTGGGCCCACGGAGGGAGCTACGCTCTCCCACGTGGGGTACCACATCCGGCCCTCCCGCCCGAGGGTTAACCGACGCCGGTGCGAGCACCGACGGCGGCCATCCCCCTACGCTTCCGCTCCGCCGCATCCTTCTGGGATATGACTGTCTCCCCTCCCAGCATGGATTTGACCAGTGCTGGGAGGGACAAATTCCGCCCTACACACCTCACGAAAAAACGACGCTCTTCGCACCACGCTGGGTAAACTGCCAGCGTCTGCTGCGCCGTGTCCCCGCTCTAGCCATTGCTGGAAGAGGGGCTGGATGGCCCCGGCGACACGTGCCCCCGATCTTGTCTCGGGGTTCGAGAGGCGATCTTGCCACCTCTCTAACACGTGCTGCCGGGCTTGATTCCTAACCGCGGCGTCGACCCTAGGGGTCAAAACAACGCCTTGTCCCCGGAGCTCCTGCAGTTGTATGTACACATCTGCGTACATACAGGCGAGAAGCTCCACGGACGGCAGACCCGCCAGGGCCGAGGCCGCCTCTCCGGATACCGTTTTGTACCCCCGTATAATCCGGACGGGAACCAGCCTTTGGATGCGACGCATCAGACGAATGATGCGCCGATCCTCCAGGATGGAGGCCGCCCAGACGGGGGCGCCGTACATAACTACGGCAAGAACGGTGTTGGCGAAAAGCCGATGCACCTGGACGCCAGGACACCAAGGTTGGGGAGCAGTCGACCAAGGGCCGAAGCTACTCCCATGGCCTTGGGGCCAAGGTGGCCGACAAAACTAAACACACCATCTAGTTGAAGACCCAGATATTGCATCTGGGCCCCCACCACAACGAGCTCTCCATACACAAAAGCGTGGGCCGCGGGAGGCTTACCCCTAGACTTGGCGCTAAAAAACAGCGCTTCCGTCTTCTGGGGGGCCATCCGCAGACCCACGCTCCTAATTGCGCGTACGACGCAGGCCACCGCTAAATTGGCCAGGGCTATGGCCTCCTCCCACGTCTCCCCCCCGGCCACCACCAATGTGTCATCGGCGTAACACACGGTGTATGAACCGGGGGGAAGGACAGACCTTAAAACGCGGTCATACTCGAAATTCCACAGGAGTAGGCACAAGACGGACCCCTGTGGAACCCCGCACGAAACACCCCTCCGACAAAAAAACTCCCGTTCTTCACGGGGTATATCAGCTGCCTGTCCTGGAAGTAACTCCGGATAACCTCCCGGAGGTATCGGTATCCACCGCCTTCCAGGGCAGGGTGTTGAAGGCATTGACGATATCTAAAGAAATCGCCAACAACACACTGCCCCTACTCATCTCCGATTCCGCGAGGGCCTTCACTCGTAGAATTGCGTCTACCATGGAACGACCCTTGCGGAATCCATATTGTTCCTCGTGGAGGCCCGGTCCAGCCCGGGACAGGTGCTGCACGAGGCAATTACTCTTTCGAAGAGCTTGCCCACCTCGTCTAGCAAACATAAAGGCCTATAGGCCGAAGGGGTGCCCCCCAAGCTTACCTGCGGCCCTGGCCAGCTCCTCCTGAGTTACCCCCAGGTCCTCACCAAACATCTCCCCGCATGGGGGAGACTCTAATCTAAAAAGGCTCCCTCTCCGTCCTCCGGGAAGAGAGTGTCCAAAACGTGTTCCAGGACCTGGGGGTCCATGGACTCTGTTTCTGGGGACGTCCCACGCTGAAGTCTACCCAAAACCATACGATACGGGCGTCCCCAGAAATCAGAATCGAGGGAGGCTAATAATTCCTCCCAAGCTCTGGCCTTGGCCATCCTAATGGCAACCACAAGGTCGCACCGAACACCCCGGTACGCCTCATACGTCTCTGCCATCCTCCTGGCTCCTCCGCGTCTACGAGCGCGGGTGAACTGTCGCCTGGTGGCCGTCGCGATACTCCGTAACTCGGCAATATCGGACGACCACCAATACGCCGCACTCCGGGGGCATGTCTTTGCTCGGGGCATAGACACGTCACATTCCCCCGTGTACATGCCCCGGAGCCAGCTTACTTCATTGCGGAGATCCTTTTCGCCGGGTGGCCCGATCTTCGTCCACGTAGCCAGGAGGACGGCGGCCAACAATCTATCCTCGTCCAATTTGTGGA
Organism: Hedychridium roseum; assembly: GCA_963989215.1. Lineage (NCBI taxonomy): Eukaryota > Metazoa > Arthropoda > Insecta > Hymenoptera > Chrysididae > Hedychridium > Hedychridium roseum. The sequence continues at coordinate 3,391,631 of OZ022321.1, read as the reverse complement.
GTGCCCATCTCCGTGGTTGATCATCACGGTTCGGGCAGCGGCTCTGCTGACGAGGGTTGGAGAGTCGAATCTCAATATACATATGATCAGTGAGTGTTTCGCCCTCCAACACCCGCCAGCCTGTCACGATACGCGCGGCGGAGGAGGTTGCAAAGAATAAATCCACAACGGACTCCCCCTGCCGCCGCACGCACGTACTAACACTACCCGTGTTTAATAAAATTAAATTACGGGCCGCTGCCCATTCTTCAACGGCCTCGCCCCTCGCGTTTCGCCTCCGGGAACCCCAATACTCAGACATAGCATTGAAGTCCCCGGCAACAATAATTAGACGGGGTGCAATGCGACGGACAATGTCAGCCACACCGTCCAAAACATCCTCACATTGGGCGAGACCGATGTTTGGGGATATGTACACCCCAACCACGGAGATGGGCTCCAAACAAACTCCAAACAAACAAAACATCTCTCCTTTTCCACCGCGAAGAAGGGGAGGGTAGAACCTGCACAAAAAATCATAACCGAGCCGCCCGTGTCCGATGCCCAACGTGGATCATCCTGTGGAACATGGTACGGCTCGGACGCGATGCCTAACTCACAACCACGCTCCGCCAGGCCAGGGACGAACATGTCTTGGGCCTGACGGGCGTGGTTAAGGTTGGCCTGAAGGATGCCGAGAGACATTTACGTTTGTCTCGCGGCATCCTCCCGGCCAACTTCCATATCCTCGGATGAGGAACCCACACCAACAGATAAAGGAAGGGAGGTTTTGACGCTCCCCTCACCCACCCCCTTCCCCGAACCCCCTGCGACGGTGGGCCGGGAAGTTGTTACCGATGAGGTTGACTTCTTCCCGGTGCCACCTCCGCCGCGGGTTGCATTTCAACCCGCCCATTCGATGATCTGCTGGCCGCCCTAAATTGGCGCAGACCGGGCACCGTACCCGGGAATTACACTCCCGGGCCCTGTGGCCGACTTCGCCGCACCTATAGCAGCGGTCACTGCGATCTGCAGTGCTGCTGCACTGACTCTGGACGTGCCCCATCTCCAGGCACTTGAAGCACTGGAGAGGGCGGTCGTCCAGCAATTCTACGCCGTCCCTCACCCACCCTATTCTTAATGTTTTGGCAGCGGCAATCAAGATCGCAAGAAGAAGGGGACACTGTGCGGTGTCCAGTCCGCGTTGGGCCATCCTGATTGGTCCAACTAAGAAGGGGTCACATGCCCCATTCTCCAAGTCATCCAAACAGTCATCCAAACCCCGAACTCGTAATTCGCCCTTTTTAACGGGGCGAGCTATCCGCACACCTTCTTTATCACCTATGGCCTCCCTCATTCGGGAGGTGTCCGCACGCTGAGCTCCCTCGGCCCCTGGGACCTCGAGGAGGAGATCACCGCTAAAAGCGCGTTTGACGCGCAACTTATGTATCCCCAGGGCGGCCAGGTCGATCTTCTCCCTGGCCGTACGGATCGTCTTACCATATTGTCCTTCTGGGCAGGTGATGACGACCGCAACCGTCTTGGGGGGCACCGCTTTTCCAAGCTTCCACTGGTGCCTTCTGGGCGGGGCGGATGTGGTAGCCGCTCCGCTTTGTTTGGGAGGGGCTTTAGACCCTTCCTTGTCCGCCTTGTTGGCTGCCCTTTTGGCTTTACGCCCCACAACTTGGTCCCAGGGATTACTCTGGACCGGAGTGGGGGGAGCCGGGGCAGTCGTCTTTGGGTGGACGTTGCTGCTGCTGCTGCTACTAGGTGGGGTAGCGGATGGTTTCGCCTTACGCCCCACCTTCTTCTGCTCATTCATCGCCTTACCAACCTTAGTTCGCGGGACCTGTGAAACACCAAGGGTCCGTAACTTCTCAGCTACAATGCGAGACACCCTATTATCCAGGGTTTCTTCAGAGCTGTCCCGCGTCGCACGCTCCTCCCCTCCCAAAAACGTTGTTACCCTCGCGGGCGAACGTGCCCTGGAGGTGACGGCGAAGCCCAGCGCATAACTGGAGAACGCGGCGGCCGTGCTCCTAGTGGCGAAGCATGAGGTGCTTTACCCTCCCATAGCTTCTCCAGCTCTTGCTGGAGGCGTTTATTTTCTATCCGGAGGGATTGAATTTCCCTCCAGAGGTCCTCCACCTGTTCAGCGATCCCTGATTGCTGAGCTCTCAGGGATACGGTGGTCATGGCCACCTTAAAAGCTGCAGCCGCCTTGTATAGCTGGCTGACGAGCACCCCCTTCAGGTTACCCGAGCACGCTGCTACCTTTCTAATAGCGTCGATGTGCTCGAGCACCTGAGCGTTGATGGCCGGTGTCGGGGCCATCTCCATTTCCTCTTGGAGCTTACACTCCAAGATTCGATTGTTGGCCGTGGAGGGGGCAGGTATGGTGGGATCAAGAATTATCCTCATCGCCTCCTCCTCCTTGTCGCGCTTTGCTTGTGCCTGTTCTGCTTGCTTGCGGGCAAGCAGGCCGGTAGTAGCCAGCCTGCCCCTCTTCCGCTTGGCAGAAAAAGGGCAAACTCCAGAGCCATCTTACTCTGGCTCATCGACGGGGTTGGGGGAGATCACCATCTCCCCAACAACGGATGCCACCGACGACGCCCTCGACAGAGATTTCGCCACTGACGAGGACGGTCCGGCCACACCCTCCTTTTCGATAACGTTTCCGGTGTTTGGGGATAGAAAAGCGATAAATCAACGCGTTCAACGCTGACTACAGCCAATTTGGCTGCCCTCCTCTTGGCGATTGCAGGGCCAACCACTGTGCTCGCCGTAGACACAGTAGTTGTTTCATCACTGGATACCGTTTCATTTTCTACTTTAGTCACATCCATATGTCGTCAGTATAAACTTAACGACGGTTCGGCCATCATGGCAGCCCATCCGGCCACCCACCCGCAGATGGGCATCTATCCCCGCTGGTAAAAAATCCCTAATTACGCGTGCGAAAGCCGAGAAGCAGTTTGTCGGGTGACCAACCCTATTCGCACGAAAAGACTCTACAAAAAAGGTTAAAAAATGAATGATGCAAGAGGTTTAACATCACCTGTATCGAATGGACGCGTAGTGATCCGATCACCCGCACATCCAGACCTCGGGCTAGACGGTGCTAGGGTATGTTCCCCCTAGCAGGATATGAGGAAATACTGGTCAGGTAATCCTCCATACATGCGCTCGCTTTGGCGACTTCAACTCCGGGATAGGTTCTAGTCAGTGCACAGCCAGCGGTCTTCCCACGTTGAACATGCAATTTCACACGGTCTTTGCTGCCCAAAGGGGCAGACTTACGGTTCCATTTATTACGCCGCAGAGGTCAGGTACTGACATAGCTGTACACCCCGGTCACGGGATTACTGGTCCCGCTTGATTAGTCTCCTCGGAAATATCCATCGACAAACCGGCCGCATCTCATTCACACACACATTCACACAACCGACGCCGCCGGGGGGGAACACGGACCCAGGCCCATGACTCAACCCGACAACACCGGCCCGGGCTCGCTTATTTCATCATCCCCCGAAGGGTATCGGCTTAAGCCTCCGCACCACGACAAGATGGAGCCCACACGGAGGACAGTGCTTCTCCCTGAATAACTACCATTTTCTACTTCTATATTACGCTTGGCATAATCAACTTTTATGTACTGCTATTATTATGCAACGACGTTAACATTATTTCATTTCTAATTTGTTTCTGCCAATGTTACTCCATACTAAATATACGAGATATAAGTAGGAATTACAGGTAAGAATTTGAAAATATAACTTAAAGTTAAGAAATAGAATTAAGAACTAAGAATAAGATAACGGAATTATTATGTAAGAATAATAAATAAGATATGGTGATAAGAAGTAGAATGTAGCAATATGAATTATAAATCAGAAAGAATTCGGAAGAATAAGGATTTGAACAGAATGACGAGTTTCATTATTGGATTATCTAATCTCTCTCTAATTTACTAACTCGCTTGCCGGCTTATATGCATCGTCGATTAGCTATCACGAGCGAGACAAGTGCGCCGTTTTGTTTTTTTATTAACAGTGGTGGAGGGGGGGAATCCACGGACACCCGGAATCGAGTAGTGGCGGGCTCCTCCGGAGGGTTTTTCCCTCGGGTACTACCGACTAAAATCCGTCCTCCGGAGCACGGGGAGCAGAACCATCCTACAGGACATCACTTCGGCCCCGCGTTGTTTGTTCCACCAGGGCTTTGAGTCTAAGTACTCTGGCGATGAAATCTGTGATGCAGTCCCAGTTCTGTGTCTTTGAGAGCATTTTCTTGATGACTCTCCGGGTTCAACGGGTCTATTACCTCTCAGCAGGCTAATCTGTTCGTCGCCCATCGTTCACATGTAAAGTGTTGAGTCGCTCAACAACTCACTGAAAACACGTTGTGGTACGTGATCGTGGACATACCACCTGCTAGCCTCACTCGCGACAAGACGTTCTCACGAACCCTCCGCGAAGTATTTTTCTATTGTACATCACGTACGCAGCTCGTAAAAACCATCGGATTAAAAGAAACATTTAGCAACTTTCTTCTCTCACGTTTCGCACCAATCATTATTACTGACATATGCCAAACAACTTTAGCTTCCAATTCTCGATTTTACACAAGCATCCAATAGTTTTTACGAGTCCGCTATTCGTCACACATTCCTACTGAAAGGTTTAGTCCGAAGCTTTATGACTTACAACAACCGCTCTCGAACGCTAGAGGTAACCCAGGTCAATGAAGGACGGGTACCTCCGTCACATTGATTACCGGCACCAATAGTAAAATATCGGACCAAGCCGTGTCGCCAAAGCCAGATTCAGCACGAATCCATAATTTATATTATTTTTTATGATATGCTTTTCCGTCTCCAATTTGCGGGCGAACTCCGTTATAAGCAGCGCGCCAAGCAGAAGAAATCAGTCTCGATACAGACCTGCCTACACTAACTTGTTATCCGAAAGGACTCCGGCCACCACGGTCGTCATTCATCATCTAAGTTTTGAATGTTTAAGTTACAAACTCAAAATCATACACAACACTCGACATCGTCACCGACATAATCTTGTGACAAACTCAATAAAACGCAAAATCAACTGCAACTTCTGAAAAACTAGCCCTTACCTTATTAATTTAATGTAAGGAGCGAGCGTGTCTCTCTGGTAAAAAGGAGAACATTCGACACAATCGCTAGCGCACAAGAGAGAACAAGGACGACACCCGAAGCGCGTCTAAGTTCGCTCAACATTTTGTGGTGGAATGGTGCTTCCTTGTCTCCGCAGTAACGACATTTATCGTCGTTCCTGAGATTAAACCTATTTAGATATTCCTCGAAACAGCCATGGCCGGAAAGGAATTGTGTGACTTCGTAGTTGACTTGTCCGTACTTCCCGGGTTACCTATGGGTAGATTTGCGGAATGAGTCTCTTCGTCCACTTAGCCTTCTGCGATTCTGACCAGTTTTTCTGTGAGACGGCCAACGCACGTTCTCTTGCCGATGTTGCCTCTTGACCTTCAAATATCAGAGTTCTCGCCAGAGCTAATATCTTCAGGGAGGGGACTCCCGAGATGACCGCGATCGCTTCCGCATATACCGTCCTATAGGCTGAGCCTATTCTTAGGCACGCCTTTCTATGCACCAATCCTAAATAAGTTTCTTCTGTCAAATGCCTTGTGCCAAACTGATACAGCATATAATAGAATGGAGGACACGACTGTCAAGATTACCCTTCGTTTGGCACTCCGCGGACCTCCCACATTTGACATTATACTAGCTAATAAATTTTAGGCGGCATTTACCCGGAGAGCGGTCTCCTTCCCATGTTTGGTAAACGTCCTACTCGGGTCAAGCCAGACTCCAAGGTATTTCACTGATGCGAATAAAGGGATATCTGTTTGAGCTACGGTAATTTGTAACCTGGGTATAGGGCGTCTTCCCACCATGGCAACCGCTACAGTTTTCTCTGAGGCAAGCTCCAGTCTGATTTGTGTTAGACAATCAAGAATTATACGGATTCAGTTATTTACTCTCCTCTGCAGCTTGTTATGGTCCTTCGCACAAACGAAAAGGGCTAAGTCATCCGCGTATCCTATAAGTTTAGTGTTCTTTGGGGTGTTCGTCATAAGGACCTTATTGTACATGAGGTTCCACAGGGTCGGTCCCAAGACTAAACCCTGGGGGATCCTACTTGAGATACTTATAATCTTGTTACGTCCTGGGATCGACGAGTGTAACCGTCGATTCCGGTCGGTAACGCGGTTATTACAATTAAATTGTAATATGTGACAGCGGCCATTTGGGTTATTACAATTTAATTGTAATTACAATTTAATTTTTTTAATTTATTTTTTTGTAATTTAATTTAATTGGGTTATTACAATTTAATTACAATTTAATTGTAATATCACCAGTCCCTAAAATTAAATATCGTCTTTGAATGGCCGTCAGAGACACCGACAACCGAAGTAATAACGCGGGAAAAGAATTTAAATATAGAATTAATCAATTAATTACAAGAAACTTAATATTTCAATTTTGTTTCAGAATATGCGTGGCTAACGAACACGGTGAAAACACCGGATGAGAATCTATTGTCAAGAAACTATATTATAGAAATAAATGTAAATTAAAAATTAATGATCGGAAGGATTCAATCAAGGCAATGTAGGAACGCGGCGATAAGTATAATTCGTTCAAATAAAAATTATTAGAAATGTGCAATTGAATTTAATTATTTAATCCTTAATATGTGTAAGAACGTGAATGTATGTAATATGCGAATAAGTATTCAATACGGAAAAATGGACTGAGACAATTAAGAATGATTGTATTTCAATCTTAATAATATAAAATACAAAAATATAAATAAAGTGTACTTGCGTATTCAGAGCAGGAGTTAACAATGCGGATATCGGGTTCACGCAGTGAACAATAATTGTTAACTTAGAAGGAATTCTAAAACACTTCTTGTTTTAGAATTCATATAATAAATTCGGATATAGGAATCTTCTTCTATGAAGACTAGATTAGATTTTAAATTATTAAATTAATTTATAAACATTAATGCACGACTCTAATTTATAATATCAAAGAAAATCTGAACTTTACGATTGCTAACGTACGACTCTAATTTTAGTAATGTTAAAATACGTCTAACTTCTGTGAAATCTATCACACGACTTTGTACAATATTTTAATATGTTAAAGCACGTCTGTATCATACAATGTCTGGCACACGACTCTCTTAAAACACGACTTATCTCTTCGAATGTTCAAACTCGACTCTCATTAGAATTTTATTATTCTTAAGGCACGTCTGTATTCTATGCTGTCTATCGCACGACTCTTCGATTCGAATTACGTTCTCGGCGGAGTGATACGACATGCAGCAGCACTGTCGTATGACGTAACATTACAGTATGGACGCACTCTGTGTAAATTGACAGGTGAGGTTAAGATCGCTCGCTCGCATATTTTCTTAATTATAATAATTGTTTGTCTTTTTAGAATTAACTCGGAGTACATTAGGAGATTCGGCGCAACTCTTAACGTTCTGCTAGAATACGATAAGTAGTAAATATATACAGAGACTTATCACTTAATATTAGTAACATAATTAATCTAATAATATTAACTAATATTATTTCCTAATTTCAGAGAACTCAAAAGGACCCATTTTGGTAAGCCGATACATACAGTGATTTACATGTGATTTTTGCCATCGGTATTACAATCAGACAGTCCCTACGATGCAAGTTGTCGTAACAACTTGGAGGGTTGACCAATGTTAATGTAACTATTATTGTTACCAATAAATCTAATTAAAGCAAAGTGTTTGTAACACCTTCTTTCATCCATTCACTGCGAATGCTACGAGGAAAGTATTATGTAATGTAGAAATACTATTACAAGTTGAATGAAACAGTGGTATGATAGTGTTGCATGATATCTTAAATAGACTTGAGTTTTAATATTAATTAAGTTGCAGGAAAAGTCGAAGCTAATTATATCCTTGTTCCTTATGCGTAGGACTAGCAAGATATGGAGTAACATTGGCAGAAACAAATTAGAAATGAAATAAAGTTAACGTCATGGCATAATAATAGCAGTACATAAAAGTTGATTATGCCAAGCGTAATATAGAAGTAGAAAATGGTAGTTAATCAGGGGGAAGCCCTGTGCATCGAACCAATTATGCCAGGTGTTACGTCCGCAAATGCTTGGCCGGTCCGACTCGTCTTACCGACGGCAATTTACTAAACATTCCCCCGATTTTCGGGGCAGCCGCATACACGTACTTTACCCTGGGACTCGCGGAGATAGTCGGTGATCCAGTGAAATATGTCCAAACGACGGCAAATTGGACTTACTAATAAGATGGAAATTTAGTAAGAAAATAATCACTTACCGTTTCAGATGAAAGCGCCGACGAAACACAGGCTGACCGCTGGGAAGTGCCGGAGAAGGATGAAGAAGCGCGAAGTTGAAGATGATTTATTAAATAAAGATGTTCTTAGAAAAATGATATAAGTATTTAATTAAATTGTAAAGATCTTCTGTAAAATGATTGGCGAAAAAATAAAGGAAACAACTCTTGATTCTGAATTGAAATTAAAAGAGAATTCTACTTTGATTTGATCTGATTTGAGAATATTTTGATATATGATTTAATTAAGAAATCAGAAGGAAAGGTTTTGTAAATGAATTTCACGAGATTTATACTAAGTTGATTCAATTAGATTCACAAAAGATATTTAGATTAACGCAATAGATTTAACAATTCGATGTTTCGTATAAATATTTCGCTTCACGAGATTCACAGTAATTACGATTTATAATTTTACGATTGTTACAATTGAGTTAGTGAATATAGATTAAGACTTCGATTGAGATGGATTTACGAGATTCTGAACTTGATTTAAGAGGTTCTGAGCTTGATTTAAGAGAGGTTCTGAATTGAGATTGAATTAAGATGCAAAAACTAAACTAAAACTAACTGAACCAATCCCGAACTAGAATAATCTAACTTTTGTCTTCTGCTTCGCAGGAAACCACGGAGCGCACGAACGGCTCAGTAGTGGGAGACCCGTTGATCTCTGAGGTGTCCGTGTGGGGAAGCGAGTTAGTGACAAGGGTGGTAAGAGTTTGACAGTGGCTAACCACGTGCTGTTCTTGTATTTTCTTGTATTCTTGTAATTCTATTCTTGTAATTATTAACGAGAAATAAAGGAAGACAGGTGTTACGTCCCCGCAATTCTTAGCCTCATTTATTCAATCTTTGCACATCTATGACACAATATTCGATCTGATTTAGTCGAGCATCTATTATCTCTATAATCTCTATAATCTTTGTATTATTATTATTAGCAAACTGATTGTAAACGATATTACTTACCTCGATGTACTTACCTCATATCACATTGCGATTCACATCCAATTATTCTATAAATATCAATATTTCATAATCAATCATATATTTGACGGCGCGACAGGATAAACATCGCTTTTATTACCATATTATTACCGTTTGATGTTCCGTTAATTTTCATTATTATTTTCTCGTTTCGTTATTTGAATTAAAATGTTATTTGAATATGTTTTGTTCGTTAAGTGGAATCTGATTGGAAAATGGGCTGCCCATTTGATTTTAAATTTGGCAAAGAGGGGATTAGTCCGTGTGGGCTCGTAATTGGCGGGAGCGTCATGTCACAAGGGTGGTGGAAGGATGGCCTTTATAAGCGACTGCGTGGGCAGGAGCGGACAGTCTTTTTGGCAGTTGTTTATTGACAGAGACGCCCCGCAATTACAAGTTTCACTAACCTCACTGCCTAATACTCCTTTATCAGAAGTGGGATGAACCAGGAAGCGGAAAACCACGATGAAGAACCTCATAGTCCTGTCATATGCTCCGAACAAAGCAAGTGGAGGAGACTTTTCGAACTCCAGCATCGCAGCATGATGGAATTGATGAAGTTCATGGCAGAACCAACGAAAAATACGCCTAAACTCGAGTTACCTGAGTTTAATCCTGACCATTCCGAGGCAGATGCCAAGGCATGGTGCAATACTGTAGACATGTGCTTGGAAGAATATCCAGTAAGCGGAAGCCAGTTAGTAATTCTACTCAGCCGGGCTGTAAAAGGATCAGCTGCAGCTTGGTTGGCACAAAACAGTCATCCTAAAATTACATGGCCAGAACTAAAAGATCATTTTTTATCTCGATTCGACACTATCGAAACTCCTGCTGCCCCGTTGTACAATATTTTGTCTGGCAGTCTTACTGATGGAGAAAATATATCTGCATACGTGTCAAGAATTGTAAATACTTTGACGACACGTTGGCAAAATATGACTGTAGAGCAGATCGCCGTTAGCGTTGCGTTAGCCCATGTAGCTCGCATCGACCCTCAGATACAAAGACTGGCTTTTACAACAGAAGTGGAGTCCAGAACAAAATTACCCCAAGAACTGTTGCCATTTGTGCATCGCAAAAGGAATTTACCATCTTCTGAGAAGTCTAGTCAGTCAAGCGATGCAAAGAAACCTCGCTTGGACCCACCGCGAAGATGTTATAATTGTGGCAAGATTGGCCACCTTGCTTATGATTGTCGTGGCAGTACCAGTAAAGATTATACTACAAACACCCAAATGAACCGTTATCAGTCAACAACCGCAAGTAACACACAGCAACGCAAGGAACCTATTGCACAGAGGGTCATCATCTGCTACCGATGCGGTGAACCGGGACACACAGCGCCGCGTTGCCCGCAAAAGCAAAAGAAGCTTGAAGACCAGGAGGAACCAACAATCGAGCGACGAGTGAATACATGTTCCGTCAATCCTGCAACCGACTACGTTTACAATCTGGGTCAGCGGTTTTCGTTTTGTTTTGATTCCGGCTCTGAGTGCTCTTTGATAAAAGAAAATGTAGCCAAACGTTTTCTGGGCAAGAGATACTTTAATCTGGTCACACTTTTAGGTATTGGCAAATCAAGCTTAACGTGTAATACCCAAATTCTAAGCATGATCACACTCCAGGGTCATTATGTACAATTGCTGTTTCACGTAGTCCCCGACGATTCATTAACCAATGACATCTTAATAGGTCGAGATCTGATCAATATAGGTTTTTCAATCGAAGTATCCGAAAAGCAGTTGACTATTAATAAAACTCGTGTCGTTGCTCAATGTGAGGTTGGCCAAAAAGTGAATGATTTTAGTGAGATTGATACTGATATTCCTTTTGAATCTGTTAACGAGTTGAAGCGATTACTCAAGGAATATTCCGATTATTTCGTGGACGGTATACCTACCGGTAGAGTCACCTGTGCACAGCTTGAAATTAAATTATCAGATCCCAGTCGAACAGTACAACGTCGTCCATACCGAATAAGTCCCGATGAACGCGAAGTGGTACGTAACAAGATCAAAGAACTTCTCACTGCAGGTGTGATTCGCGAAAGTTGTTCTCCGTTCGCTAGTCCAGTATTGCTTGTAACAAAGAAGAATGGTTCTAATCGTCTTTGTATAGATTATCGCGAGCTGAACAGCAGCACTATTCCCGATAGATATCCGCTACCATTAATCGGTGACCAAATTCAGCGTCTGGTTAATGCCAATTATTTTACAACACTTGATATGGCTAGTGGTTATCACCAAATCCCTATCCGTTCAGAATCAATTGAAAAAACAGCTTTCGTTACACCTGATGGGCAATTTGAATATGTTACAATGCCTTTTGGTCTTAGAAATGCGCCATCAGTATATTAACGAGCGATTAATAAAGCCCTCGGCGAACTATCTGAAACTTTTGCAGTATGTTACATTGATGATATTATCATCCCATCCCAAACAGTCGAAGAGGGAATTCAATGGTTAAAACTAGTGCTGGAAGCTTTAACAAGATCTGGATTTTCACTGAATTTAAAAAAAATGTGCATTTCTTAAAACCCAAGTTGACTACCTCGGTTACCAAGTTTCATCTGGCCTAATAAGACCTAATCTACGTAAAGTAAATGCTTTGACTCAATTACCACCTCCGCAAACAGTTACACAACTCAGGCAGTTCATTGGCCTTGCGTCATATTTTCGTCAATTCATCCCAAGTTTTTCACAAATTACAGCACCTCTTTATAGACTAACTTCCCGTAAAGGTAACATAAGGTGGACCCCACAATTCAAGACTATCCGCCAAAAAATCATCGCTATATTGACTAACAAGCCAGTCTTAACTATTTTTGACCCCCATTATCCCATTGAGTTACATACAGATGCAAGTTCTGAAGGCTACGGCGCCATTCTTATGCAAAGAATGAACAATACACTTCATGTCATTGAATAAATACCACTCCTATTAACTTGAGACGTTGGCAGTTGTTAATGCAATAAAACACTTTAAACATTACTTACAAGGTCGAAACTTCGTTGTGGTAACCGATTGCAATGCTATTAAAGCATCTAAGTCTAAGAGGGATCTAACGCCTCGTGTCCATAGGTGGTGGTGTTTCCTCCAAACATTCGATTTCGATATCGAATATAGACCAGGCAAGCGAATGGAACATGTCGATTTTTTGTCTCGGAATCCTCCTCCTCCAACACCAGAACCAAAAGTGGCCCAAAAACGAGTAAACCTTACTGAGATTGGTGACAACTGGTTTCAAGCAGAACAACAAAAAGACCCTGAGATACAAATTATCGTTTCGAAAATGCAAAACAATAGCCTCAGAACAGAACTTGCTAGAACTTACGAAGTTAGGCGTGGGATTCTGCACAGAAGATTCGAAAGAAACAATCGAAGTCTTTGGTTACCTATCGTCCCTAGATCGTTTCAGTGGGCTGTAATTAATCATGTACATGAGAGTGTTATGCACCTAGGATGGGAGTAAACTTTAGAAAAAGCCTACTGCCACTATTGGTTCCCTCGCATGAACAAATACGTGCGTAAATTCGTTGAAAACTGTGTCACTTGCAAACTGTCCAAATCCCATTCTGGAAAGGTGCAAGCTGAATTGCACCCCGTCCCTAAAGTATCTACACCTTGGCACACCATCCACATAGATGCCACTGGCAAGCTTAGCGGCAAAAATGATACTAAAGAATACGTATTTGTAATGATTGATGCTTTTACGAAATACACTCTTCTGCATCACACGCTTAATATTGACACCATAAATGCTATCAAAGCTCTTAAATATATTGTTTCGCTGTTCGGTGCTCCAACTCGAGTCATCGCTGATCAGGGAGGATGTTTCGCCAGCAAAGATTTTAAAGATTTTTGTGCCTCCCACGAAATTTCCCTTCATTTGATAGCCAAGGGAACTAGCCGTGCCAACGGTCAAGTCGAGCGTGTAATGAGTACGCTAAAAAACATGCTCACCGCCGTTGAGGTTGGAAATAATAAATCCTGGCAAACCGCGTTACCCGAAATTCAAATAGCGCTAAACAGCACCATTAATCGTGTAGTTGGAATTGCTTATTGGTGAAATAGCTAAACCTCTCGAACTCATGACCCTAGATACTGATGAAGATCAGATTAACGTTATCTTGCCAGAAGTCAGACAGCGTGCAGCACGAGAAATTGAAACTAGTGCTCTTATTGAAAAAAAAAGATTTGATAAAACAAAAGCAAAAATTAACCACTTCAATGTTGGCGACTTTGTACTTTTGGAAAACCATGAGAGAAATCAAACTAAATTAGAACCTAAATTCAAAGGCCCATATAAGATGGTTCAGTTACTTGATGGTAACAGGTATTTGCTAAAGGCGTTGAATTCCAATCGCACATACAAATACGCTCACGACCGTATACGTGCTATGCCAGATTGTAGTGTTCCGTCGGAATTGGATGCTGATTTGGATGAGCCTGGATATGCCGATGACGGCGGAAGTGAGTAACATGTGATCACGCAATAGTAAGGAGGCTCGTTAGTAAGTGTGTGTAACAACCAGTCTGTGTGACAATCGGTCTGTGCGACAATCATCAGTCTGTGTGACAATCATCGGTCTGTGTGACAATCATCGGTCTGTGTGACAATCATCGGTCTGTGTGGCATAAAGTCGAAGTTTGATTTTACGTGCGGTACCTGCCTCGCGGCTCTATCCACACGGCCCCCATGGGCGCGGGATCGAGATACGCTCGATCAGCGCGCATGTGCCGAAGCGTCCATGCTACCAGTCGACCCAGGTGCAAGCCCGAAGTCCTCACTGGTGCGAGCGAGGCCTATCCAAACCTCTACCGAACTCTGCAGGCCGGTGCTCGAGTTGAGACCGCAGCTCACCCGTCGAGGCCGACCACGACCTCTAGCCCGCGATATGGGCTCTAACCACTGCCCCCGCGATTGCACCACCTTCCGTGGGCCTTCCCTATTGGTCGGGGCGGGTGGCTGTACTGTCCCCGTGGGCCCCCGACCCCCGCGGTACCAGGTTACCCCTGGTCGTGGATCGGTAAAGGATCTTGCAATCCTTTTGGCACCGATAAACCAGCTCGGGTACGTGGGGTTGCCATTCCCAATGGTTCCATACCGGAATCGACCGTAGTCTTTCAACCGGCGGTCACCACCCTGCGTCACTCATACATGCATACTCATTCATTCATTCATTGCACATTCATTCATTTCATTCATACGTCTCTCAAACACACGCACAGCATACTCACTCATACACTCATACGTTCTACGGCTCTGTAGAACGCCGCTCACATCAATCACTCCGTCCTCATTCACTCTCACTCCCATACACACCAGGTCTCTGAGGTCCCGGTACCTCTCACATTCACACAACACATGCTTCCAATCTTCCATTCGCGCACCACATCTGCATCTCGCACTCTCGCTCAAATCCCTTTCATACAAAAATGCATTCATACTTCCATGCCCGGTCAACAAAAAGCACATCCACACATTCGGGTCAAACTCACTATTACCTTTCATACATCTTACATTCTGAATAAATTCATACGTCACACGTCCTTTCTCACATTCATCCCATCTTCTCTGCCATTCATCATACAGTCTATTTTCCACAATCACACCACATTCATTTACATCATTCATTCTTATCTCTTCATCATTCAATACATCCATCTCATTCATACTTAGTCTCTTTCGCACCTTAAACGTTACTCCTCTACGCACACACTCCAAATCCCATGGCATCACACCCATTGCATCGCCTCGGTCGACACGGTCCTACATACTCTCACACATGCACACAACACAATCCTCTGACACCTATTCACACTCTCTCTTGCATACTTCATTTGCATCGATCCATACCAGACACTTGATCCATACAACGCACACGCACTAAACATTCCATTATATATCATTCGCACAGCCTTTCTCCCTAATCCCCATTCTCTCCGCAACACTCTTCTCATTTTACCTACAACATTCACCATTTTCTCTCTCACACGCTCCAGGTGTTTCCTGAAGTTCATTCGCTCACTCACATACACACCAAGGTATTTGCACACCCAGTCAACAACAGATCATCCGCATACGCAACAGGACTGCAGCCATTCCCAACCAATTCATTCAACAAGTCATCCATCATCAGGTTCCATATGGTCGGGCCACATATGGACCCCTGGGGACAACCTCTCACCACATCCTTCCAGACTATGTCATTCACTCCAATCACACACGCTTTCCTTTCACTGAAGTAGCTGCGCCATAGGCCCAGCTCTTCACATTCATTCACACACAATTTGCGTAACACACAATCCCACTTCTTTCTCTCTACCTTTCACCTCCCCTTTGCTATGCCAAAGGGGAGAGACGGCATTCGCATCCATACCAATCAGCACAGGTCTACCCCTTACACATTCACAAACATTGTCCATGTATCTGACATACGGCTCAATAGGTGAACCGTACTGGCAGTACATGGACACCACAAACATTTCACCAAATATACCCTTCAGCCACACGCACACACCATACTCACCACTGCACTCTTCCACAATCATCGCATCTAAACTCACATCATTCACAACGATTGCCGACTTCAAATTTTCATTTAACAAAACAGACATACTAGTCGGCAATCCTCTCACACATTGGCCCGACACATAAGGTTCCTGCACAATAGCTACATGCACACCCTGCTCAACCAAACACACACCCAACTCACACATAACGGCATACGATCTCGCACAATTTAATTGTACGATACGCAGCTCGTTACTCATTTATCCGTCGCTCATTCTCGCACGCATCCTCTCCAACGCACGTACATACTCTGGACATTCTTTCGCTAACACAGAATGGTCACATTTCATACCACGCAACTTACAATTTCGACACATCTCTTTATTCCTACAGTCCTTTGCTATATGCCCACTCTCACAGCATTTCATACATACTCTTTCTTTTAGTGTACACTCTCTCAATAGGTGTCCGAACGCATAGCACCCGAAACACCTAGGCACACTTTCAAAATTTCTCACTCGAAACGCATTCCACTTCACATATATCCTTCCTTCATTCATCACTATTTCTTTCGCACGCATACTCATTTCAATTATAGCATTCCCGCACTTTTCATTCTTCTTGTTCGTTCTGCTCACTATTCTCATTCTCTCTTTGCACTCTTGTTCACTCACATATCCTTTCAAATTCTTTTCGTACAATTCACGCATCAATTCATCACTCGGCATATCATTCGGCACATCATACACAATCACCTTCGGACCGATCTTCCTTGGCTTCTCAACTTTAAGTCCAATCTCGCTAAATTTCTTGCATTCTTCAATTTTCTTCCTTTCAGACTCACTCACCGTTTCAATGGCTGTACCACCATTCCTAATTTTACGTACCGCTTTCACTCGCACATTCAGCTCCTTGCTCACATCCTTCATCACTTTTTCTTTTACATCCATACTCGATATTTTATCATTCATATCTTTTGATCTCACAATCACAGCATAACTTTTACTCATGGCATTCATTCCACTACTTTCACCCGTCTTCATACTCTCCTTCGTACCGATCTGTGTGACAATCGGTCTCTATGACATTCGATTTCTGAGACAATCAGCCTGCACGACAATCATTCCGATACTATATGACAATCAAGTCAGCTATGGCCGAGCTTAAACACAGATATTTACAACTTACTTCCGCCTCTCTTTCTTTTTGTAGATGGTGATGAGACACACGAGGACGTGTGAGAGCGCAGGATGGTCGTGACGGCGCGACAGGATAAACATCGCTTTTATTACCATATTATTACCGTTTGATGTTCCGTTAATTTTCATTATTATTTTCTCGTTTCGTTATTTGAATTAAAATTTTATTTGAATATGTTTTGTTCGTTAAGTGGAATCTGATTGGAAAATGGGCAGCCCATTTGATTTCAAATTTGGCAAAGAGGGGATTAGTCCGTGTGGGCTCGTAATTGGCGGGAGCGTCATGTCACAAGGGTGGTGGAAGGATGGCCTTTATAAGCGACTGCGTGGGCAGGAGCGGACAGTCTTTTTGGCAGTTGGTTATTGACAGAGATGCCCCGCAATTACAAGTTTCACTAACCTCACTGCCTAATACGCCTTTATATTATAATGGATGATAGGTTAAGTCAATGAATTACTTAAGCTCACACAGGACTAGCCTGTTTTCCTTTATTTCTCTTTAATCGTTACATATTATTCAAATCAAACATTGTAAACAAAGGTCGGAATAGCACGTGGTTAGCCACTGTCAAACTCTTCCCACCCTTGTCACTAACTCGCTTCCCCACACGGTTACCTCCGAGCCAATCAGAGATCAACGGGTTTCCCACTACTCAGCCATTCAAACGCTCCGAGGTTTCCTGCGAAGCAAAAGTCAAAAGTTAAATCATAGTCGAAAAGAGTCTATCGAGTCGTAAAAGAATATTACGAGAATATTGCGAGAGTCTATCGAGAGTCTATCAAGAATTCAATATAGTTGAGGTCGTCAAATCACTTCTAGTTCGGGAGTTAGTTCAACATCGAAAACTCTTAAATCAAGTTCAGAACCTCTTAAATCAATCTCAAGCTATAAACTCTCTAATTCAATTATAATTGCAATCATCTAACTCAATTGTAACAATCGTACAATTATAAATCGTAATTACTGTGAATATCGTGAAGCGAAATATTTATACGAAACATCGAATTGTTAAATCTATTGCGTTAATCTAAATATCTTTTGTGAATCTAATTGAATCAACTTAATATAAATCTCGTGAAATTAATTTACAAAACCTTTCCTTCTGATTTCTTAATTAAATCATATATCAAAATATTCTCAAATCAGATCAAATCAAAGTAGAATTCTCTTTTAATTTCAATTCAGAATCAAGAGTTGTTTCCTTTATTTATTCGCCAATCATTTTACAGAAGATCTTTACAATTTAATTAAATACTTATATCATTTTTCTAAGAACATCTTTATTTAATAAATCATCTTCAACTTCGCGCATCTTCATCCTTCTCCGGCACTTCCCAGTGGACAGCCTGTGTTTCGTCGGCGTCTCCATCCGAAACGGTAAGTGATTATTTTCTTACTAAACTTCCATCTTAATAGTAAGCCCAATTTGCCGTCGTTGGGATATATTTCACTGGATCAACGACTATCTCCGCGAGTCCGAGGGTAAAGTACGTGTAAGTGGCTGACCTAAAAATCGCAGGAACGTTTAGTAAATTGCCGTCGGTTAGACGAGTCGGACCGGCCAAGCATTTGCGGACGTAACACGCCTCAGTACTTGTTCGAACACGGTTGGATCCGCCTTATGCCACGCCCCATCGACGTGACACCGCCAGAGATCCTGTAACCGAAGACAAATTTAAATTGGAAATACCTGTCGCCCGGAGCTCTCGCCACCAGCGGAATTTATTCGCAACAAGACATTGACAACTTGCGTGAACACCTACTATTCCCAACCGAAAAAGCCTCCGTTACCAACAATGTCGTTCGCACACTCACCGGAAAGCAGACTCTCGGCAACGGTCTCTCGGCATACATGTTTGACGAGAGAACGTTCGAGAAAATAGCAGACAATACCGCTCAACGCCTATGGCCAGGTTTTCTACGTTTCGGTTCCATTTCAATAATAGGAATTTTTATAATCTTCAGAGGTATAAAAATGCTGACCGATACTATCATCAGAGGGTACGCCCTACATTCCGTTTATGGTTGTGGACTTCATTTGCTTGGTGCCATTGTAACGTCCGCCGCTTATCCCGCAAATAATTGTTCTTCTTTATTTTTTCTATTTTATTATGTAACATTTCTTATTCTTATTAATAATTTTATATGACTATTAATATGAGAGTCGTTCAAATCTTTTCACTCATTCAGATATTTCGCACCATATATAATGGAGAAAATACCACCCCGGTTGACCTCATGTATCAATCTTCAATTACTATGGATGCATAAGATCGACTGTATTAATTATTATTACCCTTTTTTTTAGTACTGCAAATATTGTAAAGCACTGACGAACTCTATATGCGTTCTTTGGTCGCTACGACGCATTTAATTTCCGTCTCAATTAAACTTACCGCCCAAAGAGATTGCATTTCTTCGCCTCGAATAAGCTATCTTATCGCATTCTTAGAATTATCAGATTAAACATCCGCTCGACGCAGAGAAATGCAACACCTCTAACCTTCATATTAAATCAGAGGTTATTGCGCAAACAAATTTGATTTCACGCCAGGATAAATAACTTTTATTTTGCAACCTCCAAAATAATCTTAAGTCAAACGGATCGCCTTTCTCGCCTTGAATAATTATCTAAAACTAAACAGACCTTATTTCTCGCATTGGCCGAGACTATCAAAGATTCCAATCAGTTTAAACATCCGGTTGCCAACGAGAAACGCAATCCCCTACGTCTTAATGCGTATGGTGGAAATCCCCACCCCGCGTTGAATCGCATGAGAGCGGAACAAAGCGCAGTTAGTCTTGTCGGAGAATTCATCGCGAACAGTCGCATACGAATACTCAGTCTCGTCTCAATCCTCGTCGTGAATAGTCGCATTCACGAACGGTCTTGTCTCAATCCTCGTCCCGAATAGTCGCACATCGTAATATCTACTTCGGTCAAAGAACTTCGTCGCCACACATCATTTCAACATTCTGCGACTGTCAATCGTGAGTAATTTAATTCATTCCAATCGACAACGACTCCGCGTTAACGCGCGTTAAACACTTTTCTCATATTGTAACGAACATTTATCGATTCCTACATTATATTATATTATTACTATATCTTTATATTGTTACATACCCTCACAACATACCAAGAGTAATTCATTACTATTTGAATAAATATTGTGAAACTTTGTTTATGCCTATTCTTTCATGAATATCCCTGATTTAAACAAAATCCCTTCGTATTTCTTTTAATTCCGGACATCACCATCGCACCTTGAACTCAAATCATATCGTCAATCTTACATAGATATTCCTTTGTAATTATCCGTGCTCGACTTATTTGCCATAACTCCAAAGGAACTAAGCTTTGGCATATACCTGCCATCCTTAGATTCTGTAACGACTCTGTGGTTCACGAGTACCATTGGCATTTCACTTGCCTTACTTGCAGAACCGTCGAGGACAAACGTAATCTACAAACGTCCGGCATTCCACTACTACGTTTGAACACTCAATATTCTCGAAGCCTGTCGGATTCACTAGGGCAGTACCATTGCCTTAGTCATGCCTACAACGGCACCACAGGTAATTTAACGTTATTTCCATTCAAACCTAAGCTGAGTGCGAGACCGTAAATTTATTCAGAATCCATACACTCTTATAGTCTACGTACGGGCCAAATTACCGGCGCCATCGTAGAAGCGGAAGGAAGGTACGCGAACGGCGACAAAGAGCCATCGTTCAGCAGGCATTCACCCACATATTGAGATTACTCTGCCGCTGAGATACTGAGGTACTCCGCCGCCCTCTCCTGTATCCCCTGACCCACGCAGTAATCCTGCGGGCCTTCCTTCGATCCTCGCGATAATACCGCGGGCGATCACTCCAATTTCGACAATTTGCCAGACCCCGAACGGTACGAGCCCGTTATTTTAGAAGACACTATCCGTAAAACGTACTCCCTGTATCTTTTCCCAAGACCAGAACCACCCTCATCATTCACTTCGTTAATCCTCGAGGAAGTCCCAGAAGACTTTCAATTTCAAGAACCTGAAGTCATAACCCTGGAATAAGGCATATCCAGAGGCAAATAAAAAAAATACACAAATATATATATATAATAGATCTTTATTGTGCTTTTTCTTTATTGTAATAAAATCAATATTCATAAAATCTTTCCAACCAGTCATTACTCTTGGTACTCATTCAGCTATAACTTCACTTCACCTGTCACGTCCGGGGTGAGAAGAATGGCAGCGCGTAAGCAGTGAGCGGATACCCGGAGTGTCTAATAAATTTAGTTTTTTTTGTAGGGTAAAAATGTGTTTGGGAATAATATATATATTATGTAAGCGATTAATAATTTACTATCAATTAAATAAGGATAACTAGTATTTATTTTAATTAAGATGATGTAAGATAATTTAAGTATATGCTGAATTTAATTAGTAAGTACAAGATGTGTACTATATTATGTAAAATATGCAAGTGCAATTAAGATGTATTACGATCTAAATGTATTTAATGAAATTAATAAATAGGCATGCTGTCACTAATATCTCGCTTCTAAGATTTTCACCTTATCCGCAATTCTTATAATCTATTTCTTTATAACCGTTTCTGTAGCAAGACTCAAATTCTAATATTCTTTAATTTAATTTGAATTTTGATTTAGTAAGTATCGACTGGTTGCCCACGATTCTCGAGAAGCTCGAATTAATTTGGAGTGATATAGAGATTTTAAATATTTGAAATTATATATATATGTCGGAGATTACGTTTTCTCGTACCTTGTTGCCGTATACCGGCTCTCATTTGATTATCAAAGTTAAGCAACATTAGGTACGGTTAGTACTTGGATGAGTGACCGTTTGAGGAAGCCGTTAAGAAGTACTGGCTAACGAACTTTTATTAACGGTCAGAGCTATGATCTGTCAGTTGTGCGCTCGCTCGTGATGGATTGAAGGGCATTCCTTCTCGAGACGCCGCCCGCGCCGGTAGTGCGCACTGATTTATCCCAACCTTTGTAAATGGCAAACTCCGATAACGGTCGTTCGAACCCCATACCGGTTGATTCCCCGACATATAGAATGCAAAGAAATATGATTGACGTACCTTTGATTGTAAATTCTCGTCAACGAATGATGTTCAGTGGATAGGAAGGTAATTATTTTACAAATATAATGTTATTAACTAAGTTGAATTTAATAGACTATGATTTAGTAGGAAAAGAAAATTATATACTGTATAAAATAGAAAGAGAGAACAATACAAGTATTGGTGAGTGTACTAGAATGGTAATTTGAAGTGGTAATTAGAAGGTATTTGGC
This sequence comes from Hedychridium roseum, assembly GCA_963989215.1. NCBI lineage: Eukaryota > Metazoa > Arthropoda > Insecta > Hymenoptera > Chrysididae > Hedychridium > Hedychridium roseum. Next base: position 3,369,192 of record OZ022321.1, on the reverse strand, counting down.
AATTTGGAATAATTAGAAATATTTAGAAAAATAAGTAACCAGAGGTAATTAGAATTCTAGTAACGCCCAATATTCTATGTGTTCTCCTTGGTGATTCAGTGGAAATTTTATAATATAAGTATCGTCTTGTCTAAGCGCAAAATGGAACGATTTAATTTAGGTGTTGCTTCTTCGGTGGTCGCGAACGAACTCTCTTTTAGCTGTTGCTGCTTCGGCAGTCGGGAACGAACTCTGGTATTTAGTTTTGGCGGTCGTTGTCGGCGTACGACGGTGTACGTCGGTCGGTGCATCGACATTACATTTATGTATTACGGCATTTATGTATTACCCATATTAAGTTCAAGCTAGGTTCGATGTTTGACAGGTGAAGCTTTTGTATATGTACAATATTTCAACTTAACTATACTAATTATAAATTAAATTGTGATAGTACTAACCTAGAATACAATAATATATAGTCTTACTTTGACATATTATTTTACATGGAGGTTATTTATGAGCGGTTATGTTTGTAGGTTATGAACAATTGATTGTTTGACAGTTGCATTGCCAGTAAGTACGGGTTAACATTATTAATAGAGTTTGATTATTATACTTAATTATGGTTCAAAATATGTTTCCTTATTTTCTAGGTGACGTTATGGAGCTATCCAACTAGAGCAGATTCCATGAGTGAGTAGAATAATAGTGTGTAAATAAATTCAATTGTAATTAAGTACATAGGTACTGACTGCATTTCATTTAATATATATTAACATTTAATCTTTTATAGGAATCATGGATGATCGTACTCTAGGTGAAGAGGTGGCAAAGGCGCAGTATTACTGGTTCGCAGGATACTATCGTGAGGTGCTTCCTTCAATGGACCTATACGTATCCGTAATTGAATTAAATAGAAATTACACCGTGATGTATCCTGGTTTGTATTTGGTATTATGCAATATAGTGAATTTAATAGCAATTTGTGTCTTTTAGTTAATGTCTGCACTCTGTAATAGCAATTTAAATTGAAAGGAAAAATGAGAGGCGGTAAACGGCTGTGAGGACGTGACAAAATCAACTATTTGTTGGTTAATTATGGATTTTAGCGCTTGGAAAAATCTCCCGAGGTATCAGGAGCGCATGAATAGCGAGAAGGTATTCTGGGCTACAGAAAAGGAGAGAAAGAGAGAGACAACTATCGTTCCGACAAAGAGGTCCGGTTAAGTGAAAAAATTCGAACGACTCGTGAGTACAGCAAGATATTTATATTCTCCATTATATATGGTGCGAAATATCTGGATGAGTGAAAAGATTTGAACGACTCTTGCATTAATAGTTATATAAAATTATTAATAAGAATAAGAAATGTTACATAATAAAATAGAAAAAATAAAGAAAAAAAATTATTTGCGGGATAAGCGGCGGACGTTACACCTCCCCCCTAATATTAAAATGTTAGAGGTGTGCCTCTGACATTTTATGAGTGAGAGATAAATTGAGGCGATCTTACAAATTGTTGCCATCGCTGTGGCTGACTAGATAAACGCAGAGGTCGTAATAGGGTCAGCTACGGTGTAGTCTGGGTTCTGCAGTAGCATCTGAAGACGAGCGTCCATTGTTACTCACAGGATGTTGTAGTTGTTCTGGCAATGATTCGTGCGTTGGTGCTGCTAGTGATTGATTCGGCTGTTTCGGTGCTGTAGGATCGTCTTCATTGTCTGTTCTAACAGTCTGCAGCTCAATTGATCGTGTTTGGTTTCCTTCATGGGGTCTAGAACGTGCTAAATGCAGTAGCAAATGGGCGATAGAGCTCCATATTGCGCCTAGAAGGTGGATGCTCCATCCGTATATAAAGTGAAGAGCGTAGCTGTGGATAATGGTGTCGATTATGCTTTTGATGTTTCGAAATGTAATGAATATTCCGATGATTCCAGCACTGACAGATCTGAATGTGATGAAATTCTTCCACAGTTTCGTACCGGCGCTTTCGGTTATTTTATCGAGCGTATTTTCGTCAAGCGATCCATACATGGAGATGGAACCGGCGGGAATGTTCTCTCCCATAGCACCTCTTGCGATTGTGTTTAACATTGCAGGTTTTTCCACGGGGAACATAATGTGATCACGGAGTCTCTCGAGGTCGTGTATTGTGTAGATACCACTGGTGGCCAAATTGATGGATTTACGTATTTCCATGTTGGTCTGTTGAGAGGTTGGATTGTTGGCATTGTTTCTATTGGCCGTGGTAGCATTTTATACCACGTTCCTAGGATTTTATAGATGGTTGGCAGTAACTGATTACAGTCGCGTGGCGTTCCCGTTTTGAGGAGTATGCGAGTTTTCAGTTGTAAAAACCTCATTTGATTTCTTACTTCCACAGCGAGTTCCTGATAGCACTGTTCCGTTGGACGAAGTCGACATTCGACTGGAATGCACTTTACGACGTGGATTACTTCTCCGGCGGCGATTGCGGTATAACCAGACCCTTTCATTAAGGAGTAAGCCATTTCTTCTGGTGCGATTGTTGCAATTGATAGAGCGTTTTTGACGATTTGCTTCTCAAGACCGCACTTCAGAGTCATCATATCCTTACAGAGTTGGGTCATTTGGGTGCGAATGTGTTTTTCAACGTAAACGAATTTGGAATTAACATAGGTGAAAATGTCGAGGTTGTCGATTGGGATGCGTGAGTAAATTCGAAACGTTTGTCCTTGTTTAATTTGCATAAGGAACAGTTTTGGATGTTCTGTTTTTAGAAGTATGTATCCGCAGAGGTTGGTGTCAGCGGTCCTTGTTAATACAAAGGTCGTGTCCCGCGTAGTCACTGTGTAGACAATAGGTGTATCTTCATTTTCGCTTGGTGTGATTCTTGTGGCATCTCCTTCATACAAGACATTGTAATTATTGAAGTGGTAGAAATCTGTAGGGAGTGGCGACCAAAATGTATCTCCACCTTCACTATCAAGACACGCTCCTTCGCTGATATCGCAGTGCGTGCCAGATTGAAGCATGATGTGCCCCATAGAGAGCTTTACTGGTGCTTTACTGGAGCTGTACTGGAGCTTTACTTCGCAGCTACCGTCGGTTCCGAGAGATCCAGCTAGAGAGATGCTCCTCACATCCGTTTGATTCCTCTTAATATTGGTTATCCGTACGTTTCCCCCAAGATCTAGGAAACCTGAGTTTTGCATTTCCCTGCAGGTTGTTTCGGAAATGGACATCAGGTATTCTCTTCGTCCATTGTGAACCACGGAATTGTGTGAAAACATGCCGCAACGGTAAATCGTTCTATCTATTCCGACCTTACACTGAACGACTTCTGTATGGTCGAATTCAGCTAGTTGAAGTAACTGAACCCAGACTTCTTCTGTTTTTGGTTGTAGATTTTCCATGTCGCAGTCGGCCACATCGATTGCTGAGATGGTGGTGATATTCAGTCCTGGTGCTCCACAGTCGAAGCCAATCAGACCATGTCCTTGAGTTAGAAGATTGAAGGCGATGATTATGGATATTGCGACGACATGTAGCTCGATGTTCACGGTGTGACGATCGGTACTGATTTGAGATGCTTGCGTGTCTGCAGTTTATTTTATGTGCGATTTTGATGGAAGGGATAATCTCCGTGCTTATCTTTGTTTACATAGAAGAATTTCGAGAGAGGTGTTACAGTCCTTACAATTATCGTTATTTTAGCGCCCACCACTGACAAGGAAACTGTGCGAAGTGTCCGCCTCCGATTTTCTTATGCTTGTGATATGTTATAGTCCATCCAAAACTAAGAGACACGTATTTTTTTATTTGTGCTCTTAAACGGATTTAAGGGGTGAAATTCACCCTCAAAGTTGAGCATGTAAAGCGGTGTTTGTGTAGTTTTACATAGAAGGAGTGTCTCTATCGCCACCAAACCAACTTTAAAACATTCCTTACGTGAAATGATGAAATTCACATATTCATCTTTCTATGCACCCCTATTGCAAGGGGGTGAACCACCCTCTGAAAATTTTCATTTCAATATAAAAAGAAAACTAATTATCCGATTTTATTGAAACAAAAACCAAATTGTAGAGCAAGGAAAAACAAAGTTGACCAATTTTTATATTTCTCGGAAAAAAAATTTTTAAGGGGAAAAACACGTCTTCAAGTATAAGTTTGTTCTCCTAACGTTAAAATCATTCTGATTAGTTTTTATTGCTGAAAACCTCTTATACACTCACCTATATGCCTAAAAAGAAGACATCATTAAATTCAGGCTTGTCTTTGTTGTTTTTCTTGTGATTCGTTGTCTCTGCATGTGCCGCATATACACGTAAGTATTAAAGTATACTATTTTAGTTGGAAGTATTATAATTTATTTTATAGTATACACTTCTTTAGTTAATACATTTTGGTTTTAGTTAATACATTTTAATGTATTTCATACATTTCATACTATTTTTGTTGGAAGTATTATAATTTATTTTCTTTCGGGCATTATCAAGGTGTAATATACACTTCTGTAGTTACTACATTTTTGGTTTGCTGTTTCTGAAAAAAGTTAATGCGTAATGCACACATGAATAAAGAATGTCATCACTGACATATTTATCTCGGAGTCCCTTTGTGATGCCCTCTGGCTGTTTTATAATCTCAAAATTTTTAATCTCTCATTGCCAGTTTTACAAGGATGATAATAGTTTGCTTACTTATCTCAATATTCTTTTAATATTAACCTTTTGTATAGCCCTTAAGTGAACGATTATTTCCAACGCTTTCGAGTCTGTATCAATACTGTCTGACTGTGAGTGAGGAAAAGAGGATTATTACTTTTTTCATGAATATAATAAACACAATTAATGTCTGTAATTATTAATTTTGTTATTAATTATTTGTAAATGCACGTTTATATTTTAATTATTCAGTGAAAAACATATGTATAAATATACATTCCTACATTAAAAGTTTTTTTTATATTGTCATTATATTACGATGAAATTCCATTTTCTCTCTTATGAAACTAATGTCGATATTCTGACAATGAGCAATAGTGATATTCTTTGAAAAAATCTTTAAAACACAGTGATTTTTTATACCAAGAACATCTTACTACAGTGATATTCGTGCACACTGCGATTGCGAAAGCGTCCCAAAAGCAAATTCGACCGAATCTTCGAAATTTTCTGGTCGTTTTTCTATGTATTCACTTTTGAACCAAGAATATCGGAACAAATTTTGATACCTTGGAGATGATCACTGGTTATGAACAAGAGATTGTAATTGTATTATGTTGTTTCTCAAGTGTAAGTTTATGTCTAACATAATTCATCCATATTTTGAATCCGAAAACGTCAAGTGGCTAAATTTTTGCAGTTGTGCCCTTTTTTATAATCATTGGAATGATTCGCTTATCAATTGAGGAAAGTTGGTTAACAACTTGTGGGCAATGTCCACTCCATGAATCTGTCAAATGAACGCTTATCTGACTAATGATTGGTATAAAAACGTTACCCAGCCTATTTTTTAAGTGCTTTGTAAGTAAATACATATTAGAAACATTAAAGCAACTTTTTTAACATCAAATTAAAGTATTTCAACATACCAAAAATGAACTTCAGAACTGAGACCCTTTTTTTTTTTTTTTTTTCTTGACGTAGTGGAAATCCTCATGGACACCCCGGGCTTGGCAGGTCCCGGGGTAGTGCCGGACTCTTACCGGCTAAAACCACTACGATGTCCCTCGTTTGTACTGGTATGGGGGGGGGGGGGGAGCGGGAACATGTGAATTTACTTCCGCTCCCCCCCAGTACATTTCCTCTACTATCAGGAATGTTGCCTGCTGTCTATCTTTGACAGGGGGTACCCCGGACATTAGGGTATCCCCTCCTACCTTGTTCCCCGGGGGTTCGCGTGTCACCACCCCCACACCGGCCAGGGTGCATTGTCCAGTTACAACCACGCTAATTATTACTACTAATTTTAGGCTTGGCTTTAAATACTTTGTAAAACTTATTCTACCCTTTATTTATCTAATTGTTGGAAGTGTTGGGACGTCGTCGTCGAGTCCTCTCCCTTTCTCTTTCTCTTTCTGCGGTTTCCTTCGCGAGCATTATTTTCTCACTGTATACACTGAACGCTTTCCATGCTTGCTCATTATGTATGATTATTCTCATGATATTTTTCAGGGAGAAGTCTCGGCTACCGATTTCTCCCCGCAAAAGTTCCCTTTCTGTGTCCCAGGCAGGGCAGTTTTCCCTGGTATGCCTACACGTGTCTAATATTGCTTCACAATGGTGACATTCCGCGGTCGGTTCCCTACGAATTTTGTTTAAGTAGAAGCCGAAGCACCCATGTCCCACCAGCATTTGGGTCATCCTAAAGGTAAGTCCCCTATGTGGGCAATTAAACCATTCTTCCCAGTGTGGGAGAATTGCGCCTATCAGGTGGTGATTGCCTCTACTTTCCCTTAGGTTCTCCCTCCATGTATTCATGGCCTCTATTCTGCTGATTAGCATAATTCTAGCCCTATCTATAACACCTCTTCTGTCTTCCGGTTGCTCTCTTACCCGCCTGTATGCTTTGCATCTAGCACTCGCGAGTAAATCTAAGGGGAGCATTCCCGCCAAGATCAGGGCCGAGTCGTACGCCATTGTTCCGTAGCCTCGGACGGCCCTAATGGCTATCCTGCGCTGGCCACGGCGGAGGGCCGTTCCCCTATGTTTCGAGGGCAAGAGTGCCTCAGCGAAGATCGGGGCCCCATATAGGGCGACCGATTCCACTACCGCGACGTAGAGTTTTCTTGCCTTATCCCCCGGACCTCCCAGATTGGGATGCTTAATACTGCTTTGGGATACTTAATGCTGCTGCCACTCCTTCAACCCTGGGAGCCAGGCGCTCAAAGTGCGTCTCAAATCTCCAGGTGGAGTCAAGAACTACGCCTAAATATTTCATGCAGTTACCGATTTTTACCTCCTCTCCTCTAATGGTGGCTTTTTCGCCCCTAGGTACCCTGGTTCCTACCGAGTGATACCACATTGCTTCCGTTTTATTTATGGCAATTTGTAGGCCTAGTTCCTCTATCTTTTCAACTACCAATTCGGTTGCTGCTTGTGCCTTACTACGCGCCTCTATCCAGTTTCTGCCGCTGGCCAAAACAAGTGTGTCATCCGCGTAGCATATTATTGCCGTTCCTGGTAGACGACCGCCTCGCAATATCCTATCGTAGGCGAGGTTCCACAGGAGTGGCCCTAGGGCCGACCCTTGCGGGACCCCGCGTCGTATTATCCTTCTGCCAGTAGTGTTGTCCGGCCCCTCAAACTCTATCCACCTATCCTCTAGGTAGCTAGCAATCTGCCTCTTGATGTATTCTGGGAGTTTGAAATGTTCCGCCGCTATTATTATGGCTTCCCAGGGGAGGGAAAAAAAAATTTGGTAAGAGCCGCCAAAGGCGACAGTGCCTTACCAGTTATGTGTGTTCCATCCTTGTCTAGGGGAGTGCTAAACTTCTCTCCTTTCATACTACACCAGAACTGAGACCCTTTTTTTTTTTTTTTTTTACGACGGGAAAATCTTCGAAAAGATCCCCCCAGGCCGCGGGGAGGGACTGGGGGGTATGTGGTATTCTTACCCACTAAAAACCCGTCGGATGGCCATCCTCAGGTGCATGCTGGGGGCCCCCGGGAACTACAGAGTATTACTTCCGGGGACCCCCGCACCTATCCTAACCCGGGGGGGAGGGGTGACTCCCCGCCCCCCTGCCCGAAAAAACGGGTTTCAATCCTCGATGAGGGAGGGGCCATCGCCCCCCTCACCCGCCCAAATAGGGAGCGGAGCCGAGGGCCGCGTCCCCGCGCGGTGATCCCCGACTCCCGGGGCCTAAGCCCCAAAAACACCCCGCGACGGGAGGGTGACGAAGGTGGGCCCACGGAGGGAGCTACGCTCTCCCACGTGGGGTACCACCCCCGGCCCTCCCACCCGAGGGTCAACCGACGCCGGTGCGAGCACCGACGGCGACCACCCCCCTACGCTCCCGCTCCGCCGCCTCCTTCTGGGACATGACTGTCTCGCAGAAGGAGGCGACGGCCTTCCACTGTGTCTTCCCTCCCAGCATGGCCTTGACCAGTGCTGGGAGGGACAAATTCCGCCCTACACACCTCACGAGGACACGACGCTCTTTGCTTCACGCTGGGCATACTGCCAGCGTGTGCTGCGCCGTGTCCACGTGGCTGTCCTCGCAGTGGTGGCACTGCGCCGTGCTCTCCTTCCCGATCTGACGCAGGTACTCACCGAAACAACCGTGTCCGGTGAATACCTGCGTCATCCTACAACTGAGCTCGCCGTGGCCCCTCTCCGTCCATACGCGGAGAAGGGGTTGGATGGCCCCGGCGACGCGTACCCCCGATCTGGTCTTCGGGGTGAGGAGGGATCTTTCCCATTCCTCTAACACGTGCCGCCGAGCCTGACACCTAATCGCCGACTCTATCCTGGGGGTCAAGACAACTCCCCTCCCCTGGAGCTCCCGCCGCTGGACATAAACGTCTGCTCGTTCGACGGCGAGCAACTCTAGGGGGGGGGGGGGGGAAACCAGCCAGGGCCGAGGCGGCCTCGCCCGACACGGTCCTATACCCCCGTGCGATTCTGACGGCTACCAGCCTTTGGATACGACGCACCAGTAACATGATGCGCCGGTCCTCCAGCATGGCAGCCGCCCACACGGGGGCGCCGTATAAAACGACGGCTAGGACGGTGTCGGCGTACAAACGACGTACTCGGCCGCCGGGACCCCCAAGGTTGGGGATGAGCCGGCTCAAAGCCGAAGCCACACCCAGAGCCTTGGTGGCCAGACGACCGAAGTGCGGACCAAAACCAAAAACGCCATCCAACTGAAGACGCAGATATTGCATCTGGGCCCCCACACACCAGAACTGAGACCCACTCTAACTCACGCTAACCCACTCACAAAATTGCCCACAGGCAAGACTGATACACACTCGATAGCGTTGTAAATAATCGTTCACTTAAGGGCTATACAGAAGGTTAGTATTAAAAGAATATTGAGATAAGAAAGGAGGCTATTACCATCCTTGCAAAACAGAGAGATTGTACATTTTCTATAAATTGTATTATAAATGTATAAATTTGTTGCATCGACAATTGCCGATTATTATTATCTATATATATTCTAACGGCGGTTCTAGCACACCAACCAAGTATCTATGCAGTCGGGTATAACTCTACCGCACATTGCGTTTTAACTTTTTTTAAATACAGCAAACCAAAATATCTTAACTAAAGAAGTGTATATTACACCTTGATAATGCCTGAAAGAAAATAAATTATAATACTTCCAACAAAAATAGTATACTTTAATACTTACGTGTATATGCGGCACATGCAGAGACAACGAATCACAAGAAAAACAACAAAGACAAACCTGAATTTAATGATGTCTTCTTTTTAGGCATATAGGTGAGTGTATAAGAGGTTTTCAGCAATAAAAACTAATCAGAATGATTTTAACGTTAGGAGAACAAACTTATACTTGAAGACGTGTTTTTTCCTTTAAGAATTTTTTTTTCGAAAAATACAAAAACTGGTCAACTTTGTTTTTCCTCCCTCTACAATTTGGTTTTTGTTTCAATAAAATCGGATAATTAGTTTTCTTTTTATATTGAAATGAAAATTTTCAGAGGGTGGTTCACCCCCTTGCAATAGGGGTGTATAGAAAGATAAATATGTGAATGTCATCATTTCACGTCAGGAATGTTTTAAAGTTGGTTTGGTGGCGATAGAGACACTCCTTCTATGTAAAACTACACAAATACCGCTTTATATGCTCAACTTTGAGGGTGAATTTCACCCCTTAAATCCGTTTAAGAGCACATATAAAAAATACGTGTCTCTTAGTTTTGGATGGACTATAACATATCACAAGCATAAGAAAATCGGAGGCGGACACTTCGCACAGTTTCCTTGTGAGTGACTACAAAAAATTCGCGTCCACTAACAAGTTTAGAGGGTGTAAGAAATAATGTTCGATGCACTCGGGACACCAATTTGCCGTTTGCCACTTTAGGATGACCCTATGACATGTGGAACAGCGAATGGCTCTGCCTAGCCGTCTCCGATGAACTATGCTGTGGCAGCCCGTGTACGCTGTATATTTCTCCTGGTCTTCCTTGTCCATGGTTCGGTAGCAGTCTATGCAAACCTTCTCCATAGTGTCGACGTCGCAGTAAAGGTTATTGTCCGCGTGTGTTATGCAGACTAGGTTTTGCAATTCTGGCTATCCTGAGGGATTCAAAGCTGGAGGTACTCCATCGATCGGGCCGTAGTACTCGTCTTCCCAGCTATTGTTGGGTGCTTCGTGCGTTACGCCCATGATTGATTCGTCGATAATAGGAACGACCTAATGGTACTTGGGGTGCCCCCCAGGGGATCTGTCTTTTTAGAGACAGATTACGGGCTTCGCGTACCCGGGGTACCCGAGCTGGTTGCTGGCGCCGAGGAGTGTAAGATCCTCACCGGCGCTCATACCAGAGGATAAACGGTACCACGGGAGTCGGAGGGGCCCCCAGGATGGGATCCTGGCCTCCGGCGATGGGTAGGACCATCGTGGTGGCAGTGGTTAAAAGCCAACATCGCGGGCTAGAGACCGTGTGTCTCGACGGGTGAGCTGCGGTGCACAGCTCGGGTGCCATCCTGCAGAGATGGTAGAGGTTTAGGTAGGCCTCCCTCCCGACCAGAGATGATGACGGGCTTACACCCAGAATCGATCCGGAAGCGTTACGCCTCGGCGAGCGCGCGTTGATCGAGCGTATCTCGATTCTGCGCCCATGGGGGCCGTGTGGATTAGGCCGCAAGGCAGGTGCTACACGTTAAACTGTTTATGACGGTACTTGGGGTGATGATGGTGCTGAGCGATGGAGGCTGACTGATGATGCTTCGGGCTTCGCAGCTTATATTATATCGGATTTTCAGTGCTGGGGCTTTACGTTTTCGCTTATCTTAGTAACAACTATGATATCGTCTTGCTTGACTTCTTGTAAGCTAAATTATTAGTATTGTTATGCTTATGAGCTTGTTATTGTTATATAAATCTTATCGATGTTAGTCTTGCTTTTGTTTTTCGGTTACTCCCGTCTTCGCATGTCCTCATTCGAAGTGAGTCGTAGTATAGGATGGAATTTCAGACTACGAAGAGGGGTAAGTATCCAACGGGGTAGAGAAAAAATTGAGTCGGAGCACATTGTTTGATAAATTTGCCATCATTACCAACCGGTAGTGACGGGTGTTTCGCGAGCAGCTAATAAGGATCTTAGTGGAATTCTTAAATATGCTTCGACACATTAGGGACATTCGTGTGCTGATTTTATGTCTACGAGTTGTCGACGGCAGATCCAGCAACACGTATATCGCATGCCTTGTGTCTGATCACTAATAGTGTGCCATGGTTTGAATGTATACCTCTGTACGTCGTCGGGATCAAGAAAATCCCTGTGGCAACCCACGCAATCCTTGTAGTAAGATTCCGCATTCACCCATATTCCTTGTGGTGCGGTGTAGCAACGTAAGTACGAAAGTCCTGGAAATCTTGCCAAAGATAGTTGTAGCACGTAGGTGGTTGTCATTTTGGGATGCCCTATAAATGTACATACGTGATTAAATTGAAAAAAAAAGAAAAGTCGAATACAAGTATTGCGATTCATTTTGTATCCTTGTGTTCTGGCTAATTAAAGTGAGTTTGATAAGTTTTCCTAAAAGACTGAAAGAATTTTCATATCCAGTGTTATATTTTTGCGTTTCAAGCTTCTATCGTACCAGTTTTAATTTGTTTTCATGCACGACGCGTAGTCTGTCACCTACGCGAATTTTTACATTGTGGTTGGGTAATATTTCGATGACTTCATGAGGTCCGGTATATTTGTCTACAAATTTTCCTTTCCTATGTTCTTTTAATAAATACACCATGTCGGTTGTGTTGGAATTCTGTATATTGAGTCTTTTATCGTAATAATGTTTAGATTTGATTTTCGCTCTTTCTAGGTTATTGTGATCGAGTTCCGTGAGCACTTTTTATTTGCAGGAATAATTTACTCAAGTAACCGGCATAAGTCTCATGCATCAAATCGTCGATAGGTGGATCGGCGGAGAGTGTTCGTGCAATTGAACCAAAAACAAGTTTATGAGGAGTGAAGTTCGTGCCTTCGTGGACACTAGTATTGTATGAGAATATTGCCATTTCTAACCATTTGTCCCAGTCGTATTCGTCATGTGTAAATTGTTTCAGGTATTCTGTGAGCACGTGATGTGATCTTTCTATTGATCCGTTGGATTGGGGATGGGGTCATTCTATATTGTTTGATCTTGAAGTTTCGGGCGATAGCTTTCATAAGACTGGATAGGAAATTTGCTCTTTGATCGGTGAGTATGGCACGAGGTGCGCGGAATTTGCAAATGAAATGTCGCGTAAACACGTCAGCGATATCCAAAGAAGTTGCTCTGGGTAAAGGAATGGCGAGAGAGAACTTGGTAAGAAGATCTTGGATAGTGAGTATATATGTGTTTCCATTATCTGTGGTAGGTAAAGGTCCCATAATATGCATGGCTATTTTGTCAAATGCGCGACTCGGAGTGTCTGTCAGTGTCATAGGTTGTCGAGTTCTTAGACGAACCATTTTTCGTATTTGACAGTTTTCGCATTTTTTAATGAAATTTTGGATGTCGATTTTCATATTGGGTCAAGAATATTTATGTTTTATTGAGTTATAAGTTTTCGTGACTCCCTTGTTTCCTCCAACAGCTGAAGAATGGCACTCTAGAATTATTTCTTTTCGTTTCTCTACAGGTGGTATTTTTATAACACCTTGACAAACTAGAATTCTGACGGGAGAGCCGTGTAGGACTCTGGATAACGTTTTACGAATGGTTGACCATGGAATGTCGTCTATATAGCCCTTTGCAATACTTAAAGTTTTTAATTGAAGTTCATTGACAACGTCTAAGAGTGACGTGAAGGTTTCCTGTAAACCTTCGAGGGGTGTGCGATGGTGAGGGTGATCCTTTACGGACAATACTATAAAATATCGGTTGTGGATTTGAATGACCTTAGCACGGTATAAGGTTATATCTTGGATCGGAGGAAGTTTATTAATTCCGGCTAACTCATTTGCTCCTTTGTCGCACGGTTGATTTCCGGTAGTGACGAAGCATACCAGATTGTCCTTACGAGTAGATAACGAGTCTTTGGTTTCAGCAAGATATACGGCTGTATACGCATCAAATGGTTAAGATATAGGATCAAAAATTTCATCACCCGTTGTTATTGCGTCGTCGGTTGACATTGAGCGTCGGTCATCGGATGTTATGTTTTCGGTATCGTTTCTGTTCAGTTCTTCGAACGACATATCGTTTTCGTTTGCGTTCTGCGTGTTGGATTTGCGACGTTAAAGTGGTCCGAGATATTTTCGTTGCTCGAGTTACGCGAATGATTTCGTGGAGTTGGAGTGAGAGATTCGTCATCGTTGTTATTGCAAACCGGTCCTGGCTCGTTTGGTCTTGTTTGTCTTTCATTTTTATTGGACGACTTATTGGTTGCCCTGAAAATTGATTCGTCTGACGAGCTATGTGTTAATGGGAGAATTTTAACGTTTTCGGATGTGACAGGATTTCTAGACAACGTATCGGCGTTGGCATTAGCTCTACCGACTTTGTATATCACCTCATATTCGTACACTGCTAGTTTAAGGCGCCAACGAACGAGACGCGAGGTTGGATCTTTTACCGATTTAACCTATCCGCTGAGTTTGAGAACATCTTTGTCGCCTGGCCATTTTACTTTCCTTTTTAAACCCCGCCACTCTACCGTCATCATAGTGAGGCTGAGCTGCCGGAGCAAAAGCCTCTCGCTGGAACCGGGAATTAGTTTTCTCTTTTATTCGACGCGCATCCGCGTCTGGCGCCCAACCCAAAATTCAAATCGTCCCGCATTACCGCTAATCAAATATCGTACCGTATCGTATCGTCCCGGAGAAAGCGACGCGGAAATTATAGCGGAGCGCAGTGGCCGCGCAAACCGTTATAAACCATACCAGGGGTTTATGGTCTGTTATTAATTTGAATTTTCGACCATAGAGATAGGGCCGGAATTGATGTACCGCATATAATATGGCAAGAAGTTTCTTTTCTATTGTCGAATAGTTTCCTTCATCTTTATTCAGTAGCCTTGAAGTGTACGCGATGGGCAAATCTTTTCCCACGATTCCTTGACTTAATACGCCTCCTATGGCAAAGCCCAATGCATCAGTTGTTACAATAAATTCGCGCGTGAAATCTGGATATTGCAAAATGGGTTCCATGCAGAGTTTGTCCCTAAGTTCTGTAAAAGCCTTGTCTTGATTATCTTCCCACTTAAAGATACTGTCTTTCTTTAATAAATTTGTGTGTAGTTTGGCGATTTTTGAGAAATTGGGTATAAATCTTCTATAGTATCCGGCTAGACCTAGAAATTGTTTAATATTTTTTGCAGTTCTTGGTCTTGGAAATTCCTTTACTGCTGTTAGCTTTTTCGGGTCGGGTCTTACGCCCTGATCACTTATTATATGTCCTAAATAACAAACTTTCTTACGTTGGAATTCGCACTTATCGGGTTGTAGACGTAAATTTGCTGAACGAAGCTATCTGCTACGTTCGAACGAACGAACGAAAAGAACAAACCTGTCTGCTAATTTCTCGAATTTAATTTCATGTTCTCGTAGCGAGCTTGCATATATTACAATGTCATCTAGATATACGAAAAGTTCTGTCCCTTGTAATCCGCTTAGGACATTATCCATGAGTCTTTGGAAAGTGGCTGGAGCGTTTTTAAGCCCAAGCGGCATGCGAGTAAATTCGTAGTGACCGTAAAGTGTAGAAAAAGCGGTTTTCGTGGCGTCCTTTTCATCCATTTGAATTTGGTGAAACCCTGAAGCTAAGTCGAATACTGAGAAATATTTCGCGCTGCCCAATTGATCTAGAATTTCGTTTATGTTCGGTAGTGGATACGCGTCACCGATGGTTTTTTCGTTTAGATATTGGTAGTCGAGGACCATACGCCATCTTTTATTTCCCTTTGAATCCGGTTTTTTCGGCACGATCCAGAGAGGCGAGTTACAAGGGGACAGAGGCGGGCGGATAACGTCGTTTTCCAGAAGATCTTTGATCTGTTTATCGATTTCATTCTTGTGTATTGGAGGGAAACGGTACTGTTTCGTGTTAATTGGTGCGTCATCAGTGGTAGTGATGTTGTGTTTAATGCGCCAAGTGTACCCTAATTTATCAGTGGGTAAATGGAATAGTTGCTGATTATTTTGAATTAGATTGTCCACGTGGTGTCTTTCTTCGTCGTTTAGATGATTTACCCTTAGAAGTTCCTTAATTTCGCTGCACCTGTCCGCATTTTTGTGCCCTAAGGTCAAAATTGCTCTGGCAGGATTCGCATCCGACGATTCACCATGTCCTAAGATTGGCTGGTCGTACGGTTAGATTTCGTAAGGTAGAAGTTGGATGGTCGGCACGGTAAGAGAGAGATACTCGTTGGTCGTATTGAATACGCGAAGATATGCTCGACCGTTTGAATTAGTGACTACTGCGTCACCTGTGTAGATTCCGTCTCCTATATTAAGGGAACGTAGCCCGTTTTTCTACCGGGATTTGAGATATGTACGAAGAAGGCTGAATTTGTTCGTGGAGCTAACGTGATGACTTCGCGGTTGAGGAATAGAATTGGACATTCTTTCCATTCGAGAGTTTCATTGATACCGTTGATTTTGGTCTTTCCTTTAATTGAGTTCCATCCTAAGATGGCGTCTTGCTCTATCGGGAAATCGTCTGAGACGACGTGGAATTTCAGGGGACTCCTCAGGAGGTCTATTGTCGTGGACCCTAGGGTACAAACCTCGCCTTCGGTGATGCCCGTCAGTAATATGACTTCGCTCTTGTCGACCTTTGATGCTCGCGATAGGCTATTAATTTTTATGAGATTGAGAGAGGCACCGGTATCGATTATGAATTTGCATTGGCGTTGTAAATTTTCCGCGGTTAATTGAATTGTGGGTGCGTCGTTTGAGATTTTTAAATCGACTGTGGCAAGTTGGATGGTTCTGGATTCGCGTTGGTTACGTTCGTCGGACGTGTCCGGGCTGTGTTTCCTCGACTCACGTCCACTCGATTCGAGGGGCCTTGGAAGTTTCCCTGATTCTGTTCGGTATTGAAGTTATTATTATTACGATGGTTAGTTACCATTATATTCGCGTCTTCGGCATTCGGAAATATCGTGTCCGCTGCGTTTGCAATAATTGCAGCTCTTTGGCAGTTTGGTTTCGATGTTTTGATTGCGCGGTACTAATGGTTTTTCGAAACGAGGTGGCGGGGTATGTCGAATGAAAGGTGGCATACGCCTGTCTTCGCGATTGGAAAGCGGTAGATTAGTCGGTTGTTCGTGCCTTTCTGGAATGTCTCGCGGCCTATCCATTCTTGGCAACGTTCGTCGTTCAAAGTCTGTAGAATTACCGAACCTTTCGTGGTCTAATTCTATTCTCTTGTGGATGTTTTTGGCTTTGGACAATGCTTCGAAAGGACTGTTACACATTTCCGGTGTTAGTTGAAGTCTATATTCTAGCGGTAAACCTTCGAGAAATGAACGCGTAGTGAGCTTATCTATCTCTTTCAGTTGTCTTTCGTCGACATAGCCATATAAGCATCGTTCACCATCGAGAATAGCGTATCTGAGGTTCTTCACGCGACTTATGTAGTCTAGAGTTTTCCGCGATATTGGTCTACTGATTTTGAGGAACCCAATGCTTCCAAAAGTAAATCTGTTAATTGAGTAAGCGTCTCGCATGGTTCGTCTTCAACGGCTTGATATGCGCGACCACTGAGACGATTGACAAGTAGTTTTGTTTTAACAAAATTTATGCAATTTATTGCAATTATGCAATTTATGCAATTTATGCAATTTATTGCATTCCGCGGAAGGGGACAAGATATCCCTGGCTCGTTTGCACGCCTTAATATATTGATAAACTGAAACGTTTCGACCGTCGAAACGTGGGACAGAAGCTATCGCTTCGCGAAGGATGATTCCTGAAGAGGCTGGAACAGGTTCTAACAACGGTGTGTCTCTTTGAGCACTGAACGAGACGGCAGGAGATGGTTGTTTGGCGATTTTGACGGATTCTACTTCCTTTCATAAAGTCGTGATTTCGTGAATTAATTCGTGTATTGGAATCTCGGGGAATTGCGCTCTTTGCCTATCGAATTCTTCCTGTTGTCCTCGTAACATTTCGCTTTGTTGGCGGATTTGCTACTCCTTTCTTTTTAGACTTGTACGCAATTTTTGCAACTCTACTTCACCGAGGGTTTCGTTTTGTGCTTGTTTTGCGCGCGTGTTAGGCATGACTATCCTTGTTTATACTAAAGCTTTTTGCGATATCCCACCGCTGTCAGCAGAAAATTTTATGTTTGTCCCGTCTGGGCGTTGAGGTAGGGAATAAACCCAGACCCGATTTTTATGCGAGTATGTATGTGAGAAATAAAAGATCACCTACCTTAGGTGGGTAATTTATCGTGAAGATATTGCTTCTTAAAATTCGATGATCTCTGCCTCGCTTCAAAGCGGAGAGATGTTGAACAGAAAGACAATACAAACAATATGGAACAGAGGAATGAAATAACACGCGCGTAAGAGACTATGCTCTACTTTAGCCAGTTGGTACTTCCGGCCGCCCCTGCGAGTCTTACAAGGAAACGTTGCGAAGTGACCGCCTCCGATTTTCTTATGCTTGTGATATGTTATAGTCCATCCAAATCTAAGAGACACGTATTTTTTTATATGTGCTCTTAAACGGATTTAAGGGGTGAAATTCACCCTCAAAGTTGAGCGTGTAAAGCGGTGTTTGTGTAGTTTTACATAGAAGGAGTGTCTCTATCGCCACCAAACCAACTTTAAAACATTCCTCACGTGAAATGATGAAATTCACATATCCATCTTTCTATGCACCCTTATTGCAAGGGGGTGAACCACCCTCTGAAAATTTTCATTTCAATATAAAAAAAAAACTAATTATCCGATTTTAATGAAACAAAAACCAAATTGTAGAGCGAGGAAAAACAAAGGTGACCAGTTTTTGTATTTTTCGAAAAAAACAATTTTTAAGAGAAAAACACGTCTTCAACTATAAGTTTGTTCTCCTAATGTTAAAATCATTCTGATTAGTTTTAATTGCCGGAGACCTCTTATACACTCACCTATATACCTGAAAACAAGACATCATTACATTCAGGCTTGTCTTTGTTGTTTTTCTTGTGATTCACTGTCCCTGCATGTGCCGCATATACACGTAAATATTAAAGTATACTGTTATTGTTCAGGTATTTTAATTTATTTTATTTTGGGCATTATCAAGGTGTAATATACACTTCTTTAGTTAATATATTTTGGTTTGCTGTATTTAAAAGAAGTTAAAGCGCACTGTGCGGTAATGTAATACCTGACTGCATACATACTTGGTTGGTGTGCTAGAATCGCCGTTAGAATATATATAGATATTAATAATCGGCAATTGTCGATGCAACAAATTTATACATTTATAATACAATTTATAGAAAATGTATAATCTCTCCGTTTTCGAAGGATGGTAATAGCCTCCTTCATTATTTCAATATTCTATTAATATTAACCTTCTGTATAGCCCTTAAGTGAACGATTATTTACAACGCTATCGAGTGTGTATCAGTATTGCCTGTGGGCAATTTTGTAAGTGGGTTAGAGTGAGTTAAAGTGGTTCCCACTTCTGAAGCTCATTTCTGGTATGTTGAAATAATTTAATTTGATGTTATAAAAGTTGCTTTAATGTTTCTAATATGTATTTACTTACAAAGCACTTAAAGATAGGTTTGGAAACGTTTTTATTCCAATCATTGGTCAGATGAACGTTCTTTTGACAGATTCATGGAGTGGACATTGCCCACAAGTTATTAGCCAACTTTCCCTAATTGATAAGCAAATCATCCCAATGATTATACCAAAGGGCACAGCTGGAAAAATTCAGCCACTTTTCGTTTTCGGATTGAAAATATGGATGAATTATGTTAGACACTTTTCAGACAGTGTCATGTTCCGTGATTACGACATAAACTTACACTTGAGAAACAACACAATAAAATTACAATCCCTTGTTCATAACCAGTTATCATCTCCAAGGTATCAAAATTTGTTCCGATATTCTTGATTCAAAAGTGAATACATAGAAAAACGACCAGAAAATTTCGAAAATCCGGTCAAATTTGCTTTTCAAACGTTTTCGCTATCGCAATGTGCACGAATATCGCTGTAGTAAGATGTTCTTGGTGTAAAAAATCGCTGTGTTTTAAACATGTTTTCACAGAATATCACCATTCCTCATTGTCAGAATACAGACATTAGTTTCATAAGAGAGAAAATGGAATTTCAACGAATATAATGACAATATAAAAAAAACTTTTAATGTAAGAATGTATATTTATACATATGTTTTTTATTGAATAATTGAAATATAGACGTGTATTTACAAATAATTAATAACAAAATTAACGATTAAAGACATTAATTGTGGTTATTATATTCATGAGAAAAGTAATAGTCCGCTTTTCCTCACTTACAATCAGGCAGTATTGATACAGACTCGAAAACATTGTAAATAATCGTTCAGTTAAAGGCTATACAAAAGGTATTAAAGGGCATCATAAAGAGACACCGAGATAAATATGTCAGTGAGGACCTTCTTTACTCATCTGCGCATTACGTATAAAATTTTTTTTAGAAACAGCAAACCAAAAATGTATTAACTACAGAAGTGTATATTAAACCTTGATAATGCCTGAAATAAAATAAATTATAATACTTAAAAAAAAAATAGTATACTTTAATACTTACGTGTATATGCGGCGTATGCAGGGACAATGAATCACAAGAAAAACAATAAAGACAAGCCTGAATGTAATGATGTCTTGTTTTCAGGTATATAGGTGAGTGTATAAGAGGCCTCCGGCAATTAAAACTAATCAGAATGACTTTAACATTAGGAGAACAGACTTATAGTTGAAGACGTGTTTTTCCTCTTAAAAATTGTTTTTTTCGAAAAATACAAAAACTGGTCACCTTTGTTTTTCCTCGCTCTACAATTTGGTTTTTGTTTCATTAAAATCGGATAATTAGTTTTTTTTTTATATTGAAATGAAAATTTTCAGAGGGTGGTTCACCCCCTTGCAATAAGGGTGCATAGAAAGATGGATATGTGAATTTCATCATTTCACGTGAGGAATGTTTTAAAGTTGGTTTGGTGGCGATAGAGACACTCCTTCTATGTAAAACTACACAAACACCGCTTTACACGCTCAACTTTGAGGGTGAATTTCACCCCTTAAATCCGTTTAAGAGCACATATAAAAAAATACGTGTCTCTTAGATTTGGATGGACTATAACATATCACAAGCATAAGAAAATCGGAGGCGGTCACTTCGCAACGTTTCCTTGTTAGACTTGGTCTTACCAGGGTTACTTTTACTCTTTACTCTTACCTTTACTCTTAACTTTTACCTTTACTCTTTACCTTTACTCTTAACTAGATCTTTAAATTCATTAACAGCCGTCCTCTGAACATCCTTCGGAACTCCAGCCTTCAACAACAAATTACGATACTCGTCAGAAAAATTCATAGCGTAGTCAAGAGTAACGAAGTTATTAACAGCTCTGCAACAGATTGTAGTATCACAGAACAGACAAAGGCTTACTAGATATAAAGATGAAAAATTGATGCAATAGACTTAGTAAATATTAATAGGTAGATCTATATATATAAGTAACAAAAGAATAATGATGTTGGAGTTGAGATATGAGAAAAGGTTGATATCTCTATAACGACGCAAGTAATAATTATAGAAGAAGTGAAAAGATCCGCACGCGAATAATTTGAGGCGAAAAGAAAAGATTTAATAATGCGAGTGCTGATTTGGAAGAAAAAAAGGTAGTATTAAAAATAATAATACAAAGAAATAGAAAAGATTAATACGGCAAATAATGATTACAAAGAAAAGAAAAATCCGTAGAATAATAATAATTTCAAAAGGAGAAGAAGGAAAAGTAACGATTCGTAATTGAATAATATTCGCTACGCAAGTAATGACGCAATACGCAGCTTTTCTACGCAACGACTTACAGGCCTTGACCGTGCGAAGCAGGTCCTCACCGGTCTGCCAGGAGCCTACGGGTGCAATGATGCCGTGCGGAGCAAGTCCTCACCGGCGCACCGGTTCCAGTCCTCCTTTGCTCGTGCTAGACCTGCCAGCACCGAGCTCGGAGCCGGAGTGAGTGATTCTCTGTACGACGCTTACTTATATAGCACTCGACCATAGAATCAATATAGATTGTCCACTCATTGGCGGTTTTCGTGCCTAGGGGAGAATTTGGACAAAATCTTGTTTCCGCCATCAGTAAGCGTGTCACAGCAGCGCAACCATTATTTCGGGGTGAGATAATTCAAAAACTTGTCCGATTCGCAAAAATTGTCCAATTCGTGAAACTCGTCCAATTTGTGAAACTTGTCCAATTTTGAATTGGACAAAATGAAAAGGATTTGGACAAATTTCACTTTGCGTTAAATTTACTTGATGGAAAATCGTACGGACGTTACACCTCCCCCCTTAAATTAAAAATGTTGAAGCTGTTCAACATTTTTCGGCGTCTGACGGTCTCGTTGCAGTCGAGCGACCTCCATGAATCCAAGATTCCCGGGCCTTATTTGGATGCACTATCTTAGTACGCCCGTGCCAATCTATCTGTAAATTTCCGTCGGATAGGACGCTGATGATTCTGTGAGAACCAGTATATTGGTCACTGAATTTTCCTTTTTGTGGTTCCACCATTACGAATATTTCGTCACCATCGGTGAAATTCTGGGGGTTGATGTGGCGACCCTAATAATGTTTAGACCGGTTCTTTGATTTGATAAGGCTACTTCGTGCTAAATCTTGGATTTCTTGAATTTTTGACGATAAGTTTTTCAAATATTCTGGATAAGTTATGTCTCTGTCGTCGTCCAATGTAACGCTGCTTGAAGGTGTTCATGCTGTCTTTCCAAAAACTAACTCATGTGGTGTAAATTTGGTGCTTTCGTAGATGCTGGTGTTATAGGAGAATGATGCTAGATTTAATCATTCATCCCATTCTTGATTTTTGGTTACGTACATCTTAAGGCAGTCTAACAAAACCTGGTGCGACTTCTCAAGTGACCCGTTTGATTGTGGGTAATATGCTGTTGTTTGATATTGCTTTAGCCGAAACTTCTTGGCGACGGATTTCATAAATGCTCCGGTGAAATTCGACCCTTGGTCAGTCAAAATAGATTTTGGGGATCCGAAGCGACACACGAATTCCTTGATGAAAGCATCTGCTATTCTCTCAGACGTTGTTTGCTTTAATGGAAGGGCCACTGAATATTTGGTGAGTAAGTCTTGTAGCGTAAGGATATAACAGTTCCCGTTTTTAGTAGTAGGCAAGGGCCCAACAATATCGAGGGCGATTTTACCGAATGCCGCTCTTGGGGTATCTGTGATTACCATCGGTTGCCGGGTTTTGACTGTGACCAGTTCTTTACGTTGGTACGCGATGCATTGGCGAATGTAAGACTGCACTTGTTCTTTAAGTCCCTTCCAGTAGTAATGGTGTCTGATGCGATTAAAGGTTTTCGTGACACCTTTGTGTCCACTGAGTACAGATGAGTGATTTTCATTAATGATTTCTTCGCGTAAATTTTCATCCGGAATTTGAACTAGTTGCAGGCAGACGATAACTTGCACTTGTGTTTCTGCTAAATGATCCTGCATGTATTGCGATATCGTGGACCAAAAAACTCCGTCGATATTTGGAATTTTTGCTATGCTAAAAGAAGTTATACTCAGTCCTCTTACAGCATTCGCCAGAGAAGCGAAGGATTCTTTGAGAATTTCGATGTCTAATTGCATTCGTGGAGTTTCTTTGATGACCATAGCAATGAGATGTTTCCGGTGGCGTCTAGTGATTCGGACTCGTCCCAACGTCAATTCTTCGAGTGTTGGAAGAAGACAAGATTATCTTTCGTTATGCACAAAGGGTCCTTTCCTTGATATCAAATGTGTTGTTTGTTGGATTTTCTCGTACACGATAAGGCCTGAATGTGGGTTCAAAAATGTCACTTGTTCTATCATCGTTAACACTATCTTGCGACTCATCGTCAGATGGGTGAGAGTCAGTTGCATATTTAGAGGATCTGGATGAAGACGAATTGATGCTTGTATTCAAATTAAGATCGTCCTCTTCGTGATGGTCCTCTTTCAAGCTGTTGTGGGTTTAGATTAGATCGGTTTTCGGTCGATTTACGTATTTTCCTGGCTGGTTTCGAGGTGAAGAAGGATTCGTCCGAAGAATCACTTGATGATCGTGGCCTGATTGGGACGGTTCTTACAATAGGCTGGCACGGTACGTTCCTTGACAGTGCATCCGCAAGGCTGTCAGTCCGTCCTGGTTGGTATTGAATGGTGTAGTCGTATTCCGCCAACTTAAGCCTCTAACGTACTGTGATGTCCGTTGCACGCCCGTTTTTTTTCCTAAATATTACTACTTACACACGTTACTGCCTCCCTCTATAACATTCACCGCGTATTTTACATTCAGATTTATACTTTACACTTAGTAACTTCTAGCTAACGGACTCTATCTGACATATATGTATATTCACTGCGTACCCATATTTTAAATCTACTTTTACATTTAATATATATTCTCTGCGCACTTATACTTTAAATTTACTTATACATTTCATATTCACCATTCACTGCGTTCCTTATTTTCTTATATAGATATATTTATATATACATATATAATATATATATATTCTTATAGATAATATATTATAGATAATATAGTCTATATATAGTATATATAATATAGTCGGGAGCCGACGTATTGAACAATTGTCATAAGTACGGTTTTGTGCAGTGTATTCAGTGTAATTGGTGTTTAAGAATGTGCACGTATTCGGAATTTATTTGGTTCGATTGTTCCAGTTGAATAAAGTAAACCATTAAAAAACTTTAAGCGATTCGAATATTCGAGCCCTCGTAAGTTTTCGAGTTACTTGGGGATAAATATTAGACATGTAAATATTCGAATTATTAGTGTGGACGTTTCTAAGTTAGCATTATTAGCAATAAACTTCCTCGAGATAATTACTTTCCATTTACGAAGTGAAAAATTATTTTCTAGTGCAGGAAACGTCGTCACCAATAATTCGGATATTTACGAATAACTCGTAAGCTGGAAATCTATTGGAATATGTAAACTTTCCGAGCTGAACATTTATCCACAAGTAACTCGAAATTTTATGAGTTCTCGAATATTTTTGTCGTTTGGATTTTTTTAATAGGTAATTTTTTTCTCAATAGTTCGGTGATTTAAACTAGTTCGGAAAATTGTAACACTTCCTCGGCTCGAAAAAATGTCGAGGGTCAAGTCAGCTGTATCGCACGCGTACGACGGCACTGAGCCAAGGACGTTTCGCGGAGCGTTGACCGCTTCGGGCAGCTGAATGTAGGCCATGTTGTCAACCTGTAGGTGGATATTCGAACGGCTGTATCTTCGCCAATAATGATCGGACACCATAGGTATGTTAACAGAAGTTACTTGTTTTTACCTCAATTATACGCTCCTTACCTTTGGCAGCACTTCATAGAAACACCCTGTATATATAATCACTGCGTTCTACTCTCACATTTTATTGTATATACACTGCGATGCATTATGAATCTCCGATGCTTAATCGACTATCAATTATTACGTAATTCACAGTCTTATCATCGACATAATACGAATAACCGCCTGTAGATTTATGTACGCTATCGCGCGTTACCGGATTCCAGCGCCAAGGACAAATCTTCATGGACCAAGGGACCGTGAATCACTCATCGAACTTCGCAGATAAGATGTTTATATAAAAATTACGCTCGCACCCACGAGCATTACATTCCAAGCTCCACGTGCAGGTCTATGCCTCCCCACCTAAAACCATTGTCCAAATGTACTATTGTTGCGTCTCGACTTTGTGGATCGAGTCTTAAAAGCTATTTTTTCTGTTTTTGGGCACTCTGCATTCACCCGGGGACCAGGAATCTATTTAGAACCGTAAAATTGTATAAAGGTGTTTAAGTGTAGTACTTACTTTGCGATGGATTTAACGTCAGGAAGGCTGGATGGCGAGCAAAGTCAAGGCACTAGCTGGTTATAGAACCAGCGCGAATTGGAGAAGCGCTGCCAAATATTCCTATGCAGACCCTCTGTTGTTGTGCAAGTGTTTTGTCGGTGTGAATCTTGTAACGGGGATCTTCCACAGAGACGTCCTGCCTTATGTTGCGAAGTTCTTCAGAAGTAGGCAGCTCAATGACGATTAATTTGTAAAGCCGACAATGGAGATAATTAGAAGGTTTAGATAAGTACGCGACGGAAACTCCGTGAATTGTTGATGCAATTCGCGTCGAGCTCGAAACTATAGAAAAATGAGGAAGACCAGTGCGGGGCTATCGCAGTTCTCGGTAACTCAGAGAAAGTGTAGGACCAATCGATTCAGGGGATCGATTCAGTGCGGGGCGATCGCAGAACTCGAATCGTAATGGGAAAAAAATGGAAAAAAGGTAAAAAGTAAAGGGACACTGACTCTAGTAAATTAAGAATATATTGCAGAACTCAGAGAACTCAGAGAATACAGAGTGTAATAACGCAGTGAGATTAGAAATAAAACTGAGACTGGTAGCAATATAATATAGTAAGTAATATAATATAATGTGGGAATTAACGATTATTCGTTATAATGTGAGAAGTGTTTAACGCGCCTTAACGCGGAGTCGTTGTCGATAAAATGAATTAAAGTACTCACGATATCAGTCGTAGAATGTTGAAACGGTGCGTGGCAGCGAAGTTCTTTGACAAGAGTAGAAGTTATTACGAAATCGTGACTATTCGCGTTGAAGACTGAGACAAGACTGAATATTGAGTGACGACTGCTCGGACAAAACTGAGACGATTGCGACTGATCGCGATGAAGGTTCCGACAAGACTGAAGGTGCTTTGTGCCGCTCTCATGCGACTCGTCGCGGGGTGAGGTCCCCACTATACGCATAATGACGCAGGATATTGCATTTCTCGTTGGCAACCGGATGTTTAAATCGATTGGAATCCTTGATAACCTCGTTCCATACGAGAAATGCGATCCGTTTGATTTAAGATTATTTTAGAGGTCGAAAAATAAGGTTATTTGTCTTGGCGAGAATTTCCGATCTGTTTGCGCAATAACCTCTGATTTAATATGAAGGTTAGAGGTGTTACATTTCCTCTGCGTTGTGCGGATGTTTAAACTGATAATTTAGAGAATGCAATTGAGATATTTTATTCAAGGTGAGCAATAAGATTTATTTATCCGAGGCGAAGAAATGCAATCCCTTTGGGCGAATTCAGGCGAAAATGAAATGCGTTGTAGCGACCGAAGAACGCGTATAGAGTTCGTCAGTGCTTTACAATATTTCGAGTATTGATGAAAAACTGATAATAATAATTAATACGGGTCGATCTAATGCATCTGTGGTTACTGAAGATCGATACATGAAATCAACCGGGGAAACTAGAATGCTTTTGAACGTTATTAAAATGTTAATAATTAATAGTCGTCAATAGTGCGATGATGTAGTCGAAGATAATTATTCTTATTTGTGTGATATTTAACATTGCGCATTTATTACTGTTCGCCGTCTTTCGTTCTCTCTCTTGTGTTATTGTTTATTAATGACAATCGATTTATTGCCATGGTTAAATAAAGTGGAACAATTATTACAACTGTTACGTCCTGGGATCGACGAGTGTAACCGTAATTACAATTAAATTGTAATAACCCAAATGGCCGCTGTCACCAGTCCCTAAATTTAAATATCTTCTTCGAATCGCCGTCAGGGACACCGATAACCGAAGTAATAACGCGAGAAAAGAATTTAAATATAGAATTAATCAATTAATTATAAGAAATATAATAATATTTCAATTTTGTTCCAGAATATGCGTGGCTAACGAACACGGTGAAAACTCTGGATGAGAATCTATTGTCAAAAAAAATTGTATTATTGAAATAAATGTAATTAAAAAATAATGATCCGAAGGATTCAATCAAGGCAATGTAGGAACGCGGCGATAAGTATAATTCATTCAATAAAAATTATTGGAAATGTGCAATTGAATTTAATTATTTAATCTTTACTATGTACAAGAACGTGAACGTAATATGCAAATAAACTATTGAATATGGAAAAAATGGAGACGATTAAGAATGGTTATATTTCAATCTTAATAATAAATACAAAAATATAATTTGAGTGTACTTGCGTATTCAGAGCAGGAGTTAACAATGCGGAGATCGGGTTCACGTAGTGAACAATAATTGTTAACTTATAAGGAATTCTAAAACACCACTTATTTTAGAATTCTTATAATATATTCGAATTTACGAATCATCTTCTGTGAAGACTAAATTAAGATTTCAAATTATCAAATTAATTTATAAACGTTAATGCACGACTCTAATTTATAATATCAAATAATACATCTGAACTTTACAATTGCTAACGTACGACTCTCTTAAAACACGACTGTCTTTTACGAAAGTTCAAACTCGATTCTATTTTATAATATTACTATTCTTAAAGCACATCTACTCTTTACGAAGGTTTAAACTCGACTCTTAATACGATTTAAACGCGACTGTCTTCTATGAATGTTGGAGCTCGACTCTTTTAATACACGTCTTATCTCTTCACGTCTACACGTCTTACCTCTTCAAGATACTCGTCGCAATAATTCAAGTTCTGCCAGAATACGGTAAGTATGAAATATATACAGAGGCTTATGACTTTATTATTACTAGCATAATTAGTCTAATAATATTAATTAAAGCTATTTCTAATTTTAGGAAACTCAAGAAGACCCATTTGGGTAGGCCGATACCTACAGTGATTTATATATGATTTATGTCATCTCTATTGTAACCAGTGAGCCCCCAACGATGCAGATTATCGTACAACTTGAGGTTTGACCAATATTAATGTAACTATTATTGTTACAAATAAATCTAATTAGGACAACAATGTGTGTGACATCTTTTACCTTCCATTTACTACGAATGCTATGTGGAAAGTATTGTGTAACGTAAGAGTACTATTGCAAATTAAATGACACAGTGAAACGATAGCGTTGCATGACATCTAAAATGAGCTTGAGTATTATAATTACTCAAATTGTAGGAAA
Source organism: Hedychridium roseum (assembly GCA_963989215.1). NCBI lineage: Eukaryota > Metazoa > Arthropoda > Insecta > Hymenoptera > Chrysididae > Hedychridium > Hedychridium roseum. Next base: position 3,340,846 of record OZ022321.1, on the reverse strand, counting down.
TGTCTAATTTAATTATATCTTATTCCTTATGCATAGGACTAGCGAGATATGGAGTGTGATTGGCAGAAACAAATTAGAAGTGACATAAGTTAACATCATGGCATAATAATAGCAATACATAGATGTTGATTATGCCAGGCGTAATATGGAAATAGAAAGCGGTAATTATTAAGGGAGAAGCCCTGTGTATCGAATCAATTATGCCAGGACGTAACACAACGTTAAAATAATGTGTTCTCGTTAACTAATCAACTATTTGTTAGTTAGTTAAGGAGTTTAACGCTTGGAAAAATCTCCCGAGGTATCAAGAGCGCATGAATAGCGAGGAAGTCTTCTGTGTTGGAGAGAAAGAGAGGCAGTGACATCTATTGTTCCGACGAAGAGGTCCGATTGAGTGACGGGTCTGAACGACTCTCGTAAGTATAACGATGGTACATAGTTATGATTTAAGTCACATTATGGCGTGAACAAGAAGTTTGGTTGACTGTTATTGCTGATATATAAAAATGATATAATAATAGATTTTAAGTAATAGGTACACGTAAAATATATATTTTGATAAAGTTCGTGTTCGGGTATTAATGCGTATTAAAGTTTTTAAAGAAGCGTTGAGACTAATAGTATAGAGAGAGGCAGTAAAATATATACAGGGTGTTTCTGTCATGCTGGTCCAAACTCAAGGAGCGCATAGATGACGTAAAAATAAGCAACTTTTAATAATATACCTGTGCTGTCTGATGATTATTGGCGAAGTTATAACAGTTTGAATATCCGCCTACAGGTATACAATATGTAGACAACGTGACCCATATTCGGCTGCCGACAGCTGTCCGATGCGGTCAACGGCACGGCGATCGTCATCGGCTCAGTGCCGTAGCGCAGCGCTACGGCGTGCGGTTTGCCCTGTTCACACATTGCACTAAAAGTTCATTGAAACTTCACTGAAAGTATCATTCACTGCACTGCACGAAAACTGTACCATACAAAACTTTTTTTTTAATTTTACCACCACTGCCACTGCACCTCACCCGGTTTCACCTTGCGGTGATTGCCCAGGTGGGGCTGAGCAACGACCATTACTGTGTAACAGCCTCCACTCATTATTCGCTTTACCTCCTGCCGCAGTATGTGCTAAAACACATCACTTCTTCCGCCTGGTCGGCGTCGTCGGGCCTCCTCCCCCTGCACGCCAAAGAGACCGCGTGCCAGCTTCTGCTTCTGCCGCTTCCGCCTCCTGGACCATCGCACCCTGCAGCCGTCGCGGAGGTGGCTTCTGCTTCTGCCGCTTCCGCCTCCTGGACCATCGCGCCCTGCAGTCGTCGCGGAGGTAGCTTCTGCTTCTGCCGCTTCCGCCTCGTCCTTGGCTCGAAAGATGTCACTTGCCACAGTCACAATTCGTTTAAATGTTATAAGTTTTGTTCTACATGTCGGCCCCCGACGTTTATGCACATTTCGTACCGGCGGATGATAGATCCGCGTACGCGTTCAAAAACGGCCGGCATGTCTTGAATCTCATTGCACGCAGCTATTATGCGAGCAATGAGATCCTCCACTGTCTCTACCGGGGTTTGATAAACAAGGGACCTGCCATGGCCCCACAAAAAAAAGTCTAATGGCGTTAAATCGGGAGAACGCGGCGGCCAAGTCACGTGGCCCCCTCTCCCGATCCATCGGCCAGGGTATACTTCATTTAAATATTGGCGAGAACTCCGGGTAACGTGTGCCGGAGCCCCGTCTAACTGTAGCCACATATTTTTCCGCACGGACAGTGGCACATTTTCCAATAACTTGGGCAAAGTGTGCTCAAGAAATTGTCGGAAAATGTGCCCATCTAGGCGAGGGGGCAACAGATACGGTCCAATCAAATAATTGTTTGTTATACCCGCCCAGATGTTTACGGCGACTCGATCTTGATTCGACGCAACAATTGTCGCGTGTGGATTTTCAATGTCCCATATGTGGCTGTTGCGGCTATTAAAAAAGCCGTTTCGTGTAAAGCACGCTTCGTCCGTGAAGAGTACACTGCCGATAAAGTCATTGTCCGCGCGGCAGTTGTCCAAAAATTCGCGCACAAAAGTCACTCGCGGGTTATAATCCGACGGACGAAGTCCTTGCACTTTCTGCAAGTGGAAAGGGTGCAAACCTTCCTCTTTTAACACTCGCCATACATTTACATGGTTCGTGTTTAACTCCCGTGCGATCGACCGCGTACTGATCGACGGGTCATTGTCTATACGGCGTAGAACGGCGTTTTCAAAGTTCTCGGTACGCCGGCGTCTTGTCTAACCCAATCGTGGTTCGCCAGAAAACGATCCCGTATCGCGCAAACGTTGCGCGATCCGCGTAAAAAGTCGGTGATCGGGATGTCGCCGAGCAGGAAAACGATCGCGATACATTTACTCGGCGACTCGCGCATTGCCGTCGGCAGCACCATAAGTAAGGTGCATATCTGCCATCTCGGCAAAAGTATACCCTTCCATTATGACACTATTCCGGAAAAATTACTTCGGAAAACTCGCGACCGACGAGAAACAGTCTGCACGATCTCAACGGCCAGAAAATACTGAAGATTACTGGAGGGGCAATTAGAGTGCCATATTGCACACTATCAAATAACTATGATGGTGTGAATATGAGATGTATTCGCTTGTTTCCGACGCGGCACGCGTCGATGAGGAGGCGAGGACCCAACACAAATGCAAGTTTGTTTTGAAACATAATCCATTGCCCCGTTCTTTCCGACATTCGTTTCTGTTCGCTAACGCAACTGGGACATCGTGCAGTGAGTTTCATTGCAATCTTTCGGAGTGATCGTGTCCGCAGTTCAATCTTCTAACGGTGCGAATCGTGTATGACCGTCTGAGGCCGACGTATTCAACATTCATCACAAATACAGTTTTGTGCATTATGTTCAGTGCAGTGGGTGTCTGGGGATGTGTGCGTAATCGAAATTTATAAATTGTGTAAAATTTAGTTCGATTGTTTGGATTGAAAAAAGTAAGTCACAAAAAAGTCTAAATAATTCGACTATTCAAGCTCTCGTACGTTTTCGAGTTACTTGTAAATAAGTATTCAATACGTATGTAAGGAAATGGGCGGGAAATAGCGGAAAAGATTAGAAATTGTAGGTGCGTAAAATGAAATAGCTGAATAACCAGGAACAGAGTACTTTATTCTTTCGATAAGCACGTCTATGTGTACAGCATACGTACGAACAATAACGCTTTTCCTTTTTCGAGAGAGTTCTTATAATCTCCCCGTTGCATCCATCCTTTTCTTTTGAGAAAGCGATAAGGCGAGCGTCGCTTAATCCGCCTTTTTGCATTCGGGTCTACATCCATCTCGAATGTCGCCGATATTTCTTACATGTAAATATTCGAATTAGTAGTGTGGATGTTTTTAGTTCAGCATTATTAGCAACAATCTTCCACGAAATAATTACTTTCCATTTGCCAAGTGAAAGATTATTTTCTAGTGCAGGAAACGTCGTCGTACAGTAACTCGAAATTTTACGAGTGCTCGAATATTTTAGTCGTTTGGACTTTTTTAATAGGTAATTTTTTTCCCAATAGTTCGGTGATTTAAAGTAGTTCGGAAAATTTGAACACTTCCTCGGCTCGAAAAATAAAGACGAAAAAGGTTTAGTCAGCTGTGTTCCAACGGCACGCCGTAGCGCTGCGCTACGGCATTGAGCCGATGACGATCGCCGTGCCGTTGACCGCATCGGACAGCTGTCGGCAGCCGAATATGGGTCACGTTGTCTCCATATTGTATACCTGTAGGCGGATATTCAAACTGTTATAACTTCGCCAATAATCATCAGACAGCACAGGTATATTATTAAAAGTTGCTTATTTTTACGTCATCTATGCGCTCCTTGAGTTTGGACCAGCATGACAGAAACATCCTGTATATGTATATATGAAGAAAAAGGACGTTGCTCGTAGCGGACGTCACACCTCCCCCCTTAAAATAAAGAAAATTAAAGGGAGAAAGCTTTTATTTTTCGACGTTAGGACGTCTCTCCATTAATATTTTACTTAACTGAATATAAGGGTTTATATCAGCTATGCTATTGTGACGTGTTGCCGGTGTGGGATTTTCGGCGTTGTATTCTGGGGCAGAAGCTGATGGTTGAGGATCGTCTTCTTCTTCGTCTTCTTTTGGCGGAGAGTTGTTTCGTCCGGCCAGGTGAAGCATGAGGTAAGTGACTGCACTCCATATAGCATCAAGTAAGTGGATTCCACAGCCGTAAACAGAGTGTAAAGCATAGCCGCGGATAATGGTATCGACCATGAGTTTTATAACAAGGAAGATTATGAAGATGCCTATTATTCCTGCTGAGACGGAGCCAAAGCTTAGGAAACCAGCCCATAGGCGGTGTGCAGTGTTGTCAGCAATTTTCTCAAATGTGCTTTCGTCGAACATGTTGAAGGCAGAGAGTCCGTTTCCGAGTGTTTGTTTTTCGGTGAGTGTTCGGACAACGTTGTTGGTTATTGAGGCTTTCTCGGCTGGGAATAGCAAGTGTTCACGTAAGTTGTCTATATCTTGTTGCGAGTAAATTCCACTTGTAGCAAGTGCTCCAGTCGATAGGTATTTCCAGTTCAAGTTTGTTTTAGGTTGAAGGATTTCCGGTGGCGTCACGTCGATAGGGCGTGGCATCAATCGAATCCAACCACGTTCTGATAAAAATTATGGAGGAAAGATGGCGGTGCATTCTCGTTCGCTGCCGATGCGTTGGAGGATGCGTGTTTTCAGTGTAAGAAAATACGAGTCGTTTTTGTAGGTGACTGGTATTTCGTTGTAACAATGTTCAGTCCGACGGAAAGGTACTTCGATAGGTGTACATTTGATGGTATGAATCACTTCTCCAGATGGAACAGCGGTGTATCCGGGTCCTTTCATAATTGTGTAGGCAAACTCGGTGGGATCTCGAACAGCATAAGCGAGGGCGTTCGTAAGGACTTGACGTTCTAATTCGCATTTCTGCTGCATCGCGTCGTTGTACAACTCCGTTAGTTGTGTGCGGATATGTTTCTCCACAAAGACAAATTTGGAATTTACGTAGGTGAATATGTCGAGGTTTTCGACAATGATTGGAGATTTGGTGATAAAAGAGAGTCCTGGTTGTGTTTCCATGATGAATAATTTGGGATGTTCTGTGCGGTAGATAATGTATCTACACAGGCGAGTTTCAGTGGTTTTTGCAAGGGCGAAAGTGGTATCTTGAGTGATTAGGGAGAAAACTTCGGGTACATTTAGTTCGTTTGTGTCCTGGATCTTCGTGGCTTTTCCTCATACAGGGCATCGTATGCGGAGAAGTCGCAGCCTTTGTTTACTGGTACTGTTGACCAAAAGGTGTATCCTCCTTCCAGGTCGAGGCAGGAGCCATCTCCCAACTGACAGACGGTGTCAGATTTGAGGGTGATTTTTCCCGTGGAGACTCGGACATGTACGATGCCGGAGGTGAGTGTAATTCTATGGTTGCTTGGACAACAACATTCTGTCATGAGCCACAGTTATCGCTATATTGTGTTCCTGAGCAGGTTCCGTCGTTCCCGATGCTGCCGGCTAGAACTGCTGGTCTGGCGGTGGTGTCGTTCACCCTGAGGTTAGAGATAGTGATACCGTTGGAGATCCCCATGGTGCCGGTGTTGTGCATGATTTCGCATTGACGTCCCGTGGTTTGCTGCAGGTATTCCATAAATCCGTTGTGGACGGCGCTGTTATGTGAATGCATTCCACAATACAAGACTTGTAGTGAAATTACTATCTTGCACTGTATAATGGGGATATTTTGATACTCGACTGCTTGTAGTAATTGTATGTGTGTATGGTTCCGTTGCAATGTGCGTGTTTTCAGGAAGCAGTCACCCACGTCTCGGAGAGAAATGGTTGTGATGTTCATTGGGCCTCCGCCACAGTTGAATCCGATGAGTCCATTGGTTGGTGAGAAGAGGAAGATGACGATAACAGTGATGGCGTTGGTAAGTGCGAGGGCGGAATCGGAGCGAGCCATACCTATTCATTCAGGAGGTGCTCTTACAATACACGTATGTCTATTTTGCGAATGAGAGTGTGAAGTTACTAAGCTTAAAATTTTAATGCTGTAGGACGAACTCTATCTAGGTGTACTACGCGGTGTGTACCTTTACTTAAATCTATCTTAACGTTGTTTGTGTCGGAATAAATCTTAATAATTTTGTAAGGACCAACGTATTGATCTTGAAATTTTCCCTTCTTTTCTCCTCGTAGAAGGAGCACTTGGTCACTGATTTTTAATGGTGGTGTATTGATTCTACGGTCGTAGTACTGTTTGCTTCTGATTTTGGACTGTTGCGAGTTATTTTTAGCGTCTTCTTGTAATTGTCTGATAGTGTCGTACAAGTCAGTGAGGTAGTCGGCGTACGTAGTGTCCGTATTCGCTTCTAAAGGCGGATTGGCTGATGGTAGGCGTGCCAGTTTACCAAATACGAGTTCGTGAGGGGTGTGTTTTGTTCCATCACGGACGCTGGTGTTGTAAGAGAATATGACGGCGTCCAGCCATTTATCCCAGTCTTTTTGATGTCGATTAACATGCATATTTAAGTATTCAATTAATACATGGTGCGATCTTTCCAAAGAGCCGTTAAATTGAGGGTGATATGCGGTTGTTTTAAACTGTTTGATGTTAAACTTCTTTGCTAAATGTCTAAAGAGAGAAGATAAGAATTTGGTTCCTTGATCGGTAAGTATGACCTTAGGGGCTCCAAAACGACAAATGAAATATCGGTAAAACGCGTCGGCGGTTTCAATGCTACCCGTACTTCCAAGCGGCACTGCGACTGAATATTTCGTTAATAAATTTTGCATAGTAAATATATGTAAGTGTCCTTTGTCGGTTCGTGGAAGCGGACCTACGATATCTAACGCTATTTTATCAAAGGCTACTCCGGGCGTATCGGTAAGTACTATTGGTTGTCTGGGTTTAACGCGGATAAGTTTTTTGAGTTGGCACGTACGGCATTTTTCTATGAATTCTTGAATGTCTTTTTTCAAGTTTGTCCAGAAGTAATGATTGCGGATGCGGCAGTATGTTTTACTCGCGACTTTATGACCGGCGATAGTGGACGAACGGTATTCTTCTATAATGTTGACACGCTGGTCTGGAGGAGGAGTTTGAACGAGGAAATTACAAATTAATGATCGCAATTTCAATGTCAGTAAAGAGTTCGCGAATTTTATCAATTAGGAATTTCCATGGTATCTCATCGATAGCTTCGGATTTGGCGATACTTATAGATTTTAGGTCTAGTTCACAAACGACGTCGGTAAGCGATGTGAGGGCTTCGAAAGTCTTCGGCTGTGGTGTCGATTCGTTGGTGTCGTTTAACAGGTAAGCTTATGATATTTTTACCGTTGGAAGTATGCGTAACCTTTGCGCGATTCTGTGTGATATCGGAAAACGTTGAAAATAATCCGGATTTAATTAATTTTTTTGCTCCGCTATCGACGGGGGCACCGTCGTCAGTAATAAAGATAACCATATTGTCTTTTCGGTTTTGTAAGCAATCGCGTGATTTTACTATTTTGAGAAGAGGCTTGTGACGATTAAATTCGTAGGAGGGGTTAATCCTAACCCCTAACGTCGAAGATGTCGGATTCGTCGTCGGACGTTTCTTTGTGTACGGTCTTGGAGGTAGAAGGTGTGGTTGTAATGGGTTGAGAGGATGGGAGGGAAGGAGTAGCGAGTGTATCGGGAGGCGAAATGGTGAGTGGACTACTCGGAGAGAGAGTGGGGGAAGATGGCAGTCCCAGAGGTAGTAGTGGGGCGTCATATGACGATGGCGGCTCGACTGGAGAAGATGGTGGCGATATGGGAGGAGTCTGAAGGTTGGTTGGATTATCGAATATGGGATCTGATGAATCGGAATCTGTGGTAACGGCGAGAACCTCAGTGGTGGTATTAATTAGTTCTTGTATACCATCAGAATTTTTTCCAAATCCTTGTCCGTTGACAAATCCGTATCGATTCATAATACGGGTGATTTTGCAGGATACTTCCCAGGGAGGTATCGGTTCGGTTACATGTGGTATGGCTGTGGGGCAGACAGTTAAGGGCGGATTTCGAGACAGGGCGTCAGCGTTGTCATTGATTCGTCCTGGTTTGTAGTGAATGGTAAATTCGAATTCACTAAGTTTCAGATGCCACTTCAAGAGACGTGAGGATTTATCTTTTATTGATTTGAGCCAAACGAGGGGTTTATGGTCAGTTACTATTGTAAATGGTTTTCCGTAAACGTATGACAGGAATTGGTGAATACAGTAAACCATTGCGAGGCATTCTTTCTCGATTGTACTATATTTTTGTTCTGCTGCATTTAATAGTCGAGACGCGAAAGCAACGGGTAGATCTTTTCCGATCTCACCTTGGCTCAGCACGCCTCCTATGGCGTATCTCGAGGCATCAGTGGTGATTATGAAAGGTTTGTTAAAATTAGGGTGTTGTAAGACTGGTTCGCGGCAAAGGCAATCGTGGAGTGTGGTAAATGCTTTATTTTGTAGTTCGGTCCAATCGAAATTCTTATCCTTTTTTAGTAGGTCAGTGAGTGGTTTAGCTACCTTCGAGAATCCGGGAATAAAACGACGGTAATAACCGGCGAGACCGAGAAATTGTTTAATGTTTTTGGGATTCTTGGGTGGTGGGAAATCTTTTACTGAAGCTAATTTGCGCGGATTGGGGCGAATACCGTCAGAGCTTATTATGTGTCCGAGGTACGTTACCTTACGTTGTAAAAATTCGCATTTGTCTGGTTGTAGGCGAAGGTTTGCTTGTGTGATGCGGTTCATCAGTTGGTGGAACTTCTGTTCGTGTTCCTCGAGGCTCCTTGCATATATGATTATGTCATCAAGATATACGAACAAATGTGTTACCCTGTATGTCGGCGAGGATGCGATCCATAAGGCGTTGGAAAGTAGCAGGAGCGTTCTTCAAACCGAAAGGCATTCGTTTAAATTGGAAGTGTCCGTAAGGGGTTGAAAAGCTTGTTTTATGCGCGTCATCGATATCCATCCCGATCTGATGGAATCCAGAAGCTAAATCAAGCGTTGTAAAATATTTCGCGTCGCCTAATTGGTCCAGTATATCCAAAATATTCGGAAGAGGGTATGCATCGCCGACGGTTTTTTCGTTTAAACGGCGATAATCGATTACTAAGCGCCAGCGTTTGTTTCCATGAGAATCCGGCTTTTTAGGTACGATCCAAATCGGACTATTATACGGAGAGACTGAAGGTTCAATTATGTCGTTTTCGAGGAGTTCTTAATTTGTCGTGTGATTTCTTCTTTGTGTATCGGCGGGAATCTACATTATTTTACGTTCACAGGTTCATTATCTCTGGTCGTGATTTTGTGTGTGATAACGTTTGCAAATTCGAGGCGATCTCCTGGGATATGAAAACTCTCAGCATGCTCGCGTACAAGTTGTTCAACGTGTGTACGTTCAATGTCATCGAGGTTGTCAAGGCGTAATAAAGAAAGGAGTTCGGTAAATCTATCGGCAGAAAAAACGTGGAAAATTTTCGAAGTGGTAAAACTCGGAGAATTCAGAGAGTTAAACGCACAGGACGTAGGAGATTCTGAGGATTCGCGGGATTCAGTGAACGAATTAAAATTATGAGACTCAGATGTTACGTCCCCTTAATTCTTAGCCCCATTTATTCAATCTTTACTATGTCACGATAATCGATCTGATTTAGTCGAGCCTCTATTATCTCTATTATCTCTATAATCTTTGTATTATTGTTATTAGCAAACTTATTGTAAACAATATTACTTAACTCGATGTACTTACCTCATATCAGATGCGATCCATATTTAAATATTTTACAAATATCACTAGCTCATAATCAATCGTATATTATAATGGAAGATAGGTTAAGTCAATGAATTACTTAAGCTCTCACAGGACTAGCCTGTCTCCCTTTATTTCTCAATAATCGTTACAAATCTTATTCAAATCAATCATTGTAAACAAAGATCGGAATAGCACGTGGTTAGCCACTCTCGAACTCTTCCCACCGTTGTCACTAACTCGCTTCCCCACACGGTTACCTCCGAGCCAATCAGAGATCAACGGATTTCGCTCCGAGGTTTCCTGCGAAGCAAAAGTCAAAAGTTAAATCATTATAGTCGAAAAGAGTCTATCGAGTCGTAAAAGAATATTACGAGAATATTGCGAGAGTCTATCGAGAGTCTATCAAGAATTCAATATAGTTGAGGTCGTCAAATCACTTCTAGTTCGGGAGTTAGTTCAATATCGAAAACTCTTAAATCAAGTTCAGAACCTCTTAAATCAATCTCAAGCTATAAACTCTCTAATTCAATTATAATTGCAATCATCTAACTCAATTGTAACAATCGTACAATTATAAATCGTAATTACTGTGAATCTCGTGAAGCGAAATATTTATACGAAACATCGAATTGTTAAATCTATTGCGTTAATCTAAATATCTTTTGTGAATCTAATTGAATCAACTTAATATAAATCTCGAGAAATTCATTTACAAAACCTTTCCTTCTGATTTCTTAATTAAATCATATATCAAAATATTCTCAAATCAGATCAAATCAAAGTAGAATTCTCTTTTAATTTCAATTCAGAATCAAGAGTTGTTTCCTTTATTTATTCTCCAATCGTTTTACAGAAGATCTTTACAATTTAATTAAATACTTAAATCATTTTCCAAGAACATCTTTATTTAAATAAATCATCTTCAACTTCGCGCATCTTCATCCTTCTCCGGCACTTCCCAGTGGACAGCCTGTGTTTCGTCGGCGTCTCCATCTGAAACGGTAAGTGATTATTTTCTTATTAAACTTCCATCTTAATACTAAGCCCAATTTGCCGTCGTTGGGATATATTTCACTGGATCAACGACTATCTCCGCGAATCCCAGGGTAAAGTACATGTAAGCGGCTGACCTAAAAATCGCGGGAACGTTCTGTAAATTGCCGCCGGTAAGACGAGTCGGACCGGCCAAGCATTTGCGGACGTAACAGACGGACAGATTAAATTTTTGGTGGCAGCGGTGGGATTGATTGAAAGATAGATCGGTGAAATTCCCGGTGAAATAAATTCACTTTTAACTAAATCGTAAAAATATCAACCGAAGCGCTTAATAAGAGTAATTGCGGGTTTGCGGAAGGTAACTAAATGGATCAAATCACGCGTATTCTTGAAAACATGCAAAGTACGCTCTTTAAATTACAGTGTTTACCGCAAAGTGTCGAAAATATTAACTCCAGATTATTCGAAGTCGAATTACAACAATCGAGACATTCCATTACTCCGGACCCTTGCATTAATCATGAATTCCAAAATTCTCGTTGCCAAACAGCAAATAAACTCGAGTCCGTAGCAATTAATCCTCTTCAGGAGCAAGGTATGTCCGTAAAAGACGCGTTAGAGACAGTCCCGGTATTTAACGGATATCAACCACCGATTTTTCAATTTTTACGAGCATGCGAGCGTGCTCGGAACCTGATTGCGGCAAAGCAGGAGGGAATTCTAACTAAATTTCTCATAAATAAACTACGCGGTCATGCATTACACGCAATAGAAGATGTGCACCTTGAAACTGTGGAAGATTTCGCGAACCGTCTAAAATCCTTATTTGCTCCGGTAAAATCCGACAATCAATACCACGGCGAACTAGGTAACATATTCAAACATCCAAGAGAACACATATTTGATTATATTAATCGTGTCAAGGAACTCCGGCTAGCGATTATTGATGGCGAGAATAGGACATACCACGGTAAAACGCCTCTTAATTTACTCAAAGCCATTGACAACGGACACGTTGGAGGCTTTTGTAAACGGTCTTCCTCCTGATGTAAACATTCGTCTGAAAATTGAAGGATACTACTCTCTAGATGACGCCTACACCAAAACTATTCAAATTATGAATAATATAAAAATCGGGGAAGAAAGACTAAAATCGTTTCAAAACTCACCTCATAGAAATTTTTCTGTCCCGCCTAAACTTTCGTTACCAGAATCTCGACCACTCACGGTTTCTTTTGCGCCTCAAAATCAACAAACCTCGTCGAATCCGCATAAATCGCTCAATTCGTACGATCCTTATAAATCTCAACAACCGCAATTTTCACAAAATCCTCCTCAACAAGCATCGTTCAAAACCTGTAATTATTGTAAAAGATCAGGTCATATAATTAATGAATGCCAGAAGTACAAGTGGAAAGTCGAAACCGGACAAATTGTTCCCTATAAACAACAAAATCCGGGAAACGAAGAAAGCCGTCCGGGGAACATGAGCGGGCCCCGTGACGTAAACCTAAAAAGCGCGCTCAATCTCAAAATACCACACCACGAAGAATCGTGGTCATAAATCTGCCAGAAAATCATAAAACTCCGACCATTGAAATCGCCGCATTTAACAAATTATTAAAATTCTTAGTTGATTTCAGTTCCGAAATTAATGTCGTAAAAAATCTTCGCTGCCAATGTCAGCACAGATAGCTCGAGAACACGCGATTAGGGTCCGCGGAATCGTGCCTACAGAACTCGACATCCTTAGGACCGTCGAGCTGGTGGTCGCCTCTGGTCTCGTCAAGTTTCAAGTTCTTGACGACGATGATGCGATAAAGCATGATGGCATCCTGGGAACCGAGTTTCTCGACGATCACGCGGTACGATTAGATTATAAAGAGCAAGTGGTACGATGGGGTGATTGCATTGTACCATTCTATAAAAATGAAACTGAAATCATTCCGGCTCGTACTTCACGATTTGTCAAAATTAGGGTCGCAAATCCAGAAATCAAATCGGGGTACATTCCCCCTCTCAATATCGCTGAAAACATATTCTCAGGGGACATCCTTGCGAACAATCACGAGGGCCGAGCACTCCTCAAGGTGATCAACGCTTCGCAAAACGACTTCGAATTTCAAATCCCCACTCTAATCCTCGAAGAGTTTGACACACAAACTCAAAATCAAACTCAAAATCAAACTCAAAATCAAACTCAAAATCAAACTCAAAATCAAACTCAAAATCAATCTCTAAATCAATCTACATCTCAATCTCTTATGACTCAGTCTATCGCATCTCAAAATCTCATACCTCAATAAAATTGCGAGAATCTCTCTACTATCTCAATCGCGCGTCAAATAAATCTCACAGAACCTCAACTCATTTCTCGCAATCAATATATTACTAAATCTCACGAGATGCAAAGCCCGACTCATAAAAATCCTCATATCCTCTCATTAAATCAAGCCGAGGCTTGTTCCACATTCTCTTCTAGCTCATCTCGGACAAATGAAGTCCTTAACTCTCTACGACTCAATCATTTTAATGAAATCGAACGCGAAAACATAACTAAACTCGTAACCAAACACGCGGACAGATTTCATCTACCTCATAAAAATCTTAACTCAACGACCGTTACACAACATCACATAATTACAAAGGATAAAACTCCTATAAACTCTCGACTGAATAGGCTTCCTGAAATGCAAAGAGCAGATGTTTTTTCTCGAAATCCTCCTGAGTTCTACCAGAGTCTTCAACTCCGAAAATCCTCTACCTCCTCTGAAGAACCACCTCAAAAACGCTCTCGATTATCCTCATCACCTCGTCCAAGTAGCTCCTCAATCGACTCAGATACACCAATATTCACTACTACCTCGAACGCACAAACACAACAGATTGAACAACTTGAAACGGACGATAATTATTTAAGCCCTATCGAAATCGATGAACCAACTTCTTCTACGTCTCTAACAAACTCGTCTCCTACGACAAATATTTTCGATAATCCTACTGTACCTTACCATACTCCACCAAACTCTCTTAAAATCAAAGAATGCCGTGATTCATTAGCCTCTCGTAAAGATAACAAAGTCATATTCATAAGTATGGACGGTTCGCCAGCAGATCAAGGTTCTCTCGAAATGGCAGCGGAAAATCTTTTACCAAATTATGATAATCTCACATTCGAAACATCCTGCGTTACTCAATTACTCACTAAACGTCTCATTTCGATACCTATAAAAGAACATCCGAGAATACCTATATCCGCCGAAAATATCCTTAACGGTCTCCGATCACTCCTTGATGTCGTAAGCGAACTTCAGTTGACGTCCTTCAATATCGCTAGAACCTCCTCGTTCGATGACGTTCCCTGGAAATATGTAGTAAAAAGAATTAAAGAACTATTCGACGGAATTTCAATCACAATTACAATTTGTAAAAATCTTGTCACTGTACCGAACAAAGATCTTCGCGAACAAATCATTTTGGAAAAACATGCATCAGCTGTTGGTGGACACAAAGGCGTCACTAAAACATATAATCGTATTCGTCAATATTATTTCTGGGAAAATATGAAATCTGATATCCAAAAATTCATTCAGAATTGTCTCGATTGCCAACTAAAGAAACTCACGAGAATCAAAGTCAAACAACCTATAGTACTTACAGATACTCCAGGTAAATCTTTCGAGAAAATCTCTCTCGATGTAATTGGACCTCTACCTAAAACGCGAAATAACAATGAGTACATATTAACGATGCAAGATCTCCTTACCAAATATTCAATGGCAGTACCACTAAGCTCAGTAACTTCACTCGATATCGCCGACGCGATATCAGATCAGATTAAAAATCTGATTTGTAAATACGGAGCATCAAAAGCAATACTCACAGATCAAGGTACAAATTTCCTATATGCTCTATTTAAATCGGTAGCAAAGAAATTTCGTATTAAACAATATGTAACCACTGCTTACCACCCGCAATCTAACGGTTCGATCGAGCGCTCCCACCATGTATTAACTGAATACCTAAAACAATACATAACAGACCTTAACGAATAGGATGACTGGGTTGATGTAGCCACGTTCGCTTACAATACAAGTGTCCATGAAGCAACCCGTTACAGCCCTCATGAATTAGTATTTGGCAGGATAGCACGTGAACCAACAAGCAACCCTCCTGTCGAAGAAGGAACTGACGTCACTTATACAGATTTCCGGTCATCACTTTTCAGGAAACTTAAAAATCTTCAAACTACAGCAAACCAAAATCTCAAGGGAGTGAAATTACGTTCATAATCTTATTACGATCGCAAAATGAACCCACAGGAATTTAAAGTGGGGGATAAAGTTTTTCTCTTGAAAGAACCACAATAGAACAAATTATCGGAGCAATATTCAGGCCCTCACAAGGTATTAAGTATTCATGAAAATCAAAATGTAACTATTAAATATTTTGGTAAAAAAAGAACAGTCCATATAAATAAACTTAAGTTGTCTCGGATGAAACCAACTCATTATACATAAATCTCTAACTCACTGACTCGTTATCTTAACTCTACGCACTAACTCTACGTAAACAAAATCAGCCGAACCTCACATTGCCACAAAATCAACGAAATCTCCAACGTCTTTATGCATGCTTCCAACTGAAATGCCAAGCTTACGAACTTTCACCCTCTGCATACTCAAATAACTAAAAAAAAGAGAAAAAAAAAATGCTTTAATCTTATAACATACATTAATATATTAATCTCTACTTCAAGTAACTGTAAGTCTTATGCTTAATCTCAAATATTCATTTGCAGCAATCTTCAATAAATTCAGACCTAAAAGGCAAATTTCATGAATCATACTCAAATCAAGAAATTCAATTGATTATTCCTCAAACTCGTATATAATTAAACTCACCAAATTGTAAATTCAATTGCTTATTATTTTCAATTAAATGTCAGTCGATCAACGACGTGTCAAAGATCGCATATACTCTTCCATCAAACTCTTTCTGAAGAAAGAAACGAAATCTTAAATTTAAATTCAATAATTCGTATACTTACCTTGTCATTAATGAAATATCGAAATTAATTCATCATACATACACAAATCACACAATGCAAGATCACTAGGACCATCTATTATTGTGACATGCACTCACACACGTCCATGGTACAAAACGGATATAATTCTTATCTTCTGGAAGTCACTGCTGAAACATGCGACAAGCTACACGCCACTGGCTCACTTTCCTTGGGAAATAGGATATTTCTCACTGGATTTCAAGCGAATAGCTCTTCGACTCGTCCTATCACTCTCGCTGGACGAATTCAAAACGACGGAACATGCTCTGGGACATTTTACTCAGATCCATTCGGCTTATTCCCAAGGAAATGAGTCGTAGTACAAGCAACTGTCACTGTCTCTCTCCGCTCTTTTCAGACTCCTGTCAAACTCTCCGATGGAAATGTCATCCTACGGAGCGGCACTCATTGTCCACTCGCCAAAGGTAGATGCCTCGATAGCGAAGACGGATACTCATTCTGGAAGCCAATGCCAATATCTTCCTGCAAGTTCGACGAATACGATGTACTCTACGAAGGACTTGCATCCAAAATCATCGATACTACAGGGTCACACTCTCCTGTCTACGCACTGACTACAAAAGAAATCACGTTTGCTCTTCAACAAACCGGAGAAGAATCGCTCTGCGGATACACCTTGCTGCAGACCGAACATCCAAAACTGTTCGTACTGGACACCACTCAAGGATGCACATTTGCCAGCAAAAAAGGTATCTCTGTTGGAAATATGGACATATTTACGTATGTAAACAGCAAATTTGTATATGTCGAAAAGCATTTAAAATCTCAACTCACTACTCTCTACTCAAACATGCTACATTAACGGTGCAAGTTAGAAAAACAGGTACTGGACAACGCTCTGTCCCTGGCCACAATCCTGCCTGATGACTTTGCCAAAATTGTCATGAAAGAACATGGATACATGGCTCTTGTAGCTGGTGAGGTAGCACATATCATCAAATGCATTCCTATTCCTGTCAAGGTACGTCACACCGAACACTGTTACAACGAACTGCCTGTTTACCATGCAAACACATCGGTATTCTTATTACCACGAACACACGTTATTACCATGCATGGCACGCATCGCACTTGTAGTCAAGTAGTACCTGTAATGTATCACATCGATGAAACATGGCATCGCTTACTACCCAGGCCATTAGAATCATCACCTCAATCCTTCGGCAAATGCAGAATGGCAATATAAATCACCTGACTCATTAGCCACAAGCGGAATCTATACTGAGAGCGATATCCAGAAACTCAGAGAGCACATAATGTTCCCAGCAGAAAAACATTCAATTCTCAACAACCTCGCACGGTCCGCCGTTGGAGAAGATTAATAAGGATTAATAAGGTTCAATTCCTTAAGCTTATTCTTGATATTTACAACGGGCTGAACCCTGGGAATGATCTTGTGAATTTGGGGAAGGGTGCGCTTTAGTTGGAGGACACGATCACTAAAGACAGGTTTGTACACCGGTGTGGGTGGTTCAACAGGTGCCGATGACGATTCTCCAAACACTGCCGGGTCAAACTCTTCTACCGTATGTAGTATACGCGCTAGTTTGGCGAACTGATATTTACGGCCGCCCGTCCGAGTCTTAGATTTAGCCTTACCAGGGTTTCCTTTATTCTTAATTAAATCTTTAAATCAACGACTGCCCTTCTTTGAACGTCTCTTGGAACTCCAGCCTTGCTCAACAAATTGCGGTACTCGTCAAAAAGATTCATAGCCGTGGTTGAAAATAACGTATTTATTAATAAAAAGTTTTAACAATTAACAAGTCAATTAATCGCAGAATAGAATTAGAATGGTTTATAACAGGATGATATTTACGTTCGTATATTGTGTTATTAATAATTAAATAAATTTAGAAGACGTAACGTAGATACTAGCATGTAAGAAAATAGAATAGTACAATGTACTAGATTTAAAGAGTAGTAATAAGGGGATATATATATGTAAATAGAAAAGAAGTAATAGTAGTAAAATTAAGTACGAAGGGTAAGGATAGACCTATGTCTCTTCCTTCCCCCCGGTTTATACACCGTGTGTTACGCTGATGACACATTGGTGATGGCCGGGGGGAGACGTGGGAGGAGGCCGTAGCACTGGCCAATTTAGCGGTGGCCTGCGTCGTGCGCGCAATTGAGGGCGTGGGTCTGCGGGTGGCCCCCCAGAAGACGGAAGCGCTGTTTTTCAGCGCAAAGTCTAGGGGTAAGCCTCCCGCAGCCCACGCTTTTGTGGATCGAGAGCTCGTCGTGGTGGGGGCCCAGATGCAATATCTGGGCCTTCAAATGGATGGTATGATTAGTTTTGTCGGCCACTTTGGTCGTCTTGGCCCCAAGGCCATGGGAGTAGCTTCGGCCCTTGGCCGAACTGCTCTCCAACCTTGGTGGTCCTGGCGTCCGGGTGCGCCGGCTGTATGCCAACACCGTTCTTGCTGTAGTTATGTACGGCGCCCCCGTCTGGGCGGCCTCCATGCTGGAGGATCGGCGCATCATTCGTCTGATGCGTCGCATCCAAAGGCTGGTTGCCGTCCGGATTATACGGGGGTACAGAACGGTGTCTGGAGAGGCGGCCTCGGCCCTGGCGGGTCTGCCGCCCGTGGAGCTTCTCGCCTGTATGTACGCAGATGTGTACATACAACTGCGGGAGCTCCGGGGACAAGGCGATGTTTTGACCCCTAGGGTCGACGCCGCGGTTAGGAATCAAGCCCGGCGGTACGTGTTAGAGAGGTGGCAAGATCGCCTCTCGAACCCCGAGACAAGATCGGGGGCACGTGTCGCCGGGCCCATCCAGCCCCTCTTCCAGCAATGGCTAGAGCGGGGACACGGCGCAGCAGACGCTGGCAGTCGGTTGATCCTTGGGCGGGAGGGCCGGGGGTGGTACCCCACGTGGGAGAGCGTAGCTCTCTCCGTGGACCCACCTCCGTCACCCTCCCGTCGCGGGACGTTTTTGGGGCTTAGGCCCCGGGTGTCGGGGATCACCGCGCGGGGACGCGGCCCTCGGCTCCGTTCCCTATTTGGGGGCGGGTGAGGGGAGCGATGGCCCCCCTCCCTCATCGAGGATAGGAGTTCTGTTTTGTCGGGCAGGGGGGCGCGGAATCTCCCCTCCCCCCCGGGTTAGGATATGTGCGGGGGTCCCCGGAAGTAATACCTTGTAGTTCCCGGGGGGATCTTTTCGAAGATTTCCCCATCGTAAAAAAAACAAAACAAAAAAAAGACCTATGTCTCTATAGCAACGCAATGATAGGATTCGCAGAATTAACGCACGCAGTTAAGCAAAAATGAAAAGAAAAGAAAAAGGAAACGGGTCGCAGAGCAATAAACAAATCGCAAGGAAAAACAAAGATTTGCAACGCAAAGAAAAGATTCGCAAATAAACAAGTCGAAATGAAAAGAAAAGATTCACAATAGAAAAGAATGATTTGCAACACAAACAAAAAAAGAAATGAAAAGAAACGATTGGCAACGCAAGTTAAGTGGACACTCGCTACGAAACCCTACGGGCCTTGACTGTGCGGAACTACTCCTCACCAGTCTGCCAGGTTACTACGGGTGCAATAGTGCCGTGCGGAGCAAGTCCTCAGCGGCGCACCGGTTCCAGTCCTCCTTTGCTCGTGCTAGACCTGCCAGCACCGAGCTCGGAGCCGGAGTTAGTGATTCTCTGTGCGATGCTTACTTATATAACACTCGACTACAGGATCAATATAGATTGTCCACTCATTGGCGGTTTCCGCCGTCAGTAAGCGTGGCACAGCAGCGCAACCATTATTTCAGGGTGAAATAATTCGAAAACTTGTCCAATTTGTGAATTGGACAAAATGGAACGGATTTGGACAAGTTTCCCTCTGCGTTAAATTTACGCGGCGGAAAATCGTATGGACGTTACACGGGTCTCCCACTACTTAGCCGCTCGAGCGCTCCGAGGTTTCCTGCAAAGCAAAAGTAAAAAGTTAATTCATTAATAGTTCGGCAACCATTATAATTCATTAATAGCTCAGTATTCGTTATATAGTCGAAAGAGTCTAACAAGCAAAAGTCAAAGTAAAATCACTACTTCTATTTCGGGAGTTAAGTTAAAAATCTCTTAAATCAAGTTCAGAACCTCATAAATCAATCTCAATCTATTAATCTCTCTAACTCAAATATAATTATAATTTTCTAACTCAATTGCAACAATCGCATATTTATAACTCATAATCATCGTGTAATTGTAATAATTGTATAATTATAAAATCGTAATCATTGTTAAACTCGTGTATTGAAATACTTATGCAAAATATTAAATTGTGAAATCTACTGCGTTAAGCGAAATATCTTTAAATCTATTGCGTAAACCTAAATATTTTGTAAATCTAATTGAATCAATTTAACTCAAACGTCGTGGATTCATTTGCAAAACCTTTCCCTCAAATTTTAATTAAATCATACATCAAAATATTCTAAATCAAATCAAATCAAATCAAAGCGCAATTTCTCTTTTAACTTCAATTCAGAATTCAAGAGTCGTTTCCTTTATTTATTCTCAAATCTTCTTACAGAACCTCTTTACAATTTAATTAAATATTCAAATCATTTTTTATTATATTCTTTCATCATCTAGATCATAAGATCTTCTTTTATCATCAAGATCATAAGATCATAAGATATTCTTAGAAAAGAATATCTAAATTAAATAAATCATTTTCATCTGACCCTTGGTCGCGTCAACGTATAAGAAGAGGATAAGTGCCAATGTCAGTTGTGTGCTTAAGTATAACTTGTACTTCTTGCTTGACATCGCGGTATTGTCGACTGATGAGGCGGGTGTCGAGATTACGACTGAGAAATGACTGCATTCACGAAGACCCTCGAGGTCTCCCGGCGTTTGCTCAAATGTGCTTTGCTCGCATTTTGCCTATGGAGAGTTCTCCCTTTCTTAGAATGGCTGTAAGCATTTCGGATTATCTGTTGCTACTTGACACGCTCATCCTGTTGAGACTCAGGGATACACTGAGTGATTCTGTTGAACTTGTAGTTTTGGTGGGAGCGTGCCAATCTCTGGGTTCTCACCATCGGGTGATCACCATGGATTCGCGACAACCGGTCAAATGAGTTATCGGTGCGATAAAATAATGCTTGATGCATTCTGGACACCAACTTGCCGGTTGCCACCTCAGCATGATTCTGTCGCAGGTCGAACACCGGATGGCTACGTGTACGCGACTGCGAAGCACTATCGAGTGCCAGCCTTGATACGCAGTGTATTCCTGTTGGTCTTCCGGTGCCATGTCTGTGTAGCAGCCCTCGCATACCTTGTCCATGGTATCAGTGTCACAGTAAAATGCTGTATCCCAGTAAGTGGCGCAAGCTAGGGTGTCCAGTTCCGGGTAACTCTCTGGGTGCAAAGCCGGTGGTACGCCATCAATGGGCCCGTAGTATTCCTCGTTCCAGCTATCGTCGCGCTTGTAATGTTTAACCCCCATGGTTGATCTGTCGGCAATAAAGGGACGATTCGATGATATTAATGGTGAACGGAGAACTAGGCATTAGCATGCATTTTATCGAATGTTTCCATGCAGTGAGTTAGTTATTGCGCGCTGGTTTTAGCTTATTTACGTGTACAATTCTCGATTTGCTATTGAATGATACCCTTGCGTTACATGGTTCTATAATTTCTAGAATCTCACGCGGGCCGGTGTACTGATCGGCAAATTTCCCTTTTACATGTTCTTTCAAGAGGTATACTTGGTCACCTACGCCGAAATTTCGCGGGTTGATCCTGTGGTCATAATAATCCTTAGATCTTAGTTGGCCCTTATCAAGTTCGGGCTGTTTCTTGAACGTCTCGGAGGTGAGTATATAAATCCTTAAGATATTCTTCATACGTTAAATCGATGTTTTCTTCGATAGGAGGATCCGCTGAAGGCTGTCTAGCAAGTTTGCCAAAGACTAGTTCGTATGGTGTGAATTTAGTTCCTTCATGTGTGCTTGTGTGATACGAGAACATTGCGGCGTCTAGCCAGTCGTCCCATTCGGCATGCTTATTTACATGTGTTTTCAGATATTCGATGAGTACATGATGAGATCGTTCTATTGATCCATTCGACTGTGGATGGTAGGCTGTTTAACTGTTTAATGTTGAATTTCTTAGCGTCGTGCTTCATTAAACTGGTGACAAAATTTGATACTTGGTCCGTCAGGATAGCTCTGGGTGCTCCATATTTGCATATTAAGTCTCGCAACATTGCGTCAGCTATGGCGATGGAGTGGGTATCCTTAAGCGGTGATGCGATACAATATTTGGTAAATAAATCTTGCATCATCAATATGTATTTGTATCCGTTACTTGTTTCAGGGAGTGGTCCTACAATATCCAGAGATACCTTGTCGAAGGCTGCCCCTGGGGTGTCCGTCAGAGTGTTGTCTCGTCTTTATCCATGTTAATTTTTTGATTTGGCACGCCCGGCAACGTTGTATGAATTTCTGTATGTCTCTTTTCATCGATCCCCAATAATAATGTGGTCTAATCCTATTGTATACTTTGGTAACACCTTTGTGACCACCCGTCGGACTGGCATGATTCTCGCTTATGATATTCAATCGCTCGTTTTCGTTGGGAATGCGGACCAGCGCTTTACAAATGGTGAGAGTTAAATGTTCTTCCCGGAGGCCATCGCGCAAAAGATTCAATAAATGTCTCCAAGGTACTTGGTCGAATTTTTCTGTCTTGGCGATACTGATGAATGTTAATTGCAGCTCCCTAATCGCCGTTAGCGTCGCTTGTACTCCCTATACTAGATCGCTGGGAGTGGTGGGCGATCTGGTATCGGCTTTGATTGGTACTGTAATGAAGTGCTTGTTGCTTATGGTCTTTACGCTTGGTCTGCCAATAACAAGATCGTCGTATGTTGGGAGTGTATTTGCTCTTGCGTATTCGTAGGCACCGTTGTCCATAGGGGTTCAGTCGGTGGTTACGAAGATGACGTGATTGTCTCTCCTCATTAATAGTGCGTCGCGCGTTTCGATGATCTTCAGGTTTGAAGCGTGTTGATACGGTACAATTGGTGCGTCGAAGAGGTCGTACTCGGCTTCATCTGTGCTACTAGAAGTGTTTTCCAATAGGGCGCTTTCGTCGGATATATCCGGGTCTTCGTACCGATTTGATGTATTCGGTTCTTCGATGATACCCTCAGTTGTTTCATTAACGACCGTATCTTCGTTACTCGAGGACGGTGAGACTTGCACAGCAGTACAGCACGATGGTTCGGATAATCTGCTGTTGTCTGCAACATCTCGGGTGGGCAGTTCCTCTTCCTGCGGGTGCTGCGGGTCAGCTGGCTCAGGTGTCGGTGTCTGACTATGCAAAAAGTATGAAGAAAATGTCGCTGTCGTCATTATCACTGTCCAGACGGACCGGCATCGCCGTGATTTCCAGTGGGTTACGGGAAAGTGCGTCCGCGTTAGGGTTTGCCTTACCGCTTTTATAGCAAATTTCATACTCCTAACCAGCGAGTTTATACTTCCAGTTGCATAACCGATATGTAGGATCCTTCACCGAGTGAAGCCACACTAGGGGTTTATGGTCAGTGACGATGATGAATTTGCGACCATATAAGTATAGTCGGAAGTGTGATATACAGTAAACCATGGCGAGGCATTCCTTTTCTATGGTCGAATAATTTTGTTCCGCCGACGTTAACAGTCTCGATGCATATGCGATGGGTAGATCCTTACCGATTTCACCTTGACTCAATACTCCCCCGATAGCGTATTCAGAGACGTATGTCTTTAAGTTGAATGTTTTAGAATAATCTGGGTATTGTAAAACTGGCGTGGAACAGAGAGCATTCCTCAGTGTATCGAAGGCTTGTTGTTGACTAACGCCCCAATTGAATTTCTTATCCTTTTTTAGTAGTTCAGTCAGAGGTTTTGCAGTTTTAGAGAAGTTTTCGATGTAACGGCGATAATATCCTGCCAATCCCAAAAATTGTTTGATATTTCTAGCCGTTCTCGGTGTCGGGAACATTTTAACCGCTTCCATCTTCTTCGGGTCTGGTCGCACTCCATCCTCTGTTATTATATGACCGAGATAGGCAACTTCCCTGCGCAAAAACTCGCATTTGTCTGGTTGAAGCGCGAGGTTTGCTTCTCGAAGGCGCTTAGCGAGTCGGTCGAATTTTATTTCATGTTTAGTAAGAGAGTGTGCATAAATTAGGATATCATCCAGATACACGAACAGCTCTGTTCCTTGTGATCCTGATAGTACCACCGACGAGGTATAGGAATAGACCTTTCACCTTATGGGACTTCGTGTCACCAGGTGTGAATCACTCTACGTTTCATGACGGTAATATGTGGAACTGTAAACGTTTTCCTCTCGCTTTACTGATAAAATTTAGAGATGTTGCCAAATGTAATCATTGTGACGCATGATTGCCACATCGATTATTTTTGCACGATCGCAACTGTGACCGCTTTTGTCTCGGATCGGGCTAGACGGGCCATCCGACAAGCAGAAGTCGTCAAATTCAGATGGACAATTTTTTACAAATTTTTGTGTATGTAGTAATTCCCCTGTAAAATAAATTTGCAAAGCCGCTCGATCCATCTCTAAATAATTGTTAAGAAAAACATAATCATTATGGTCCCAAAATGGTTCCAGTTTTTACCATTTTTTGGCCTATTTTTTGGCCTATTTTTTGGCCTATTTTTTGACCATTTTCTGCCCATTTTTTGGCCTATTTTTTTATTCATTTTTTGACCATTTTTGTGACCTTTTTGTGACTATTTTTTGACCATTTTGCGATGTCGCCGACATCGACACATTTTAACTCATTGACAACGCATTTTCGATGAGTTTTAACTCATTTCAATTTATTTTCAACGCATTTTAACAGATTTTAATACATCTGCGACGCATTTCAACTCATTTTTAACGCGCTTTCAACGCACTTTAACACATTTAAACGCATTCTGGACGTATTTTAATGCATTTTCATCGGATTTTAACGTATGTAAATAAATTTAAACGTATTTAAACGTATTTAAACGCATTCTTAACGTACTTTAACTCACTTTCATGCACTATTGACGTGTTTTAACATATTTTCACACCTTATAACGCATTCATAATACGTATTTCCGTGCACTATAGCGCATATACAACATATACGAGCATATGCGCATATACTATATATATTATACTATATACATACCTATATACACACTATATACGTACTATATATGTGACATACATACTATATACCTATTATATATTCTGTATACGTAATATATATATATATTATATACGTATTATATACTCGTTGTACATGCTATTTTATAGTATTTCAACGCTTTTTATCGTATTTCAAAGCATTTTAATGGATTTTAATGTATTCTTAACGCATTTTATCGTATTTCAACGCATTTTAATACTTAGTTTTCTCTGCTATAATAGCGGAAAAACTACCATACTAGCGGAATACTGCACTACAAGGAAAACTACCATACTAGCGGAAAAACTACTATACTAACGGAAAAAGTACTATACTAGCGGAAAAACTACTATACTAATGGAAAAACTACGATACTAGCGGAAAAACTACCATACTAGCGGAAAAACTATCATACTGGCGGAAAAACTATCATACTAGCGGAATACAGCACTAGAAGGAAAACTACTATACTAGCGGAAAAACTATCATACTAGCGGAATACTGCACTACAAGGAAAACTACCATACTAGCGGAAAAAGTACTATACTAGCGGAAAAACTACTATACTAGCGGAAAAACTACGATACTAGCGGAAAAACTACCATACTAGCGGAAAAACTACCATACTAGCGGAGAAAGTACTATACTAGCAGAAAAAGTACTATACTAGCGGAAAAACTACCAAACTAGCGGAATACTGCACTAGAACGAAAACAACCATACTAGCGGAATACTGCACTTGAAGGAAAACTACCATACTAGCGGCAAACAACCATTCTAGAGGAAAACAACCATACTAGCGGAAAAACTACCAAACTAGCGGAAAAACTACTATACTAGCGGAATACTACACTAGAAGGAAAACTACTATACTAGCGGAAAAACTACGATACTAGCGGAGAAAGTACTATACTAGCAGAAAAAGTACTATACTAGCGGAAAAACTACTATACTAGCGGAAAAACTATCATACTGGCGGAAAAACTATCATACTAGCGGAATACTGCACTAGAAGGAAAACTACTATACTAGCGGAAAAACTACGATACTAGCGGAAAAAGTACTATACTAGCGGAAAAACTACTATACTAGCGGAAAAAGTACTATACTAGCGGAAAAAGTACTATACTAGCGGAAAAAGTACTATACTAGCGGAAAAAGTACTTTACGAGCGAAAAAAGTACTATACTAGCGGAAAAAGTACTATACTAGCGGAAAAACTATCATACTATCATACTAGCGGAAAAAGTACTATACTAGCGGAAAAACTACTATACTAGCGGAAAAAGTACTATACTAGCGGAAAAAGTACTATACTAGCGGAAAAAGTACTATACTAGCGGAAAAAGTACTATACTAGCGGAAAAAGTACTATACGAGCGAAAAAAGTACTATACTAGCGGAAAAACTACTATACTAGCGGAAAAAATACTATACTAGCGGAAAAAGTACTATACTAGCGGAAAAACTATCATACTATCATACTAGCGGAAAAAGTACTATACTAGCGGAAAAACTATCATACTATCATACTAGCGGAAAAAGTACTATACTGGCGGAAAAACTACTATACTAGCGGAAAAAGTACTATACTAGCGGAAAAACTACTATACTAGCGGAAAAAGTA
The DNA here is from genome assembly GCA_963989215.1 of Hedychridium roseum. Classification (NCBI taxonomy): domain Eukaryota; kingdom Metazoa; phylum Arthropoda; class Insecta; order Hymenoptera; family Chrysididae; genus Hedychridium; species Hedychridium roseum. Next base: position 3,314,111 of record OZ022321.1, on the reverse strand, counting down.
CTATACTAGCGGAAAAACTATCATACTATCATACTAGCGGAAAAAGTACTATACTAGCGGAAAAACTATCATACTATCATACTAGCGGAAAAAGTACTATACTAGCGGAAAAACTATCATACTATCATACTAGCGGAAAAAATACTGTACTAGCGGAAAAAGTACTATACTAGCGGAAAAAGTACTATACGAGCGGAAAAAGTACTATACTAGCGGAAAAAGTACTATACTAGCGGAAAAACTATCATACTATCATACTAGCGGAAAAAGTACTGTACTAGCGGAAAAAGTACTATACTAGCGGAAAAAGTACTATACTAGCGGAAAAAGTACTATACGAGCGGAAAAAGTACTATACTAGCGGAAAAAGTACTATACTAGCGGAAAAAGTACTATACTAGCGGAAAAACTATCATACTATCATACTAGCGGAAAAAGTACTGTACTAGCGGAAAAAGTACTATACTAGCGGAAAAAGTACTATATTAGCGGAAAAACTATCATACTATCATACTAGCGGAAAAAGTACTATACTAGCGGAAAAACTACTATACTAGCGGAAAAAATACTATACTAGCGGAAAAAGTACTATACTAGCGGAAAAACTATCATACTATCATACTAGCAGAAAAAGTACTATACTAGCGGAAAAACTTTCATACTATCATACTAGCGGAAAAAGTACTATACTGGCGGAAAAACTACTATACTAGCGGAAAAAGTACTATACTAGCGGAAAAACTACTATACTAGCGGAAAAAGTACTATACTAGCGGAAAAACTATCATACTATCATACTAGCGGAAAAAGTACTATACTAGCGGAAAAAGTACTATACTAGCGGAAAAAGTACTATACTAGCGGAAAAAGTACTATACGAGCGAAAAAAGTACTATACTAGCGGAAAAAGTACTATACTAGCGGAAAAAGTACTATACTAGCGGAAAAAGTACTATACTAGCGGAAAAAGTACTATACTAGCGGAAAAAGTACTATACTAGCGGAAAAAGTACTATACGAGCGGAAAAAGTACTATACTAGCGGAAAAAGTACTATACTAGCGGAAAAAGTACTATACTAGCGGAAAAACTATCATACTATCATACTAGCGGAAAAAGTACTGTACTAGCGGAAAAAGTACTATACTAGCGGAAAAAGTACTATACTAGCGGAAAAACTATCATACTATCATACTAGCGGAAAAAGTACTATACTAGCGGAAAAACTACTATACTAGCGGAAAAAATACTATACTAGCGGAAAAAGTACTATACTAGCGGAAAAACTATCATACTATCATACTAGCGGAAAAAGTACTATACTAGCGGAAAAACTACTATACTAGCGGAAAAACTATCATACTATCATACTAGCGGAAAAAGTACTATACTAGCGGAAAAACTACTATACTATCATACTAGCGGAAAAAGTACTATACTAGCGGAAAAACTATCATACTATCATACTAGCGGAAAAAGTACTATACTAGCGGAAAAACTATCATACTATCATACTAGCGGAAAAAGTACTGTACTAGCGGAAAAAGTACTATACTAACGGAAAAACTACTATACTAGCGGAAAAACTATCATACTATCATACTAGCGGAAAAAGTACTATACTAGCGGAAAAACTACTATACTAGCGGAAAAAGTACTATACTAGCGGAAAAAGTACTATACTAGCGGAAAAAGTACTATATTAGCGGAAAAAGTACTATACTAGCGGAAAAAGTACTATACTAGCGGAAAAAGTACTATACGAGCGAAAAAAGTACTATACTAGCGGAAAAAGTACTATACTAGCGGAAAAAGTACTATACTAGCGGAAAAAGTACTATACTAGCGGAAAAAGTACTATACGAGCGGAAAAAGTACTATACTAGCGGAAAAAGTACTATACTAGCGGAAAAAGTACTATACTAGCGGAAAAACTATCATACTATCATACTAGCGGGAAAAGTACTATACTAGCGGAAAAACTACTATACTAGCGGAAAAAGTACTATACTAGCGGAAAAACTATCATACTATCATACTAGCGGAAAAAGTACTATACTAGCGGAAAAACTATCATACTATCATACTAGCGGAAAAAGTACTATACTAGCGGAAAAACTACTATACTAGCGGAAAAAGTACTATACTAGCGGAAAAAGTACTATACTAGCGGAAAAAGTACTATACTAGCGGAAAAAGTACTATACTAGCGGAAAAAGTACTATACTGGCGGAAAAACTACTATACTAGCGGAAAAAGTACTATACGAGCGGAAAAAGTACTATACTAGCGGAAAAAGTACTATACTAGCGGAAAAAGTACTATACTAGCGGAAAAACTATCATACTATCATACTAGCGGGAAAAGTACTATACTAGCGGAAAAACTACTATACTAGCGGAAAAAGTACTATACTAGCGGAAAAACTATCATACTATCATACTAGCGGAAAAAGTACTATACTAGCGGAAAAACTATCATACTATCATACTAGCGGAAAAAGTACTATACTAGCGGAAAAACTACTATACTAGCGGAAAAAGTACTATACTAGCGGAAAAAGTACTATACTAGCGGAAAAAGTACTATACTAGCGGAAAAAGTACTATACTAGCGGAAAAAGTACTATACTGGCGGAAAAACTACTATACTAGCGGAAAAAGTACTATACTAGCGGAAAAACTACTATACTAGCGGAAAAAGTACTATACTAGCGGAAAAACTATCATACTATCATACTAGCGGAAAAAGTACTATACTAGCGGAAAAAGTACTATACTAGCGGAAAAAGTACTATACTAGCGGAAAAAGTACTATACGAGCGAAAAAAGGACTATACTAGCGGAAAAAGTACTATACTAGCGGAAAAAGTACTATACTAGCGGAAAAAGTACTATACTAGCGGAAAAAGTACTATACTAGCGGAAAAAGTACTATACTAGCGGAAAAAGTACTATACGAGCGGAAAAAGTACTATACTAGCGGAAAAAGTACTATACTAGCGGAAAAAGTACTATACTAGCGGAAAAACTATCATACTATCATACTAGCGGAAAAAGTACTGTACTAGCGGAAAAAGTACTATACTAGCGGAAAAAGTACTATACTAGCGGAAAAACTATCATACTATCATACTAGCGGAAAAAGTACTATACTAGCGGAAAAACTACTATACTAGCGGAAAAAATACTATACTAGCGGAAAAAGTACTATACTAGCGGAAAAAGTACTATACTAGCGGAAAAAGTACTATACTAGCGGAAAAAGTACTATACTAGCGGAAAAAGTACTATACGAGCGGAAAAAGTACTATACTAGCGGAAAAAGTACTATACTAGCGGAAAAAGTACTATACTAGCGGAAAAACTATCATACTATCATACTAGCGGAAAAAGTACTGTACTAGCGGAAAAAGTACTATACTAGCGGAAAAAGTACTATACTAGCGGAAAAACTATCATACTATCATACTAGCGGAAAAAGTACTATACTAGCGGAAAAACTACTATACTAGCGGAAAAAATACTATACTAGCGGAAAAAGTACTATACTAGCGGAAAAACTATCATACTATCATACTAGCGGAAAAAGTACTATACGAGCGGAAAAAGTACTATACTAGCGGAAAAAGTACTATACTAGCGGAAAAAGTACTATACTAGCGGAAAAACTATCATACTATCATACTAGCGGAAAAAGTACTGTACTAGCGGAAAAAGTACTATACTAGCGGAAAAAGTACTATACTAGCGGAAAAACTATCATACTATCATACTAGCGGAAAAAGTACTATACTAGCGGAAAAACTACTATACTAGCGGAAAAAATACTATACTAGCGGAAAAAGTACTATACTAGCGGAAAAACTATCATACTATCATACTAGCGGAAAAAGTACTATACTAGCGGAAAAACTACTATACTAGCGGAAAAACTATCATACTATCATACTAGCGGAAAAAGTACTATACTAGCGGAAAAACTACTATACTATCATACTAGCGGAAAAAGTACTATACTAGCGGAAAAACTATCATACTATCATACTAGCGGAAAAAGTACTATACTAGCGGAAAAAGTACTATACTAGCGGAAAAAGTACTATACTAGCGGAAAAAGTACTATACTAGCGGAAAAAGTACTATACGAACGAAAAAAGTACTATACTAGCGGAAAAACTACTATACTAGCGGAAAAAATACTATACTAGCGGAAAAAGTACTATACTAGCGGAAAAACTATCATACTATCAAACTAGCGGAAAAAGTACTATACTAGCGGAAAAACTATCATACTATCATACTAGCGGAAAAAGTACTATACTGGCGGAAAAACTACTATACTAGCGGAAAAAGTACTATACTAGCGGAAAAACTACTATACTAGCGGAAAAAGTACTATACTAGCGGAAAAACTATCATACTATCATACTAGCGGAAAAAGTACTATACTAGCGGAAAAACTATCATACTATCATACTAGCGGAAAAAGTACTATACTAGCGGAAAAAGTACTATACTAGCGGAAAAACTATCATACTATCATACTAGCGGAAAAAGTACTATACTAGCGGAAAAAGTACTATACTAGCGGAAAAAGTACTATACTAGCGGAAAAAGTACTATACTAGCGGAAAAAGTACTATACTAGCGGAAAAAGTACTATACTAGCGGAAAAAGTACTATACGAGCGAAAAAAGTACTATACTAGCGGAAAAAGTACTATACTAGCGGAAAAAGTACTATACTAGCGGAAAAAGTACTATACTAGCGGAAAAAGTACTATACGAGCGGAAAAAGTACTATACTAGCGGAAAAAGTACTATACTAGCGGAAAAAGTACTATACTAGCGGAAAAACTATCATACTATCATACTAGCGGAAAAAGTACTGTACTAGCGGAAAAAGTACTATACTAGCGGAAAAAGTACTATACTAGCGGAAAAAGTACTATACTAGCGGAAAAAGTACTATACTAGCGGAAAAAGTACTATACTAGCGGAAAAAGTACTATACTAGCGGAAAAAGTACTATACGAGCGAAAAAAGTACTATACTAGCGGAAAAAGTACTATACTAGCGGAAAAAGTACTATACTAGCGGAAAAAGTACTATACTAGCGGAAAAAGTACTATACTAGCGGAAAAAGTACTATACTAGCGGAAAAAGTACTATACGAGCGGAAAAAGTACTATACTAGCGGAAAAAGTACTATACTAGCGGAAAAAGTACTATACTAGCGGAAAAACTATCATACTATCATACTAGCGGAAAAAGTACTGTACTAGCGGAAAAAGTACTATACTAGCGGAAAAAGTACTATACTAGCGGAAAAACTATCATACTATCATACTAGCGGAAAAAGTACTATACTAGCGGAAATACTACTATACTAGCGGAAAAAGTACTATACTAGCGGAAAAAGTACTATACTAGCGGAAAAAGTACTATACGAGCGGAAAAAGTACTATACTAGCGGAAAAAGTACTATACTAGCGGAAAAAGTACTATACTAGCGGAAAAACTATCATACTATCATACTAGCGGGAAAAGTACTATACTAGCGGAAAAACTACTATACTAGCGGAAAAAGTACTATACTAGCGGAAAAACTATCATACTATCATACTAGCGGAAAAAGTACTATACTAGCGGAAAAACTATCATACTATCATACTAGCGGAAAAAGTACTATACTAGCGGAAAAACTATCATACTATCATACTAGCGGAAAAAGTACTATACTAGCGGAAAAACTACTATACTAGCGGAAAAAGTACTATACTAGCGGAAAAAGTACTATACTAGCGGAAAAAGTACTATACTAGCGGAAAAAGTACTATACTGGCGGAAAAAGTACTATACTAGCGGAAAAAGTACTATACGAGCGGAAAAAGTACTATACTAGCGGAAAAAGTACTATACTAGCGGAAAAAGTACTATACTAGCGGAAAAACTATCATACTATCATACTAGCGGAAAAAGTACTGTACTAGCGGAAAAAGTACTATACTAGCGGAAAAAGTACTATACTAGCGGAAAAAGTACTATACTAGCGGAAAAAGTACTATACTAGCGGAAAAAGTACTATACTAGCGGAAAAAGTACTATACTAGCGGAAAAAGTACTATACGAGCGAAAAAAGTACTATACTAGCGGAAAAAGTACTATACTAGCGGAAAAAGTACTATACTAGCGGAAAAAGTACTATACTAGCGGAAAAAGTACTATACTAGCGGAAAAAGTACTATACTAGCGGAAAAAGTACTATACGAGCGGAAAAAGTACTATACTAGCGGAAAAAGTACTATACTAGCGGAAAAAGTACTATACTAGCGGAAAAACTATCATACTATCATACTAGCGGAAAAAGTACTGTACTAGCGGAAAAAGTACTATACTAGCGGAAAAAGTACTATACTAGCGGAAAAACTATCATACTATCATACTAGCGGAAAAAGTACTATACTAGCGGAAAAACTACTATACTAGCGGAAAAAATACTATACTAGCGGAAAAAGTACTATACTAGCGGAAAAACTATCATACTATCATACTAGCGGAAAAAGTACTATACTAGCGGAAAAACTACTATACTAGCGGAAAAACTATCATACTATCATACTAGCGGAAAAAGTACTATACTAGCGGAAAAACTACTATACTATCATACTAGCGGAAAAAGTACTATACTAGCGGAAAAACTATCATACTATCATACTAGCGGAAAAAGTACTATACTAGCGGAAAAACTATCATACTATCATACTAGCGGAAAAAGTACTATACTAGCGGAAAAACTATCATACTATCATACTAGCGGAAAAAGTACTGTACTAGCGGAAAAAGTACTATACTAGCGGAAAAACTACTATACTAGCGGAAAAACTATCATACTATCATACTAGCGGAAAAAGTACTATACTAGCGGAAAAACTATCATACTATCATACTAGCGGAAAAAGTACTATACTAGCGGAAAAACTACTATACTAGCGGAAAAAGTACTATACTAGCGGAAAAAGTACTATACTAGCGGAAAAAGTACTATATTAGCGGAAAAAGTACTATACTAGCGGAAAAAGTACTATACTAGCGGAAAAAGTACTATACGAGCGAAAAAAGTACTATACTAGCGGAAAAAGTACTATACTAGCGGAAAAAGTACTATACTAGCGGAAAAAGTACTATACTAGCGGAAAAAGTACTATACTAGCGGAAAAAGTACTATACGAGCGGAAAAAGTACTATACTAGCGGAAAAAGTACTATACTAGCGGAAAAAGTACTATACGAACGAAAAAAGTACTATACTAGCGGAAAAACTACTATACTAGCGGAAAAAATACTATACTAGCGGAAAAAGTACTATACTAGCGGAAAAAGTACTATACTAGCGGAAAAAGTACTATACTAGCGGAAAAAGTACTATACTAGCGGAAAAAGTACTATACGAGCGAAAAAAGGACTATACTAGCGGAAAAAGTACTATACTAGCGGAAAAAGTACTATACTAGCGGAAAAAGTACTATACTAGCGGAAAAAGTACTATACTAGCGGAAAAAGTACTATACTAGCGGAAAAAGTACTATACGAGCGGAAAAAGTACTATACTAGCGGAAAAAGTACTATACTAGCGGAAAAACTACTATACTAGCGGAAAAACTATCATACTATCATACTAGCGGAAAAAGTACTATACTAGCGGAAAAACTACTATACTATCATACTAGCGGAAAAAGTACTATACTAGCGGAAAAACTATCATACTATCATACTAGCGGAAAAAGTACTATACTAGCGGAAAAACTATCATACTATCATACTAGCGGAAAAAGTACTATACTAGCGGAAAAACTATCATACTATCATACTAGCGGAAAAAGTACTGTACTAGCGGAAAAAGTACTATACTAGCGGAAAAACTACTATACTAGCGGAAAAACTATCATACTATCATACTAGCGGAAAAAGTACTATACTAGCGGAAAAACTATCATACTATCATACTAGCGGAAAAAGTACTATACTAGCGGAAAAACTACTATACTAGCGGAAAAAGTACTATACTAGCGGAAAAAGTACTATACTAGCGGAAAAAGTACTATATTAGCGGAAAAAGTACTATACTAGCGGAAAAAGTACTATACTAGCGGAAAAAGTACTATACGAGCGAAAAAAGTACTATACTAGCGGAAAAAGTACTATACTAGCGGAAAAAGTACTATACTAGCGGAAAAAGTACTATACTAGCGGAAAAAGTACTATACTAGCGGAAAAAGTACTATACGAGCGGAAAAAGTACTATACTAGCGGAAAAAGTACTATACTAGCGGAAAAAGTACTATACGAACGAAAAAAGTACTATACTAGCGGAAAAACTACTATACTAGCGGAAAAAATACTATACTAGCGGAAAAAGTACTATACTAGCGGAAAAAGTACTATACTAGCGGAAAAAGTACTATACTAGCGGAAAAAGTACTATACTAGCGGAAAAAGTACTATACGAGCGAAAAAAGGACTATACTAGCGGAAAAAGTACTATACTAGCGGAAAAAGTACTATACTAGCGGAAAAAGTACTATACTAGCGGAAAAAGTACTATACTAGCGGAAAAAGTACTATACTAGCGGAAAAAGTACTATACGAGCGGAAAAAGTACTATACTAGCGGAAAAAGTACTATACTAGCGGAAAAAGTACTATACTAGCGGAAAAACTATCATACTATCATACTAGCGGAAAAAGTACTGTACTAGCGGAAAAAGTACTATACTAGCGGAAAAAGTACTATACTAGCGGAAAAACTATCATACTATCATACTAGCGGAAAAAGTACTATACTAGCGGAAAAACTACTATACTAGCGGAAAAAATACTATACTAGCGGAAAAAGTACTATACTAGCGGAAAAAGTACTATACTAGCGGAAAAAGTACTATACTAGCGGAAAAAGTACTATACTAGCGGAAAAAGTACTATACGAGCGGAAAAAGTACTATACTAGCGGAAAAAGTACTATACTAGCGGAAAAAGTACTATACTAGCGGAAAAACTATCATACTATCATACTAGCGGAAAAAGTACTGTACTAGCGGAAAAAGTACTATACTAGCGGAAAAAGTACTATACTAGCGGAAAAACTATCATACTATCATACTAGCGGAAAAAGTACTATACTAGCGGAAAAACTACTATACTAGCGGAAAAAATACTATACTAGCGGAAAAAGTACTATACTAGCGGAAAAACTATCATACTATCATACTAGCGGAAAAAGTACTATACGAGCGGAAAAAGTACTATACTAGCGGAAAAAGTACTATACTAGCGGAAAAAGTACTATACTAGCGGAAAAACTATCATACTATCATACTAGCGGAAAAAGTACTGTACTAGCGGAAAAAGTACTATACTAGCGGAAAAAGTACTATACTAGCGGAAAAACTATCATACTATCATACTAGCGGAAAAAGTACTATACTAGCGGAAAAACTACTATACTAGCGGAAAAAATACTATACTAGCGGAAAAAGTACTATACTAGCGGAAAAACTATCATACTATCATACTAGCGGAAAAAGTACTATACTAGCGGAAAAACTACTATACTAGCGGAAAAACTATCATACTATCATACTAGCGGAAAAAGTACTATACTAGCGGAAAAACTACTATACTATCATACTAGCGGAAAAAGTACTATACTAGCGGAAAAACTATCATACTATCATACTAGCGGAAAAAGTACTATACTAGCGGAAAAAGTACTATACTAGCGGAAAAAGTACTATACTAGCGGAAAAAGTACTATACTAGCGGAAAAAGTACTATACGAACGAAAAAAGTACTATACTAGCGGAAAAACTACTATACTAGCGGAAAAAATACTATACTAGCGGAAAAAGTACTATACTAGCGGAAAAACTATCATACTATCAAACTAGCGGAAAAAGTACTATACTAGCGGAAAAACTATCATACTATCATACTAGCGGAAAAAGTACTATACTGGCGGAAAAACTACTATACTAGCGGAAAAAGTACTATACTAGCGGAAAAACTACTATACTAGCGGAAAAAGTACTATACTAGCGGAAAAACTATCATACTATCATACTAGCGGAAAAAGTACTATACTAGCGGAAAAACTATCATACTATCATACTAGCGGAAAAAGTACTATACTAGCGGAAAAAGTACTATACTAGCGGAAAAACTATCATACTATCATACTAGCGGAAAAAGTACTATACTAGCGGAAAAAGTACTATACTAGCGGAAAAAGTACTATACTAGCGGAAAAAGTACTATACTAGCGGAAAAAGTACTATACTAGCGGAAAAAGTACTATACTAGCGGAAAAAGTACTATACGAGCGAAAAAAGTACTATACTAGCGGAAAAAGTACTATACTAGCGGAAAAAGTACTATACTAGCGGAAAAAGTACTATACTAGCGGAAAAAGTACTATACGAGCGGAAAAAGTACTATACTAGCGGAAAAAGTACTATACTAGCGGAAAAAGTACTATACTAGCGGAAAAACTATCATACTATCATACTAGCGGAAAAAGTACTGTACTAGCGGAAAAAGTACTATACTAGCGGAAAAAGTACTATACTAGCGGAAAAAGTACTATACTAGCGGAAAAAGTACTATACTAGCGGAAAAAGTACTATACTAGCGGAAAAAGTACTATACTAGCGGAAAAAGTACTATACGAGCGAAAAAAGTACTATACTAGCGGAAAAAGTACTATACTAGCGGAAAAAGTACTATACTAGCGGAAAAAGTACTATACTAGCGGAAAAAGTACTATACTAGCGGAAAAAGTACTATACTAGCGGAAAAAGTACTATACGAGCGGAAAAAGTACTATACTAGCGGAAAAACTATCATACTATCATACTAGCGGAAAAAGTACTATACTAGCGGAAATACTACTATACTAGCGGAAAAAGTACTATACTAGCGGAAAAAGTACTATACTAGCGGAAAAAGTACTATATTAGCGGAAAAAGTACTATACTAGCGGAAAAAGTACTATACTAGCGGAAAAAGTACTATACGAGCGAAAAAAGTACTATACTAGCGGAAAAAGTACTATACTAGCGGAAAAAGTACTATACTAGCGGAAAAAGTACTATACTAGCGGAAAAAGTACTATACTAGCGGAAAAAGTACTATACGAGCGGAAAAAGTACTATACTAGCGGAAAAAGTACTATACTAGCGGAAAAAGTACTATACTAGCGGAAAAACTATCATACTATCATACTAGCGGGAAAAGTACTATACTAGCGGAAAAACTACTATACTAGCGGAAAAAGTACTATACTAGCGGAAAAACTATCATACTATCATACTAGCGGAAAAAGTACTATACTAGCGGAAAAACTATCATACTATCATACTAGCGGAAAAAGTACTATACTAGCGGAAAAACTACTATACTAGCGGAAAAAGTACTATACTAGCGGAAAAAGTACTATACTAGCGGAAAAAGTACTATACTAGCGGAAAAAGTACTATACTAGCGGAAAAAGTACTATACTGGCGGAAAAAGTACTATACTAGCGGAAAAAGTACTATACGAGCGGAAAAAGTACTATACTAGCGGAAAAAGTACTATACTAGCGGAAAAAGTACTATACTAGCGGAAAAACTATCATACTATCATACTAGCGGAAAAAGTACTGTACTAGCGGAAAAAGTACTATACTAGCGGAAAAAGTACTATACTAGCGGAAAAAGTACTATACTAGCGGAAAAAGTACTATACTAGCGGAAAAAGTACTATACTAGCGGAAAAAGTACTATACTAGCGGAAAAAGTACTATACGAGCGAAAAAAGTACTATACTAGCGGAAAAAGTACTATACTAGCGGAAAAAGTACTATACTAGCGGAAAAAGTACTATACTAGCGGAAAAAGTACTATACTAGCGGAAAAAGTACTATACTAGCGGAAAAAGTACTATACGAGCGGAAAAAGTACTATACTAGCGGAAAAAGTACTATACTAGCGGAAAAAGTACTATACTAGCGGAAAAACTATCATACTATCATACTAGCGGAAAAAGTACTGTACTAGCGGAAAAAGTACTATACTAGCGGAAAAAGTACTATACTAGCGGAAAAACTATCATACTATCATACTAGCGGAAAAAGTACTATACTAGCGGAAAAACTACTATACTAGCGGAAAAAATACTATACTAGCGGAAAAAGTACTATACTAGCGGAAAAACTATCATACTATCATACTAGCGGAAAAAGTACTATACTAGCGGAAAAACTACTATACTAGCGGAAAAACTATCATACTATCATACTAGCGGAAAAAGTACTATACTAGCGGAAAAACTACTATACTATCATACTAGCGGAAAAAGTACTATACTAGCGGAAAAACTATCATACTATCATACTAGCGGAAAAAGTACTATACTAGCGGAAAAACTATCATACTATCATACTAGCGGAAAAAGTACTATACTAGCGGAAAAACTATCATACTATCATACTAGCGGAAAAAGTACTGTACTAGCGGAAAAAGTACTATACTAGCGGAAAAACTACTATACTAGCGGAAAAACTATCATACTATCATACTAGCGGAAAAAGTACTATACTAGCGGAAAAACTATCATACTATCATACTAGCGGAAAAAGTACTATACTAGCGGAAAAACTACTATACTAGCGGAAAAAGTACTATACTAGCGGAAAAAGTACTATACTAGCGGAAAAAGTACTATATTAGCGGAAAAAGTACTATACTAGCGGAAAAAGTACTATACTAGCGGAAAAAGTACTATACGAGCGAAAAAAGTACTATACTAGCGGAAAAAGTACTATACTAGCGGAAAAAGTACTATACTAGCGGAAAAAGTACTATACTAGCGGAAAAAGTACTATACTAGCGGAAAAAGTACTATACGAGCGGAAAAAGTACTATACTAGCGGAAAAAGTACTATACTAGCGGAAAAAGTACTATACGAACGAAAAAAGTACTATACTAGCGGAAAAACTACTATACTAGCGGAAAAAATACTATACTAGCGGAAAAAGTACTATACTAGCGGAAAAAGTACTATACTAGCGGAAAAAGTACTATACTAGCGGAAAAACTATCATACTATCATACTAGCGGAAAAAGTACTATACTGGCGGAAAAACTACTATACTAGCGGAAAAAGTACTATACTAGCGGAAAAACTACTATACTAGCGGAAAAAGTACTATACTAGCGGAAAAACTATCATACTATCATACTAGCGGAAAAAGTACTATACTAGCGGAAAAACTATCATACTATCATACTAGCGGAAAAAGTACTATACTAGCGGAAAAAGTACTATACTAGCGGAAAAACTATCATACTATCATACTAGCGGAAAAAGTACTATACTAGCGGAAAAAGTACTATACTAGCGGAAAAAGTACTATACTAGCGGAAAAAGTACTATACTAGCGGAAAAAGTACTATACTAGCGGAAAAAGTACTATACTAGCGGAAAAAGTACTATACTAGCGGAAAAAGTACTATACTAGCGGAAAAACTACTATACTATCATACTAGCGGAAAAAGTACTATACTAGCGGAAAAACTATCATACTATCATACTAGCGGAAAAAGTACTATACTAGCGGAAAAACTATCATACTATCATACTAGCGGAAAAAGTACTGTACTAGCGGAAAAAGTACTATACTAGCGGAAAAACTACTATACTAGCGGAAAAACTATCATACTATCATACTAGCGGAAAAAGTACTATACTAGCGGAAAAACTACTATACTAGCGGAAAAAGTACTATACTAGCGGAAAAAGTACTATACTAGCGGAAAAAGTACTATATTAGCGGAAAAAGTACTATACTAGCGGAAAAAGTACTATACTAGCGGAAAAAGTACTATACGAGCGAAAAAAGTACTATACTAGCGGAAAAAGTACTATACTAGCGGAAAAAGTACTATACTAGCGGAAAAAGTACTATACTAGCGGAAAAAGTACTATACTAGCGGAAAAAGTACTATACGAGCGGAAAAAGTACTATACTAGCGGAAAAAGTACTATACTAGCGGAAAAAGTACTATACTAGCGGAAAAACTATCATACTATCATACTAGCGGAAAAAGTACTGTACTAGCGGAAAAAGTACTATACTAGCGGAAAAAGTACTATACTAGCGGAAAAACTATCATACTATCATTCTAGCGGAAAAAGTACTATACTAGCGGAAAAACTACTATACTAGCGGAAAAAATACTATACTAGCGGAAAAAGTACTATACTAGCGGAAAAACTATCATACTATCATACTAGCGGAAAAAGTACTATACTAGCGGAAAAACTACTATACTAGCGGAAAAACTATCATACTATCATACTAGCGGAAAAAGTACTATACTAGCGGAAAAACTACTATACTATCATACTAGCGGAAAAAGTACTATACTAGCGGAAAAACTATCATACTATCATACTAGCGGAAAAAGTACTATACTAGCGGAAAAACTATCATACTATCATACTAGCGGAAAAAGTACTGTACTAGCGGAAAAAGTACTATACTAGCGGAAAAACTACTATACTAGCGGAAAAAGTACTATACTAGCGGAAAAAGTACTATATTAGCGGAAAAAGTACTATACTAGCGGAAAAAGTACTATACTAGCGGAAAAAGTACTATACGAGCGAAAAAAGTACTATACTAGCGGAAAAAGTACTATACTAGCGGAAAAAGTACTATACTAGCGGAAAAAGTACTATACTAGCGGAAAAAGTACTATACTAGCGGAAAAAGTACTATACGAGCGGAAAAAGTACTATACTAGCGGAAAAAGTACTATACTAGCGGAAAAAGTACTATACTAGCGGAAAAACTATCATACTATCATACTAGCGGGAAAAGTACTATACTAGCGGAAAAACTACTATACTAGCGGAAAAAGTACTATACTAGCGGAAAAACTATCATACTATCATACTAGCGGAAAAAGTACTATACTAGCGGAAAAACTATCATACTATCATACTAGCGGAAAAAGTACTATACTAGCGGAAAAACTACTATACTAGCGGAAAAAGTACTATACTAGCGGAAAAAGTACTATACTAGCGGAAAAAGTACTATACTAGCGGAAAAAGTACTATACTAGCGGAAAAAGTACTATACTAGCGGAAAAACTATCATACTATCATACTAGCGGAAAAAGTACTATACTAGCGGAAAAAGTACTATACTAGCGGAAAAAGTACTATACTAGCGGAAAAAGTACTATACGAGCGGAAAAAAGTACTATACTAGCGGAAAAAGTACTATACTAGCGGAAAAAGTACTATACGAGCGAAAAAAGTACTATACTAGCGGAAAAAGTACTATACTAGCGGAAAAAGTACTATACTAGCGGAAAAAGTACTATACTAGCGGAAAAAGTACTATACTAGCGGAAAAAGTACTATACTAGCGGAAAAAGTACTATACGAGCGGAAAAAGTACTATACTAGCGGAAAAAGTACTATACTAGCGGAAAAAGTACTATACTAGCGGAAAAACTATCATACTATCATACTAGCGGAAAAAGTACTGTACTAGCGGAAAAAGTACTATACTAGCGGAAAAAGTACTATACTAGCGGAAAAACTATCATACTATCATACTAGCGGAAAAAGTACTATACTAGCGGAAAAACTACTATACTAGCGGAAAAAATACTATACTAGCGGAAAAAGTACTATACTAGCGGAAAAACTATCATACTATCATACTAGCGGAAAAAGTACTATACTAGCGGAAAAACTACTATACTAGCGGAAAAACTATCATACTATCATACTAGCGGAAAAAGTACTATACTAGCGGAAAAACTACTATACTATCATACTAGCGGAAAAAGTACTATACTAGCGGAAAAACTATCATACTATCATACTAGCGGAAAAAGTACTATACTAGCGGAAAAACTATCATACTATCATACTAGCGGAAAAAGTACTGTACTAGCGGAAAAAGTACTATACTAGCGGAAAAACTACTATACTAGCGGAAAAACTATCATACTATCATACTAGCGGAAAAAGTACTATACTAGCGGAAAAACTACTATACTAGCGGAAAAAGTACTATACTAGCGGAAAAAGTACTATACTAGCGGAAAAAGTACTATATTAGCGGAAAAAGTACTATACTAGCGGAAAAAGTACTATACTAGCGGAAAAAGTACTATACGAGCGAAAAAAGTACTATACTAGCGGAAAAAGTACTATACTAGCGGAAAAAGTACTATACTAGCGGAAAAAGTACTATACTAGCGGAAAAAGTACTATACTAGCGGAAAAAGTACTATACGAGCGGAAAAAGTACTATACTAGCGGAAAAAGTACTATACTAGCGGAAAAAGTACTATACTAGCGGAAAAACTATCATACTATCATACTAGCGGAAAAAGTACTGTACTAGCGGAAAAAGTACTATACTAGCGGAAAAAGTACTATACTAGCGGAAAAACTATCATACTATCATTCTAGCGGAAAAAGTACTATACTAGCGGAAAAACTACTATACTAGCGGAAAAAATACTATACTAGCGGAAAAAGTACTATACTAGCGGAAAAACTATCATACTATCATACTAGCGGAAAAAGTACTATACTAGCGGAAAAACTATCATACTATCATACTAGCGGAAAAAGTACTGTACTAGCGGAAAAAGTACTATACTAGCGGAAAAACTACTATACTAGCGGAAAAAGTACTATACTAGCGGAAAAAGTACTATATTAGCGGAAAAAGTACTATACTAGCGGAAAAAGTACTATACGAGCGAAAAAAGTACTATACTAGCGGAAAAAGTACTATACTAGCGGAAAAAGTACTATACTAGCGGAAAAAGTACTATACTAGCGGAAAAAGTACTATACTAGCGGAAAAAGTACTATACGAGCGGAAAAAGTACTATACTAGCGGAAAAAGTACTATACTAGCGGAAAAAGTACTATACTAGCGGAAAAACTATCATACTATCATACTAGCGGGAAAAGTACTATACTAGCGGAAAAACTACTATACTAGCGGAAAAAGTACTATACTAGCGGAAAAACTATCATACTATCATACTAGCGGAAAAAGTACTATACTAGCGGAAAAACTATCATACTATCATACTAGCGGAAAAAGTACTATACTAGCGGAAAAACTACTATACTAGCGGAAAAAGTACTATACTAGCGGAAAAAGTACTATACTAGCGGAAAAAGTACTATACTAGCGGAAAAAGTACTATACTAGCGGAAAAAGTACTATACTAGCGGAAAAACTATCATACTATCATACTAGCGGAAAAAGTACTATACTAGCGGAAAAAGTACTATACTAGCGGAAAAAGTACTATACTAGCGGAAAAAGTACTATACGAGCGAAAAAAGTACTATACTAGCGGAAAAAGTACTATACTAGCGGAAAAAGTACTATACGAGCGAAAAAAGTACTATACTAGCGGAAAAAGTACTATACTAGCGGAAAAAGTACTATACTAGCGGAAAAAGTACTATACTAGCGGAAAAAGTACTATACTAGCGGAAAAAGTACTATACTAGCGGAAAAAGTACTATACGAGCGGAAAAAGTACTATACTAGCGGAAAAAGTACTATACTAGCGGAAAAAGTACTATACTAGCGGAAAAACTATCATACTATCATACTAGCGGAAAAAGTACTGTACTAGCGGAAAAAGTACTATACTAGCGGAAAAAGTACTATACTAGCGGAAAAACTATCATACTATCATACTAGCGGAAAAAGTACTATACTAGCGGAAAAACTACTATACTAGCGGAAAAAATACTATACTAGCGGAAAAAGTACTATACTAGCGGAAAAACTATCATACTATCATACTAGCGGAAAAAGTACTATACTAGCGGAAAAACTACTATACTAGCGGAAAAACTATCATACTATCATACTAGCGGAAAAAGTACTATACTAGCGGAAAAACTACTATACTATCATACTAGCGGAAAAAGTACTATACTAGCGGAAAAACTATCATACTATCATACTAGCGTAAAAAGTACTATACTAGCGGAAAAACTATCATACTATCATACTAGCGGAAAAAGTACTGTACTAGCGGAAAAAGTACTATACTAGCGGAAAAACTACTATACTAGCGGAAAAACTATCATACTATCATACTAGCGGAAAAAGTACTATACTAGCGGAAAAACTACTATACTAGCGGAAAAAGTACTATACTAGCGGAAAAAGTACTATACTAGCGGAAAAAGTACTATATTAGCGGAAAAAGTACTATACTAGCGGAAAAAGTACTATACTAGCGGAAAAAGTACTATACTAGCGGAAAAAGTACTATACGAGCGAAAAAAGTACTATACTAGCGGAAAAAGTACTATACTAGCGGAAAAAGTACTATACTAGCGGAAAAAGTACTATACTAGCGGAAAAAGTACTATACGAGCGGAAAAAGTACTATACTAGCGGAAAAAGTACTATACTAGCGGAAAAAGTACTATACTAGCGGAAAAAGTACTATACTAGCGGAAAAACTATCATACTATCATACTAGCGGGAAAAGTACTATACTAGCGGAAAAACTACTATACTAGCGGAAAAAGTACTATACTAGCGGAAAAACTATCATACTATCATACTAGCGGAAAAAGTACTATACTAGCGGAAAAACTATCATACTATCATACTAGCGGAAAAAGTACTATACTAGCGGAAAAACTACTATACTAGCGGAAAAAGTACTATACTAGCGGAAAAAGTACTATACTAGCGGAAAAAGTACTATACTAGCGGAAAAAGTACTATACTAGCGGAAAAAGTACTATACTAGCGGAAAAAGTACTATATTAGCGGAAAAAGTACTATACTAGCGGAAAAAGTACTATACTAGCGGAAAAAGTACTATACGAGCGAAAAAAGTACTATACTAGCGGAAAAAGTACTATACTAGCGGAAAAAGTACTATACTAGCGGAAAAAGTACTATACTAGCGGAAAAAGTACTATACTAGCGGAAAAAGTACTATACGAGCGGAAAAAGTACTATACTAGCGGAAAAAGTACTATACTAGCGGAAAAAGTACTATACTAGCGGAAAAACTATCATACTATCATACTAGCGGAAAAAGTACTGTACTAGCGGAAAAAGTACTATACTAGCGGAAAAAGTACTATACTAGCGGAAAAACTATCATACTATCATTCTAGCGGAAAAAGTACTATACTAGCGGAAAAACTACTATACTAGCGGAAAAAATACTATACTAGCGGAAAAAGTACTATACTAGCGGAAAAACTATCATACTATCATACTAGCGGAAAAAGTACTATACTAGCGGAAAAACTACTATACTAGCGGAAAAACTATCATACTATCATACTAGCGGAAAAAGTACTATACTAGCGGAAAAACTACTATACTATCATACTAGCGGAAAAAGTACTATACTAGCGGAAAAACTATCATACTATCATACTAGCGGAAAAAGTACTATATTAGCGGAAAAAGTACTATACTAGCGGAAAAAGTACTATACTAGCGGAAAAAGTACTATACGAGCGAAAAAAGTACTATACTAGCGGAAAAAGTACTATACTAGCGGAAAAAGTACTATACTAGCGGAAAAAGTACTATACTAGCGGAAAAAGTACTATACTAGCGGAAAAAGTACTATACGAGCGGAAAAAGTACTATACTAGCGGAAAAAGTACTATACTAGCGGAAAAAGTACTATACTAGCGGAAAAACTATCATACTATCATACTAGCGGGAAAAGTACTATACTAGCGGAAAAACTACTATACTAGCGGAAAAAGTACTATACTAGCGGAAAAACTATCATACTATCATACTAGCGGAAAAAGTACTATACTAGCGGAAAAACTATCATACTATCATACTAGCGGAAAAAGTACTATACTAGCGGAAAAACTACTATACTAGCGGAAAAAGTACTATACTAGCGGAAAAAGTACTATACTAGCGGAAAAAGTACTATACTAGCGGAAAAAGTACTATACTAGCGGAAAAAGTACTATACTAGCGGAAAAACTATCATACTATCATACTAGCGGAAAAAGTACTATACTAGCGGAAAAAGTACTATACTAGCGGAAAAAGTACTATACTAGCGGAAAAAGTACTATACGAGCGAAAAAAGTACTATACTAGCGGAAAAAGTACTATACTAGCGGAAAAAGTACTATACGAGCGAAAAAAGTACTATACTAGCGGAAAAAGTACTATACTAGCGGAAAAAGTACTATACTAGCGGAAAAAGTACTATACTAGCGGAAAAAGTACTATACTAGCGGAAAAAGTACTATACTAGCGGAAAAAGTACTATACGAGCGGAAAAAGTACTATACTAGCGGAAAAAGTACTATACTAGCGGAAAAACTATCATACTATCATACTAGCGGAAAAAGTACTGTACTAGCGGAAAAAGTACTATACTAGCGGAAAAAGTACTATACTAGCGGAAAAACTATCATACTATCATACTAGCGGAAAAAGTACTATACTAGCGGAAAAACTACTATACTAGCGGAAAAAGTACTATACTAGCGGAAAAAGTACTATACTAGCGGAAAAAGTACTATACTAGCGGAAAAAGTACTATACTAGCGGAAAAAGTACTATACTAGCGGAAAAAGTACTATATTAGCGGAAAAAGTACTATACTAGCGGAAAAAGTACTATACTAGCGGAAAAAGTACTATACGAGCGAAAAAAGTACTATACTAGCGGAAAAAGTACTATACTAGCGGAAAAAGTACTATACTAGCGGAAAAAGTACTATACTAGCGGAAAAAGTACTATACTAGCGGAAAAAGTACTATACGAGCGGAAAAAGTACTATACTAGCGGAAAAAGTACTATACTAGCGGAAAAAGTACTATACTAGCGGAAAAACTATCATACTATCATACTAGCGGAAAAAGTACTGTACTAGCGGAAAAAGTACTATACTAGCGGAAAAAGTACTATACTAGCGGAAAAACTATCATACTATCATTCTAGCGGAAAAAGTACTATACTAGCGGAAAAACTACTATACTAGCGGAAAAAATACTATACTAGCGGAAAAAGTACTATACTAGCGGAAAAACTATCATACTATCATACTAGCGGAAAAAGTACTATACTAGCGGAAAAACTACTATACTAGCGGAAAAACTATCATACTATCATACTAGCGGAAAAAGTACTATACTAGCGGAAAAACTACTATACTATCATACTAGCGGAAAAAGTACTATACTAGCGGAAAAACTATCATACTATCATACTAGCGGAAAAAGTACTATATTAGCGGAAAAAGTACTATACTAGCGGAAAAAGTACTATACTAGCGGAAAAAGTACTATACGAGCGAAAAAAGTACTATACTAGCGGAAAAAGTACTATACTAGCGGAAAAAGTACTATACTAGCGGAAAAAGTACTATACTAGCGGAAAAAGTACTATACTAGCGGAAAAAGTACTATACGAGCGGAAAAAGTACTATACTAGCGGAAAAAGTACTATACTAGCGGAAAAAGTACTATACTAGCGGAAAAACTATCATACTATCATACTAGCGGGAAAAGTACTATACTAGCGGAAAAACTACTATACTAGCGGAAAAAGTACTATACTAGCGGAAAAACTATCATACTATCATACTAGCGGAAAAAGTACTATACTAGCGGAAAAACTATCATACTATCATACTAGCGGAAAAAGTACTATACTAGCGGAAAAACTACTATACTAGCGGAAAAAGTACTATACTAGCGGAAAAAGTACTATACTAGCGGAAAAAGTACTATACTAGCGGAAAAAGTACTATACTAGCGGAAAAAGTACTATACTAGCGGAAAAACTATCATACTATCATACTAGCGGAAAAAGTACTATACTAGCGGAAAAAGTACTATACTAGCGGAAAAAGTACTATACTAGCGGAAAAAGTACTATACGAGCGAAAAAAGTACTATACTAGCGGAAAAAGTACTATACTAGCGGAAAAAGTACTATACGAGCGAAAAAAGTACTATACTAGCGGAAAAAGTACTATACTAGCGGAAAAAGTACTATACTAGCGGAAAAAGTACTATACTAGCGGAAAAAGTACTATACTAGCGGAAAAAGTACTATACTAGCGGAAAAAGTACTATACGAGCGGAAAAAGTACTATACTAGCGGAAAAAGTACTATACTAGCGGAAAAACTATCATACTATCATACTAGCGGAAAAAGTACTGTACTAGCGGAAAAAGTACTATACTAGCGGAAAAAGTACTATACTAGCGGAAAAACTATCATACTATCATACTAGCGGAAAAAGTACTATACTAGCGGAAAAACTACTATACTAGCGGAAAAAATACTATACTAGCGGAAAAAGTACTATACTAGCGGAAAAACTATCATACTATCATACTAGCGGAAAAAGTACTATACTAGCGGAAAAACTACTATACTAGCGGAAAAACTATCATACTATCATACTAGCGGAAAAAGTACTATACTAGCGGAAAAACTACTATACTATCATACTAGCGGAAAAAGTACTATACTAGCGGAAAAACTATCATACTATCATACTAGCGTAAAAAGTACTATACTAGCGGAAAAACTATCATACTATCATACTAGCGGAAAAAGTACTGTACTAGCGGAAAAAGTACTATACTAGCGGAAAAACTACTATACTAGCGGAAAAACTATCATACTATCATACTAGCGGAAAAAGTACTATACTAGCGGAAAAACTACTATACTAGCGGAAAAAGTACTATACTAGCGGAAAAAGTACTATACTAGCGGAAAAAGTACTATATTAGCGGAAAAAGTACTATACTAGCGGAAAAAGTACTATACTAGCGGAAAAAGTACTATACGAGCGAAAAAAGTACTATACTAGCGGAAAAAGTACTATACTAGCGGAAAAAGTACTATACTAGCGGAAAAAGTACTATACTAGCGGAAAAAGTACTATACGAGCGGAAAAAGTACTATACTAGCGGAAAAAGTACTATACTAGCGGAAAAAGTACTATACTAGCGGAAAAACTATCATACTATCATACTAGCGGGAAAAGTACTATACTAGCGGAAAAACTACTATACTAGCGGAAAAAGTACTATACTAGCGGAAAAACTATCATACTATCATACTAGCGGAAAAAGTACTATACTAGCGGAAAAACTATCATACTATCATACTAGCGGAAAAAGTACTATACTAGCGGAAAAACTACTATACTAGCGGAAAAAGTACTATACTAGCGGAAAAAGTACTATACGAGCGGAAAAAGTACTATACTAGCGGAAAAAGTACTATACTAGCGGAAAAACTATCATACTATCATACTAGCGGAAAAAGTACTGTACTAGCGGAAAAAGTACTATACTAGCGGAAAAAGTACTATACTAGCGGAAAAACTATCATACTATCATACTAGCGGAAAAAGTACTATACTAGCGGAAAAACTACTATACTAGCGGAAAAAATACTATACTAGCGGAAAAAGTACTATACTAGCGGAAAAACTATCATACTATCATACTAGCGGAAAAAGTACTATACTAGCGGAAAAACTACTATACTAGCGGAAAAACTATCATACTATCATACTAGCGGAAAAAGTACTATACTAGCGGAAAAACTACTATACTATCATACTAGCGGAAAAAGTACTATACTAGCGGAAAAACTATCATACTATCATACTAGCGTAAAAAGTACTATACTAGCGGAAAAACTATCATACTATCATACTAGCGGAAAAAGTACTGTACTAGCGGAAAAAGTACTATACTAGCGGAAAAACTACTATACTAGCGGAAAAACTATCATACTATCATACTAGCGGAAAAAGTACTATACTAGCGGAAAAACTACTATACTAGCGGAAAAAGTACTATACTAGCGGAAAAAGTACTATACTAGCGGAAAAAGTACTATATTAGCGGAAAAAGTACTATACTAGCGGAAAAAGTACTATACTAGCGGAAAAAGTACTATACGAGCGAAAAAAGTACTATACTAGCGGAAAAAGTACTATACTAGCGGAAAAAGTACTATACTAGCGGAAAAAGTACTATACTAGCGGAAAAAGTACTATACGAGCGGAAAAAGTACTATACTAGCGGAAAAAGTACTATACTAGCGGAAAAAGTACTATACTAGCGGAAAAACTATCATACTATCATACTAGCGGGAAAAGTACTATACTAGCGGAAAAACTACTATACTAGCGGAAAAAGTACTATACTAGCGGAAAAACTATCATACTATCATACTAGCGGAAAAAGTACTATACTAGCGGAAAAACTATCATACTATCATACTAGCGGAAAAAGTACTATACTAGCGGAAAAACTACTATACTAGCGGAAAAAGTACTATACTAGCGGAAAAAGTACTATACTAGCGGAAAAAGTACTATACTAGCGGAAAAAGTACTATACTAGCGGAAAAAGTACTATACTAGCGGAAAAAGTACTATACGAGCGAAAAAAGTACTATACTAGCGGAAAAAGTACTATACTAGCGGAAAAAGTACTATACTAGCGGAAAAAGTACTATACTAGCGGAAAAAGTACTATACTAGCGGAAAAAGTACTATACTAGCGGAAAAAGTACTATACGAGCGGAAAAAGTACTATACTAGCGGAAAAAGTACTATACTAGCGGAAAAAGTACTATACTAGCGGAAAAACTATCATACTATCATACTAGCGGAAAAAGTACTGTACTAGCGGAAAAAGTACTATACTAGCGGAAAAACTACTATACTAGCGGAAAAAGTACTATACTAGCGGAAAAAGTACTATACTAGCGGAAAAAGTACTATACTAGCGGAAAAAGTACTATACTAGCGGAAAAAGTACTATACTAGCGGAAAAACTATCATACTATCATACTAGCGGAAAAAGTACTATACTAGCGGAAAAACTACTATACTAGCGGAAAAACTATCATACTATCATACTAGCGGAAAAAGTACTATACTAGCGGAAAAACTACTATACTAGCGGAAAAACTATCATACTATCATACTAGCGGAAAAAGTACTATACTAGCGGAAAAACTACTATACTATCATACTAGCGGAAAAAGTACTATACTAGCGGAAAAAGTACTATACTAGCGGAAAAACTATCATACTATCATACTAGCGGAAAAAGTACTATACTAGCGGAAAAACTACTATACTAGCGGAAAAACTATCATACTATCATACTAGCGGAAAAAGTACTATACTAGCGGAAAAACTACTATACTATCATACTAGCGGAAAAAGTACTATACTAGCGGAAAAACTATCATACTATCATACTAGCGGAAAAAGTACTATACTAGCGGAAAAACTATCATACTATCATACTAGCGGAAAAAGTACTGTACTAGCGGAAAAAGTACTATACTAGCGGAAAAACTACTATACTAGCGGAAAAACTATCATACTATCATACTAGCGGAAAAAGTACTATACTAGCGGAAAAACTACTATACTAGCGGAAAAAGTACTATACTAGCGGAAAAAGTACTATACTAGCGGAAAAAGTACTATATTAGCGGAAAAAGTACTATACTAGCGGAAAAAGTACTATACTAGCGGAAAAAGTACTATACGAGCGAAAAAAGTACTATACTAGCGGAAAAAGTACTATACTAGCGGAAAAAGTACTATACTAGCGGAAAAAGTACTATACTAGCGGAAAAAGTACTATACTAGCGGAAAAAGTACTATACGAGCGGAAAAAGTACTATACTAGCGGAAAAAGTACTATACTAGCGGAAAAAGTACTATACTAGCGGAAAAACTATCATACTATCATACTAGCGGAAAAAGTACTGTACTAGCGGAAAAAGTACTATACTAGCGGAAAAAGTACTATACTAGCGGAAAAACTATCATACTATCATTCTAGCGGAAAAAGTACTATACTAGCGGAAAAACTACTATACTAGCGGAAAAAATACTATACTAGCGGAAAAAGTACTATACTAGCGGAAAAACTATCATACTATCATACTAGCGGAAAAAGTACTATACTAGCGGAAAAACTACTATACTAGCGGAAAAACTATCATACTATCATACTAGCGGAAAAAGTACTATACTAGCGGAAAAACTACTATACTATCATACTAGCGGAAAAAGTACTATACGAGCGGAAAAAGTACTATACTAGCGGAAAAAGTACTATACTAGCGGAAAAAGTACTATACTAGCGGAAAAACTATCATACTATCATACTAGCGGGAAAAGTACTATACTAGCGGAAAAACTACTATACTAGCGGAAAAAGTACTATACTAGCGGAAAAACTATCATACTATCATACTAGCGGAAAAAGTACTATACTAGCGGAAAAACTATCATACTATCATACTAGCGGAAAAAGTACTATACTAGCGGAAAAACTACTATACTAGCGGAAAAAGTACTATACTAGCGGAAAAAGTACTATACTAGCGGAAAAAGTACTATACTAGCGGAAAAAGTACTATACTAGCGGAAAAAGTACTATACTAGCGGAAAAACTATCATACTATCATACTAGCGGAAAAAGTACTATACTAGCGGAAAAAGTACTATACTAGCGGAAAAAGTACTATACTAGCGGAAAAAGTACTATACGAGCGAAAAAAGTACTATACTAGCGGAAAAAGTACTATACTAGCGGAAAAAGTACTATACGAGCGAAAAAGTACTATACTAGCGGAAAAAGTACTATACTAGCGGAAAAAGTACTATACTAGCGGAAAAA
The DNA here is from genome assembly GCA_963989215.1 of Hedychridium roseum. NCBI lineage: Eukaryota > Metazoa > Arthropoda > Insecta > Hymenoptera > Chrysididae > Hedychridium > Hedychridium roseum. The sequence goes on along the minus strand of OZ022321.1, from coordinate 3,287,298 downwards.
GTACTATACTAGCGGAAAAAGTACTATACTAGCGGAAAAAGTACTATACTAGCGGAAAAAGTACTATACGAGCGGAAAAAGTACTATACTAGCGGAAAAAGTACTATACTAGCGGAAAAAGTACTATACTAGCGGAAAAACTATCATACTATCATACTAGCGGAAAAAGTACTGTACTAGCGGAAAAAGTACTATACTAGCGGAAAAAGTACTATACTAGCGGAAAAACTATCATACTATCATACTAGCGGAAAAAGTACTATACTAGCGGAAAAACTACTATACTAGCGGAAAAAATACTATACTAGCGGAAAAAGTACTATACTAGCGGAAAAACTATCATACTATCATACTAGCGGAAAAAGTACTATACTAGCGGAAAAACTACTATACTAGCGGAAAACTATCATACTATCATACTAGCGGAAAAAGTACTATACTAGCGGAAAAACTACTATACTAGCGGAAAAACTATCATACTATCATACTAGCGGAAAAAGTACTATACTAGCGGAAAAACTACTATACTAGCGGAAAAAGTACTATACTAGCGGAAAAAGTACTATACTAGCGGAAAAAGTACTATATTAGCGGAAAAAAGTACTATACTAGCGGAAAAAGTACTATACTAGCGGAAAAAGTACTAAACGAGCGAAAAAAGTAACTATACTAGCGGAAAAAGTACTATACTAGCGGAAAAAGTACTATACTAGCGGAAAAAGTACTATACTAGCGGAAAAAAGTACTATACGAGCGGAAAAAGTACTATACTAGCGGAAAAAAGTACTATACTAGCGGAAAAAGTACTATACTAGCGGAAAAACTATCATACTATCATACTAGCGGGAAAAGTACTATACTAGCGGAAAAACTACTATACTAGCGGAAAAAGTACTATACTAGCGGAAAAACTATCATACTATCATACTAGCGGAAAAAGTACTATACTAGCGGAAAAACTATCATACTATCATACTAGCGGAAAAAGTACTATACTAGCGGAAAAACTACTATACTAGCGGAAAAAGTACTATACTAGCGGAAAAAAGTACTATACTAGCGGAAAAAGTACTATACTAGCGGAAAAAGTACTATACTAGCGGAAAAAGTACTATACTAGCGGAAAAAGTACTATACGAGCGAAAAAAGTACTATACTAGCGGAAAAAAGTACTATACTAGCGGAAAAAGTACTATACTAGCGGAAAAAGTACTATACTAGCGGAAAAAGTACTATACTAGCGGAAAAAGTACTATACTAGCGGAAAAAGTACTATACGAGCGGAAAAAGTACTATACTAGCGGAAAAAGTACTATACTAGCGGAAAAAGTACTATACTAGCGGAAAAAACTATCATACTATCATACTAGCGGAAAAAGTACTGTACTAGCGGAAAAAGTACTATACTAGCGGAAAAACTACTATACTAGCGGAAAAAGTACTATACTAGCGGAAAAAGTACTATACTAGCGGAAAAAGTACTATACTAGCGGAAAAAGTACTATACTAGCGGAAAAAGTACTATACTAGCGGAAAAACTATCATACTATCATACTAGCGGAAAAAGTACTGTACTAGCGGAAAAAGTACTATACTAGCGGAAAAAGTACTATACTAGCGGAAAAACTATCATACTATCATACTAGCGGAAAAAGTACTATACTAGCGGAAAAAAGTACTATACTAGCGGAAAAAGTACTATACTAGCGGAAAAAGTACTATACGAGCGAAAAAGTACTACACTAGCGGAAAAAGTACTATACTAGCGGAAAAAGTACTATACGAGCGAAAAAAGTACTATACTAGCGGAAAAAGTACTATACTAGCGGAAAAAGTACTATACTAGCGGAAAAAGTACTATACTAGCGGAAAAAGTACTATACTAGCGGAAAAACTACTATACTAGCGGAAAAACTATCATACTATCATACTAGCGGAAAAAGTACTATACTAGCGGAAAAACTATCATACTATCATACTAGCGGAAAAAGTACTATACTAGCGGAAAAAGTACTATACTAGCGGAAAAACTATCATACTATCATACTAGCGGAAAAAGTACTATACTAGCGGAAAAAGTACTATACTAGCGGAAAAAGTACTATACTAGCGGAAACAAGTACTATACTAGCGGAAAAAGTACTATACTAGCGGAAAAAGTACTATACGAGCGGAAAAAGTACTATACTAGCGGAAAAAGTACTATACTAGCGGAAAAAGTACTATACTAGCGGAAAAACTATCATACTATCATACTAGCGGAAAAAGTACTGTACTAGCGGAAAAAGTACTATACTAGCGGAAAAACTACTATACTAGCGGAAAAAGTACTATACTAGCGGAAAAAGTACTATACTAGCGGAAAAAGTACTATACTAGCGGAAAAAGTACTATACTAGCGGAAAAAGTACTATACTAGCGGAAAAACTATCATACTATCATACTAGCGGAAAAAGTACTGTACTAGCGGAAAAAGTACTATACTAGCGGAAAAAGTACTATACTAGCGGAAAAACTATCATACTATCATACTAGCGGAAAAAGTACTATACTAGCGGAAAAAGTACTATACTAGCGGAAAAAGTACTATACTAGCGGAAAAAGTACTATACGAGCGAAAAAAGTACTATACTAGCGGAAAAAGTACTATACTAGCGGAAAAAGTACTATACGAGCGAAAAAAGTACTATACTAGCGGAAAAAGTACTATACTAGCGGAAAAAGTACTATACTAGCGGAAAAAGTACTATACTAGCGGAAAAAGTACTATACTAGCGGAAAAACTACTATACTAGCGGAAAAACTATCATACTATCATACTAGCGGAAAAAGTACTATACTAGCGGAAAAACTACTATACTAGCGGAAAAACTATCATACTATCATACTAGCGGAAAAAGTACTATACTAGCGGAAAAACTACTATACTAGCGGAAAAAGTACTATACTAGCGGAAAAAGTACTATACTAGCGGAAAAAGTACTATATTAGCGGAAAAAGTACTATACTAGCGGAAAAAGTACTATACTAGCGGAAAAAGTACTATACGAGCGAAAAAAGTACTATACTAGCGGAAAAAGTACTATACTAGCGGAAAAAGTACTATACTAGCGGAAAAAGTACTATACTAGCGGAAAAAGTACTATACGAGCGGAAAAAGTACTATACTAGCGGAAAAAGTACTATACTAGCGGAAAAAGTACTATACTAGCGGAAAAACTATCATACTATCATACTAGCGGAAAAGTACTATACTAGCGGAAAAACTACTATACTAGCGGAAAAAGTACTATACTAGCGGAAAAACTATCATACTATCATACTAGCGGAAAAAGTACTATACTAGCGGAAAAACTATCATACTATCATACTAGCGGAAAAAGTACTATACTAGCGGAAAAACTACTATACTAGCGGAAAAAGTACTATACTAGCGGAAAAAGTACTATACTAGCGGAAAAAGTACTATACTAGCGGAAAAAGTACTATACTAGCGGAAAAAGTACTATACTAGCGGAAAAAGTACTATACGAGCGAAAAAAGTACTATACTAGCGGAAAAAGTACTATACTAGCGGAAAAAGTACTATACTAGCGGAAAAAGTACTATACTAGCGGAAAAAGTACTATACTAGCGGAAAAAGTACTATACTAGCGGAAAAAGTACTATACGAGCGGAAAAAGTACTATACTAGCGGAAAAAGTACTATACTAGCGGAAAAAGTACTATACTAGCGGAAAAACTATCATACTATCATACTAGCGGAAAAAGTACTGTACTAGCGGAAAAAGTACTATACTAGCGGAAAAACTACTATACTAGCGGAAAAAGTACTATACTAGCGGAAAAAGTACTATACTAGCGGAAAAAGTACTATACTAGCGGAAAAAGTACTATACTAGCGGAAAAAGTACTATACTAGCGGAAAAACTATCATACTATCATACTAGCGGAAAAAGTACTGTACTAGCGGAAAAAGTACTATACTAGCGGAAAAAGTACTATACTAGCGGAAAAAGTACTATACTAGCGGAAAAAGTACTATACTAGCGGAAAAAGTACTATACTAGCGGAAAAAGTACTATACTAGCGGAAAAAGTACTATACGAGCGAAAAAAGTACTATACTAGCGGAAAAAGTACTATACTAGCGGAAAAAGTACTATACTAGCGGAAAAAGTACTATACTAGCGGAAAAAGTACTATACTAGCGGAAAAAGTACTATACTAGCGGAAAAAGTACTATACGAGCGGAAAAAGTACTATACTAGCGGAAAAAGTACTATACTAGCGGAAAAAGTACTATACTAGCGGAAAAACTATCATACTATCATACTAGCGGAAAAAGTACTGTACTAGCGGAAAAAGTACTATACTAGCGGAAAAACTACTATACTAGCGGAAAAAGTACTATACTAGCGGAAAAAGTACTATACTAGCGGAAAAAGTACTATACTAGCGGAAAAAGTACTATACTAGCGGAAAAAGTACTATACGAGCGAAAAAAGTACTATACTAGCGGAAAAAGTACTATACTAGCGGAAAAAGTACTATACTAGCGGAAAAAGTACTATACTAGCGGAAAAAGTACTATACTAGCGGAAAAAGTACTATACTAGCGGAAAAAGTACTATACGAGCGGAAAAAGTACTATACTAGCGGAAAAAGTACTATACTAGCGGAAAAAGTACTATACTAGCGGAAAAACTATCATACTATCATACTAGCGGAAAAAGTACTGTACTAGCGGAAAAAGTACTATACTAGCGGAAAAGTACTATACTAGCGGAAAAACTATCATACTATCATACTAGCGGAAAAAGTACTATACTAGCGGAAAAACTACTATACTAGCGGAAAAAATACTATACTAGCGGAAAAAGTACTATACTAGCGGAAAAACTATCATACTATCATACTAGCGGAAAAAGTACTATACTAGCGGAAAAACTACTATACTAGCGGAAAAACTATCATACTATCATACTAGCGGAAAAAGTACTATACTAGCGGAAAAACTACTATACTATCATACTAGCGGAAAAAGTACTATACTAGCGGAAAAACTATCATACTATCATACTAGCGGAAAAAGTACTATACTAGCGGAAAAAGTACTATACTAGCGGAAAAAGTACTATACTAGCGGAAAAAGTACTATACGAACGAAAAAAGTACTATACTAGCGGAAAAACTACTATACTAGCGGAAAAAATACTATACTAGCGCAAAAAGTACTATACTAGCGGAAAAACTATCATACTATCATACTAGCGGAAAAAGTACTATACTAGCGGAAAAACTATCATACTATCATACTAGCGGAAAAAGTACTATACTGGCGGAAAAACTACTATACTAGCGGAAAAAGTACTATACTAGCGGAAAAACTACTATACTAGCGGAAAAAGTACTATACTAGCGGAAAAACTATCATACTATCATACTAGCGGAAAAAGTACTATACTAGCGGAAAAACTATCATACTATTATACTAGCGGAAAAAGTACTATACTAGCGGAAAAAGTACTATACTAGCGGAAAAACTATCATACTATCATACTAGCGGAAAAAGTACTATACTAGCGGAAAAAGTACTATACTAGCGGAAAAAGTACTATACTAGCGGAAAAAGTACTATACTAGCGGAAAAAGTACTATACTAGCGGAAAAAGTACTATACTAGCGGAAAAAGTACTATACGAGCGAAAAAAGTACTATACTAGCGGAAAAAGTACTATACTAGCGGAAAAAGTACTATACTAGCGGAAAAAGTACTATACTAGCGGAAAAAGTACTATACGAGCGGAAAAAGTACTATACTAGCGGAAAAAGTACTATACTAGCGGAAAAAGTACTATACTAGCGGAAAAACTATCATACTATCATACTAGCGGAAAAAGTACTGTACTAGCGGAAAAAGTACTATACTAGCGGAAAAAGTACTATACTAGCGGAAAAAGTACTATACTAGCGGAAAAACTATCATACTATCATACTAGCGGAAAAAGTACTATACTAGCGGAAAAACTATCATACTATCATACTAGCGGAAAAAGTACTGTACTAGCGGAAAAAGTACTATACTAGCGGAAAAACTACTATACTAGCGGAAAAACTATCATACTATCATACTAGCGGAAAAAGTACTATACTAGCGGAAAAACTATCATACTATCATACTAGCGGAAAAAGTACTATACTAGCGGAAAAACTACTATACTAGCGGAAAAAGTACTATACTAGCGGAAAAAGTACTATACTAGCGGAAAAAGTACTATATTAGCGGAAAAAGTACTATACTAGCGGAAAAAGTACTATACTAGCGGAAAAAGTACTATACGAGCGAAAAAAGTACTATACTAGCGGAAAAAGTACTATACTAGCGGAAAAAGTACTATACTAGCGGAAAAAGTACTATACTAGCGGAAAAAGTACTATACTAGCGGAAAAAGTACTATACGAGCGGAAAAAGTACTATACTAGCGGAAAAAGTACTATACTAGCGGAAAAAGTACTATACGAACGAAAAAAGTACTATACTAGCGGAAAAACTACTATACTAGCGGAAAAAATACTATACTAGCGGAAAAAGTACTATACTAGCGGAAAAAGTACTATACTAGCGGAAAAAGTACTATACTAGCGGAAAAACTATCATACTATCATACTAGCGGAAAAAGTACTATACTGGCGGAAAAACTACTATACTAGCGGAAAAAGTACTATACTAGCGGAAAAACTACTATACTAGCGGAAAAAGTACTATACTAGCGGAAAAACTATCATACTATCATACTAGCGGAAAAAGTACTATACTAGCGGAAAAAGTACTATACGAGCGGAAAAAGTACTATACTAGCGGAAAAACTATCATACTATCATACTAGCGGAAAAAGTACTGTACTAGCGGAAAAAGTACTATACTAGCGGAAAAAGTACTATACTAGCGGAAAAAGTACTATACTAGCGGAAAAAGTACTATACTAGCGGAAAAACTATCATACTATCATACTAGCGGAAAAAGTACTATACTAGCGGAAAAACTACTATACTAGCGGAAAAAATACTATACTAGCGGAAAAAGTACTATACTAGCGGAAAAACTATCATACTATCATACTAGCGGAAAAAGTACTATACTAGCGGAAAAACTACTATACTAGCGGAAAAACTATCATACTATCATACTAGCGGAAAAAGTACTATACTAGCGGAAAAACTACTATACTATCATACTAGCGGAAAAAGTACTATACTAGCGGAAAAACTATCATACTATCATACTAGCGGAAAAAGTACTATACTAGCGGAAAAACTATCATACTATCATACTAGCGGAAAAAGTACTGTACTAGCGGAAAAAGTACTATACTAGCGGAAAAACTACTATACTAGCGGAAAAACTATCATACTATCATACTAGCGGAAAAAGTACTATACTAGCGGAAAAACTATCATACTATCATACTAGCGGAAAAAGTACTATACTAGCGGAAAAAGTACTATACTAGCGGAAAAAGTACTATACTAGCGGAAAAAGTACTATATTAGCGGAAAAAGTACTATACTAGCGGAAAAAGTACTATACTAGCGGAAAAAGTACTATACGAGCGAAAAAAGTACTATACTAGCGGAAAAAGTACTATACTAGCGGAAAAAGTACTATACTAGCGGAAAAAGTACTATACTAGCGGAAAAAGTACTATACTAGCGGAAAAAGTACTATACGAGCGGAAAAAGTACTATACTAGCGGAAAAAGTACTATACTAGCGGAAAAAGTACTATACGAACGAAAAAAGTACTATACTAGCGGAAAAACTACTATACTAGCGGAAAAAATACTATACTAGCGGAAAAAGTACTATACTAGCGGAAAAAGTACTATACTAGCGTAAAAGTACTATACTAGCGGAAAAACTATCATACTATCATACTAGCGGAAAAAGTACTATACTGGCGGAAAAACTACTATACTAGCGGAAAAAGTACTATACTAGCGGAAAAACTACTATACTAGCGGAAAAAGTACTATACTAGCGGAAAAACTATCATACTATCATACTAGCGGAAAAAGTACTATACTAGCGGAAAAACTATCATACTATCATACTAGCGGAAAAAGTACTATACTAGCGGAAAAAGTACTATACTAGCGGAAAAACTATCATACTATCATACTAGCGGAAAAAGTACTATACTAGCGGAAAAAGTACTATACTAGCGGAAAAAGTACTATACTAGCGGAAAAAGTACTATACTAGCGGAAAAAGTACTATACTAGCGGAAAAAGTACTATACTAGCGGAAAAAGTACTATACTAGCGGAAAAACTATCATACTATCATACTAGCGGAAAAAGTACTATACTAGCGGAAAAAGTACTATACTAGCGGAAAAAGTACTATACTAGCGGAAAAAGTACTATACTAGCGGAAAAAGTACTATACTAGCGGAAAAAGTACTATACTAGCGGAAAAAGTACTATACGAGCGAAAAAAGTACTATACTAGCGGAAAAAGTACTATACTAGCGGAAAAAGTACTATACTAGCGGAAAAAGTACTATACTAGCGGAAAAAGTACTATACGAGCGGAAAAAGTACTATACTAGCGGAAAAAGTACTATACTAGCGGAAAAAGTACTATACTAGCGGAAAAACTATCATACTATCATACTAGCGGAAAAAGTACTGTACTAGCGGAAAAAGTACTATACTAGCGGAAAAAGTACTATACTAGCGGAAAAAGTACTATACTAGCGGAAAAACTATCATACTATCATACTAGCGGAAAAAGTACTATACTAGCGGAAAAACTATCATACTATCATACTAGCGGAAAAAGTACTGTACTAGCGGAAAAAGTACTATACTAGCGGAAAAACTACTATACTAGCGGAAAAACTATCATACTATCATACTAGCGGAAAAAGTACTATACTAGCGGAAAAACTATCATACTATCATACTAGCGGAAAAAGTACTATACTAGCGGAAAAACTACTATACTAGCGGAAAAAGTACTATACTAGCGGAAAAAGTACTATACTAGCGGAAAAAGTACTATATTAGCGGAAAAAGTACTATACTAGCGGAAAAAGTACTATACTAGCGGAAAAAGTACTATACGAGCGAAAAAAGTACTATACTAGCGGAAAAAGTACTATACTAGCGGAAAAAGTACTATACTAGCGGAAAAAGTACTATACTAGCGGAAAAAGTACTATACTAGCGGAAAAAGTACTATACGAGCGGAAAAAGTACTATACTAGCGGAAAAAGTACTATACTAGCGGAAAAAGTACTATACGAACGAAAAAAGTACTATACTAGCGGAAAAACTACTATACTAGCGGAAAAAATACTATACTAGCGGAAAAAGTACTATACTAGCGGAAAAAGTACTATACTAGCGGAAAAAGTACTATACTAGCGGAAAAACTATCATACTATCATACTAGCGGAAAAAGTACTATACTGGCGGAAAAACTACTATACTAGCGGAAAAAGTACTATACTAGCGGAAAAACTACTATACTAGCGGAAAAAGTACTATACTAGCGGAAAAACTATCATACTATCATACTAGCGGAAAAAGTACTATACTAGCGGAAAAAGTACTATACGAGCGGAAAAAGTACTATACTAGCGGAAAAACTATCATACTATCATACTAGCGGAAAAAGTACTGTACTAGCGGAAAAAGTACTATACTAGCGGAAAAAGTACTATACTAGCGGAAAAAGTACTATACTAGCGGAAAAAGTACTATACTAGCGGAAAAACTATCATACTATCATACTAGCGGAAAAAGTACTATACTAGCGGAAAAACTACTATACTAGCGGAAAAAATACTATACTAGCGGAAAAAGTACTATACTAGCGGAAAAACTATCATACTATCATACTAGCGGAAAAAGTACTATACTAGCGGAAAAACTACTATACTAGCGGAAAAACTATCATACTATCATACTAGCGGAAAAAGTACTATACTAGCGGAAAAACTACTATACTATCATACTAGCGGAAAAAGTACTATACTAGCGGAAAAACTATCATACTATCATACTAGCGGAAAAAGTACTATACTAGCGGAAAAACTATCATACTATCATACTAGCGGAAAAAGTACTGTACTAGCGGAAAAAGTACTATACTAGCGGAAAAACTACTATACTAGCGGAAAAACTATCATACTATCATACTAGCGGAAAAAGTACTATACTAGCGGAAAAACTATCATACTATCATACTAGCGGAAAAAGTACTATACTAGCGGAAAAAGTACTATACTAGCGGAAAAAGTACTATACTAGCGGAAAAAGTACTATATTAGCGGAAAAAGTACTATACTAGCGGAAAAAGTACTATACTAGCGGAAAAAGTACTATACGAGCGAAAAAAGTACTATACTAGCGGAAAAAGTACTATACTAGCGGAAAAAGTACTATACTAGCGGAAAAAGTACTATACTAGCGGAAAAAGTACTATACTAGCGGAAAAAGTACTATACGAGCGGAAAAAGTACTATACTAGCGGAAAAAGTACTATACTAGCGGAAAAAGTACTATACGAACGAAAAAAGTACTATACTAGCGGAAAAACTACTATACTAGCGGAAAAAATACTATACTAGCGGAAAAAGTACTATACTAGCGGAAAAAGTACTATACTAGCGTAAAAGTACTATACTAGCGGAAAAACTATCATACTATCATACTAGCGGAAAAAGTACTATACTGGCGGAAAAACTACTATACTAGCGGAAAAAGTACTATACTAGCGGAAAAACTACTATACTAGCGGAAAAAGTACTATACTAGCGGAAAAACTATCATACTATCATACTAGCGGAAAAAGTACTATACTAGCGGAAAAACTATCATACTATCATACTAGCGGAAAAAGTACTATACTAGCGGAAAAAGTACTATACTAGCGGAAAAACTATCATACTATCATACTAGCGGAAAAAGTACTATACTAGCGGAAAAAGTACTATACTAGCGGAAAAAGTACTATACTAGCGGAAAAAGTACTATACTAGCGGAAAAAGTACTATACTAGCGGAAAAAGTACTATACTAGCGGAAAAAGTACTATACGAGCGAAAAAAGTACTATACTAGCGGAAAAAGTACTATACTAGCGGAAAAAGTACTATACTAGCGGAAAAAGTACTATACTAGCGGAAAAAGTACTATACGAGCGGAAAAAGTACTATACTAGCGGAAAAAGTACTATACTAGCGGAAAAAGTACTATACTAGCGGAAAAACTATCATACTATCATACTAGCGGAAAAAGTACTGTACTAGCGGAAAAAGTACTATACTAGCGGAAAAAGTACTATACTAGCGGAAAAAGTACTATACTAGCGGAAAAAGTACTATACTAGCGGAAAAAGTACTATACTAGCGGAAAAAGTACTATACTAGCGGAAAAAGTACTATACGAGCGACAAAAGTACTATACTAGCGGAAAAAGTACTATACTAGCGGAAAAAGTACTATACTAGCGGAAAAAGTACTATACTAGCGGAAAAAGTACTATACTAGCGGAAAAAGTACTATACTAGCGGAAAAAGTACTATACGAGCGGAAAAAGTACTATACTAGCGGAAAAAGTACTATACTAGCGGAAAAACTATCATACTATCATACTAGCGGAAAAAGTACTGTACTAGCGGAAAAAGTACTATACTAGCGGAAAAAGTACTATACTAGCGGAAAAAGTACTATACTAGCGGAAAAACTATCATACTATCATACTAGCGGAAAAAGTACTATACTAGCGGAAAAACTACTATACTAGCGGAAAAACTATCATACTATCATACTAGCGGAAAAAGTACTATACTAGCGGAAAAACTACTATACTATCATACTAGCGGAAAAAGTACTATACTAGCGGAAAAACTATCATACTATCATACTAGCGGAAAAAGTACTATACTAGCGGAAAAACTATCATACTATCATACTAGCGGAAAAAGTACTGTACTAGCGGAAAAAGTACTATACTAGCGGAAAAACTACTATACTAGCGGAAAAACTATCATACTATCATACTAGCGGAAAAAGTACTATACTAGCGGAAAAACTACTATACTAGCGGAAAAAGTACTATACTAGCGGAAAAAGTACTATACTAGCGGAAAAAGTACTATATTAGCGGAAAAAGTACTATACTAGCGGAAAAAGTACTATACTAGCGGAAAAAGTACTATACGAGCGAAAAAAGTACTATACTAGCGGAAAAAGTACTATACTAGCGGAAAAAGTACTATACTAGCGGAAAAAGTACTATACTAGCGGAAAAAGTACTATACTAGCGGAAAAAGTACTATACGAGCGGAAAAAGTACTATACTAGCGGAAAAAGTACTATACTAGCGGAAAAACTATCATACTATCATACTAGCGGAAAAAGTACTGTACTAGCGGAAAAAGTACTATACTAGCGGAAAAAGTACTATACTAGCGGAAAAACTATCATACTATCATACTAGCGGAAAAAGTACTATACTAGCGGAAAAACTACTATACTAGCGGAAAAAATACTATACTAGCGGAAAAAGTACTATACTAGCGGAAAAACTATCATACTATCATACTAGCGGAAAAAGTACTATACTAGCGGAAAAACTACTATACTAGCGGAAAAACTATCATACTATCATACTAGCGGAAAAAGTACTATACTAGCGGAAAAACTACTATACTATCATACTAGCGGAAAAAGTACTATACTAGCGGAAAAACTATCATACTATCATACTAGCGGAAAAAGTACTATACTAGCGGAAAAACTATCATACTATCATACTAGCGGAAAAAGTACTGTACTAGCGGAAAAAGTACTATACTAGCGGAAAAACTACTATACTAGCGGAAAAACTATCATACTATCATACTAGCGGAAAAAGTACTATACTAGCGGAAAAACTACTATACTAGCGGAAAAAGTACTATACTAGCGGAAAAAGTACTATACTAGCGGAAAAAGTACTATATTAGCGGAAAAAGTACTATACTAGCGGAAAAAGTACTATACTAGCGGAAAAAGTACTATACGAGCGAAAAAAGTACTATACTAGCGGAAAAAGTACTATACTAGCGGAAAAAGTACTATACTAGCGGAAAAAGTACTATACTAGCGGAAAAAGTACTATACTAGCGGAAAAAGTACTATACGAGCGGAAAAAGTACTATACTAGCGGAAAAAGTACTATACTAGCGGAAAAAGTACTATACTAGCGGAAAAACTATCATACTATCATACTAGCGGGAAAAGTACTATACTAGCGGAAAAACTACTATACTAGCGGAAAAAGTACTATACTAGCGGAAAAACTATCATACTATCATACTAGCGGAAAAAGTACTATACTAGCGGAAAAACTATCATACTATCATACTAGCGGAAAAAGTACTATACTAGCGGAAAAACTACTATACTAGCGGAAAAAGTACTATACTAGCGGAAAAAGTACTATACTAGCGGAAAAAGTACTATACTAGCGGAAAAAGTACTATACTAGCGGAAAAAGTACTATACTGGCGGAAAAACTACTATACTAGCGGAAAAAGTACTATACTAGCGGAAAAACTACTATACTAGCGGAAAAAGTACTATACTAGCGGAAAAACTATCATACTATCATACTAGCGGAAAAAGTACTATACTAGCGGAAAAAGTACTATACTAGCGGAAAAAGTACTATACTAGCGGAAAAAGTACTATACGAGCGAAAAAAGTACTATACTAGCGGAAAAAGTACTATACTAGCGGAAAAAGTACTATACTAGCGGAAAAACTACTATACTAGCGGAAAAAATACTATACTAGCGGAAAAAGTACTATACTAGCGGAAAAACTATCATACTATCATACTAGCGGAAAAAGTACTATACTAGCGGAAAAACTACTATACTAGCGGAAAAACTATCATACTATCATACTAGCGGAAAAAGTACTATACTAGCGGAAAAACTACTATACTATCATACTAGCGGAAAAAGTACTATACTAGCGGAAAAACTATCATACTATCATACTAGCGGAAAAAGTACTATACTAGCGGAAAAACTATCATACTATCATACTAGCGGAAAAAGTACTGTACTAGCGGAAAAAGTACTATACTAGCGGAAAAACTACTATACTAGCGGAAAAACTATCATACTATCATACTAGCGGAAAAAGTACTATACTAGCGGAAAAACTACTATACTAGCGGAAAAAGTACTATACTAGCGGAAAAAGTACTATACTAGCGGAAAAAGTACTATATTAGCGGAAAAAGTACTATACTAGCGGAAAAAGTACTATACTAGCGGAAAAAGTACTATACGAGCGAAAAAAGTACTATACTAGCGGAAAAAGTACTATACTAGCGGAAAAAGTACTATACTAGCGGAAAAAGTACTATACTAGCGGAAAAAGTACTATACGAGCGGAAAAAGTACTATACTAGCGGAAAAAGTACTATACTAGCGGAAAAAGTACTATACTAGCGGAAAAACTATCATACTATCATACTAGCGGGAAAAGTACTATACTAGCGGAAAAACTACTATACTAGCGGAAAAAGTACTATACTAGCGGAAAAACTATCATACTATCATACTAGCGGAAAAAGTACTATACTAGCGGAAAAACTATCATACTATCATACTAGCGGAAAAAGTACTATACTAGCGGAAAAACTACTATACTAGCGGAAAAAGTACTATACTAGCGGAAAAAGTACTATACTAGCGGAAAAACTATCATACTATCATACTAGCGGGAAAAGTACTATACTAGCGGAAAAACTACTATACTAGCGGAAAAAGTACTATACTAGCGGAAAAACTATCATACTATCATACTAGCGGAAAAAGTACTATACTAGCGGAAAAACTATCATACTATCATACTAGCGGAAAAAGTACTATACTAGCGGAAAAACTACTATACTAGCGGAAAAAGTACTATACTAGCGGAAAAAGTACTATACTAGCGGAAAAAGTACTATACTAGCGGAAAAAGTACTATACTAGCGGAAAAAGTACTATACTAGCGGAAAAAGTACTATACTAGCGGAAAAAGTACTATACTAGCGGAAAAAGTACTATACTAGCGGAAAAAGTACTATACTAGCGGAAAAAGTACTATACTAGCGGAAAAAGTACTATACGAGCGAAAAAAGTACTATACTAGCGGAAAAAGTACTATACTAGCGGAAAAAGTACTATACTAGCGGAAAAAGTACTATACTAGCGGAAAAAGTACTATACTAGCGGAAAAAGTACTATACTAGCGGAAAAAGTACTATACGAGCGGAAAAAGTACTATACTAGCGGAAAAAGTACTATACTAGCGGAAAAAGTACTATACTAGCGGAAAAACTATCATACTATCATACTAGCGGAAAAAGTACTGTACTAGCGGAAAAAGTACTATACTAGCGGAAAAAGTACTATACTAGCGGAAAAACTATCATACTATCATACTAGCGGAAAAAGTACTATACTAGCGGAAAAACTACTATACTAGCGGAAAAAATACTATACTAGCGGAAAAAGTACTATACTAGCGGAAAAACTATCATACTATCATACTAGCGGAAAAAGTACTATACTAGCGGAAAAACTACTATACTAGCGGAAAAACTATCATACTATCATACTAGCGGAAAAAGTACTATACTAGCGGAAAAACTACTATACTATCATACTAGCGGAAAAAGTACTATACTAGCGGAAAAACTATCATACTATCATACTAGCGGAAAAAGTACTATACTAGCGGAAAAACTATCATACTATCATACTAGCGGAAAAAGTACTGTACTAGCGGAAAAAGTACTATACTAGCGGAAAAACTACTATACTAGCGGAAAAACTATCATACTATCATACTAGCGGAAAAAGTACTATACTAGCGGAAAAACTACTATACTAGCGGAAAAAGTACTATACTAGCGGAAAAACTATCATACTATCATACTAGCGGAAAAAGTACTATACTAGCGGAAAAACTATCATACTATCATACTAGCGGAAAAAGTACTATACTAGCGGAAAAACTACTATACTAGCGGAAAAAGTACTATACTAGCGGAAAAAGTACTATACTAGCGGAAAAAGTACTATACTAGCGGAAAAAGTACTATACTAGCGGAAAAAGTACTATACTGGCGGAAAAACTACTATACTAGCGGAAAAAGTACTATACTAGCGGAAAAACTACTATACTAGCGGAAAAAGTACTATACTAGCGGAAAAAGTACTATACTAGCGGAAAAAGTACTATACTAGCGGAAAAAGTACTATACTAGCGGAAAAAGTACTATACGAGCGGAAAAAGTACTATACTAGCGGAAAAAGTACTATACTAGCGGAAAAAGTACTATACTAGCGGAAAAACTATCATACTATCATACTAGCGGAAAAAGTACTGTACTAGCGGAAAAAGTACTATACTAGCGGAAAAAGTACTATACTAGCGGAAAAACTATCATACTATCATACTAGCGGAAAAAGTACTATACTAGCGGAAAAACTACTATACTAGCGGAAAAAATACTATACTAGCGGAAAAAGTACTATACTAGCGGAAAAACTATCATACTATCATACTAGCGGAAAAAGTACTATACTAGCGGAAAAACTACTATACTAGCGGAAAAACTATCATACTATCATACTAGCGGAAAAAGTACTATACTAGCGGAAAAACTACTATACTATCATACTAGCGGAAAAAGTACTATACTAGCGGAAAAACTATCATACTATCATACTAGCGGAAAAAGTACTATACTAGCGGAAAAACTATCATACTATCATACTAGCGGAAAAAGTACTGTACTAGCGGAAAAAGTACTATACTAGCGGAAAAACTACTATACTAGCGGAAAAACTATCATACTATCATACTAGCGGAAAAAGTACTATACTAGCGGAAAAACTACTATACTAGCGGAAAAAGTACTATACTAGCGGAAAAAGTACTATACTAGCGGAAAAAGTACTATATTAGCGGAAAAAGTACTATACTAGCGGAAAAAGTACTATACTAGCGGAAAAAGTACTATACTAGCGGAAAAACTATCATACTATCATACTAGCGGAAAAAGTACTATACTAGCGGAAAAAATACTATACTAGCGGAAAAAGTACTATACTAGCGGAAAAACTATCATACTATCATACTAGCGGAAAAAGTACTATACTAGCGGAAAAACTATCATACTATCATACTAGCGGAAAAAGTACTATACTGGCGGAAAAACTACTATACTAGCGGAAAAAGTACTATACTAGCGGAAAAACTACTATACTAGCGGAAAAAGTACTATACTAGCGGAAAAACTATCATACTATCATACTAGCGGAAAAAGTACTATACTAGCGGAAAAACTATCATACTATCATACTAGCGGAAAAAGTACTATACTGGCGGAAAAACTACTATACTAGCGGAAAAAGTACTATACTAGCGGAAAAAGTACTATACTAGCGGAAAAAGTACTATACTAGCGGAAAAAGTACTATACTAGCGGAAAAAGTACTATACTAGCGGAAAAAGTACTATACTAGCGGAAAAAGTACTATACGAGCGAAAAAAGTACTATACTAGCGGAAAAACTACTATACTAGCGGAAAAAATACTATACTAGCGGAAAAAGTACTATACTAGCGGAAAAACTATCATACTATCATACTAGCGGAAAAAGTACTATACTAGCGGAAAAACTATCATACTATCATACTAGCGGAAAAAGTACTATACTAGCGGAAAAACTATCATACTATCATACTAGCGGAAAAACTACTATACTAGCGGAAAAACTATCATACTATCATACTAGCGGAAAAAGTACTATACTAGCGGAAAAAGTACTATACTAGCGGAAAAACTACTATACTAGCGGAAAAAGTACTATACTAGCGGAAAAACTATCATACTATCATACTAGCGGAAAAAGTACTATACTAGCGGAAAAACTATCATACTATCATACTAGCGGAAAAAGTACTATACTAGCGGAAAAAGTACTATACTAGCGGAAAAAGTACTATACTAGCGGAAAAAGTACTATACTAGCGGAAAAAGTACTATACTAGCGGAAAAAGTACTATACTAGCGGAAAAAGTACTATATTAGCGGAAAAAGTACTATACTAGCGGAAAAAGTACTATACTAGCGGAAAAAGTACTATACGAGCGAAAAAAGTACTATACTAGCGGAAAAAGTACTATACTAGCGGAAAAAGTACTATACTAGCGGAAAAAGTACTATACTAGCGGAAAAAGTACTATACTAGCGGAAAAAGTACTATACGAGCGGAAAAAGTACTATACTAGCGGAAAAAGTACTATACTAGCGGAAAAAGTACTATACTAGCGGAAAAACTATCATACTATCATACTAGCGGGAAAAGTACTATACTAGCGGAAAAACTACTATACTAGCGGAAAAAGTACTATACTAGCGGAAAAACTATCATACTATCATACTAGCGGAAAAAGTACTATACTAGCGGAAAAACTATCATACTATCATACTAGCGGAAAAAGTACTATACTAGCGGAAAAACTACTATACTAGCGGAAAAAGTACTATACTAGCGGAAAAAGTACTATACTAGCGGAAAAAGTACTATACTAGCGGAAAAAGTACTATACTAGCGGAAAAAGTACTATACTGGCGGAAAAACTACTATACTAGCGGAAAAAGTACTATACTAGCGGAAAAACTACTATACTAGCGGAAAAAGTACTATACTAGCGGAAAAAGTACTATACTAGCGGAAAAAGTACTATACTAGCGGAAAAAGTACTATACTAGCGGAAAAAGTACTATACGAGCGGAAAAAGTACTATACTAGCGGAAAAAGTACTATACTAGCGGAAAAAGTACTATACTAGCGGAAAAACTATCATACTATCATACTAGCGGAAAAAGTACTGTACTAGCGGAAAAAGTACTATACTAGCGGAAAAAGTACTATACTAGCGGAAAAACTATCATACTATCATACTAGCGGAAAAAGTACTATACTAGCGGAAAAACTACTATACTAGCGGAAAAAATACTATACTAGCGGAAAAAGTACTATACTAGCGGAAAAACTATCATACTATCATACTAGCGGAAAAAGTACTATACTAGCGGAAAAACTACTATACTAGCGGAAAAACTATCATACTATCATACTAGCGGAAAAAGTACTATACTAGCGGAAAAACTACTATACTATCATACTAGCGGAAAAAGTACTATACTAGCGGAAAAACTATCATACTATCATACTAGCGGAAAAAGTACTATACTAGCGGAAAAACTATCATACTATCATACTAGCGGAAAAAGTACTGTACTAGCGGAAAAAGTACTATACTAGCGGAAAAACTACTATACTAGCGGAAAAACTATCATACTATCATACTAGCGGAAAAAGTACTATACTAGCGGAAAAACTACTATACTAGCGGAAAAAGTACTATACTAGCGGAAAAAGTACTATACTAGCGGAAAAAGTACTATATTAGCGGAAAAAGTACTATACTAGCGGAAAAAGTACTATACTAGCGGAAAAAGTACTATACTAGCGGAAAAACTATCATACTATCATACTAGCGGAAAAAGTACTATACTAGCGGAAAAAATACTATACTAGCGGAAAAAGTACTATACTAGCGGAAAAACTATCATACTATCATACTAGCGGAAAAAGTACTATACTAGCGGAAAAACTATCATACTATCATACTAGCGGAAAAAGTACTATACTGGCGGAAAAACTACTATACTAGCGGAAAAAGTACTATACTAGCGGAAAAACTACTATACTAGCGGAAAAAGTACTATACTAGCGGAAAAACTATCATACTATCATACTAGCGGAAAAAGTACTATACTAGCGGAAAAACTATCATACTATCATACTAGCGGAAAAAGTACTATACTGGCGGAAAAACTACTATACTAGCGGAAAAAGTACTATACTAGCGGAAAAAGTACTATACTAGCGGAAAAAGTACTATACTAGCGGAAAAAGTACTATACTAGCGGAAAAAGTACTATACTAGCGGAAAAAGTACTATACTAGCGGAAAAAGTACTATACGAGCGAAAAAAGTACTATACTAGCGGAAAAACTACTATACTAGCGGAAAAAATACTATACTAGCGGAAAAAGTACTATACTAGCGGAAAAACTATCATACTATCATACTAGCGGAAAAAGTACTATACTAGCGGAAAAACTATCATACTATCATACTAGCGGAAAAAGTACTATACTAGCGGAAAAACTATCATACTATCATACTAGCGGAAAAACTACTATACTAGCGGAAAAACTATCATACTATCATACTAGCGGAAAAAGTACTATACTAGCGGAAAAAGTACTATACTAGCGGAAAAACTACTATACTAGCGGAAAAAGTACTATACTAGCGGAAAAACTATCATACTATCATACTAGCGGAAAAAGTACTATACTAGCGGAAAAACTATCATACTATCATACTAGCGGAAAAAGTACTATACTAGCGGAAAAAGTACTATACTAGCGGAAAAAGTACTATACTAGCGGAAAAAGTACTATACTAGCGGAAAAAGTACTATACTAGCGGAAAAAGTACTATACTAGCGGAAAAACTATCATACTATCATACTAGCGGAAAAAGTACTATACTAGCGGAAAAAGTACTATACTAGCGGAAAAAGTACTATACTAGCGGAAAAAGTACTATACGAGCGAAAAAAGTACTATACTAGCGGAAAAAGTACTATACTAGCGGAAAAAGTACTATACTAGCGGAAAAAGTACTATACGAGCGGAAAAAGTACTATACTAGCGGAAAAAGTACTATACTAGCGGAAAAAGTACTATACGAGCGAAAAAAGTACTATACTAGCGGAAAAAGTACTATACTAGCGGAAAAAGTACTATACTAGCGGAAAAAGTACTATACTAGCGGAAAAAGTACTATACTAGCGGAAAAAGTACTATACGAGCGGAAAAAGTACTATACTAGCGGAAAAAGTACTTTACTAGCGGAAAAAGTACTATACTAGCGGAAAAACTATCATACTATCATACTAGCGGAAAAAGTACTATACTAGCGGAAAAACTATCATACTATCATACTAGCGGAAAAAGTACTATACTGGCGGAAAAACTACTATACTAGCGGAAAAAGTACTATACTAGCGGAAAAACTATCATACTATCATACTAGCGGAAAAAGTACTATACTAGCGGAAAAACTATCATACTATCATACTAGCGGAAAAAGTACTATACTAGCGGAAAAAGTACTATACTAGCGGAAAAACTACTATACTAGCGGAAAAACTATCATACTATCATACTAGCGGAAAAAGTACTATACTAGCGGAAAAAGTACTATACTAGCGGAAAAAGTACTATACTAGCGGAAAAAGTACTATATTAGCGGAAAAAGTACTATACTAGCGGAAAAAGTACTATACTAGCGGAAAAAGTACTATACGAGCGAAAAAAGTACTATACTAGCGGAAAAAGTACTATACTAGCGGAAAAAGTACTATACTAGCGGAAAAAGTACTATACTAGCGGAAAAAGTACTATACTAGCGGAAAAAGTACTATACGAGCGGAAAAAGTACTATACTAGCGGAAAAAGTACTATACTAGCGGAAAAAGTACTATACTAGCGGAAAAACTATCATACTATCATACTAGCGGGAAAAGTACTATACTAGCGGAAAAACTACTATACTAGCGGAAAAAGTACTATACTAGCGGAAAAACTATCATACTATCATACTAGCGGAAAAAGTACTATACTAGCGGAAAAAGTACTATACTAGCGGAAAAAGTACTATACTAGCGGAAAAAGTACTATACTAGCGGAAAAAGTACTATACGAACGAAAAAAGTACTATACTAGCGGAAAAACTACTATACTAGCGGAAAAAATACTATACTAGCGGAAAAAGTACTATACTAGCGGAAAAACTATCATACTATCATACTAGCGGAAAAAGTACTATACTAGCGGAAAAACTATCATACTAGCGGAAAAAGTACTATACTAGCGGAAAAACTACTATACTAGCGGAAAAAGTACTATACTAGCGGAAAAACTATCATACTATCATACTAGCGGAAAAAGTACTATACTAGCGGAAAAACTATCATACTATCATACTAGCGGAAAAAGTACTATACTAGCGGAAAAAGTACTATACTAGCGGAAAAAGTACTATACTAGCGGAAAAAGTACTATACTAGCGGAAAAAGTACTATACTAGCGGAAAAAGTACTATACTAGCGGAAAAAGTACTATACTAGCGGAAAAAGTACTATACGAGCGAAAAAAGTACTATACTAGCGGAAAAAGTACTATACTAGCGGAAAAAGTACTATACTAGCGGAAAAAGTACTATACTAGCGGAAAAAGTACTATACTAGCGGAAAAACTATCATACTATCATACTAGCGGAAAAAGTACTATACTAGCGGAAAAAGTACTATACTAGCGGAAAAAGTACTATACTAGCGGAAAAAGTACTATACTAGCGGAAAAAGTACTATACGAGCGAAAAAAGTACTATACTAGCGGAAAAAGTACTATACTAGCGGAAAAAGTACTATAGTAGCGGAAAAAGTACTATACGAGCGGAAAAAGTACTATACTAGCGGAAAAAGTACTATACTAGCGGAAAAAGTACTATACTAGCGGAAAAAGTACTATACGAGCGAAAAAAGTACTATACTAGCGGAAAAAGTACTATACTAGCGGAAAAAGTACTATACTAGCGGAAAAAGTACTATACTAGCGGAAAAAGTACTATACTAGCGGAAAAAGTACTATACGAGCGGAAAAAGTACTATACTAGCGGAAAAACTATCATACTATCATACTAGCGGAAAAAGTACTATACTAGCGGAAAAACTATCATACTATCATACTAGCAGAAAAAGTACTATACTGGCGGAAAAACTACTATACTAGCGGAAAAAGTACTATACGAACGAAAAAAGTACTATACTAGCAGAAAAACTACTATACTAGCGGAAAAAATACTATACTAGCGGAAAAAGTACTATACTAGCGGAAAAACTATCATACTATCATACTAGCGGGAAAAGTACTATACTAGCGGAAAAACTACTATACTAGCGGAAAAAGTACTATACGAGCGGAAAAAGTACTATACTAGCGGAAAAAGTACTATACTAGCGGAAAAAGTACTATACTAGCGGAAAAAGTACTATACGAGCGAAAAAAGTACTATACTAGCGGAAAAAGTACTATACTAGCGGAAAAAGTACTATACTAGCGGAAAAAGTACTATACTAGCGGAAAAAGTACTATACTAGCGGAAAAAGTACTATACGAGCGGAAAAAGTACTATACTAGCGGAAAAAGTACTTTACTAGCGGAAAAAGTACTATACTAGCGGAAAAACTATCATACTATCATACTAGCGGAAAAAGTACTATACTAGCGGAAAAACTATCATACTATCATACTAGCGGAAAAAGTACTATACTGGCGGAAAAACTACTATACTAGCGGAAAAAGTACTATACTAGCGGAAAAACTATCATACTATCATACTAGCGGAAAAAGTACTATACTAGCGGAAAAACTATCATACTATCATACTAGCGGAAAAAGTACTATACTAGCGGAAAAAGTACTATACTAGCGGAAAAACTACTATACTAGCGGAAAAACTATCATACTATCATACTAGCGGAAAAAGTACTATACTAGCGGAAAAACTACTATACTAGCGGAAAAAGTACTATACTAGCGGAAAAAGTACTATACTAGCGGAAAAAGTACTATATTAGCGGAAAAAGTACTATACTAGCGGAAAAAGTACTATACTAGCGGAAAAAGTACTATACGAGCGAAAAAAGTACTATACTAGCGGAAAAAGTACTATACTAGCGGAAAAAGTACTATACTAGCGGAAAAAGTACTATACTAGCGGAAAAAGTACTATACTAGCGGAAAAAGTACTATACGAGCGGAAAAAGTACTATACTAGCGGAAAAAGTACTATACTAGCGGAAAAAGTACTATACTAGCGGAAAAACTATCATACTATCATACTAGCGGGAAAAGTACTATACTAGCGGAAAAACTACTATACTAGCGGAAAAAGTACTATACTAGCGGAAAAACTATCATACTATCATACTAGCGGAAAAAGTACTATACTAGCGGAAAAACTATCATACTATCATACTAGCGGAAAAAGTACTATACTAGCGGAAAAACTACTATACTAGCGGAAAAAGTACTATACTAGCGGAAAAAGTACTATACTAGCGGAAAAAGTACTATACTAGCGGAAAAAGTACTATACGAACGAAAAAAGTACTATACTAGCGGAAAAACTACTATACTAGCGGAAAAAATACTATACTAGCGGAAAAAGTACTATACGAACGAAAAAAGTACTATACTAGCGGAAAAACTACTATACTAGCGGAAAAAATACTATACTAGCGGAAAAACTACTATACTAGCGGAAAAACTATCATACTATCATACTAGCGGAAAAAGTACTATACTAGCGGAAAAACTACTATACTAGCGGAAAAAGTACTATACTAGCGGAAAAAGTACTATACTAGCGGAAAAAGTACTATATTAGCGGAAAAAGTACTATACTAGCGGAAAAAGTACTATACTAGCGGAAAAAGTACTATACTAGCGGAAAAAGTACTATACTAGCGGAAAAAGTACTATACTAGCGGAAAAAGTACTATACTAGCGGAAAAAGTACTATACGAGCGGAAAAAGTACTATACTAGCGGAAAAAGTACTATACTAGCGGAAAAAGTACTATACTAGCGGAAAAACTATCATACTATCATACTAGCGGGAAAAGTACTATACTAGCGGAAAAACTACTATACTAGCGGAAAAAGTACTATACTAGCGGAAAAACTATCATACTATCATACTAGCGGAAAAAGTACTATACTAGCGGAAAAAGTACTATACGAGCGAAAAAAGTACTATACTAGCGGAAAAACTACTATACTAGCGGAAAAAATACTATACTAGCGGAAAAAGTACTATACTAGCGGAAAAAGTACTATACTAGCGGAAAAAGTACTATACTAGCGGAAAAAGTACTATACGAGCGAAAAAAGTACTATACTAGCGGAAAAACTACTATACTAGCGGAAAAAATACTATACTAGCGGAAAAAGTACTATACTAGCGGAAAAACTATCATACTATCATACTAGCGGAAAAAGTACTATACTAGCGGAAAAACTATCATACTATCATACTAGCGGAAAAAGTACTATACTAGCGGAAAAACTATCATACTATCATACTAGCGGAAAAACTACTATACTAGCGGAAAAACTATCATACTATCATACTAGCGGAAAAAGTACTATACTAGCGGAAAAAGTACTATACTAGCGGAAAAACTACTATACTAGCGGAAAAAGTACTATACTAGCGGAAAAACTATCATACTATCATACTAGCGGAAAAAGTACTATACTAGCGGAAAAAGTACTATACTAGCGGAAAAAGTACTATACGAGCGAAAAAAGTACTATACTAGCGGAAAAACTACTATACTAGCGGAAAAAATACTATACTAGCGGAAAAAGTACTATACTAGCGGAAAAACTATCATACTATCATACTAGCGGAAAAAGTACTATACTAGCGGAAAAACTATCATACTATCATACTAGCGGAAAAAGTACTATACTAGCGGAAAAACTATCATACTATCATACTAGCGGAAAAACTACTATACTAGCGGAAAAACTATCATACTATCATACTAGCGGAAAAAGTACTATACTAGCGGAAAAAGTACTATACTAGCGGAAAAACTACTATACTAGCGGAAAAAGTACTATACTAGCGGAAAAACTATCATACTATCATACTAGCGGAAAAAGTACTATACTAGCGGAAAAACTATCATACTATCATACTAGCGGAAAAAGTACTATACTAGCGGAAAAAGTACTATACTAGCGGAAAAAGTACTATACTAGCGGAAAAAGTACTATACTAGCGGAAAAAGTACTATACTAGCGGAAAAAGTACTATACTAGCGGAAAAAGTACTATATTAGCGGAAAAAGTACTATACTAGCGGAAAAAGTACTATACTAGCGGAAAAAGTACTATACGAGCGAAAAAAGTACTATACTAGCGGAAAAAGTACTATACTAGCGGAAAAAGTACTATACTAGCGGAAAAAGTACTATACTAGCGGAAAAAGTACTATACTAGCGGAAAAAGTACTATACGAGCGGAAAAAGTACTATACTAGCGGAAAAAGTACTATACTAGCGGAAAAAGTACTATACTAGCGGAAAAACTATCATACTATCATACTAGCGGGAAAAGTACTATACTAGCGGAAAAACTACTATACTAGCGGAAAAAGTACTATACTAGCGGAAAAACTATCATACTATCATACTAGCGGAAAAAGTACTATACTAGCGGAAAAACTATCATACTATCATACTAGCGGAAAAAGTACTATACTAGCGGAAAAACTACTATACTAGCGGAAAAAGTACTATACTAGCGGAAAAAGTACTATACTAGCGGAAAAAGTACTATACTAGCGGAAAAAGTACTATACTAGCGGAAAAAGTACTATACTGGCGGAAAAACTACTATACTAGCGGAAAAAGTACTATACTAGCGGAAAAACTACTATACTAGCGGAAAAAGTACTATACTAGCGGAAAAAGTACTATACTAGCGGAAAAAGTACTATACTAGCGGAAAAAGTACTATACTAGCGGAAAAAGTACTATACGAGCGGAAAAAGTACTATACTAGCGGAAAAAGTACTATACTAGCGGAAAAAGTACTATACTAGCGGAAAAACTATCATACTATCATACTAGCGGAAAAAGTACTGTACTAGCGGAAAAAGTACTATACTAGCGGAAAAAGTACTATACTAGCGGAAAAACTATCATACTATCATACTAGCGGAAAAAGTACTATACTAGCGGAAAAACTACTATACTAGCGGAAAAAATACTATACTAGCGGAAAAAGTACTATACTAGCGGAAAAACTATCATACTATCATACTAGCGGAAAAAGTACTATACTAGCGGAAAAACTACTATACTAGCGGAAAAACTATCATACTATCATACTAGCGGAAAAAGTACTATACTAGCGGAAAAACTACTATACTATCATACTAGCGGAAAAAGTACTATACTAGCGGAAAAACTATCATACTATCATACTAGCGGAAAAAGTACTATACTAGCGGAAAAACTATCATACTATCATACTAGCGGAAAAAGTACTGTACTAGCGGAAAAAGTACTATACTAGCGGAAAAACTACTATACTAGCGGAAAAACTATCATACTATCATACTAGCGGAAAAAGTACTATACTAGCGGAAAAACTACTATACTAGCGGAAAAAGTACTATACTAGCGGAAAAAGTACTATACTAGCGGAAAAAGTACTATATTAGCGGAAAAAGTACTATACTAGCGGAAAAAGTACTATACTAGCGGAAAAAGTACTATACTAGCGGAAAAACTATCATACTATCATACTAGCGGAAAAAGTACTATACTAGCGGAAAAAATACTATACTAGCGGAAAAAGTACTATACTAGCGGAAAAACTATCATACTATCATACTAGCGGAAAAAGTACTATACTAGCGGAAAAACTATCATACTATCATACTAGCGGAAAAAGTACTATACTGGCGGAAAAACTACTATACTAGCGGAAAAAGTACTATACTAGCGGAAAAACTACTATACTAGCGGAAAAAGTACTATACTAGCGGAAAAACTATCATACTATCATACTAGCGGAAAAAGTACTATACTAGCGGAAAAACTATCATACTATCATACTAGCGGAAAAAGTACTATACTGGCGGAAAAACTACTATACTAGCGGAAAAAGTACTATACTAGCGGAAAAAGTACTATACTAGCGGAAAAAGTACTATACTAGCGGAAAAAGTACTATACTAGCGGAAAAAGTACTATACTAGCGGAAAAAGTACTATACTAGCGGAAAAAGTACTATACGAGCGAAAAAAGTACTATACTAGCGGAAAAACTACTATACTAGCGGAAAAAATACTATACTAGCGGAAAAAGTACTATACTAGCGGAAAAACTATCATACTATCATACTAGCGGAAAAAGTACTATACTAGCGGAAAAACTATCATACTATCATACTAGCGGAAAAAGTACTATACTAGCGGAAAAACTATCATACTATCATACTAGCGGAAAAACTACTATACTAGCGGAAAAACTATCATACTATCATACTAGCGGAAAAAGTACTATACTAGCGGAAAAAGTACTATACTAGCGGAAAAACTACTATACTAGCGGAAAAAGTACTATACTAGCGGAAAAACTATCATACTATCATACTAGCGGAAAAAGTACTATACTAGCGGAAAAACTATCATACTATCATACTAGCGGAAAAAGTACTATACTAGCGGAAAAAGTACTATACTAGCGGAAAAAGTACTATACTAGCGGAAAAAGTACTATACTAGCGGAAAAAGTACTATACTAGCGGAAAAAGTACTATACTAGCGGAAAAACTATCATACTATCATACTAGCGGAAAAAGTACTATACTAGCGGAAAAAGTACTATACTAGCGGAAAAAGTACTATACTAGCGGAAAAAGTACTATACGAGCGAAAAAAGTACTATACTAGCGGAAAAAGTACTATACTAGCGGAAAAAGTACTATACTAGCGGAAAAAGTACTATACGAGCGGAAAAAGTACTATACTAGCGGAAAAAGTACTATACTAGCGGAAAAAGTACTATACGAGCGAAAAAAGTACTATACTAGCGGAAAAAGTACTATACTAGCGGAAAAAGTACTATACTAGCGGAAAAAGTACTATACTAGCGGAAAAAGTACTATACTAGCGGAAAAAGTACTATACGAGCGGAAAAAGTACTATACTAGCGGAAAAAGTACTTTACTAGCGGAAAAAGTACTATACTAGCGGAAAAACTATCATACTATCATACTAGCGGAAAAAGTACTATACTAGCGGAAAAACTATCATACTATCATACTAGCGGAAAAAGTACTATACTGGCGGAAAAACTACTATACTAGCGGAAAAAGTACTATACTAGCGGAAAAACTATCATACTATCATACTAGCGGAAAAAGTACTATACTAGCGGAAAAACTATCATACTATCATACTAGCGGAAAAAGTACTATACTAGCGGAAAAAGTACTATACTAGCGGAAAAACTACTATACTAGCGGAAAAACTATCATACTATCATACTAGCGGAAAAAGTACTATACTAGCGGAAAAAGTACTATACTAGCGGAAAAAGTACTATACTAGCGGAAAAAGTACTATATTAGCGGAAAAAGTACTATACTAGCGGAAAAAGTACTATACTAGCGGAAAAAGTACTATACGAGCGAAAAAAGTACTATACTAGCGGAAAAAGTACTATACTAGCGGAAAAAGTACTATACTAGCGGAAAAAGTACTATACTAGCGGAAAAAGTACTATACTAGCGGAAAAAGTACTATACGAGCGGAAAAAGTACTATACTAGCGGAAAAAGTACTATACTAGCGGAAAAAGTACTATACTAGCGGAAAAACTATCATACTATCATACTAGCGGGAAAAGTACTATACTAGCGGAAAAACTACTATACTAGCGGAAAAAGTACTATACTAGCGGAAAAACTATCATACTATCATACTAGCGGAAAAAGTACTATACTAGCGGAAAAAGTACTATACTAGCGGAAAAAGTACTATACTAGCGGAAAAAGTACTATACTAGCGGAAAAAGTACTATACGAACGAAAAAAGTACTATACTAGCGGAAAAACTACTATACTAGCGGAAAAAATACTATACTAGCGGAAAAAGTACTATACTAGCGGAAAAACTATCATACTATCATACTAGCGGAAAAAGTACTATACTAGCGGAAAAACTATCATACTAGCGGAAAAAGTACTATACTAGCGGAAAAACTACTATACTAGCGGAAAAAGTACTATACTAGCGGAAAAACTATCATACTATCATACTAGCGGAAAAAGTACTATACTAGCGGAAAAACTATCATACTATCATACTAGCGGAAAAAGTACTATACTAGCGGAAAAAGTACTATACTAGCGGAAAAAGTACTATACTAGCGGAAAAAGTACTATACTAGCGGAAAAAGTACTATACTAGCGGAAAAAGTACTATACTAGCGGAAAAAGTACTATACTAGCGGAAAAAGTACTATACGAGCGAAAAAAGTACTATACTAGCGGAAAAAGTACTATACTAGCGGAAAAAGTACTATACTAGCGGAAAAAGTACTATACTAGCGGAAAAAGTACTATACTAGCGGAAAAACTATCATACTATCATACTAGCGGAAAAAGTACTATACTAGCGGAAAAAGTACTATACTAGCGGAAAAAGTACTATACTAGCGGAAAAAGTACTATACTAGCGGAAAAAGTACTATACGAGCGAAAAAAGTACTATACTAGCGGAAAAAGTACTATACTAGCGGAAAAAGTACTATAGTAGCGGAAAAAGTACTATACGAGCGGAAAAAGTACTATACTAGCGGAAAAAGTACTATACTAGCGGAAAAAGTACTATACTAGCGGAAAAAGTACTATACGAGCGAAAAAAGTACTATACTAGCGGAAAAAGTACTATACTAGCGGAAAAAGTACTATACTAGCGGAAAAAGTACTATACTAGCGGAAAAAGTACTATACTAGCGGAAAAAGTACTATACGAGCGGAAAAAGTACTATACTAGCGGAAAAACTATCATACTATCATACTAGCGGAAAAAGTACTATACTAGCGGAAAAACTATCATACTATCATACTAGCAGAAAAAGTACTATACTGGCGGAAAAACTACTATACTAGCGGAAAAAGTACTATACGAACGAAAAAAGTACTATACTAGCAGAAAAACTACTATACTAGCGGAAAAAATACTATACTAGCGGAAAAAGTACTATACTAGCGGAAAAACTATCATACTATCATACTAGCGGGAAAAGTACTATACTAGCGGAAAAACTACTATACTAGCGGAAAAAGTACTATACGAGCGGAAAAAGTACTATACTAGCGGAAAAAGTACTATACTAGCGGAAAAAGTACTATACTAGCGGAAAAAGTACTATACGAGCGAAAAAAGTACTATACTAGCGGAAAAAGTACTATACTAGCGGAAAAAGTACTATACTAGCGGAAAAAGTACTATACTAGCGGAAAAAGTACTATACTAGCGGAAAAAGTACTATACGAGCGGAAAAAGTACTATACTAGCGGAAAAAGTACTTTACTAGCGGAAAAAGTACTATACTAGCGGAAAAACTATCATACTATCATACTAGCGGAAAAAGTACTATACTAGCGGAAAAACTATCATACTATCATACTAGCGGAAAAAGTACTATACTGGCGGAAAAACTACTATACTAGCGGAAAAAGTACTATACTAGCGGAAAAACTATCATACTATCATACTAGCGGAAAAAGTACTATACTAGCGGAAAAACTATCATACTATCATACTAGCGGAAAAAGTACTATACTAGCGGAAAAAGTACTATACTAGCGGAAAAACTACTATACTAGCGGAAAAACTATCATACTATCATACTAGCGGAAAAAGTACTATACTAGCGGAAAAACTACTATACTAGCGGAAAAAGTACTATACTAGCGGAAAAAGTACTATACTAGCGGAAAAAGTACTATATTAGCGGAAAAAGTACTATACTAGCGGAAAAAGTACTATACTAGCGGAAAAAGTACTATACGAGCGAAAAAAGTACTATACTAGCGGAAAAAGTACTATACTAGCGGAAAAAGTACTATACTAGCGGAAAAAGTACTATACTAGCGGAAAAAGTACTATACTAGCGGAAAAAGTACTATACGAGCGGAAAAAGTACTATACTAGCGGAAAAAGTACTATACTAGCGGAAAAAGTACTATACTAGCGGAAAAACTATCATACTATCATACTAGCGGGAAAAGTACTATACTAGCGGAAAAACTACTATACTAGCGGAAAAAGTACTATACTAGCGGAAAAACTATCATACTATCATACTAGCGGAAAAAGTACTATACTAGCGGAAAAACTATCATACTATCATACTAGCGGAAAAAGTACTATACTAGCGGAAAAACTACTATACTAGCGGAAAAAGTACTATACTAGCGGAAAAAGTACTATACTAGCGGAAAAAGTACTATACTAGCGGAAAAAGTACTATACGAACGAAAAAAGTACTATACTAGCGGAAAAACTACTATACTAGCGGAAAAAATACTATACTAGCGGAAAAAGTACTATACGAACGAAAAAAGTACTATACTAGCGGAAAAACTACTATACTAGCGGAAAAAATACTATACTAGCGGAAAAACTACTATACTAGCGGAAAAACTATCATACTATCATACTAGCGGAAAAAGTACTATACTAGCGGAAAAACTACTATACTAGCGGAAAAAGTACTATACTAGCGGAAAAAGTACTATACTAGCGGAAAAAGTACTATATTAGCGGAAAAAGTACTATACTAGCGGAAAAAGTACTATACTAGCGGAAAAAGTACTATACTAGCGGAAAAAGTACTATACTAGCGGAAAAAGTACTATACTAGCGGAAAAAGTACTATACTAGCGGAAAAAGTACTATACGAGCGGAAAAAGTACTATACTAGCGGAAAAAGTACTATACTAGCGGAAAAAGTACTATACTAGCGGAAAAACTATCATACTATCATACTAGCGGGAAAAGTACTATACTAGCGGAAAAACTACTATACTAGCGGAAAAAGTACTATACTAGCGGAAAAACTATCATACTATCATACTAGCGGAAAAAGTACTATACTAGCGGAAAAACTATCATACTATCATACTAGCGGAAAAAGTACTATACTAGCGGAAAAAGTACTATACTAGCGGAAAAAGTACTATACTAGCGGAAAAAGTACTATACTAGCGGAAAAAGTACTATACTAGCGGAAAAAGTACTATACTAGCGGAAAAAGTACTATACTAGCGGAAAAAGTACTATACTAGCGGAAAAAGTACTATACTAGCGGAAAAACTATCATACTATCATACTAGCGGAAAAAGTACTATACTAGCGGAAAAACTATCATACTATCATACTAGCGGAAAAAGTACTATACTAGCGGAAAAAGTACTATACTAGCGGAAAAAGTACTATACTAGCGGAAAAAGTACTATACTAGCGGAAAAAGTACTATACTAGCGGAAAAAGTACTATACTAGCGGAAAAAGTACTATACTAGCGGAAAAAGTACTATACGAGCGAAAAAAGTACTATACTAGCGGAAAAAGTACTATACTAGCGGAAAAAGTACTATACTAGCGGAAAAAGTACTATACTAGCGGAAAAAGTACTATACTAGCGGAAAAACTATCATACTATCATACTAGCGGAAAAAGTACTATACTAGCGGAAAAAGTACTATACTAGCGGAAAAAGTACTATACTAGCGGAAAAAGTACTATACTAGCGGAAAAAGTACTATACGAGCGAAAAAAGTACTATACTAGCGGAAAAAGTACTATACTAGCGGAAAAAGTACTATAGTAGCGGAAAAAGTACTATACGAGCGGAAAAAGTACTATACTAGCGGAAAAAGTACTATACTAGCGGAAAAAGTACTATACTAGCGGAAAAAGTACTATACGAGCGAAAAAAGTACTATACTAGCGGAAAAAGTACTATACTAGCGGAAAAAGTACTATACTAGCGGAAAAAGTACTATACTAGCGGAAAAAGTACTATACTAGCGGAAAAAGTACTATACGAGCGGAAAAAGTACTATACTAGCGGAAAAACTATCATACTATCATACTAGCGGAAAAAGTACTATACTAGCGGAAAAACTATCATACTATCATACTAGCAGAAAAAGTACTATACTGGCGGAAAAACTACTATACTAGCGGAAAAAGTACTATACGAACGAAAAAAGTACTATACTAGCAGAAAAACTACTATACTAGCGGAAAAAATACTATACTAGCGGAAAAAGTACTATACTAGCGGAAAAACTATCATACTATCATACTAGCGGGAAAAGTACTATACTAGCGGAAAAAGTACTATACTAGCGGAAAAAGTACTATACTAGCGGAAAAAGTACTATACTAGCGGAAAAACTATCATACTATCATACTAGCGGAAAAAGTACTATACTAGCGGAAAAAGTACTATACTAGCGGAAAAAGTACTATACTAGCGGAAAAAGTACTATACTAGCGGAAAAAGTACTATACGAGCGGAAAAAGTACTATACTAGCGGAAAAAGTACTATACTAGCGGAAAAAGTACTATACTAGCGGAAAAACTATCATACTATCATACTAGCGGGAAAAGTACTATACTAGCGGAAAAACTACTATACTAGCGGAAAAAGTACTATACTAGCGGAAAAACTATCATACTATCATACTAGCGGAAAAAGTACTATACTAGCGGAAAAACTATCATACTATCATACTAGCGGAAAAAGTACTATACTAGCGGAAAAACTACTATACTAGCGGAAAAAGTACTATACTAGCGGAAAAAGTACTATACTAGCGGAAAAAGTACTATACTAGCGGAAAAAGTACTATACGAACGAAAAAAGTACTATACTAGCGGAAAAACTACTATACTAGCGGAAAAAATACTATACTAGCGGAAAAAGTACTATACGAACGAAAAAAGTACTATACTAGCGGAAAAACTACTATACTAGCGGAAAAAATACTATACTAGCGGAAAAACTACTATACTAGCGGAAAAACTATCATACTATCATACTAGCGGAAAAAGTACTATACTAGCGGAAAAACTACTATACTAGCGGAAAAAGTACTATACTAGCGGAAAAAGTACTATACTAGCGGAAAAAGTACTATATTAGCGGAAAAAGTACTATACTAGCGGAAAAAGTACTATACTAGCGGAAAAAGTACTATACTAGCGGAAAAAGTACTATACTAGCGGAAAAAGTACTATACTAGCGGAAAAAGTACTATACTAGCGGAAAAAGTACTATACGAGCGGAAAAAGTACTATACTAGCGGAAAAAGTACTATACTAGCGGAAAAAGTACTATACTAGCGGAAAAACTATCATACTATCATACTAGCGGGAAAAGTACTATACTAGCGGAAAAACTACTATACTAGCGGAAAAAGTACTATACTAGCGGAAAAACTATCATACTATCATACTAGCGGAAAAAGTACTATACTAGCGGAAAAACTATCATACTATCATACTAGCGGAAAAAGTACTATACTAGCGGAAAAAGTACTATACTAGCGGAAAAAGTACTATACTAGCGGAAAAAGTACTATACTAGCGGAAAAAGTACTATACTAGCGGAAAAAGTACTATACTAGCGGAAAAAGTACTATACTAGCGGAAAAAGTACTATACTAGCGGAAAAAGTACTATACTAGCGGAAAAACTATCATACTATCATACTAGCGGAAAAAGTACTATACTAGCGGAAAAACTATCATACTATCATACTAGCGGAAAAAGTACTATACTAGCGGAAAAAGTACTATACTAGCGGAAAAAGTACTATACTAGCGGAAAAAGTACTATACTAGCGGAAAAAGTACTATACTAGCGGAAAAAGTACTATACTAGCGGAAAAAGTACTATACTAGCGGAAAAAGTACTATACGAGCGAAAAAAGTACTATACTAGCGGAAAAAGTACTATACTAGCGGAAAAAGTACTATACTAGCGGAAAAAGTACTATACTAGCGGAAAAAGTACTATACTAGCGGAAAAACTATCATACTATCATACTAGCGGAAAAAGTACTATACTAGCGGAAAAAGTACTATACTAGCGGAAAAAGTACTATACTAGCGGAAAAAGTACTATACTAGCGGAAAAAGTACTATACGAGCGAAAAAAGTACTATACTAGCGGAAAAAGTACTATACTAGCGGAAAAAGTACTATAGTAGCGGAAAAAGTACTATACGAGCGGAAAAAGTACTATACTAGCGGAAAAAGTACTATACTAGCGGAAAAAGTACTATACTAGCGGAAAAAGTACTATACGAGCGAAAAAAGTACTATACTAGCGGAAAAAGTACTATACTAGCGGAAAAAGTACTATACTAGCGGAAAAAGTACTATACTAGCGGAAAAAGTACTATACTAGCGGAAAAAGTACTATACGAGCGGAAAAAGTACTATACTAGCGGAAAAACTATCATACTATCATACTAGCGGAAAAAGTACTATACTAGCGGAAAAACTATCATACTATCATACTAGCAGAAAAAGTACTATACTGGCGGAAAAACTACTATACTAGCGGAAAAAGTACTATACGAACGAAAAAAGTACTATACTAGCAGAAAAACTACTATACTAGCGGAAAAAATACTATACTAGCGGAAAAAGTACTATACTAGCGGAAAAACTATCATACTATCATACTAGCGGGAAAAGTACTATACTAGCGGAAAAACTACTATACTAGCGGAAAAAGTACTATACGAGCGGAAAAAGTACTATACTAGCGGAAAAAGTACTATACTAGCGGAAAAAGTACTATACTAGCGGAAAAAGTACTATACGAGCGAAAAAAGTACTATACTAGCGGAAAAAGTACTATACTAGCGGAAAAAGTACTATACTAGCGGAAAAAGTACTATACTAGCGGAAAAAGTACTATACTAGCGGAAAAAGTACTATACGAGCGGAAAAAGTACTATACTAGCGGAAAAAGTACTTTACTAGCGGAAAAAGTACTATACTAGCGGAAAAACTATCATACTATCATACTAGCGGAAAAAGTACTATACTAGCGGAAAAACTATCATACTATCATACTAGCGGAAAAAGTACTATACTGGCGGAAAAACTACTATACTAGCGGAAAAAGTACTATACTAGCGGAAAAACTATCATACTATCATACTAGCGGAAAAAGTACTATACTAGCGGAAAAACTATCATACTATCATACTAGCGGAAAAAGTACTATACTAGCGGAAAAAGTACTATACTAGCGGAAAAACTACTATACTAGCGGAAAAACTATCATACTATCATACTAGCGGAAAAAGTACTATACTAGCGGAAAAACTACTATACTAGCGGAAAAAGTACTATACTAGCGGAAAAAGTACTATACTAGCGGAAAAAGTACTATATTAGCGGAAAAAGTACTATACTAGCGGAAAAAGTACTATACTAGCGGAAAAAGTACTATACGAGCGAAAAAAGTACTATACTAGCGGAAAAAGTACTATACTAGCGGAAAAAGTACTATACTAGCGGAAAAAGTACTATACTAGCGGAAAAAGTACTATACTAGCGGAAAAAGTACTATACGAGCGGAAAAAGTACTATACTAGCGGAAAAAGTACTATACTAGCGGAAAAAGTACTATACTAGCGGAAAAACTATCATACTATCATACTAGCGGGAAAAGTACTATACTAGCGGAAAAACTACTATACTAGCGGAAAAAGTACTATACTAGCGGAAAAACTATCATACTATCATACTAGCGGAAAAAGTACTATACTAGCGGAAAAACTATCATACTATCATACTAGCGGAAAAAGTACTATACTAGCGGAAAAACTACTATACTAGCGGAAAAAGTACTATACTAGCGGAAAAAGTACTATACTAGCGGAAAAAGTACTATACTAGCGGAAAAAGTACTATACGAACGAAAAAAGTACTATACTAGCGGAAAAACTACTATACTAGCGGAAAAAATACTATACTAGCGGAAAAAGTACTATACGAACGAAAAAAGTACTATACTAGCGGAAAAACTACTATACTAGCGGAAAAAATACTATA
Organism: Hedychridium roseum; assembly: GCA_963989215.1. Classification (NCBI taxonomy): domain Eukaryota; kingdom Metazoa; phylum Arthropoda; class Insecta; order Hymenoptera; family Chrysididae; genus Hedychridium; species Hedychridium roseum. The sequence continues at coordinate 3,249,335 of OZ022321.1, read as the reverse complement.
CTAGCGGAAAAACTACTATACTAGCGGAAAAACTATCATACTATCATACTAGCGGAAAAAGTACTATACTAGCGGAAAAACTACTATACTAGCGGAAAAAGTACTATACTAGCGGAAAAAGTACTATACTAGCGGAAAAAGTACTATATTAGCGGAAAAAGTACTATACTAGCGGAAAAAGTACTATACTAGCGGAAAAAGTACTATACTAGCGGAAAAAGTACTATACTAGCGGAAAAAGTACTATACTAGCGGAAAAAGTACTATACTAGCGGAAAAAGTACTATACGAGCGGAAAAAGTACTATACTAGCGGAAAAAGTACTATACTAGCGGAAAAAGTACTATACTAGCGGAAAAACTATCATACTATCATACTAGCGGGAAAAGTACTATACTAGCGGAAAAACTACTATACTAGCGGAAAAAGTACTATACTAGCGGAAAAACTATCATACTATCATACTAGCGGAAAAAGTACTATACTAGCGGAAAAACTATCATACTATCATACTAGCGGAAAAAGTACTATACTAGCGGAAAAAGTACTATACTAGCGGAAAAAGTACTATACTAGCGGAAAAAGTACTATACTAGCGGAAAAAGTACTATACTAGCGGAAAAAGTACTATACTAGCGGAAAAAGTACTATACTAGCGGAAAAAGTACTATACGAACGAAAAAAGTACTATACTAGCGGAAAAACTACTATACTAGCGGAAAAAATACTATACTAGCGGAAAAAGTACTATACTAGCGGAAAAACTATCATACTATCATACTAGCGGAAAAAGTACTATACTAGCGGAAAAACTATCATACTATCATACTAGCGGAAAAAGTACTATACTGGCGGAAAAACTACTATACTAGCGGAAAAAGTACTATACTAGCGGAAAAAGTACTATACGAGCGGAAAAAGTACTATACGAGCGAAAAAAGTACTATACTAGCGGAAAAAGTACTATACTAGCGGAAAAAGTACTATACTAGCGGAAAAAGTACTATACTAGCGGAAAAAGTACTATACTAGCGGAAAAAGTACTATACTAGCGGAAAAAGTACTATACTAGCGGAAAAAGTACTATACTAGCGGAAAAACTATCATACTATCATACTAGCGGGAAAAGTACTATACTAGCGGAAAAACTACTATACTAGCGGAAAAAGTACTATACTAGCGGAAAAACTATCATACTATCATACTAGCGGAAAAAGTACTATACTAGCGGAAAAACTATCATACTATCATACTAGCGGAAAAAGTACTATACTAGCGGAAAAACTACTATACTAGCGGAAAAAGTACTATACTAGCGGAAAAAGTACTATACTAGCGGAAAAAGTACTATACTAGCGGAAAAAGTACTATACTAGCGGAAAAAGTACTATACGAACGAAAAAAGTACTATACTAGCGGAAAAACTACTATACTAGCGGAAAAAATACTATACTAGCGGAAAAAGTACTATACTAGCGGAAAAACTATCATACTATCATACTAGCGGAAAAAGTACTATACTAGCGGAAAAACTATCATACTATCATACTAGCGGAAAAAGTACTATACTGGCGGAAAAACTACTATACTAGCGGAAAAAGTACTATACTAGCGGAAAAACTACTATACTAGCGGAAAAAGTACTATACTAGCGGAAAAACTATCATACTATCATACTAGCGGAAAAAGTACTATACTAGCGGAAAAACTATCATACTATCATACTAGCGGAAAAAGTACTATACTAGCGGAAAAAGTACTATACTAGCGGAAAAACTACTATACTAGCGGAAAAAGTACTATACTAGCGGAAAAACTATCATACTATCATACTAGCGGAAAAAGTACTATACTGGCGGAAAAACTACTATACTAGCGGAAAAAGTACTATACTAGCGGAAAAACTACTATACTAGCGGAAAAAGTACTATACTAGCGGAAAAACTATCATACTATCATACTAGCGGAAAAAGTACTATACTAGCGGAAAAACTATCATACTATCATACTAGCGGAAAAAGTACTATACTAGCGGAAAAAGTACTATACTAGCGGAAAAACTACTATACTAGCGGAAAAAGTACTATACTAGCGGAAAAACTATCATACTATCATACTAGCGGAAAAAGTACTATACTAGCGGAAAAACTATCATACTATCATACTAGCGGAAAAAGTACTATACTAGCGGAAAAAGTACTATACTAGCGGAAAAACTATCATACTATCATACTAGCGGAAAAAGTACTATACTAGCGGAAAAAGTACTATACTAGCGGAAAAAGTACTATACTAGCGGAAAAAGTACTATACTAGCGGAAAAAGTACTATACTAGCGGAAAAAGTACTATACTAGCGGAAAAAGTACTATACTAGCGGAAAAAGTACTATACTAGCGGAAAAAGTACTATACGAGCGAAAAAAGTACTATACTAGCGGAAAAAGTACTATACTAGCGGAAAAAGTACTATACTAGCGGAAAAAGTACTATACTAGCGGAAAAACTATCATACTATCATACTAGCGGAAAAAGTACTATACTAGCGGAAAAAGTACTATACTAGCGGAAAAAGTACTATACTAGCGGAAAAAGTACTATACTAGCGGAAAAAGTACTATACGAGCGAAAAAAGTACTATACTAGCGGAAAAAGTACTATACTAGCGGAAAAAGTACTATAGTAGCGGAAAAAGTACTATACGAGCGGAAAAAGTACTATACTAGCGGAAAAAGTACTATACTAGCGGAAAAAGTACTATACTAGCGGAAAAAGTACTATACGAGCGAAAAAAGTACTATACTAGCGGAAAAAGTACTATACTAGCGGAAAAAGTACTATACTAGCGGAAAAAGTACTATACTAGCGGAAAAAGTACTATACTAGCGGAAAAAGTACTATACGAGCGGAAAAAGTACTATACTAGCGGAAAAAGTACTTTACTAGCGGAAAAAGTACTATACTAGCGGAAAAACTATCATACTATCATACTAGCGGAAAAAGTACTATACTAGCGGAAAAACTATCATACTATCATACTAGCGGAAAAAGTACTATACTGGCGGAAAAACTACTATACTAGCGGAAAAAGTACTATACTAGCGGAAAAACTATCATACTATCATACTAGCGGAAAAAGTACTATACTAGCGGAAAAACTATCATACTATCATACTAGCGGAAAAAGTACTATACTAGCGGAAAAACTATCATACTATCATACTAGCGGAAAAAGTACTATACTAGCGGAAAAACTATCATACTATCATACTAGCGGAAAAAGTACTATACTAGCGGAAAAACTACTATACTAGCGGAAAAAGTACTATACTAGCGGAAAAAGTACTATACTAGCGGAAAAAGTACTATACTAGCGGAAAAAGTACTATACTAGCGGAAAAAGTACTATACTAGCGGAAAAACTATCATACTATCATACTAGCGGAAAAAGTACTGTACTAGCGGAAAAAGTACTATACTAGCGGAAAAAGTACTATACTAGCGGAAAAACTATCATACTATCATACTAGCGGAAAAAGTACTATACTAGCGGAAAAAATACTATACTAGCGGAAAAAGTACTATACTAGCGGAAAAACTATCATACTATCATACTAGCGGAAAAAGTACTATACTAGCGGAAAAACTATCATACTATCATACTAGCGGAAAAAGTACTATACTGGCGGAAAAACTACTATACTAGCGGAAAAAGTACTATACTAGCGGAAAAACTACTATACTAGCGGAAAAAGTACTATACTAGCGGAAAAACTATCATACTATCATACTAGCGGAAAAAGTACTATACTAGCGGAAAAACTATCATACTATCATACTAGCGGAAAAAGTACTATACTGGCGGAAAAACTACTATACTAGCGGAAAAAGTACTATACTAGCGGAAAAAGTACTATACTAGCGGAAAAAGTACTATACTAGCGGAAAAAGTACTATACTAGCGGAAAAAGTACTATACTAGCGGAAAAAGTACTATACTAGCGGAAAAAGTACTATACGAGCGAAAAAAGTACTATACTAGCGGAAAAACTACTATACTAGCGGAAAAAATACTATACTAGCGGAAAAAGTACTATACTAGCGGAAAAACTATCATACTATCATACTAGCGGAAAAAGTACTATACTAGCGGAAAAACTATCATACTATCATACTAGCGGAAAAAGTACTATACTAGCGGAAAAACTATCATACTATCATACTAGCGGAAAAAGTACTATACTAGCGGAAAAACTATCATACTATCATACTAGCGGAAAAAGTACTATACTAGCGGAAAAAGTACTATACGAGCGGAAAAAGTACTATACTAGCGGAAAAAGTACTATACTAGCGGAAAAAGTACTATACTAGCGGAAAAAGTACTATACGAGCGAAAAAAGTACTATACTAGCGGAAAAAGTACTATACTAGCGGAAAAAGTACTATACTAGCGGAAAAAGTACTATACGAGCGGAAAAAGTACTATACTAGCGGAAAAAGTACTATACTAGCGGAAAAAGTACTATACTAGCGGAAAAACTATCATACTATCATACTAGCGGAAAAAGTACTATACTAGCGGAAAAACTACTATACTAGCGGAAAAAGTACTATACTAGCGGAAAAAGTACTATACGAGCGGAAAAAGTACTATACTAGCGGAAAAAGTACTATACTAGCGGAAAAAGTACTATACTAGCGGAAAAACTATCATACTATCATACTAGCGGAAAAAGTACTATACTAGCGGAAAAACTACTATACTAGCGGAAAAAGTACTATACTAGCGGAAAAAGTACTATACTAGCGGAAAAAGTACTATACTAGCGGAAAAACTATCATACTATCATACTAGCGGAAAAAGTACTGTACTAGCGGAAAAAGTACTATACTAGCGGAAAAAGTACTATACTAGCGGAAAAACTATCATACTATCATACTAGCGGAAAAAGTACTATACTAGCGGAAAAACTACTATACTAGCGGAAAAAATACTATACTAGCGGAAAAAATACTATACTAGCGGAAAAAGTACTATACTAGCGGAAAAACTATCATACTATCATACTAGCGGAAAAAGTACTATACTAGCGGAAAAACTATCATACTATCATACTAGCGGAAAAAGTACTATACTGGCGGAAAAACTACTATACTAGCGGAAAAAGTACTATACTAGCGGAAAAACTACTATACTAGCGGAAAAAGTACTATACTAGCGGAAAAACTATCATACTATCATACTAGCGGAAAAAGTACTATACTAGCGGAAAAACTATCATACTATCATACTAGCGGAAAAAGTACTATACTGGCGGAAAAACTACTATACTAGCGGAAAAAGTACTATACTAGCGGAAAAAGTACTATACTAGCGGAAAAAGTACTATACTAGCGGAAAAAGTACTATACTAGCGGAAAAAGTACTATACTAGCGGAAAAAGTACTATACTAGCGGAAAAAGTACTATACGAGCGAAAAAAGTACTATACTAGCGGAAAAACTACTATACTAGCGGAAAAAATACTATACTAGCGGAAAAAGTACTATACTAGCGGAAAAACTATCATACTATCATACTAGCGGAAAAAGTACTATACTAGCGGAAAAACTATCATACTATCATACTAGCGGAAAAAGTACTATACTAGCGGAAAAACTATCATACTATCATACTAGCGGAAAAAGTACTATACTAGCGGAAAAAGTACTATACTAGCGGAAAAAGTACTATACTAGCGGAAAAAGTACTATACTAGCGGAAAAACTATCATACTATCATACTAGCGGAAAAAGTACTATACTAGCGGAAAAAGTACTATACTAGCGGAAAAAGTACTATACGAGCGAAAAAAGTACTATACTAGCGGAAAAAGTACTATACTAGCGGAAAAAGTACTATACTAGCGGAAAAAGTACTATACGAGCGGAAAAAGTACTATACTAGCGGAAAAAGTACTATACTAGCGGAAAAAGTACTATACTAGCGGAAAAAGTACTATACGAGCGAAAAAAGTACTATACTAGCGGAAAAAGTACTATACTAGCGGAAAAAGTACTATACTAGCGGAAAAAGTACTATACGAGCGGAAAAAGTACTATACTAGCGGAAAAAGTACTATACTAGCGGAAAAAGTACTATACTAGCGGAAAAACTATCATACTATCATACTAGCGGAAAAAGTACTATACTAGCGGAAAAACTACTATACTAGCGGAAAAAGTACTATACTAGCGGAAAAACTATCATACTATCATACTAGCGGAAAAAGTACTATACTAGCGGAAAAACTATCATACTATCATACTAGCGGAAAAAGTACTATACTAGCGGAAAAAGTACTATACTAGCGGAAAAAGTACTATACTAGCGGAAAAACTATCATACTATCATACTAGCGGAAAAAGTACTGTACTAGCGGAAAAAGTACTATACTAGCGGAAAAAGTACTATACTAGCGGAAAAACTATCATACTATCATACTAGCGGAAAAAGTACTATACTAGCGGAAAAACTACTATACTAGCGGAAAAAATACTATACTAGCGGAAAAAGTACTATACTAGCGGAAAAACTATCATACTATCATACTAGCGGAAAAAGTACTATACTAGCGGAAAAACTATCATACTATCATACTAGCGGAAAAAGTACTATACTGGCGGAAAAACTACTATACTAGCGGAAAAAGTACTATACTAGCGGAAAAACTACTATACTAGCGGAAAAAGTACTATACTAGCGGAAAAACTATCATACTATCATACTAGCGGAAAAAGTACTATACTAGCGGAAAAACTATCATACTATCATACTAGCGGAAAAAGTACTATACTGGCGGAAAAACTACTATACTAGCGGAAAAAGTACTATACTAGCGGAAAAAGTACTATACTAGCGGAAAAAGTACTATACGAGCGAAAAAAGTACTATACTAGCGGAAAAAGTACTATACTAGCGGAAAAAGTACTATACTAGCGGAAAAAGTACTATACGAGCGGAAAAAGTACTATACTAGCGGAAAAAGTACTATACTAGCGGAAAAAGTACTATACTAGCGGAAAAAGTACTATACTAGCGGAAAAACTATCATACTATCATACTAGCGGAAAAAGTACTATACTAGCGGAAAAACTACTATACTAGCGGAAAAAGTACTATACTAGCGGAAAAAGTACTATACGAGCGGAAAAAGTACTATACTAGCGGAAAAAGTACTATACTAGCGGAAAAAGTACTATACTAGCGGAAAAACTATCATACTATCATACTAGCGGAAAAAGTACTATACTAGCGGAAAAACTACTATACTAGCGGAAAAAGTACTATACAAGCGGAAAAAGTACTATACTAGCGGAAAAAGTACTATACTAGCGGAAAAACTATCATACTATCATACTAGCGGAAAAAGTACTGTACTAGCGGAAAAAGTACTATACTAGCGGAAAAAGTACTATACTAGCGGAAAAACTATCATACTATCATACTAGCGGAAAAAGTACTATACTAGCGGAAAAACTACTATACTAGCGGAAAAAATACTATACTAGCGGAAAAAATACTATACTAGCGGAAAAAGTACTATACTAGCGGAAAAACTATCATACTATCATACTAGCGGAAAAAGTACTATACTAGCGGAAAAACTATCATACTATCATACTAGCGGAAAAAGTACTATACTGGCGGAAAAACTACTATACTAGCGGAAAAAGTACTATACTAGCGGAAAAACTACTATACTAGCGGAAAAAGTACTATACTAGCGGAAAAACTATCATACTATCATACTAGCGGAAAAAGTACTATACTAGCGGAAAAACTATCATACTATCATACTAGCGGAAAAAGTACTATACTGGCGGAAAAACTACTATACTAGCGGAAAAAGTACTATACTAGCGGAAAAAGTACTATACTAGCGGAAAAAGTACTATACTAGCGGAAAAAGTACTATACTAGCGGAAAAAGTACTATACTAGCGGAAAAAGTACTATACTAGCGGAAAAAGTACTATACGAGCGAAAAAAGTACTATACTAGCGGAAAAACTACTATACTAGCGGAAAAAATACTATACTAGCGGAAAAAGTACTATACTAGCGGAAAAACTATCATACTATCATACTAGCGGAAAAAGTACTATACTAGCGGAAAAACTATCATACTATCATACTAGCGGAAAAAGTACTATACTAGCGGAAAAACTATCATACTATCATACTAGCGGAAAAAGTACTATACTAGCGGAAAAAGTACTATACTAGCGGAAAAAGTACTATACTAGCGGAAAAAGTACTATACTAGCGGAAAAACTATCATACTATCATACTAGCGGAAAAAGTACTATACTAGCGGAAAAAGTACTATACTAGCGGAAAAAGTACTATACGAGCGAAAAAAGTACTATACTAGCGGAAAAAGTACTATACTAGCGGAAAAAGTACTATACTAGCGGAAAAAGTACTATACGAGCGGAAAAAGTACTATACTAGCGGAAAAAGTACTATACTAGCGGAAAAAGTACTATACTAGCGGAAAAAGTACTATACGAGCGAAAAAAGTACTATACTAGCGGAAAAAGTACTATACTAGCGGAAAAAGTACTATACTAGCGGAAAAAGTACTATACGAGCGGAAAAAGTACTATACTAGCGGAAAAAGTACTATACTAGCGGAAAAAGTACTATACTAGCGGAAAAACTATCATACTATCATACTAGCGGAAAAAGTACTATACTAGCGGAAAAACTACTATACTAGCGGAAAAAGTACTATACTAGCGGAAAAACTATCATACTATCATACTAGCGGAAAAAGTACTATACTAGCGGAAAAACTATCATACTATCATACTAGCGGAAAAAGTACTATACTAGCGGAAAAAGTACTATACTAGCGGAAAAAGTACTATACTAGCGGAAAAACTATCATACTATCATACTAGCGGAAAAAGTACTGTACTAGCGGAAAAAGTACTATACTAGCGGAAAAAGTACTATACTAGCGGAAAAACTATCATACTATCATACTAGCGGAAAAAGTACTATACTAGCGGAAAAACTACTATACTAGCGGAAAAAATACTATACTAGCGGAAAAAGTACTATACTAGCGGAAAAACTATCATACTATCATACTAGCGGAAAAAGTACTATACTAGCGGAAAAACTATCATACTATCATACTAGCGGAAAAAGTACTATACTGGCGGAAAAACTACTATACTAGCGGAAAAAGTACTATACTAGCGGAAAAACTACTATACTAGCGGAAAAAGTACTATACTAGCGGAAAAAGTACTATACTAGCGGAAAAAGTACTATACGAACGAAAAAAGTACTATACTAGCGGAAAAACTACTATACTAGCGGAAAAAATACTATACTAGCGGAAAAAGTACTATACGAACGAAAAAAGTACTATACTAGCGGAAAAACTACTATACTAGCGGAAAAAATACTATACTAGCGGAAAAACTACTATACTAGCGGAAAAACTATCATACTATCATACTAGCGGAAAAAGTACTATACTAGCGGAAAAACTACTATACTAGCGGAAAAAGTACTATACTAGCGGAAAAAGTACTATACTAGCGGAAAAAGTACTATATTAGCGGAAAAAGTACTATACTAGCGGAAAAAGTACTATACTAGCGGAAAAAGTACTATACTAGCGGAAAAAGTACTATACTAGCGGAAAAAGTACTATACTAGCGGAAAAAGTACTATACTAGCGGAAAAAGTACTATACGAGCGGAAAAAGTACTATACTAGCGGAAAAAGTACTATACTAGCGGAAAAAGTACTATACTAGCGGAAAAACTATCATACTATCATACTAGCGGGAAAAGTACTATACTAGCGGAAAAACTACTATACTAGCGGAAAAAGTACTATACTAGCGGAAAAACTATCATACTATCATACTAGCGGAAAAAGTACTATACTAGCGGAAAAACTATCATACTATCATACTAGCGGAAAAAGTACTATACTAGCGGAAAAAGTACTATACTAGCGGAAAAAGTACTATACTAGCGGAAAAAGTACTATACTAGCGGAAAAAGTACTATACTAGCGGAAAAAGTACTATACGAACGAAAAAAGTACTATACTAGCGGAAAAACTACTATACTAGCGGAAAAAATACTATACTAGCGGAAAAAGTACTATACTAGCGGAAAAACTATCATACTATCATACTAGCGGAAAAAGTACTATACTAGCGGAAAAACTATCATACTATCATACTAGCGGAAAAAGTACTATACTGGCGGAAAAACTACTATACTAGCGGAAAAAGTACTATACTAGCGGAAAAAGTACTATACGAGCGGAAAAAGTACTATACGAGCGAAAAAAGTACTATACTAGCGGAAAAAGTACTATACTAGCGGAAAAAGTACTATACTAGCGGAAAAAGTACTATACTAGCGGAAAAAGTACTATACTAGCGGAAAAAGTACTATACTAGCGGAAAAAGTACTATACTAGCGGAAAAAGTACTATACTAGCGGAAAAACTATCATACTATCATACTAGCGGGAAAAGTACTATACTAGCGGAAAAACTACTATACTAGCGGAAAAAGTACTATACTAGCGGAAAAACTATCATACTATCATACTAGCGGAAAAAGTACTATACTAGCGGAAAAACTATCATACTATCATACTAGCGGAAAAAGTACTATACTAGCGGAAAAACTACTATACTAGCGGAAAAAGTACTATACTAGCGGAAAAAGTACTATACTAGCGGAAAAAGTACTATACTAGCGGAAAAAGTACTATACTAGCGGAAAAAGTACTATACGAACGAAAAAAGTACTATACTAGCGGAAAAACTACTATACTAGCGGAAAAAATACTATACTAGCGGAAAAAGTACTATACTAGCGGAAAAACTATCATACTATCATACTAGCGGAAAAAGTACTATACTAGCGGAAAAACTATCATACTATCATACTAGCGGAAAAAGTACTATACTGGCGGAAAAACTACTATACTAGCGGAAAAAGTACTATACTAGCGGAAAAACTACTATACTAGCGGAAAAAGTACTATACTAGCGGAAAAACTATCATACTATCATACTAGCGGAAAAAGTACTATACTAGCGGAAAAACTATCATACTATCATACTAGCGGAAAAAGTACTATACTAGCGGAAAAAGTACTATACTAGCGGAAAAACTACTATACTAGCGGAAAAAGTACTATACTAGCGGAAAAACTATCATACTATCATACTAGCGGAAAAAGTACTATACTGGCGGAAAAACTACTATACTAGCGGAAAAAGTACTATACTAGCGGAAAAACTACTATACTAGCGGAAAAAGTACTATACTAGCGGAAAAACTATCATACTATCATACTAGCGGAAAAAGTACTATACTAGCGGAAAAACTATCATACTATCATACTAGCGGAAAAAGTACTATACTAGCGGAAAAAGTACTATACTAGCGGAAAAACTACTATACTAGCGGAAAAAGTACTATACTAGCGGAAAAAGTACTATACTAGCGGAAAAAGTACTATACTAGCGGAAAAAGTACTATACTAGCGGAAAAAGTACTATACGAGCGGAAAAAGTACTATACTAGCGGAAAAAGTACTATACTAGCGGAAAAAGTACTATACTAGCGGAAAAAGTACTATACGAGCGAAAAAAGTACTATACTAGCGGAAAAAGTACTATACTAGCGGAAAAAGTACTATACTAGCGGAAAAAGTACTATACGAGCGGAAAAAGTACTATACTAGCGGAAAAAGTACTATACTAGCGGAAAAAGTACTATACTAGCGGAAAAAGTACTATACGAGCGGAAAAAGTACTATACTAGCGGAAAAAGTACTATACTAGCGGAAAAAGTACTATACTAGCGGAAAAAGTACTATACGAGCGAAAAAAGTACTATACTAGCGGAAAAAGTACTATACTAGCGGAAAAAGTACTATACTAGCGGAAAAAGTACTATACGAGCGGAAAAAGTACTATACTAGCGGAAAAAGTACTATACTAGCGGAAAAAGTACTATACTAGCGGAAAAACTATCATACTATCATACTAGCGGAAAAAGTACTATACTAGCGGAAAAACTACTATACTAGCGGAAAAAGTACTATACTAGCGGAAAAACTATCATACTATCATACTAGCGGAAAAAGTACTATACTAGCGGAAAAACTATCATACTATCATACTAGCGGAAAAAGTACTATACTAGCGGAAAAAGTACTATACTAGCGGAAAAAGTACTATACTAGCGGAAAAACTATCATACTATCATACTAGCGGAAAAAGTACTGTACTAGCGGAAAAAGTACTATACTAGCGGAAAAAGTACTATACTAGCGGAAAAACTATCATACTATCATACTAGCGGAAAAAGTACTATACTAGCGGAAAAACTACTATACTAGCGGAAAAAATACTATACTAGCGGAAAAAGTACTATACTAGCGGAAAAACTATCATACTATCATACTAGCGGAAAAAGTACTATACTAGCGGAAAAACTATCATACTATCATACTAGCGGAAAAAGTACTATACTGGCGGAAAAACTACTATACTAGCGGAAAAAGTACTATACTAGCGGAAAAACTACTATACTAGCGGAAAAAGTACTATACTAGCGGAAAAAGTACTATACTAGCGGAAAAAGTACTATACGAACGAAAAAAGTACTATACTAGCGGAAAAACTACTATACTAGCGGAAAAAATACTATACTAGCGGAAAAAGTACTATACGAACGAAAAAAGTACTATACTAGCGGAAAAACTACTATACTAGCGGAAAAAATACTATACTAGCGGAAAAACTACTATACTAGCGGAAAAACTATCATACTATCATACTAGCGGAAAAAGTACTATACTAGCGGAAAAACTACTATACTAGCGGAAAAAGTACTATACTAGCGGAAAAAGTACTATACTAGCGGAAAAAGTACTATATTAGCGGAAAAAGTACTATACTAGCGGAAAAAGTACTATACTAGCGGAAAAAGTACTATACTAGCGGAAAAAGTACTATACTAGCGGAAAAAGTACTATACTAGCGGAAAAAGTACTATACTAGCGGAAAAAGTACTATACGAGCGGAAAAAGTACTATACTAGCGGAAAAAGTACTATACTAGCGGAAAAAGTACTATACTAGCGGAAAAACTATCATACTATCATACTAGCGGGAAAAGTACTATACTAGCGGAAAAACTACTATACTAGCGGAAAAAGTACTATACTAGCGGAAAAACTATCATACTATCATACTAGCGGAAAAAGTACTATACTAGCGGAAAAACTATCATACTATCATACTAGCGGAAAAAGTACTATACTAGCGGAAAAAGTACTATACTAGCGGAAAAAGTACTATACTAGCGGAAAAAGTACTATACTAGCGGAAAAAGTACTATACTAGCGGAAAAAGTACTATACTAGCGGAAAAAGTACTATACTAGCGGAAAAAGTACTATACGAACGAAAAAAGTACTATACTAGCGGAAAAACTACTATACTAGCGGAAAAAATACTATACTAGCGGAAAAAGTACTATACTAGCGGAAAAACTATCATACTATCATACTAGCGGAAAAAGTACTATACTAGCGGAAAAACTATCATACTATCATACTAGCGGAAAAAGTACTATACTGGCGGAAAAACTACTATACTAGCGGAAAAAGTACTATACTAGCGGAAAAAGTACTATACGAGCGGAAAAAGTACTATACGAGCGAAAAAAGTACTATACTAGCGGAAAAAGTACTATACTAGCGGAAAAAGTACTATACTAGCGGAAAAAGTACTATACTAGCGGAAAAAGTACTATACTAGCGGAAAAAGTACTATACTAGCGGAAAAAGTACTATACTAGCGGAAAAAGTACTATACTAGCGGAAAAACTATCATACTATCATACTAGCGGGAAAAGTACTATACTAGCGGAAAAACTACTATACTAGCGGAAAAAGTACTATACTAGCGGAAAAACTATCATACTATCATACTAGCGGAAAAAGTACTATACTAGCGGAAAAACTATCATACTATCATACTAGCGGAAAAAGTACTATACTAGCGGAAAAACTACTATACTAGCGGAAAAAGTACTATACTAGCGGAAAAAGTACTATACTAGCGGAAAAAGTACTATACTAGCGGAAAAAGTACTATACTAGCGGAAAAAGTACTATACGAACGAAAAAAGTACTATACTAGCGGAAAAACTACTATACTAGCGGAAAAAATACTATACTAGCGGAAAAAGTACTATACTAGCGGAAAAACTATCATACTATCATACTAGCGGAAAAAGTACTATACTAGCGGAAAAACTATCATACTATCATACTAGCGGAAAAAGTACTATACTGGCGGAAAAACTACTATACTAGCGGAAAAAGTACTATACTAGCGGAAAAACTACTATACTAGCGGAAAAAGTACTATACTAGCGGAAAAACTATCATACTATCATACTAGCGGAAAAAGTACTATACTAGCGGAAAAACTATCATACTATCATACTAGCGGAAAAAGTACTATACTAGCGGAAAAAGTACTATACTAGCGGAAAAACTACTATACTAGCGGAAAAAGTACTATACTAGCGGAAAAACTATCATACTATCATACTAGCGGAAAAAGTACTATACTGGCGGAAAAACTACTATACTAGCGGAAAAAGTACTATACTAGCGGAAAAACTACTATACTAGCGGAAAAAGTACTATACTAGCGGAAAAACTATCATACTATCATACTAGCGGAAAAAGTACTATACTAGCGGAAAAACTATCATACTATCATACTAGCGGAAAAAGTACTATACTAGCGGAAAAAGTACTATACTAGCGGAAAAACTACTATACTAGCGGAAAAAGTACTATACTAGCGGAAAAACTATCATACTATCATACTAGCGGAAAAAGTACTATACTAGCGGAAAAACTATCATACTATCATACTAGCGGAAAAAGTACTATACTAGCGGAAAAAGTACTATACTAGCGGAAAAACTATCATACTATCATACTAGCGGAAAAAGTACTATACTAGCGGAAAAAGTACTATACTAGCGGAAAAAGTACTATACTAGCGGAAAAAGTACTATACTAGCGGAAAAAGTACTATACTAGCGGAAAAAGTACTATACTAGCGGAAAAAGTACTATACTAGCGGAAAAAGTACTATACTAGCGGAAAAAGTACTATACTAGCGGAAAAAGTACTATACGAGCGAAAAAAGTACTATACTAGCGGAAAAAGTACTATACTAGCGGAAAAAGTACTATACTAGCGGAAAAAGTACTATACTAGCGGAAAAAGTACTATACTAGCGGAAAAACTATCATACTATCATACTAGCGGAAAAAGTACTATACTAGCGGAAAAAGTACTATACTAGCGGAAAAAGTACTATACTAGCGGAAAAAGTACTATACTAGCGGAAAAAGTACTATACGAGCGAAAAAAGTACTATACTAGCGGAAAAAGTACTATACTAGCGGAAAAAGTACTATAGTAGCGGAAAAAGTACTATACGAGCGGAAAAAGTACTATACTAGCGGAAAAAGTACTATACTAGCGGAAAAAGTACTATACTAGCGGAAAAAGTACTATACGAGCGAAAAAAGTACTATACTAGCGGAAAAAGTACTATACTAGCGGAAAAAGTACTATACTAGCGGAAAAAGTACTATACTAGCGGAAAAAGTACTATACTAGCGGAAAAAGTACTATACGAGCGGAAAAAGTACTATACTAGCGGAAAAAGTACTTTACTAGCGGAAAAAGTACTATACTAGCGGAAAAACTATCATACTATCATACTAGCGGAAAAAGTACTATACTAGCGGAAAAACTATCATACTATCATACTAGCGGAAAAAGTACTATACTGGCGGAAAAACTACTATACTAGCGGAAAAAGTACTATACTAGCGGAAAAACTATCATACTATCATACTAGCGGAAAAAGTACTATACTAGCGGAAAAACTATCATACTATCATACTAGCGGAAAAAGTACTATACTAGCGGAAAAACTATCATACTATCATACTAGCGGAAAAAGTACTATACTAGCGGAAAAACTATCATACTATCATACTAGCGGAAAAAGTACTATACTAGCGGAAAAACTACTATACTAGCGGAAAAAGTACTATACTAGCGGAAAAAGTACTATACTAGCGGAAAAAGTACTATACTAGCGGAAAAAGTACTATACTAGCGGAAAAAGTACTATACTAGCGGAAAAACTATCATACTATCATACTAGCGGAAAAAGTACTGTACTAGCGGAAAAAGTACTATACTAGCGGAAAAAGTACTATACTAGCGGAAAAACTATCATACTATCATACTAGCGGAAAAAGTACTATACTAGCGGAAAAAATACTATACTAGCGGAAAAAGTACTATACTAGCGGAAAAACTATCATACTATCATACTAGCGGAAAAAGTACTATACTAGCGGAAAAACTATCATACTATCATACTAGCGGAAAAAGTACTATACTGGCGGAAAAACTACTATACTAGCGGAAAAAGTACTATACTAGCGGAAAAACTACTATACTAGCGGAAAAAGTACTATACTAGCGGAAAAACTATCATACTATCATACTAGCGGAAAAAGTACTATACTAGCGGAAAAACTATCATACTATCATACTAGCGGAAAAAGTACTATACTGGCGGAAAAACTACTATACTAGCGGAAAAAGTACTATACTAGCGGAAAAAGTACTATACTAGCGGAAAAAGTACTATACTAGCGGAAAAAGTACTATACTAGCGGAAAAAGTACTATACTAGCGGAAAAAGTACTATACTAGCGGAAAAAGTACTATACGAGCGAAAAAAGTACTATACTAGCGGAAAAACTACTATACTAGCGGAAAAAATACTATACTAGCGGAAAAAGTACTATACTAGCGGAAAAACTATCATACTATCATACTAGCGGAAAAAGTACTATACTAGCGGAAAAACTATCATACTATCATACTAGCGGAAAAAGTACTATACTAGCGGAAAAACTATCATACTATCATACTAGCGGAAAAAGTACTATACTAGCGGAAAAACTATCATACTATCATACTAGCGGAAAAAGTACTATACTAGCGGAAAAAGTACTATACGAGCGGAAAAAGTACTATACTAGCGGAAAAAGTACTATACTAGCGGAAAAAGTACTATACTAGCGGAAAAAGTACTATACGAGCGAAAAAAGTACTATACTAGCGGAAAAAGTACTATACTAGCGGAAAAAGTACTATACTAGCGGAAAAAGTACTATACGAGCGGAAAAAGTACTATACTAGCGGAAAAAGTACTATACTAGCGGAAAAAGTACTATACTAGCGGAAAAACTATCATACTATCATACTAGCGGAAAAAGTACTATACTAGCGGAAAAACTACTATACTAGCGGAAAAAGTACTATACTAGCGGAAAAAGTACTATACGAGCGGAAAAAGTACTATACTAGCGGAAAAAGTACTATACTAGCGGAAAAAGTACTATACTAGCGGAAAAACTATCATACTATCATACTAGCGGAAAAAGTACTATACTAGCGGAAAAACTACTATACTAGCGGAAAAAGTACTATACTAGCGGAAAAAGTACTATACTAGCGGAAAAAGTACTATACTAGCGGAAAAACTATCATACTATCATACTAGCGGAAAAAGTACTGTACTAGCGGAAAAAGTACTATACTAGCGGAAAAAGTACTATACTAGCGGAAAAACTATCATACTATCATACTAGCGGAAAAAGTACTATACTAGCGGAAAAACTACTATACTAGCGGAAAAAATACTATACTAGCGGAAAAAATACTATACTAGCGGAAAAAGTACTATACTAGCGGAAAAACTATCATACTATCATACTAGCGGAAAAAGTACTATACTAGCGGAAAAACTATCATACTATCATACTAGCGGAAAAAGTACTATACTGGCGGAAAAACTACTATACTAGCGGAAAAAGTACTATACTAGCGGAAAAACTACTATACTAGCGGAAAAAGTACTATACTAGCGGAAAAACTATCATACTATCATACTAGCGGAAAAAGTACTATACTAGCGGAAAAACTATCATACTATCATACTAGCGGAAAAAGTACTATACTGGCGGAAAAACTACTATACTAGCGGAAAAAGTACTATACTAGCGGAAAAAGTACTATACTAGCGGAAAAAGTACTATACTAGCGGAAAAAGTACTATACTAGCGGAAAAAGTACTATACTAGCGGAAAAAGTACTATACTAGCGGAAAAAGTACTATACGAGCGAAAAAAGTACTATACTAGCGGAAAAACTACTATACTAGCGGAAAAAATACTATACTAGCGGAAAAAGTACTATACTAGCGGAAAAACTATCATACTATCATACTAGCGGAAAAAGTACTATACTAGCGGAAAAACTATCATACTATCATACTAGCGGAAAAAGTACTATACTAGCGGAAAAACTATCATACTATCATACTAGCGGAAAAAGTACTATACTAGCGGAAAAAGTACTATACTAGCGGAAAAAGTACTATACTAGCGGAAAAAGTACTATACTAGCGGAAAAACTATCATACTATCATACTAGCGGAAAAAGTACTATACTAGCGGAAAAAGTACTATACTAGCGGAAAAAGTACTATACGAGCGAAAAAAGTACTATACTAGCGGAAAAAGTACTATACTAGCGGAAAAAGTACTATACTAGCGGAAAAAGTACTATACGAGCGGAAAAAGTACTATACTAGCGGAAAAAGTACTATACTAGCGGAAAAAGTACTATACTAGCGGAAAAAGTACTATACGAGCGAAAAAAGTACTATACTAGCGGAAAAAGTACTATACTAGCGGAAAAAGTACTATACTAGCGGAAAAAGTACTATACGAGCGGAAAAAGTACTATACTAGCGGAAAAAGTACTATACTAGCGGAAAAAGTACTATACTAGCGGAAAAACTATCATACTATCATACTAGCGGAAAAAGTACTATACTAGCGGAAAAACTACTATACTAGCGGAAAAAGTACTATACTAGCGGAAAAACTATCATACTATCATACTAGCGGAAAAAGTACTATACTAGCGGAAAAACTATCATACTATCATACTAGCGGAAAAAGTACTATACTAGCGGAAAAAGTACTATACTAGCGGAAAAAGTACTATACTAGCGGAAAAACTATCATACTATCATACTAGCGGAAAAAGTACTGTACTAGCGGAAAAAGTACTATACTAGCGGAAAAAGTACTATACTAGCGGAAAAACTATCATACTATCATACTAGCGGAAAAAGTACTATACTAGCGGAAAAACTACTATACTAGCGGAAAAAATACTATACTAGCGGAAAAAGTACTATACTAGCGGAAAAACTATCATACTATCATACTAGCGGAAAAAGTACTATACTAGCGGAAAAACTATCATACTATCATACTAGCGGAAAAAGTACTATACTGGCGGAAAAACTACTATACTAGCGGAAAAAGTACTATACTAGCGGAAAAACTACTATACTAGC
This sequence comes from Hedychridium roseum, assembly GCA_963989215.1. Lineage (NCBI taxonomy): Eukaryota > Metazoa > Arthropoda > Insecta > Hymenoptera > Chrysididae > Hedychridium > Hedychridium roseum. The sequence goes on along the minus strand of OZ022321.1, from coordinate 3,229,738 downwards.
GGAAAAAGTACTATACTAGCGGAAAAACTATCATACTATCATACTAGCGGAAAAAGTACTATACTAGCGGAAAAACTATCATACTATCATACTAGCGGAAAAAGTACTATACTGGCGGAAAAACTACTATACTAGCGGAAAAAGTACTATACTAGCGGAAAAAGTACTATACTAGCGGAAAAAGTACTATACGAGCGAAAAAAGTACTATACTAGCGGAAAAAGTACTATACTAGCGGAAAAAGTACTATACTAGCGGAAAAAGTACTATACGAGCGGAAAAAGTACTATACTAGCGGAAAAAGTACTATACTAGCGGAAAAAGTACTATACTAGCGGAAAAAGTACTATACTAGCGGAAAAACTATCATACTATCATACTAGCGGAAAAAGTACTATACTAGCGGAAAAACTACTATACTAGCGGAAAAAGTACTATACTAGCGGAAAAAGTACTATACGAGCGGAAAAAGTACTATACTAGCGGAAAAAGTACTATACTAGCGGAAAAAGTACTATACTAGCGGAAAAACTATCATACTATCATACTAGCGGAAAAAGTACTATACTAGCGGAAAAACTACTATACTAGCGGAAAAAGTACTATACTAGCGGAAAAAGTACTATACTAGCGGAAAAAGTACTATACTAGCGGAAAAACTATCATACTATCATACTAGCGGAAAAAGTACTGTACTAGCGGAAAAAGTACTATACTAGCGGAAAAAGTACTATACTAGCGGAAAAACTATCATACTATCATACTAGCGGAAAAAGTACTATACTAGCGGAAAAACTACTATACTAGCGGAAAAAATACTATACTAGCGGAAAAAATACTATACTAGCGGAAAAAGTACTATACTAGCGGAAAAACTATCATACTATCATACTAGCGGAAAAAGTACTATACTAGCGGAAAAACTATCATACTATCATACTAGCGGAAAAAGTACTATACTGGCGGAAAAACTACTATACTAGCGGAAAAAGTACTATACTAGCGGAAAAACTACTATACTAGCGGAAAAAGTACTATACTAGCGGAAAAACTATCATACTATCATACTAGCGGAAAAAGTACTATACTAGCGGAAAAACTATCATACTATCATACTAGCGGAAAAAGTACTATACTGGCGGAAAAACTACTATACTAGCGGAAAAAGTACTATACTAGCGGAAAAAGTACTATACTAGCGGAAAAAGTACTATACTAGCGGAAAAAGTACTATACTAGCGGAAAAAGTACTATACTAGCGGAAAAAGTACTATACTAGCGGAAAAAGTACTATACGAGCGAAAAAAGTACTATACTAGCGGAAAAACTACTATACTAGCGGAAAAAATACTATACTAGCGGAAAAAGTACTATACTAGCGGAAAAACTATCATACTATCATACTAGCGGAAAAAGTACTATACTAGCGGAAAAACTATCATACTATCATACTAGCGGAAAAAGTACTATACTAGCGGAAAAACTATCATACTATCATACTAGCGGAAAAAGTACTATACTAGCGGAAAAAGTACTATACTAGCGGAAAAAGTACTATACTAGCGGAAAAAGTACTATACTAGCGGAAAAACTATCATACTATCATACTAGCGGAAAAAGTACTATACTAGCGGAAAAAGTACTATACTAGCGGAAAAAGTACTATACGAGCGAAAAAAGTACTATACTAGCGGAAAAAGTACTATACTAGCGGAAAAAGTACTATACTAGCGGAAAAAGTACTATACGAGCGGAAAAAGTACTATACTAGCGGAAAAAGTACTATACTAGCGGAAAAAGTACTATACTAGCGGAAAAAGTACTATACGAGCGAAAAAAGTACTATACTAGCGGAAAAAGTACTATACTAGCGGAAAAAGTACTATACTAGCGGAAAAAGTACTATACGAGCGGAAAAAGTACTATACTAGCGGAAAAAGTACTATACTAGCGGAAAAAGTACTATACTAGCGGAAAAACTATCATACTATCATACTAGCGGAAAAAGTACTATACTAGCGGAAAAACTACTATACTAGCGGAAAAAGTACTATACTAGCGGAAAAACTATCATACTATCATACTAGCGGAAAAAGTACTATACTAGCGGAAAAACTATCATACTATCATACTAGCGGAAAAAGTACTATACTAGCGGAAAAAGTACTATACTAGCGGAAAAAGTACTATACTAGCGGAAAAACTATCATACTATCATACTAGCGGAAAAAGTACTGTACTAGCGGAAAAAGTACTATACTAGCGGAAAAAGTACTATACTAGCGGAAAAACTATCATACTATCATACTAGCGGAAAAAGTACTATACTAGCGGAAAAACTACTATACTAGCGGAAAAAATACTATACTAGCGGAAAAAGTACTATACTAGCGGAAAAACTATCATACTATCATACTAGCGGAAAAAGTACTATACTAGCGGAAAAACTATCATACTATCATACTAGCGGAAAAAGTACTATACTGGCGGAAAAACTACTATACTAGCGGAAAAAGTACTATACTAGCGGAAAAACTACTATACTAGCGGAAAAAGTACTATACTAGCGGAAAAACTATCATACTATCATACTAGCGGAAAAAGTACTATACTAGCGGAAAAACTATCATACTATCATACTAGCGGAAAAAGTACTATACTGGCGGAAAAACTACTATACTAGCGGAAAAAGTACTATACTAGCGGAAAAAGTACTATACTAGCGGAAAAAGTACTATACGAGCGAAAAAAGTACTATACTAGCGGAAAAAGTACTATACTAGCGGAAAAAGTACTATACTAGCGGAAAAAGTACTATACGAGCGGAAAAAGTACTATACTAGCGGAAAAAGTACTATACTAGCGGAAAAAGTACTATACTAGCGGAAAAACTATCATACTATCATACTAGCGGAAAAAGTACTATACTAGCGGAAAAACTATCATACTATCATACTAGCGGAAAAAGTACTATACTGGCGGAAAAACTACTATACTAGCGGAAAAAGTACTATACTAGCGGAAAAACTACTATACTAGCGGAAAAAGTACTATACTAGCGGAAAAACTATCATACTATCATACTAGCGGAAAAAGTACTATACTAGCGGAAAAACTATCATACTATCATACTAGCGGAAAAAGTACTATACTGGCGGAAAAACTACTATACTAGCGGAAAAAGTACTATACTAGCGGAAAAAGTACTATACTAGCGGAAAAAGTACTATACTAGCGGAAAAAGTACTATACTAGCGGAAAAAGTACTATACTAGCGGAAAAAGTACTATACTAGCGGAAAAAGTACTATACGAGCGAAAAAAGTACTATACTAGCGGAAAAACTACTATACTAGCGGAAAAAATACTATACTAGCGGAAAAAGTACTATACTAGCGGAAAAACTATCATACTATCATACTAGCGGAAAAAGTACTATACTAGCGGAAAAACTATCATACTATCATACTAGCGGAAAAAGTACTATACTAGCGGAAAAACTATCATACTATCATACTAGCGGAAAAAGTACTATACTAGCGGAAAAAGTACTATACTAGCGGAAAAAGTACTATACTAGCGGAAAAAGTACTATACTAGCGGAAAAACTATCATACTATCATACTAGCGGAAAAAGTACTATACTAGCGGAAAAAGTACTATACTAGCGGAAAAAGTACTATACTAGCGGAAAAAGTACTATACGAGCGAAAAAAGTACTATACTAGCGGAAAAAGTACTATACTAGCGGAAAAAGTACTATACTAGCGGAAAAAGTACTATACGAGCGGAAAAAGTACTATACTAGCGGAAAAAGTACTATACTAGCGGAAAAAGTACTATACTAGCGGAAAAAGTACTATACGAGCGAAAAAAGTACTATACTAGCGGAAAAAGTACTATACTAGCGGAAAAAGTACTATACTAGCGGAAAAAGTACTATACGAGCGGAAAAAGTACTATACTAGCGGAAAAAGTACTATACTAGCGGAAAAAGTACTATACTAGCGGAAAAACTATCATACTATCATACTAGCGGAAAAAGTACTATACTAGCGGAAAAACTACTATACTAGCGGAAAAAGTACTATACTAGCGGAAAAACTATCATACTATCATACTAGCGGAAAAAGTACTATACTAGCGGAAAAACTATCATACTATCATACTAGCGGAAAAAGTACTATACTAGCGGAAAAACTACTATACTAGCGGAAAAAGTACTATACTAGCGGAAAAAGTACTATACTAGCGGAAAAAGTACTATACTAGCGGAAAAAGTACTATACTAGCGGAAAAAGTACTATACGAGCGAAAAAAGTACTATACTAGCGGAAAAACTACTATACTAGCGGAAAAAATACTATACTAGCGGAAAAAGTACTATACTAGCGGAAAAAGTACTATACTAGCGGAAAAAGTACTATACTAGCGGAAAAAGTACTATACTAGCGGAAAAAGTACTATACTAGCGGAAAAAGTACTATACGAGCGAAAAAAGTACTATACTAGCGGAAAAAGTACTATACGAGCGAAAAAAGTACTATACTAGCGGAAAAAGTACTATACTAGCGGAAAAACTATCATACTATCATACTAGCGGAAAAAGTACTATACTAGCGGAAAAACTACTATACTAGCGGAAAAAATACTATACTAGCGGAAAAAGTACTATACTAGCGGAAAAACTATCATACTATCATACTAGCGGAAAAAGTACTATACTAGCGGAAAAACTATCATACTATCATACTAGCGGAAAAAGTACTATACTGGCGGAAAAACTACTATACTAGCGGAAAAAGTACTATACTAGCGGAAAAACTACTATACTAGCGGAAAAAGTACTATACTAGCGGAAAAACTACTATACTAGCGGAAAAAGTACTATACTAGCGGAAAAAGTACTATACTAGCGGAAAAAGTACTATACGAACGAAAAAAGTACTATACTAGCGGAAAAACTACTATACTAGCGGAAAAAATACTATACTAGCGGAAAAAGTACTATACGAACGAAAAAAGTACTATACTAGCGGAAAAACTACTATACTAGCGGAAAAAATACTATACTAGCGGAAAAACTACTATACTAGCGGAAAAACTATCATACTATCATACTAGCGGAAAAAGTACTATACTAGCGGAAAAACTACTATACTAGCGGAAAAAGTACTATACTAGCGGAAAAAGTACTATACTAGCGGAAAAAGTACTATACTAGCGGAAAAACTATCATACTATCATACTAGCGGAAAAAGTACTATACTAGCGGAAAAACTACTATACTAGCGGAAAAAATACTATACTAGCGGAAAAAGTACTATACTAGCGGAAAAACTATCATACTATCATACTAGCGGAAAAAGTACTATACTAGCGGAAAAACTATCATACTATCATACTAGCGGAAAAAGTACTATACTGGCGGAAAAACTACTATACTAGCGGAAAAAGTACTATACTAGCGGAAAAACTACTATACTAGCGGAAAAAGTACTATACTAGCGGAAAAAGTACTATACTAGCGGAAAAAGTACTATACGAACGAAAAAAGTACTATACTAGCGGAAAAACTACTATACTAGCGGAAAAAATACTATACTAGCGGAAAAAGTACTATACGAACGAAAAAAGTACTATACTAGCGGAAAAACTACTATACTAGCGGAAAAAATACTATACTAGCGGAAAAACTACTATACTAGCGGAAAAACTATCATACTATCATACTAGCGGAAAAAGTACTATACTAGCGGAAAAACTACTATACTAGCGGAAAAAGTACTATACTAGCGGAAAAAGTACTATACTAGCGGAAAAAGTACTATACTAGCGGAAAAACTATCATACTATCATACTAGCGGAAAAATTACTATACTAGCGGAAAAAGTACTATACTAGCGGAAAAAGTACTATACTAGCGGAAAAAGTACTATACTAGCGGAAAAAGTACTATACTAGCGGAAAAAGTACTATACTAGCGGAAAAAGTACTATACTAGCGGAAAAAGTACTATACTAGCGGAAAAAGTACTATACGAGCGAAAAAAGTACTATACTAGCGGAAAAACTACTATACTAGCGGAAAAAATACTATACTAGCGGAAAAAGTACTATACTAGCGGAAAAACTATCATACTATCATACTAGCGGAAAAAGTACTATACTAGCGGAAAAACTATCATACTATCATACTAGCGGAAAAAGTACTATACTAGCGGAAAAAGTACTATACTAGCGGAAAAAGTACTATACTAGCGGAAAAACTATCATACTATCATACTAGCGGAAAAAGTACTATACTAGCGGAAAAACTATCATACTATCATACTAGCGGAAAAAGTACTATACTGGCGGAAAAACTACTATACTAGCGGAAAAAGTACTATACTAGCGGAAAAAGTACTATACTAGCGGAAAAAGTACTATACTAGCGGAAAAAGTACTATACTAGCGGAAAAAGTACTATACTAGCGGAAAAAGTACTATACTAGCGGAAAAACTATCATACTATCATACTAGCGGAAAAACTATCATACTATCATACTAGCGGAAAAAGTACTATACTAGCGGAAAAACTATCATACTATCATACTAGCGGAAAAAGTACTGTACTAGCGGAAAAAGTACTATACTAGCGGAAAAAGTACTATACTAGCGGAAAAAGTACTATACTAGCGGAAAAACTATCATACTATCATACTACGGGAAAAGTACTATACTAGCGGAAAAAGTACTATACTAGCGGAAAAAGTACTATACTAGCGGAAAAAGTACTATACTAGCGGAAAAAGTACTATACTAGCGGAAAAAGTACTATACTAGCGGAAAAAGTACTATACTAGCGGAAAAAGTACTATACGAGCGAAAAAAGTACTATACTAGCGGAAAAAGTACTATACTAGCGGAAAAAGTACTATACTAGCGGAAAAAGTACTATACTAGCGGAAAAAGTACTATACGAGCGGAAAAAGTACTATACTAGCGGAAAAAGTACTATACTAGCGGAAAAACTATCATACTATCATACTAGCGGAAAAAGTACTGTACTAGCGGAAAAAGTACTATACTAGCGGAAAAAGTACTATACTAGCGGAAAAAGTACTATACTAGCGGAAAAACTATCATACTATCATACTAGCGGAAAAAGTACTATACTAGCGGAAAAAGTACTATACTAGCGGAAAAAGTACTATACTAGCGGAAAAAGTACTATACTAGCGGAAAAAGTACTATACGAGCGAAAAAAGTACTATACTAGCGGAAAAAGTACTATACTAGCGGAAAAAGTACTATACTAGCGGAAAAAGTACTATACGAGCGGAAAAAGTACTATACTAGCGGAAAAAGTACTATACTAGCGGAAAAAGTACTATACTAGCGGAAAAAGTACTATACTAGCGGAAAAAGTACTATACGAGCGAAAAAAGTACTATACTAGCGGAAAAAGTACTATACTAGCGGAAAAAGTACTATACTAGCGGAAAAAGTACTATACTAGCGGAAAAAGTACTATACGAGCGGAAAAAGTACTATACTAGCGGAAAAAGTACTATACTAGCGGAAAAAGTACTATACTAGCGGAAAAAGTACTATACTAGCGGAAAAAGTACTATACTAGCGGAAAAAGTACTATACGAGCGAAAAAAGTACTATACTAGCGGAAAAAGTACTATACTAGCGGAAAAAGTACTATACTAGCGGAAAAAGTACTATACGAGCGAAAAAAGTACTATACTAGCGGAAAAAGTACTATACTAGCGGAAAAAGTACTATACTAGCGGAAAAAGTACTATACTAGCGGAAAAAGTACTATACGAGCGGAAAAAGTACTATACTAGCGGAAAAAGTACTTTACTAGCGGAAAAAGTACTATACTAGCGGAAAAACTATCATACTATCATACTAGCGGAAAAAGTACTATACTAGCGGAAAAACTACTATACTAGCGGAAAAAGTACTATACTAGCGGAAAAACTATCATACTATCATACTAGCGGAAAAAGTACTATAATAGCGGAAAAACTATCATACTATCATACTAGCGGAAAAAGTACTATACTAGCGGAAAAACTACTATACTAGCGGAAAAAGTACTATACTAGCGGAAAAAGTACTATACTAGCGGAAAAAGTACTATACTAGCGGAAAAAGTACTATACTAGCGGAAAAAGTACTATACTAGCGGAAAAATTACTATACGAGCGAAAAAAGTACTATACTAGCGGAAAAACTACTATACTAGCGGAAAAAATACTATACTAGCGGAAAAAGTACTATACTAGCGGAAAAAGTACTATACTAGCGGAAAAAGTACTATACGAGCGGAAAAAGTACTATACTAGCGGAAAAAGTACTATACTAGCGGAAAAAGTACTATACTAGCGGAAAAACTATCATACTATCATACTAGCGGAAAAAGTACTGTACTAGCGGAAAAAGTACTATACTAGCGGAAAAAGTACTATACTAGCGGAAAAAGTACTATACTAGCGGAAAAACTATCATACTATCATACTAGCGGAAAAAGTACTATACTAGCGGAAAAAGTACTATACTAGCGGAAAAAGTACTATACTAGCGGAAAAAGTACTATACTAGCGGAAAAAGTACTATACGAGCGAAAAAAGTACTATACTAGCGGAAAAAGTACTATACTAGCGGAAAAAGTACTATACTAGCGGAAAAAGTACTATACGAGCGGAAAAAGTACTATACTAGCGGAAAAAGTACTATACTAGCGGAAAAAGTACTATACTAGCGGAAAAAGTACTATACGAGCGAAAAAAGTACTATACTAGCGGAAAAAGTACTATACTAGCGGAAAAAGTACTATACTAGCGGAAAAAGTACTATACGAGCGGAAAAAGTACTATACTAGCGGAAAAAGTACTATACTAGCGGAAAAAGTACTATACTAGCGGAAAAACTATCATACTATCATACTAGCGGAAAAAGTACTATACTAGCGGAAAAACTACTATACTAGCGGAAAAAGTACTATACTAGCGGAAAAACTATCATACTATCATACTAGCGGAAAAAGTACTATACTAGCGGAAAAACTATCATACTATCATACTAGCGGAAAAAGTACTATACTAGCGGAAAAAGTACTATACTAGCGGAAAAACTATCATACTATCATACTAGCGGAAAAAGTACTGTACTAGCGGAAAAAGTACTATACTAGCGGAAAAAGTACTATACTAGCGGAAAAACTATCATACTATCATACTAGCGGAAAAAGTACTATACTAGCGGAAAAACTACTATACTAGCGGAAAAAATACTATACTAGCGGAAAAAGTACTATACTAGCGGAAAAACTATCATACTATCATACTAGCGGAAAAAGTACTATACTAGCGGAAAAACTATCATACTATCATACTAGCGGAAAAAGTACTATACTGGCGGAAAAACTACTATACTAGCGGAAAAAGTACTATACTAGCGGAAAAACTACTATACTAGCGGAAAAAGTACTATACTAGCGGAAAAACTATCATACTATCATACTAGCGGAAAAAGTACTATACTAGCGGAAAAACTATCATACTATCATACTAGCGGAAAAAGTACTATACTGGCGGAAAAACTACTATACTAGCGGAAAAAGTACTATACTAGCGGAAAAAGTACTATACTAGCGGAAAAAGTACTATACTAGCGGAAAAAGTACTATACTAGCGGAAAAAGTACTATACTAGCGGAAAAAGTACTATACTAGCGGAAAAAGTACTATACGAGCGAAAAAAGTACTATACTAGCGGAAAAACTACTATACTAGCGGAAAAAATACTATACTAGCGGAAAAAGTACTATACTAGCGGAAAAACTATCATACTATCATACTAGCGGAAAAAGTACTATACTAGCGGAAAAACTATCATACTATCATACTAGCGGAAAAAGTACTATACTAGCGGAAAAACTATCATACTATCATACTAGCGGAAAAAGTACTATACTAGCGGAAAAAGTACTATACTAGCGGAAAAAGTACTATACTAGCGGAAAAAGTACTATACTAGCGGAAAAACTATCATACTATCATACTAGCGGAAAAAGTACTATACTAGCGGAAAAAGTACTATACTAGCGGAAAAAGTACTATACTAGCGGAAAAAGTACTATACGAGCGAAAAAAGTACTATACTAGCGGAAAAAGTACTATACTAGCGGAAAAAGTACTATACTAGCGGAAAAAGTACTATACGAGCGGAAAAAGTACTATACTAGCGGAAAAAGTACTATACTAGCGGAAAAAGTACTATACTAGCGGAAAAAGTACTATACGAGCGAAAAAAGTACTATACTAGCGGAAAAAGTACTATACTAGCGGAAAAAGTACTATACTAGCGGAAAAAGTACTATACGAGCGGAAAAAGTACTATACTAGCGGAAAAAGTACTATACTAGCGGAAAAAGTACTATACTAGCGGAAAAACTATCATACTATCATACTAGCGGAAAAAGTACTATACTAGCGGAAAAACTATCATACTATCATACTAGCGGAAAAAGTACTATACTAGCGGAAAAACTATCATACTATCATACTAGCGGAAAAAGTACTATACTAGCGGAAAAACTACTATACTAGCGGAAAAAGTACTATACTAGCGGAAAAAGTACTATACTAGCGGAAAAAGTACTATACTAGCGGAAAAAGTACTATACTAGCGGAAAAAGTACTATACTAGCGGAAAAAGTACTATACGAGCGAAAAAAGTACTATACTAGCGGAAAAACTACTATACTAGCGGAAAAAATACTATACTAGCGGAAAAAGTACTATACTAGCGGAAAAAGTACTATACTAGCGGAAAAAGTACTATACTAGCGGAAAAAGTACTATACTAGCGGAAAAAGTACTATACTAGCGGAAAAAGTACTATACGAGCGAAAAAAGTACTATACTAGCGGAAAAAGTACTATACGAGCGAAAAAAGTACTATACTAGCGGAAAAAGTACTATACTAGCGGAAAAAGTACTATACTAGCGGAAAAAGTACTATACTAGCGGAAAAAGTACTATACTAGCGGAAAAAGTACTATACTAGCGGAAAAAGTACTATACTAGCGGAAAAACTATCATACTATCATACTAGCGGAAAAATTACTATACTAGCGGAAAAAGTACTATACTAGCGGAAAAAGTACTATACTAGCGGAAAAAGTACTATACTAGCGGAAAAAGTACTATACTAGCGGAAAAAGTACTATACTAGCGGAAAAAGTACTATACGAGCGAAAAAAGTACTATACTAGCGGAAAAACTACTATACTAGCGGAAAAAATACTATACTAGCGGAAAAAGTACTATACTAGCGGAAAAACTATCATACTATCATACTAGCGGAAAAAGTACTATACTAGCGGAAAAACTATCATACTATCATACTAGCGGAAAAAGTACTATACTAGCGGAAAAAGTACTATACTAGCGGAAAAAGTACTATACTAGCGGAAAAACTATCATACTATCATACTAGCGGAAAAAGTACTATACTAGCGGAAAAACTATCATACTATCATACTAGCGGAAAAAGTACTATACTAGCGGAAAAACTACTATACTAGCGGAAAAAGTACTATACTAGCGGAAAAACTATCATACTATCATACTAGCGGAAAAAGTACTATACTAGCGGAAAAACTATCATACTATCATACTAGCGGAAAAAGTACTATACTAGCGGAAAAACTACTATACTAGCGGAAAAAGTACTATACTAGCGGAAAAAGTACTATACTAGCGGAAAAAGTACTATACTAGCGGAAAAAGTACTATACTAGCGGAAAAAGTACTATACTAGCGGAAAAAGTACTATACGAGCGAAAAAAGTACTATACTAGCGGAAAAACTACTATACTAGCGGAAAAAATACTATACTAGCGGAAAAAGTACTATACTAGCGGAAAAAGTACTATACTAGCGGAAAAAGTACTATACGAGCGGAAAAAGTACTATACTAGCGGAAAAAGTACTATACTAGCGGAAAAAGTACTATACTAGCGGAAAAACTATCATACTATCATACTAGCGGAAAAAGTACTGTACTAGCGGAAAAAGTACTATACTAGCGGAAAAAGTACTATACTAGCGGAAAAAGTACTATACTAGCGGAAAAACTATCATACTATCATACTAGCGGAAAAAGTACTATACTAGCGGAAAAAGTACTATACTAGCGGAAAAAGTACTATACTAGCGGAAAAAGTACTATACTAGCGGAAAAAGTACTATACGAGCGAAAAAAGTACTATACTAGCGGAAAAAGTACTATACTAGCGGAAAAAGTACTATACTAGCGGAAAAAGTACTATACGAGCGGAAAAAGTACTATACTAGCGGAAAAAGTACTATACTAGCGGAAAAAGTACTATACTAGCGGAAAAAGTACTATACGAGCGAAAAAAGTACTATACTAGCGGAAAAAGTACTATACTAGCGGAAAAAGTACTATACTAGCGGAAAAAGTACTATACTAGCGGAAAAAGTACTATACTAGCGGAAAAAGTACTATACGAGCGGAAAAAGTACTATACTAGCGGAAAAAGTACTTTACTAGCGGAAAAAGTACTATACTAGCGGAAAAACTATCATACTATCATACTAGCGGAAAAAGTACTATACTAGCGGAAAAACTATCATACTATCATACTAGCGGAAAAAGTACTATACTAGCGGAAAAACTATCATACTATCATACTAGCGGAAAAAGTACTATACTGGCGGAAAAACTACTATACTAGCGGAAAAAGTACTATACTAGCGGAAAAACTACTATACTAGCGGAAAAAGTACTATACTAGCGGAAAAACTATCATACTATCATACTAGCGGAAAAAGTACTATACTAGCGGAAAAACTATCATACTATCATACTAGCGGAAAAAGTACTGTACTAGCGGAAAAAGTACTATACTAGCGGAAAAAGTACTATACTAGCGGAAAAACTATCATACTATCATACTAGCGGAAAAAGTACTATACTAGCGGAAAAACTATCATACTATCATACTAGCGGAAAAAGTACTATACTGGCGGAAAAACTACTATACTAGCGGAAAAAGTACTATACTAGCGGAAAAAGTACTATACTAGCGGAAAAAGTACTATACTAGCGGAAAAACTATCATACTATCATACTAGCGGAGAAAGTACTGTACTAGCGGAAAAAGTACTATACTAGCGGAAAAAGTACTATACTAGCGGAAAAACTATCATACTATCATACTAGCGGAAAAAGTACTATACTAGCGGAAAAACTACTATACTAGCGGAAAAAATACTATACTAGCGGAAAAAGTACTATACTAGCGGAAAAACTATCATACTATCATACTAGCGGAAAAAGTACTATACTAGCGGAAAAACTATCATACTATCATACTAGCGGAAAAAGTACTATACTGGCGGAAAAACTACTATACTAGCGGAAAAAGTACTATACTAGCGGAAAAACTATCATACTATCATACTAGCGGAAAAAGTACTATACTAGCGGAAAAAGTACTATACTAGCGGAAAAAGTACTATACTAGCGGAAAAAGTACTATACTAGCGGAAAAAGTACTATACTAGCGGAAAAAGTACTATACGAGCGAAAAAAGTACTATACTAGCGGAAAAAGTACTATACTAGCGGAAAAAGTACTATACTAGCGGAAAAAGTACTATACTAGCGGAAAAAGTACTATACGAGCGGAAAAAGTACTATACTAGCGGAAAAAGTACTATACTAGCGGAAAAACTATCATACTATCATACTAGCGGAAAAAGTACTGTACTAGCGGAAAAAGTACTATACTAGCGGAAAAAGTACTATACTAGCGGAAAAAGTACTATACTAGCGGAAAAACTATCATACTATCATACTAGCGGAAAAAGTACTATACTAGCGGAAAAAGTACTATACTAGCGGAAAAAATACTATACTAGCGGAAAAAGTACTATACTAGCGGAAAAACTATCATACTATCATACTAGCGGAAAAAGTACTATACTAGCGGAAAAACTATCATACTATCATACTAGCGGAAAAAGTACTATACTGGCGGAAAAACTACTATACTAGCGGAAAAAGTACTATACTAGCGGAAAAACTACTATACTAGCGGAAAAAGTACTATACTAGCGGAAAAACTATCATACTATCATACTAGCGGAAAAAGTACTATACTAGCGGAAAAACTATCATACTATCATACTAGCGGAAAAAGTACTATACTGGCGGAAAAACTACTATACTAGCGGAAAAAGTACTATACTAGCGGAAAAAGTACTATACTAGCGGAAAAAGTACTATACTAGCGGAAAAAGTACTATACTAGCGGAAAAAGTACTATACTAGCGGAAAAAGTACTATACTAGCGGAAAAAGTACTATACGAGCGAAAAAAGTACTATACTAGCGGAAAAAGTACTATATTAGCGGAAAAAGTACTATACTAGCGGAAAAAGTACTATACTAGCGGAAAAAGTACTATACGAGCGAAAAAAGTACTATACTAGCGGAAAAAGTACTATACTAGCGGAAAAAGTACTATACTAGCGGAAAAAGTACTATACTAGCGGAAAAAGTACTATACTAGCGGAAAAAGTACTATACGAGCGGAAAAAGTACTATACTAGCGGAAAAAGTACTATACTAGCGGAAAAAGTACTATACTAGCGGAAAAACTATCATACTATCATACTAGCGGGAAAAGTACTATACTAGCGGAAAAACTACTATACTAGCGGAAAAAGTACTATACTAGCGGAAAAACTATCATACTATCATACTAGCGGAAAAAGTACTATACTAGCGGAAAAACTATCATACTATCATACTAGCGGAAAAAGTACTATACTAGCGGAAAAACTACTATACTAGCGGAAAAAGTACTATACTAGCGGAAAAAGTACTATACTAGCGGAAAAAGTACTATACTAGCGGAAAAAGTACTATACTAGCGGAAAAAGTACTATACGAACGAAAAAAGTACTATACTAGCGGAAAAACTACTATACTAGCGGAAAAAATACTATACTAGCGGAAAAAGTACTATACTAGCGGAAAAACTATCATACTATCATACTAGCGGAAAAAGTACTATACTAGCGGAAAAACTATCATACTATCATACTAGCGGAAAAAGTACTATACTGGCGGAAAAACTACTATACTAGCGGAAAAAGTACTATACTAGCGGAAAAAGTACTATACGAGCGAAAAAAGTACTATACTAGCGGAAAAAGTACTATACTAGCGGAAAAAGTACTATACTAGCGGAAAAAGTACTATACTAGCGGAAAAAGTACTATACGAGCGGAAAAAGTACTATACTAGCGGAAAAAGTACTATACTAGCGGAAAAAGTACTATACTAGCGGAAAAACTATCATACTATCATACTAGCGGGAAAAGTACTATACTAGCGGAAAAACTACTATACTAGCGGAAAAAGTACTATACTAGCGGAAAAACTATCATACTATCATACTAGCGGAAAAAGTACTATACTAGCGGAAAAAGTACTATACTAGCGGAAAAAGTACTATACTAGCCGTAAAAGTACTATACTAGCGGAAAAAGTACTATACGAGCGGAAAAAGTACTATACTAGCGGAAAAAGTACTATACTAGCGGAAAAAGTACTATACTAGCGGAAAAAGTACTATACTAGCGGAAAAAGTACTATACTAGCGGAAAAAGTACTATACTAGCGGAAAAAGTACTATACTAGCGGAAAAAGTACTATATTAGCGGAAAAAGTACTATACTAGCGGAAAAAGTACTATACTAGCGGAAAAAGTACTATACGAGCGAAAAAAGTACTATACTAGCGGAAAAAGTACTATACTAGCGGAAAAAGTACTATACTAGCGGAAAAAGTACTATACTAGCGGATAAAGTACTATACTAGCGGAAAAAGTACTATACGAGCGGAAAAAGTACTATACTAGCGGAAAAAGTACTATACTAGCGGAAAAAGTACTATACTAGCGGAAAAACTATCATACTATCATACTAGCGGGAAAAGTACTATACTAGCGGAAAAACTACTATACTAGCGGAAAAAGTACTATACTAGCGGAAAAACTATCATACTATCATACTAGCGGAAAAAGTACTATACTAGCGGAAAAAGTACTATACTAGCGGAAAAAGTACTATACGAGCGGAAAAAGTACTATACTAGCGGAAAAAGTACTATACTAGCGGAAAAAGTACTATACTAGCGGAAAAAGTACTATACTAGCGGAAAAACTATCATACTATCATACTAGCGGGAAAAGTACTATACTAGCGGAAAAACTACTATACTAGCGGAAAAAATACTATACTAGCGGAAAAAGTACTATACTAGCGGAAAAACTATCATACTATCATACTAGCGGAAAAAGTACTATACTAGCGGAAAAACTACTATACTAGCGGAAAAAGTACTATACTAGCGGAAAAACTATCATACTATCATACTAGCGGAAAAAGTACTGTACTAGCGGAAAAAGTACTATACTAGCGGAAAAACTACTATACTAGCGGAAAAAGTACTATACTAGCGGAAAAAGTACTATACTAGCGGAAAAAGTACTATACTAGCGGAAAAAGTACTATACTAGCGGAAAAAGTACTATACTAGCGGAAAAAGTACTATACGAGCGAAAAAAGTACTATACTAGCGGAAAAAGTACTATACGAGCGAAAAAAGTACTATACTAGCGGAAAAAGTACTATACTAGCGGAAAAAGTACTATACTAGCGGAAAAAGTACTATACTAGCGGAAAAAGTACTATACTAGCGGAAAAAGTACTATACTAGCGGAAAAAGTACTATACTAGCGGAAAAACTATCATACTATCATACTAGCGGAAAAATTACTATACTAGCGGAAAAAGTACTATACTAGCGGAAAAAGTACTATACTAGCGGAAAAAGTACTATACTAGCGGAAAAAGTACTATACTAGCGGAAAAAGTACTATACGAGCGAAAAAAGTACTATACTAGCGGAAAAACTACTATACTAGCGGAAAAAATACTATACTAGCGGAAAAAGTACTATACTAGCGGAAAAACTATCATACTATCATACTAGCGGAAAAAGTACTATACTAGCGGAAAAACTATCATACTATCATACTAGCGGAAAAAGTACTATACTAGCGGAAAAAGTACTATACTAGCGGAAAAACTATCATACTATCATACTAGCGGAAAAAGTACTATACTAGCGGAAAAACTATCATACTATCATACTAGCGGAAAAAGTACTATACTGGCGGAAAAACTACTATACTAGCGGAAAAAGTACTATACTAGCGGAAAAAGTACTATACTAGCGGAAAAAGTACTATACTAGCGGAAAAACTATCATACTATCATACTAGCGGAAAAAGTACTATACTAGCGGAAAAAGTACTATACTAGCGGAAAAAGTACTATACTAGCGGAAAAAGTACTATACGAGCGAAAAAAGTACTATACTAGCGGAAAAAGTACTATACTAGCGGAAAAAGTACTATACTAGCGGAAAAAGTACTATACGAGCGGAAAAAGTACTATACTAGCGGAAAAAGTACTATACTAGCGGAAAAAGTACTATACTAGCGGAAAAAGTACTATACGAGCGAAAAAAGTACTATACTAGCGGAAAAAGTACTATACTAGCGGAAAAAGTACTATACTAGCGGAAAAAGTACTATACGAGCGGAAAAAGTACTATACTAGCGGAAAAAGTACTATACTAGCGGAAAAAGTACTATACTAGCGGAAAAACTATCATACTATCATACTAGCGGAAAAAGTACTATACTAGCGGAAAAACTACTATACTAGCGGAAAAAGTACTATACTAGCGGAAAAACTATCATACTATCATACTAGCGGAAAAAGTACTATACTAGCGGAAAAAGTACTATACTAGCGGAAAAAGTACTATACTAGCGGAAAAAGTACTATACTAGCGGAAAAAGTACTATACGAGCGAAAAAAGTACTATACTAGCGGAAAAAGTACTATACGAGCGAAAAAAGTACTATACTAGCGGAAAAAGTACTATACTAGCGGAAAAAGTACTATACTAGCGGAAAAAGTACTATACTAGCGGAAAAAGTACTATACTAGCGGAAAAAGTACTATACTAGCGGAAAAACTATCATACTATCATACTAGCGGAAAAATTACTATACTAGCGGAAAAAGTACTATACTAGCGGAAAAAGTACTATACTAGCGGAAAAAGTACTATACTAGCGGAAAAAGTACTATACTAGCGGAAAAAGTACTATACTAGCGGAAAAAGTACTATACTAGCGGAAAAAGTACTATACGAGCGAAAAAAGTACTATACTAGCGGAAAAAGTACTATACGAGCGAAAAAAGTACTATACTAGCGGAAAAAGTACTATACTAGCGGAAAAAGTACTATACTAGCGGAAAAAGTACTATACTAGCGGAAAAAGTACTATACTAGCGGAAAAAGTACTATACTAGCGGAAAAAGTACTATACTAGCGGAAAAACTATCATACTATCATACTAGCGGAAAAATTACTATACTAGCGGAAAAAGTACTATACTAGCGGAAAAAGTACTATACTAGCGGAAAAAGTACTATACTAGCGGAAAAAGTACTATACTAGCGGAAAAAGTACTATACGAGCGAAAAAAGTACTATACTAGCGGAAAAACTACTATACTAGCGGAAAAAATACTATACTAGCGGAAAAAGTACTATACTAGCGGAAAAACTATCATACTATCATACTAGCGGAAAAAGTACTATACTAGCGGAAAAACTATCATACTATCATACTAGCGGAAAAAGTACTATACTAGCGGAAAAAGTACTATACTAGCGGAAAAACTATCATACTATCATACTAGCGGAAAAAGTACTATACTAGCGGAAAAACTATCATACTATCATACTAGCGGAAAAAGTACTATACGAGCGGAAAAAGTACTATACTAGCGGAAAAAGTACTATACTAGCGGAAAAAGTACTATACTAGCGGAAAAAGTACTATACGAGCGAAAAAAGTACTATACTAGCGGAAAAAGTACTATACTAGCGGAAAAAGTACTATACTAGCGGAAAAAGTACTATACGAGCGGAAAAAGTACTATACTAGCGGAAAAAGTACTATACTAGCGGAAAAAGTACTATACTAGCGGAAAAACTATCATACTATCATACTAGCGGAAAAAGTACTATACTAGCGGAAAAACTACTATACTAGCGGAAAAAGTACTATACTAGCGGAAAAACTATCATACTATCATACTAGCGGAAAAAGTACTATACTAGCGGAAAAACTACTATACTAGCGGAAAAAGTACTATACTAGCGGAAAAACTATCATACTATCATACTAGCGGAAAAAGTACTATACTAGCGGAAAAACTATCATACTATCATACTAGCGGAAAAAGTACTATACTAGCGGAAAAACTACTATACTAGCGGAAAAAGTACTATACTAGCGGAAAAAGTACTATACTAGCGGAAAAAGTACTATACTAGCGGAAAAAGTACTATACTAGCGGAAAAAGTACTATACTAGCGGAAAAAGTACTATACGAGCGAAAAAAGTACTATACTAGCGGAAAAACTACTATACTAGCGGAAAAAATACTATACTAGCGGAAAAAGTACTATACTAGCGGAAAAAGTACTATACTAGCGGAAAAAGTACTATACGAGCGGAAAAAGTACTATACTAGCGGAAAAAGTACTATACTAGCGGAAAAAGTACTATACTAGCGGAAAAACTATCATACTATCATACTAGCGGAAAAAGTACTGTACTAGCGGAAAAAGTACTATACTAGCGGAAAAAGTACTATACTAGCGGAAAAAGTACTATACTAGCGGAAAAACTATCATACTATCATACTAGCGGAAAAAGTACTATACTAGCGGAAAAAGTACTATACTAGCGGAAAAAGTACTATACTAGCGGAAAAAGTACTATACTAGCGGAAAAAGTACTATACGAGCGAAAAAAGTACTATACTAGCGGAAAAAGTACTATACTAGCGGAAAAAGTACTATACTAGCGGAAAAAGTACTATACGAGCGGAAAAAGTACTATACTAGCGGAAAAAGTACTATACTAGCGGAAAAAGTACTATACTAGCGGAAAAAGTACTATACGAGCGAAAAAAGTACTATACTAGCGGAAAAAGTACTATACTAGCGGAAAAAGTACTATACTAGCGGAAAAAGTACTATACTAGCGGAAAAAGTACTATACTAGCGGAAAAAGTACTATACGAGCGGAAAAAGTACTATACTAGCGGAAAAAGTACTTTACTAGCGGAAAAAGTACTATACTAGCGGAAAAACTATCATACTATCATACTAGCGGAAAAAGTACTATACTAGCGGAAAAACTATCATACTATCATACTAGCGGAAAAAGTACTATACTAGCGGAAAAACTATCATACTATCATACTAGCGGAAAAAGTACTATACTGGCGGAAAAACTACTATACTAGCGGAAAAAGTACTATACTAGCGGAAAAACTACTATACTAGCGGAAAAAGTACTATACTAGCGGAAAAACTATCATACTATCATACTAGCGGAAAAAGTACTATACTAGCGGAAAAACTATCATACTATCATACTAGCGGAAAAAGTACTGTACTAGCGGAAAAAGTACTATACTAGCGGAAAAAGTACTATACTAGCGGAAAAAGTACTATACTAGCGGAAAAACTATCATACTATCATACTAGCGGAAAAAGTACTATACTAGCGGAAAAAGTACTATACTAGCGGAAAAAGTACTATACTAGCGGAAAAAGTACTATACTAGCGGAAAAAGTACTATACTAGCGGAAAAAGTACTATACGAGCGAAAAAAGTACTATACTAGCGGAAAAAGTACTATACTAGCGGAAAAAGTACTATACTAGCGGAAAAAGTACTATACTAGCGGAAAAAGTACTATACGAGCGGAAAAAGTACTATACTAGCGGAAAAAGTACTATACTAGCGGAAAAACTATCATACTATCATACTAGCGGAAAAAGTACTGTACTAGCGGAAAAAGTACTATACTAGCGGAAAAAGTACTATACTAGCGGAAAAAGTACTATACTAGCGGAAAAACTATCATACTATCATACTAGCGGAAAAAGTACTATACTAGCGGAAAAAGTACTATACTAGCGGAAAAAATACTATACTAGCGGAAAAAGTACTATACTAGCGGAAAAACTATCATACTATCATACTAGCGGAAAAAGTACTATACTAGCGGAAAAACTATCATACTATCATACTAGCGGAAAAAGTACTATACTGGCGGAAAAACTACTATACTAGCGGAAAAAGTACTATACTAGCGGAAAAACTACTATACTAGCGGAAAAAGTACTATACTAGCGGAAAAACTATCATACTATCATACTAGCGGAAAAAGTACTATACTAGCGGAAAAACTATCATACTATCATACTAGCGGAAAAAGTACTATACTGGCGGAAAAACTACTATACTAGCGGAAAAAGTACTATACTAGCGGAAAAAGTACTATACTAGCGGAAAAAGTACTATACTAGCGGAAAAAGTACTATACTAGCGGAAAAAGTACTATACTAGCGGAAAAAGTACTATACTAGCGGAAAAAGTACTATACGAGCGAAAAAAGTACTATACTAGCGGAAAAAGTACTATATTAGCGGAAAAAGTACTATACTAGCGGAAAAAGTACTATACTAGCGGAAAAAGTACTATACGAGCGAAAAAAGTACTATACTAGCGGAAAAAGTACTATACTAGCGGAAAAAGTACTATACTAGCGGAAAAAGTACTATACTAGCGGAAAAAGTACTATACTAGCGGAAAAAGTACTATACGAGCGGAAAAAGTACTATACTAGCGGAAAAAGTACTATACTAGCGGAAAAAGTACTATACTAGCGGAAAAACTATCATACTATCATACTAGCGGGAAAAGTACTATACTAGCGGAAAAACTACTATACTAGCGGAAAAAGTACTATACTAGCGGAAAAACTATCATACTATCATACTAGCGGAAAAAGTACTATACTAGCGGAAAAACTATCATACTATCATACTAGCGGAAAAAGTACTATACTAGCGGAAAAACTACTATACTAGCGGAAAAAGTACTATACTAGCGGAAAAAGTACTATACTAGCGGAAAAAGTACTATACTAGCGGAAAAAGTACTATACTAGCGGAAAAAGTACTATACGAACGAAAAAAGTACTATACTAGCGGAAAAACTACTATACTAGCGGAAAAAATACTATACTAGCTGAAAAAGTACTATACTAGCGGAAAAACTATCATACTATCATACTAGCGGAAAAAGTACTATACTAGCGGAAAAACTATCATACTATCATACTAGCGGAAAAAGTACTATACTGGCGGAAAAACTACTATACTAGCGGAAAAAGTACTATACTAGCGGAAAAAGTACTATACGAGCGAAAAAAGTACTATACTAGCGGAAAAAGTACTATACTAGCGGAAAAAGTACTATACTAGCGGAAAAAGTACTATACTAGCGGAAAAAGTACTATACGAGCGGAAAAAGTACTATACTAGCGGAAAAAGTACTATACTAGCGGAAAAAGTACTATACTAGCGGAAAAACTATCATACTATCATACTAGCGGGAAAAGTACTATACTAGCGGAAAAACTACTATACTAGCGGAAAAAGTACTATACTAGCGGAAAAACTATCATACTATCATACTAGCGGAAAAAGTACTATACTAGCGGAAAAAGTACTATACTAGCGGAAAAAGTACTATACTAGCCGTAAAAGTACTATACTAGCGGAAAAAGTACTATACGAGCGGAAAAAGTACTATACTAGCGGAAAAAGTACTATACTAGCGGAAAAAGTACTATACTAGCGGAAAAAGTACTATACTAGCGGAAAAAGTACTATACTAGCGGAAAAAGTACTATACTAGCGGAAAAAGTACTATACTAGCGGAAAAAGTACTATATTAGCGGAAAAAGTACTATACTAGCGGAAAAAGTACTATACTAGCGGAAAAAGTACTATACGAGCGAAAAAAGTACTATACTAGCGGAAAAAGTACTATACTAGCGGAAAAAGTACTATACTAGCGGAAAAAGTACTATACTAGCGGATAAAGTACTATACTAGCGGAAAAAGTACTATACGAGCGGAAAAAGTACTATACTAGCGGAAAAAGTACTATACTAGCGGAAAAAGTACTATACTAGCGGAAAAACTATCATACTATCATACTAGCGGGAAAAGTACTATACTAGCGGAAAAACTACTATACTAGCGGAAAAAGTACTATACTAGCGGAAAAACTATCATACTATCATACTAGCGGAAAAAGTACTATACTAGCGGAAAAAGTACTATACTAGCGGAAAAAGTACTATACGAGCGGAAAAAGTACTATACTAGCGGAAAAAGTACTATACTAGCGGAAAAAGTACTATACTAGCGGAAAAAGTACTATACTAGCGGAAAAACTATCATACTATCATACTAGCGGGAAAAGTACTATACTAGCGGAAAAACTACTATACTAGCGGAAAAAATACTATACTAGCGGAAAAAGTACTATACTAGCGGAAAAACTATCATACTATCATACTAGCGGAAAAAGTACTATACTAGCGGAAAAACTACTATACTAGCGGAAAAAGTACTATACTAGCGGAAAAACTATCATACTATCATACTAGCGGAAAAAGTACTGTACTAGCGGAAAAAGTACTATACTAGCGGAAAAACTACTATACTAGCGGAAAAAGTACTATACTAGCGGAAAAAGTACTATACTAGCGGAAAAAGTACTATACTAGCGGAAAAAGTACTATACTAGCGGAAAAAGTACTATACTAGCGGAAAAAGTACTATACGAGCGAAAAAAGTACTATACTAGCGGAAAAAGTACTATACGAGCGAAAAAAGTACTATACTAGCGGAAAAAGTACTATACTAGCGGAAAAAGTACTATACTAGCGGAAAAAGTACTATACTAGCGGAAAAAGTACTATACTAGCGGAAAAAGTACTATACTAGCGGAAAAAGTACTATACTAGCGGAAAAACTATCATACTATCATACTAGCGGAAAAATTACTATACTAGCGGAAAAAGTACTATACTAGCGGAAAAAGTACTATACTAGCGGAAAAAGTACTATACGAGCGAAAAAAGTACTATACTAGCGGAAAAACTACTATACTAGCGGAAAAAATACTATACTAGCGGAAAAAGTACTATACTAGCGGAAAAACTATCATACTATCATACTAGCGGAAAAAGTACTATACTAGCGGAAAAACTATCATACTATCATACTAGCGGAAAAAGTACTATACTAGCGGAAAAAGTACTATACTAGCGGAAAAACTATCATACTATCATACTAGCGGAAAAAGTACTATACTAGCGGAAAAACTATCATACTATCATACTAGCGGAAAAAGTACTATACTGGCGGAAAAACTACTATACTAGCGGAAAAAGTACTATACTAGCGGAAAAAGTACTATACTAGCGGAAAAAGTACTATACTAGCGGAAAAACTATCATACTATCATACTAGCGGAAAAAGTACTATACTAGCGGAAAAAGTACTATACTAGCGGAAAAAGTACTATACTAGCGGAAAAAGTACTATACGAGCGAAAAAAGTACTATACTAGCGGAAAAAGTACTATACTAGCGGAAAAAGTACTATACTAGCGGAAAAAGTACTATACGAGCGGAAAAAGTACTATACTAGCGGAAAAAGTACTATACTAGCGGAAAAAGTACTATACTAGCGGAAAAAGTACTATACGAGCGAAAAAAGTACTATACTAGCGGAAAAAGTACTATACTAGCGGAAAAAGTACTATACTAGCGGAAAAAGTACTATACGAGCGGAAAAAGTACTATACTAGCGGAAAAAGTACTATACTAGCGGAAAAAGTACTATACTAGCGGAAAAACTATCATACTATCATACTAGCGGAAAAAGTACTATACTAGCGGAAAAACTACTATACTAGCGGAAAAAGTACTATACTAGCGGAAAAACTATCATACTATCATACTAGCGGAAAAAGTACTATACTAGCGGAAAAAGTACTATACTAGCGGAAAAAGTACTATACTAGCGGAAAAAGTACTATACTAGCGGAAAAAGTACTATACGAGCGAAAAAAGTACTATACTAGCGGAAAAAGTACTATACGAGCGAAAAAAGTACTATACTAGCGGAAAAAGTACTATACTAGCGGAAAAAGTACTATACTAGCGGAAAAAGTACTATACTAGCGGAAAAAGTACTATACTAGCGGAAAAAGTACTATACTAGCGGAAAAACTATCATACTATCATACTAGCGGAAAAATTACTATACTAGCGGAAAAAGTACTATACTAGCGGAAAAAGTACTATACTAGCGGAAAAAGTACTATACTAGCGGAAAAAGTACTATACTAGCGGAAAAAGTACTATACTAGCGGAAAAAGTACTATACTAGCGGAAAAAGTACTATACGAGCGAAAAAAGTACTATACTAGCGGAAAAAGTACTATACGAGCGAAAAAAGTACTATACTAGCGGAAAAAGTACTATACTAGCGGAAAAAGTACTATACTAGCGGAAAAAGTACTATACTAGCGGAAAAAGTACTATACTAGCGGAAAAAGTACTATACTAGCGGAAAAAGTACTATACTAGCGGAAAAACTATCATACTATCATACTAGCGGAAAAATTACTATACTAGCGGAAAAAGTACTATACTAGCGGAAAAAGTACTATACTAGCGGAAAAAGTACTATACTAGCGGAAAAAGTACTATACTAGCGGAAAAAGTACTATACGAGCGAAAAAAGTACTATACTAGCGGAAAAACTACTATACTAGCGGAAAAAATACTATACTAGCGGAAAAAGTACTATACTAGCGGAAAAACTATCATACTATCATACTAGCGGAAAAAGTACTATACTAGCGGAAAAACTATCATACTATCATACTAGCGGAAAAAGTACTATACTAGCGGAAAAAGTACTATACTAGCGGAAAAACTATCATACTATCATACTAGCGGAAAAAGTACTATACTAGCGGAAAAACTATCATACTATCATACTAGCGGAAAAAGTACTATACGAGCGGAAAAAGTACTATACTAGCGGAAAAAGTACTATACTAGCGGAAAAAGTACTATACTAGCGGAAAAAGTACTATACGAGCGAAAAAAGTACTATACTAGCGGAAAAAGTACTATACTAGCGGAAAAAGTACTATACTAGCGGAAAAAGTACTATACGAGCGGAAAAAGTACTATACTAGCGGAAAAAGTACTATACTAGCGGAAAAAGTACTATACTAGCGGAAAAACTATCATACTATCATACTAGCGGAAAAA
Source organism: Hedychridium roseum (assembly GCA_963989215.1). NCBI lineage: Eukaryota > Metazoa > Arthropoda > Insecta > Hymenoptera > Chrysididae > Hedychridium > Hedychridium roseum. The sequence continues at coordinate 3,203,316 of OZ022321.1, read as the reverse complement.
GTACTATACTAGCGGAAAAACTACTATACTAGCGGAAAAAGTACTATACTAGCGGAAAAACTATCATACTATCATACTAGCGGAAAAAGTACTATACTAGCGGAAAAAGTACTATACTAGCGGAAAAAGTACTATACTAGCGGAAAAAGTACTATACTAGCGGAAAAAGTACTATACGAGCGAAAAAAGTACTATACTAGCGGAAAAAGTACTATACGAGCGAAAAAAGTACTATACTAGCGGAAAAAGTACTATACTAGCGGAAAAAGTACTATACTAGCGGAAAAAGTACTATACTAGCGGAAAAAGTACTATACTAGCGGAAAAAGTACTATACTAGCGGAAAAACTATCATACTATCATACTAGCGGAAAAATTACTATACTAGCGGAAAAAGTACTATACTAGCGGAAAAAGTACTATACTAGCGGAAAAAGTACTATACTAGCGGAAAAAGTACTATACTAGCGGAAAAAGTACTATACTAGCGGAAAAAGTACTATACTAGCGGAAAAAGTACTATACGAGCGAAAAAAGTACTATACTAGCGGAAAAAGTACTATACGAGCGAAAAAAGTACTATACTAGCGGAAAAAGTACTATACTAGCGGAAAAAGTACTATACTAGCGGAAAAAGTACTATACTAGCGGAAAAAGTACTATACTAGCGGAAAAAGTACTATACTAGCGGAAAAAGTACTATACTAGCGGAAAAACTATCATACTATCATACTAGCGGAAAAATTACTATACTAGCGGAAAAAGTACTATACTAGCGGAAAAAGTACTATACTAGCGGAAAAAGTACTATACTAGCGGAAAAAGTACTATACTAGCGGAAAAAGTACTATACGAGCGAAAAAAGTACTATACTAGCGGAAAAACTACTATACTAGCGGAAAAAATACTATACTAGCGGAAAAAGTACTATACTAGCGGAAAAACTATCATACTATCATACTAGCGGAAAAAGTACTATACTAGCGGAAAAACTATCATACTATCATACTAGCGGAAAAAGTACTATACTAGCGGAAAAAGTACTATACTAGCGGAAAAAGTACTATACTAGCGGAAAAACTATCATACTATCATACTAGCGGAAAAAGTACTATACTAGCGGAAAAACTATCATACTATCATACTAGCGGAAAAAGTACTATACTGGCGGAAAAACTACTATACTAGCGGAAAAAGTACTATACTAGCGGAAAAAGTACTATACTAGCGGAAAAAGTACTATACTAGCGGAAAAACTATCATACTATCATACTAGCGGAAAAAGTACTATACTAGCGGAAAAAGTACTATACTAGCGGAAAAAGTACTATACTAGCGGAAAAAGTACTATACGAGCGAAAAAAGTACTATACTAGCGGAAAAAGTACTATACTAGCGGAAAAAGTACTATACTAGCGGAAAAAGTACTATACGAGCGGAAAAAGTACTATACTAGCGGAAAAAGTACTATACTAGCGGAAAAAGTACTATACTAGCGGAAAAAGTACTATACGAGCGAAAAAAGTACTATACTAGCGGAAAAAGTACTATACTAGCGGAAAAAGTACTATACTAGCGGAAAAAGTACTATACGAGCGGAAAAAGTACTATACTAGCGGAAAAAGTACTATACTAGCGGAAAAAGTACTATACTAGCGGAAAAACTATCATACTATCATACTAGCGGAAAAAGTACTATACTAGCGGAAAAACTACTATACTAGCGGAAAAAGTACTATACTAGCGGAAAAACTATCATACTATCATACTAGCGGAAAAAGTACTATACTAGCGGAAAAAGTACTATACTAGCGGAAAAAGTACTATACTAGCGGAAAAAGTACTATACTAGCGGAAAAAGTACTATACGAGCGAAAAAAGTACTATACTAGCGGAAAAAGTACTATACGAGCGAAAAAAGTACTATACTAGCGGAAAAAGTACTATACTAGCGGAAAAAGTACTATACTAGCGGAAAAAGTACTATACTAGCGGAAAAAGTACTATACTAGCGGAAAAAGTACTATACTAGCGGAAAAACTATCATACTATCATACTAGCGGAAAAATTACTATACTAGCGGAAAAAGTACTATACTAGCGGAAAAAGTACTATACTAGCGGAAAAAGTACTATACTAGCGGAAAAAGTACTATACTAGCGGAAAAAGTACTATACTAGCGGAAAAAGTACTATACTAGCGGAAAAAGTACTATACGAGCGAAAAAAGTACTATACTAGCGGAAAAACTACTATACTAGCGGAAAAAATACTATACTAGCGGAAAAAGTACTATACTAGCGGAAAAACTATCATACTATCATACTAGCGGAAAAAGTACTATACTAGCGGAAAAAGTACTATACTAGCGGAAAAAGTACTATACTAGCGGAAAAACTATCATACTATCATACTAGCGGAAAAAGTACTATACTAGCGGAAAAACTATCATACTATCATACTAGCGGAAAAAGTACTATACTGGCGGAAAAACTACTATACTAGCGGAAAAAGTACTATACTAGCGGAAAAAGTACTATACTAGCGGAAAAAGTACTATACTAGCGGAAAAAGTACTATACTAGCGGAAAAACTATCATACTATCATACTAGCGGAAAAACTATCATACTATCATACTAGCGGAAAAAGTACTATACTAGCGGAAAAACTATCATACTATCATACTAGCGGAAAAAGTACTGTACTAGCGGAAAAAGTACTATACTAGCGGAAAAAGTACTATACTAGCGGAAAAAGTACTATACTAGCGGAAAAACTATCATACTATCATACTAGCGGAAAAAGTACTATACTAGCGGAAAAAGTACTATACTAGCGGAAAAAGTACTATACTAGCGGAAAAAGTACTATACTAGCGGAAAAAGTACTATACTAGCGGAAAAAGTACTATACTAGCGGAAAAAGTACTATACTAGCGGAAAAAGTACTATACTAGCGGAAAAAGTACTATACTAGCGGAAAAAGTACTATACTAGCGGAAAAAGTACTATACTAGCGGAAAAAGTACTATACTAGCGGAAAAAGTACTATACTAGCGGAAAAAGTACTATACTAGCGGAAAAAGTACTATACTAGCGGAAAAAGTACTATACGAGCGAAAAAAGTACTATACTAGCGGAAAAACTACTATACTAGCGGAAAAAATACTATACTAGCGGAAAAAGTACTATACTAGCGGAAAAAGTACTATACTAGCGGAAAAAGTACTATACTAGCGGAAAAAGTACTATACTAGCGGAAAAAGTACTATACTAGCGGAAAAAGTACTATACGAGCGAAAAAAGTACTATACTAGCGGAAAAAGTACTATACGAGCGAAAAAAGTACTATACTAGCGGAAAAAGTACTATACTAGCGGAAAAAGTACTATACTAGCGGAAAAAGTACTATACTAGCGGAAAAAGTACTATACTAGCGGAAAAACTACTATACTAGCGGAAAAAATACTATACTAGCGGAAAAAGTACTATACTAGCGGAAAAACTATCATACTATCATACTAGCGGAAAAAGTACTATACTAGCGGAAAAACTATCATACTATCATACTAGCGGAAAAAGTACTATACTAGCGGAAAAAGTACTATACTAGCGGAAAAAGTACTATACTAGCGGAAAAACTATCATACTATCATACTAGCGGAAAAAGTACTATACTAGCGGAAAAACTATCATACTATCATACTAGCGGAAAAAGTACTATACTGGCGGAAAAACTACTATACTAGCGGAAAAAGTACTATACTAGCGGAAAAAGTACTATACTAGCGGAAAAAGTACTATACTAGCGGAAAAACTATCATACTATCATACTAGCGGAAAAAGTACTATACTAGCGGAAAAAGTACTATACTAGCGGAAAAAGTACTATACTAGCGGAAAAAGTACTATACGAGCGAAAAAAGTACTATACTAGCGGAAAAAGTACTATACTAGCGGAAAAAGTACTATACTAGCGGAAAAAGTACTATACGAGCGGAAAAAGTACTATACTAGCGGAAAAAGTACTATACTAGCGGAAAAAGTACTATACTAGCGGAAAAAGTACTATACGAGCGAAAAAAGTACTATACTAGCGGAAAAAGTACTATACTAGCGGAAAAAGTACTATACTAGCGGAAAAAGTACTATACGAGCGGAAAAAGTACTATACTAGCGGAAAAAGTACTATACTAGCGGAAAAAGTACTATACTAGCGGAAAAACTATCATACTATCATACTAGCGGAAAAAGTACTATACTAGCGGAAAAACTACTATACTAGCGGAAAAAGTACTATACTAGCGGAAAAACTATCATACTATCATACTAGCGGAAAAAGTACTATACTAGCGGAAAAAGTACTATACTAGCGGAAAAAGTACTATACTAGCGGAAAAAGTACTATACTAGCGGAAAAAGTACTATACGAGCGAAAAAAGTACTATACTAGCGGAAAAAGTACTATACGAGCGAAAAAAGTACTATACTAGCGGAAAAAGTACTATACTAGCGGAAAAAGTACTATACTAGCGGAAAAAGTACTATACTAGCGGAAAAAGTACTATACTAGCGGAAAAAGTACTATACTAGCGGAAAAACTATCATACTATCATACTAGCGGAAAAATTACTATACTAGCGGAAAAAGTACTATACTAGCGGAAAAAGTACTATACTAGCGGAAAAAGTACTATACTAGCGGAAAAAGTACTATACTAGCGGAAAAAGTACTATACTAGCGGAAAAAGTACTATACGAGCGAAAAAAGTACTATACTAGCGGAAAAACTACTATACTAGCGGAAAAAATACTATACTAGCGGAAAAAGTACTATACTAGCGGAAAAACTATCATACTATCATACTAGCGGAAAAAGTACTATACTAGCGGAAAAAGTACTATACTAGCGGAAAAAGTACTATACTAGCGGAAAAACTATCATACTATCATACTAGCGGAAAAAGTACTATACTAGCGGAAAAACTATCATACTATCATACTAGCGGAAAAAGTACTATACTGGCGGAAAAACTACTATACTAGCGGAAAAAGTACTATACTAGCGGAAAAAGTACTATACTAGCGGAAAAAGTACTATACTAGCGGAAAAAGTACTATACTAGCGGAAAAAGTACTATACTAGCGGAAAAAGTACTATACTAGCGGAAAAACTATCATACTATCATACTAGCGGAAAAACTATCATACTATCATACTAGCGGAAAAAGTACTATACTAGCGGAAAAACTATCATACTATCATACTAGCGGAAAAAGTACTGTACTAGCGGAAAAAGTACTATACTAGCGGAAAAAGTACTATACTAGCGGAAAAAGTACTATACTAGCGGAAAAACTATCATACTATCATACTAGCGGAAAAAGTACTATACTAGCGGAAAAAGTACTATACTAGCGGAAAAAGTACTATACTAGCGGAAAAAGTACTATACTAGCGGAAAAAGTACTATACTAGCGGAAAAAGTACTATACTAGCGGAAAAAGTACTATACTAGCGGAAAAAGTACTATACTAGCGGAAAAAGTACTATACTAGCGGAAAAAGTACTATACTAGCGGAAAAAGTACTATACTAGCGGAAAAAGTACTATACGAGCGAAAAAAGTACTATACTAGCGGAAAAACTACTATACTAGCGGAAAAAATACTATACTAGCGGAAAAAGTACTATACTAGCGGAAAAAGTACTATACTAGCGGAAAAAGTACTATACTAGCGGAAAAAGTACTATACTAGCGGAAAAAGTACTATACTAGCGGAAAAAGTACTATACGAGCGAAAAAAGTACTATACTAGCGGAAAAAGTACTATACGAGCGAAAAAAGTACTATACTAGCGGAAAAAGTACTATACTAGCGGAAAAAGTACTATACTAGCGGAAAAAGTACTATACTAGCGGAAAAAGTACTATACTAGCGGAAAAAGTACTATACTAGCGGAAAAAGTACTATACTAGCGGAAAAAGTACTATACGAGCGAAAAAAGTACTATACTAGCGGAAAAACTACTATACTAGCGGAAAAAATACTATACTAGCGGAAAAAGTACTATACTAGCGGAAAAAGTACTATACTAGCGGAAAAAGTACTATACTAGCGGAAAAAGTACTATACTAGCGGAAAAAGTACTATACTAGCGGAAAAAGTACTATACGAGCGAAAAAAGTACTATACTAGCGGAAAAAGTACTATACGAGCGAAAAAAGTACTATACTAGCGGAAAAAGTACTATACTAGCGGAAAAAGTACTATACTAGCGGAAAAAGTACTATACTAGCGGAAAAAGTACTATACTAGCGGAAAAACTACTATACTAGCGGAAAAAATACTATACTAGCGGAAAAAGTACTATACTAGCGGAAAAACTATCATACTATCATACTAGCGGAAAAAGTACTATACTAGCGGAAAAACTATCATACTATCATACTAGCGGAAAAAGTACTATACTAGCGGAAAAAGTACTATACTAGCGGAAAAAGTACTATACTAGCGGAAAAACTATCATACTATCATACTAGCGGAAAAAGTACTATACTAGCGGAAAAACTATCATACTATCATACTAGCGGAAAAAGTACTATACTGGCGGAAAAACTACTATACTAGCGGAAAAAGTACTATACTAGCGGAAAAAGTACTATACGAGCGAAAAAAGTACTATACTAGCGGAAAAAGTACTATACTAGCGGAAAAAGTACTATACGAGCGGAAAAAGTACTATACTAGCGGAAAAAGTACTATACTAGCGGAAAAAGTACTATACTAGCGGAAAAAGTACTATACGAGCGAAAAAAGTACTATACTAGCGGAAAAAGTACTATACTAGCGGAAAAAGTACTATACTAGCGGAAAAAGTACTATACGAGCGGAAAAAGTACTATACTAGCGGAAAAAGTACTATACTAGCGGAAAAAGTACTATACTAGCGGAAAAACTATCATACTATCATACTAGCGGAAAAAGTACTATACTAGCGGAAAAACTACTATACTAGCGGAAAAAGTACTATACTAGCGGAAAAACTATCATACTATCATACTAGCGGAAAAAGTACTATACTAGCGGAAAAAGTACTATACTAGCGGAAAAAGTACTATACTAGCGGAAAAAGTACTATACTAGCGGAAAAAGTACTATACGAGCGAAAAAAGTACTATACTAGCGGAAAAAGTACTATACGAGCGAAAAAAGTACTATACTAGCGGAAAAAGTACTATACTAGCGGAAAAAGTACTATACTAGCGGAAAAAGTACTATACTAGCGGAAAAAGTACTATACTAGCGGAAAAACTATCATACTATCATACTAGCGGAAAAATTACTATACTAGCGGAAAAAGTACTATACTAGCGGAAAAAGTACTATACTAGCGGAAAAAGTACTATACTAGCGGAAAAAGTACTATACTAGCGGAAAAAGTACTATACTAGCGGAAAAAGTACTATACGAGCGAAAAAAGTACTATACTAGCGGAAAAACTACTATACTAGCGGAAAAAATACTATACTAGCGGAAAAAGTACTATACTAGCGGAAAAACTATCATACTATCATACTAGCGGAAAAAGTACTATACTAGCGGAAAAAGTACTATACTAGCGGAAAAAGTACTATACTAGCGGAAAAACTATCATACTATCATACTAGCGGAAAAAGTACTATACTAGCGGAAAAACTATCATACTATCATACTAGCGGAAAAAGTACTATACTGGCGGAAAAACTACTATACTAGCGGAAAAAGTACTATACTAGCGGAAAAAGTACTATACTAGCGGAAAAAGTACTATACTAGCGGAAAAAGTACTATACTAGCGGAAAAAGTACTATACTAGCGGAAAAACTATCATACTATCATACTAGCGGAAAAAGTACTATACTAGCGGAAAAACTATCATACTATCATACTAGCGGAAAAAGTACTGTACTAGCGGAAAAAGTACTATACTAGCGGAAAAAGTACTATACTAGCGGAAAAAGTACTATACTAGCGGAAAAACTATCATACTATCATACTAGCGGAAAAAGTACTATACTAGCGGAAAAAGTACTATACTTGCGGAAAAAGTACTATACTAGCGGAAAAAGTACTATACTAGCGGAAAAAGTACTATACTAGCGGAAAAAGTACTATACTAGCGGAAAAAGTACTATACTAGCGGAAAAAGTACTATACTAGCGGAAAAAGTACTATACTAGCGGAAAAAGTACTATACTAGCGGAAAAAGTACTATACTAGCGGAAAAAGTACTATACTAGCGGAAAAAGTACTATACTAGCGGAAAAAGTACTATACTAGCGGAAAAAGTACTATACTAGCGGAAAAAGTACTATACTAGCGGAAAAAGTACTATACTAGCGGAAAAAGTACTATACTAGCGGAAAAAGTACTATACTAGCGAAAAAAGTACTATACTAGCGGAAAAACTACTATACTAGCGGAAAAAGTACTATACTAGCGGAAAAAGTACTATACTAGCGGAAAAAGTACTATACTAGCGGAAAAAGTACTATACTAGCGGAAAAAGTACTATACTAGCGGAAAAAGTACTATACTAGCGGAAAAAGTACTATACGAGCGAAAAAAGTACTATACTAGCGGAAAAAGTACTATACGAGCGAAAAAAGTACTATACTAGCGGAAAAAGTACTATACTAGCGGAAAAAGTACTATACTAGCGGAAAAAGTACTATACTAGCGGAAAAAGTACTATACTAGCGGAAAAAGTACTATACTAGCGGAAAAAGTACTATACTAGCGGAAAAAGTACTATACGAGCGAAAAAAGTACTATACTAGCGGAAAAACTACTATACTAGCGGAAAAAATACTATACTAGCGGAAAAAGTACTATACTAGCGGAAAAAGTACTATACTAGCGGAAAAAGTACTATACTAGCGGAAAAAGTACTATACTAGCGGAAAAAGTACTATACTAGCGGAAAAAGTACTATACGAGCGAAAAAAGTACTATACTAGCGGAAAAAGTACTATACGAGCGAAAAAAGTACTATACTAGCGGAAAAAGTACTATACTAGCGGAAAAAGTACTATACTAGCGGAAAAAGTACTATACTAGCGGAAAAAGTACTATACTAGCGGAAAAACTACTATACTAGCGGAAAAAATACTATACTAGCGGAAAAAGTACTATACTAGCGGAAAAACTATCATACTATCATACTAGCGGAAAAAGTACTATACTAGCGGAAAAACTATCATACTATCATACTAGCGGAAAAAGTACTATACTAGCGGAAAAAGTACTATACTAGCGGAAAAAGTACTATACTAGCGGAAAAACTATCATACTATCATACTAGCGGAAAAAGTACTATACTAGCGGAAAAACTATCATACTATCATACTAGCGGAAAAAGTACTATACTGGCGGAAAAACTACTATACTAGCGGAAAAAGTACTATACTAGCGGAAAAAGTACTATACGAGCGAAAAAAGTACTATACTAGCGGAAAAAGTACTATACTAGCGGAAAAAGTACTATACGAGCGGAAAAAGTACTATACTAGCGGAAAAAGTACTATACTAGCGGAAAAAGTACTATACTAGCGGAAAAAGTACTATACGAGCGAAAAAAGTACTATACTAGCGGAAAAAGTACTATACTAGCGGAAAAAGTACTATACTAGCGGAAAAAGTACTATACGAGCGGAAAAAGTACTATACTAGCGGAAAAAGTACTATACTAGCGGAAAAAGTACTATACTAGCGGAAAAACTATCATACTATCATACTAGCGGAAAAAGTACTATACTAGCGGAAAAACTACTATACTAGCGGAAAAAGTACTATACTAGCGGAAAAACTATCATACTATCATACTAGCGGAAAAAGTACTATACTAGCGGAAAAAGTACTATACTAGCGGAAAAAGTACTATACTAGCGGAAAAAGTACTATACTAGCGGAAAAAGTACTATACGAGCGAAAAAAGTACTATACTAGCGGAAAAAGTACTATACGAGCGAAAAAAGTACTATACTAGCGGAAAAAGTACTATACTAGCGGAAAAAGTACTATACTAGCGGAAAAAGTACTATACTAGCGGAAAAAGTACTATACTAGCGGAAAAACTATCATACTATCATACTAGCGGAAAAATTACTATACTAGCGGAAAAAGTACTATACTAGCGGAAAAAGTACTATACTAGCGGAAAAAGTACTATACTAGCGGAAAAAGTACTATACTAGCGGAAAAAGTACTATACTAGCGGAAAAAGTACTATACGAGCGAAAAAAGTACTATACTAGCGGAAAAACTACTATACTAGCGGAAAAAATACTATACTAGCGGAAAAAGTACTATACTAGCGGAAAAACTATCATACTATCATACTAGCGGAAAAAGTACTATACTAGCGGAAAAAGTACTATACTAGCGGAAAAAGTACTATACTAGCGGAAAAACTATCATACTATCATACTAGCGGAAAAAGTACTATACTAGCGGAAAAACTATCATACTATCATACTAGCGGAAAAAGTACTATACTGGCGGAAAAACTACTATACTAGCGGAAAAAGTACTATACTAGCGGAAAAAGTACTATACTAGCGGAAAAAGTACTATACTAGCGGAAAAAGTACTATACTAGCGGAAAAAGTACTATACTAGCGGAAAAACTATCATACTATCATACTAGCGGAAAAAGTACTATACTAGCGGAAAAACTATCATACTATCATACTAGCGGAAAAAGTACTGTACTAGCGGAAAAAGTACTATACTAGCGGAAAAAGTACTATACTAGCGGAAAAAGTACTATACTAGCGGAAAAACTATCATACTATCATACTAGCGGAAAAAGTACTATACTAGCGGAAAAAGTACTATACTTGCGGAAAAAGTACTATACTAGCGGAAAAAGTACTATACTAGCGGAAAAAGTACTATACTAGCGGAAAAAGTACTATACTAGCGGAAAAAGTACTATACTAGCGGAAAAAGTACTATACTAGCGGAAAAAGTACTATACTAGCGGAAAAAGTACTATACTAGCGGAAAAAGTACTATACTAGCGGAAAAAGTACTATACGAGCGAAAAAAGTACTATACTAGCGGAAAAACTACTATACTAGCGGAAAAAATACTATACTAGCGGAAAAAGTACTATACTAGCGGAAAAAGTACTATACTAGCGGAAAAAGTACTATACTAGCGGAAAAAGTACTATACTAGCGGAAAAAGTACTATACTAGCGGAAAAAGTACTATACGAGCGAAAAAAGTACTATACTAGCGGAAAAAGTACTATACGAGCGAAAAAAGTACTATACTAGCGGAAAAAGTACTATACTAGCGGAAAAAGTACTATACTAGCGGAAAAAGTACTATACTAGCGGAAAAAGTACTATACTAGCGGAAAAAGTACTATACTAGCGGAAAAACTATCATACTATCATACTAGCGGAAAAATTACTATACTAGCGGAAAAAGTACTATACTAGCGGAAAAAGTACTATACTAGCGGAAAAAGTACTATACTAGCGGAAAAAGTACTATACTAGCGGAAAAAGTACTATACGAGCGAAAAAAGTACTATACTAGCGGAAAAACTACTATACTAGCGGAAAAAATACTATACTAGCGGAAAAAGTACTATACTAGCGGAAAAACTATCATACTATCATACTAGCGGAAAAAGTACTATACTAGCGGAAAAACTATCATACTATCATACTAGCGGAAAAAGTACTATACTAGCGGAAAAAGTACTATACTAGCGGAAAAAGTACTATACTAGCGGAAAAACTATCATACTATCATACTAGCGGAAAAAGTACTATACTAGCGGAAAAACTATCATACTATCATACTAGCGGAAAAAGTACTATACTGGCGGAAAAACTACTATACTAGCGGAAAAAGTACTATACTAGCGGAAAAAGTACTATACTAGCGGAAAAAGTACTATACTAGCGGAAAAACTATCATACTATCATACTAGCGGAAAAAGTACTATACTAGCGGAAAAAGTACTATACTAGCGGAAAAAGTACTATACTAGCGGAAAAAGTACTATACGAGCGAAAAAAGTACTATACTAGCGGAAAAAGTACTATACTAGCGGAAAAAGTACTATACTAGCGGAAAAAGTACTATACGAGCGGAAAAAGTACTATACTAGCGGAAAAAGTACTATACTAGCGGAAAAAGTACTATACTAGCGGAAAAAGTACTATACTAGCGGAAAAAGTACTATACTAGCGGAAAAAGTACTATACGAGCGAAAAAAGTACTATACTAGCGGAAAAAGTACTATACTAGCGGAAAAACTATCATACTATCATACTAGCGGAAAAAGTACTATACTAGCGGAAAAACTACTATACTAGCGGAAAAAGTACTATACTAGCGGAAAAAGTACTATACTAGCGGAAAAAGTACTATACTAGCGGAAAAAGTACTATACTAGCGGAAAAAGTACTATACTAGCGGAAAAAGTACTATACGAGCGAAAAAAGTACTATACTAGCGGAAAAACTACTATACTAGCGGAAAAAATACTATACTAGCGGAAAAAGTACTATACTAGCGGAAAAACTATCATACTATCATACTAGCGGAAAAAGTACTATACTAGCGGAAAAACTATCATACTATCATACTAGCGGAAAAAGTACTATACTAGCGGAAAAACTATCATACTATCATACTAGCGGAAAAAGTACTATACTAGCGGAAAAACTACTATACTAGCGGAAAAAGTACTATACTAGCGGAAAAAGTACTATACTAGCGGAAAAAGTACTATACTAGCGGAAAAAGTACTATACTAGCGGAAAAAGTACTATACTAGCGGAAAAACTATCATACTATCATACTAGCGGAAAAAGTACTGTACTAGCGGAAAAAGTACTATACTAGCGGAAAAAGTACTATACTAGCGGAAAAACTATCATACTATCATACTAGCGGAAAAAGTACTATACTAGCGGAAAAACTACTATACTAGCGGAAAAAATACTATACTAGCGGAAAAAGTACTATACTAGCGGAAAAACTATCATACTATCATACTAGCGGAAAAAGTACTATACTAGCGGAAAAACTATCATACTATCATACTAGCGGAAAAAGTACTATACTGGCGGAAAAACTACTATACTAGCGGAAAAAGTACTATACTAGCGGAAAAACTACTATACTAGCGGAAAAAGTACTATACTAGCGGAAAAACTATCATACTATCATACTAGCGGAAAAAGTACTATACTAGCGGAAAAACTATCATACTATCATACTAGCGGAAAAAGTACTATACTGGCGGAAAAACTACTATACTAGCGGAAAAAGTACTATACTAGCGGAAAAAGTACTATACTAGCGGAAAAAGTACTATACTAGCGGAAAAAGTACTATACTAGCGGAAAAAGTACTATACTAGCGGAAAAAGTACTATACTAGCGGAAAAAGTACTATACGAGCGAAAAAAGTACTATACTAGCGGAAAAAGTACTATACTAGCGGAAAAAGTACTATACGAGCGGAAAAAGTACTATACTAGCGGAAAAAGTACTATACTAGCGGAAAAAGTACTATACTAGCGGAAAAAGTACTATACGAGCGAAAAAAGTACTATACTAGCGGAAAAAGTACTATACTAGCGGAAAAAGTACTATACTAGCGGAAAAAGTACTATACGAGCGGAAAAAGTACTATACTAGCGGAAAAAGTACTATACTAGCGGAAAAAGTACTATACTAGCGGAAAAACTATCATACTATCATACTAGCGGAAAAAGTACTATACTAGCGGAAAAACTACTATACTAGCGGAAAAAGTACTATACTAGCGGAAAAACTATCATACTATCATACTAGCGGAAAAAGTACTATACTAGCGGAAAAAGTACTATACTAGCGGAAAAAGTACTATACTAGCGGAAAAAGTACTATACTAGCGGAAAAAGTACTATACGAGCGAAAAAAGTACTATACTAGCGGAAAAAGTACTATACGAGCGAAAAAAGTACTATACTAGCGGAAAAAGTACTATACTAGCGGAAAAAGTACTATACTAGCGGAAAAAGTACTATACTAGCGGAAAAAGTACTATACTAGCGGAAAAACTATCATACTATCATACTAGCGGAAAAATTACTATACTAGCGGAAAAAGTACTATACTAGCGGAAAAAGTACTATACTAGCGGAAAAAGTACTATACTAGCGGAAAAAGTACTATACTAGCGGAAAAAGTACTATACTAGCGGAAAAAGTACTATACGAGCGAAAAAAGTACTATACTAGCGGAAAAACTACTATACTAGCGGAAAAAATACTATACTAGCGGAAAAAGTACTATACTAGCGGAAAAACTATCATACTATCATACTAGCGGAAAAAGTACTATACTAGCGGAAAAAGTACTATACTAGCGGAAAAAGTACTATACTAGCGGAAAAACTATCATACTATCATACTAGCGGAAAAAGTACTATACTAGCGGAAAAACTATCATACTATCATACTAGCGGAAAAAGTACTATACTGGCGGAAAAACTACTATACTAGCGGAAAAAGTACTATACTAGCGGAAAAAGTACTATACTAGCGGAAAAAGTACTATACTAGCGGAAAAAGTACTATACTAGCGGAAAAAGTACTATACTAGCGGAAAAACTATCATACTATCATACTAGCGGAAAAAGTACTATACTAGCGGAAAAACTATCATACTATCATACTAGCGGAAAAAGTACTGTACTAGCGGAAAAAGTACTATACTAGCGGAAAAAGTACTATACTAGCGGAAAAAGTACTATACTAGCGGAAAAACTATCATACTATCATACTAGCGGAAAAAGTACTATACTAGCGGAAAAAGTACTATACTTGCGGAAAAAGTACTATACTAGCGGAAAAAGTACTATACTAGCGGAAAAAGTACTATACTAGCGGAAAAAGTACTATACTAGCGGAAAAAGTACTATACTAGCGGAAAAAGTACTATACTAGCGGAAAAAGTACTATACTAGCGGAAAAAGTACTATACTAGCGGAAAAAGTACTATACTAGCGGAAAAAGTACTATACGAGCGAAAAAAGTACTATACTAGCGGAAAAACTACTATACTAGCGGAAAAAATACTATACTAGCGGAAAAAGTACTATACTAGCGGAAAAAGTACTATACTAGCGGAAAAAGTACTATACTAGCGGAAAAAGTACTATACTAGCGGAAAAAGTACTATACTAGCGGAAAAAGTACTATACGAGCGAAAAAAGTACTATACTAGCGGAAAAAGTACTATACGAGCGAAAAAAGTACTATACTAGCGGAAAAAGTACTATACTAGCGGAAAAAGTACTATACTAGCGGAAAAAGTACTATACTAGCGGAAAAAGTACTATACTAGCGGAAAAAGTACTATACTAGCGGAAAAACTATCATACTATCATACTAGCGGAAAAATTACTATACTAGCGGAAAAAGTACTATACTAGCGGAAAAAGTACTATACTAGCGGAAAAAGTACTATACTAGCGGAAAAAGTACTATACTAGCGGAAAAAGTACTATACGAGCGAAAAAAGTACTATACTAGCGGAAAAACTACTATACTAGCGGAAAAAATACTATACTAGCGGAAAAAGTACTATACTAGCGGAAAAACTATCATACTATCATACTAGCGGAAAAAGTACTATACTAGCGGAAAAACTATCATACTATCATACTAGCGGAAAAAGTACTATACTAGCGGAAAAAGTACTATACTAGCGGAAAAAGTACTATACTAGCGGAAAAACTATCATACTATCATACTAGCGGAAAAAGTACTATACTAGCGGAAAAACTATCATACTATCATACTAGCGGAAAAAGTACTATACTGGCGGAAAAACTACTATACTAGCGGAAAAAGTACTATACTAGCGGAAAAAGTACTATACTAGCGGAAAAAGTACTATACTAGCGGAAAAACTATCATACTATCATACTAGCGGAAAAAGTACTATACTAGCGGAAAAAGTACTATACTAGCGGAAAAAGTACTATACTAGCGGAAAAAGTACTATACGAGCGAAAAAAGTACTATACTAGCGGAAAAAGTACTATACTAGCGGAAAAAGTACTATACTAGCGGAAAAAGTACTATACGAGCGGAAAAAGTACTATACTAGCGGAAAAAGTACTATACTAGCGGAAAAAGTACTATACTAGCGGAAAAAGTACTATACTAGCGGAAAAAGTACTATACTAGCGGAAAAAGTACTATACGAGCGAAAAAAGTACTATACTAGCGGAAAAAGTACTATACTAGCGGAAAAACTATCATACTATCATACTAGCGGAAAAAGTACTATACTAGCGGAAAAACTACTATACTAGCGGAAAAAGTACTATACTAGCGGAAAAAGTACTATACTAGCGGAAAAAGTACTATACTAGCGGAAAAAGTACTATACTAGCGGAAAAAGTACTATACTAGCGGAAAAAGTACTATACGAGCGAAAAAAGTACTATACTAGCGGAAAAACTACTATACTAGCGGAAAAAATACTATACTAGCGGAAAAAGTACTATACTAGCGGAAAAACTATCATACTATCATACTAGCGGAAAAAGTACTATACTAGCGGAAAAACTATCATACTATCATACTAGCGGAAAAAGTACTATACTAGCGGAAAAACTATCATACTATCATACTAGCGGAAAAAGTACTATACTAGCGGAAAAACTACTATACTAGCGGAAAAAGTACTATACTAGCGGAAAAAGTACTATACTAGCGGAAAAAGTACTATACTAGCGGAAAAAGTACTATACTAGCGGAAAAAGTACTATACTAGCGGAAAAACTATCATACTATCATACTAGCGGAAAAAGTACTGTACTAGCGGAAAAAGTACTATACTAGCGGAAAAAGTACTATACTAGCGGAAAAACTATCATACTATCATACTAGCGGAAAAAGTACTATACTAGCGGAAAAACTACTATACTAGCGGAAAAAATACTATACTAGCGGAAAAAGTACTATACTAGCGGAAAAACTATCATACTATCATACTAGCGGAAAAAGTACTATACTAGCGGAAAAACTATCATACTATCATACTAGCGGAAAAAGTACTATACTGGCGGAAAAACTACTATACTAGCGGAAAAAGTACTATACTAGCGGAAAAACTACTATACTAGCGGAAAAAGTACTATACTAGCGGAAAAACTATCATACTATCATACTAGCGGAAAAAGTACTATACTAGCGGAAAAACTATCATACTATCATACTAGCGGAAAAAGTACTATACTGGCGGAAAAACTACTATACTAGCGGAAAAAGTACTATACTAGCGGAAAAAGTACTATACTAGCGGAAAAAGTACTATACTAGCGGAAAAAGTACTATACTAGCGGAAAAAGTACTATACTAGCGGAAAAAGTACTATACTAGCGGAAAAACTATCATACTATCATACTAGCGGAAAAAGTACTATACTAGCGGAAAAAGTACTATACTAGCGGAAAAAGTACTATACGAGCGAAAAAAGTACTATACTAGCGGAAAAAGTACTATACTAGCGGAAAAAGTACTATACTAGCGGAAAAAGTACTATACGAGCGGAAAAAGTACTATACTA
The DNA here is from genome assembly GCA_963989215.1 of Hedychridium roseum. Taxonomy (NCBI): domain Eukaryota; kingdom Metazoa; phylum Arthropoda; class Insecta; order Hymenoptera; family Chrysididae; genus Hedychridium; species Hedychridium roseum. The sequence goes on along the minus strand of OZ022321.1, from coordinate 3,185,677 downwards.
GCGGAAAAAGTACTATACTAGCGGAAAAAGTACTATACTAGCGGAAAAAGTACTATACGAGCGAAAAAAGTACTATACTAGCGGAAAAAGTACTATACTAGCGGAAAAAGTACTATACTAGCGGAAAAAGTACTATACGAGCGGAAAAAGTACTATACTAGCGGAAAAAGTACTATACTAGCGGAAAAAGTACTATACTAGCGGAAAAACTATCATACTATCATACTAGCGGAAAAAGTACTATACTAGCGGAAAAACTACTATACTAGCGGAAAAAGTACTATACTAGCGGAAAAACTATCATACTATCATACTAGCGGAAAAAGTACTATACTAGCGGAAAAAGTACTATACTAGCGGAAAAAGTACTATACTAGCGGAAAAAGTACTATACTAGCGGAAAAAGTACTATACGAGCGAAAAAAGTACTATACTAGCGGAAAAAGTACTATACGAGCGAAAAAAGTACTATACTAGCGGAAAAAGTACTATACTAGCGGAAAAAGTACTATACTAGCGGAAAAAGTACTATACTAGCGGAAAAAGTACTATACTAGCGGAAAAAGTACTATACTAGCGGAAAAACTATCATACTATCATACTAGCGGAAAAATTACTATACTAGCGGAAAAAGTACTATACTAGCGGAAAAAGTACTATACTAGCGGAAAAAGTACTATACTAGCGGAAAAAGTACTATACTAGCGGAAAAAGTACTATACTAGCGGAAAAAGTACTATACGAGCGAAAAAAGTACTATACTAGCGGAAAAACTACTATACTAGCGGAAAAAATACTATACTAGCGGAAAAAGTACTATACTAGCGGAAAAACTATCATACTATCATACTAGCGGAAAAAGTACTATACTAGCGGAAAAAGTACTATACTAGCGGAAAAAGTACTATACTAGCGGAAAAACTATCATACTATCATACTAGCGGAAAAAGTACTATACTAGCGGAAAAACTATCATACTATCATACTAGCGGAAAAAGTACTATACTGGCGGAAAAACTACTATACTAGCGGAAAAAGTACTATACTAGCGGAAAAAGTACTATACTAGCGGAAAAAGTACTATACTAGCGGAAAAAGTACTATACTAGCGGAAAAAGTACTATACTAGCGGAAAAACTATCATACTATCATACTAGCGGAAAAACTATCATACTATCATACTAGCGGAAAAAGTACTATACTAGCGGAAAAACTATCATACTATCATACTAGCGGAAAAAGTACTGTACTAGCGGAAAAAGTACTATACTAGCGGAAAAAGTACTATACTAGCGGAAAAAGTACTATACTAGCGGAAAAACTATCATACTATCATACTAGCGGAAAAAGTACTATACTAGCGGAAAAAGTACTATACTAGCGGAAAAAGTACTATACTAGCGGAAAAAGTACTATACTAGCGGAAAAAGTACTATACTAGCGGAAAAAGTACTATACTAGCGGAAAAAGTACTATACTAGCGGAAAAAGTACTATACTAGCGGAAAAAGTACTATACGAGCGAAAAAAGTACTATACTAGCGGAAAAAGTACTATACTAGCGGAAAAAGTACTATACTAGCGGAAAAAGTACTATACTAGCGGAAAAAGTACTATACTAGCGGAAAAAGTACTATACTAGCGGAAAAACTATCATACTATCATACTAGCGGAAAAAGTACTATACTAGCGGAAAAAGTACTATACTAGCGGAAAAAGTACTATACTAGCGGAAAAACTATCATACTATCATACTAGCGGAAAAAGTACTATACTAGCGGAAAAACTACTATACTAGCGGAAAAAGTACTATACTAGCGGAAAAACTATCATACTATCATACTAGCGGAAAAAGTACTGTACTAGCGGAAAAAGTACTATACTAGCGGAAAAACTACTATACTAGCGGAAAAAGTACTATACTAGCGGAAAAAGTACTATACTAGCGGAAAAAGTACTATACTAGCGGAAAAAGTACTATACTAGCGGAAAAAGTACTATACTAGCGGAAAAAGTACTATACGAGCGAAAAAAGTACTATACTAGCGGAAAAAGTACTATACTAGCGGAAAAAGTACTATACTAGCGGAAAAAGTACTATACTAGCGGAAAAACTATCATACTATCATACTAGCGGAAAAAGTACTGTACTAGCGGAAAAAGTACTATACTAGCGGAAAAAGTACTATACTAGCGGAAAAAGTACTATACTAGCGGAAAAACTATCATACTATCATACTAGCGGAAAAAGTACTATACTAGCGGAAAAACTACTATACTAGCGGAAAAAGTACTATACTAGCGGAAAAACTATCATACTATCATACTAGCGGAAAAAGTACTGTACTAGCGGAAAAAGTACTATACTAGCGGAAAAACTACTATACTAGCGGAAAAAGTACTATACTAGCGGAAAAAGTACTATACTAGCGGAAAAAGTACTATACTAGCGGAAAAAGTACTATACTAGCGGAAAAAGTACTATACTAGCGGAAAAAGTACTATACGAGCGAAAAAAGTACTATACTAGCGGAAAAACTACTATACTAGCGGAAAAAATACTATACTAGCGGAAAAAGTACTATACTAGCGGAAAAAGTACTATACTAGCGGAAAAAGTACTATACTAGCGGAAAAAGTACTATACTAGCGGAAAAAGTACTATACTAGCGGAAAAAGTACTATACGAGCGAAAAAAGTACTATACTAGCGGAAAAAGTACTATACGAGCGAAAAAAGTACTATACTAGCGGAAAAAGTACTATACTAGCGGAAAAAGTACTATACTAGCGGAAAAAGTACTATACTAGCGGAAAAAGTACTATACTAGCGGAAAAAGTACTATACTAGCGGAAAAAGTACTATACTAGCGGAAAAAGTACTATACTAGCGGAAAAACTATCATACTATCATACTAGCGGAAAAATTACTATACTAGCGGAAAAAGTACTATACTAGCGGAAAAAGTACTATACTAGCGGAAAAAGTACTATACTAGCGGAAAAAGTACTATACTAGCGGAAAAAGTACTATACTAGCGGAAAAAGTACTATACTAGCGGAAAAACTATCATACTATCATACTAGCGGAAAAAGTACTATACTAGCGGAAAAAGTACTATACTAGCGGAAAAAGTACTATACTAGCGGAAAAAGTACTATACTAGCGGAAAAAGTACTATACTAGCGGAAAAAGTACTATACTAGCGGAAAAAGTACTATACTAGCGGAAAAAGTACTATACTAGCGGAAAAAGTACTATACGAGCGAAAAAAGTACTATACTAGCGGAAAAACTACTATACTAGCGGAAAAAATACTATACTAGCGGAAAAAGTACTATACTAGCGGAAAAACTATCATACTATCATACTAGCGGAAAAAGTACTATACTAGCGGAAAAACTATCATACTATCATACTAGCGGAAAAAGTACTATACTAGCGGAAAAAGTACTATACTAGCGGAAAAAGTACTATACTAGCGGAAAAACTATCATACTATCATACTAGCGGAAAAAGTACTATACTAGCGGAAAAACTATCATACTATCATACTAGCGGAAAAAGTACTATACTGGCGGAAAAACTACTATACTAGCGGAAAAAGTACTATACTAGCGGAAAAAGTACTATACTAGCGGAAAAAGTACTATACTAGCGGAAAAACTATCATACTATCATACTAGCGGAAAAAGTACTATACTAGCGGAAAAAGTACTATACTAGCGGAAAAAGTACTATACTAGCGGAAAAAGTACTATACGAGCGAAAAAAGTACTATACTAGCGGAAAAAGTACTATACTAGCGGAAAAAGTACTATACTAGCGGAAAAAGTACTATACGAGCGGAAAAAGTACTATACTAGCGGAAAAAGTACTATACTAGCGGAAAAAGTACTATACTAGCGGAAAAAGTACTATACTAGCGGAAAAAGTACTATACTAGCGGAAAAAGTACTATACGAGCGAAAAAAGTACTATACTAGCGGAAAAAGTACTATACTAGCGGAAAAACTATCATACTATCATACTAGCGGAAAAAGTACTATACTAGCGGAAAAACTACTATACTAGCGGAAAAAGTACTATACTAGCGGAAAAAGTACTATACTAGCGGAAAAAGTACTATACTAGCGGAAAAAGTACTATACTAGCGGAAAAAGTACTATACTAGCGGAAAAAGTACTATACGAGCGAAAAAAGTACTATACTAGCGGAAAAACTACTATACTAGCGGAAAAAATACTATACTAGCGGAAAAAGTACTATACTAGCGGAAAAACTATCATACTATCATACTAGCGGAAAAAGTACTATACTAGCGGAAAAACTATCATACTATCATACTAGCGGAAAAAGTACTATACTAGCGGAAAAACTATCATACTATCATACTAGCGGAAAAAGTACTATACTAGCGGAAAAACTACTATACTAGCGGAAAAAGTACTATACTAGCGGAAAAAGTACTATACTAGCGGAAAAAGTACTATACTAGCGGAAAAAGTACTATACTAGCGGAAAAAGTACTATACTAGCGGAAAAACTATCATACTATCATACTAGCGGAAAAAGTACTGTACTAGCGGAAAAAGTACTATACTAGCGGAAAAAGTACTATACTAGCGGAAAAACTATCATACTATCATACTAGCGGAAAAAGTACTATACTAGCGGAAAAACTACTATACTAGCGGAAAAAATACTATACTAGCGGAAAAAGTACTATACTAGCGGAAAAACTATCATACTATCATACTAGCGGAAAAAGTACTATACTAGCGGAAAAACTATCATACTATCATACTAGCGGAAAAAGTACTATACTGGCGGAAAAACTACTATACTAGCGGAAAAAGTACTATACTAGCGGAAAAACTACTATACTAGCGGAAAAAGTACTATACTAGCGGAAAAACTATCATACTATCATACTAGCGGAAAAAGTACTATACTAGCGGAAAAACTATCATACTATCATACTAGCGGAAAAAGTACTATACTGGCGGAAAAACTACTATACTAGCGGAAAAAGTACTATACTAGCGGAAAAAGTACTATACTAGCGGAAAAAGTACTATACTAGCGGAAAAAGTACTATACTAGCGGAAAAAGTACTATACTAGCGGAAAAAGTACTATACTAGCGGAAAAACTATCATACTATCATACTAGCGGAAAAAGTACTATACTAGCGGAAAAAGTACTATACTAGCGGAAAAAGTACTATACGAGCGAAAAAAGTTCTATACTAGCGGAAAAAGTACTATACTAGCGGAAAAAGTACTATACTAGCGGAAAAAGTACTATACGAGCGGAAAAAGTACTATACTAGCGGAAAAAGTACTATACTAGCGGAAAAAGTACTATACTAGCGGAAAAAGTACTATACGAGCGAAAAAAGTACTATACTAGCGGAAAAAGTACTATACTAGCGGAAAAAGTACTATACTAGCGGAAAAAGTACTATACGAGCGGAAAAAGTACTATACTAGCGGAAAAAGTACTATACTAGCGGAAAAAGTACTATACTAGCGGAAAAACTATCATACTATCATACTAGCGGAAAAAGTACTATACTAGCGGAAAAACTACTATACTAGCGGAAAAAGTACTATACTAGCGGAAAAACTATCATACTATCATACTAGCGGAAAAAGTACTATACTAGCGGAAAAAGTACTATACTAGCGGAAAAAGTACTATACTAGCGGAAAAAGTACTATACTAGCGGAAAAAGTACTATACGAGCGAAAAAAGTACTATACTAGCGGAAAAAGTACTATACGAGCGAAAAAAGTACTATACTAGCGGAAAAAGTACTATACTAGCGGAAAAAGTACTATACTAGCGGAAAAAGTACTATACTAGCGGAAAAAGTACTATACTAGCGGAAAAAGTACTATACTAGCGGAAAAACTATCATACTATCATACTAGCGGAAAAATTACTATACTAGCGGAAAAAGTACTATACTAGCGGAAAAAGTACTATACTAGCGGAAAAAGTACTATACTAGCGGAAAAAGTACTATACTAGCGGAAAAAGTACTATACTAGCGGAAAAAGTACTATACGAGCGAAAAAAGTACTATACTAGCGGAAAAACTACTATACTAGCGGAAAAAATACTATACTAGCGGAAAAAGTACTATACTAGCGGAAAAACTATCATACTATCATACTAGCGGAAAAAGTACTATACTAGCGGAAAAAGTACTATACTAGCGGAAAAAGTACTATACTAGCGGAAAAACTATCATACTATCATACTAGCGGAAAAAGTACTATACTAGCGGAAAAACTATCATACTATCATACTAGCGGAAAAAGTACTATACTGGCGGAAAAACTACTATACTAGCGGAAAAAGTACTATACTAGCGGAAAAAGTACTATACTAGCGGAAAAAGTACTATACTAGCGGAAAAAGTACTATACTAGCGGAAAAAGTACTATACTAGCGGAAAAACTATCATACTATCATACTAGCGGAAAAACTATCATACTATCATACTAGCGGAAAAAGTACTATACTAGCGGAAAAACTATCATACTATCATACTAGCGGAAAAAGTACTGTACTAGCGGAAAAAGTACTATACTAGCGGAAAAAGTACTATACTAGCGGAAAAAGTACTATACTAGCGGAAAAACTATCATACTATCATACTAGCGGAAAAAGTACTATACTAGCGGAAAAAGTACTATACTAGCGGAAAAAGTACTATACTAGCGGAAAAAGTACTATACTAGCGGAAAAAGTACTATACTAGCGGAAAAAGTACTATACTAGCGGAAAAAGTACTATACTAGCGGAAAAAGTACTATACTAGCGGAAAAAGTACTATACGAGCGAAAAAAGTACTATACTAGCGGAAAAAGTACTATACTAGCGGAAAAAGTACTATACTAGCGGAAAAAGTACTATACTAGCGGAAAAAGTACCTTACGAGCGGAAAAAGTACTATACTAGCGGAAAAAGTACTATACTAGCGGAAAAAGTACTATACTAGCGGAAAAACTATCATACTATCATACTAGCGGAAAAAGTACTGTACTAGCGGAAAAAGTACTATACTAGCGGAAAAAGTACTATACTAGCGGAAAAAGTACTATACTAGCGGAAAAACTATCATACTATCATACTAGCGGAAAAAGTACTATACTAGCGGAAAAACTACTATACTAGCGGAAAAAGTACTATACTAGCGGAAAAACTATCATACTATCATACTAGCGGAAAAAGTACTGTACTAGCGGAAAAAGTACTATACTAGCGGAAAAAGTACTATACTAGCGGAAAAAGTACTATACTAGCGGAAAAAGTACTATACTAGCGGAAAAACTATCATACTATCATACTAGCGGAAAAATTACTATACTAGCGGAAAAAGTACTATACTAGCGGAAAAAGTACTATACTAGCGGAAAAAGTACTATACTAGCGGAAAAAGTACTATACTAGCGGAAAAAGTACTATACTAGCGGAAAAAGTACTATACTAGCGGAAAAACTATCATACTATCATACTAGCGGAAAAAGTACTATACTAGCGGAAAAAGTACTATACTAGCGGAAAAAGTACTATACTAGCGGAAAAAGTACTATACTAGCGGAAAAAGTACTATACTAGCGGAAAAAGTACTATACTAGCGGAAAAAGTACTATACTAGCGGAAAAAGTACTATACTAGCGGAAAAAGTACTATACTAGCGGAAAAAGTACTATACGAGCGAAAAAAGTACTATACTAGCGGAAAAAGTACTATACTAGCGGAAAAAGTACTATACTAGCGGAAAAAGTACTATACTAGCGGAAAAAGTACTATACGAGCGGAAAAAGTACTATACTAGCGGAAAAAGTACTATACTAGCGGAAAAAGTACTATACTAGCGGAAAAACTATCATACTATCATACTAGCGGAAAAAGTACTGTACTAGCGGAAAAAGTACTATACTAGCGGAAAAAGTACTATACTAGCGGAAAAAGTACTATACTAGCGGAAAAACTATCATACTATCATACTAGCGGAAAAAGTACTATACTAGCGGAAAAACTACTATACTAGCGGAAAAAGTACTATACTAGCGGAAAAACTATCATACTATCATACTAGCGGAAAAAGTACTGTACTAGCGGAAAAAGTACTATACTAGCGGAAAAACTACTATACTAGCGGAAAAAGTACTATACTAGCGGAAAAAGTACTATACTAGCGGAAAAAGTACTATACTAGCGGAAAAAGTACTATACTAGCGGAAAAAGTACTATACTAGCGGAAAAAGTACTATACGAGCGAAAAAAGTACTATACTAGCGGAAAAACTACTATACTAGCGGAAAAAATACTATACTAGCGGAAAAAGTACTATACTAGCGGAAAAAGTACTATACTAGCGGAAAAAGTACTATACTAGCGGAAAAAGTACTATACTAGCGGAAAAAGTACTATACGAGCGAAAAAAGTACTATACTAGCGGAAAAAGTACTATACGAGCGAAAAAAGTACTATACTAGCGGAAAAAGTACTATACTAGCGGAAAAAGTACTATACTAGCGGAAAAAGTACTATACTAGCGGAAAAAGTACTATACTAGCGGAAAAAGTACTATACTAGCGGAAAAACTATCATACTATCATACTAGCGGAAAAATTACTATACTAGCGGAAAAAGTACTATACTAGCGGAAAAAGTACTATACTAGCGGAAAAAGTACTATACTAGCGGAAAAAGTACTATACTAGCGGAAAAAGTACTATACGAGCGAAAAAAGTACTATACTAGCGGAAAAACTACTATACTAGCGGAAAAAATACTATACTAGCGGAAAAAGTACTATACTAGCGGAAAAACTATCATACTATCATACTAGCGGAAAAAGTACTATACTAGCGGAAAAACTATCATACTATCATACTAGCGGAAAAAGTACTATACTAGCGGAAAAAGTACTATACTAGCGGAAAAAGTACTATACTAGCGGAAAAACTATCATACTATCATACTAGCGGAAAAAGTACTATACTAGCGGAAAAACTATCATACTATCATACTAGCGGAAAAAGTACTATACTGGCGGAAAAACTACTATACTAGCGGAAAAAGTACTATACTAGCGGAAAAAGTACTATACTAGCGGAAAAAGTACTATACTAGCGGAAAAACTATCATACTATCATACTAGCGGAAAAAGTACTATACTAGCGGAAAAAGTACTATACTAGCGGAAAAAGTACTATACTAGCGGAAAAAGTACTATACGAGCGAAAAAAGTACTATACTAGCGGAAAAAGTACTATACTAGCGGAAAAAGTACTATACTAGCGGAAAAAGTACTATACGAGCGGAAAAAGTACTATACTAGCGGAAAAAGTACTATACTAGCGGAAAAAGTACTATACTAGCGGAAAAAGTACTATACGAGCGAAAAAAGTACTATACTAGCGGAAAAAGTACTATACTAGCGGAAAAAGTACTATACTAGCGGAAAAAGTACTATACGAGCGGAAAAAGTACTATACTAGCGGAAAAAGTACTATACTAGCGGAAAAAGTACTATACTAGCGGAAAAAGTACTATACGAACGAAAAAAGTACTATACTAGCGGAAAAACTACTATACTAGCGGAAAAAATACTATACTAGCGGAAAAAGTACTATACTAGCGGAAAAACTATCATACTATCATACTAGCGGAAAAAGTACTATACTAGCGGAAAAACTATCATACTATCATACTAGCGGAAAAAGTACTATACTGGCGGAAAAACTACTATACTAGCGGAAAAAGTACTATACTAGCGGAAAAAGTACTATACGAGCGAAAAAAGTACTATACTAGCGGAAAAAGTACTATACTAGCGGAAAAAGTACTATACTAGCGGAAAAAGTACTATACTAGCGGAAAAAGTACTATACTAGCGGAAAAAGTACTATACGAGCGGAAAAAGTACTATACTAGCGGAAAAAGTACTATACTAGCGGAAAAAGTACTATACTAGCGGAAAAACTATCATACTATCATACTAGCGGGAAAAGTACTATACTAGCGGAAAAACTACTATACTAGCGGAAAAAGTACTATACTAGCGGAAAAACTATCATACTATCATACTAGCGGAAAAAGTACTATACTAGCGGAAAAAGTACTATACTAGCGGAAAAAGTACTATACTAGCGGAAAAAGTACTATACTAGCGGAAAAAGTACTATACGAGCGGAAAAAGTACTATACTAGCGGAAAAAGTACTATACTAGCGGAAAAAGTACTATACTAGCGGAAAAAGTACTATACTAGCGGAAAAAGTACTATACGAGCGGAAAAAGTACTATACTAGCGGAAAAAGTACTATACTAGCGGAAAAAGTACTATACTAGCGGAAAAACTATCATACTATCATACTAGCGGAAAAAGTACTATACTAGCGGAAAAACTATCATACTATCATACTAGCGGAAAAAGTACTATACTGGCGGAAAAACTACTATACTAGCGGAAAAAGTACTATACTAGCGGAAAAAGTACTATACGAGCGAAAAAAGTACTATACTAGCGGAAAAAGTACTATACTAGCGGAAAAAGTACTATACTAGCGGAAAAAGTACTATACTAGCGGAAAAAGTACTATACTAGCGGAAAAAGTACTATACGAGCGGAAAAAGTACTATACTAGCGGAAAAAGTACTATACTAGCGGAAAAAGTACTATACTAGCGGAAAAACTATCATACTATCATACTAGCGGGAAAAGTACTATACTAGCGGAAAAACTACTATACTAGCGGAAAAAGTACTATACTAGCGGAAAAACTATCATACTATCATACTAGCGGAAAAAGTACTATACTAGCGGAAAAAGTACTATACTAGCGGAAAAAGTACTATACTAGCGGAAAAAGTACTATACTAGCGGAAAAAGTACTATACGAGCGGAAAAAGTACTATACTAGCGGAAAAAGTACTATACTAGCGGAAAAAGTACTATACTAGCGGAAAAAGTACTATACTAGCGGAAAAAGTACTATACTAGCGGAAAAAGTACTATACTAGCGGAAAAAGTACTATACTAGCGGAAAAAGTACTATATTAGCGGAAAAAGTACTATACTAGCGGAAAAAGTACTATACTAGCGGAAAAAGTACTATACGAGCGAAAAAAGTACTATACTAGCGGAAAAAGTACTATACTAGCGGAAAAAGTACTATACTAGCGGAAAAAGTACTATACTAGCGGATAAAGTACTATACTAGCGGAAAAAGTACTATACGAGCGGAAAAAGTACTATACTAGCGGAAAAAGTACTATACTAGCGGAAAAAGTACTATACTAGCGGAAAAACTATCATACTATCATACTAGCGGGAAAAGTACTATACTAGCGGAAAAACTACTATACTAGCGGAAAAAGTACTATACTAGCGGAAAAACTATCATACTATCATACTAGCGGAAAAAGTACTATACTAGCGGAAAAACTATCATACTATCATACTAGCGGAAAAAGTACTATACTAGCGGAAAAACTACTATACTAGCGGAAAAAGTACTATACTAGCGGAAAAAGTACTATACTAGCGGAAAAAGTACTATACTAGCGGAAAAAGTACTATACTAGCGGAAAAAGTACTATACTAGCGGAAAAAGTACTATACGAACGAAAAAAGTACTATACTAGCGGAAAAACTACTATACTAGCGGAAAAAATACTATACTAGCGGAAAAAGTACTATACTAGCGGAAAAACTATCATACTATCATACTAGCGGAAAAAGTACTATACTAGCGGAAAAACTATCATACTATCATACTAGCGGAAAAAGTACTATACTGGCGGAAAAACTACTATACTAGCGGAAAAAGTACTATACTAGCGGAAAAAGTACTATACGAGCGAAAAAAGTACTATACTAGCGGAAAAAGTACTATACTAGCGGAAAAAGTACTATACTAGCGGAAAAAGTACTATACTAGCGGAAAAAGTACTATACTAGCGGAAAAAGTACTATACGAGCGGAAAAAGTACTATACTAGCGGAAAAAGTACTATACTAGCGGAAAAACTATCATACTATCATACTAGCGGAAAAAGTACTATACTAGCGGAAAAACTATCATACTATCATACTAGCGGAAAAAGTACTATACTAGCGGAAAAACTACTATACTAGCGGAAAAAGTACTATACTAGCGGAAAAAGTACTATACTAGCGGAAAAAGTACTATACTAGCGGAAAAAGTACTATACTAGCGGAAAAAGTACTATACGAACGAAAAAAGTACTATACTAGCGGAAAAACTACTATACTAGCGGAAAAAATACTATACTAGCGGAAAAAGTACTATACTAGCGGAAAAACTATCATACTATCATACTAGCGGAAAAAGTACTATACTAGCGGAAAAACTATCATACTATCATACTAGCGGAAAAAGTACTATACTGGCGGAAAAACTACTATACTAGCGGAAAAAGTACTATACTAGCGGAAAAAGTACTATACTAGCGGAAAAAGTACTATACTAGCGGAAAAACTATCATACTATCATACTAGCGGAAAAAGTACTGTACTAGCGGAAAAAGTACTATACTAGCGGAAAAAGTACTATACTAGCGGAAAAACTATCATACTATCATACTAGCGGAAAAAGTACTATACTAGCGGAAAAACTACTATACTAGCGGAAAAAATACTATACTAGCGGAAAAAGTACTATACTAGCGGAAAAACTATCATACTATCATACTAGCGGAAAAAGTACTATACTAGCGGAAAAACTATCATACTATCATACTAGCGGAAAAAGTACTATACTGGCGGAAAAACTACTATACTAGCGGAAAAAGTACTATACTAGCGGAAAAACTACTATACTAGCGGAAAAAGTACTATACTAGCGGAAAAAGTACTATACTAGCGGAAAAAGTACTATACTAGCGGAAAAAGTACTATACTAGCGGAAAAAGTACTATACTAGCGGAAAAAGTACTATACTAGCGGAAAAACTATCATACTATCATACTAGCGGAAAAAGTACTATACTAGCGGAAAAACTATCATACTATCATACTAGCGGAAAAAGTACTATACTGGCGGAAAAACTACTATACTAGCGGAAAAAGTACTATACTAGCGGAAAAAGTACTATACTAGCGGAAAAAGTACTATACTAGCGGAAAAAGTACTATACTAGCGGAAAAAGTACTATACTAGCGGAAAAACTATCATACTATCATACTAGCGGAAAAACTATCATACTATCATACTAGCGGAAAAAGTACTATACTAGCGGAAAAACTATCATACTATCATACTAGCGGAAAAAGTACTGTACTAGCGGAAAAAGTACTGTACTAGCGGAAAAAGTACTATACTAGCGGAAAAAGTACTATACTAGCGGAAAAACTATCATACTATCATACTAGCGGAAAAAGTACTATACTAGCGGAAAAAGTACTATACTAGCGGAAAAAGTACTATACTAGCGGAAAAAGTACTATACTAGCGGAAAAAGTACTATACTAGCGGAAAAACTATCATACTATCATACTAGCGGAAAAATTACTATACTAGCGGAAAAAGTACTATACTAGCGGAAAAAGTACTATACTAGCGGAAAAAGTACTATACTAGCGGAAAAAGTACTATACTAGCGGAAAAAGTACTATACTAGCGGAAAAAGTACTATACTAGCGGAAAAACTATCATACTATCATACTAGCGGAAAAAGTACTATACTAGCGGAAAAAGTACTATACTAGCGGAAAAAGTACTATACTAGCGGAAAAAGTACTATACTAGCGGAAAAAGTACTATACTAGCGGAAAAAGTACTATACTAGCGGAAAAAGTACTATACTAGCGGAAAAAGTACTATACTAGCGGAAAAAGTACTATACTAGCGGAAAAAGTACTATACGAGCGAAAAAAGTACTATACTAGCGGAAAAAGTACTATACTAGCGGAAAAAGTACTATACTAGCGGAAAAAGTACTATACTAGCGGAAAAAGTACTATACGAGCGGAAAAAGTACTATACTAGCGGAAAAAGTACTATACTAGCGGAAAAAGTACTATACTAGCGGAAAAACTATCATACTATCATACTAGCGGAAAAAGTACTGTACTAGCGGAAAAAGTACTATACTAGCGGAAAAAGTACTATACTAGCGGAAAAAGTACTATACTAGCGGAAAAACTATCATACTATCATACTAGCGGAAAAAGTACTATACTAGCGGAAAAACTACTATACTAGCGGAAAAAGTACTATACTAGCGGAAAAACTATCATACTATCATACTAGCGGAAAAAGTACTGTACTAGCGGAAAAAGTACTATACTAGCGGAAAAACTACTATACTAGCGGAAAAAGTACTATACTAGCGGAAAAAGTACTATACTAGCGGAAAAAGTACTATACTAGCGGAAAAAGTACTATACTAGCGGAAAAAGTACTATACTAGCGGAAAAAGTACTATACGAGCGAAAAAAGTACTATACTAGCGGAAAAACTACTATACTAGCGGAAAAAATACTATACTAGCGGAAAAAGTACTATACTAGCGGAAAAAGTACTATACTAGCGGAAAAAGTACTATACTAGCGGAAAAAGTACTATACTAGCGGAAAAAGTACTATACGAGCGAAAAAAGTACTATACTAGCGGAAAAAGTACTATACGAGCGAAAAAAGTACTATACTAGCGGAAAAAGTACTATACTAGCGGAAAAAGTACTATACTAGCGGAAAAAGTACTATACTAGCGGAAAAAGTACTATACTAGCGGAAAAAGTACTATACTAGCGGAAAAAGTACTATACTAGCGGAAAAAGTACTATACTAGCGGAAAAACTATCATACTATCATACTAGCGGAAAAATTACTATACTAGCGGAAAAAGTACTATACTAGCGGAAAAAGTACTATACTAGCGGAAAAAGTACTATACTAGCGGAAAAAGTACTATACTAGCGGAAAAAGTACTATACGAGCGAAAAAAGTACTATACTAGCGGAAAAACTACTATACTAGCGGAAAAAATACTATACTAGCGGAAAAAGTACTATACTAGCGGAAAAACTATCATACTATCATACTAGCGGAAAAAGTACTATACTAGCGGAAAAACTATCATACTATCATACTAGCGGAAAAAGTACTATACTAGCGGAAAAAGTACTATACTAGCGGAAAAAGTACTATACTAGCGGAAAAACTATCATACTATCATACTAGCGGAAAAAGTACTATACTAGCGGAAAAACTATCATACTATCATACTAGCGGAAAAAGTACTATACTGGCGGAAAAACTACTATACTAGCGGAAAAAGTACTATACTAGCGGAAAAAGTACTATACTAGCGGAAAAAGTACTATACTAGCGGAAAAACTATCATACTATCATACTAGCGGAAAAAGTACTATACTAGCGGAAAAAGTACTATACTAGCGGAAAAAGTACTATACTAGCGGAAAAAGTACTATACGAGCGAAAAAAGTACTATACTAGCGGAAAAAGTACTATACTAGCGGAAAAAGTACTATACTAGCGGAAAAAGTACTATACGAGCGGAAAAAGTACTATACTAGCGGAAAAAGTACTATACTAGCGGAAAAAGTACTATACTAGCGGAAAAAGTACTATACGAGCGAAAAAAGTACTATACTAGCGGAAAAAGTACTATACTAGCGGAAAAAGTACTATACTAGCGGAAAAAGTACTATACGAGCGGAAAAAGTACTATACTAGCGGAAAAAGTACTATACTAGCGGAAAAAGTACTATACTAGCGGAAAAAGTACTATACGAACGAAAAAAGTACTATACTAGCGGAAAAACTACTATACTAGCGGAAAAAATACTATACTAGCGGAAAAAGTACTATACTAGCGGAAAAACTATCATACTATCATACTAGCGGAAAAAGTACTATACTAGCGGAAAAACTATCATACTATCATACTAGCGGAAAAAGTACTATACTGGCGGAAAAACTACTATACTAGCGGAAAAAGTACTATACTAGCGGAAAAAGTACTATACGAGCGAAAAAAGTACTATACTAGCGGAAAAAGTACTATACTAGCGGAAAAAGTACTATACTAGCGGAAAAAGTACTATACTAGCGGAAAAAGTACTATACTAGCGGAAAAAGTACTATACGAGCGGAAAAAGTACTATACTAGCGGAAAAAGTACTATACTAGCGGAAAAAGTACTATACTAGCGGAAAAACTATCATACTATCATACTAGCGGGAAAAGTACTATACTAGCGGAAAAACTACTATACTAGCGGAAAAAGTACTATACTAGCGGAAAAACTATCATACTATCATACTAGCGGAAAAAGTACTATACTAGCGGAAAAAGTACTATACTAGCGGAAAAAGTACTATACTAGCGGAAAAAGTACTATACTAGCGGAAAAAGTACTATACTAGCGGAAAAAGTACTATACGAGCGGAAAAAGTACTATACTAGCGGAAAAAGTACTATACTAGCGGAAAAAGTACTATACTAGCGGAAAAAGTACTATACTAGCGGAAAAAGTACTATACTAGCGGAAAAAGTACTATACTAGCGGAAAAAGTACTATACTAGCGGAAAAAGTACTATATTAGCGGAAAAAGTACTATACTAGCGGAAAAAGTACTATACTAGCGGAAAAAGTACTATACGAGCGAAAAAAGTACTATACTAGCGGAAAAAGTACTATACTAGCGGAAAAAGTACTATACTAGCGGAAAAAGTACTATACTAGCGGATAAAGTACTATACTAGCGGAAAAAGTACTATACGAGCGGAAAAAGTACTATACTAGCGGAAAAAGTACTATACTAGCGGAAAAAGTACTATACTAGCGGAAAAACTATCATACTATCATACTAGCGGGAAAAGTACTATACTAGCGGAAAAACTACTATACTAGCGGAAAAAGTACTATACTAGCGGAAAAACTATCATACTATCATACTAGCGGAAAAAGTACTATACTAGCGGAAAAACTATCATACTATCATACTAGCGGAAAAAGTACTATACTAGCGGAAAAACTACTATACTAGCGGAAAAAGTACTATACTAGCGGAAAAAGTACTATACTAGCGGAAAAAGTACTATACTAGCGGAAAAAGTACTATACTAGCGGAAAAAGTACTATACTAGCGGAAAAAGTACTATACGAACGAAAAAAGTACTATACTAGCGGAAAAACTACTATACTAGCGGAAAAAATACTATACTAGCGGAAAAAGTACTATACTAGCGGAAAAACTATCATACTATCATACTAGCGGAAAAAGTACTATACTAGCGGAAAAACTATCATACTATCATACTAGCGGAAAAAGTACTATACTGGCGGAAAAACTACTATACTAGCGGAAAAAGTACTATACTAGCGGAAAAAGTACTATACGAGCGAAAAAAGTACTATACTAGCGGAAAAAGTACTATACTAGCGGAAAAAGTACTATACTAGCGGAAAAAGTACTATACTAGCGGAAAAAGTACTATACTAGCGGAAAAAGTACTATACGAGCGGAAAAAGTACTATACTAGCGGAAAAAGTACTATACTAGCGGAAAAACTATCATACTATCATACTAGCGGAAAAAGTACTATACTAGCGGAAAAACTATCATACTATCATACTAGCGGAAAAAGTACTATACTAGCGGAAAAACTACTATACTAGCGGAAAAAGTACTATACTAGCGGAAAAAGTACTATACTAGCGGAAAAAGTACTATACTAGCGGAAAAAGTACTATACTAGCGGAAAAAGTACTATACGAACGAAAAAAGTACTATACTAGCGGAAAAACTACTATACTAGCGGAAAAAATACTATACTAGCGGAAAAAGTACTATACTAGCGGAAAAACTATCATACTATCATACTAGCGGAAAAAGTACTATACTAGCGGAAAAACTATCATACTATCATACTAGCGGAAAAAGTACTATACTGGCGGAAAAACTACTATACTAGCGGAAAAAGTACTATACTAGCGGAAAAAGTACTATACTAGCGGAAAAAGTACTATACTAGCGGAAAAACTATCATACTATCATACTAGCGGAAAAAGTACTGTACTAGCGGAAAAAGTACTATACTAGCGGAAAAAGTACTATACTAGCGGAAAAACTATCATACTATCATACTAGCGGAAAAAGTACTATACTAGCGGAAAAACTACTATACTAGCGGAAAAAATACTATACTAGCGGAAAAAGTACTATACTAGCGGAAAAACTATCATACTATCATACTAGCGGAAAAAGTACTATACTAGCGGAAAAACTATCATACTATCATACTAGCGGAAAAAGTACTATACTGGCGGAAAAACTACTATACTAGCGGAAAAAGTACTATACTAGCGGAAAAACTACTATACTAGCGGAAAAAGTACTATACTAGCGGAAAAAGTACTATACTAGCGGAAAAAGTACTATACTAGCGGAAAAAGTACTATACTAGCGGAAAAAGTACTATACTAGCGGAAAAAGTACTATACTAGCGGAAAAACTATCATACTATCATACTAGCGGAAAAAGTACTATACTAGCGGAAAAACTATCATACTATCATACTAGCGGAAAAAGTACTATACTGGCGGAAAAACTACTATACTAGCGGAAAAAGTACTATACTAGCGGAAAAAGTACTATACTAGCGGAAAAAGTACTATACTAGCGGAAAAAGTACTATACTAGCGGAAAAAGTACTATACTAGCGGAAAAACTATCATACTATCATACTAGCGGAAAAACTATCATACTATCATACTAGCGGAAAAAGTACTATACTAGCGGAAAAACTATCATACTATCATACTAGCGGAAAAAGTACTGTACTAGCGGAAAAAGTACTGTACTAGCGGAAAAAGTACTATACTAGCGGAAAAAGTACTATACTAGCGGAAAAACTATCATACTATCATACTAGCGGAAAAAGTACTATACTAGCGGAAAAAGTACTATACTAGCGGAAAAAGTACTATACTAGCGGAAAAAGTACTATACTAGCGGAAAAAGTACTATACGAGCGAAAAAAGTACTATACTAGCGGAAAAAGTACTATACTAGCGGAAAAACTATCATACTATCATACTAGCGGAAAAAGTACTATACTAGCGGAAAAACTACTATACTAGCGGAAAAAGTACTATACTAGCGGAAAAAGTACTATACTAGCGGAAAAAGTACTATACTAGCGGAAAAAGTACTATACTAGCGGAAAAAGTACTATACTAGCGGAAAAAGTACTATACGAGCGAAAAAAGTACTATACTAGCGGAAAAACTACTATACTAGCGGAAAAAATACTATACTAGCGGAAAAAGTACTATACTAGCGGAAAAACTATCATACTATCATACTAGCGGAAAAAGTACTATACTAGCGGAAAAACTATCATACTATCATACTAGCGGAAAAAGTACTATACTAGCGGAAAAACTATCATACTATCATACTAGCGGAAAAAGTACTATACTAGCGGAAAAACTACTATACTAGCGGAAAAAGTACTATACTAGCGGAAAAAGTACTATACTAGCGGAAAAAGTACTATACTAGCGGAAAAAGTACTATACTAGCGGAAAAACTATCATACTATCATACTAGCGGAAAAAGTACTGTACTAGCGGAAAAAGTACTATACTAGCGGAAAAAGTACTATACTAGCGGAAAAACTATCATACTATCATACTAGCGGAAAAAGTACTATACTAGCGGAAAAACTACTATACTAGCGGAAAAAATACTATACTAGCGGAAAAAGTACTATACTAGCGGAAAAACTATCATACTATCATACTAGCGGAAAAAGTACTATACTAGCGGAAAAACTATCATACTATCATACTAGCGGAAAAAGTACTATACTGGCGGAAAAACTACTATACTAGCGGAAAAAGTACTATACTAGCGGAAAAACTATCATACTATCATACTAGCGGAAAAAGTACTATACTAGCGGAAAAACTATCATACTATCATACTAGCGGAAAAAGTACTATACTGGCGGAAAAACTACTATACTAGCGGAAAAAGTACTATACTAGCGGAAAAAGTACTATACTAGCGGAAAAAGTACTATACTAGCGGAAAAAGTACTATACTAGCGGAAAAAGTACTATACGAGCGAAAAAAGTACTATACTAGCGGAAAAACTACTATACTAGCGGAAAAAATACTATACTAGCGGAAAAAGTACTATACTAGCGGAAAAACTATCATACTTTCATACTAGCGGAAAAAGTACTATACTAGCGGAAAAACTATCATACTATCATACTAGCGGAAAAAGTACTATACTAGCGGAAAAAGTACTATACTAGCGGAAAAAGTACTATACTAGCGGAAAAAGTACTATACTAGCGGAAAAAGTACTATACTAGCGGAAAAACTATCATACTATCATACTAGCGGAAAAAGTACTATACTAGCGGAAAAAGTACTATACTAGCGGAAAAAGTACTATACGAGCGAAAAAAGTACTATACTAGCGGAAAAAGTACTATACGAGCGAAAAAAGTACTATACTAGCGGAAAAAGTACTATACTAGCGGAAAAAGTACTATACTAGCGGAAAAAGTACTATACGAGCGGAAAAAGTACTATACTAGCGGAAAAAGTACTATACTAGCGGAAAAAGTACTATACTAGCGGAAAAAGTACTATACGAGCGAAAAAAGTACTATACTAGCGGAAAAAGTACTATACTAGCGGAAAAAGTACTATACTAGCGGAAAAAGTACTATACGAGCGGAAAAAGTACTATACTAGCGGAAAAAGTACTATACTAGCGGAAAAAGTACTATACTAGCGGAAAAACTATCATACTATCATACTAGCGGAAAAAGTACTATACTAGCGGAAAAACTACTATACTAGCGGAAAAAGTACTATACTAGCGGAAAAACTATCATACTATCATACTAGCGGAAAAAGTACTATACTAGCGGAAAAAGTACTATACTAGCGGAAAAAGTACTATACTAGCGGAAAAAGTACTATACTAGCGGAAAAAGTACTATACTAGCGGAAAAAGTACTATACTAGCGGAAAAAGTACTATACTAGCGGAAAAATTACTATACTAGCGGAAAAAGTACTATACTAGCGGAAAAAGTACTATACTAGCGGAAAAAGTACTATACTAGCGGAAAAAGTACTATACTAGCGGAAAAAGTACTATACTAGCGGAAAAAGTACTATACGAGCGAAAAAAGTACTATACTAGCGGAAAAACTACTATACTAGCGGAAAAAATACTATACTAGCGGAAAAAGTACTATACTAGCGGAAAAACTATCATACTATCATACTAGCGGAAAAAGTACTATACTAGCGGAAAAAGTACTATACTAGCGGAAAAAGTACTATACTAGCGGAAAAACTATCATACTATCATACTAGCGGAAAAAGTACTATACTAGCGGAAAAACTATCATACTATCATACTAGCGGAAAAAGTACTATACTGGCGGAAAAACTACTATACTAGCGGAAAAAGTACTATACTAGCGGAAAAAGTACTATACTAGCGGAAAAAGTACTATACTAGCGGAAAAAGTACTATACTAGCGGAAAAAGTACTATACTAGCGGAAAAACTATCATACTATCATACTAGCGGAAAAACTATCATACTATCATACTAGCGGAAAAAGTACTATACTAGCGGAAAAACTATCATACTATCATACTAGCGGAAAAAGTACTGTACTAGCGGAAAAAGTACTATACTAGCGGAAAAAGTACTATACTAGCGGAAAAAGTACTATACTAGCGGAAAAACTATCATACTATCATACTAGCGGAAAAAGTACTATACTAGCGGAAAAAGTACTATACTAGCGGAAAAAGTACTATACTAGCGGAAAAAGTACTATACTAGCGGAAAAAGTACTATACTAGCGGAAAAAGTACTATACTAGCGGAAAAAGTACTATACGAGCGAAAAAAGTACTATACTAGCGGAAAAAGTACTATACTAGCGGAAAAAGTACTATACTAGCGGAAAAAGTACTATACTAGCGGAAAAAGTACTATACGAGCGGAAAAAGTACTATACTAGCGGAAAAAGTACTATACTAGCGGAAAAAGTACTATACTAGCGGAAAAACTATCATACTATCATACTAGCGGAAAAAGTACTGTACTAGCGGAAAAAGTACTATACTAGCGGAAAAAGTACTATACTAGCGGAAAAACTACTATACTAGCGGAAAAAATACTATACTAGCGGAAAAAGTACTATACTAGCGGAAAAAGTACTATACTAGCGGAAAAAGTACTATACTAGCGGAAAAAGTACTATACTAGCGGAAAAAGTACTATACTAGCGGAAAAAGTACTATACGAGCGAAAAAAGTACTATACTAGCGGAAAAAGTACTATACGAGCGAAAAAAGTACTATACTAGCGGAAAAAGTACTATACTAGCGGAAAAAGTACTATACTAGCGGAAAAAGTACTATACTAGCGGAAAAAGTACTATACTAGCGGAAAAAGTACTATACTAGCGGAAAAAGTACTATACTAGCGGAAAAACTATCATACTATCATACTAGCGGAAAAATTACTATACTAGCGGAAAAAGTACTATACTAGCGGAAAAAGTACTATACTAGCGGAAAAAGTACTATACTAGCGGAAAAAGTACTATACTAGCGGAAAAAGTACTATACGAGCGAAAAAAGTACTATACTAGCGGAAAAACTACTATACTAGCGGAAAAAATACTATACTAGCGGAAAAAGTACTATACTAGCGGAAAAACTATCATACTATCATACTAGCGGAAAAAGTACTATACTAGCGGAAAAACTATCATACTATCATACTAGCGGAAAAAGTACTATACTAGCGGAAAAAGTACTATACTAGCGGAAAAAGTACTATACTAGCGGAAAAACTATCATACTATCATACTAGCGGAAAAAGTACTATACTAGCGGAAAAACTATCATACTATCATACTAGCGGAAAAAGTACTATACTGGCGGAAAAACTACTATACTAGCGGAAAAAGTACTATACTAGCGGAAAAAGTACTATACTAGCGGAAAAAGTACTATACTAGCGGAAAAACTATCATACTATCATACTAGCGGAAAAAGTACTATACTAGCGGAAAAAGTACTATACTAGCGGAAAAAGTACTATACTAGCGGAAAAAGTACTATACGAGCGAAAAAAGTACTATACTAGCGGAAAAAGTACTATACTAGCGGAAAAAGTACTATACTAGCGGAAAAAGTACTATACGAGCGGAAAAAGTACTATACTAGCGGAAAAAGTACTATACTAGCGGAAAAAGTACTATACTAGCGGAAAAAGTACTATACGAGCGAAAAAAGTACTATACTAGCGGAAAAAGTACTATACTAGCGGAAAAAGTACTATACTAGCGGAAAAAGTACTATACGAGCGGAAAAAGTACTATACTAGCGGAAAAAGTACTATACTAGCGGAAAAAGTACTATACTAGCGGAAAAAGTACTATACGAACGAAAAAAGTACTATACTAGCGGAAAAACTACTATACTAGCGGAAAAAATACTATACTAGCGGAAAAAGTACTATACTAGCGGAAAAACTATCATACTATCATACTAGCGGAAAAAGTACTATACTAGCGGAAAAACTATCATACTATCATACTAGCGGAAAAAGTACTATACTGGCGGAAAAACTACTATACTAGCGGAAAAAGTACTATACTAGCGGAAAAAGTACTATACGAGCGAAAAAAGTACTATACTAGCGGAAAAAGTACTATACTAGCGGAAAAAGTACTATACTAGCGGAAAAAGTACTATACTAGCGGAAAAAGTACTATACTAGCGGAAAAAGTACTATACGAGCGGAAAAAGTACTATACTAGCGGAAAAAGTACTATACTAGCGGAAAAAGTACTATACTAGCGGAAAAACTATCATACTATCATACTAGCGGGAAAAGTACTATACTAGCGGAAAAACTACTATACTAGCGGAAAAAGTACTATACTAGCGGAAAAACTATCATACTATCATACTAGCGGAAAAAGTACTATACTAGCGGAAAAAGTACTATACTAGCGGAAAAAGTACTATACTAGCGGAAAAAGTACTATACTAGCGGAAAAAGTACTATACGAGCGGAAAAAGTACTATACTAGCGGAAAAAGTACTATACTAGCGGAAAAAGTACTATACTAGCGGAAAAAGTACTATACTAGCGGAAAAAGTACTATACTAGCGGAAAAAGTACTATACTAGCGGAAAAAGTACTATACTAGCGGAAAAAGTACTATATTAGCGGAAAAAGTACTATACTAGCGGAAAAAGTACTATACTAGCGGAAAAAGTACTATACGAGCGAAAAAAGTACTATACTAGCGGAAAAAGTACTATACTAGCGGAAAAAGTACTATACTAGCGGAAAAAGTACTATACTAGCGGATAAAGTACTATACTAGCGGAAAAAGTACTATACGAGCGGAAAAAGTACTATACT
Source organism: Hedychridium roseum (assembly GCA_963989215.1). Taxonomy (NCBI): domain Eukaryota; kingdom Metazoa; phylum Arthropoda; class Insecta; order Hymenoptera; family Chrysididae; genus Hedychridium; species Hedychridium roseum. Next base: position 3,161,162 of record OZ022321.1, on the reverse strand, counting down.
AGCGGAAAAAGTACTATACTAGCGGAAAAAGTACTATACTAGCGGAAAAACTATCATACTATCATACTAGCGGGAAAAGTACTATACTAGCGGAAAAACTACTATACTAGCGGAAAAAGTACTATACTAGCGGAAAAACTATCATACTATCATACTAGCGGAAAAAGTACTATACTAGCGGAAAAACTATCATGAAAAAGTACTATACTAGCGGAAAAACTATCATACTATCATACTAGCGGAAAAAGTACTATACTAGCGGAAAAACTACTATACTAGCGGAAAAAGTACTATACTAGCGGAAAAAGTACTATACTAGCGGAAAAAGTACTATACTAGCGGAAAAAGTACTATACTAGCGGAAAAAGTACTATACTAGCGGAAAAAGTACTATACGAACGAAAAAAGTACTATACTAGCGGAAAAACTACTATACTAGCGGAAAAAATACTATACTAGCGGAAAAAGTACTATACTAGCGGAAAAACTATCATACTATCATACTAGCGGAAAAAGTACTATACTAGCGGAAAAACTATCATACTATCATACTAGCGGAAAAAGTACTATACTGGCGGAAAAACTACTATACTAGCGGAAAAAGTACTATACTAGCGGAAAAAGTACTATACGAGCGAAAAAAGTACTATACTAGCGGAAAAAGTACTATACTAGCGGAAAAAGTACTATACTAGCGGAAAAAGTACTATACTAGCGGAAAAAGTACTATACTAGCGGAAAAAGTACTATACGAGCGGAAAAAGTACTATACTAGCGGAAAAAGTACTATACTAGCGGAAAAACTATCATACTATCATACTAGCGGAAAAAGTACTATACTAGCGGAAAAACTATCATACTATCATACTAGCGGAAAAAGTACTATACTAGCGGAAAAACTACTATACTAGCGGAAAAAGTACTATACTAGCGGAAAAAGTACTATACTAGCGGAAAAAGTACTATACTAGCGGAAAAAGTACTATACTAGCGGAAAAAGTACTATACGAACGAAAAAAGTACTATACTAGCGGAAAAACTACTATACTAGCGGAAAAAATACTATACTAGCGGAAAAAGTACTATACTAGCGGAAAAACTATCATACTATCATACTAGCGGAAAAAGTACTATACTAGCGGAAAAACTATCATACTATCATACTAGCGGAAAAAGTACTATACTGGCGGAAAAACTACTATACTAGCGGAAAAAGTACTATACTAGCGGAAAAAGTACTATACTAGCGGAAAAAGTACTATACTAGCGGAAAAACTATCATACTATCATACTAGCGGAGAAAGTACTGTACTAGCGGAAAAAGTACTATACTAGCGGAAAAAGTACTATACTAGCGGAAAAACTATCATACTATCATACTAGCGGAAAAAGTACTATACTAGCGGAAAAACTACTATACTAGCGGAAAAAATACTATACTAGCGGAAAAAGTACTATACTAGCGGAAAAACTATCATACTATCATACTAGCGGAAAAAGTACTATACTAGCGGAAAAACTATCATACTATCATACTAGCGGAAAAAGTACTATACTGGCGGAAAAACTACTATACTAGCGGAAAAAGTACTATACTAGCGGAAAAACTACTATACTAGCGGAAAAAGTACTATACTAGCGGAAAAAGTACTATACTAGCGGAAAAAGTACTATACTAGCGGAAAAAGTACTATACTAGCGGAAAAAGTACTATACTAGCGGAAAAAGTACTATACTAGCGGAAAAACTATCATACTATCATACTAGCGGAAAAAGTACTATACTAGCGGAAAAACTATCATACTATCATACTAGCGGAAAAAGTACTATACTGGCGGAAAAACTACTATACTAGCGGAAAAAGTACTATACTAGCGGAAAAAGTACTATACTAGCGGAAAAAGTACTATACTAGCGGAAAAAGTACTATACTAGCGGAAAAAGTACTATACTAGCGGAAAAACTATCATACTATCATACTAGCGGAAAAACTATCATACTATCATACTAGCGGAAAAAGTACTATACTAGCGGAAAAACTATCATACTATCATACTAGCGGAAAAAGTACTGTACTAGCGGAAAAAGTACTGTACTAGCGGAAAAAGTACTATACTAGCGGAAAAAGTACTATACTAGCGGAAAAACTATCATACTATCATACTAGCGGAAAAAGTACTATACTAGCGGAAAAAGTACTATACTAGCGGAAAAAGTACTATACTAGCGGAAAAAGTACTATACTAGCGGAAAAAGTACTATACTAGCGGAAAAAGTACTATACGAGCGAAAAAAGTACTATACTAGCGGAAAAAGTACTATACTAGCGGAAAAACTATCATACTATCATACTAGCGGAAAAAGTACTATACTAGCGGAAAAACTACTATACTAGCGGAAAAAGTACTATACTAGCGGAAAAAGTACTATACTAGCGGAAAAAGTACTATACTAGCGGAAAAAGTACTATACTAGCGGAAAAAGTACTATACTAGCGGAAAAAGTACTATACGAGCGAAAAAAGTACTATACTAGCGGAAAAACTACTATACTAGCGGAAAAAATACTATACTAGCGGAAAAAGTACTATACTAGCGGAAAAACTATCATACTATCATACTAGCGGAAAAAGTACTATACTAGCGGAAAAACTATCATACTATCATACTAGCGGAAAAAGTACTATACTAGCGGAAAAACTATCATACTATCATACTAGCGGAAAAAGTACTATACTAGCGGAAAAACTACTATACTAGCGGAAAAAGTACTATACTAGCGGAAAAAGTACTATACTAGCGGAAAAAGTACTATACTAGCGGAAAAAGTACTATACTAGCGGAAAAACTATCATACTATCATACTAGCGGAAAAAGTACTATACTAGCGGAAAAACTATCATACTATCATACTAGCGGAAAAAGTACTATACTGGCGGAAAAACTACTATACTAGCGGAAAAAGTACTATACTAGCGGAAAAACTACTATACTAGCGGAAAAAGTACTATACTAGCGGAAAAACTATCATACTATCATACTAGCGGAAAAAGTACTATACTAGCGGAAAAACTATCATACTATCATACTAGCGGAAAAAGTACTATACTGGCGGAAAAACTACTATACTAGCGGAAAAAGTACTATACTAGCGGAAAAAGTACTATACTAGCGGAAAAAGTACTATACTAGCGGAAAAAGTACTATACTAGCGGAAAAAGTACTATACTAGCGGAAAAAGTACTATACTAGCGGAAAAAGTACTATACGAGCGAAAAAAGTACTATACTAGCGGAAAAACTACTATACTAGCGGAAAAAATACTATACTAGCGGAAAAAGTACTATACTAGCGGAAAAACTATCATACTTTCATACTAGCGGAAAAAGTACTATACTAGCGGAAAAACTATCATACTATCATACTAGCGGAAAAAGTACTATACTAGCGGAAAAACTATCATACTATCATACTAGCGGAAAAAGTACTATACTAGCGGAAAAAGTACTATACGAGCGAAAAAAGTACTATACTAGCGGAAAAAGTACTATACTAGCGGAAAAAGTACTATACTAGCGGAAAAAGTACTATACTAGCGGAAAAAGTACTATACTAGCGGAAAAAGTACTATACGAGCGGAAAAAGTACTATACTAGCGGAAAAAGTACTATACTAGCGGAAAAAGTACTATACTAGCGGAAAAACTATCATACTATCATACTAGCGGGAAAAGTACTATACTAGCGGAAAAACTACTATACTAGCGGAAAAAGTACTATACTAGCGGAAAAACTATCATACTATCATACTAGCGGAAAAAGTACTATACTAGCGGAAAAAGTACTATACTAGCGGAAAAAGTACTATACTAGCGGAAAAAGTACTATACTAGCGGAAAAAGTACTATACGAGCGGAAAAAGTACTATACTAGCGGAAAAAGTACTATACTAGCGGAAAAAGTACTATACTAGCGGAAAAAGTACTATACTAGCGGAAAAAGTACTATACTAGCGGAAAAAGTACTATACTAGCGGAAAAAGTACTATACTAGCGGAAAAAGTACTATATTAGCGGAAAAAGTACTATACTAGCGGAAAAAGTACTATACTAGCGGAAAAAGTACTATACGAGCGAAAAAAGTACTATACTAGCGGAAAAAGTACTATACTAGCGGAAAAAGTACTATACTAGCGGAAAAAGTACTATACTAGCGGATAAAGTACTATACTAGCGGAAAAAGTACTATACGAGCGGAAAAAGTACTATACTAGCGGAAAAAGTACTATACTAGCGGAAAAAGTACTATACTAGCGGAAAAACTATCATACTATCATACTAGCGGGAAAAGTACTATACTAGCGGAAAAACTACTATACTAGCGGAAAAAGTACTATACTAGCGGAAAAACTATCATACTATCATACTAGCGGAAAAAGTACTATACTAGCGGAAAAACTATCATACTATCATACTAGCGGAAAAAGTACTATACTAGCGGAAAAACTACTATACTAGCGGAAAAAGTACTATACTAGCGGAAAAAGTACTATACTAGCGGAAAAAGTACTATACTAGCGGAAAAAGTACTATACTAGCGGAAAAAGTACTATACTAGCGGAAAAAGTACTATACGAACGAAAAAAGTACTATACTAGCGGAAAAACTACTATACTAGCGGAAAAAATACTATACTAGCGGAAAAAGTACTATACTAGCGGAAAAACTATCATACTATCATACTAGCGGAAAAAGTACTATACTAGCGGAAAAACTATCATACTATCATACTAGCGGAAAAAGTACTATACTGGCGGAAAAACTACTATACTAGCGGAAAAAGTACTATACTAGCGGAAAAAGTACTATACGAGCGAAAAAAGTACTATACTAGCGGAAAAAGTACTATACTAGCGGAAAAAGTACTATACTAGCGGAAAAAGTACTATACTAGCGGAAAAAGTACTATACTAGCGGAAAAAGTACTATACGAGCGGAAAAAGTACTATACTAGCGGAAAAAGTACTATACTAGCGGAAAAACTATCATACTATCATACTAGCGGAAAAAGTACTATACTAGCGGAAAAACTATCATACTATCATACTAGCGGAAAAAGTACTATACTAGCGGAAAAACTACTATACTAGCGGAAAAAGTACTATACTAGCGGAAAAAGTACTATACTAGCGGAAAAAGTACTATACTAGCGGAAAAAGTACTATACTAGCGGAAAAAGTACTATACGAACGAAAAAAGTACTATACTAGCGGAAAAACTACTATACTAGCGGAAAAAATACTATACTAGCGGAAAAAGTACTATACTAGCGGAAAAACTATCATACTATCATACTAGCGGAAAAAGTACTATACTAGCGGAAAAACTATCATACTATCATACTAGCGGAAAAAGTACTATACTGGCGGAAAAACTACTATACTAGCGGAAAAAGTACTATACTAGCGGAAAAAGTACTATACTAGCGGAAAAAGTACTATACTAGCGGAAAAACTATCATACTATCATACTAGCGGAGAAAGTACTGTACTAGCGGAAAAAGTACTATACTAGCGGAAAAAGTACTATACTAGCGGAAAAACTATCATACTATCATACTAGCGGAAAAAGTACTATACTAGCGGAAAAACTACTATACTAGCGGAAAAAATACTATACTAGCGGAAAAAGTACTATACTAGCGGAAAAACTATCATACTATCATACTAGCGGAAAAAGTACTATACTAGCGGAAAAACTATCATACTATCATACTAGCGGAAAAAGTACTATACTGGCGGAAAAACTACTATACTAGCGGAAAAAGTACTATACTAGCGGAAAAACTACTATACTAGCGGAAAAAGTACTATACTAGCGGAAAAAGTACTATACTAGCGGAAAAAGTACTATACTAGCGGAAAAAGTACTATACTAGCGGAAAAAGTACTATACTAGCGGAAAAAGTACTATACTAGCGGAAAAACTATCATACTATCATACTAGCGGAAAAAGTACTATACTAGCGGAAAAACTATCATACTATCATACTAGCGGAAAAAGTACTATACTGGCGGAAAAACTACTATACTAGCGGAAAAAGTACTATACTAGCGGAAAAAGTACTATACTAGCGGAAAAAGTACTATACTAGCGGAAAAAGTACTATACTAGCGGAAAAAGTACTATACTAGCGGAAAAACTATCATACTATCATACTAGCGGAAAAACTATCATACTATCATACTAGCGGAAAAAGTACTATACTAGCGGAAAAACTATCATACTATCATACTAGCGGAAAAAGTACTGTACTAGCGGAAAAAGTACTGTACTAGCGGAAAAAGTACTATACTAGCGGAAAAAGTACTATACTAGCGGAAAAACTATCATACTATCATACTAGCGGAAAAAGTACTATACTAGCGGAAAAAGTACTATACTAGCGGAAAAAGTACTATACTAGCGGAAAAAGTACTATACTAGCGGAAAAAGTACTATACTAGCGGAAAAAGTACTATACGAGCGAAAAAAGTACTATACTAGCGGAAAAAGTACTATACTAGCGGAAAAACTATCATACTATCATACTAGCGGAAAAAGTACTATACTAGCGGAAAAACTACTATACTAGCGGAAAAAGTACTATACTAGCGGAAAAAGTACTATACTAGCGGAAAAAGTACTATACTAGCGGAAAAAGTACTATACTAGCGGAAAAAGTACTATACTAGCGGAAAAAGTACTATACGAGCGAAAAAAGTACTATACTAGCGGAAAAACTACTATACTAGCGGAAAAAATACTATACTAGCGGAAAAAGTACTATACTAGCGGAAAAACTATCATACTATCATACTAGCGGAAAAAGTACTATACTAGCGGAAAAACTATCATACTATCATACTAGCGGAAAAAGTACTATACTAGCGGAAAAACTATCATACTATCATACTAGCGGAAAAAGTACTATACTAGCGGAAAAACTACTATACTAGCGGAAAAAGTACTATACTAGCGGAAAAAGTACTATACTAGCGGAAAAAGTACTATACTAGCGGAAAAAGTACTATACTAGCGGAAAAACTATCATACTATCATACTAGCGGAAAAAGTACTATACTAGCGGAAAAACTATCATACTATCATACTAGCGGAAAAAGTACTATACTGGCGGAAAAACTACTATACTAGCGGAAAAAGTACTATACTAGCGGAAAAACTACTATACTAGCGGAAAAAGTACTATACTAGCGGAAAAACTATCATACTATCATACTAGCGGAAAAAGTACTATACTAGCGGAAAAACTATCATACTATCATACTAGCGGAAAAAGTACTATACTGGCGGAAAAACTACTATACTAGCGGAAAAAGTACTATACTAGCGGAAAAAGTACTATACTAGCGGAAAAAGTACTATACTAGCGGAAAAAGTACTATACTAGCGGAAAAAGTACTATACTAGCGGAAAAAGTACTATACTAGCGGAAAAAGTACTATACGAGCGAAAAAAGTACTATACTAGCGGAAAAACTACTATACTAGCGGAAAAAATACTATACTAGCGGAAAAAGTACTATACTAGCGGAAAAACTATCATACTTTCATACTAGCGGAAAAAGTACTATACTAGCGGAAAAACTATCATACTATCATACTAGCGGAAAAAGTACTATACTAGCGGAAAAACTATCATACTATCATACTAGCGGAAAAAGTACTATACTAGCGGAAAAACTATCATACTATCATACTAGCGGAAAAAGTACTATACTAGCGGAAAAAGTACTATACTAGCGGAAAAACTACTATACTAGCGGAAAAAGTACTATACTAGCGGAAAAACTATCATACTATCATACTAGCGGAAAAAGTACTATACTAGCGGAAAAACTATCATACTATCATACTAGCGGAAAAAGTACTATACTAGCGGAAAAAGTACTATACTAGCGGAAAAAGTACTATACTAGCGGAAAAAGTACTATACTAGCGGAAAAAGTACTATACTAGCGGAAAAAGTACTATACTAGCGGAAAAAGTACTATACGAGCGAAAAAAGTACTATACTAGCGGAAAAAGTACTATACTAGCGGAAAAAGTACTATACTAGCGGAAAAAGTACTATACGAGCGGAAAAAGTACTATACGAGCGGAAAAAGTACTATACTAGCGGAAAAAGTACTATACTAGCGGAAAAAGTACTATACTAGCGGAAAAAGTACTATACGAGCGAAAAAAGTACTATACTAGCGGAAAAAGTACTATACTAGCGGAAAAAGTACTATACTAGCGGAAAAAGTACTATACGAGCGGAAAAAGTACTATACTAGCGGAAAAAGTACTATACTAGCGGAAAAAGTACTATACTAGCGGAAAAAGTACTATACTAGCGGAAAAAGTACTATACTAGCGGAAAAAGTACTATACGAGCGAAAAAAGTACTATACTAGCGGAAAAAGTACTATACGAGCGAAAAAAGTACTATACTAGCGGAAAAAGTACTATACTAGCGGAAAAAGTACTATACTAGCGGAAAAAGTACTATACTAGCGGAAAAAGTACTATACTAGCGGAAAAAGTACTATACTAGCGGAAAAACTATCATACTATCATACTAGCGGAAAAATTACTATACTAGCGGAAAAAGTACTATACTAGCGGAAAAAGTACTATACTAGCGGAAAAAGTACTATACTAGCGGAAAAAGTACTATACTAGCGGAAAAAGTACTATACTAGCGGAAAAAGTACTATACGAGCGAAAAAAGTACTATACTAGCGGAAAAACTACTATACTAGCGGAAAAAATACTATACTAGCGGAAAAAGTACTATACTAGCGGAAAAACTATCATACTATCATACTAGCGGAAAAAGTACTATACTAGCGGAAAAAGTACTATACTAGCGGAAAAAGTACTATACTAGCGGAAAAACTATCATACTATCATACTAGCGGAAAAAGTACTATACTAGCGGAAAAACTATCATACTATCATACTAGCGGAAAAAGTACTATACTGGCGGAAAAACTACTATACTAGCGGAAAAAGTACTATACTAGCGGAAAAAGTACTATACTAGCGGAAAAAGTACTATACTAGCGGAAAAAGTACTATACTAGCGGAAAAAGTACTATACTAGCGGAAAAACTATCATACTATCATACTAGCGGAAAAACTATCATACTATCATACTAGCGGAAAAAGTACTATACTAGCGGAAAAAGTACTATACTAGCGGAAAAACTATCATACTATCATACTAGCGGAAAAAGTACTATACTAGCGGAAAAAGTACTATACTAGCGGAAAAAGTACTATACTAGCGGAAAAAGTACTATACGAGCGAAAAAAGTACTATACTAGCGGAAAAAGTACTATACTAGCGGAAAAAGTACTATACTAGCGGAAAAAGTACTATACGAGCGGAAAAAGTACTATACTAGCGGAAAAAGTACTATACTAGCGGAAAAAGTACTATAAAAAGAACTATACTAGCGAAACGAAACTAGCGGAAAAAGTACTATACTAGGAAGACTACGAGCGGAAAAAGTACTATACTAGCGGAAAAAGTACTATACTAGCGGAAAGAAAGTTACTAAGCGGAAAAAGTACTATATACTACTAGCGGAAAAACTACTTATTACTTAGCGGAAAAACTATACTAGCGGAAAAATACTATACTAGCGGAAAAGACTATACTAGGAAACTATCATACTAAGCGAAAAAGTACTATACTAGCGGAAAAACTATCATACTATCATACTAGCGGAAAAAGTACTATACTGGCGGAAAAACTACTATACTAGCGGAAAAAGTACTATACTAGCGGAAAAAGTACTATACGAGCGAAAAAAGTACTATATTAGCGGAAAAAGTACTATACTAGCGGAAAAAGTACTATACTAGCGGAAAAAGTACTATACTAGCGGAAAAAGTACTATACTAGCGGAAAAAGTACTATACGAGCGGAAAAAGTACTATACTAGCGGAAAAAGTACTATACTAGCGGAAAAAGTACTATACTAGCGGAAAAACTATCATACTATCATACTAGCGGGAAAAGTACTATACTAGCGGAAAAACTACTATACTAGCGGAAAAAGTACTATACTAGCGGAAAAACTATCATACTATCATACTAGCGGAAAAAGTACTATACTAGCGGAAAAAGTACTATACTAGCGGAAAAAGTACTATACTAGCGGAAAAAGTACTATACTAGCGGAAAAAGTACTATACGAGCGGAAAAAGTACTATACTAGCGGAAAAAGTACTATACTAGCGGAAAAAGTACTATACTAGCGGAAAAAGTACTATACTAGCGGAAAAAGTACTATACTAGCGGAAAAAGTACTATACTAGCGGAAAAAGTACTATACTAGCGGAAAAAGTACTATATTAGCGGAAAAAGTACTATACTAGCGGAAAAAGTACTATACTAGCGGAAAAAGTACTATACGAGCGAAAAAAGTACTATACTAGCGGAAAAAGTACTATACTAGCGGAAAAAGTACTATACTAGCGGAAAAAGTACTATACTAGCGGATAAAGTACTATACTAGCGGAAAAAGTACTATACGAGCGGAAAAAGTACTATACTAGCGGAAAAAGTACTATACTAGCGGAAAAAGTACTATACTAGCGGAAAAACTATCATACTATCATACTAGCGGGAAAAGTACTATACTAGCGGAAAAACTACTATACTAGCGGAAAAAGTACTATACTAGCGGAAAAACTATCATACTATCATACTAGCGGAAAAAGTACTATACTAGCGGAAAAACTATCATACTATCATACTAGCGGAAAAAGTACTATACTAGCGGAAAAACTACTATACTAGCGGAAAAAGTACTATACTAGCGGAAAAAGTACTATACTAGCGGAAAAAGTACTATACTAGCGGAAAAAGTACTATACTAGCGGAAAAAGTACTATACTAGCGGAAAAAGTACTATACGAACGAAAAAAGTACTATACTAGCGGAAAAACTACTATACTAGCGGAAAAAATACTATACTAGCGGAAAAAGTACTATACTAGCGGAAAAACTATCATACTATCATACTAGCGGAAAAAGTACTATACTAGCGGAAAAACTATCATACTATCATACTAGCGGAAAAAGTACTATACTGGCGGAAAAACTACTATACTAGCGGAAAAAGTACTATACTAGCGGAAAAAGTACTATACGAGCGAAAAAAGTACTATACTAGCGGAAAAAGTACTATACTAGCGGAAAAAGTACTATACTAGCGGAAAAAGTACTATACTAGCGGAAAAAGTACTATACTAGCGGAAAAAGTACTATACGAGCGGAAAAAGTACTATACTAGCGGAAAAAGTACTATACTAGCGGAAAAACTATCATACTATCATACTAGCGGAAAAAGTACTATACTAGCGGAAAAACTATCATACTATCATACTAGCGGAAAAAGTACTATACTAGCGGAAAAACTACTATACTAGCGGAAAAAGTACTATACTAGCGGAAAAAGTACTATACTAGCGGAAAAAGTACTATACTAGCGGAAAAAGTACTATACTAGCGGAAAAAGTACTATACGAACGAAAAAAGTACTATACTAGCGGAAAAACTACTATACTAGCGGAAAAAATACTATACTAGCGGAAAAAGTACTATACTAGCGGAAAAACTATCATACTATCATACTAGCGGAAAAAGTACTATACTAGCGGAAAAACTATCATACTATCATACTAGCGGAAAAAGTACTATACTGGCGGAAAAACTACTATACTAGCGGAAAAAGTACTATACTAGCGGAAAAAGTACTATACTAGCGGAAAAAGTACTATACTAGCGGAAAAACTATCATACTATCATACTAGCGGAGAAAGTACTGTACTAGCGGAAAAAGTACTATACTAGCGGAAAAAGTACTATACTAGCGGAAAAACTATCATACTATCATACTAGCGGAAAAAGTACTATACTAGCGGAAAAACTACTATACTAGCGGAAAAAATACTATACTAGCGGAAAAAGTACTATACTAGCGGAAAAACTATCATACTATCATACTAGCGGAAAAAGTACTATACTAGCGGAAAAACTATCATACTATCATACTAGCGGAAAAAGTACTATACTGGCGGAAAAACTACTATACTAGCGGAAAAAGTACTATACTAGCGGAAAAACTACTATACTAGCGGAAAAAGTACTATACTAGCGGAAAAAGTACTATACTAGCGGAAAAAGTACTATACTAGCGGAAAAAGTACTATACTAGCGGAAAAAGTACTATACTAGCGGAAAAAGTACTATACTAGCGGAAAAACTATCATACTATCATACTAGCGGAAAAAGTACTATACTAGCGGAAAAACTATCATACTATCATACTAGCGGAAAAAGTACTATACTGGCGGAAAAACTACTATACTAGCGGAAAAAGTACTATACTAGCGGAAAAAGTACTATACTAGCGGAAAAAGTACTATACTAGCGGAAAAAGTACTATACTAGCGGAAAAACTATCATACTATCATACTAGCGGAAAAACTATCATACTATCATACTAGCGGAAAAAGTACTATACTAGCGGAAAAACTATCATACTATCATACTAGCGGAAAAAGTACTGTACTAGCGGAAAAAGTACTGTACTAGCGGAAAAAGTACTATACTAGCGGAAAAAGTACTATACTAGCGGAAAAACTATCATACTATCATACTAGCGGAAAAAGTACTATACTAGCGGAAAAAGTACTATACTAGCGGAAAAAGTACTATACTAGCGGAAAAAGTACTATACTAGCGGAAAAAGTACTATACTAGCGGAAAAAGTACTATACGAGCGAAAAAAGTACTATACTAGCGGAAAAAGTACTATACTAGCGGAAAAACTATCATACTATCATACTAGCGGAAAAAGTACTATACTAGCGGAAAAACTACTATACTAGCGGAAAAAGTACTATACTAGCGGAAAAAGTACTATACTAGCGGAAAAAGTACTATACTAGCGGAAAAAGTACTATACTAGCGGAAAAAGTACTATACTAGCGGAAAAAGTACTATACGAGCGAAAAAAGTACTATACTAGCGGAAAAACTACTATACTAGCGGAAAAAATACTATACTAGCGGAAAAAGTACTATACTAGCGGAAAAACTATCATACTATCATACTAGCGGAAAAAGTACTATACTAGCGGAAAAACTATCATACTATCATACTAGCGGAAAAAGTACTATACTAGCGGAAAAACTATCATACTATCATACTAGCGGAAAAAGTACTATACTAGCGGAAAAACTACTATACTAGCGGAAAAAGTACTATACTAGCGGAAAAAGTACTATACTAGCGGAAAAAGTACTATACGAGCGGAAAAAGTACTATACTAGCGGAAAAAGTACTATACTAGCGGAAAAAGTACTATACTAGCGGAAAAAGTACTATACGAGCGAAAAAAGTACTATACTAGCGGAAAAAGTACTATACTAGCGGAAAAAGTACTATACTAGCGGAAAAAGTACTATACGAGCGGAAAAAGTACTATACTAGCGGAAAAAGTACTATACTAGCGGAAAAAGTACTATACTAGCGGAAAAAGTACTATACGAACGAAAAAAGTACTATACTAGCGGAAAAACTACTATACTAGCGGAAAAAATACTATACTAGCGGAAAAAGTACTATACTAGCGGAAAAACTATCATACTATCATACTAGCGGAAAAAGTACTATACTAGCGGAAAAACTATCATACTATCATACTAGCGGAAAAAGTACTATACTGGCGGAAAAACTACTATACTAGCGGAAAAAGTACTATACTAGCGGAAAAAGTACTATACGAGCGAAAAAAGTACTATATTAGCGGAAAAAGTACTATACTAGCGGAAAAAGTACTATACTAGCGGAAAAAGTACTATACTAGCGGAAAAAGTACTATACTAGCGGAAAAAGTACTATACGAGCGGAAAAAGTACTATACTAGCGGAAAAAGTACTATACTAGCGGAAAAAGTACTATACTAGCGGAAAAACTATCATACTATCATACTAGCGGGAAAAGTACTATACTAGCGGAAAAACTACTATACTAGCGGAAAAAGTACTATACTAGCGGAAAAACTATCATACTATCATACTAGCGGAAAAAGTACTATACTAGCGGAAAAAGTACTATACTAGCGGAAAAAGTACTATACTAGCGGAAAAAGTACTATACTAGCGGAAAAAGTACTATACGAGCGGAAAAAGTACTATACTAGCGGAAAAAGTACTATACTAGCGGAAAAAGTACTATACTAGCGGAAAAAGTACTATACTAGCGGAAAAAGTACTATACTAGCGGAAAAAGTACTATACTAGCGGAAAAAGTACTATACTAGCGGAAAAAGTACTATATTAGCGGAAAAAGTACTATACTAGCGGAAAAAGTACTATACTAGCGGAAAAAGTACTATACGAGCGAAAAAAGTACTATACTAGCGGAAAAAGTACTATACTAGCGGAAAAAGTACTATACTAGCGGAAAAAGTACTATACTAGCGGATAAAGTACTATACTAGCGGAAAAAGTACTATACGAGCGGAAAAAGTACTATACTAGCGGAAAAAGTACTATACTAGCGGAAAAAGTACTATACTAGCGGAAAAACTATCATACTATCATACTAGCGGGAAAAGTACTATACTAGCGGAAAAACTACTATACTAGCGGAAAAAGTACTATACTAGCGGAAAAACTATCATACTATCATACTAGCGGAAAAAGTACTATACTAGCGGAAAAACTATCATACTATCATACTAGCGGAAAAAGTACTATACTAGCGGAAAAACTACTATACTAGCGGAAAAAGTACTATACTAGCGGAAAAAGTACTATACTAGCGGAAAAAGTACTATACTAGCGGAAAAAGTACTATACTAGCGGAAAAAGTACTATACTAGCGGAAAAAGTACTATACGAACGAAAAAAGTACTATACTAGCGGAAAAACTACTATACTAGCGGAAAAAATACTATACTAGCGGAAAAAGTACTATACTAGCGGAAAAACTATCATACTATCATACTAGCGGAAAAAGTACTATACTAGCGGAAAAACTATCATACTATCATACTAGCGGAAAAAGTACTATACTGGCGGAAAAACTACTATACTAGCGGAAAAAGTACTATACTAGCGGAAAAAGTACTATACGAGCGAAAAAAGTACTATACTAGCGGAAAAAGTACTATACTAGCGGAAAAAGTACTATACTAGCGGAAAAAGTACTATACTAGCGGAAAAAGTACTATACTAGCGGAAAAAGTACTATACGAGCGGAAAAAGTACTATACTAGCGGAAAAAGTACTATACTAGCGGAAAAACTATCATACTATCATACTAGCGGAAAAAGTACTATACTAGCGGAAAAACTATCATACTATCATACTAGCGGAAAAAGTACTATACTAGCGGAAAAACTACTATACTAGCGGAAAAAGTACTATACTAGCGGAAAAAGTACTATACTAGCGGAAAAAGTACTATACTAGCGGAAAAAGTACTATACTAGCGGAAAAAGTACTATACGAACGAAAAAAGTACTATACTAGCGGAAAAACTACTATACTAGCGGAAAAAATACTATACTAGCGGAAAAAGTACTATACTAGCGGAAAAACTATCATACTATCATACTAGCGGAAAAAGTACTATACTAGCGGAAAAACTATCATACTATCATACTAGCGGAAAAAGTACTATACTGGCGGAAAAACTACTATACTAGCGGAAAAAGTACTATACTAGCGGAAAAAGTACTATACTAGCGGAAAAAGTACTATACTAGCGGAAAAACTATCATACTATCATACTAGCGGAGAAAGTACTGTACTAGCGGAAAAAGTACTATACTAGCGGAAAAAGTACTATACTAGCGGAAAAACTATCATACTATCATACTAGCGGAAAAAGTACTATACTAGCGGAAAAACTACTATACTAGCGGAAAAAATACTATACTAGCGGAAAAAGTACTATACTAGCGGAAAAACTATCATACTATCATACTAGCGGAAAAAGTACTATACTAGCGGAAAAACTATCATACTATCATACTAGCGGAAAAAGTACTATACTGGCGGAAAAACTACTATACTAGCGGAAAAAGTACTATACTAGCGGAAAAACTACTATACTAGCGGAAAAAGTACTATACTAGCGGAAAAAGTACTATACTAGCGGAAAAAGTACTATACTAGCGGAAAAAGTACTATACTAGCGGAAAAAGTACTATACTAGCGGAAAAAGTACTATACTAGCGGAAAAACTATCATACTATCATACTAGCGGAAAAAGTACTATACTAGCGGAAAAACTATCATACTATCATACTAGCGGAAAAAGTACTATACTGGCGGAAAAACTACTATACTAGCGGAAAAAGTACTATACTAGCGGAAAAAGTACTATACTAGCGGAAAAAGTACTATACTAGCGGAAAAAGTACTATACTAGCGGAAAAACTATCATACTATCATACTAGCGGAAAAACTATCATACTATCATACTAGCGGAAAAAGTACTATACTAGCGGAAAAACTATCATACTATCATACTAGCGGAAAAAGTACTGTACTAGCGGAAAAAGTACTGTACTAGCGGAAAAAGTACTATACTAGCGGAAAAAGTACTATACTAGCGGAAAAACTATCATACTATCATACTAGCGGAAAAAGTACTATACTAGCGGAAAAAGTACTATACTAGCGGAAAAAGTACTATACTAGCGGAAAAAGTACTATACTAGCGGAAAAAGTACTATACTAGCGGAAAAAGTACTATACGAGCGAAAAAAGTACTATACTAGCGGAAAAAGTACTATACTAGCGGAAAAACTATCATACTATCATACTAGCGGAAAAAGTACTATACTAGCGGAAAAACTACTATACTAGCGGAAAAAGTACTATACTAGCGGAAAAAGTACTATACTAGCGGAAAAAGTACTATACTAGCGGAAAAAGTACTATACTAGCGGAAAAAGTACTATACTAGCGGAAAAAGTACTATACGAGCGAAAAAAGTACTATACTAGCGGAAAAACTACTATACTAGCGGAAAAAATACTATACTAGCGGAAAAAGTACTATACTAGCGGAAAAACTATCATACTATCATACTAGCGGAAAAAGTACTATACTAGCGGAAAAACTATCATACTATCATACTAGCGGAAAAAGTACTATACTAGCGGAAAAACTATCATACTATCATACTAGCGGAAAAAGTACTATACTAGCGGAAAAACTACTATACTAGCGGAAAAAGTACTATACTAGCGGAAAAAGTACTATACTAGCGGAAAAAGTACTATACTAGCGGAAAAAGTACTATACTAGCGGAAAAACTATCATACTATCATACTAGCGGAAAAAGTACTATACTAGCGGAAAAACTATCATACTATCATACTAGCGGAAAAAGTACTATACTGGCGGAAAAACTACTATACTAGCGGAAAAAGTACTATACTAGCGGAAAAACTACTATACTAGCGGAAAAAGTACTATACTAGCGGAAAAACTATCATACTATCATACTAGCGGAAAAAGTACTATACTAGCGGAAAAACTATCATACTATCATACTAGCGGAAAAAGTACTATACTGGCGGAAAAACTACTATACTAGCGGAAAAAGTACTATACTAGCGGAAAAAGTACTATACTAGCGGAAAAAGTACTATACTAGCGGAAAAAGTACTATACTAGCGGAAAAAGTACTATACTAGCGGAAAAAGTACTATACTAGCGGAAAAAGTACTATACGAGCGAAAAAAGTACTATACTAGCGGAAAAACTACTATACTAGCGGAAAAAATACTATACTAGCGGAAAAAGTACTATACTAGCGGAAAAACTATCATACTTTCATACTAGCGGAAAAAGTACTATACTAGCGGAAAAACTATCATACTATCATACTAGCGGAAAAAGTACTATACTAGCGGAAAAACTATCATACTATCATACTAGCGGAAAAAGTACTATACTAGCG
Source organism: Hedychridium roseum (assembly GCA_963989215.1). Taxonomy (NCBI): domain Eukaryota; kingdom Metazoa; phylum Arthropoda; class Insecta; order Hymenoptera; family Chrysididae; genus Hedychridium; species Hedychridium roseum. The sequence goes on along the minus strand of OZ022321.1, from coordinate 3,143,114 downwards.
GAAAAACTATCATACTATCATACTAGCGGAAAAAGTACTATACTAGCGGAAAAAGTACTATACTAGCGGAAAAACTACTATACTAGCGGAAAAAGTACTATACTAGCGGAAAAACTATCATACTATCATACTAGCGGAAAAAGTACTATACTAGCGGAAAAACTATCATACTATCATACTAGCGGAAAAAGTACTATACTAGCGGAAAAAGTACTATACTAGCGGAAAAAGTACTATACTAGCGGAAAAAGTACTATACTAGCGGAAAAAGTACTATACTAGCGGAAAAAGTACTATACTAGCGGAAAAAGTACTATACGAGCGAAAAAAGTACTATACTAGCGGAAAAAGTACTATACTAGCGGAAAAAGTACTATACTAGCGGAAAAAGTACTATACGAGCGGAAAAAGTACTATACTAGCGGAAAAAGTACTATACTAGCGGAAAAAGTACTATACTAGCGGAAAAAGTACTATACGAGCGAAAAAAGTACTATACTAGCGGAAAAAGTACTATACTAGCGGAAAAAGTACTATACTAGCGGAAAAAGTACTATACGAGCGGAAAAAGTACTATACTAGCGGAAAAAGTACTATACTAGCGGAAAAAGTACTATACTAGCGGAAAAAGTACTATACTAGCGGAAAAAGTACTATACTAGCGGAAAAAGTACTATACGAGCGAAAAAAGTACTATACTAGCGGAAAAAGTACTATACGAGCGAAAAAAGTACTATACTAGCGGAAAAAGTACTATACTAGCGGAAAAAGTACTATACTAGCGGAAAAAGTACTATACTAGCGGAAAAAGTACTATACTAGCGGAAAAAGTACTATACTAGCGGAAAAACTATCATACTATCATACTAGCGGAAAAATTACTATACTAGCGGAAAAAGTACTATACTAGCGGAAAAAGTACTATACTAGCGGAAAAAGTACTATACTAGCGGAAAAAGTACTATACTAGCGGAAAAAGTACTATACTAGCGGAAAAAGTACTATACGAGCGAAAAAAGTACTATACTAGCGGAAAAACTACTATACTAGCGGAAAAAATACTATACTAGCGGAAAAAGTACTATACTAGCGGAAAAACTATCATACTATCATACTAGCGGAAAAAGTACTATACTAGCGGAAAAAGTACTATACTAGCGGAAAAAGTACTATACTAGCGGAAAAACTATCATACTATCATACTAGCGGAAAAAGTACTATACTAGCGGAAAAACTATCATACTATCATACTAGCGGAAAAAGTACTATACTGGCGGAAAAACTACTATACTAGCGGAAAAAGTACTATACTAGCGGAAAAAGTACTATACTAGCGGAAAAAGTACTATACTAGCGGAAAAAGTACTATACTAGCGGAAAAAGTACTATACTAGCGGAAAAAGTACTATACTAGCGGAAAAACTATCATACTATCATACTAGCGGAAAAACTATCATACTATCATACTAGCGGAAAAAGTACTATACTAGCGGAAAAAGTACTATACTAGCGGAAAAAGTACTATACTAGCGGAAAAAGTACTATACTAGCGGAAAAAGTACTATACTAGCGGAAAAAGTACTATACTAGCGGAAAAAGTACTATACGAGCGAAAAAAGTACTATACTAGCGGAAAAACTACTATACTAGCGGAAAAAATACTATACTAGCGGAAAAAGTACTATACTAGCGGAAAAACTATCATACTATCATACTAGCGGAAAAAGTACTATACTAGCGGAAAAAGTACTATACTAGCGGAAAAAGTACTATACTAGCGGAAAAACTATCATACTATCATACTAGCGGAAAAAGTACTATACTAGCGGAAAAACTATCATACTATCATACTAGCGGAAAAAGTACTATACTGGCGGAAAAACTACTATACTAGCGGAAAAAGTACTATACTAGCGGAAAAAGTACTATACTAGCGGAAAAAGTACTATACTAGCGGAAAAAGTACTATACTAGCGGAAAAAGTACTATACTAGCGGAAAAAGTACTATACTAGCGGAAAAACTATCATACTATCATACTAGCGGAAAAACTATCATACTATCATACTAGCGGAAAAAGTACTATACTAGCGGAAAAACTATCATACTATCATACTAGCGGAAAAAGTACTGTACTAGCGGAAAAAGTACTATACTAGCGGAAAAAGTACTATACTAGCGGAAAAAGTACTATACTAGCGGAAAAACTATCATACTATCATACTAGCGGAAAAAGTACTATACTAGCGGAAAAAGTACTATACTAGCGGAAAAAGTACTATACTAGCGGAAAAAGTACTATACTAGCGGAAAAAGTACTATACTAGCGGAAAAAGTACTATACTAGCGGAAAAAGTACTATACTAGCGGAAAAAGTACTATACTAGCGGAAAAAGTACTATACTAGCGGAAAAAGTACTATACGAGCGAAAAAAGTACTATACTAGCGGAAAAAGTACTATACTAGCGGAAAAAGTACTATACTAGCGGAAAAAGTACTATACTAGCGGAAAAAGTACTATACGAGCGGAAAAAGTACTATACTAGCGGAAAAAGTACTATACTAGCGGAAAAAGTACTATACTAGCGGAAAAACTATCATACTATCATACTAGCGGAAAAAGTACTGTACTAGCGGAAAAAGTACTATACTAGCGGAAAAAGTACTATACTAGCGGAAAAAGTACTATACTAGCGGAAAAACTATCATACTATCATACTAGCGGAAAAAGTACTATACTAGCGGAAAAACTACTATACTAGCGGAAAAAGTACTATACTAGCGGAAAAACTATCATACTATCATACTAGCGGAAAAAGTACTGTACTAGCGGAAAAAGTACTATACTAGCGGAAAAACTACTATACTAGCGGAAAAAGTACTATACTAGCGGAAAAAGTACTATACTAGCGGAAAAAGTACTATACTAGCGGAAAAAGTACTATACTAGCGGAAAAAGTACTATACTAGCGGAAAAAGTACTATACGAGCGAAAAAAGTACTATACTAGCGGAAAAACTACTATACTAGCGGAAAAAATACTATACTAGCGGAAAAAGTACTATACTAGCGGAAAAAGTACTATACTAGCGGAAAAAGTACTATACTAGCGGAAAAAGTACTATACTAGCGGAAAAAGTACTATACTAGCGGAAAAAGTACTATACGAGCGAAAAAAGTACTATACTAGCGGAAAAAGTACTATACGAGCGAAAAAAGTACTATACTAGCGGAAAAAGTACTATACTAGCGGAAAAAGTACTATACTAGCGGAAAAAGTACTATACTAGCGGAAAAAGTACTATACTAGCGGAAAAAGTACTATACTAGCGGAAAAAGTACTATACTAGCGGAAAAACTATCATACTATCATACTAGCGGAAAAATTACTATACTAGCGGAAAAAGTACTATACTAGCGGAAAAAGTACTATACTAGCGGAAAAAGTACTATACTAGCGGAAAAAGTACTATACTAGCGGAAAAAGTACTATACGAGCGAAAAAAGTACTATACTAGCGGAAAAACTACTATACTAGCGGAAAAAATACTATACTAGCGGAAAAAGTACTATACTAGCGGAAAAACTATCATACTATCATACTAGCGGAAAAAGTACTATACTAGCGGAAAAACTATCATACTATCATACTAGCGGAAAAAGTACTATACTAGCGGAAAAAGTACTATACTAGCGGAAAAAGTACTATACTAGCGGAAAAACTATCATACTATCATACTAGCGGAAAAAGTACTATACTAGCGGAAAAACTATCATACTATCATACTAGCGGAAAAAGTACTATACTGGCGGAAAAACTACTATACTAGCGGAAAAAGTACTATACTAGCGGAAAAAGTACTATACTAGCGGAAAAAGTACTATACTAGCGGAAAAAGTACTATACTAGCGGAAAAAGTACTATACTAGCGGAAAAACTATCATACTAGCGGAAAAACTATCATACTATCATACTAGCGGAAAAAGTACTATACTAGCGGAAAAACTATCATACTATCATACTAGCGGAAAAAGTACTGTACTAGCGGAAAAAGTACTATACTAGCGGAAAAAGTACTATACTAGCGGAAAAAGTACTATACTAGCGGAAAAACTATCATACTATCATACTAGCGGAAAAACTATCATACTATCATACTAGCGGAAAAAGTACTATACTAGCGGAAAAACTATCATACTATCATACTAGCGGAAAAAGTACTGTACTAGCGGAAAAAGTACTATACTAGCGGAAAAAGTACTATACTAGCGGAAAAAGTACTATACTAGCGGAAAAACTATCATACTATCATACTAGCGGAAAAAGTACTATACTAGCGGAAAAAGTACTATACTAGCGGAAAAAGTACTATACTAGCGGAAAAAGTACTATACTAGCGGAAAAAGTACTATACTAGCGGAAAAAGTACTATACGAGCGAAAAAAGTACTATACTAGCGGAAAAAGTACTATACTAGCGGAAAAAGTACTATACTAGCGGAAAAAGTACTATACTAGCGGAAAAAGTACTATACTAGCGGAAAAAGTACTATACGAGCGAAAAAAGTACTATACTAGCGGAAAAAGTACTATACTAGCGGAAAAACTATCATACTATCATACTAGCGGAAAAAGTACTATACTAGCGGAAAAAGTACTATACTAGCGGAAAAAGTACTATACTAGCGGAAAAACTATCATACTATCATACTAGCGGAAAAAGTACTATACTAGCGGAAAAACTATCATACTATCATACTAGCGGAAAAAGTACTATACTGGCGGAAAAACTACTATACTAGCGGAAAAAGTACTATACTAGCGGAAAAAGTACTATACTAGCGGAAAAAGTACTATACTAGCGGAAAAAGTACTATACTAGCGGAAAAAGTACTATACTAGCGGAAAAACTATCATACTATCATACTAGCGGAAAAACTATCATACTATCATACTAGCGGAAAAAGTACTATACTAGCGGAAAAACTATCATACTATCATACTAGCGGAAAAAGTACTGTACTAGCGGAAAAAGTACTATACTAGCGGAAAAAGTACTATACTAGCGGAAAAAGTACTATACTAGCGGAAAAACTACTATACTAGCGGAAAAAGTACTATACTAGCGGAAAAAGTACTATACTAGCGGAAAAAGTACTATACTAGCGGAAAAAGTACTATACTAGCGGAAAAAGTACTATACTAGCGGAAAAAGTACTATACGAGCGAAAAAAGTACTATACTAGCGGAAAAACTACTATACTAGCGGAAAAAGTACTATACTAGCGGAAAAAGTACTATACTAGCGGAAAAAGTACTATACTAGCGGAAAAAGTACTATACTAGCGGAAAAAGTACTATACTAGCGGAAAAAGTACTATACTAGCGGAAAAAGTACTATACGAGCGAAAAAGTACTATACTAGCGGAAAAAGTACTATACGAGCGAAAAAGTACTATACTAGCGGAAAAAGTACTATACTAGCGGAAAAAGTACTATACTAGCGGAAAAAGTACTATACTAGCGGAAAAGTACTATACTAGCGGAAAAAGTACTATACTAGCGGAAAAAGTACTATACTAGCGGAAAACTATCATACTATCATACTAGCGGAAAAAGTACTATACTAGCGGAAAAAGTACTATACTAGCGGAAAAAGTACTATACTAGCGGAAAAAGTACTATACTAGCGGAAAAAGTACTATACTAGCGGAAAAAGTACTATACGAGCGAAAAAAGTACTATACTAGCGGAAAAACTACTATACTAGCGGAAAAAATTACTATACTAGCGGAAAAAGTACTATACTAGCGGAAAAACTATCATACTATCATACTAGCGGAAAAAGTACTATACTAGCGGAAAAACTATCATACTATCATACTAGCGGAAAAAGTACTATACTAGCGGAAAAAGTACTATACTAGCGGAAAAAGTACTATACTAGCGGAAAAACTATCATACTATCATACTAGCGGAAAAAGTACTATACTAGCGGAAAAACTATCATACTATCATACTAGCGGAAAAAGTACTATACTGGCGGAAAAACTACTATACTAGCGGAAAAAGTACTATACTAGCGGAAAAAGTACTATACTAGCGGAAAAAGTACTATACTAGCGGAAAAAGTACTATACTAGCGGAAAAAGTACTATACTAGCGGAAAAAGTACTATACTAGCGGAAAAACTATCATACTATCATACTAGCGGAAAAACTATCATACTATCATACTAGCGGAAAAAGTACTATACTAGCGGAAAAACTATCATACTATCATACTAGCGGAAAAAGTACTGTACTAGCGGAAAAAGTACTATACTAGCGGAAAAAGTACTATACTAGCGGAAAAAGTACTATACTAGCGGAAAAACTATCATACTATCATACTAGCGGAAAAACTATCATACTATCATACTAGCGGAAAAAGTACTATACTAGCGGAAAAAACTATCATACTATCATACTAGCGGAAAAAGTACTGTACTAGCGGAAAAAGTACTATACTAGCGGAAAAAGTACTATACTAGCGGAAAAAGTACTATACTAGCGGAAAAACTATCATACTATCATACTAGCGGAAAAAGTACTATACTAGCGGAAAAAGTACTATACTAGCGGAAAAAGTACTATACTAGCGGAAAAAGTACTATACTAGCGGAAAAAGTACTATACTAGCGGAAAAAGTACTATACGAGCGAAAAAAGTACTATACTAGCGGAAAAAGTACTATACTAGCGGAAAAAGTACTATACTAGCGGAAAAAGTACTATACTAGCGGAAAAAGTACTATACTAGCGGAAAAAGTACTATACGAGCGAAAAAAGTACTATACTAGCGGAAAAAGTACTATACTAGCGGAAAAACTATCATACTATCATACTAGCGGAAAAAGTACTATACTAGCGGAAAAAGTACTATACTAGCGGAAAAAGTACTATACTAGCGGAAAAACTATCATACTATCATACTAGCGGAAAAAGTACTATACTAGCGGAAAAACTATCATACTATCATACTAGCGGAAAAAGTACTATACTGGCGGAAAAACTACTATACTAGCGGAAAAAGTACTATACTAGCGGAAAAAGTACTATACTAGCGGAAAAAGTACTATACTAGCGGAAAAAGTACTATACTAGCGGAAAAAGTACTATACTAGCGGAAAAACTATCATACTATCATACTAGCGGAAAAACTATCATACTATCATACTAGCGGAAAAAGTACTATACTAGCGGAAAAACTATCATACTATCATACTAGCGGAAAAAGTACTGTACTAGCGGAAAAAGTACTATACTAGCGGAAAAAGTACTATACTAGCGGAAAAAGTACTATACTAGCGGAAAAACTATCATACTATCATACTAGCGGAAAAACTATCATACTATCATACTAGCGGAAAAAGTACTATACTAGCGGAAAAACTATCATACTATCATACTAGCGGAAAAAGTACTGTACTAGCGGAAAAAGTACTATACTAGCGGAAAAAGTACTATACTAGCGGAAAAAGTACTATACTAGCGGAAAAACTATCATACTATCATACTAGCGGAAAAAGTACTATACTAGCGGAAAAACGTACTATACTAGCGGAAAAAGTACTATACTAGCGGAAAAAGTACTATACTAGCGGAAAAAGTACTATACTAGCGGAAAAAGTACTATACGAGCGAAAAAAGTACTATACTAGCGGAAAAAGTACTATACTAGCGGAAAAAGTACTATACTAGCGGAAAAAGTACTATACTAGCGGAAAAAAGTACTATACGAGCGGAAAAAGTACTATACTAGCGGAAAAAGTACTATACTAGCGGAAAAACTATCATACTATCATACTAGCGGAAAAAGTACTGTACTAGCGGAAAAAGTACTATACTAGCGGAAAAGTACTATACTAGCGGAAAAAAGTACTATACTAGCGGAAAAAACTATCATACTATCATACTAGCGGAAAAAGTACTATACTAGCGGAAAAACGTACTATACTAGCGGAAAAAGTACTATACTAGCGGAAAAAGTACTATACTAGCGGAAAAAGTACTATACTAGCGGAAAAAGTACTATACGAGCGAAAAAAGTACTATACTAGCGGAAAAAGTACTATACTAGCGGAAAAAGTACTATACTAGCGGAAAAAGTACTATACTAGCGGAAAAAGTACTATACTAGCGGAAAAAGTACTATACGAGCGAAAAAAGTACTATACTAGCGGAAAAAGTACTATACTAGCGGAAAAACTATCATACTATCATACTAGCGGAAAAAGTACTATACTAGCGGAAAAAGTACTATACTAGCGGAAAAAGTACTATACTAGCGGAAAAACTATCATACTATCATACTAGCGGAAAAAGTACTATACTAGCGGAAAAACTATCATACTATCATACTAGCGGAAAAAGTACTATACTGGCGGAAAAACTACTATACTAGCGGAAAAAGTACTATACTAGCGGAAAAAGTACTATACTAGCGGAAAAAGTACTATACTAGCGGAAAAAGTACTATACTAGCGGAAAAAGTACTATACTAGCGGAAAAACTATCATACTATCATACTAGCGGAAAAACTATCATACTATCATACTAGCGGAAAAAGTACTATACTAGCGGAAAAACTATCATACTATCATACTAGCGGAAAAAGTACTGTACTAGCGGAAAAAGTACTATACTAGCGGAAAAAGTACTATACTAGCGGAAAAAGTACTATACTAGCGGAAAAACTATCATACTATCATACTAGCGGAAAAACTATCATACTATCATACTAGCGGAAAAAGTACTATACTAGCGGAAAAACTATCATACTATCATACTAGCGGAAAAAGTACTGTACTAGCGGAAAAAGTACTATACTAGCGGAAAAAGTACTATACTAGCGGAAAAAGTACTATACTAGCGGAAAAACTATCATACTATCATACTAGCGGAAAAAGTACTATACTAGCGGAAAAAGTACTATACTAGCGGAAAAAGTACTATACTAGCGGAAAAAGTACTATACTAGCGGAAAAAGTACTATACTAGCGGAAAAAGTACTATACGAGCGAAAAAAGTACTATACTAGCGGAAAAAGTACTATACTAGCGGAAAAAGTACTATACTAGCGGAAAAAGTACTATACTAGCGGAAAAAGTACTATACGAGCGGAAAAAGTACTATACTAGCGGAAAAAGTACTATACTAGCGGAAAAACTATCATACTATCATACTAGCGGAAAAAGTACTGTACTAGCGGAAAAAGTACTATACTAGCGGAAAAAGTACTATACTAGCGGAAAAAGTACTATACTAGCGGAAAAACTATCATACTATCATACTAGCGGAAAAAGTACTATACTAGCGGAAAAAGTACTATACTAGCGGAAAAAGTACTATACTAGCGGAAAAAGTACTATACTAGCGGAAAAAGTACTATACGAGCGAAAAAAGTACTATACTAGCGGAAAAAGTACTATACTAGCGGAAAAAGTACTATACTAGCGGAAAAAAGTACTATACGAGCGGAAAAAGTACTATACTAGCGGAAAAAGTACTATACTAGCGGAAAAAGTACTATACTAGCGGAAAAAGTACTATACGAGCGAAAAAAGTACTATACTAGCGGAAAAAGTACTATACTAGCGGAAAAAGTACTATACTAGCGGAAAAAGTACTATACTAGCGGAAAAAGTACTATACGAGCGGAAAAAGTACTATACTAGCGGAAAAAGTACTTTACTAGCGGAAAAAGTACTATACTAGCGGAAAAACTATCATACTATCATACTAGCGGAAAAAGTACTATACTAGCGGAAAAACTACTATACTAGCGGAAAAAGTACTATACTAGCGGAAAAACTATCATACTATCATACTAGCGGAAAAAGTACTATACTAGCGGAAAAACTATCATACTATCATACTAGCGGAAAAAGTACTATACTAGCGGAAAAACTACTATACTAGCGGAAAAAGTACTATACTAGCGGAAAAAGTACTATACTAGCGGAAAAAGTACTATACTAGCGGAAAAAGTACTATACTAGCGGAAAAAGTACTATACTAGCGGAAAAAGTACTATACGAGCGAAAAAAGTACTATACTAGCGGAAAAACTACTATACTAGCGGAAAAAATACTATACTAGCGGAAAAAGTACTATACTAGCGGAAAAACTATCATACTATCATACTAGCGGAAAAAGTACTATACTAGCGGAAAAATTATCATACTATCATACTAGCGGAAAAAGTACTATACTAGCGGAAAAACTATCATACTATCATACTAGCGGAAAAAGTACTATACTAGCGGAAAAACTACTATACTAGCGGAAAAAGTACTATACTAGCGGAAAAAGTACTATACTAGCGGGAAAAGTACTATACTAGCGGAAAAAGTACTATACTAGCGGAAAAAGTACTATACTAGCGGAAAAACTATCATACTATCATACTAGCGGAAAAAGTACTGTACTAGCGGAAAAAGTACTATACTAGCGGAAAAAGTACTATACTAGCGGAAAAACTATCATACTATCATACTAGCGGAAAAAGTACTATACTAGCGGAAAAACTACTATACTAGCGGAAAAAATACTATACTAGCGGAAAAAGTACTATACTAGCGGAAAAACTATCATACTATCATACTAGCGGAAAAAGTACTATACTAGCGGAAAAACTATCATACTATCATACTAGCGGAAAAAGTACTATACTGGCGGAAAAACTACTATACTAGCGGAAAAAGTACTATACTAGCGGAAAAACTACTATACTAGCGGAAAAAGTACTATACTAGCGGAAAAACTATCATACTATCATACTAGCGGAAAAAGTACTATACTAGCGGAAAAACTATCATACTATCATACTAGCGGAAAAAGTACTATACTGGCGGAAAAACTACTATACTAGCGGAAAAAGTACTATACTAGCGGAAAAAGTACTATACTAGCGGAAAAAGTACTATACTAGCGGAAAAAGTACTATACTAGCGGAAAAAGTACTATACTAGCGGAAAAAGTACTATACTAGCGGAAAAAGTACTATACGAGCGAAAAAAGTACTATACTAGCGGAAAAACTACTATACTAGCGGAAAAAATACTATACTAGCGGAAAAAGTACTATACTAGCGGAAAAACTATCATACTATCATACTAGCGGAAAAAGTACTATACTAGCGGAAAAACTATCATACTATCATACTAGCGGAAAAAGTACTATACTAGCGGAAAAACTATCATACTATCATACTAGCGGAAAAAGTACTATACTAGCGGAAAAACTATCATACTATCATACTAGCGGAAAAAGTACTATACTAGCGGAAAAACTATCATACTATCATACTAGCGGAAAAAGTACTATACTAGCGGAAAAAGTACTATACTAGCGGAAAAACTACTATACTAGCGGAAAAAGTACTATACTAGCGGAAAAACTATCATACTATCATACTAGCGGAAAAAGTACTATACTAGCGGAAAAACTATCATACTATCATACTAGCGGAAAAAGTACTATACTAGCGGAAAAAGTACTATACTAGCGGAAAAAGTACTATACTAGCGGAAAAAGTACTATACTAGCGGAAAAAGTACTATACTAGCGGAAAAACTATCATACTATCATACTAGCGGAAAAAGTACTATACTAGCGGAAAAAGTACTATACTAGCGGAAAAAGTACTATACTAGCGGAAAAAGTACTATACGAGCGAAAAAAGTACTATACTAGCGGAAAAAGTACTATACTAGCGGAAAAAGTACTATACTAGCGGAAAAAGTACTATACGAGCGGAAAAAGTACTATACTAGCGGAAAAAGTACTATACTAGCGGAAAAAGTACTATACTAGCGGAAAAAGTACTATACTAGCGGAAAAAGTACTATACGAGCGAAAAAAGTACTATACTAGCGGAAAAAGTACTATACGAGCGAAAAAAGTACTATACTAGCGGAAAAAGTACTATACTAGCGGAAAAAGTACTATACTAGCGGAAAAAGTACTATACTAGCGGAAAAAGTACTATACTAGCGGAAAAAGTACTATACTAGCGGAAAAAGTACTATACTAGCGGAAAAACTATCATACTATCATACTAGCGGAAAAATTACTATACTAGCGGAAAAAGTACTATACTAGCGGAAAAAGTACTATACTAGCGGAAAAAGTACTATACTAGCGGAAAAAGTACTATACTAGCGGAAAAAGTACTATACGAGCGAAAAAAGTACTATACTAGCGGAAAAACTACTATACTAGCGGAAAAAATACTATACTAGCGGAAAAAGTACTATACTAGCGGAAAAACTATCATACTATCATACTAGCGGAAAAAGTACTATACTAGCGGAAAAACTATCATACTATCATACTAGCGGAAAAAGTACTATACTAGCGGAAAAAGTACTATACTAGCGGAAAAAGTACTATACTAGCGGAAAAACTATCATACTATCATACTAGCGGAAAAAGTACTATACTAGCGGAAAAACTATCATACTATCATACTAGCGGAAAAAGTACTATACTGGCGGAAAAACTACTATACTAGCGGAAAAAGTACTATACTAGCGGAAAAAGTACTATACTAGCGGAAAAAATACTATACTAGCGGAAAAAGTACTATACTAGCGGAAAAAGTACTATACTAGCGGAAAAACTATCATACTATCATACTAGCGGAAAAAGTACTATACTAGCGGAAAAACTATCATACTATCATACTAGCGGAAAAAGTACTGTACTAGCGGAAAAAGTACTATACTAGCGGAAAAAGTACTATACTAGCGGAAAAAGTACTATACTAGCGGAAAAAGTACTATACTAGCGGAAAAACTATCATACTATCATACTAGCGGAAAAACTATCATACTATCATACTAGCGGAAAAAGTACTATACTAGCGGAAAAACTATCATACTATCATACTAGCGGAAAAAGTACTGTACTAGCGGAAAAAGTACTATACTAGCGGAAAAAGTACTATACTAGCGGAAAAAGTACTATACTAGCGGAAAAACTATCATACTATCATACTAGCGGAAAAAGTACTATACTAGCGGAAAAAGTACTATACTAGCGGAAAAAGTACTATACTAGCGGAAAAAGTACTATACTAGCGGAAAAAGTACTATACTAGCGGAAAAAGTACTATACGAGCGAAAAAAGTACTATACTAGCGGAAAAAGTACTATACTAGCGGAAAAAGTACTATACTAGCGGAAAAAGTACTATACTAGCGGAAAAAGTACTATACGAGCGGAAAAAGTACTATACTAGCGGAAAAAGTACTATACTAGCGGAAAAACTATCATACTATCATACTAGCGGAAAAAGTACTGTACTAGCGGAAAAAGTACTATACTAGCGGAAAAAGTACTATACTAGCGGAAAAAGTACTATACTAGCGGAAAAACTATCATACTATCATACTAGCGGAAAAAGTACTATACTAGCGGAAAAAGTACTATACTAGCGGAAAAAGTACTATACTAGCGGAAAAAGTACTATACTAGCGGAAAAAGTACTATACGAGCGAAAAAAGTACTATACTAGCGGAAAAAGTACTATACTAGCGGAAAAAGTACTATACTAGCGGAAAAAGTACTATACGAGCGGAAAAAGTACTATACTAGCGGAAAAAGTACTATACTAGCGGAAAAAGTACTATACTAGCGGAAAAAGTACTATACGAGCGAAAAAAGTACTATACTAGCGGAAAAAGTACTATACTAGCGGAAAAAGTACTATACTAGCGGAAAAAGTACTATACTAGCGGAAAATGTACTATACGAGCGGAAAAAGTACTATACTAGCGGAAAAAGTACTTTACTAGCGGAAAAAGTACTATACTAGCGGAAAAACTACTATACTAGCGGAAAAAGTACTATACTAGCGGAAAAAGTACTATACTAGCGGAAAAAGTACTATACTAGCGGAAAAAGTACTATACTAGCGGAAAAAGTACTATACTAGCGGAAAAAGTACTATACTAGCGGAAAAAGTACTATACGAGCGAAAAAAGTACTATACTAGCGGAAAAACTACTATACTAGCGGAAAAAATACTATACTAGCGGAAAAAGTACTATACTAGCGGAAAAACTATCATACTATCATACTAGCGGAAAAAGTACTATACTAGCGGAAAAATTATCATACTATCATACTAGCGGAAAAAGTACTATACTAGCGGAAAAACTATCATACTATCATACTAGCGGAAAAAGTACTATACTAGCGGAAAAACTACTATACTAGCGGAAAAAGTACTATACTAGCGGAAAAAGTACTATACTAGCGGAAAAAGTACTATACTAGCGGAAAAAGTACTATACTAGCGGAAAAAGTACTATACTAGCGGAAAAAGTACTATACTAGCGGAAAAACTATCATACTATCATACTAGCGGAAAAAGTACTGTACTAGCGGAAAAAGTACTATACTAGCGGAAAAAGTACTATACTAGCGGAAAAACTATCATACTATCATACTAGCGGAAAAAGTACTATACTAGCGGAAAAACTACTATACTAGCGGAAAAAATACTATACTAGCGGAAAAAGTACTATACTAGCGGAAAAACTATCATACTATCATACTAGCGGAAAAAGTACTATACTAGCGGAAAAACTATCATACTATCATACTAGCGGAAAAAGTACTATACTGGCGGAAAAACTACTATACTAGCGGAAAAAGTACTATACTAGCGGAAAAACTACTATACTAGCGGAAAAAGTACTATACTAGCGGAAAAACTATCATACTATCATACTAGCGGAAAAAGTACTATACTAGCGGAAAAACTACTATACTAGCGGAAAAAGTACTATACTAGCGGAAAAAGTACTATACTAGCGGAAAAAGTACTATACTAGCGGAAAAAGTACTATACTAGCGGAAAAAGTACTATACTAGCGGAAAAACTATCATACTATCATACTAGCGGAAAAACTATCATACTATCATACTAGCGGAAAAAGTACTATACTAGCGGAAAAACTATCATACTATCATACTAGCGGAAAAAGTACTGTACTAGCGGAAAAAGTACTATACTAGCGGAAAAAGTACTATACTAGCGGAAAAAGTACTATACTAGCGGAAAAACTATCATACTATCATACTAGCGGAAAAACTATCATACTATCATACTAGCGGAAAAAGTACTATACTAGCGGAAAAACTATCATACTATCATACTAGCGGAAAAAGTACTGTACTAGCGGAAAAAGTACTATACTAGCGGAAAAAGTACTATACTAGCGGAAAAAGTACTATACTAGCGGAAAAACTATCATACTATCATACTAGCGGAAAAACTATCATACTATCATACTAGCGGAAAAAGTACTATACTAGCGGAAAAACTATCATACTATCATACTAGCGGAAAAAGTACTGTACTAGCGGAAAAAGTACTATACTAGCGGAAAAAGTACTATACTAGCGGAAAAAGTACTATACTAGCGGAAAAACTATCATACTATCATACTAGCGGAAAAAGTACTATACTAGCGGAAAAAGTACTATACTAGCGGAAAAAGTACTATACTAGCGGAAAAAGTACTATACTAGCGGAAAAAGTACTATACTAGCGGAAAAAGTACTATACGAGCGAAAAAAGTACTATACTAGCGGAAAAAGTACTATACTAGCGGAAAAAGTACTATACTAGCGGAAAAAGTACTATACTAGCGGAAAAAGTACTATACGAGCGGAAAAAGTACTATACTAGCGGAAAAAGTACTATACTAGCGGAAAAACTATCATACTATCATACTAGCGGAAAAAGTACTGTACTAGCGGAAAAAGTACTATACTAGCGGAAAAAGTACTATACTAGCGGAAAAAGTACTATACTAGCGGAAAAACTATCATACTATCATACTAGCGGAAAAAGTACTATACTAGCGGAAAAAGTACTATACTAGCGGAAAAAGTACTATACTAGCGGAAAAAGTACTATACTAGCGGAAAAAGTACTATACGAGCGAAAAAAGTACTATACTAGCGGAAAAAGTACTATACTAGCGGAAAAAGTACTATACTAGCGGAAAAAGTACTATACGAGCGGAAAAAGTACTATACTAGCGGAAAAAGTACTATACTAGCGGAAAAAGTACTATACTAGCGGAAAAAGTACTATACGAGCGAAAAAAGTACTATACTAGCGGAAAAAGTACTATACTAGCGGAAAAAGTACTATACTAGCGGAAAAAGTACTATACTAGCGGAAAATGTACTATACGAGCGGAAAAAGTACTATACTAGCGGAAAAAGTACTTTACTAGCGGAAAAAGTACTATACTAGCGGAAAAACTACTATACTAGCGGAAAAAGTACTATACTAGCGGAAAAAGTACTATACTAGCGGAAAAAGTACTATACTAGCGGAAAAAGTACTATACTAGCGGAAAAAGTACTATACTAGCGGAAAAAGTACTATACTAGCGGAAAAAGTACTATACGAGCGAAAAAAGTACTATACTAGCGGAAAAACTACTATACTAGCGGAAAAAATACTATACTAGCGGAAAAAGTACTATACTAGCGGAAAAACTATCATACTATCATACTAGCGGAAAAAGTACTATACTAGCGGAAAAATTATCATACTATCATACTAGCGGAAAAAGTACTATACTAGCGGAAAAACTATCATACTATCATACTAGCGGAAAAAGTACTATACTAGCGGAAAAACTACTATACTAGCGGAAAAAGTACTATACTAGCGGAAAAAATACTATACTAGCGGAAAAAGTACTATACTAGCGGAAAAACTATCATACTATCATACTAGCGGAAAAAGTACTATACTAGCGGAAAAACTATCATACTATCATACTAGCGGAAAAAGTACTATACTGGCGGAAAAACTACTATACTAGCGGAAAAAGTACTATACTAGCGGAAAAACTACTATACTAGCGGAAAAAGTACTATACTAGCGGAAAAACTATCATACTATCATACTAGCGGAAAAAGTACTATACTGGCGGAAAAACTACTATACTAGCGGAAAAAGTACTATACTAGCGGAAAAACTACTATACTAGCGGAAAAAGTACTATACTAGCGGAAAAACTATCATACTATCATACTAGCGGAAAAAGTACTATACTAGCGGAAAAACTACTATACTAGCGGAAAAAGTACTATACTAGCGGAAAAAGTACTATACTAGCGGAAAAAGTACTATACTAGCGGAAAAAGTACTATACTAGCGGAAAAAGTACTATACTAGCGGAAAAACTATCATACTATCATACTAGCGGAAAAACTATCATACTATCATACTAGCGGAAAAAGTACTATACTAGCGGAAAAACTATCATACTATCATACTAGCGGAAAAAGTACTGTACTAGCGGAAAAAGTACTATACTAGCGGAAAAAGTACTATACTAGCGGAAAAAGTACTATACTAGCGGAAAAACTATCATACTATCATACTAGCGGAAAAACTATCATACTATCATACTAGCGGAAAAACTATCATACTATCATACTAGCGGAAAAAGTACTATACTAGCGGAAAAACTATCATACTATCATACTAGCGGAAAAAGTACTGTACTAGCGGAAAAAGTACTATACTAGCGGAAAAAGTACTATACTAGCGGAAAAACTATCATACTATCATACTAGCGGAAAAAGTACTGTACTAGCGGAAAAAGTACTATACTAGCGGAAAAAGTACTATACTAGCGGAAAAAGTACTATACTAGCGGAAAAACTATCATACTATCATACTAGCGGAAAAACTATCATACTATCATACTAGCGGAAAAAGTACTATACTAGCGGAAAAACTATCATACTATCATACTAGCGGAAAAAGTACTGTACTAGCGGAAAAAGTACTATACTAGCGGAAAAAGTACTATACTAGCGGAAAAAGTACTATACTAGCGGAAAAACTATCATACTATCATACTAGCGGAAAAAGTACTATACTAGCGGAAAAAGTACTATACTAGCGGAAAAAGTACTATACTAACGGAAAAAGTACTATACTAGCGGAAAAAGTACTATACTAGCGGAAAAAGTACTATACGAGCGAAAAAAGTACTATACTAGCGGAAAAAGTACTATACTAGCGGAAAAAGTACTATACTAGCGGAAAAAGTACTATACTAGCGGAAAAAGTACTATACGAGCGGAAAAAGTACTATACTAGCGGAAAAAGTACTATACTAGCGGAAAAACTATCATACTATCATACTAGCGGAAAAAGTACTGTACTAGCGGAAAAAGTACTATACTAGCGGAAAAAGTACTATACTAGCGGAAAAAGTACTATACTAGCGGAAAAACTATCATACTATCATACTAGCGGAAAAAGTACTATACTAGCGGAAAAAGTACTATACTAGCGGAAAAAGTACTATACTAGCGGAAAAAGTACTATACTAGCGGAAAAAGTACTATACGAGCGAAAAAAGTACTATACTAGCGGAAAAAGTACTATACTAGCGGAAAAAGTACTATACTAGCGGAAAAAGTACTATACGAGCGGAAAAAGTACTATACTAGCGGAAAAAGTACTATACTAGCGGAAAAAGTACTATACTAGCGGAAAAAGTACTATACGAGCGAAAAAAGTACTATACTAGCGGAAAAAGTACTATACTAGCGGAAAAAGTACTATACTAGCGGAAAAAGTACTATACTAGCGGAAAATGTACTATACGAGCGGAAAAAGTACTATACTAGCGGAAAAAGTACTTTACTAGCGGAAAAAGTACTATACTAGCGGAAAAACTACTATACTAGCGGAAAAACTACTATACTAGCGGAAAAAGTACTATACTAGCGGAAAAAGTACTATACTAGCGGAAAAAGTACTATACTAGCGGAAAAAGTACTATACTAGCGGAAAAAGTACTATACTAGCGGAAAAAGTACTATACGAGCGAAAAAAGTACTATACTAGCGGAAAAACTACTATACTAGCGGAAAAAATACTATACTAGCGGAAAAAGTACTATACTAGCGGAAAAACTATCATACTATCATACTAGCGGAAAAAGTACTATACTAGCGGAAAAATTATCATACTATCATACTAGCGGAAAAAGTACTATACTAGCGGAAAAACTATCATACTATCATACTAGCGGAAAAAGTACTATACTAGCGGAAAAACTACTATACTAGCGGAAAAAGTACTATACTAGCGGAAAAAGTACTATACTAGCGGAAAAAGTACTATACTAGCGGAAAAAGTACTATACTAGCGGAAAAAGTACTATACTAGCGGAAAAACTATCATACTATCATACTAGCGGAAAAAGTACTGTACTAGCGGAAAAAGTACTATACTAGCGGAAAAAGTACTATACTAGCGGAAAAACTATCATACTATCATACTAGCGGAAAAAGTACTATACTAGCGGAAAAACTACTATACTAGCGGAAAAAATACTATACTAGCGGAAAAAGTACTATACTAGCGGAAAAACTATCATACTATCATACTAGCGGAAAAAGTACTATACTAGCGGAAAAACTATCATACTATCATACTAGCGGAAAAAGTACTATACTGGCGGAAAAACTACTATACTAGCGGAAAAAGTACTATACTAGCGGAAAAACTACTATACTAGCGGAAAAAGTACTATACTAGCGGAAAAACTATCATACTATCATACTAGCGGAAAAAGTACTATACTAGCGGAAAAACTATCATACTATCATACTAGCGGAAAAAGTACTATACTGGCGGAAAAACTACTATACTAGCGGAAAAAGTACTATACTAGCGGAAAAAGTACTATACTAGCGGAAAAAGTACTATACTAGCGGAAAAAGTACTATACTAGCGGAAAAAGTACTATACTAGCGGAAAAAGTACTATACTAGCGGAAAAAGTACTATACGAGCGAAAAAAGTACTATACTAGCGGAAAAACTACTATACTAGCGGAAAAAATACTATACTAGCGGAAAAAGTACTATACTAGCGGAAAAACTATCATACTATCATACTAGCGGAAAAAGTACTATACTAGCGGAAAAACTATCATACTATCATACTAGCGGAAAAAGTACTATACTAGCGGAAAAACTATCATACTATCATACTAGCGGAAAAAGTACTATACTAGCGGAAAAAGTACTATACTAGCGGAAAAACTACTATACTAGCGGAAAAAGTACTATACTAGCGGAAAAACTATCATACTATCATACTAGCGGAAAAAGTACTATACTAGCGGAAAAACTATCATACTATCATACTAGCGGAAAAAGTACTATACTAGCGGAAAAAGTACTATACTAGCGGAAAAAGTACTATACTAGCGGAAAAAGTACTATACTAGCGGAAAAAGTACTATACTAGCGGAAAAACTATCATACTATCATACTAGCGGAAAAAGTACTATACTAGCGGAAAAAGTACTATACTAGCGGAAAAAGTACTATACTAGCGGAAAAAGTACTATACGAGCGAAAAAAGTACTATACTAGCGGAAAAAGTACTATACTAGCGGAAAAAGTACTATACTAGCGGAAAAAGTACTATACGAGCGGAAAAAGTACTATACTAGCGGAAAAAGTACTATACTAGCGGAAAAAGTACTATACTAGCGGAAAAAGTACTATACGAGCGAAAAAAGTACTATACTAGCGGAAAAAGTACTATACTAGCGGAAAAAGTACTATACTAGCGGAAAAAGTACTATACGAGCGGAAAAAGTACTATACTAGCGGAAAAAGTACTATACTAGCGGAAAAAGTACTATACTAGCGGAAAAACTATCATACTATCATACTAGCGGAAAAAGTACTATACTAGCGGAAAAACTACTATACTAGCGGAAAAAGTACTATACTAGCGGAAAAACTATCATACTATCATACTAGCGGAAAAAGTACTATACTAGCGGAAAAAGTACTATACTAGCGGAAAATGTACTATACGAGCGGAAAAAGTACTATACTAGCGGAAAAAGTACTTTACTAGCGGAAAAAGTACTATACTAGCGGAAAAACTACTATACTAGCGGAAAAAGTACTATACTAGCGGAAAAAGTACTATACTAGCGGAAAAAGTACTATACTAGCGGAAAAAGTACTATACTAGCGGAAAAAGTACTATACTAGCGGAAAAAGTACTATACTAGCGGAAAAAGTACTATACGAGCGAAAAAAGTACTATACTAGCGGAAAAACTACTATACTAGCGGAAAAAATACTATACTAGCGGAAAAAGTACTATACTAGCGGAAAAACTATCATACTATCATACTAGCGGAAAAAGTACTATACTAGCGGAAAAATTATCATACTATCATACTAGCGGAAAAAGTACTATACTAGCGGAAAAACTATCATACTATCATACTAGCGGAAAAAGTACTATACTAGCGGAAAAACTACTATACTAGCGGAAAAAGTACTATACTAGCGGAAAAAGTACTATACTAGCGGAAAAAGTACTATACTAGCGGAAAAAGTACTATACTAGCGGAAAAACTATCATACTATCATACTAGCGGAAAAAGTACTGTACTAGCGGAAAAAGTACTATACTAGCGGAAAAAGTACTATACTAGCGGAAAAACTATCATACTATCATACTAGCGGAAAAAGTACTATACTAGCGGAAAAACTACTATACTAGCGGAAAAAATACTATACTAGCGGAAAAAGTACTATACTAGCGGAAAAACTATCATACTATCATACTAGCGGAAAAAGTACTATACTAGCGGAAAAACTATCATACTATCATACTAGCGGAAAAAGTACTATACTGGCGGAAAAACTACTATACTAGCGGAAAAAGTACTATACTAGCGGAAAAACTACTATACTAGCGGAAAAAGTACTATACTAGCGGAAAAACTATCATACTATCATACTAGCGGAAAAAGTACTATACTAGCGGAAAAAGTACTATACG
Source organism: Hedychridium roseum (assembly GCA_963989215.1). Classification (NCBI taxonomy): domain Eukaryota; kingdom Metazoa; phylum Arthropoda; class Insecta; order Hymenoptera; family Chrysididae; genus Hedychridium; species Hedychridium roseum. Next base: position 3,121,187 of record OZ022321.1, on the reverse strand, counting down.
AGCGGAAAAAGTACTATACTAGCGGAAAAAGTACTATACTAGCGGAAAAACTATCATACTATCATACTAGCGGAAAAAGTACTGTACTAGCGGAAAAAGTACTATACTAGCGGAAAAAGTACTATACTAGCGGAAAAACTACTATACTAGCGGAAAAAGTACTATACTAGCGGAAAAAATACTATACTAGCGGAAAAAGTACTATACTAGCGGAAAAACTATCATACTATCATACTAGCGGAAAAAGTACTATACTAGCGGAAAAACTATCATACTATCATACTAGCGGAAAAAGTACTATACTGGCGGAAAAACTACTATACTAGCGGAAAAAGTACTATACTAGCGGAAAAACTACTATACTAGCGGAAAAAGTACTATACTAGCGGAAAAACTATCATACTATCATACTAGCGGAAAAAGTACTATACTGGCGGAAAAACTACTATACTAGCGGAAAAAGTACTATACTAGCGGAAAAACTACTATACTAGCGGAAAAAGTACTATACTAGCGGAAAAACTATCATACTATCATACTAGCGGAAAAAGTACTATACTAGCGGAAAAACTACTATACTAGCGGAAAAAGTACTATACTAGCGGAAAAAGTACTATACTAGCGGAAAAAGTACTATACTAGCGGAAAAAGTACTATACTAGCGGAAAAAGTACTATACTAGCGGAAAAACTATCATACTATCATACTAGCGGAAAAACTATCATACTATCATACTAGCGGAAAAAGTACTATACTAGCGGAAAAACTATCATACTATCATACTAGCGGAAAAAGTACTGTACTAGCGGAAAAAGTACTATACTAGCGGAAAAAGTACTATACTAGCGGAAAAAGTACTATACTAGCGGAAAAACTATCATACTATCATACTAGCGGAAAAACTATCATACTATCATACTAGCGGAAAAACTATCATACTATCATACTAGCGGAAAAAGTACTATACTAGCGGAAAAACTATCATACTATCATACTAGCGGAAAAAGTACTGTACTAGCGGAAAAAGTACTATACTAGCGGAAAAAGTACTATACTAGCGGAAAAACTATCATACTATCATACTAGCGGAAAAAGTACTGTACTAGCGGAAAAAGTACTATACTAGCGGAAAAAGTACTATACTAGCGGAAAAAGTACTATACTAGCGGAAAAACTATCATACTATCATACTAGCGGAAAAACTATCATACTATCATACTAGCGGAAAAAGTACTATACTAGCGGAAAAACTATCATACTATCATACTAGCGGAAAAAGTACTGTACTAGCGGAAAAAGTACTATACTAGCGGAAAAAGTACTATACTAGCGGAAAAAGTACTATACTAGCGGAAAAACTATCATACTATCATACTAGCGGAAAAAGTACTATACTAGCGGAAAAAGTACTATACTAGCGGAAAAAGTACTATACTAACGGAAAAAGTACTATACTAGCGGAAAAAGTACTATACTAGCGGAAAAAGTACTATACGAGCGAAAAAAGTACTATACTAGCGGAAAAAGTACTATACTAGCGGAAAAAGTACTATACTAGCGGAAAAAGTACTATACTAGCGGAAAAAGTACTATACGAGCGGAAAAAGTACTATACTAGCGGAAAAAGTACTATACTAGCGGAATAGCGGAAAAAGTACTGTACTAGCGGAAAAAGTACTATACTAGCGGAAAAAGTACTATACTAGCGGAAAAAGTACTATACTAGCGGAAAAACTATCATACTATCATACTAGCGGAAAAAGTACTATACTAGCGGAAAAAGTACTATACTAGCGGAAAAAGTACTATACTAGCGGAAAAAGTACTATACTAGCGGAAAAAGTACTATACGAGCGAAAAAAGTACTATACTAGCGGAAAAAGTACTATACTAGCGGAAAAAGTACTATACTAGCGGAAAAAGTACTATACGAGCGGAAAAAGTACTATACTAGCGGAAAAAGTACTATACTAGCGGAAAAAGTACTATACTAGCGGAAAAAGTACTATACTAGCGGAAAAAGTACTATACGAGCGAAAAAAGTACTATACTAGCGGAAAAAGTACTATACTAGCGGAAAAAGTACTATACTAGCGGAAAAAGTACTATACTAGCGGAAAATGTACTATACGAGCGGAAAAAGTACTATACTAGCGGAAAAAGTACTTTACTAGCGGAAAAAGTACTATACTAGCGGAAAAAGTACTATACTAGCGGAAAAAGTACTATACTAGCGGAAAAAGTACTATACTAGCGGAAAAAGTACTATACTAGCGGAAAAAGTACTATACTAGCGGAAAAAGTACTATACTAGCGGAAAAAGTACTATACGAGCGAAAAAAGTACTATACTAGCGGAAAAACTACTATACTAGCGGAAAAAATACTATACTAGCGGAAAAAGTACTATACTAGCGGAAAAACTATCATACTATCATACTAGCGGAAAAAGTACTATACTAGCGGAAAAATTATCATACTATCATACTAGCGGAAAAAGTACTATACTAGCGGAAAAACTATCATACTATCATACTAGCGGAAAAAGTACTATACTAGCGGAAAAACTACTATACTAGCGGAAAAAGTACTATACTAGCGGAAAAAGTACTATACTAGCGGAAAAAGTACTATACTAGCGGAAAAAGTACTATACTAGCGGAAAAAGTACTATACTAGCGGAAAAACTATCATACTATCATACTAGCGGAAAAAGTACTGTACTAGCGGAAAAAGTACTATACTAGCGGAAAAAGTACTATACTAGCGGAAAAACTATCATACTATCATACTAGCGGAAAAAGTACTATACTAGCGGAAAAACTACTATACTAGCGGAAAAAATACTATACTAGCGGAAAAAGTACTATACTAGCGGAAAAACTATCATACTATCATACTAGCGGAAAAAGTACTATACTAGCGGAAAAACTATCATACTATCATACTAGCGGAAAAAGTACTATACTGGCGGAAAAACTACTATACTAGCGGAAAAAGTACTATACTAGCGGAAAAACTACTATACTAGCGGAAAAAGTACTATACTAGCGGAAAAACTATCATACTATCATACTAGCGGAAAAAGTACTATACTAGCGGAAAAACTATCATACTATCATACTAGCGGAAAAAGTACTATACTGGCGGAAAAACTACTATACTAGCGGAAAAAGTACTATACTAGCGGAAAAAGTACTATACTAGCGGAAAAAGTACTATACTAGCGGAAAAAGTACTATACTAGCGGAAAAAGTACTATACTAGCGGAAAAAGTACTATACTAGCGGAAAAAGTACTATACGAGCGAAAAAAGTACTATACTAGCGGAAAAACTACTATACTAGCGGAAAAAATACTATACTAGCGGAAAAAGTACTATACTAGCGGAAAAACTATCATACTATCATACTAGCGGAAAAAGTACTATACTAGCGGAAAAACTATCATACTATCATACTAGCGGAAAAAGTACTATACTAGCGGAAAAACTATCATACTATCATACTAGCGGAAAAAGTACTATACTAGCGGAAAAAGTACTATACTAGCGGAAAAACTACTATACTAGCGGAAAAAGTACTATACTAGCGGAAAAACTATCATACTATCATACTAGCGGAAAAAGTACTATACTAGCGGAAAAACTATCATACTATCATACTAGCGGAAAAAGTACTATACTAGCGGAAAAAGTACTATACTAGCGGAAAAAGTACTATACTAGCGGAAAAAGTACTATACTAGCGGAAAAAGTACTATACTAGCGGAAAAACTATCATACTATCATACTAGCGGAAAAAGTACTATACTAGCGGAAAAAGTACTATACTAGCGGAAAAAGTACTATACTAGCGGAAAAAGTACTATACGAGCGAAAAAAGTACTATACTAGCGGAAAAAGTACTATACTAGCGGAAAAAGTACTATACTAGCGGAAAAAGTACTATACGAGCGGAAAAAGTACTATACTAGCGGAAAAAGTACTATACTAGCGGAAAAAGTACTATACTAGCGGAAAAAGTACTATACGAGCGAAAAAAGTACTATACTAGCGGAAAAAGTACTATACTAGCGGAAAAAGTACTATACTAGCGGAAAAAGTACTATACGAGCGGAAAAAGTACTATACTAGCGGAAAAAGTACTATACTAGCGGAAAAAGTACTATACTAGCGGAAAAACTATCATACTATCATACTAGCGGAAAAAGTACTATACTAGCGGAAAAACTACTATACTAGCGGAAAAAGTACTATACTAGCGGAAAAACTATCATACTATCATACTAGCGGAAAAAGTACTATACTAGCGGAAAAAGTACTATACTAGCGGAAAATGTACTATACGAGCGGAAAAAGTACTATACTAGCGGAAAAAGTACTTTACTAGCGGAAAAAGTACTATACTAGCGGAAAAACTACTATACTAGCGGAAAAAGTACTATACTAGCGGAAAAAGTACTATACTAGCGGAAAAAGTACTATACTAGCGGAAAAAGTACTATACTAGCGGAAAAAGTACTATACTAGCGGAAAAAGTACTATACTAGCGGAAAAAGTACTATACGAGCGAAAAAAGTACTATACTAGCGGAAAAACTACTATACTAGCGGAAAAAATACTATACTAGCGGAAAAAGTACTATACTAGCGGAAAAACTATCATACTATCATACTAGCGGAAAAAGTACTATACTAGCGGAAAAATTATCATACTATCATACTAGCGGAAAAAGTACTATACTAGCGGAAAAACTATCATACTATCATACTAGCGGAAAAAGTACTATACTAGCGGAAAAACTACTATACTAGCGGAAAAAGTACTATACTAGCGGAAAAAGTACTATACTAGCGGAAAAAGTACTATACTAGCGGAAAAAGTACTATACTAGCGGAAAAACTATCATACTATCATACTAGCGGAAAAAGTACTGTACTAGCGGAAAAAGTACTATACTAGCGGAAAAAGTACTATACTAGCGGAAAAACTATCATACTATCATACTAGCGGAAAAAGTACTATACTAGCGGAAAAACTACTATACTAGCGGAAAAAATACTATACTAGCGGAAAAAGTACTATACTAGCGGAAAAACTATCATACTATCATACTAGCGGAAAAAGTACTATACTAGCGGAAAAACTATCATACTATCATACTAGCGGAAAAAGTACTATACTGGCGGAAAAACTACTATACTAGCGGAAAAAGTACTATACTAGCGGAAAAACTACTATACTAGCGGAAAAAGTACTATACTAGCGGAAAAACTATCATACTATCATACTAGCGGAAAAAGTACTATACTAGCGGAAAAACTATCATACTATCATACTAGCGGAAAAAGTACTATACTGGCGGAAAAAGTACTATACTGGCGGAAAAACTACTATACTAGCGGAAAAAGTACTATACTAGCGGAAAAAGTACTATACTAGCGGAAAAAGTACTATACTAGCGGAAAAAGTACTATACTAGCGGAAAAAGTACTATACTAGCGGAAAAAGTACTATACTAGCGGAAAAAGTACTATACGAGCGAAAAAAGTACTATACTAGCGGAAAAACTACTATACTAGCGGAAAAAATACTATACTAGCGGAAAAAGTACTATACTAGCGGAAAAACTATCATACTATCATACTAGCGGAAAAAGTACTATACTAGCGGAAAAACTATCATACTATCATACTAGCGGAAAAAGTACTATACTAGCGGAAAAACTATCATACTATCATACTAGCGGAAAAAGTACTATACTAGCGGAAAAAGTACTATACTAGCGGAAAAACTACTATACTAGCGGAAAAAGTACTATACTAGCGGAAAAACTATCATACTATCATACTAGCGGAAAAAGTACTATACTAGCGGAAAAACTATCATACTATCATACTAGCGGAAAAAGTACTATACTAGCGGAAAAAGTACTATACTAGCGGAAAAAGTACTATACTAGCGGAAAAAGTACTATACTAGCGGAAAAAGTACTATACTAGCGGAAAAACTATCATACTATCATACTAGCGGAAAAAGTACTATACTAGCGGAAAAAGTACTATACTAGCGGAAAAAGTACTATACTAGCGGAAAAAGTACTATACGAGCGAAAAAAGTACTATACTAGCGGAAAAAGTACTATACTAGCGGAAAAAGTACTATACTAGCGGAAAAAGTACTATACGAGCGGAAAAAGTACTATACTAGCGGAAAAAGTACTATACTAGCGGAAAAAGTACTATACTAGCGGAAAAAGTACTATACGAGCGAAAAAAGTACTATACTAGCGGAAAAAGTACTATACTAGCGGAAAAAGTACTATACTAGCGGAAAAAGTACTATACGAGCGGAAAAAGTACTATACTAGCGGAAAAAGTACTATACTAGCGGAAAAAGTACTATACTAGCGGAAAAACTATCATACTATCATACTAGCGGAAAAAGTACTATACTAGCGGAAAAACTACTATACTAGCGGAAAAAGTACTATACTAGCGGAAAAACTATCATACTATCATACTAGCGGAAAAAGTACTATACTAGCGGAAAAACTATCATACTATCATACTAGCGGAAAAAGTACTATACTAGCGGAAAAACTACTATACTAGCGGAAAAAGTACTATACTAGCGGAAAAAGTACTATACTAGCGGAAAAAGTACTATACTAGCGGAAAAAGTACTATACTAGCGGAAAAAGTACTATACTAGCGGAAAAAGTACTATACGAGCGAAAAAAGTACTATACTAGCGGAAAAACTACTATACTAGCGGAAAAAATACTATACTAGCGGAAAAAGTACTATACTAGCGGAAAAAGTACTATACTAGCGGAAAAAGTACTATACTAGCGGAAAAAGTACTATACTAGCGGAAAAAGTACTATACTAGCGGAAAAAGTACTATACTAGCGGAAAAAGTACTATACGAGCGAAAAAAGTACTATACTAGCGGAAAAAGTACTATACGAGCGAAAAAAGTACTATACTAGCGGAAAAAGTACTATACTAGCGGAAAAAGTACTATACTAGCGGAAAAAGTACTATACTAGCGGAAAAAGTACTATACTAGCGGAAAAAGTACTATACTAGCGGAAAAAGTACTATACTAGCGGAAAAAGTACTATACGAGCGAAAAAAGTACTATACTAGCGGAAAAAGTACTATACGAGCGAAAAAAGTACTATACTAGCGGAAAAAGTACTATACTAGCGGAAAAAGTACTATACTAGCGGAAAAAGTACTATACTAGCGGAAAAAGTACTATACTAGCGGAAAAAGTACTATACTAGCGGAAAAAGTACTATACTAGCGGAAAAAGTACTATACGAGCGAAAAAAGTACTATACTAGCGGAAAAAGTACTATACGAGCGAAAAAAGTACTATACTAGCGGAAAAAGTACTATACTAGCGGAAAAAGTACTATACTAGCGGAAAAAGTACTATACTAGCGGAAAAAGTACTATACTAGCGGAAAAAGTACTATACTAGCGGAAAAACTATCATACTATCATACTAGCGGAAAAATTACTATACTAGCGGAAAAAGTACTATACTAGCGGAAAAAGTACTATACTAGCGGAAAAAGTACTATACTAGCGGAAAAAGTACTATACTAGCGGAAAAAGTACTATACGAGCGAAAAAAGTACTATACTAGCGGAAAAACTACTATACTAGCGGAAAAAATACTATACTAGCGGAAAAAGTACTATACTAGCGGAAAAACTATCATACTATCATACTAGCGGAAAAAGTACTATACTAGCGGAAAAACTATCATACTATCATACTAGCGGAAAAAGTACTATACTAGCGGAAAAACTATCATACTATCATACTAGCGGAAAAAGTACTATACTAGCGGAAAAACTATCATACTATCATACTAGCGGAAAAAGTACTATACTAGCGGAAAAAGTACTATACTAGCGGAAAAACTACTATACTAGCGGAAAAAGTACTATACTAGCGGAAAAACTATCATACTATCATACTAGCGGAAAAAGTACTATACTAGCGGAAAAACTATCATACTATCATACTAGCGGAAAAAGTACTATACTAGCGGAAAAACTATCATACTATCATACTAGCGGAAAAAGTACTATACTAGCGGAAAAACTATCATACTATCATACTAGCGGAAAAAGTACTGTACTAGCGGAAAAAGTACTATACTAGCGGAAAAAGTACTATACTAGCGGAAAAACTATCATACTATCATACTAGCGGAAAAAGTACTATACTAGCGGAAAAAGTACTATACTAGCGGAAAAAGTACTATACTAGCGGAAAAAGTACTATACTAGCGGAAAAAGTACTATACTAGCGGAAAAAGTACTATACGAGCGAAAAAAGTACTATACTAGCGGAAAAAGTACTATACTAGCGGAAAAAGTACTATACTAGCGGAAAAAGTACTATACGAGCGGAAAAAGTACTATACTAGCGGAAAAAGTACTATACTAGCGGAAAAAGTACTATACTAGCGGAAAAAGTACTATACGAGCGAAAAAAGTACTATACTAGCGGAAAAAGTACTATACTAGCGGAAAAAGTACTATACTAGCGGAAAAAGTACTATACGAGCGGAAAAAGTACTATACTAGCGGAAAAAGTACTATACTAGCGGAAAAAGTACTATACTAGCGGAAAAACTACTATACTAGCGGAAAAAGTACTATACTAGCGGAAAAACTATCATACTATCATACTAGCGGAAAAAGTACTATACTAGCGGAAAAACTATCATACTATCATACTAGCGGAAAAAGTACTATACTAGCGGAAAAACTACTATACTAGCGGAAAAAGTACTATACTAGCGGAAAAAGTACTATACTAGCGGAAAAAGTACTATACTAGCGGAAAAAGTACTATACTAGCGGAAAAAGTACTATACGAGCGAAAAAAGTACTATACTAGCGGAAAAACTACTATACTAGCGGAAAAAATACTATACTAGCGGAAAAAGTACTATACTAGCGGAAAAAGTACTATACTAGCGGAAAAAGTACTATACTAGCGGAAAAAGTACTATACTAGCGGAAAAAGTACTATACTAGCGGAAAAAGTACTATACTAGCGGAAAAAGTACTATACGAGCGAAAAAAGTACTATACTAGCGGAAAAAGTACTATACGAGCGAAAAAAGTACTATACTAGCGGAAAAAGTACTATACTAGCGGAAAAAGTACTATACTAGCGGAAAAAGTACTATACTAGCGGAAAAAGTACTATACTAGCGGAAAAAGTACTATACTAGCGGAAAAAGTACTATACTAGCGGAAAAACTATCATACTATCATACTAGCGGAAAAATTACTATACTAGCGGAAAAAGTACTATACTAGCGGAAAAAGTACTATACTAGCGGAAAAAGTACTATACGAGCGAAAAAAGTACTATACTAGCGGAAAAACTACTATACTAGCGGAAAAAATACTATACTAGCGGAAAAAGTACTATACTAGCGGAAAAACTATCATACTATCATACTAGCGGAAAAAGTACTATACTAGCGGAAAAACTATCATACTATCATACTAGCGGAAAAAGTACTATACTAGCGGAAAAAGTACTATACTAGCGGAAAAAGTACTATACTAGCGGAAAAAGTACTATACTAGCGGAAAAAGTACTATACTAGCGGAAAAACTATCATACTATCATACTAGCGGAAAAAGTACTATACTAGCGGAAAAAGTACTATACTAGCGGAAAAAGTACTATACTAGCGGAAAAAGTACTATACGAGCGAAAAAAGTACTATACTAGCGGAAAAAGTACTATACTAGCGGAAAAAGTACTATACTAGCGGAAAAAGTACTATACGAGCGGAAAAAGTACTATACTAGCGGAAAAAGTACTATACTAGCGGAAAAAGTACTATACTAGCGGAAAAAGTACTATACGAGCGAAAAAAGTACTATACTAGCGGAAAAAGTACTATACTAGCGGAAAAAGTACTATACTAGCGGAAAAAGTACTATACGAGCGGAAAAAGTACTATACTAGCGGAAAAAGTACTATACTAGCGGAAAAAGTACTATACTAGCGGAAAAAGTACTATACGAGCGAAAAAAGTACTATACTAGCGGAAAAAGTACTATACTAGCGGAAAAAGTACTATACTAGCGGAAAAAGTACTATACGAGCGGAAAAAGTACTATACTAGCGGAAAAAGTACTATACTAGCGGAAAAAGTACTATACTAGCGGAAAAACTATCATACTATCATACTAGCGGAAAAAGTACTATACTAGCGGAAAAACTACTATACTAGCGGAAAAAGTACTATACTAGCGGAAAAACTATCATACTATCATACTAGCGGAAAAAGTACTATACTAGCGGAAAAACTATCATACTATCATACTAGCGGAAAAAGTACTATACTAGCGGAAAAACTACTATACTAGCGGAAAAAGTACTATACTAGCGGAAAAAGTACTATACTAGCGGAAAAAGTACTATACTAGCGGAAAAAGTACTATACTAGCGGAAAAAGTACTATACGAGCGAAAAAAGTACTATACTAGCGGAAAAACTACTATACTAGCGGAAAAAATACTATACTAGCGGAAAAAGTACTATACTAGCGGAAAAAGTACTATACTAGCGGAAAAAGTACTATACTAGCGGAAAAAGTACTATACTAGCTGAAAAAGTACTATACTAGCGGAAAAAGTACTATACGAGCGAAAAAAGTACTATACTAGCGGAAAAAGTACTATACGAGCGAAAAAAGTACTATACGAGCGAAAAAAGTACTATACTAGCGGAAAAAGTACTATACTAGCGGAAAAAGTACTATACTAGCGGAAAAAGTACTATACTAGCGGAAAAAGTACTATACTAGCGGAAAAAGTACTATACTAGCGGAAAAAGTACTATACGAGCGAAAAAAGTACTATACTAGCGGAAAAACTACTATACTAGCGGAAAAAATACTATACTAGCGGAAAAAGTACTATACTAGCGGAAAAAGTACTATACTAGCGGAAAAAGTACTATACTAGCGGAAAAAGTACTATACTAGCGGAAAAAGTACTATACGAGCGAAAAAAGTACTATACTAGCGGAAAAAGTACTATACGAGCGAAAAAAGTACTATACTAGCGGAAAAAGTACTATACTAGCGGAAAAAGTACTATACTAGCGGAAAAAGTACTATACTAGCGGAAAAAGTACTATACTAGCGGAAAAACTATCATACTATCATACTAGCGGAAAAAGTACTATACTAGCGGAAAAACTATCATACTATCATACTAGCGGAAAAAGTACTATACTAGCGGAAAAAGTACTATACTAGCGGAAAAAGTACTATACTAGCGGAAAAAGTACTATACTAGCGGAAAAACTATCATACTATCATACTAGCGGAAAAAGTACTATACTAGCGGAAAAAGTACTATACTAGCGGAAAAGTACTATACTAGCGGAAAAAGTACTATACGAGCGAAAAAAGTACTATACTAGCGGAAAAAGTACTATACTAGCGGAAAAAGTACTATACTAGCGGAAAAAGTACTATACGAGCGAAAAAAGTACTATACTAGCGGAAAAAGTACTATACTAGCGGAAAAAGTACTATACTAGCGGAAAAAGTACTATACGAGCGGAAAAAGTACTATACTAGCGGAAAAAGTACTATACTAGCGGAAAAAGTACTATACTAGCGGAAAAAGTACTATACGAGCGAAAAAAGTACTATACTAGCGGAAAAAGTACTATACTAGCGGAAAAAGTACTATACTAGCGGAAAAAGTACTATACGAGCGGAAAAAGTACTATACTAGCGGAAAAAGTACTATACTAGCGGAAAAAGTACTATACTAGCGGAAAAAGTACTATACGAGCGAAAAAAGTACTATACTAGCGGAAAAAGTACTATACTAGCGGAAAAAGTACTATACTAGCGGAAAAAGTACTATACGAGCGGAAAAAGTACTATACTAGCGGAAAAAGTACTATACTAGCGGAAAAAGTACTATACTAGCGGAAAAACTATCATACTATCATACTAGCGGAAAAAGTACTATACTAGCGGAAAAACTACTATACTAGCGGAAAAAGTACTATACTAGCGGAAAAACTATCATACTATCATACTAGCGGAAAAAGTACTATACTAGCGGAAAAACTATCATACTATCATACTAGCGGAAAAAGTACTATACTAGCGGAAAAACTACTATACTAGCGGAAAAAGTACTATACTAGCGGAAAAAGTACTATACTAGCGGAAAAAGTACTATACTAGCGGAAAAAGTACTATACTAGCGGAAAAAGTACTATACTAGCGGAAAAAGTACTATACGAGCGAAAAAAGTACTATACTAGCGGAAAAACTACTATACTAGCGGAAAAAATACTATACTAGCGGAAAAAGTACTATACTAGCGGAAAAAGTACTATACTAGCGGAAAAAGTACTATACTAGCGGAAAAAGTACTATACTAGCGGAAAAAGTACTATACTAGCGGAAAAAGTACTATACGAGCGAGAAAAGTACTATACTAGCGGAAAAAGTACTATACGAGCGAAAAAAGTACTATACGAGCGAAAAAAGTACTATACTAGCGGAAAAAGTACTATACTAGCGGAAAAAGTACTATACTAGCGGAAAAAGTACTATACTAGCGGAAAAAGTACTATACTAGCGGAAAAAGTACTATACTAGCGGAAAAAGTACTATACGAGCGAAAAAAGTACTATACTAGCGGAAAAACTACTATACTAGCGGAAAAAATACTATACTAGCGGAAAAAGTACTATACTAGCGGAAAAAGTACTATACTAGCGGAAAAAGTACTATACTAGCGGAAAAAGTACTATACTAGCGGAAAAAGTACTATACGAGCGAAAAAAGTACTATACTAGCGGAAAAAGTACTATACGAGCGAAAAAAGTACTATACTAGCGGAAAAAGTACTATACTAGCGGAAAAAGTACTATACTAGCGGAAAAAGTACTATACTAGCGGAAAAAGTACTATACTAGCGGAAAAACTATCATACTATCATACTAGCGGAAAAAGTACTATACTAGCGGAAAAACTATCATACTATCATACTAGCGGAAAAAGTACTATACTAGCGGAAAAAGTACTATACTAGCGGAAAAACTATCATACTATCATACTAGCGGAAAAAGTACTATACTAGCGGAAAAAGTACTATACTAGCGGAAAAAGTACTATACTAGCGGAAAAAGTACTATACGAGCGAAAAAAGTACTATACTAGCGGAAAAAGTACTATACTAGCGGAAAAAGTACTATACTAGCGGAAAAAGTACTATACGAGCGGAAAAAGTACTATACTAGCGGAAAAAGTACTATACTAGCGGAAAAAGTACTATACTAGCGGAAAAAGTACTATACGAGCGAAAAAAGTACTATACTAGCGGAAAAAGTACTATACTAGCGGAAAAAGTACTATACTAGCGGAAAAAGTACTATACGAGCGGAAAAAGTACTATACTAGCGGAAAAAGTACTATACTAGCGGAAAAAGTACTATACTAGCGGAAAAACTATCATACTATCATACTAGCGGAAAAAGTACTATACTAGCGGAAAAACTACTATACTAGCGGAAAAAGTACTATACTAGCGGAAAAACTATCATACTATCATACTAGCGGAAAAAGTACTATACTAGCGGAAAAACTATCATACTATCATACTAGCGGAAAAAGTACTATACTAGCGGAAAAACTACTATACTAGCGGAAAAAGTACTATACTAGCGGAAAAAGTACTATACTAGCGGAAAAAGTACTATACTAGCGGAAAAAGTACTATACTAGCGGAAAAAGTACTATACGAGCGAAAAAAGTACTATACTAGCGGAAAAACTACTATACTAGCGGAAAAAATACTATACTAGCGGAAAAAGTACTATACTAGCGGAAAAAGTACTATACTAGCGGAAAAAGTACTATACTAGCGGAAAAAGTACTATACTAGCGGAAAAAGTACTATACTAGCGGAAAAAGTACTATACGAGCGAAAAAAGTACTATACTAGCGGAAAAAGTACTATACGAGCGAAAAAAGTACTATACTAGCGGAAAAAGTACTATACTAGCGGAAAAAGTACTATACTAGCGGAAAAAGTACTATACTAGCGGAAAAAGTACTATACTAGCGGAAAAAGTACTATACTAGCGGAAAAAGTACTATACTAGCGGAAAAAGTACTATACGAGCGAAAAAAGTACTATACTAGCGGAAAAACTACTATACTAGCGGAAAAAATACTATACTAGCGGAAAAAGTACTATACTAGCGGAAAAAGTACTATACTAGCGGAAAAAGTACTATACTAGCGGAAAAAGTACTATACTAGCGGAAAAAGTACTATACTAGCGGAAAAAGTACTATACGAGCGAAAAAAGTACTATACTAGCGGAAAAAGTACTATACGAGCGAAAAAAGTACTATACTAGCGGAAAAAGTACTATACTAGCGGAAAAAGTACTATACTAGCGGAAAAAGTACTATACTAGCGGAAAAAGTACTATACTAGCGGAAAAAGTACTATACTAGCGGAAAAACTATCATACTATCATACTAGCGGAAAAATTACTATACTAGCGGAAAAAGTACTATACTAGCGGAAAAAGTACTATACTAGCGGAAAAAGTACTATACTAGCGGAAAAAGTACTATACTAGCGGAAAAAGTACTATACTAGCGGAAAAAGTACTATACGAGCGAAAAAAGTACTATACTAGCGGAAAAACTACTATACTAGCGGAAAAAATACTATACTAGCGGAAAAAGTACTATACTAGCGGAAAAACTATCATACTATCATACTAGCGGAAAAAGTACTATACTAGCGGAAAAACTATCATACTATCATACTAGCGGAAAAAGTACTATACTAGCGGAAAAACTATCATACTATCATACTAGCGGAAAAAGTACTATACTAGCGGAAAAACTATCATACTATCATACTAGCGGAAAAAGTACTATACTAGCGGAAAAAGTACTATACTAGCGGAAAAACTACTATACTAGCGGAAAAAGTACTATACTAGCGGAAAAACTATCATACTATCATACTAGCGGAAAAAGTACTATACTAGCGGAAAAACTATCATACTATCATACTAGCGGAAAAAGTACTATACTAGCGGAAAAACTATCATACTATCATACTAGCGGAAAAAGTACTGTACTAGCGGAAAAAGTACTATACTAGCGGAAAAAGTACTATACTAGCGGAAAAACTATCATACTATCATACTAGCGGAAAAAGTACTATACTAGCGGAAAAAGTACTATACTAGCGGAAAAAGTACTATACTAGCGGAAAAAGTACTATACTAGCGGAAAAAGTACTATACGAGCGAAAAAAGTACTATACTAGCGGAAAAAGTACTATACTAGCGGAAAAAGTACTATACTAGCGGAAAAAGTACTATACGAGCGGAAAAAGTACTATACTAGCGGAAAAAGTACTATACTAGCGGAAAAAGTACTATACTAGCGGAAAAAGTACTATACGAGCGAAAAAAGTACTATACTAGCGGAAAAAGTACTATACTAGCGGAAAAAGTACTATACTAGCGGAAAAAGTACTATACGAGCGGAAAAAGTACTATACTAGCGGAAAAAGTACTATACTAGCGGAAAAAGTACTATACTAGCGGAAAAACTATCATACTATCATACTAGCGGAAAAAGTACTATACTAGCGGAAAAACTACTATACTAGCGGAAAAAGTACTATACTAGCGGAAAAACTATCATACTATCATACTAGCGGAAAAAGTACTATACTAGCGGAAAAACTATCATACTATCATACTAGCGGAAAAAGTACTATACTAGCGGAAAAACTACTATACTAGCGGAAAAAGTACTATACTAGCGGAAAAAGTACTATACTAGCGGAAAAAGTACTATACTAGCGGAAAAAGTACTATACTAGCGGAAAAAGTACTATACTAGCGGAAAAAGTACTATACGAGCGAAAAAAGTACTATACTAGCGGAAAAACTACTATACTAGCGGAAAAAATACTATACTAGCGGAAAAAGTACTATACTAGCGGAAAAAGTACTATACTAGCGGAAAAAGTACTATACTAGCGGAAAAAGTACTATACTAGCGGAAAAAGTACTATACTAGCGGAAAAAGTACTATACGAGCGAAAAAAGTACTATACTAGCGGAAAAAGTACTATACGAGCGAAAAAAGTACTATACTAGCGGAAAAAGTACTATACTAGCGGAAAAAGTACTATACTAGCGGAAAAAGTACTATACTAGCGGAAAAAGTACTATACTAGCGGAAAAAGTACTATACTAGCGGAAAAACTATCATACTATCATACTAGCGGAAAAATTACTATACTAGCGGAAAAAGTACTATACTAGCGGAAAAAGTACTATACTAGCGGAAAAAGTACTATACGAGCGAAAAAAGTACTATACTAGCGGAAAAACTACTATACTAGCGGAAAAAATACTATACTAGCGGAAAAAGTACTATACTAGCGGAAAAACTATCATACTATCATACTAGCGGAAAAAGTACTATACTAGCGGAAAAACTATCATACTATCATACTAGCGGAAAAAGTACTATACTAGCGGAAAAACTATCATACTATCATACTAGCGGAAAAAGTACTATACTAGCGGAAAAACTACTATACTAGCGGAAAAAGTACTATACTAGCGGAAAAAGTACTATACTAGCGGAAAAAGTACTATACTAGCGGAAAAAGTACTATACTAGCGGAAAAAGTACTATACTAGCGGAAAAACTATCATACTATCATACTAGCGGAAAAAGTACTGTACTAGCGGAAAAAGTACTATACTAGCGGAAAAACTATCATACTATCATACTAGCGGAAAAAGTACTATACTAGCGGAAAAACTATCATACTATCATACTAGCGGAAAAAGTACTATACTGGCGGAAAAACTACTATACTAGCGGAAAAAGTACTATACTAGCGGAAAAACTACTATACTAGCGGAAAAAGTACTATACTAGCGGAAAAACTATCATACTATCATACTAGCGGAAAAAGTACTATACTAGCGGAAAAACTATCATACTATCATACTAGCGGAAAAAGTACTATACTGGCGGAAAAACTACTATACTAGCGGAAAAAGTACTATACTAGCGGAAAAAGTACTATACTAGCGGAAAAAGTACTATACTAGCGGAAAAAGTACTATACTAGCGGAAAAAGTACTATACTAGCGGAAAAAGTACTATACGAGCGAAAAAAGTACTATACTAGCGGAAAAACTACTATACTAGCGGAAAAAATACTATACTAGCGGAAAAAGTACTATACTAGCGGAAAAACTATCATACTATCATACTAGCGGAAAAAGTACTATACTAGCGGAAAAACTATCATACTATCATACTAGCGGAAAAAGTACTATACTAGCGGAAAAACTATCATACTATCATACTAGCGGAAAAAGTACTATACTAGCGGAAAAACTATCATACTATCATACTAGCGGAAAAAGTACTATACTAGCGGAAAAAGTACTATACTAGCGGAAAAACTACTATACTAGCGGAAAAAGTACTATACTAGCGGAAAAACTATCATACTATCATACTAGCGGAAAAAGTACTATACTAGCGGAAAAACTATCATACTATCATACTAGCGGAAAAAGTACTATACTAGCGGAAAAACTATCATACTATCATACTAGCGGAAAAAGTACTATACTAGCGGAAAAAGTACTATACTAGCGGAAAAAGTACTATACTAGCGGAAAAAGTACTATACTAGCGGAAAAAGTACTATACTAGCGGAAAAACTATCATACTATCATACTAGCGGAAAAAGTACTATACTAGCGGAAAAAGTACTATACTAGCGGAAAAAGTACTATACGAGCGAAAAAAGTACTATACTAGCGGAAAAAGTACTATACTAGCGGAAAAAGTACTATACTAGCGGAAAAAGTACTATACGAGCGGAAAAAGTACTATACTAGCGGAAAAAGTACTATACTAGCGGAAAAAGTACTATACTAGCGGAAAAAGTACTATACGAGCGAAAAAAGTACTATACTAGCGGAAAAAGTACTATACTAGCGGAAAAAGTACTATACTAGCGGAAAAAGTACTATACGAGCGGAAAAAGTACTATACTAGCGGAAAAAGTACTATACTAGCGGAAAAAGTACTATACTAGCGGAAAAACTATCATACTATCATACTAGCGGAAAAAGTACTATACTAGCGGAAAAACTACTATACTAGCGGAAAAAGTACTATACTAGCGGAAAAACTATCATACTATCATACTAGCGGAAAAAGTACTATACTAGCGGAAAAACTATCATACTATCATACTAGCGGAAAAAGTACTATACTAGCGGAAAAACTACTATACTAGCGGAAAAAGTACTATACTAGCGGAAAAAGTACTATACTAGCGGAAAAAGTACTATACGAGCGAAAAAAGTACTATACTAGCGGAAAAACTACTATACTAGCGGAAAAAATACTATACTAGCGGAAAAAGTACTATACTAGCGGAAAAACTATCATACTATCATACTAGCGGAAAAAGTACTATACTAGCGGAAAAACTATCATACTATCATACTAGCGGAAAAAGTACTATACTAGCGGAAAAACTATCATACTATCATACTAGCGGAAAAAGTACTATACTAGCGGAAAAACTATCATACTATCATACTAGCGGAAAAAGTACTATACTAGCGGAAAAAGTACTATACTAGCGGAAAAACTACTATACTAGCGGAAAAAGTACTATACTAGCGGAAAAACTATCATACTATCATACTAGCGGAAAAAGTACTATACTAGCGGAAAAACTATCATACTATCATACTAGCGGAAAAAGTACTATACTAGCGGAAAAACTATCATACTATCATACTAGCGGAAAAAGTACTGTACTAGCGGAAAAAGTACTATACTAGCGGAAAAAGTACTATACTAGCGGAAAAACTATCATACTATCATACTAGCGGAAAAAGTACTATACTAGCGGAAAAAGTACTATACTAGCGGAAAAAGTACTATACTAGCGGAAAAAGTACTATACTAGCGGAAAAAGTACTATACTAGCGGAAAAAGTACTATACGAGCGAAAAAAGTACTATACTAGCGGAAAAAGTACTATACTAGCGGAAAAAGTACTATACTAGCGGAAAAAGTACTATACTAGCGGAAAAAGTACTATACTAGCGGAAAAAGTACTATACTAGCGGAAAAAGTACTATACTAGCGGAAAAAGTACTATACTAGCGGAAAAAGTACTATACTAGCGGAAAAACTATCATACTATCATACTAGCGGAAAAAGTACTATACTAGCGGAAAAAGTACTATACTAGCGGAAAAAGTACTATACTAGCGGAAAAAGTACTATACGAGCGAAAAAAGTACTATACTAGCGGAAAAAGTACTATACGAGCGGAAAAAGTACTATACTAGCGGAAAAACTATCATACTATCATACTAGCGGAAAAAGTACTATACTAGCGGAAAAACTATCATACTATCATACTAGCGGAAAAAGTACTGTACTAGCGGAAAAAGTACTATACTAGCGGAAAAAGTACTATACGAGCGGAAAAAGTACTATACTAGCGGAAAAAGTACTATACTAGCGGAAAAACTATCATACTATCATACTAGCGGAAAAAGTACTGTACTAGCGGAAAAAGTACTATACTAGCGGAAAAAGTACTATACTAGCGGAAAAAGTACTATACGAGCGGAAAAAGTACTATACTAGCGGAAAAAGTACTATACTAGCGGAAAAAGTACTATACTAGCGGAAAAACTATCATACTATCATACTAGCGGAAAAAGTACTGTACTAGCGGAAAAAGTACTATACTAGCGGAAAAAGTACTATACTAGCGGAAAAACTATCATACTATCATACTAGCGGAAAAAGTACTATACTAGCGGAAAAACTACTATACTAGCGGAAAAAGTACTATACTAGCGGAAAAAGTACTATACTAGCGGAAAAAGTACTATACTAGCGGAAAAAGTACTATACTAGCGGAAAAACTATCATACTATCATACTAGCGGAAAAAGTACTGTACTAGCGGAAAAAGTACTATACTAGCGGAAAAACTATCATACTATCATACTAGCGGAAAAAGTACTATACTAGCGGAAAAACTATCATACTATCATACTAGCGGAAAAAGTACTATACTGGCGGAAAAACTACTATACTAGCGGAAAAAGTACTATACTAGCGGAAAAACTACTATACTAGCGGAAAAAGTACTATACTAGCGGAAAAACTATCATACTATCATACTAGCGGAAAAAGTACTATACTAGCGGAAAAACTATCATACTATCATACTAGCGGAAAAAGTACTATACTGGCGGAAAAACTACTATACTAGCGGAAAAAGTACTATACTAGCGGAAAAAGTACTATACTAGCGGAAAAAGTACTATACTAGCGGAAAAAGTACTATACTAGCGGAAAAAGTACTATACTAGCGGAAAAAGTACTATACGAGCGAAAAAAGTACTATACTAGCGGAAAAACTACTATACTAGCGGAAAAAATACTATACTAGCGGAAAAAGTACTATACTAGCGGAAAAACTATCATACTATCATACTAGCGGAAAAAGTACTATACTAGCGGAAAAACTATCATACTATCATACTAGCGGAAAAAGTACTATACTAGCGGAAAAACTATCATACTATCATACTAGCGGAAAAAGTACTATACTAGCGGAAAAACTATCATACTATCATACTAGCGGAAAAAGTACTATACTAGCGGAAAAAGTACTATACTAGCGGAAAAACTACTATACTAGCGGAAAAAGTACTATACTAGCGGAAAAACTATCATACTATCATACTAGCGGAAAAAGTACTATACTAGCGGAAAAACTATCATACTATCATACTAGCGGAAAAAGTACTATACTAGCGGAAAAACTATCATACTATCATACTAGCGGAAAAAGTACTGTACTAGCGGAAAAAGTACTATACTAGCGGAAAAAGTACTATACTAGCGGAAAAACTATCATACTATCATACTAGCGGAAAAAGTACTATACTAGCGGAAAAAGTACTATACTAGCGGAAAAAGTACTATACTAGCGGAAAAAGTACTATACTAGCGGAAAAAGTACTATACTAGCGGAAAAAGTACTATACGAGCGAAAAAAGTACTATACTAGCGGAAAAAGTACTATACTAGCGGAAAAAGTACTATACTAGCGGAAAAAGTACTATACTAGCGGAAAAAGTACTATACTAGCGGAAAAAGTACTATACTAGCGGAAAAACTATCATACTATCATACTAGCGGAAAAAGTACTGTACTAGCGGAAAAAGTACTATACTAGCGGAAAAAGTACTATACTAGCGGAAAAAGTACTATACTAGCGGAAAAACTATCATACTATCATACTAGCGGAAAAAGTACTATACTAGCGGAAAAAGTACTATACTAGCGGAAAAAGTACTATACTAGCGGAAAAAGTACTATACGAGCGAAAAAAGTACTATACTAGCGGAAAAAGTACTATACGAGCGGAAAAAGTACTATACTAGCGGAAAAACTATCATACTATCATACTAGCGGAAAAAGTACTATACTAGCGGAAAAACTATCATACTATCATACTAGCGGAAAAAGTACTGTACTAGCGGAAAAAGTACTATACTAGCGGAAAAAGTACTATACGAGCGGAAAAAGTACTATACTAGCGGAAAAAGTACTATACTAGCGGAAAAACTATCATACTATCATACTAGCGGAAAAAGTACTGTACTAGCGGAAAAAGTACTATACTAGCGGAAAAAGTACTATACTAGCGGAAAAAGTACTATACTAGCGGAAAAAGTACTATACTAGCGGAAAAAGTACTATACTAGCGGAAAAACTATCATACTATCATACTAGCGGAAAAAGTACTGTACTAGCGGAAAAAGTACTATACTAGCGGAAAAAGTACTATACTAGCGGAAAAACTATCATACTATCATACTAGCGGAAAAAGTACTATACTAGCGGAAAAACTACTATACTAGCGGAAAAAGTACTATACTAGCGGAAAAAGTACTATACTAGCGGAAAAAGTACTATACTAGCGGAAAAAGTACTATACTAGCGGAAAAACTATCATACTATCATACTAGCGGAAAAAGTACTGTACTAGCGGAAAAAGTACTATACTAGCGGAAAAACTATCATACTATCATACTAGCGGAAAAAGTACTATACTAGCGGAAAAACTATCATACTATCATACTAGCGGAAAAAGTACTATACTGGCGGAAAAACTACTATACTAGCGGAAAAAGTACTATACTAGCGGAAAAACTACTATACTAGCGGAAAAAGTACTATACTAGCGGAAAAACTATCATACTATCATACTAGCGGAAAAAGTACTATACTAGCGGAAAAACTATCATACTATCATACTAGCGGAAAAAGTACTATACTGGCGGAAAAACTACTATACTAGCGGAAAAAGTACTATACTAGCGGAAAAAGTACTATACTAGCGGAAAAAGTACTATACTAGCGGAAAAAGTACTATACTAGCGGAAAAAGTACTATACTAGCGGAAAAAGTACTATACGAGCGAAAAAAGTACTATACTAGCGGAAAAACTACTATACTAGCGGAAAAAATACTATACTAGCGGAAAAAGTACTATACTAGCGGAAAAACTATCATACTATCATACTAGCGGAAAAAGTACTATACTAGCGGAAAAACTATCATACTATCATACTAGCAGAAAAAGTACTATACTAGCGGAAAAACTATCATACTATCATACTAGCGGAAAAAGTACTATACTAGCGGAAAAACTATCATACTATCATACTAGCGGAAAAAGTACTATACTAGCGGAAAAACTATCATACTATCATACTAGCGGAAAAAGTACTATACTAGCGGAAAAACTATCATACTATCATACTAGCGGAAAAAGTACTATACTAGCGGAAAAAGTACTATACTAGCGGAAAAACTACTATACTAGCGGAAAAAGTACTATACTAGCGGAAAAACTATCATACTATCATACTAGCGGAAAAAGTACTATACTAGCGGAAAAACTATCATACTATCATACTAGCGGAAAAAGTACTATACTAGCGGAAAAACTATCATACTATCATACTAGCGGAAAAAGTACTGTACTAGCGGAAAAAGTACTATACTAGCGGAAAAAGTACTATACTAGCGGAAAAACTATCATACTATCATACTAGCGGAAAAAGTACTATACTAGCGGAAAAAGTACTATACTAGCGGAAAAAGTACTATACTAGCGGAAAAAGTACTATACTAGCGGAAAAAGTACTATACTAGCGGAAAAAGTACTATACGAGCGAAAAAAGTACTATACTAGCGGAAAAAGTACTATACTAGCGGAAAAAGTACTATACTAGCGGAAAAAGTACTATACTAGCGGAAAAAGTACTATACTAGCGGAAAAAGTACTATACTAGCGGAAAAACTATCATACTATCATACTAGCGGAAAAAGTACTGTACTAGCGGAAAAAGTACTATACTAGCGGAAAAAGTACTATACTAGCGGAAAAAGTACTATACTAGCGGAAAAACTATCATACTATCATACTAGCGGAAAAAGTACTATACTAGCGGAAAAAGTACTATACTAGCGGAAAAAGTACTATACTAGCGGAAAAAGTACTATACGAGCGAAAAAAGTACTATACTAGCGGAAAAAGTACTATACGAGCGGAAAAAGTACTATACTAGCGGAAAAACTATCATACTATCATACTAGCGGAAAAAGTACTATACTAGCGGAAAAACTATCATACTATCATACTAGCGGAAAAAGTACTGTACTAGCGGAAAAAGTACTATACTAGCGGAAAAAGTACTATACGAGCGGAAAAAGTACTATACTAGCGGAAAAAGTACTATACTAGCGGAAAAACTATCATACTATCATACTAGCGGAAAAAGTACTGTACTAGCGGAAAAAGTACTATACTAGCGGAAAAAGTACTATACTAGCGGAAAAAGTACTATACTAGCGGAAAAAGTACTATACTAGCGGAAAAAGTACTATACTAGCGGAAAAACTATCATACTATCATACTAGCGGAAAAAGTACTGTACTAGCGGAAAAAGTACTATACTAGCGGAAAAAGTACTATACTAGCGGAAAAACTATCATACTATCATACTAGCGGAAAAAGTACTATACTAGCGGAAAAACTACTATACTAGCGGAAAAAGTACTATACTAGCGGAAAAAGTACTATACTAGCGGAAAAAGTACTATACTAGCGGAAAAAGTACTATACTAGCGGAAAAACTATCATACTATCATACTAGCGGAAAAAGTACTGTACTAGCGGAAAAAGTACTATACTAGCGGAAAAACTATCATACTATCATACTAGCGGAAAAAGTACTATACTAGCGGAAAAACTATCATACTATCATACTAGCGGAAAAAGTACTATACTGGCGGAAAAACTACTATACTAGCGGAAAAAGTACTATACTAGCGGAAAAACTACTATACTAGCGGAAAAAGTACTATACTAGCGGAAAAACTATCATACTATCATACTAGCGGAAAAAGTACTATACTAGCGGAAAAACTATCATACTATCATACTAGCGGAAAAAGTACTATACTGGCGGAAAAACTACTATACTAGCGGAAAAAGTACTATACTAGCGGAAAAAGTACTATACTAGCGGAAAAAGTACTATACTAGCGGAAAAAGTACTATACTAGCGGAAAAAGTACTATACTAGCGGAAAAAGTACTATACGAGCGAAAAAAGTACTATACTAGCGGAAAAACTACTATACTAGCGGAAAAAATACTATACTAGCGGAAAAAGTACTATACTAGCGGAAAAACTATCATACTATCATACTAGCGGAAAAAGTACTATACTAGCGGAAAAACTATCATACTATCATACTAGCAGAAAAAGTACTATACTAGCGGAAAAACTATCATACTATCATACTAGCGGAAAAAGTACTATACTAGCGGAAAAACTATCATACTATCATACTAGCGGAAAAAGTACTATACTAGCGGAAAAAGTACTATACTAGCGGAAAAACTACTATACTAGCGGAAAAAGTACTATACTAGCGGAAAAACTATCATACTATCATACTAGCGGAAAAAGTACTATACTAGCGGAAAAACTATCATACTATCATACTAGCGGAAAAAGTACTATACTAGCGGAAAAAGTACTATACTAGCGGAAAAAGTACTATACTAGCGGAAAAAGTACTATACTAGCGGAAAAAGTACTATACTAGCGGAAAAAGTACTATACTAGCGGAAAAACTATCATACTATCATACTAGCGGAAAAAGTACTATACTAGCGGAAAAAGTACTATACTAGCGGAAAAAGTACTATACGAGCGAAAAAAGTACTATACTAGCGGAAAAAGTACTATACTAGCGGAAAAAGTACTATACTAGCGGAAAAAGTACTATACGAGCGGAAAAAGTACTATACTAGCGGAAAAAGTACTATACTAGCGGAAAAAGTACTATACTAGCGGAAAAAGTACTATACGAGCGAAAAAAGTACTATACTAGCGGAAAAAGTACTATACTAGCGGAAAAAGTACTATACTAGCGGAAAAAGTACTATACGAGCGGAAAAAGTACTATACTAGCGGAAAAAGTACTATACTAGCGGAAAAAGTACTATACTAGCGGAAAAACTATCATACTATCATACTAGCGGAAAAAGTACTATACTAGCGGAAAAACTACTATACTAGCGGAAAAAGTACTATACTAGCGGAAAAACTATCATACTATCATACTAGCGGAAAAAGTACTATACTAGCGGAAAAACTATCATACTATCATACTAGCGGAAAAAGTACTATACTAGCGGAAAAACTACTATACTAGCGGAAAAAGTACTATACTAGCGGAAAAAGTACTATACTAGCGGAAAAAGTACTATACGAGCGAAAAAAGTACTATACTAGCGGAAAAACTACTATACTAGCGGAAAAAATACTATACTAGCGGAAAAAGTACTATACTAGCGGAAAAACTATCATACTATCATACTAGCGGAAAAAGTACTATACTAGCGGAAAAACTATCATACTATCATACTAGCGGAAAAAGTACTATACTAGCGGAAAAACTATCATACTATCATACTAGCGGAAAAAGTACTATACTAGCGGAAAAACTATCATACTATCATACTAGCGGAAAAAGTACTATACTAGCGGAAAAAGTACTATACTAGCGGAAAAACTACTATACTAGCGGAAAAAGTACTATACTAGCGGAAAAACTATCATACTATCATACTAGCGGAAAAAGTACTATACTAGCGGAAAAACTATCATACTATCATACTAGCGGAAAAAGTACTATACTAGCGGAAAAACTATCATACTATCATACTAGCGGAAAAAGTACTGTACTAGCGGAAAAAGTACTATACTAGCGGAAAAAGTACTATACTAGCGGAAAAACTATCATACTATCATACTAGCGGAAAAAGTACTATACTAGCGGAAAAAGTACTATACTAGCGGAAAAAGTACTATACTAGCGGAAAAAGTACTATACTAGCGGAAAAAGTACTATACTAGCGGAAAAAGTACTATACGAGCGAAAAAAGTACTATACTAGCGGAAAAAGTACTATACTAGCGGAAAAAGTACTATACTAGCGGAAAAAGTACTATACTAGCGGAAAAAGTACTATACTAGCGGAAAAAGTACTATACTAGCGGAAAAACTATCATACTATCATACTAGCGGAAAAAGTACTGTACTAGCGGAAAAAGTACTATACTAGCGGAAAAAGTACTATACTAGCGGAAAAAGTACTATACTAGCGGAAAAACTATCATACTATCATACTAGCGGAAAAAGTACTATACTAGCGGAAAAAGTACTATACTAGCGGAAAAAGTACTATACTAGCGGAAAAAGTACTATACGAGCGAAAAAAGTACTATACTAGCGGAAAAAGTACTATACTAGCGAAAAAAGTACTATACTAGCGGAAAAAGTACTATACGAGCGGAAAAAGTACTATACTAGCGGAAAAAGTACTATACTAGCGGAAAAAGTACTATACTAGCGGAAAAAGTACTATACGAGCGGAAAAAGTACTATACTAGCGGAAAAAGTACTATACTAGCGGAAAAAGTACTATACTAGCGGAAAAACTATCATACTATCATACTAGCGGAAAAAGTACTATACTAGCGGAAAAACTACTATACTAGCGGAAAAAGTACTATACTAGCGGAAAAACTATCATACTATCATACTAGCGGAAAAAGTACTATACTAGCGGAAAAACTATCATACTATCATACTAGCGGAAAAAGTACTATACTAGCGGAAAAACTATCATACTATCATACTAGCGGAAAAAGTACTGTACTAGCGGAAAAAGTACTATACTAGCGGAAAAACTACTATACTAGCGGAAAAAATACTATACTAGCGGAAAAAGTACTATACTAGCGGAAAAAGTACTATACTAGCGGAAAAAGTACTATACTAGCGGAAAAAGTACTATACTAGCGGAAAAAGTACTATACTAGGGGAAAAAGTACTATACGAGCGAAAAAAGTACTATACTAGCGGAAAAAGTACTATACGAGCGAAAAAAGTACTATACTAGCGGAAAAAGTACTATACTAGCGGAAAAAGTACTATACTAGCGGAAAAAGTACTATACTAGCGGAAAAAGTACTATACTAGCGGAAAAACTATCATACTATCATACTAGCGGAAAAAGTACTATACTAGCGGAAAAACTACTATACTAGCGGAAAAAGTACTATACTAGCGGAAAAAGTACTATACTAGCGGAAAAAGTACTATACTAGCGGAAAAAGTACTATACTAGCGGAAAAAGTACTATACTAGCGGAAAAACTATCATACTATCATACTAGCGGAAAAAGTACTGTACTAGCGGAAAAAGTACTATACTAGCGGAAAAACTATCATACTATCATACTAGCGGAAAAAGTACTATACTAGCGGAAAAACTATCATACTATCATACTAGCGGAAAAAGTACTATACTGGCGGAAAAACTACTATACTAGCGGAAAAAGTACTATACTAGCGGAAAAACTACTATACTAGCGGAAAAAGTACTATACTAGCGGAAAAACTATCATACTATCATACTAGCGGAAAAAGTACTATACTAGCGGAAAAACTATCATACTATCATACTAGCGGAAAAAGTACTATACTGGCGGAAAAACTACTATACTAGCGGAAAAAGTACTATACTAGCGGAAAAAGTACTATACTAGCGGAAAAAGTACTATACTAGCGGAAAAAGTACTATACTAGCGGAAAAAGTACTATACTAGCGGAAAAAGTACTATACGAGCGAAAAAAGTACTATACTAGCGGAAAAACTACTATACTAGCGGAAAAAATACTATACTAGCGGAAAAAGTACTATACTAGCGGAAAAACTATCATACTATCATACTAGCGGAAAAAGTACTATACTAGCGGAAAAACTATCATACTATCATACTAGCGGAAAAAGTACTATACTAGCGGAAAAACTATCATACTATCATACTAGCGGAAAAAGTACTATACTAGCGGAAAAACTATCATACTATCATACTAGCGGAAAAAGTACTATACTAGCGGAAAAAGTACTATACTAGCGGAAAAACTACTATACTAGCGGAAAAAGTACTATACTAGCGGAAAAACTATCATACTATCATACTAGCGGAAAAAGTACTATACTAGCGGAAAAACTATCATACTATCATACTAGCGGAAAAAGTACTATACTAGCGGAAAAAGTACTATACTAGCGGAAAAAGTACTATACTAGCGGAAAAAGTACTATACTAGCGGAAAAAGTACTATACTAGCGGAAAAAGTACTATACTAGCGGAAAAACTATCATACTATCATACTAGCGGAAAAAGTACTATACTAGCGGAAAAAGTACTATACTAGCGGAAAAAGTACTATACGAGCGAAAAAAGTACTATACTAGCGGAAAAAGTACTATACTAGCGGAAAAAGTACTATACTAGCGGAAAAAGTACTATACGAGCGGAAAAAGTACTATACTAGCGGAAAAAGTACTATACTAGCGGAAAAAGTACTATACTAGCGGAAAAAGTACTATACGAGCGAAAAAAGTACTATACTAGCGGAAAAAGTACTATACTAGCGGAAAAAGTACTATACTAGCGGAAAAAGTACTATACGAGCGGAAAAAGTACTATACTAGCGGAAAAAGTACTATACTAGCGGAAAAAGTACTATACTAGCGGAAAAAGTACTATACTAGCGGAAAAAGTACTATACTAGCGGAAAAACTACTATACTAGCGGAAAAAGTACTATACTAGCGGAAAAACTATCATACTATCATACTAGCGGAAAAAGTACTATACTAGCGGAAAAACTATCATACTATCATACTAGCGGAAAAAGTACTATACTAGCGGAAAAACTACTATACTAGCGGAAAAAGTACTATACTAGCGGAAAAAGTACTATACTAGCGGAAAAAGTACTATACGAGCGAAAAAAGTACTATACTAGCGGAAAAACTACTATACTAGCGGAAAAAATACTATACTAGCGGAAAAAGTACTATACTAGCGGAAAAACTATCATACTATCATACTAGCGGAAAAAGTACTATACTAGCGGAAAAACTATCATACTATCATACTAGCGGAAAAAGTACTATACTAGCGGAAAAACTATCATACTATCATACTAGCGGAAAAAGTACTATACTAGCGGAAAAACTATCATACTATCATACTAGCGGAAAAAGTACTATACTAGCGGAAAAAGTACTATACTAGCGGAAAAACTACTATACTAGCGGAAAAAGTACTATACTAGCGGAAAAACTATCATACTATCATACTAGCGGAAAAAGTACTATACTAGCGGAAAAACTATCATACTATCATACTAGCGGAAAAAGTACTATACTAGCGGAAAAACTATCATACTATCATACTAGCGGAAAAAGTACTGTACTAGCGGAAAAAGTACTATACTAGCGGAAAAAGTACTATACTAGCGGAAAAACTATCATACTATCATACTAGCGGAAAAAGTACTATACTAGCGGAAAAAGTACTATACTAGCGGAAAAAGTACTATACTAGCGGAAAAAGTACTATACTAGCGGAAAAAGTACTATACTAGCGGAAAAAGTACTATACGAGCGAAAAAAGTACTATACTAGCGGAAAAAGTACTATACTAGCGGAAAAAGTACTATACTAGCGGAAAAAGTACTATACTAGCGGAAAAAGTACTATACTAGCGGAAAAAGTACTATACTAGCGGAAAAACTATCATACTATCATACTAGCGGAAAAAGTACTGTACTAGCGGAAAAAGTACTATACTAGCGGAAAAAGTACTATACTAGCGGAAAAAGTACTATACTAGCGGAAAAACTATCATACTATCATACTAGCGGAAAAAGTACTATACTAGCGGAAAAAGTACTATACTAGCGGAAAAAGTACTATACGAGCGAAAAAAGTACTATACTAGCGGAAAAAGTACTATACTAGCGAAAAAAGTACTATACTAGCGGAAAAAGTACTATACGAGCGGAAAAAGTACTATACTAGCGGAAAAAGTACTATACTAGCGGAAAAAGTACTATACTAGCGGAAAAAGTACTATACGAGCGGAAAAAGTACTATACTAGCGGAAAAAGTACTATACTAGCGGAAAAAGTACTATACTAGCGGAAAAACTATCATACTATCATACTAGCGGAAAAAGTACTATACTAGCGGAAAAACTACTATACTAGCGGAAAAAGTACTATACTAGCGGAAAAACTATCATACTATCATACTAGCGGAAAAAGTACTATACTAGCGGAAAAACTATCATACTATCATACTAGCGGAAAAAGTACTATACTAGCGGAAAAACTATCATACTATCATACTAGCGGAAAAAGTACTGTACTAGCGGAAAAAGTACTATACTAGCGGAAAAACTACTATACTAGCGGAAAAAATACTATACTAGCGGAAAAAGTACTATACTAGCGGAAAAAGTACTATACTAGCGGAAAAAGTACTATACTAGCGGAAAAAGTACTATACTAGCGGAAAAAGTACTATACTAGCGGAAAAAGTACTATACGAGCGAAAAAAGTACTATACTAGCGGAAAAAGTACTATACGAGCGAAAAAAGTACTATACTAGCGGAAAAAGTACTATACTAGCGGAAAAAGTACTATACTAGCGGAAAAAGTACTATACTAGCGGAAAAAGTACTATACTAGCGGAAAAACTATCATACTATCATACTAGCGGAAAAAGTACTATACTAGCGGAAAAACTACTATACTAGCGGAAAAAGTACTATACTAGCGGAAAAACTATCATACTATCATACTAGCGGAAAAAGTACTATACTAGCGGAAAAACTATCATACTATCATACTAGCG
This sequence comes from Hedychridium roseum, assembly GCA_963989215.1. Classification (NCBI taxonomy): domain Eukaryota; kingdom Metazoa; phylum Arthropoda; class Insecta; order Hymenoptera; family Chrysididae; genus Hedychridium; species Hedychridium roseum. The sequence goes on along the minus strand of OZ022321.1, from coordinate 3,089,652 downwards.
GAAAAAGTACTATACTAGCGGAAAAACTACTATACTAGCGGAAAAAGTACTATACTAGCGGAAAAAGTACTATACTAGCGGAAAAAGTACTATACTAGCGGAAAAAGTACTATACTAGCGGAAAAAGTACTATACTAGCGGAAAAAGTACTATACGAGCGAAAAAAGTACTATACTAGCGGAAAAACTACTATACTAGCGGAAAAATTACTATACTAGCGAAAAAGTACTATACTAGCGGAAAAACTATCATACTATCATACTAGCGGAAAAAGTACTATACTAGCGGAAAAACTATCATACTATCATACTAGCGGAAAAAGTACTATACTGGCGGAAAAACTACTATACTAGCGGAAAAAGTACTATACTAGCGGAAAAACTACTATACTAGCGGAAAAACTATCATACTATCATACTAGCGGAAAAAGTACTATACTAGCGGAAAAACTATCATACTATCATACTAGCGGAAAAAGTACTATACTAGCGGAAAAACTATCATACTATCATACTAGCGGAAAAAGTACTGTACTAGCGGAAAAAGTACTATACTAGCGGAAAAAGTACTATACGAGCGGAAAAAGTACTATACTAGCGGAAAAAGTACTATACTAGCGGAAAAAGTACTGTACTAGCGGAAAAAGTACTATACTAGCGGAAAAAGTACTATACTAGCGGAAAAAATACTATACGAGCGGAAAAAGTACTATACTAGCGGAAAAAGTACTATACTAGCGGAAAAAGTACTATACTAGCGGAAAAACTATCATACTATCATACTAGCGGAAAAAGTACTGTACTAGCGGAAAAAGTACTATACTAGCGGAAAAAGTACTATACTAGCGGAAAAACTATCATACTATCATACTAGCGGAAAAAGTACTATACTAGCGGAAAAACTACTATACTAGCGGAAAAAATACTATACTAGCGGAAAAAGTACTATACTAGCGGAAAAAGTACTATACTAGCGGAAAAAGTACTATACTAGCGGAAAAACTATCATACTATCATACTAGCGGAAAAAGTACTATACTGGCGGAAAAACTACTATACTAGCGGAAAAAGTACTATACTAGCGGAAAAACTACTATACTAGCGGAAAAAGTACTATACTAGCGGAAAAAATACTATACTAGCGGAAAAAGTACTATACTAGCGGAAAAACTACTATACTAGCGGAAAAAGTACTATACTAGCGGAAAAACTACTATACTAGCGGAAAAAGTACTATACTAGCGGAAAAACTATCATACTATCATACTAGCGGAAAAAGTACTATACTAGCGGAAAAAGTACTATACTAGCGGAAAAAGTACTATACTAGCGGAAAAAGTACTATACTAGCGGAAAAGTACTATACTAGCGGAAAAAGTACTATACGAGCGAAAAAAGTACTATACTAGCGGAAAAAGTACTATACTAGCGGAAAAAGTACTATACTAGCGGAAAAAGTACTATACTAGCGGAAAAAGTACTATACTAGCGGAAAAAGTACTATACTAGCGGAAAAAGTACTATACGAGCGGAAAAAGTACTATACTAGCGGAAAAAGTACTATACTAGCGGAAAAAGTACTATACTAGCGGAAAAACTATCATACTATCATACTAGCGGAAAAAGTACTGTACTAGCGGAAAAAGTACTATACTAGCGGAAAAAGTACTATACTAGCGGAAAAACTATCATACTATCATACTAGCGGAAAAAGTACTATACTAGCGGAAAAACTACTATACTAGCGGAAAAAATACTATACTAGCGGAAAAAGTACTATACTAGCGGAAAAACTATCATACTATCATACTAGCGGAAAAAGTACTATACTAGCGGAAAAACTACTATACTAGCGGAAAAACTATCATACTATCATACTAGCGGAAAAAGTACTATACTAGCGGAAAAACTACTATACTATCATACTAGCGGAAAAAGTACTATACTAGCGGAAAAACTATCATACTATCATACTAGCGGAAAAAGTACTATACTAGCGGAAAAACTATCATACTATCATACTAGCGGAAAAAGTACTGTACTAGCGGAAAAAGTACTATACTAGCGGAAAAAGTACTATACTAGCGGAAAAACTATCATACTATCATACTAGCGGAAAAAGTACTATACTAGCGGAAAAACTACTATACTAGCGGAAAAAATACTATACTAGCGGAAAAAGTACTATACTAGCGGAAAAACTATCATACTATCATACTAGCGGAAAAAGTACTATACTAGCGGAAAAACTACTATACTAGCGGAAAAACTATCATACTATCATACTAGCGGAAAAAGTACTATACTAGCGGAAAAACTACTATACTATCATACTAGCGGAAAAAGTACTATACTAGCGGAAAAACTATCATACTATCATACTAGCGGAAAAAGTACTATACTAGCGGAAAAACTATCATACTATCATACTAGCGGAAAAAGTACTGTACTAGCGGAAAAAGTACTATACTAGCGGAAAAACTACTATACTAGCGGAAAAACTATCATACTATCATACTAGCGGAAAAAGTACTATACTAGCGGAAAAACTACTATACTAGCGGAAAAACTATCATACTATCATACTAGCGGAAAAAGTACTATACTAGCGGAAAAACTATCATACTATCATACTAGCGGAAAAAGTACTATACTAGCGGAAAAACTATCATACTATCATACTAGCGGAAAAAGTACTATACTAGCGGAAAAACTATCATACTATCATACTAGCGGAAAAAGTACTATACTAGCGGAAAAACTACTATACTAGCGGAAAAAGTACTATACTAGCGGAAAAAGTACTATACTAGCGGAAAAAGTACTATACTAGCGGAAAAAGTACTATACTAGCGGAAAAACTATCATACTATCATACTAGCGGAAAAAGTACTGTACTAGCGGAAAAAGTACTATACTAGCGGAAAAAGTACTATACTAGCGGAAAAACTATCATACTATCATACTAGCGGAAAAAGTACTATACTAGCGGAAAAACTACTATACTAGCGGAAAAAATACTATACTAGCGGAAAAAGTACTATACTAGCGGAAAAACTATCATACTATCATACTAGCGGAAAAAGTACTATACTAGCGGAAAAACTATCATACTATCATACTAGCGGAAAAAGTACTATACTGGCGGAAAAACTACTATACTAGCGGAAAAAGTACTATACTAGCGGAAAAACTACTATACTAGCGGAAAAAGTACTATACTAGCGGAAAAACTATCATACTATCATACTAGCGGAAAAAGTACTATACTAGCGGAAAAAGTACTATACGAGCGAAAAAAGTACTATACTAGCGGAAAAAGTACTATACTAGCGGAAAAAGTACTATACTAGCGGAAAAAGTACTATACTAGCGGAAAAAGTACTATACTAGCGGAAAAAGTACTATACTAGCGGAAAAAGTACTATACGAGCGGAAAAAGTACTATACTAGCGGAAAAAGTACTATACTAGCGGAAAAAGTACTATACTAGCGGAAAAACTATCATACTATCATACTAGCGGAAAAAGTACTGTACTAGCGGAAAAAGTACTATACTAGCGGAAAAAGTACTATACTAGCGGAAAAACTATCATACTATCATACTAGCGGAAAAAGTACTATACTAGCGGAAAAACTACTATACTAGCGGAAAAAATACTATACTAGCGGAAAAAGTACTATACTAGCGGAAAAACTATCATACTATCATACTAGCGGAAAAAGTACTATACTAGCGGAAAAACTACTATACTAGCGGAAAAACTATCATACTATCATACTAGCGGAAAAAGTACTATACTAGCGGAAAAACTACTATACTATCATACTAGCGGAAAAAGTACTATACTAGCGGAAAAACTATCATACTATCATACTAGCGGAAAAAGTACTATACTAGCGGAAAAACTATCATACTATCATACTAGCGGAAAAAGTACTGTACTAGCGGAAAAAGTACTATACTAGCGGAAAAAGTACTATACTAGCGGAAAAACTATCATACTATCATACTAGCGGAAAAAGTACTATACTAGCGGAAAAACTACTATACTAGCGGAAAAAATACTATACTAGCGGAAAAAGTACTATACTAGCGGAAAAACTATCATACTATCATACTAGCGGAAAAAGTACTATACTAGCGGAAAAACTACTATACTAGCGGAAAAACTATCATACTATCATACTAGCGGAAAAAGTACTATACTAGCGGAAAAACTACTATACTATCATACTAGCGGAAAAAGTACTATACTAGCGGAAAAACTATCATACTATCATACTAGCGGAAAAAGTACTATACTAGCGGAAAAACTATCATACTATCATACTAGCGGAAAAAGTACTGTACTAGCGGAAAAAGTACTATACTAGCGGAAAAACTACTATACTAGCGGAAAAACTATCATACTATCATACTAGCGGAAAAAGTACTATACTAGCGGAAAAACTACTATACTAGCGGAAAAACTATCATACTATCATACTAGCGGAAAAAGTACTATACTAGCGGAAAAACTATCATACTATCATACTAGCGGAAAAAGTACTATACTAGCGGAAAAACTATCATACTATCATACTAGCGGAAAAAGTACTATACTAGCGGAAAAACTATCATACTATCATACTAGCGGAAAAAGTACTATACTAGCGGAAAAACTACTATACTAGCGGAAAAAGTACTATACTAGCGGAAAAAGTACTATACTAGCGGAAAAAGTACTATACTAGCGGAAAAAGTACTATACTAGCGGAAAAACTATCATACTATCATACTAGCGGAAAAAGTACTGTACTAGCGGAAAAAGTACTATACTAGCGGAAAAAGTACTATACTAGCGGAAAAACTATCATACTATCATACTAGCGGAAAAAGTACTATACTAGCGGAAAAACTACTATACTAGCGGAAAAAATACTATACTAGCGGAAAAAGTACTATACTAGCGGAAAAACTATCATACTATCATACTAGCGGAAAAAGTACTATACTAGCGGAAAAACTATCATACTATCATACTAGCGGAAAAAGTACTATACTGGCGGAAAAACTACTATACTAGCGGAAAAAGTACTATACTAGCGGAAAAACTACTATACTAGCGGAAAAAGTACTATACTAGCGGAAAAACTATCATACTATCATACTAGCGGAAAAAGTACTATACTAGCGGAAAAACTATCATACTATCATACTAGCGGAAAAAGTACTATACTAGCGGAAAAAGTACTATACTAGCGGAAAAGTACTATACTAGCGGAAAAAGTACTATACGAGCGAAAAAAGTACTATACTAGCGGAAAAAGTACTATACTAGCGGAAAAAGTACTATACTAGCGGAAAAAGTACTATACTAGCGGAAAAAGTACTATACTAGCGGAAAAAGTACTATACTAGCGGAAAAAGTACTATACGAGCGGAAAAAGTACTATACTAGCGGAAAAAGTACTATACTAGCGGAAAAAGTACTATACTAGCGGAAAAACTATCATACTATCATACTAGCGGAAAAAGTACTATACTAGCGGAAAAACTATCATACTATCATACTAGCGGAAAAAGTACTATACTGGCGGAAAAACTACTATACTAGCGGAAAAAGTACTATACTAGCGGAAAAACTACTATACTAGCGGAAAAAGTACTATACTAGCGGAAAAACTATCATACTATCATACTAGCGGAAAAAGTACTATACTAGCGGAAAAAGTACTATACTAGCGGAAAAGTACTATACTAGCGGAAAAAGTACTATACGAGCGAAAAAAGTACTATACTAGCGGAAAAAGTACTATACTAGCGGAAAAAGTACTATACTAGCGGAAAAAGTACTATACTAGCGGAAAAAGTACTATACGAGCGGAAAAAGTACTATACTAGCGGAAAAAGTACTATACTAGCGGAAAAAGTACTATACTAGCGGAAAAACTATCATACTATCATACTAGCGGAAAAAGTACTGTACTAGCGGAAAAAGTACTATACTAGCGGAAAAAGTACTATACTAGCGGAAAAACTATCATACTATCATACTAGCGGAAAAAGTACTATACTAGCGGAAAAACTACTATACTAGCGGAAAAAATACTATACTAGCGGAAAAAGTACTATACTAGCGGAAAAACTATCATACTATCATACTAGCGGAAAAAGTACTATACTAGCGGAAAAACTATCATACTATCATACTAGCGGAAAAACTATCATACTATCATACTAGCGGAAAAAGTACTATACTAGCGGAAAAACTACTATACTAGCGGAAAAAGTACTATACTAGCGGAAAAAGTACTATACTAGCGGAAAAAGTACTATACTAGCGGAAAAAGTACTATACTAGCGGAAAAACTATCATACTATCATACTAGCGGAAAAAGTACTGTACTAGCGGAAAAAGTACTATACTAGCGGAAAAAGTACTATACTAGCGGAAAAACTATCATACTATCATACTAGCGGAAAAAGTACTATACTAGCGGAAAAACTACTATACTAGCGGAAAAAATACTATACTAGCGGAAAAACTATCATACTATCATACTAGCGGAAAAAGTACTATACTAGCGGAAAAACTATCATACTATCATACTAGCGGAAAAAGTACTATACTAGCGGAAAAACTACTATACTAGCGGAAAAAGTACTATACTAGCGGAAAAAGTACTATACTAGCGGAAAAAGTACTATACTAGCGGAAAAAGTACTATACTAGCGGAAAAAGTACTATACTAGCGGAAAAAGTACTATACGAGCGAAAAAAGTACTATACTAGCGGAAAAACTACTATACTAGCGGAAAAAATACTATACTAGCGGAAAAAGTACTATACTAGCGGAAAAAGTACTATACTAGCGGAAAAAGTACTATACTAGCGGAAAAAGTACTATACTAGCGGAAAAAGTACTATACTAGCGGAAAAAGTACTATACGAGCGAAAAAAGTACTATACTAGCGGAAAAAGTACTATACGAGCGAAAAAAGTACTATACTAGCGGAAAAAGTACTATACTAGCGGAAAAAGTACTATACTAGCGGAAAAAGTACTATACTAGCGGAAAAAGTACTATACTAGCGGAAAAAGTACTATACTAGCGGAAAAAGTACTATACTAGCGGAAAAACTATCATACTATCATACTAGCGGAAAAAGTACTATACTAGCGGAAAAACTACTATACTAGCGGAAAAAGTACTATACTAGCGGAAAAACTATCATACTATCATACTAGCGGAAAAATTACTATACTAGCGGAAAAAGTACTATACTAGCGGAAAAAGTACTATACTAGCGGAAAAAGTACTATACTAGCGGAAAAAGTACTATACTAGCGGAAAAAGTACTATACTAGCGGAAAAAGTACTATACGAGCGAAAAAAGTACTATACTAGCGGAAAAACTACTATACTAGCGGAAAAAATACTATACTAGCGGAAAAAGTACTATACTAGCGGAAAAACTATCATACTATCATACTAGCGGAAAAAGTACTATACTAGCGGAAAAACTATCATACTATCATACTAGCGGAAAAAGTACTATACTAGCGGAAAAACTATCATACTATCATACTAGCGGAAAAAGTACTATACTAGCGGAAAAACTATCATACTATCATACTAGCGGAAAAAGTACTATACTAGCGGAAAAAGTACTATACTAGCGGAAAAACTACTATACTAGCGGAAAAAGTACTATACTAGCGGAAAAACTATCATACTATCATACTAGCGGAAAAAGTACTATACTAGCGGAAAAACTATCATACTATCATACTAGCGGAAAAAGTACTATACTAGCGGAAAAACTATCATACTATCATACTAGCGGAAAAAGTACTGTACTAGCGGAAAAAGTACTATACTAGCGGAAAAAGTACTATACTAGCGGAAAAACTATCATACTATCATACTAGCGGAAAAAGTACTATACTAGCGGAAAAAGTACTATACTAGCGGAAAAAGTACTATACTAGCGGAAAAAGTACTATACTAGCGGAAAAAGTACTATACGAGCGAAAAAAGTACTATACTAGCGGAAAAAGTACTATACTAGCGGAAAAAGTACTATACTAGCGGAAAAAGTACTATACTAGCGGAAAAAGTACTATACTAGCGGAAAAAGTACTATACTAGCGGAAAAACTATCATACTATCATACTAGCGGAAAAAGTACTGTACTAGCGGAAAAAGTACTATACTAGCGGAAAAAGTACTATACTAGCGGAAAAAGTACTATACTAGCGGAAAAAGTACTATACTAGCGGAAAAACTATCATACTATCATACTAGCGGAAAAAGTACTATACTAGCGGAAAAAGTACTATACTAGCGGAAAAAGTACTATACTAGCGGAAAAAGTACTATACGAGCGAAAAAAGTACTATACTAGCGGAAAAAGTACTATACTAGCGGAAAAAGTACTATACTAGCGGAAAAAGTACTATACGAGCGGAAAAAGTACTATACTAGCGGAAAAAGTACTATACTAGCGGAAAAAGTACTATACTAGCGGAAAAAGTACTATACGAGCGGAAAAAGTACTATACTAGCGGAAAAAGTACTATACTAGCGGAAAAAGTACTATACTAGCGGAAAAACTATCATACTATCATACTAGCGGAAAAAGTACTATACTAGCGGAAAAACTACTATACTAGCGGAAAAAGTACTATACTAGCGGAAAAACTATCATACTATCATACTAGCGGAAAAAGTACTATACTAGCGGAAAAACTACTATACTAGCGGAAAAAGTACTATACTAGCGGAAAAAGTACTATACTAGCGGAAAAAGTACTATACTAGCGGAAAAAGTACTATACTAGCGGAAAAAGTACTATACTAGCGGAAAAAGTACTATACTAGCGGAAAAAGTACTATACTAGCGGAAAAACTATCATACTATCATACTAGCGGAAAAAGTACTATACTAGCGGAAAAACTACTATACTAGCGGAAAAAGTACTATACTAGCGGAAAAACTATCATACTATCATACTAGCGGAAAAAGTACTATACTAGCGGAAAAACTATCATACTATCATACTAGCGGAAAAAGTACTATACTAGCGGAAAAACTACTATACTAGCGGAAAAAGTACTATACTAGCGGAAAAAGTACTATACTAGCGGAAAAACTACTATACTAGCGGAAAAAGTACTATACTAGCGGAAAAAGTACTATACTAGCGGAAAAAGTACTATACTAGCGGAAAAAGTACTATACGAGCGAAAAAAGTACTATACTAGCGGAAAAACTACTATACTAGCGGAAAAAATACTATACTAGCGAAAAAGTACTATACTAGCGGAAAAACTATCATACTATCATACTAGCGGAAAAAGTACTATACTAGCGGAAAAACTATCATACTATCATACTAGCGGAAAAAGTACTATACTGGCGGAAAAACTACTATACTAGCGGAAAAAGTACTATACTAGCGGAAAAACTACTATACTAGCGGAAAAACTATCATACTATCATACTAGCGGAAAAAGTACTATACTAGCGGAAAAACTATCATACTATCATACTAGCGGAAAAAGTACTATACTAGCGGAAAAACTATCATACTATCATACTAGCGGAAAAAGTACTGTACTAGCGGAAAAAGTACTATACTAGCGGAAAAAGTACTATACGAGCGGAAAAAGTACTATACTAGCGGAAAAAGTACTATACTAGCGGAAAAACTATCATACTATCATACTAGCGGAAAAAGTACTGTACTAGCGGAAAAAGTACTATACTAGCGGAAAAAGTACTATACTAGCGGAAAAAGTACTATACGAGCGGAAAAAGTACTATACTAGCGGAAAAAGTACTATACTAGCGGAAAAAGTACTATACTAGCGGAAAAACTATCATACTATCATACTAGCGGAAAAAGTACTGTACTAGCGGAAAAAGTACTATACTAGCGGAAAAAGTACTATACTAGCGGAAAAACTATCATACTATCATACTAGCGGAAAAAGTACTATACTAGCGGAAAAACTACTATACTAGCGGAAAAAATACTATACTAGCGGAAAAAGTACTATACTAGCGGAAAAAGTACTATACTAGCGGAAAAAGTACTATACTAGCGGAAAAACTATCATACTATCATACTAGCGGAAAAAGTACTATACTGGCGGAAAAACTACTATACTAGCGGAAAAAGTACTATACTAGCGGAAAAACTACTATACTAGCGGAAAAAGTACTATACTAGCGGAAAAACTATCATACTATCATACTAGCGGAAAAAGTACTATACTAGCGGAAAAACTACTATACTAGCGGAAAAAATACTATACTAGCGGAAAAAGTACTATACTAGCGGAAAAACTATCATACTATCATACTAGCGGAAAAAGTACTATACTAGCGGAAAAAATATCATACTATCATACTAGCGGAAAAAGTACTGTACTAGCGGAAAAAGTACTATACTAGCGGAAAAAGTACTATACTAGCGGAAAAACTATCATACTATCATACTAGCGGAAAAAGTACTATACTAGCGGAAAAACTACTATACTAGCGGAAAAAATACTATACTAGCGGAAAAAGTACTATACTAGCGGAAAAACTATCATACTATCATACTAGCGGAAAAAGTACTATACTAGCGGAAAAACTACTATACTAGCGGAAAAACTATCATACTATCATACTAGCGGAAAAAGTACTACACTAGCGGAAAAACTACTATACTAGCGGAAAAACTATCATACTATCATACTAGCGGAAAAAGTACTATACTGGCGGAAAAACTACTATACTAGCGGAAAAAGTACTATACTAGCGGAAAAACTACTATACTAGCGGAAAAACTATCATACTATCATACTAGCGGAAAAAGTACTATACTAGCGGAAAAACTATCATACTATCATACTAGCGGAAAAAGTACTGTACTAGCGGAAAAAGTACTATACTAGCGGAAAAAGTACTATACGAGCGGAAAAAGTACTATACTAGCGGAAAAAGTACTATACTAGCGGAAAAACTATCATACTATCATACTAGCGGAAAAAGTACTGTACTAGCGGAAAAAGTACTATACTAGCGGAAAAAGTACTATACTAGCGGAAAAAGTACTATACGAGCGGAAAAAGTACTATACTAGCGGAAAAAGTACTATACTAGCGGAAAAAGTACTATACTAGCGGAAAAACTATCATACTATCATACTAGCGGAAAAAGTACTGTACTAGCGGAAAAAGTACTATACTAGCGGAAAAAGTACTATACTAGCGGAAAAACTATCATACTATCATACTAGCGGAAAAAGTACTATACTAGCGGAAAAACTACTATACTAGCGGAAAAAATACTATACTAGCGGAAAAAGTACTATACTAGCGGAAAAAGTACTATACTAGCGGAAAAAGTACTATACTAGCGGAAAAACTATCATACTATCATACTAGCGGAAAAAGTACTATACTGGCGGAAAAACTACTATACTAGCGGAAAAAGTACTATACTAGCGGAAAAACTACTATACTAGCGGAAAAAGTACTATACTAGCGGAAAAACTATCATACTATCATACTAGCGGAAAAAGTACTATACTAGCGGAAAAACTACTATACTAGCGGAAAAAATACTATACTAGCGGAAAAAGTACTATACTAGCGGAAAAACTATCATACTATCATACTAGCGGAAAAAGTACTATACTAGCGGAAAAAATATCATACTATCATACTAGCGGAAAAAGTACTGTACTAGCGGAAAAAGTACTATACTAGCGGAAAAAGTACTATACTAGCGGAAAAACTATCATACTATCATACTAGCGGAAAAAGTACTATACTAGCGGAAAAACTACTATACTAGCGGAAAAAATACTATACTAGCGGAAAAAGTACTATACTAGCGGAAAAACTATCATACTATCATACTAGCGGAAAAAGTACTATACTAGCGGAAAAACTACTATACTAGCGGAAAAACTATCATACTATCATACTAGCGGAAAAAGTACTACACTAGCGGAAAAACTACTATACTAGCGGAAAAACTATCATACTATCATACTAGCGGAAAAAGTACTATACTAGCGGAAAAACTATCATACTATCATACTAGCGGAAAAAGTACTATACTAGCGGAAAAACTACTATACTAGCGGAAAAAGTACTATACTAGCGGAAAAAGTACTATACTAGCGGAAAAAGTACTATACTAGCGGAAAAAGTACTATACTAGCGGAAAAAGTACTATACTAGCGGAAAAACTATCATACTATCATACTAGCGGAAAAAGTACTGTACTAGCGGAAAAAGTACTATACTAGCGGAAAAAGTACTATACTAGCGGAAAAACTATCATACTATCATACTAGCGGAAAAAGTACTATACTAGCGGAAAAACTACTATACTAGCGGAAAAAATACTATACTAGCGGAAAAAGTACTATACTAGCGGAAAAACTATCATACTATCATACTAGCGGAAAAAGTACTATACTAGCGGAAAAACTATCATACTATCATACTAGCGGAAAAAGTACTATACTGGCGGAAAAACTACTATACTAGCGGAAAAAGTACTATACTAGCGGAAAAACTACTATACTAGCGGAAAAAGTACTATACTAGCGGAAAAAGTACTATACTAGCGGAAAAAGTACTATACTAGCGGAAAAACTACTATACTAGCGGAAAAAGTACTATACTAGCGGAAAAACTATCATACTATCATACTAGCGGAAAAACTACTATACTAGCGGAAAAAGTACTATACTAGCGGAAAAAGTACTATACTAGCGGAAAAAGTACTATACTAGCGGAAAAAGTACTATACTAGCGGAAAAACTACTATACTAGCGGAAAAACTACTATACTAGCGGAAAAAGTACTATACTAGCGGAAAAAGTACTATACTAGCGGAAAAAGTACTATACTAGCGGAAAAAGTACTATACGAGCGAAAAAAGTACTATACTAGCGGAAAAACTACTATACTAGCGGAAAAACTATCATACTATCATACTAGCGGAAAAAGTACTATACTAGCGGAAAAACTACTATACTAGCGGAAAAACTATCATACTATCATACTAGCGGAAAAAGTACTATACTAGCGGAAAAACTATCATACTATCATACTAGCGGAAAAAGTACTATACTAGCGGAAAAACTATCATACTATCATACTAGCGGAAAAAGTACTGTACTAGCGGAAAAAGTACTATACTAGCGGAAAAAGTACTATACGAGCGGAAAAAGTACTATACTAGCGGAAAAAGTACTATACTAGCGGAAAAACTATCATACTATCATACTAGCGGAAAAAGTACTGTACTAGCGGAAAAAGTACTATACTAGCGGAAAAAGTACTATACTAGCGGAAAAAGTACTATACGAGCGGAAAAAGTACTATACTAGCGGAAAAAGTACTATACGAGCGAAAAAAGTACTATACTAGCGGAAAAAGTACTATACTAGCGGAAAAAGTACTATACTAGCGGAAAAAGTACTATACTAGCGGAAAAAGTACTATACTAGCGGAAAAAGTACTATACTAGCGGAAAAACTATCATACTATCATACTAGCGGAAAAAGTACTGTACTAGCGGAAAAAGTACTATACTAGCGGAAAAAGTACTATACTAGCGGAAAAAGTACTATACTAGCGGAAAAACTATCATACTATCATACTAGCGGAAAAAGTACTATACTAGCGGAAAAAGTACTATACTAGCGGAAAAAGTACTATACTAGCGGAAAAAGTACTATACTAGCGGAAAAAGTACTATACGAGCGAAAAAAGTACTATACTAGCGGAAAAAGTACTATACTAGCGGAAAAAGTACTATACTAGCGGAAAAAGTACTATACGAGCGGAAAAAGTACTATACTAGCGGAAAAAGTACTATACTAGCGGAAAAAGTACTATACTAGCGGAAAAAGTACTATACGAGCGGAAAAAGTACTATACTAGCGGAAAAAGTACTATACTAGCGGAAAAAGTACTATACTAGCGGAAAAACTATCATACTATCATACTAGCGGAAAAAGTACTATACTAGCGGAAAAACTACTATACTAGCGGAAAAAGTACTATACTAGCGGAAAAACTATCATACTATCATACTAGCGGAAAAAGTACTATACTAGCGGAAAAACTACTATACTAGCGGAAAAAGTACTATACTAGCGGAAAAAGTACTATACTAGCGGAAAAAGTACTATACTAGCGGAAAAAGTACTATACTAGCGGAAAAAGTACTATACTAGCGGAAAAAGTACTATACTAGCGGAAAAACTATCATACTATCATACTAGCGGAAAAAGTACTATACTAGCGGAAAAACTACTATACTAGCGGAAAAAGTACTATACTAGCGGAAAAACTATCATACTATCATACTAGCGGAAAAAGTACTATACTAGCGGAAAAACTATCATACTATCATACTAGCGGAAAAAGTACTATACTAGCGGAAAAACTACTATACTAGCGGAAAAAGTACTATACTAGCGGAAAAAGTACTATACTAGCGGAAAAACTACTATACTAGCGGAAAAAGTACTATACTAGCGGAAAAAGTACTATACTAGCGGAAAAAGTACTATACTAGCGGAAAAAGTACTATACGAGCGAAAAAAGTACTATACTAGCGGAAAAACTACTATACTAGCGGAAAAAATACTATACTAGCGAAAAAGTACTATACTAGCGGAAAAACTATCATACTATCATACTAGCGGAAAAAGTACTATACTAGCGGAAAAACTATCATACTATCATACTAGCGGAAAAAGTACTATACTGGCGGAAAAACTACTATACTAGCGGAAAAAGTACTATACTAGCGGAAAAACTACTATACTAGCGGAAAAACTATCATACTATCATACTAGCGGAAAAAGTACTATACTAGCGGAAAAACTATCATACTATCATACTAGCGGAAAAAGTACTATACTAGCGGAAAAACTATCATACTATCATACTAGCGGAAAAAGTACTGTACTAGCGGAAAAAGTACTATACTAGCGGAAAAAGTACTATACGAGCGGAAAAAGTACTATACTAGCGGAAAAAGTACTATACTAGCGGAAAAACTATCATACTATCATACTAGCGGAAAAAGTACTGTACTAGCGGAAAAAGTACTATACTAGCGGAAAAAGTACTATACTAGCGGAAAAAGTACTATACGAGCGGAAAAAGTACTATACTAGCGGAAAAAGTACTATACTAGCGGAAAAAGTACTATACTAGCGGAAAAACTATCATACTATCATACTAGCGGAAAAAGTACTGTACTAGCGGAAAAAGTACTATACTAGCGGAAAAAGTACTATACTAGCGGAAAAACTATCATACTATCATACTAGCGGAAAAAGTACTATACTAGCGGAAAAACTACTATACTAGCGGAAAAAATACTATACTAGCGGAAAAAGTACTATACTAGCGGAAAAAGTACTATACTAGCGGAAAAAGTACTATACTAGCGGAAAAACTATCATACTATCATACTAGCGGAAAAAGTACTATACTGGCGGAAAAACTACTATACTAGCGGAAAAAGTACTATACTAGCGGAAAAACTACTATACTAGCGGAAAAAGTACTATACTAGCGGAAAAACTATCATACTATCATACTAGCGGAAAAAGTACTATACTAGCGGAAAAACTACTATACTAGCGGAAAAAATACTATACTAGCGGAAAAAGTACTATACTAGCGGAAAAACTATCATACTATCATACTAGCGGAAAAAGTACTATACTAGCGGAAAAAATATCATACTATCATACTAGCGGAAAAAGTACTGTACTAGCGGAAAAAGTACTATACTAGCGGAAAAAGTACTATACTAGCGGAAAAACTATCATACTATCATACTAGCGGAAAAAGTACTATACTAGCGGAAAAACTACTATACTAGCGGAAAAAATACTATACTAGCGGAAAAAGTACTATACTAGCGGAAAAACTATCATACTATCATACTAGCGGAAAAAGTACTATACTAGCGGAAAAACTACTATACTAGCGGAAAAACTATCATACTATCATACTAGCGGAAAAAGTACTACACTAGCGGAAAAACTACTATACTAGCGGAAAAACTATCATACTATCATACTAGCGGAAAAAGTACTATACTGGCGGAAAAACTACTATACTAGCGGAAAAAGTACTATACTAGCGGAAAAACTACTATACTAGCGGAAAAACTATCATACTATCATACTAGCGGAAAAAGTACTATACTAGCGGAAAAACTATCATACTATCATACTAGCGGAAAAAGTACTGTACTAGCGGAAAAAGTACTATACTAGCGGAAAAAGTACTATACGAGCGGAAAAAGTACTATACTAGCGGAAAAAGTACTATACTAGCGGAAAAACTATCATACTATCATACTAGCGGAAAAAGTACTGTACTAGCGGAAAAAGTACTATACTAGCGGAAAAAGTACTATACTAGCGGAAAAAGTACTATACGAGCGGAAAAAGTACTATACTAGCGGAAAAAGTACTATACTAGCGGAAAAAGTACTATACTAGCGGAAAAACTATCATACTATCATACTAGCGGAAAAAGTACTGTACTAGCGGAAAAAGTACTATACTAGCGGAAAAAGTACTATACTAGCGGAAAAACTATCATACTATCATACTAGCGGAAAAAGTACTATACTAGCGGAAAAACTACTATACTAGCGGAAAAAATACTATACTAGCGGAAAAAGTACTATACTAGCGGAAAAAGTACTATACTAGCGGAAAAAGTACTATACTAGCGGAAAAACTATCATACTATCATACTAGCGGAAAAAGTACTATACTGGCGGAAAAACTATCATACTAGCGGAAAAAGTACTATACTAGCGGAAAAACTACTATACTAGCGGAAAAAATACTATACTAGCGGAAAAAGTACTATACTAGCGGAAAAACTATCATACTATCATACTAGCGGAAAAAGTACTATACTAGCGGAAAAAATATCATACTATCATACTAGCGGAAAAAGTACTGTACTAGCGGAAAAAGTACTATACTAGCGGAAAAAGTACTATACTAGCGGAAAAACTATCATACTATCATACTAGCGGAAAAAGTACTATACTAGCGGAAAAACTACTATACTAGCGGAAAAAATACTATACTAGCGGAAAAAGTACTATACTAGCGGAAAAACTATCATACTATCATACTAGCGGAAAAAGTACTATACTAGCGGAAAAACTACTATACTAGCGGAAAAACTATCATACTATCATACTAGCGGAAAAAGTACTACACTAGCGGAAAAACTACTATACTAGCGGAAAAACTATCATACTATCATACTAGCGGAAAAAGTACTATACTAGCGGAAAAACTATCATACTATCATACTAGCGGAAAAAGTACTATACTAGCGGAAAAACTACTATACTAGCGGAAAAAGTACTATACTAGCGGAAAAAGTACTATACTAGCGGAAAAAGTACTATACTAGCGGAAAAAGTACTATACTAGCGGAAAAAGTACTATACTAGCGGAAAAACTATCATACTATCATACTAGCGGAAAAAGTACTGTACTAGCGGAAAAAGTACTATACTAGCGGAAAAAGTACTATACTAGCGGAAAAACTATCATACTATCATACTAGCGGAAAAAGTACTATACTAGCGGAAAAACTACTATACTAGCGGAAAAAATACTATACTAGCGGAAAAAGTACTATACTAGCGGAAAAACTATCATACTATCATACTAGCGGAAAAAGTACTATACTAGCGGAAAAACTATCATACTATCATACTAGCGGAAAAAGTACTATACTGGCGGAAAAACTACTATACTAGCGGAAAAAGTACTATACTAGCGGAAAAACTACTATACTAGCGGAAAAAGTACTATACTAGCGGAAAAAGTACTATACTAGCGGAAAAAGTACTATACTAGCGGAAAAACTACTATACTAGCGGAAAAAGTACTATACTAGCGGAAAAACTATCATACTATCATACTAGCGGAAAAACTACTATACTAGCGGAAAAAGTACTATACTAGCGGAAAAAGTACTATACTAGCGGAAAAAGTACTATACTAGCGGAAAAAGTACTATACTAGCGGAAAAACTACTATACTAGCGGAAAAAGTACTATACTAGCGGAAAAAGTACTATACTAGCGGAAAAAGTACTATACTAGCGGAAAAAGTACTATACTAGCGGAAAAAGTACTATACGAGCGAAAAAAGTACTATACTAGCGGAAAAACTACTATACTAGCGGAAAAACTATCATACTATCATACTAGCGGAAAAAGTACTATACTAGCGGAAAAACTACTATACTAGCGGAAAAACTATCATACTATCATACTAGCGGAAAAAGTACTATACTAGCGGAAAAACTATCATACTATCATACTAGCGGAAAAAGTACTATACTAGCGGAAAAACTATCATACTATCATACTAGCGGAAAAAGTACTGTACTAGCGGAAAAAGTACTATACTAGCGGAAAAAGTACTATACGAGCGGAAAAAGTACTATACTAGCGGAAAAAGTACTATACTAGCGGAAAAACTATCATACTATCATACTAGCGGAAAAAGTACTGTACTAGCGGAAAAAGTACTATACTAGCGGAAAAAGTACTATACTAGCGGAAAAAGTACTATACGAGCGGAAAAAGTACTATACTAGCGGAAAAAGTACTATACTAGCGGAAAAAGTACTATACTAGCGGAAAAACTATCATACTATCATACTAGCGGAAAAAGTACTGTACTAGCGGAAAAAGTACTATACTAGCGGAAAAAGTACTATACTAGCGGAAAAACTATCATACTATCATACTAGCGGAAAAAGTACTATACTAGCGGAAAAACTACTATACTAGCGGAAAAAATACTATACTAGCGGAAAAAGTACTATACTAGCGGAAAAAGTACTATACTAGCGGAAAAAGTACTATACTAGCGGAAAAACTATCATACTATCATACTAGCGGAAAAAGTACTATACTGGCGGAAAAACTACTATACTAGCGGAAAAAGTACTATACTAGCGGAAAAACTACTATACTAGCGGAAAAAGTACTATACTAGCGGAAAAACTATCATACTATCATACTAGCGGAAAAAGTACTATACTAGCGGAAAAACTACTATACTAGCGGAAAAAATACTATACTAGCGGAAAAAGTACTATACTAGCGGAAAAACTATCATACTATCATACTAGCGGAAAAAGTACTATACTAGCGGAAAAAATATCATACTATCATACTAGCGGAAAAAGTACTGTACTAGCGGAAAAAGTACTATACTAGCGGAAAAAGTACTATACTAGCGGAAAAACTATCATACTATCATACTAGCGGAAAAAGTACTATACTAGCGGAAAAACTACTATACTAGCGGAAAAAATACTATACTAGCGGAAAAAGTACTATACTAGCGGAAAAACTATCATACTATCATACTAGCGGAAAAAGTACTATACTAGCGGAAAAACTACTATACTAGCGGAAAAACTATCATACTATCATACTAGCGGAAAAAGTACTACACTAGCGGAAAAACTACTATACTAGCGGAAAAACTATCATACTATCATACTAGCGGAAAAAGTACTATACTAGCGGAAAAACTATCATACTATCATACTAGCGGAAAAAGTACTATACTAGCGGAAAAACTATCATACTATCATACTAGCGGAAAAAGTACTATACTAGCGGAAAAACTACTATACTAGCGGAAAAAGTACTATACTAGCGGAAAAAGTACTATACTAGCGGAAAAAGTACTATACTAGCGGAAAAAGTACTATACTAGCGGAAAAAGTACTATACTAGCGGAAAAACTATCATACTATCATACTAGCGGAAAAAGTACTGTACTAGCGGAAAAAGTACTATACTAGCGGAAAAAGTACTATACTAGCGGAAAAAGTACTATACTAGCGGAAAAACTATCATACTATCATACTAGCGGAAAAAGTACTATACTAGCGGAAAAACTATCATACTATCATACTAGCGGAAAAAGTACTATACTGGCGGAAAAACTACTATACTAGCGGAAAAAGTACTATACTAGCGGAAAAACTACTATACTAGCGGAAAAAGTACTATACTAGCGGAAAAAGTACTATACTAGCGGAAAAAGTACTATACTAGCGGAAAAAGTACTATACTAGCGGAAAAACTACTATACTAGCGGAAAAAGTACTATACTAGCGGAAAAACTATCATACTATCATACTAGCGGAAAAACTACTATACTAGCGGAAAAAGTACTATACTAGCGGAAAAAGTACTATACTAGCGGAAAAAGTACTATACTAGCGGAAAAAGTACTATACTAGCGGAAAAACTACTATACTAGCGGAAAAAGTACTATACTAGCGGAAAAAGTACTATACTAGCGGAAAAAGTACTATACTAGCGGAAAAAGTACTATACTAGCGGAAAAAGTACTATACGAGCGAAAAAAGTACTATACTAGCGGAAAAACTACTATACTAGCGGAAAAACTATCATACTATCATACTAGCGGAAAAAGTACTATACTAGCGGAAAAACTACTATACTAGCGGAAAAACTATCATACTATCATACTAGCGGAAAAAGTACTATACTAGCGGAAAAACTATCATACTATCATACTAGCGGAAAAAGTACTATACTAGCGGAAAAACTATCATACTATCATACTAGCGGAAAAAGTACTGTACTAGCGGAAAAAGTACTATACTAGCGGAAAAAGTACTATACGAGCGGAAAAAGTACTATACTAGCGGAAAAAGTACTATACTAGCGGAAAAACTATCATACTATCATACTAGCGGAAAAAGTACTGTACTAGCGGAAAAAGTACTATACTAGCGGAAAAAGTACTATACTAGCGGAAAAAGTACTATACGAGCGGAAAAAGTACTATACTAGCGGAAAAAGTACTATACTAGCGGAAAAAGTACTATACTAGCGGAAAAACTATCATACTATCATACTAGCGGAAAAAGTACTGTACTAGCGGAAAAAGTACTATACTAGCGGAAAAAGTACTATACTAGCGGAAAAACTATCATACTATCATACTAGCGGAAAAAGTACTATACTAGCGGAAAAACTACTATACTAGCGGAAAAAATACTATACTAGCGGAAAAAGTACTATACTAGCGGAAAAAGTACTATACTAGCGGAAAAAGTACTATACTAGCGGAAAAACTATCATACTATCATACTAGCGGAAAAAGTACTATACTGGCGGAAAAACTACTATACTAGCGGAAAAAGTACTATACTAGCGGAAAAACTACTATACTAGCGGAAAAAGTACTATACTAGCGGAAAAACTATCATACTATCATACTAGCGGAAAAAGTACTATACTAGCGGAAAAACTACTATACTAGCGGAAAAAATACTATACTAGCGGAAAAAGTACTATACTAGCGGAAAAACTATCATACTATCATACTAGCGGAAAAAGTACTATACTAGCGGAAAAAATATCATACTATCATACTAGCGGAAAAAGTACTGTACTAGCGGAAAAAGTACTATACTAGCGGAAAAAGTACTATACTAGCGGAAAAACTATCATACTATCATACTAGCGGAAAAAGTACTATACTAGCGGAAAAACTACTATACTAGCGGAAAAAATACTATACTAGCGGAAAAAGTACTATACTAGCGGAAAAACTATCATACTATCATACTAGCGGAAAAAGTACTATACTAGCGGAAAAACTACTATACTAGCGGAAAAACTATCATACTATCATACTAGCGGAAAAAGTACTACACTAGCGGAAAAACTACTATACTAGCGGAAAAACTATCATACTATCATACTAGCGGAAAAAGTACTATACTAGCGGAAAAACTATCATACTATCATACTAGCGGAAAAAGTACTATACTAGCGGAAAAACTATCATACTATCATACTAGCGGAAAAAGTACTATACTAGCGGAAAAACTACTATACTAGCGGAAAAAGTACTATACTAGCGGAAAAAGTACTATACTAGCGGAAAAAGTACTATACTAGCGGAAAAAGTACTATACTAGCGGAAAAAGTACTATACTAGCGGAAAAACTATCATACTATCATACTAGCGGAAAAAGTACTGTACTAGCGGAAAAAGTACTATACTAGCGGAAAAAGTACTATACTAGCGGAAAAACTATCATACTATCATACTAGCGGAAAAAGTACTATACTAGCGGAAAAACTACTATACTAGCGGAAAAAATACTATACAAGCGGAAAAAGTACTATACTAGCGGAAAAACTATCATACTATCATACTAGCGGAAAAAGTACTATACTAGCGGAAAAACTATCATACTATCATACTAGCGGAAAAAGTACTATACTGGCGGAAAAACTACTATACTAGCGGAAAAAGTACTATACTAGCGGAAAAACTACTATACTAGCGGAAAAAGTACTATACTAGCGGAAAAAGTACTATACTAGCGGAAAAAGTACTATACTAGCGGAAAAAGTACTATACTAGCGGAAAAACTACTATACTAGCGGAAAAAGTACTATACTAGCGGAAAAACTATCATACTATCATACTAGCGGAAAAACTACTATACTAGCGGAAAAAGTACTATACTAGCGGAAAAAGTACTATACTAGCGGAAAAAGTACTATACTAGCGGAAAAAGTACTATACTAGCGGAAAAACTACTATACTAGCGGAAAAAGTACTATACTAGCGGAAAAAGTACTATACTAGCGGAAAAAGTACTATACTAGCGGAAAAAGTACTATACTAGCGGAAAAAGTACTATACGAGCGAAAAAAGTACTATACTAGCGGAAAAACTACTATACTAGCGGAAAAACTATCATACTATCATACTAGCGGAAAAAGTACTATACTAGCGGAAAAACTACTATACTAGCGGAAAAACTATCATACTATCATACTAGCGGAAAAAGTACTATACTAGCGGAAAAACTATCATACTATCATACTAGCGGAAAAAGTACTATACTAGCGGAAAAACTATCATACTATCATACTAGCGGAAAAAGTACTGTACTAGCGGAAAAAGTACTATACTAGCGGAAAAAGTACTATACGAGCGGAAAAAGTACTATACTAGCGGAAAAAGTACTATACTAGCGGAAAAACTATCATACTATCATACTAGCGGAAAAAGTACTGTACTAGCGGAAAAAGTACTATACTAGCGGAAAAAGTACTATACTAGCGGAAAAAGTACTATACGAGCGGAAAAAGTACTATACTAGCGGAAAAAGTACTATACTAGCGGAAAAAGTACTATACTAGCGGAAAAACTATCATACTATCATACTAGCGGAAAAAGTACTGTACTAGCGGAAAAAGTACTATACTAGCGGAAAAAGTACTATACTAGCGGAAAAACTATCATACTATCATACTAGCGGAAAAAGTACTATACTAGCGGAAAAACTACTATACTAGCGGAAAAAATACTATACTAGCGGAAAAAGTACTATACTAGCGGAAAAAGTACTATACTAGCGGAAAAAGTACTATACTAGCGGAAAAACTATCATACTATCATACTAGCGGAAAAAGTACTATACTGGCGGAAAAACTACTATACTAGCGGAAAAAGTACTATACTAGCGGAAAAACTACTATACTAGCGGAAAAAGTACTATACTAGCGGAAAAACTATCATACTATCATACTAGCGGAAAAAGTACTATACTAGCGGAAAAACTACTATACTAGCGGAAAAAATACTATACTAGCGGAAAAAGTACTATACTAGCGGAAAAACTATCATACTATCATACTAGCGGAAAAAGTACTATACTAGCGGAAAAAATATCATACTATCATACTAGCGGAAAAAGTACTGTACTAGCGGAAAAAGTACTATACTAGCGGAAAAAGTACTATACTAGCGGAAAAACTATCATACTATCATACTAGCGGAAAAAGTACTATACTAGCGGAAAAACTACTATACTAGCGGAAAAAATACTATACTAGCGGAAAAAGTACTATACTAGCGGAAAAACTATCATACTATCATACTAGCGGAAAAAGTACTATACTAGCGGAAAAACTACTATACTAGCGGAAAAACTATCATACTATCATACTAGCGGAAAAAGTACTACACTAGCGGAAAAACTACTATACTAGCGGAAAAACTATCATACTATCATACTAGCGGAAAAAGTACTATACTAGCGGAAAAACTATCATACTATCATACTAGCGGAAAAAGTACTATACTAGCGGAAAAACTATCATACTATCATACTAGCGGAAAAAGTACTATACTAGCGGAAAAACTACTATACTAGCGGAAAAAGTACTATACTAGCGGAAAAAGTACTATACTAGCGGAAAAAGTACTATACTAGCGGAAAAAGTACTATACTAGCGGAAAAAGTACTATACTAGCGGAAAAACTATCATACTATCATACTAGCGGAAAAAGTACTGTACTAGCGGAAAAAGTACTATACTAGCGGAAAAAGTACTATACTAGCGGAAAAACTATCATACTATCATACTAGCGGAAAAAGTACTATACTAGCGGAAAAACTACTATACTAGCGGAAAAAATACTATACTAGCGGAAAAAGTACTATACTAGCGGAAAAACTATCATACTATCATACTAGCGGAAAAAGTACTATACTAGCGGAAAAACTATCATACTATCATACTAGCGGAAAAAGTACTATACTGGCGGAAAAACTACTATACTAGCGGAAAAAGTACTATACTAGCGGAAAAACTACTATACTAGCGGAAAAAGTACTATACTAGCGGAAAAAGTACTATACTAGCGGAAAAAGTACTATACTAGCGGAAAAAGTACTATACTAGCGGAAAAACTACTATACTAGCGGAAAAAGTACTATACTAGCGGAAAAACTATCATACTATCATACTAGCGGAAAAACTACTATACTAGCGGAAAAAGTACTATACTAGCGGAAAAAGTACTATACTAGCGGAAAAAGTACTATACTAGCGGAAAAAGTACTATACTAGCGGAAAAACTACTATACTAGCGGAAAAAGTACTATACTAGCGGAAAAAGTACTATACTAGCGGAAAAAGTACTATACTAGCGGAAAAAGTACTATACTAGCGGAAAAAGTACTATACGAGCGAAAAAAGTACTATACTAGCGGAAAAACTACTATACTAGCGGAAAAACTATCATACTATCATACTAGCGGAAAAAGTACTATACTAGCGGAAAAACTACTATACTAGCGGAAAAACTATCATACTATCATACTAGCGGAAAAAGTACTATACTAGCGGAAAAACTATCATACTATCATACTAGCGGAAAAAGTACTATACTAGCGGAAAAACTATCATACTATCATACTAGCGGAAAAAGTACTGTACTAGCGGAAAAAGTACTATACTAGCGGAAAAAGTACTATACGAGCGGAAAAAGTACTATACTAGCGGAAAAAGTACTATACTAGCGGAAAAACTATCATACTATCATACTAGCGGAAAAAGTACTGTACTAGCGGAAAAAGTACTATACTAGCGGAAAAAGTACTATACTAGCGGAAAAAGTACTATACGAGCGGAAAAAGTACTATACTAGCGGAAAAAGTACTATACTAGCGGAAAAAGTACTATACTAGCGGAAAAACTATCATACTATCATACTAGCGGAAAAAGTACTGTACTAGCGGAAAAAGTACTATACTAGCGGAAAAAGTACTATACTAGCGGAAAAACTATCATACTATCATACTAGCGGAAAAAGTACTATACTAGCGGAAAAACTACTATACTAGCGGAAAAAATACTATACTAGCGGAAAAAGTACTATACTAGCGGAAAAAGTACTATACTAGCGGAAAAAGTACTATACTAGCGGAAAAACTATCATACTATCATACTAGCGGAAAAAGTACTATACTGGCGGAAAAACTACTATACTAGCGGAAAAAGTACTATACTAGCGGAAAAACTACTATACTAGCGGAAAAAGTACTATACTAGCGGAAAAACTATCATACTATCATACTAGCGGAAAAAGTACTATACTAGCGGAAAAACTACTATACTAGCGGAAAAAATACTATACTAGCGGAAAAAGTACTATACTAGCGGAAAAACTATCATACTATCATACTAGCGGAAAAAGTACTATACTAGCGGAAAAAATATCATACTATCATACTAGCGGAAAAAGTACTGTACTAGCGGAAAAAGTACTATACTAGCGGAAAAAGTACTATACTAGCGGAAAAACTATCATACTATCATACTAGCGGAAAAAGTACTATACTAGCGGAAAAACTACTATACTAGCGGAAAAAATACTATACTAGCGGAAAAAGTACTATACTAGCGGAAAAACTATCATACTATCATACTAGCGGAAAAAGTACTATACTAGCGGAAAAACTACTATACTAGCGGAAAAACTATCATACTATCATACTAGCGGAAAAAGTACTACACTAGCGGAAAAACTACTATACTAGCGGAAAAACTATCATACTATCATACTAGCGGAAAAAGTACTATACTAGCGGAAAAACTATCATACTATCATACTAGCGGAAAAAGTACTATACTAGCGGAAAAACTATCATACTATCATACTAGCGGAAAAAGTACTATACTAGCGGAAAAACTACTATACTAGCGGAAAAAGTACTATACTAGCGGAAAAAGTACTATACTAGCGGAAAAAGTACTATACTAGCGGAAAAAGTACTATACTAGCGGAAAAAGTACTATACTAGCGGAAAAACTATCATACTATCATACTAGCGGAAAAAGTACTGTACTAGCGGAAAAAGTACTATACTAGCGGAAAAAGTACTATACTAGCGGAAAAACTATCATACTATCATACTAGCGGAAAAAGTACTATACTAGCGGAAAAACTACTATACTAGCGGAAAAAATACTATACTAGCGGAAAAAGTACTATACTAGCGGAAAAACTATCATACTATCATACTAGCGGAAAAAGTACTATACTAGCGGAAAAACTATCATACTATCATACTAGCGGAAAAAGTACTATACTGGCGGAAAAACTACTATACTAGCGGAAAAAGTACTATACTAGCGGAAAAACTACTATACTAGCGGAAAAAGTACTATACTAGCGGAAAAAGTACTATACTAGCGGAAAAAGTACTATACTAGCGGAAAAAGTACTATACTAGCGGAAAAAGTACTATACTAGCGGAAAAAGTACTATACTAGCGGAAAAAGTACTATACTAGCGGAAAAACTACTATACTAGCGGAAAAAGTACTATACTAGCGGAAAAAGTACTATACTAGCGGAAAAAGTACTATACTAGCGGAAAAAGTACTATACTAGCGGAAAAAGTACTATACGAGCGAAAAAAGTACTATACTAGCGGAAAAACTATCATACTATCATACTAGCGGAAAAAGTACTATACTAGCGGAAAAACTACTATACTAGCGGAAAAACTATCATACTATCATACTAGCGGAAAAAGTACTATACTAGCGGAAAAACTATCATACTATCATACTAGCGGAAAAAGTACTATACTAGCGGAAAAACTATCATACTATCATACTAGCGGAAAAAGTACTGTACTAGCGGAAAAAGTACTATACTAGCGGAAAAAGTACTATACGAGCGGAAAAAGTACTATACTAGCGGAAAAAGTACTATACTAGCGGAAAAACTATCATACTATCATACTAGCGGAAAAAGTACTGTACTAGCGGAAAAAGTACTATACTAGCGGAAAAAGTACTATACTAGCGGAAAAAGTACTATACGAGCGGAAAAAGTACTATACTAGCGGAAAAAGTACTATACTAGCGGAAAAAGTACTATACTAGCGGAAAAACTATCATACTATCATACTAGCGGAAAAAGTACTGTACTAGCGGAAAAAGTACTATACTAGCGGAAAAAGTACTATACTAGCGGAAAAACTATCATACTATCATACTAGCGGAAAAAGTACTATACTAGCGGAAAAACTACTATACTAGCGGAAAAAATACTATACTAGCGGAAAAAGTACTATACTAGCGGAAAAAGTACTATACTAGCGGAAAAAGTACTATACTAGCGGAAAAACTATCATACTATCATACTAGCGGAAAAAGTACTATACTGGCGGAAAAACTACTATACTAGCGGAAAAAGTACTATACTAGCGGAAAAACTACTATACTAGCGGAAAAAGTACTATACTAGCGGAAAAACTATCATACTATCATACTAGCGGAAAAAGTACTATACTAGCGGAAAAACTACTATACTAGCGGAAAAAATACTATACTAGCGGAAAAAGTACTATACTAGCGGAAAAACTATCATACTATCATACTAGCGGAAAAAGTACTATACTAGCGGAAAAAATATCATACTATCATACTAGCGGAAAAAGTACTGTACTAGCGGAAAAAGTACTATACTAGCGGAAAAAGTACTATACTAGCGGAAAAACTATCATACTATCATACTAGCGGAAAAAGTACTATACTAGCGGAAAAACTACTATACTAGCGGAAAAAATACTATACTAGCGGAAAAAGTACTATACTAGCGGAAAAACTATCATACTATCATACTAGCGGAAAAAGTACTATACTAGCGGAAAAACTACTATACTAGCGGAAAAACTATCATACTATCATACTAGCGGAAAAAGTACTACACTAGCGGAAAAACTACTATACTAGCGGAAAAACTATCATACTATCATACTAGCGGAAAAAGTACTATACTAGCGGAAAAACTATCATACTATCATACTAGCGGAAAAAGTACTATACTAGCGGAAAAACTATCATACTATCATACTAGCGGAAAAAGTACTATACTAGCGGAAAAACTACTATACTAGCGGAAAAAGTACTATACTAGCGGAAAAAGTACTATACTAGCGGAAAAAGTACTATACTAGCGGAAAAAGTACTATACTAGCGGAAAAAGTACTATACTAGCGGAAAAACTATCATACTATCATACTAGCGGAAAAAGTACTGTACTAGCGGAAAAAGTACTATACTAGCGGAAAAAGTACTATACTAGCGGAAAAACTATCATACTATCATACTAGCGGAAAAAGTACTATACTAGCGGAAAAACTACTATACTAGCGGAAAAAATACTATACTAGCGGAAAAAGTACTATACTAGCGGAAAAACTATCATACTATCATACTAGCGGAAAAAGTACTATACTAGCGGAAAAACTATCATACTATCATACTAGCGGAAAAAGTACTATACTGGCGGAAAAACTACTATACTAGCGGAAAAAGTACTATACTAGCGGAAAAACTACTATACTAGCGGAAAAAGTACTATACTAGCGGAAAAAGTACTATACTAGCGGAAAAAGTACTATACTAGCGGAAAAAGTACTATACTAGCGGAAAAACTACTATACTAGCGGAAAAAGTACTATACTAGCGGAAAAACTATCATACTATCATACTAGCGGAAAAACTACTATACTAGCGGAAAAAGTACTATACTAGCGGAAAAAGTACTATACTAGCGGAAAAAGTACTATACTAGCGGAAAAAGTACTATACTAGCGGAAAAACTACTATACTAGCGGAAAAAGTACTATACTAGCGGAAAAAGTACTATACTAGCGGAAAAAGTACTATACTAGCGGAAAAAGTACTATACTAGCGGAAAAAGTACTATACGAGCGAAAAAAGTACTATACTAGCGGAAAAACTACTATACTAGCGGAAAAACTATCATACTATCATACTAGCGGAAAAAGTACTATACTAGCGGAAAAACTACTATACTAGCGGAAAAACTATCATACTATCATACTAGCGGAAAAAGTACTATACTAGCGGAAAAACTATCATACTATCATACTAGCGGAAAAAGTACTATACTAGCGGAAAAACTATCATACTATCATACTAGCGGAAAAAGTACTGTACTAGCGGAAAAAGTACTATACTAGCGGAAAAAGTACTATACGAGCGGAAAAAGTACTATACTAGCGGAAAAAGTACTATACTAGCGGAAAAACTATCATACTATCATACTAGCGGAAAAAGTACTGTACTAGCGGAAAAAGTACTATACTAGCGGAAAAAGTACTATACTAGCGGAAAAAGTACTATACGAGCGGAAAAAGTACTATACTAGCGGAAAAAGTACTATACTAGCGGAAAAAGTACTATACTAGCGGAAAAACTATCATACTATCATACTAGCGGAAAAAGTACTGTACTAGCGGAAAAAGTACTATACTAGCGGAAAAAGTACTATACTAGCGGAAAAACTATCATACTATCATACTAGCGGAAAAAGTACTATACTAGCGGAAAAACTACTATACTAGCGGAAAAAATACTATACTAGCGGAAAAAGTACTATACTAGCGGAAAAAGTACTATACTAGCGGAAAAAGTACTATACTAGCGGAAAAACTATCATACTATCATACTAGCGGAAAAAGTACTATACTGGCGGAAAAACTACTATACTAGCGGAAAAAGTACTATACTAGCGGAAAAACTACTATACTAGCGGAAAAAGTACTATACTAGCGGAAAAACTATCATACTATCATACTAGCGGAAAAAGTACTATACTAGCGGAAAAACTACTATACTAGCGGAAAAAATACTATACTAGCGGAAAAAGTACTATACTAGCGGAAAAACTATCATACTATCATACTAGCGGAAAAAGTACTATACTAGCGGAAAAAATATCATACTATCATACTAGCGGAAAAAGTACTGTACTAGCGGAAAAAGTACTATACTAGCGGAAAAAGTACTATACTAGCGGAAAAACTATCATACTATCATACTAGCGGAAAAAGTACTATACTAGCGGAAAAACTACTATACTAGCGGAAAAAATACTATACTAGCGGAAAAAGTACTATACTAGCGGAAAAACTATCATACTATCATACTAGCGGAAAAAGTACTATACTAGCGGAAAAACTACTATACTAGCGGAAAAACTATCATACTATCATACTAGCGGAAAAAGTACTACACTAGCGGAAAAACTACTATACTAGCGGAAAAACTATCATACTATCATACTAGCGGAAAAAGTACTATACTAGCGGAAAAACTATCATACTATCATACTAGCGGAAAAAGTACTATACTAGCGGAAAAACTATCATACTATCATACTAGCGGAAAAAGTACTATACTAGCGGAAAAACTACTATACTAGCGGAAAAAGTACTATACTAGCGGAAAAAGTACTATACTAGCGGAAAAAGTACTATACTAGCGGAAAAAGTACTATACTAGCGGAAAAAGTACTATACTAGCGGAAAAACTATCATACTATCATACTAGCGGAAAAAGTACTGTACTAGCGGAAAAAGTACTATACTAGCGGAAAAAGTACTATACTAGCGGAAAAAGTACTATACTAGCGGAAAAACTATCATACTATCATACTAGCGGAAAAAGTACTATACTAGCGGAAAAACTACTATACTAGCGGAAAAAATACTATACTAGCGGAAAAAGTACTATACTAGCGGAAAAACTATCATACTATCATACTAGCGGAAAAAGTACTATACTAGCGGAAAAACTATCATACTATCATACTAGCGGAAAAAGTACTATACTGGCGGAAAAACTACTATACTAGCGGAAAAAGTACTATACTAGCGGAAAAACTACTATACTAGCGGAAAAAGTACTATACTAGCGGAAAAAGTACTATACTAGCGGAAAAAGTACTATACTAGCGGAAAAAGTACTATACTAGCGGAAAAACTACTATACTAGCGGAAAAAGTACTATACTAGCGGAAAAACTATCATACTATCATACTAGCGGAAAAACTACTATACTAGCGGAAAAAGTACTATACTAGCGGAAAAAGTACTATACTAGCGGAAAAAGTACTATACTAGCGGAAAAAGTACTATACTAGCGGAAAAACTACTATACTAGCGGAAAAAGTACTATACTAGCGGAAAAAGTACTATACTAGCGGAAAAAGTACTATACTAGCGGAAAAAGTACTATACTAGCGGAAAAAGTACTATACGAGCGAAAAAAGTACTATACTAGCGGAAAAACTACTATACTAGCGGAAAAACTATCATACTATCATACTAGCGGAAAAAGTACTATACTAGCGGAAAAACTACTATACTAGCGGAAAAACTATCATACTATCATACTAGCGGAAAAAGTACTATACTAGCGGAAAAACTATCATACTATCATACTAGCGGAAAAAGTACTATACTAGCGGAAAAACTATCATACTATCATACTAGCGGAAAAAGTACTGTACTAGCGGAAAAAGTACTATACTAGCGGAAAAAGTACTATACGAGCGGAAAAAGTACTATACTAGCGGAAAAAGTACTATACTAGCGGAAAAACTATCATACTATCATACTAGCGGAAAAAGTACTGTACTAGCGGAAAAAGTACTATACTAGCGGAAAAAGTACTATACTAGCGGAAAAAGTACTATACGAGCGGAAAAAGTACTATACTAGCGGAAAAAGTACTATACTAGCGGAAAAAGTACTATACTAGCGGAAAAACTATCATACTATCATACTAGCGGAAAAAGTACTGTACTAGCGGAAAAAGTACTATACTAGCGGAAAAAGTACTATACTAGCGGAAAAACTATCATACTATCATACTAGCGGAAAAAGTACTATACTAGCGGAAAAACTACTATACTAGCGGAAAAAATACTATACTAGCGGAAAAAGTACTATACTAGCGGAAAAAGTACTATACTAGCGGAAAAAGTACTATACTAGCGGAAAAACTATCATACTATCATACTAGCGGAAAAAGTACTATACTGGCGGAAA
Organism: Hedychridium roseum; assembly: GCA_963989215.1. Lineage (NCBI taxonomy): Eukaryota > Metazoa > Arthropoda > Insecta > Hymenoptera > Chrysididae > Hedychridium > Hedychridium roseum. The sequence goes on along the minus strand of OZ022321.1, from coordinate 3,056,822 downwards.
AACTACTATACTAGCGGAAAAAGTACTATACTAGCGGAAAAACTACTATACTAGCGGAAAAAGTACTATACTAGCGGAAAAACTATCATACTATCATACTAGCGGAAAAAGTACTATACTAGCGGAAAAACTACTATACTAGCGGAAAAAATACTATACTAGCGGAAAAAGTACTATACTAGCGGAAAAACTATCATACTATCATACTAGCGGAAAAAGTACTATACTAGCGGAAAAAATATCATACTATCATACTAGCGGAAAAAGTACTGTACTAGCGGAAAAAGTACTATACTAGCGGAAAAAGTACTATACTAGCGGAAAAACTATCATACTATCATACTAGCGGAAAAAGTACTATACTAGCGGAAAAACTACTATACTAGCGGAAAAAATACTATACTAGCGGAAAAAGTACTATACTAGCGGAAAAACTATCATACTATCATACTAGCGGAAAAAGTACTATACTAGCGGAAAAACTACTATACTAGCGGAAAAACTATCATACTATCATACTAGCGGAAAAAGTACTACACTAGCGGAAAAACTACTATACTAGCGGAAAAACTATCATACTATCATACTAGCGGAAAAAGTACTATACTAGCGGAAAAACTATCATACTATCATACTAGCGGAAAAAGTACTATACTAGCGGAAAAACTATCATACTATCATACTAGCGGAAAAAGTACTATACTAGCGGAAAAACTACTATACTAGCGGAAAAAGTACTATACTAGCGGAAAAAGTACTATACTAGCGGAAAAAGTACTATACTAGCGGAAAAAGTACTATACTAGCGGAAAAACTATCATACTATCATACTAGCGGAAAAAGTACTGTACTAGCGGAAAAAGTACTATACTAGCGGAAAAAGTACTATACTAGCGGAAAAACTATCATACTATCATACTAGCGGAAAAAGTACTATACTAGCGGAAAAACTACTATACTAGCGGAAAAAATACTATACTAGCGGAAAAAGTACTATACTAGCGGAAAAACTATCATACTATCATACTAGCGGAAAAAGTACTATACTAGCGGAAAAACTATCATACTATCATACTAGCGGAAAAAGTACTATACTGGCGGAAAAACTACTATACTAGCGGAAAAAGTACTATACTAGCGGAAAAACTACTATACTAGCGGAAAAAGTACTATACTAGCGGAAAAAGTACTATACTAGCGGAAAAAGTACTATACTAGCGGAAAAAGTACTATACTAGCGGAAAAACTACTATACTAGCGGAAAAAGTACTATACTAGCGGAAAAACTATCATACTATCATACTAGCGGAAAAACTACTATACTAGCGGAAAAAGTACTATACTAGCGGAAAAAGTACTATACTAGCGGAAAAAGTACTATACTAGCGGAAAAAGTACTATACTAGCGGAAAAACTACTATACTAGCGGAAAAAGTACTATACTAGCGGAAAAAGTACTATACTAGCGGAAAAAGTACTATACTAGCGGAAAAAGTACTATACTAGCGGAAAAAGTACTATACGAGCGAAAAAAGTACTATACTAGCGGAAAAACTACTATACTAGCGGAAAAACTATCATACTATCATACTAGCGGAAAAAGTACTATACTAGCGGAAAAACTACTATACTAGCGGAAAAACTATCATACTATCATACTAGCGGAAAAAGTACTATACTAGCGGAAAAACTATCATACTATCATACTAGCGGAAAAAGTACTATACTAGCGGAAAAACTATCATACTATCATACTAGCGGAAAAAGTACTGTACTAGCGGAAAAAGTACTATACTAGCGGAAAAAGTACTATACGAGCGGAAAAAGTACTATACTAGCGGAAAAAGTACTATACTAGCGGAAAAACTATCATACTATCATACTAGCGGAAAAAGTACTGTACTAGCGGAAAAAGTACTATACTAGCGGAAAAAGTACTATACTAGCGGAAAAAGTACTATACGAGCGGAAAAAGTACTATACTAGCGGAAAAACTATCATACTATCATACTAGCGGAAAAAGTACTATACTGGCGGAAAAACTACTATACTAGCGGAAAAAGTACTATACTAGCGGAAAAACTACTATACTAGCGGAAAAAGTACTATACTAGCGGAAAAACTATCATACTATCATACTAGCGGAAAAAGTACTATACTAGCGGAAAAACTATCATACTATCATACTAGCGGAAAAAGTACTATACTAGCGGAAAAAGTACTATACTAGCGGAAAAGTACTATACTAGCGGAAAAAGTACTATACGAGCGAAAAAAGTACTATACTAGCGGAAAAAGTACTATACTAGCGGAAAAAGTACTATACTAGCGGAAAAAGTACTATACTAGCGGAAAAAGTACTATACTAGCGGAAAAAGTACTATACTAGCGGAAAAAGTACTATACGAGCGGAAAAAGTACTATACTAGCGGAAAAAGTACTATACTAGCGGAAAAAGTACTATACTAGCGGAAAAACTATCATACTATCATACTAACGGAAAAAGTACTATACTAGCGGAAAAACTATCATACTATCATACTAGCGGAAAAAGTACTATACTGGCGGAAAAACTACTATACTAGCGGAAAAAGTACTATACTAGCGGAAAAACTACTATACTAGCGGAAAAAGTACTATACTAGCGGAAAAACTATCATACTATCATACTAGCGGAAAAAGTACTATACTAGCGGAAAAAGTACTATACTAGCGGAAAAGTACTATACTAGCGGAAAAAGTACTATACGAGCGAAAAAAGTACTATACTAGCGGAAAAAGTACTATACTAGCGGAAAAAGTACTATACTAGCGGAAAAAGTACTATACTAGCGGAAAAAGTACTATACGAGCGGAAAAAGTACTATACTAGCGGAAAAAGTACTATACTAGCGGAAAAAGTACTATACTAGCGGAAAAACTATCATACTATCATACTAGCGGAAAAAGTACTGTACTAGCGGAAAAAGTACTATACTAGCGGAAAAAGTACTATACTAGCGGAAAAACTATCATACTATCATACTAGCGGAAAAAGTACTATACTAGCGGAAAAACTACTATACTAGCGGAAAAAATACTATACTAGCGGAAAAAGTACTATACTAGCGGAAAAACTATCATACTATCATACTAGCGGAAAAAGTACTATACTAGCGGAAAAACTACTATACTAGCGGAAAAACTATCATACTATCATACTAGCGGAAAAAGTACTATACTAGCGGAAAAACTACTATACTATCATACTAGCGGAAAAAGTACTATACTAGCGGAAAAACTATCATACTATCATACTAGCGGAAAAAGTACTATACTAGCGGAAAAACTATCATACTATCATACTAGCGGAAAAAGTACTGTACTAGCGGAAAAAGTACTATACTAGCGGAAAAACTACTATACTAGCGGAAAAACTATCATACTATCATACTAGCGGAAAAAGTACTATACTAGCGGAAAAACTACTATACTAGCGGAAAAACTATCATACTATCATACTAGCGGAAAAAGTACTATACTAGCGGAAAAACTATCATACTATCATACTAGCGGAAAAAGTACTATACTAGCGGAAAAACTATCATACTATCATACTAGCGGAAAAACTATCATACTATCATACTAGCGGAAAAAGTACTATACTAGCGGAAAAACTACTATACTAGCGGAAAAAGTACTATACTAGCGGAAAAAGTACTATACTAGCGGAAAAAGTACTATACTAGCGGAAAAAGTACTATACTAGCGGAAAAACTATCATACTATCATACTAGCGGAAAAAGTACTGTACTAGCGGAAAAAGTACTATACTAGCGGAAAAAGTACTATACTAGCGGAAAAACTATCATACTATCATACTAGCGGAAAAAGTACTATACTAGCGGAAAAACTACTATACTAGCGGAAAAAATACTATACTAGCGGAAAAACTATCATACTATCATACTAGCGGAAAAAGTACTATACTAGCGGAAAAACTATCATACTATCATACTAGCGGAAAAAGTACTATACTAGCGGAAAAACTACTATACTAGCGGAAAAAGTACTATACTAGCGGAAAAAGTACTATACTAGCGGAAAAAGTACTATACTAGCGGAAAAAGTACTATACTAGCGGAAAAAGTACTATACTAGCGGAAAAAGTACTATACGAGCGAAAAAAGTACTATACTAGCGGAGAAACTACTATACTAGCGGAAAAAATACTATACTAGCGGAAAAAGTACTATACTAGCGGAAAAAGTACTATACTAGCGGAAAAAGTACTATACTAGCGGAAAAAGTACTATACTAGCGGAAAAAGTACTATACTAGCGGAAAAAGTACTATACGAGCGAAAAAAGTACTATACTAGCGGAAAAAGTACTATACGAGCGAAAAAAGTACTATACTAGCGGAAAAAGTACTATACTAGCGGAAAAAGTACTATACTAGCGGAAAAAGTACTATACTAGCGGAAAAAGTACTATACTAGCGGAAAAAGTACTATACTAGCGGAAAAAGTACTATACTAGCGGAAAAAGTACTATACTAGCGGAAAAAGTACTATACTAGCGGAAAAAGTACTATACTAGCGGAAAAAGTACTATACTAGCGGAAAAAGTACTATACTAGCGGAAAAAGTACTATACTAGCGGAAAAAGTACTATACTAGCGGAAAAACTACTATACTAGCGGAAAAAGTACTATACTAGCGGAAAAACTATCATACTATCATACTAGCGGAAAAAGTACTATACTAGCGGAAAAACTATCATACTATCATACTAGCGGAAAAAGTACTATACTAGCGGAAAAACTACTATACTAGCGGAAAAAGTACTATACTAGCGGAAAAAGTACTATACTAGCGGAAAAACTACTATACTAGCGGAAAAAGTACTATACTAGCGGAAAAAGTACTATACTAGCGGAAAAAGTACTATACTAGCGGAAAAAGTACTATACGAGCGAAAAAAGTACTATACTAGCGGAAAAACTACTATACTAGCGGAAAAAATACTATACTAGCGAAAAAGTACTATACTAGCGGAAAAACTATCATACTATCATACTAGCGGAAAAAGTACTATACTAGCGGAAAAACTATCATACTATCATACTAGCGGAAAAAGTACTATACTGGCGGAAAAACTACTATACTAGCGGAAAAAGTACTATACTAGCGGAAAAACTACTATACTAGCGGAAAAACTATCATACTATCATACTAGCGGAAAAAGTACTATACTAGCGGAAAAACTATCATACTATCATACTAGCGGAAAAAGTACTATACTAGCGGAAAAACTATCATACTATCATACTAGCGGAAAAAGTACTGTACTAGCGGAAAAAGTACTATACTAGCGGAAAAAGTACTATACTAGCGGAAAAACTACTATACTAGCGGAAAAACTACTATACTAGCGGAAAAAATACTATACTAGCGGAAAAAGTACTATACTAGCGGAAAAACTATCATACTATCATACTAGCGGAAAAAGTACTATACTAGCGGAAAAAATATCATACTATCATACTAGCGGAAAAAGTACTGTACTAGCGGAAAAAGTACTATACTAGCGGAAAAAGTACTATACTAGCGGAAAAACTATCATACTATCATACTAGCGGAAAAAGTACTATACTAGCGGAAAAACTACTATACTAGCGGAAAAAATACTATACTAGCGGAAAAAGTACTATACTAGCGGAAAAACTACTATACTAGCGGAAAAACTATCATACTATCATACTAGCGGAAAAAGTACTACACTAGCGGAAAAACTACTATACTAGCGGAAAAACTATCATACTATCATACTAGCGGAAAAAGTACTATACTGGCGGAAAAACTACTATACTAGCGGAAAAAGTACTATACTAGCGGAAAAACTACTATACTAGCGGAAAAACTATCATACTATCATACTAGCGGAAAAAGTACTATACTAGCGGAAAAACTATCATACTATCATACTAGCGGAAAAAGTACTATACTAGCGGAAAAACTATCATGCTATCATACTAGCGGAAAAAGTACTGTACTAGCGGAAAAAGTACTATACTAGCGGAAAAAGTACTATACGAGCGGAAAAAGTACTATACTAGCGGAAAAAGTACTATACTAGCGGAAAAACTATCATACTATCATACTAGCGGAAAAAGTACTGTACTAGCGGAAAAAGTACTATACTAGCGGAAAAAGTACTATACTAGCGGAAAAAGTACTATACGAGCGGAAAAAGTACTATACTAGCGGAAAAAGTACTATACTAGCGGAAAAAGTACTATACTAGCGGAAAAACTATCATACTATCATACTAGCGGAAAAAGTACTGTACTAGCGGAAAAAGTACTATACTAGCGGAAAAAGTACTATACTAGCGGAAAAACTATCATACTATCATACTAGCGGAAAAAGTACTATACTAGCGGAAAAACTACTATACTAGCGGAAAAAATACTATACTAGCGGAAAAAGTACTATACTAGCGGAAAAAGTACTATACTAGCGGAAAAAGTACTATACTAGCGGAAAAACTATCATACTATCATACTAGCGGAAAAAGTACTATACTGGCGGAAAAACTACTATACTAGCGGAAAAAGTACTATACTAGCGGAAAAACTACTATACTAGCGGAAAAAGTACTATACTAGCGGAAAAACTATCATACTATCATACTAGCGGAAAAAGTACTATACTAGCGGAAAAACTACTATACTAGCGGAAAAAATACTATACTAGCGGAAAAAGTACTATACTAGCGGAAAAACTATCATACTATCATACTAGCGGAAAAAGTACTATACTAGCGGAAAAAATATCATACTATCATACTAGCGGAAAAAGTACTGTACTAGCGGAAAAAGTACTATACTAGCGGAAAAAGTACTATACTAGCGGAAAAACTATCATACTATCATACTAGCGGAAAAAGTACTATACTAGCGGAAAAACTACTATACTAGCGGAAAAAATACTATACTAGCGGAAAAAGTACTATACTAGCGGAAAAACTATCATACTATCATACTAGCGGAAAAAGTACTATACTAGCGGAAAAACTACTATACTAGCGGAAAAACTATCATACTATCATACTAGCGGAAAAAGTACTACACTAGCGGAAAAACTACTATACTAGCGGAAAAACTATCATACTATCATACTAGCGGAAAAAGTACTATACTAGCGGAAAAACTATCATACTATCATACTAGCGGAAAAAGTACTATACTAGCGGAAAAACTATCATACTATCATACTAGCGGAAAAAGTACTATACTAGCGGAAAAACTACTATACTAGCGGAAAAAGTACTATACTAGCGGAAAAAGTACTATACTAGCGGAAAAAGTACTATACTAGCGGAAAAAGTACTATACTAGCGGAAAAAGTACTATACTAGCGGAAAAACTATCATACTATCATACTAGCGGAAAAAGTACTGTACTAGCGGAAAAAGTACTATACTAGCGGAAAAAGTACTATACTAGCGGAAAAACTATCATACTATCATACTAGCGGAAAAAGTACTATACTAGCGGAAAAACTACTATACTAGCGGAAAAAATACTATACTAGCGGAAAAAGTACTATACTAGCGGAAAAACTATCATACTATCATACTAGCGGAAAAAGTACTATACTAGCGGAAAAACTATCATACTATCATACTAGCGGAAAAAGTACTATACTGGCGGAAAAACTACTATACTAGCGGAAAAAGTACTATACTAGCGGAAAAACTACTATACTAGCGGAAAAAGTACTATACTAGCGGAAAAAGTACTATACTAGCGGAAAAAGTACTATACTAGCGGAAAAAGTACTATACTAGCGGAAAAACTACTATACTAGCGGAAAAAGTACTATACTAGCGGAAAAACTATCATACTATCATACTAGCGGAAAAACTACTATACTAGCGGAAAAAGTACTATACTAGCGGAAAAAGTACTATACTAGCGGAAAAAGTACTATACTAGCGGAAAAAGTACTATACTAGCGGAAAAACTACTATACTAGCGGAAAAAGTACTATACTAGCGGAAAAAGTACTATACTAGCGGAAAAAGTACTATACTAGCGGAAAAAGTACTATACTAGCGGAAAAAGTACTATACGAGCGAAAAAAGTACTATACTAGCGGAAAAAGTACTATACGAGCGAAAAAAGTACTATACTAGCGGAAAAAGTACTATACTAGCGGAAAAAGTACTATACTAGCGGAAAAAGTACTATACTAGCGGAAAAAGTACTATACTAGCGGAAAAAGTACTATACTAGCGGAAAAACTATCATACTATCATACTAGCGGAAAAAGTACTATACTAGCGGAAAAACTACTATACTAGCGGAAAAAGTACTATACTAGCGGAAAAACTATCATACTATCATACTAGCGGAAAAAGTACTATACTAGCGGAAAAACTATCATACTATCATACTAGCGGAAAAAGTACTATACTAGCGGAAAAACTACTATACTAGCGGAAAAAGTACTATACTAGCGGAAAAAGTACTATACTAGCGGAAAAACTACTATACTAGCGGAAAAAGTACTATACTAGCGGAAAAAGTACTATACTAGCGGAAAAAGTACTATACTAGCGGAAAAAGTACTATACGAGCGAAAAAAGTACTATACTAGCGGAAAAACTACTATACTAGCGGAAAAAATACTATACTAGCGAAAAAGTACTATACTAGCGGAAAAACTATCATACTATCATACTAGCGGAAAAAGTACTATACTAGCGGAAAAACTATCATACTATCATACTAGCGGAAAAAGTACTATACTGGCGGAAAAACTACTATACTAGCGGAAAAAGTACTATACTAGCGGAAAAACTACTATACTAGCGGAAAAACTATCATACTATCATACTAGCGGAAAAAGTACTATACTAGCGGAAAAACTATCATACTATCATACTAGCGGAAAAAGTACTATACTAGCGGAAAAACTATCATACTATCATACTAGCGGAAAAAGTACTGTACTAGCGGAAAAAGTACTATACTAGCGGAAAAAGTACTATACGAGCGGAAAAAGTACTATACTAGCGGAAAAAGTACTATACTAGCGGAAAAACTATCATACTATCATACTAGCGGAAAAAGTACTGTACTAGCGGAAAAAGTACTATACTAGCGGAAAAAGTACTATACTAGCGGAAAAAGTACTATACGAGCGGAAAAAGTACTATACTAGCGGAAAAAGTACTATACTAGCGGAAAAAGTACTATACTAGCGGAAAAACTATCATACTATCATACTAGCGGAAAAAGTACTGTACTAGCGGAAAAAGTACTATACTAGCGGAAAAAGTACTATACTAGCGGAAAAACTATCATACTATCATACTAGCGGAAAAAGTACTATACTAGCGGAAAAACTACTATACTAGCGGAAAAAATACTATACTAGCGGAAAAAGTACTATACTAGCGGAAAAAGTACTATACTAGCGGAAAAAGTACTATACTAGCGGAAAAACTATCATACTATCATACTAGCGGAAAAAGTACTATACTGGCGGAAAAACTACTATACTAGCGGAAAAAGTACTATACTAGCGGAAAAACTACTATACTAGCGGAAAAAGTACTATACTAGCGGAAAAACTATCATACTATCATACTAGCGGAAAAAGTACTATACTAGCGGAAAAACTACTATACTAGCGGAAAAAATACTATACTAGCGGAAAAAGTACTATACTAGCGGAAAAACTATCATACTATCATACTAGCGGAAAAAGTACTATACTAGCGGAAAAAATATCATACTATCATACTAGCGGAAAAAGTACTGTACTAGCGGAAAAAGTACTATACTAGCGGAAAAAGTACTATACTAGCGGAAAAACTATCATACTATCATACTAGCGGAAAAAGTACTATACTAGCGGAAAAACTACTATACTAGCGGAAAAAATACTATACTAGCGGAAAAAGTACTATACTAGCGGAAAAACTATCATACTATCATACTAGCGGAAAAAGTACTATACTAGCGGAAAAACTACTATACTAGCGGAAAAACTATCATACTATCATACTAGCGGAAAAAGTACTACACTAGCGGAAAAACTACTATACTAGCGGAAAAACTATCATACTATCATACTAGCGGAAAAAGTACTATACTGGCGGAAAAACTACTATACTAGCGGAAAAAGTACTATACTAGCGGAAAAACTACTATACTAGCGGAAAAACTATCATACTATCATACTAGCGGAAAAAGTACTATACTAGCGGAAAAACTATCATACTATCATACTAGCGGAAAAAGTACTATACTAGCGGAAAAACTATCATACTATCATACTAGCGGAAAAAGTACTGTACTAGCGGAAAAAGTACTATACTAGCGGAAAAAGTACTATACGAGCGGAAAAAGTACTATACTAGCGGAAAAAGTACTATACTAGCGGAAAAACTATCATACTATCATACTAGCGGAAAAAGTACTGTACTAGCGGAAAAAGTACTATACTAGCGGAAAAAGTACTATACTAGCGGAAAAAGTACTATACGAGCGGAAAAAGTACTATACTAGCGGAAAAAGTACTATACTAGCGGAAAAAGTACTATACTAGCGGAAAAACTATCATACTATCATACTAGCGGAAAAAGTACTGTACTAGCGGAAAAAGTACTATACTAGCGGAAAAAGTACTATACTAGCGGAAAAACTATCATACTATCATACTAGCGGAAAAAGTACTATACTAGCGGAAAAACTACTATACTAGCGGAAAAAATACTATACTAGCGGAAAAAGTACTATACTAGCGGAAAAAGTACTATACTAGCGGAAAAAGTACTATACTAGCGGAAAAACTATCATACTATCATACTAGCGGAAAAAGTACTATACTGGCGGAAAAACTACTATACTAGCGGAAAAAGTACTATACTAGCGGAAAAACTACTATACTAGCGGAAAAAGTACTATACTAGCGGAAAAACTATCATACTATCATACTAGCGGAAAAAGTACTATACTAGCGGAAAAACTACTATACTAGCGGAAAAAATACTATACTAGCGGAAAAAGTACTATACTAGCGGAAAAACTATCATACTATCATACTAGCGGAAAAAGTACTATACTAGCGGAAAAAATATCATACTATCATACTAGCGGAAAAAGTACTGTACTAGCGGAAAAAGTACTATACTAGCGGAAAAAGTACTATACTAGCGGAAAAACTATCATACTATCATACTAGCGGAAAAAGTACTATACTAGCGGAAAAACTACTATACTAGCGGAAATAATACTATACTAGCGGAAAAAGTACTATACTAGCGGAAAAACTATCATACTATCATACTAGCGGAAAAAGTACTATACTAGCGGAAAAACTACTATACTAGCGGAAAAACTATCATACTATCATACTAGCGGAAAAAGTACTACACTAGCGGAAAAACTACTATACTAGCGGAAAAACTATCATACTATCATACTAGCGGAAAAAGTACTATACTAGCGGAAAAACTATCATACTATCATACTAGCGGAAAAAGTACTATACTAGCGGAAAAACTATCATACTATCATACTAGCGGAAAAAGTACTATACTAGCGGAAAAACTACTATACTAGCGGAAAAAGTACTATACTAGCGGAAAAAGTACTATACTAGCGGAAAAAGTACTATACTAGCGGAAAAAGTACTATACTAGCGGAAAAAGTACTATACTAGCGGAAAAACTATCATACTATCATACTAGCGGAAAAAGTACTGTACTAGCGGAAAAAGTACTATACTAGCGGAAAAAGTACTATACTAGCGGAAAAACTATCATACTATCATACTAGCGGAAAAAGTACTATACTAGCGGAAAAACTACTATACTAGCGGAAAAAATACTATACTAGCGGAAAAAGTACTATACTAGCGGAAAAACTATCATACTATCATACTAGCGGAAAAAGTACTATACTAGCGGAAAAACTATCATACTATCATACTAGCGGAAAAAGTACTATACTGGCGGAAAAACTACTATACTAGCGGAAAAAGTACTATACTAGCGGAAAAACTACTATACTAGCGGAAAAAGTACTATACTAGCGGAAAAAGTACTATACTAGCGGAAAAAGTACTATACTAGCGGAAAAAGTACTATACTAGCGGAAAAACTACTATACTAGCGGAAAAAGTACTATACTAGCGGAAAAACTATCATACTATCATACTAGCGGAAAAACTACTATACTAGCGGAAAAAGTACTATACTAGCGGAAAAAGTACTATACTAGCGGAAAAAGTACTATACTAGCGGAAAAAGTACTATACTAGCGGAAAAACTACTATACTAGCGGAAAAAGTACTATACTAGCGGAAAAACTATCATACTATCATACTAGCGGAAAAAGTACTATACTAGCGGAAAAAGTACTATACGAGCGAAAAAAGTACTATACTAGCGGAAAAAGTACTATACTAGCGGAAAAACTATCATACTATCATACTAGCGGAAAAAGTACTATACTGGCGGAAAAACTACTATACTAGCGGAAAAACTATCATACTATCATACTAGCGGAAAAAGTACTATACTAGCGGAAAAACTATCATACTATCATACTAGCGGAAAAAGTACTATACTGGCGGAAAAACTACTATACTAGCGGAAAAAGTACTATACTAGCGGAAAAACTACTATACTAGCGGAAAAAGTACTATACTAGCGGAAAAACTATCATACTATCATACTAGCGGAAAAAGTACTATACTAGCGGAAAAAGTACTATACTAGCGGAAAAAGTACTATACTAGCGGAAAAAGTACTATACTAGCGGAAAAGTACTATACTAGCGGAAAAAGTACTATACGAGCGAAAAAAGTACTATACTAGCGGAAAAAGTACTATACTAGCGGAAAAAGTACTATACTAGCGGAAAAAGTACTATACTAGCGGAAAAAGTACTATACTAGTGGAAAAAGTACTATACTAGCGGAAAAAGTACTATACGAGCGGAAAAAGTACTATACTAGCGGAAAAAGTACTATACTAGCGGAAAAAGTACTATACTAGCGGAAAAACTATCATACTATCATACTAGCGGAAAAAGTACTGTACTAGCGGAAAAAGTACTGTACTAGCGGAAAAAGTACTATACTAGCGGAAAAACTATCATACTATCATACTAGCGGAAAAAGTACTATACTAGCGGAAAAACTACTATACTATCATACTAGCGGAAAAAGTACTATACTAGCGGAAAAACTACTATACTAGCGGAAAAACTATCATACTATCATACTAGCGGAAAAAGTACTATACTAGCGGAAAAACTACTATACTAGCGGAAAAAGTACTATACTAGCGGAAAAAGTACTATACTAGCGGAAAAAGTACTATACTAGCGGAAAAAGTACTATACTAGCGGAAAAAGTACTATACTAGCGGAAAAAGTACTATACTAGCGGAAAAACTATCATACTATCATACTAGCGGAAAAAGTACTGTACTAGCGGAAAAAGTACTATACTAGCGGAAAAAGTACTATACTAGCGGAAAAACTATCATACTATCATACTAGCGGAAAAAGTACTATACTAGCGGAAAAACTACTATACTAGCGGAAAAAATACTATACTAGCGGAAAAAGTACTATACTAGCGGAAAAACTATCATACTATCATACTAGCGGAAAAAGTACTATACTAGCGGAAAAACTATCATACTATCATACTAGCGGAAAAAGTACTATACTGGCGGAAAAACTACTATACTAGCGGAAAAAGTACTATACTAGCGGAAAAACTACTATACTAGCGGAAAAAGTACTATACTAGCGGAAAAAGTACTATACTAGCGGAAAAAGTACTATACTAGCGGAAAAAGTACTATACTAGCGGAAAAACTACTATACTAGCGGAAAAAGTACTATACTAGCGGAAAAACTATCATACTATCATACTAGCGGAAAAACTACTATACTAGCGGAAAAAGTACTATACTAGCGGAAAAAGTACTATACTAGCGGAAAAAGTACTATACTAGCGGAAAAACTACTATACTAGCGGAAAAAGTACTATACTAGCGGAAAAACTATCATACTATCATACTAGCGGAAAAAGTACTATACTAGCGGAAAAAGTACTATACTAGCGGAAAAAGTACTATACTAGCGGAAAAAGTACTATACTAGCGGAAAAAGTACTATACTAGCGGAAAAGTACTATACTAGCGGAAAAAGTACTATACGAGCGAAAAAAGTACTATACTAGCGGAAAAAGTACTATACTAGCGGAAAAACTATCATACTATCATACTAGCGGAAAAAGTACTATACTGGCGGAAAAACTATCATACTATCATACTAGCGGAAAAAGTACTATACTGGCGGAAAAACTACTATACTAGCGGAAAAAGTACTATACTAGCGGAAAAACTACTATACTAGCGGAAAAAGTACTATACTAGCGGAAAAACTATCATACTATCATACTAGCGGAAAAAGTACTATACTAGCGGAAAAAGTACTATACTAGCGGAAAAAGTACTATACTAGCGGAAAAAGTACTATACTAGCGGAAAAGTACTATACTAGCGGAAAAAGTACTATACGAGCGAAAAAAGTACTATACTAGCGGAAAAAGTACTATACTAGCGGAAAAAGTACTATACTAGCGGAAAAAGTACTATACTAGCGGAAAAAGTACTATACTAGCGGAAAAAGTACTATACTAGCGGAAAAAGTACTATACGAGCGGAAAAAGTACTATACTAGCGGAAAAAGTACTATACTAGCGGAAAAAGTACTATACTAGCGGAAAAACTATCATACTATCATACTAGCGGAAAAAGTACTGTACTAGCGGAAAAAGTACTGTACTAGCGGAAAAAGTACTATACTAGCGGAAAAACTATCATACTATCATACTAGCGGAAAAAGTACTATACTAGCGGAAAAACTACTATACTATCATACTAGCGGAAAAAGTACTATACTAGCGGAAAAACTACTATACTAGCGGAAAAACTATCATACTATCATACTAGCGGAAAAAGTACTATACTAGCGGAAAAACTATCATACTATCATACTAGCGGAAAAAGTACTATACTAGCGGAAAAACTATCATACTATCATACTAGCGGAAAAAGTACTATACTAGCGGAAAAACTATCATACTATCATACTAGCGGAAAAAGTACTATACTAGCGGAAAAACTACTATACTAGCGGAAAAAGTACTATACTAGCGGAAAAAGTACTATACTAGCGGAAAAAGTACTATACTAGCGGAAAAAGTACTATACTAGCGGAAAAACTATCATACTATCATACTAGCGGAAAAAGTACTGTACTAGCGGAAAAAGTACTATACTAGCGGAAAAAGTACTATACTAGCGGAAAAACTATCATACTATCATACTAGCGGAAAAAGTACTATACTAGCGGAAAAACTACTATACTAGCGGAAAAAATACTATACTAGCGGAAAAAGTACTATACTAGCGGAAAAACTATCATACTATCATACTAGCGGAAAAAGTACTATACTAGCGGAAAAACTATCATACTATCATACTAGCGGAAAAAGTACTATACTGGCGGAAAAACTACTATACTAGCGGAAAAAGTACTATACTAGCGGAAAAACTACTATACTAGCGGAAAAAGTACTATACTAGTGGAAAAACTATCATACTATCATACTAGCGGAAAAAGTACTGTACTAGCGGAAAAAGTACTATACTAGCGGAAAAAGTACTATACTAGCGGAAAAACTATCATACTATCATACTAGCGGAAAAAGTACTATACTAGCGGAAAAACTACTATACTAGCGGAAAAAATACTATACTAGCGGAAAAAGTACTATACTAGCGGAAAAACTATCATACTATCATACTAGCGGAAAAAGTACTATACTAGCGGAAAAACTATCATACTATCATACGAGCGAAAAAAGTACTATACTAGCGGAAAAAGTACTATACTAGCGGAAAAAGTACTATACTAGCGGAAAAAGTACTATACTAGCGGAAAAAGTACTATACTAGCGGAAAAAGTACTATACGAGCGGAAAAAGTACTATACTAGCGGAAAAAGTACTATACTAGCGGAAAAAGTACTATACTAGCGGAAAAACTATCATACTATCATACTAGCGGAAAAAGTACTATACTAGCGGAAAAACTATCATACTATCATACTAGCGGAAAAAGTACTATACTGGCGGAAAAACTACTATACTAGCGGAAAAAGTACTATACTAGCGGAAAAACTACTATACTAGCGGAAAAAGTACTATACTAGCGGAAAAACTATCATACTATCATACTAGCGGAAAAAGTACTATACTAGCGGAAAAAGTACTATACTAGCGGAAAAGTACTATACTAGCGGAAAAAGTACTATACTAGCGGAAAAAGTACTATACTAGCGGAAAAAGTACTATACTAGCGGAAAAAGTACTATACGAGCGGAAAAAGTACTATACTAGCGGAAAAAGTACTATACTAGCGGAAAAAGTACTATACTAGCGGAAAAACTATCATACTATCATACTAGCGGAAAAAGTACTGTACTAGCGGAAAAAGTACTATACTAGCGGAAAAAGTACTATACTAGCGGAAAAACTATCATACTAGCGGAAAAAGTACTATACTAGCGGAAAAACTACTATACTAGCGGAAAAAATACTATACTAGCGGAAAAAGTACTATACTAGCGGAAAAACTATCATACTATCATACTAGCGGAAAAAGTACTATACTAGCGGAAAAACTACTATACTAGCGGAAAAACTATCATACTATCATACTAGCGGAAAAAGTACTATACTAGCGGAAAAACTACTATACTATCATACTAGCGGAAAAAGTACTATACTAGCGGAAAAACTATCATACTATCATACTAGCGGAAAAAGTACTATACTAGCGGAAAAACTATCATACTATCATACTAGCGGAAAAAGTACTGTACTAGCGGAAAAAGTACTATACTAGCGGAAAAACTACTATACTAGCGGAAAAACTATCATACTATCATACTAGCGGAAAAAGTACTATACTAGCGGAAAAACTACTATACTAGCGGAAAAACTATCATACTATCATACTAGCGGAAAAAGTACTATACTAGCGGAAAAACTATCATACTATCATACTAGCGGAAAAAGTACTATACTAGCGGAAAAACTATCATACTATCATACTAGCGGAAAAAGTACTATACTAGCGGAAAAACTATCATACTATCATACTAGCGGAAAAAGTACTATACTAGCGGAAAAACTACTATACTAGCGGAAAAAGTACTATACTAGCGGAAAAAGTACTATACTAGCGGAAAAAGTACTATACTAGCGGAAAAAGTACTATACTAGCGGAAAAAGTACTATACTAGCGGAAAAACTATCATACTATCATACTAGCGGAAAAAGTACTGTACTAGCGGAAAAAGTACTATACTAGCGGAAAAAGTACTATACTAGCGGAAAAACTATCATACTATCATACTAGCGGAAAAAGTACTATACTAGCGGAAAAACTACTATACTAGCGGAAAAAATACTATACTAGCGGAAAAAGTACTATACTAGCGGAAAAACTATCATACTATCATACTAGCGGAAAAAGTACTATACTAGCGGAAAAACTATCATACTATCATACTAGCGGAAAAAGTACTATACTGGCGGAAAAACTACTATACTAGCGGAAAAAGTACTATACTAGCGGAAAAACTACTATACTAGCGGAAAAAGTACTATACTAGCGGAAAAACTATCATACTATCATACTAGCGGAAAAAGTACTATACTAGCGGAAAAACTATCATACTATCATACTAGCGGAAAAAGTACTATACTAGCGGAAAAAGTACTATACTAGCGGAAAAGTACTATACTAGCGGAAAAAGTACTATACGAGCGAAAAAAGTACTATACTAGCGGAAAAAGTACTATACTAGCGGAAAAAGTACTATACTAGCGGAAAAAGTACTATACTAGCGGAAAAAGTACTATACTAGCGGAAAAAGTACTATACTAGCGGAAAAAGTACTATACGAGCGGAAAAAGTACTATACTAGCGGAAAAAGTACTATACTAGCGGAAAAAGTACTATACTAGCGGAAAAACTATCATACTATCATACTAGCGGAAAAAGTACTATACTAGCGGAAAAACTATCATACTATCATACTAGCGGAAAAAGTACTATACTGGCGGAAAAACTACTATACTAGCGGAAAAAGTACTATACTAGCGGAAAAACTACTATACTAGCGGAAAAAGTACTATACTAGCGGAAAAACTATCATACTATCATACTAGCGGAAAAAGTACTATACTAGCGGAAAAACTATCATACTATCATACTAGCGGAAAAAGTACTATACTAGCGGAAAAAGTACTATACTAGCGGAAAAGTACTATACTAGCGGAAAAAGTACTATACGAGCGAAAAAAGTACTATACTAGCGGAAAAACTATCATACTATCATACTAGCGGAAAAAGTACTATACTAGCGGAAAAACTATCATACTATCATACTAGCGGAAAAAGTACTATACTGGCGGAAAAACTACTATACTAGCGGAAAAAGTACTATACTAGCGGAAAAACTACTATACTAGCGGAAAAAGTACTATACTAGCGGAAAAACTATCATACTATCATACTAGCGGAAAAAGTACTATACTAGCGGAAAAACTATCATACTATCATACTAGCGGAAAAAGTACTATACTAGCGGAAAAAGTACTATACTAGCGGAAAAGTACTATACTAGCGGAAAAAGTACTATACGAGCGAAAAAAGTACTATACTAGCGGAAAAAGTACTATACTAGCGGAAAAAGTACTATACTAGCGGAAAAAGTACTATACTAGCGGAAAAAGTACTATACTAGCGGAAAAAGTACTATACTAGCGGAAAAACTACTATACTAGCGGAAAAAATACTATACTAGCGGAAAAAGTACTATACTAGCGGAAAAACTATCATACTATCATACTAGCGGAAAAAGTACTATACTAGCGGAAAAACTACTATACTAGCGGAAAAACTATCATACTATCATACTAGCGGAAAAAGTACTATACTAGCGGAAAAACTACTATACTATCATACTAGCGGAAAAAGTACTATACTAGCGGAAAAACTATCATACTATCATACTAGCGGAAAAAGTACTATACTAGCGGAAAAACTATCATACTATCATACTAGCGGAAAAAGTACTGTACTAGCGGAAAAAGTACTATACTAGCGGAAAAACTACTATACTAGCGGAAAAACTATCATACTATCATACTAGCGGAAAAAGTACTATACTAGCGGAAAAACTACTATACTAACGGAAAAACTATCATACTATCATACTAGCGGAAAAAGTACTATACTAGCGGAAAAACTATCATACTATCATACTAGCGGAAAAAGTACTATACTGGCGGAAAAACTACTATACTAGCGGAAAAAGTACTATACTAGCGGAAAAACTACTATACTAGCGGAAAAAGTACTATACTAGCGGAAAAACTATCATACTATCATACTAGCGGAAAAAGTACTATACTAGCGGAAAAACTATCATACTATCATACTAGCGGAAAAAGTACTATACTAGCGGAAAAAGTACTATACTAGCGGAAAAGTACTATACTAGCGGAAAAAGTACTATACGAGCGAAAAAAGTACTATACTAGCGGAAAAAGTACTATACTAGCGGAAAAAGTACTATACTAGCGGAAAAAGTACTATACTAGCGGAAAAAGTACTATACTAGCGGAAAAAGTACTATACTAGCGGAAAAAGTACTATACGAGCGGAAAAAGTACTATACTAGCGGAAAAAGTACTATACTAGCGGAAAAAGTACTATACTAGCGGAAAAACTATCATACTATCATACTAGCGGAAAAAGTACTGTACTAGCGGAAAAAGTACTATACTAGCGGAAAAAGTACTATACTAGCGGAAAAACTATCATACTATCATACTAGCGGAAAAAGTACTATACTAGCGGAAAAACTACTATACTAGCGGAAAAAATACTATACTAGCGGAAAAAGTACTATACTAGCGGAAAAACTATCATACTATCATACTAGCGGAAAAAGTACTATACTAGCGGAAAAACTACTATACTAGCGGAAAAACTATCATACTATCATACTAGCGGAAAAAGTACTATACTAGCGGAAAAACTACTATACTATCATACTAGCGGAAAAAGTACTATACTAGCGGAAAAACTATCATACTATCATACTAGCGGAAAAAGTACTATACTAGCGGAAAAACTATCATACTATCATACTAGCGGAAAAAGTACTGTACTAGCGGAAAAAGTACTATACTAGCGGAAAAACTATCATACTATCATACTAGCGGAAAAAGTACTATACTAGCGGAAAAACTACTATACTAGCGGAAAAAATACTATACTAGCGGAAAAAGTACTATACTAGCGGAAAAACTATCATACTATCATACTAGCGGAAAAAGTACTATACTAGCGGAAAAACTATCATACTATCATACTAGCGGAAAAAGTACTATACTGGCGGAAAAACTACTATACTAGCGGAAAAAGTACTATACTAGCGGAAAAACTACTATACTAGCGGAAAAAGTACTATACTAGCGGAAAAACTATCATACTATCATACTAGCGGAAAAAGTACTATACTAGCGGAAAAACTATCATACTATCATACTAGCGGAAAAAGTACTATACTAGCGGAAAAACTACTATACTAGCGGAAAAAGTACTATACTAGCGGAAAAAGTACTATACTAGCGGAAAAAGTACTATACTAGCGGAAAAAGTACTATACTAGCGGAAAAAGTACTATACTAGCGGAAAAACTATCATACTATCATACTAGCGGAAAAAGTACTGTACTAGTGGAAAAAGTACTATACTAGCGGAAAAAGTACTATACTAGCGGAAAAAGTACTATACTAGCGGAAAAACTATCATACTATCATACTAGCGGAAAAAGTACTGTACTAGCGGAAAAAGTACTATACTAGCGGAAAAAGTACTATACTAGCGGAAAAACTATCATACTATCATACTAGCGGAAAAAGTACTATACTAGCGGAAAAACTACTATACTAGCGGAAAAAATACTATACTAGCGGAAAAAGTACTATACTAGCGGAAAAACTATCATACTATCATACTAGCGGAAAAAGTACTATACTAGCGGAAAAACTATCATACTATCATACTAGCGGAAAAAGTACTATACTGGCGGAAAAACTACTATACTAGCGGAAAAAGTACTATACTAGCGGAAAAACTACTATACTAGCGGAAAAAGTACTATACTAGCGGAAAAACTATCATACTATCATACTAGCGGAAAAAGTACTATACTAGCGGAAAAACTATCATACTATCATACTAGCGGAAAAAGTACTATACTAGCGGAAAAAGTACTATACTAGCGGAAAAGTACTATACTAGCGGAAAAAGTACTATACGAGCGAAAAAAGTACTATACTAGCGGAAAAAGTACTATACTAGCGGAAAAAGTACTATACTAGCGGAAAAAGTACTATACTAGCGGAAAAAGTACTATACTAGCGGAAAAAGTACTATACTAGCGGAAAAAGTACTATACGAGCGGAAAAAGTACTATACTAGCGGAAAAAGTACTATACTAGCGGAAAAAGTACTATACTAGCGGAAAAACTATCATACTATCATACTAGCGGAAAAAGTACTGTACTAGCGGAAAAAGTACTATACTAGCGGAAAAAGTACTATACTAGCGGAAAAACTATCATACTATCATACTAGCGGAAAAAGTACTATACTAGCGGAAAAACTACTATACTAGCGGAAAAAATACTATACTAGCGGAAAAAGTACTATACTAGCGGAAAAACTATCATACTATCATACTAGCGGAAAAAGTACTATACTAGCGGAAAAACTACTATACTAGCGGAAAAAATACTATACTAGCGGAAAAAGTACTATACTAGCGGAAAAAGTACTATACGAGCGAAAAAAGTACTATACTAGCGGAAAAAGTACTATACGAGCGAAAAAAGTACTATACTAGCGGAAAAACTATCATACTATCATACTAGCGGAAAAAGTACTATACTAGCGGAAAAACTACTATACTAGCGGAAAAAATACTATACTAGCGGAAAAAGTACTATACTAGCGGAAAAACTATCATACTATCATACTAGCGGAAAAAGTACTATACTAGCGGAAAAACTATCATACTATCATACTAGCGGAAAAAGTACTATACTGGCGGAAAAACTACTATACTAGCGGAAAAAGTACTATACTAGCGGAAAAACTACTATACTAGCGGAAAAAGTACTATACTAG
Source organism: Hedychridium roseum (assembly GCA_963989215.1). Classification (NCBI taxonomy): domain Eukaryota; kingdom Metazoa; phylum Arthropoda; class Insecta; order Hymenoptera; family Chrysididae; genus Hedychridium; species Hedychridium roseum. The sequence continues at coordinate 3,034,461 of OZ022321.1, read as the reverse complement.
CGGAAAAACTATCATACTATCATACTAGCGGAAAAAGTACTATACTGGCGGAAAAACTACTATACTAGCGGAAAAAGTACTATACTAGCGGAAAAAGTACTATACTAGCGGAAAAAGTACTATACTAGCGGAAAAAGTACTATACTAGCGGAAAAAGTACTATACTAGCGGAAAAACTATCATACTATCATACTAGCGGAAAAACTATCATACTATCATACTAGCGGAAAAAGTACTATACTAGCGGAAAAACTATCATACTATCATACTAGTGGAAAAAGTACTATACTGGCGGAAAAACTACTATACTAGCGGAAAAAGTACTATACTAGCGGAAAAAGTACTATACTAGCGGAAAAAGTACTATACTAGCGGAAAAAGTACTATACTAGCGGAAAAAGTACTATACTAGCGGAAAAACTATCATACTATCATACTAGCGGAAAAACTATCATACTATCATACTAGCGGAAAAAGTACTATACTAGCGGAAAAACTATCATACTATCATACTAGCGGAAAAAGTACTGTACTAGCGGAAAAAGTACTATACTAGCGGAAAAAGTACTATACTAGCGGAAAAAGTACTATACTAGCGGAAAAACTATCATACTATCATACTAGCGGAAAAACTATCATACTATCATACTAGCGGAAAAAGTACTATACTAGCGGAAAAACTATCATACTATCATACTAGCGGAAAAAGTACTGTACTAGCGGAAAAAGTACTATACTAGCGGAAAAAGTACTATACTAGCGGAAAAAGTACTATACTAGCGGAAAAACTATCATACTATCATACTAGCGGAAAAAGTACTATACTAGCGGAAAAAGTACTATACTAGCGGAAAAAGTACTATACTAGCGGAAAAAGTACTATACTAGCGGAAAAAGTACTATACTAGCGGAAAAAGTACTATACGAGCGAAAAAAGTACTATACTAGCGGAAAAAGTACTATACTAGCGGAAAAAGTACTATACTAGCGGAAAAAGTACTATACTAGCGGAAAAAGTACTATACGAGCGGAAAAAGTACTATACTAGCGGAAAAAGTACTATACTAGCGGAAAAACTATCATACTATCATACTAGCGGAAAAAGTACTGTACTAGCGGAAAAAGTACTATACTAGCGGAAAAAGTACTATACTAGCGGAAAAAGTACTATACTAGCGGAAAAACTATCATACTATCATACTAGCGGAAAAAGTACTATACTAGCGGAAAAAGTACTATACTAGCGGAAAAAGTACTATACTAGCGGAAAAAGTACTATACTAGCGGAAAAAGTACTATACGAGCGAAAAAAGTACTATACTAGCGGAAAAAGTACTATACTAGCGGAAAAACTATCATACTATCATACTAGCGGAAAAAGTACTATACTAGCGGAAAAAGTACTATACTAGCGGAAAAAGTACTATACTAGCGGAAAAAGTACTATACTAGCGGAAAAACTATCATACTATCATACTAGCGGAAAAAGTACTATACTAGCGGAAAAACTATCATACTATCATACTAGCGGAAAAAGTACTATACTGGCGGAAAAACTACTATACTAGCGGAAAAAGTACTATACTAGCGGAAAAAGTACTATACTAGCGGAAAAAGTACTATACTAGCGGAAAAAGTACTATACTAGCGGAAAAACTATCATACTATCATACTAGCGGAAAAACTATCATACTATCATACTAGCGGAAAAAGTACTATACTAGCGGAAAAACTATCATACTATCATACTAGCGGAAAAAGTACTGTACTAGCGGAAAAAGTACTATACTAGCGGAAAAAGTACTATACTAGCGGAAAAAGTACTATACTAGCGGAAAAACTATCATACTATCATACTAGCGGAAAAAGTACTATACTAGCGGAAAAACTATCATACTATCATACTAGCGGAAAAAGTACTGTACTAGCGGAAAAAGTACTATACTAGCGGAAAAAGTACTATACTAGCGGAAAAAGTACTATACTAGCGGAAAAACTATCATACTATCATACTAGCGGAAAAAGTACTATACTAGCGGAAAAAGTACTATACTAGCGGAAAAAGTACTATACTAGCGGAAAAAGTACTATACTAGCGGAAAAAGTACTATACTAGCGGAAAAAGTACTATACGAGCGAAAAAAGTACTATACTAGCGGAAAAAGTACTATACTAGCGGAAAAAGTACTATACTAGCGGAAAAAGTACTATACTAGCGGAAAAAGTACTATACGAGCGGAAAAAGTACTATACTAGCGGAAAAAGTACTATACTAGCGGAAAAACTATCATACTATCATACTAGCGGAAAAAGTACTGTACTAGCGGAAAAAGTACTATACTAGCGGAAAAAGTACTATACTAGCGGAAAAAGTACTATACTAGCGGAAAAACTATCATACTATCATACTAGCGGAAAAAGTACTATACTAGCGGAAAAAGTACTATACTAGCGGAAAAAGTACTATACTAGCGGAAAAAGTACTATACGAGCGGAAAAAGTACTATACTAGCGGAAAAAGTACTATACTAGCGGAAAAAGTACTATACTAGCGGAAAAAGTACTATACGAGCGAAAAAAGTACTATACTAGCGGAAAAAGTACTATACTAGCGGAAAAAGTACTATACTAGCGGAAAAAGTACTATACTAGCGGAAAAAGTACTATACGAGCGGAAAAAGTACTATACTAGCGGAAAAAGTACTTTACTAGCGGAAAAAGTACTATACTAGCGGAAAAACTATCATACTATCATACTAGCGGAAAAAGTACTATACTAGCGGAAAAACTACTATACTAGCGGAAAAAGTACTATACTAGCGGAAAAACTATCATACTATCATACTAGCGGAAAAAGTACTATACTAGCGGAAAAACTATCATACTATCATACTAGCGGAAAAAGTACTATACTAGCGGAAAAACTACTATACTAGCGGAAAAAGTACTATACTAGCGGAAAAAGTACTATACTAGCGGAAAAAGTACTATACTAGCGGAAAAAGTACTATACTAGCGGAAAAAGTACTATACTAGCGGAAAAAGTACTATACGAGCGAAAAAAGTACTATACTAGCGGAAAAACTACTATACTAGCGGAAAAAATACTATACTAGCGGAAAAAGTACTATACTAGCGGAAAAACTATCATACTATCATACTAGCGGAAAAAGTACTATACTAGCGGAAAAATTATCATACTATCATACTAGCGGAAAAAGTACTATACTAGCGGAAAAACTATCATACTATCATACTAGCGGAAAAAGTACTATACTAGCGGAAAAACTACTATACTAGCGGAAAAAGTACTATACTAGCGGAAAAAGTACTATACTAGCGGAAAAAGTACTATACTAGCGGAAAAAGTACTATACTAGCGGAAAAAGTACTATACTAGCGGAAAAACTATCATACTATCATACTAGCGGAAAAAGTACTGTACTAGCGGAAAAAGTACTATACTAGCGGAAAAAGTACTATACTAGCGGAAAAACTATCATACTATCATACTAGCGGAAAAAGTACTATACTAGCGGAAAAACTACTATACTAGCGGAAAAAATACTATACTAGCGGAAAAAGTACTATACTAGCGGAAAAACTATCATACTATCATACTAGCGGAAAAAGTACTATACTAGCGGAAAAACTATCATACTATCATACTAGCGGAAAAAGTACTATACTGGCGGAAAAACTACTATACTAGCGGAAAAAGTACTATACTAGCGGAAAAACTACTATACTAGCGGAAAAAGTACTATACTAGCGGAAAAACTATCATACTATCATACTAGCGGAAAAAGTACTATACTAGCGGAAAAACTATCATACTATCATACTAGCGGAAAAAGTACTATACTGGCGGAAAAACTACTATACTAGCGGAAAAAGTACTATACTAGCGGAAAAAGTACTATACTAGCGGAAAAAGTACTATACTAGCGGAAAAAGTACTATACTAGCGGAAAAAGTACTATACTAGCGGAAAAAGTACTATACTAGCGGAAAAAGTACTATACGAGCGAAAAAAGTACTATACTAGCGGAAAAACTACTATACTAGCGGAAAAAATACTATACTAGCGGAAAAAGTACTATACTGGCGGAAAAACTACTATACTAGCGGAAAAAGTACTATACTAGCGGAAAAAGTACTATACTGGCGGAAAAACTACTATACTAGCGGAAAAAGTACTATACTAGCGGAAAAAGTACTATACTAGCGGAAAAAGTACTATACTAGCGGAAAAAGTACTATACTAGCGGAAAAAGTACTATACTAGCGGAAAAACTATCATACTATCATACTAGCGGAAAAACTATCATACTATCATACTAGCGGAAAAAGTACTATACTAGCGGAAAAACTATCATACTATCATACTAGCGGAAAAAGTACTGTACTAGCGGAAAAAGTACTATACTAGCGGAAAAAGTACTATACTAGCGGAAAAAGTACTATACTAGCGGAAAAACTATCATACTATCATACTAGCGGAAAAACTATCATACTATCATACTAGCGGAAAAAGTACTATACTAGCGGAAAAACTATCATACTATCATACTAGCGGAAAAAGTACTGTACTAGCGGAAAAAGTACTATACTAGCGGAAAAAGTACTATACTAGCGGAAAAAGTACTATACTAGCGGAAAAACTATCATACTATCATACTAGCGGAAAAAGTACTATACTAGCGGAAAAAGTACTATACTAGCGGAAAAAGTACTATACTAGCGGAAAAAGTACTATACTAGCGGAAAAAGTACTATACTAGCGGAAAAAGTACTATACGAGCGAAAAAAGTACTATACTAGCGGAAAAAGTACTATACTAGCGGAAAAAGTACTATACTAGCGGAAAAAGTACTATACTAGCGGAAAAAGTACTATACGAGCGGAAAAAGTACTATACTAGCGGAAAAAGTACTATACTAGCGGAAAAACTATCATACTATCATACTAGCGGAAAAAGTACTGTACTAGCGGAAAAAGTACTATACTAGCGGAAAAAGTACTATACTAGCGGAAAAAGTACTATACTAGCGGAAAAACTATCATACTATCATACTAGCGGAAAAAGTACTATACTAGCGGAAAAAGTACTATACTAGCGGAAAAAGTACTATACTAGCGGAAAAAGTACTATACTAGCGGAAAAAGTACTATACGAGCGAAAAAAGTACTATACTAGCGGAAAAAGTACTATACTAGCGGAAAAAGTACTATACTAGCGGAAAAAGTACTATACGAGCGGAAAAAGTACTATACTAGCGGAAAAAGTACTATACTAGCGGAAAAAGTACTATACTAGCGGAAAAAGTACTATACGAGCGAAAAAAGTACTATACTAGCGGAAAAAGTACTATACTAGCGGAAAAAGTACTATACTAGCGGAAAAAGTACTATACTAGCGGAAAAAGTACTATACGAGCGGAAAAAGTACTATACTAGCGGAAAAAGTACTTTACTAGCGGAAAAAGTACTATACTAGCGGAAAAACTATCATACTATCATACTAGCGGAAAAAGTACTATACTAGCGGAAAAACTACTATACTAGCGGAAAAAGTACTATACTAGCGGAAAAACTATCATACTATCATACTAGCGGAAAAAGTACTATACTAGCGGAAAAACTATCATACTATCATACTAGCGGAAAAAGTACTATACTAGCGGAAAAACTACTATACTAGCGGAAAAAGTACTATACTAGCGGAAAAAGTACTATACTAGCGGAAAAAGTACTATACTAGCGGAAAAAGTACTATACTAGCGGAAAAAGTACTATACTAGCGGAAAAAGTACTATACGAGCGAAAAAAGTACTATACTAGCGGAAAAACTACTATACTAGCGGAAAAAATACTATACTAGCGGAAAAAGTACTATACTAGCGGAAAAACTATCATACTATCATACTAGCGGAAAAAGTACTATACTAGCGGAAAAATTATCATACTATCATACTAGCGGAAAAAGTACTATACTAGCGGAAAAACTATCATACTATCATACTAGCGGAAAAAGTACTATACTAGCGGAAAAACTACTATACTAGCGGAAAAAGTACTATACTAGCGGAAAAAGTACTATACTAGCGGAAAAAGTACTATACTAGCGGAAAAAGTACTATACTAGCGGAAAAAGTACTATACTAGCGGAAAAACTATCATACTATCATACTAGCGGAAAAAGTACTGTACTAGCGGAAAAAGTACTATACTAGCGGAAAAAGTACTATACTAGCGGAAAAACTATCATACTATCATACTAGCGGAAAAAGTACTATACTAGCGGAAAAACTACTATACTAGCGGAAAAAATACTATACTAGCGGAAAAAGTACTATACTAGCGGAAAAACTATCATACTATCATACTAGCGGAAAAAGTACTATACTAGCGGAAAAACTATCATACTATCATACTAGCGGAAAAAGTACTATACTGGCGGAAAAACTACTATACTAGCGGAAAAAGTACTATACTAGCGGAAAAACTACTATACTAGCGGAAAAAGTACTATACTAGCGGAAAAACTATCATACTATCATACTAGCGGAAAAAGTACTATACTAGCGGAAAAACTATCATACTATCATACTAGCGGAAAAAGTACTATACTGGCGGAAAAACTACTATACTAGCGGAAAAAGTACTATACTAGCGGAAAAAGTACTATACTAGCGGAAAAAGTACTATACTAGCGGAAAAAGTACTATACTAGCGGAAAAAGTACTATACTAGCGGAAAAAGTACTATACTAGCGGAAAAAGTACTATACGAGCGAAAAAAGTACTATACTAGCGGAAAAACTACTATACTAGCGGAAAAAATACTATACTAGCGGAAAAAGTACTATACTAGCGGAAAAACTATCATACTATCATACTAGCGGAAAAAGTACTATACTAGCGGAAAAACTATCATACTATCATACTAGCGGAAAAAGTACTATACTAGCGGAAAAAGTACTATACTAGCGGAAAAACTACTATACTAGCGGAAAAAGTACTATACTAGCGGAAAAACTATCATACTATCATACTAGCGGAAAAAGTACTATACTAGCGGAAAAACTATCATACTATCATACTAGCGGAAAAAGTACTATACTAGCGGAAAAAGTACTATACTAGCGGAAAAAGTACTATACTAGCGGAAAAAGTACTATACTAGCGGAAAAACTATCATACTATCATACTAGCGGAAAAAGTACTATACTAGCGGAAAAAGTACTATACTAGCGGAAAAAGTACTATACTAGCGGAAAAAGTACTATACGAGCGAAAAAAGTACTATACTAGCGGAAAAAGTACTATACTAGCGGAAAAAGTACTATACGAGCGGAAAAAGTACTATACTAGCGGAAAAAGTACTATACTAGCGGAAAAAGTACTATACTAGCGGAAAAAGTACTATACTAGCGGAAAAAGTACTATACGAGCGAAAAAAGTACTATACTAGCGGAAAAAGTACTATACGAGCGAAAAAAGTACTATACTAGCGGAAAAAGTACTATACTAGCGGAAAAAGTACTATACTAGCGGAAAAAGTACTATACTAGCGGAAAAAGTACTATACTAGCGGAAAAAGTACTATACTAGCGGAAAAAGTACTATACTAGCGGAAAAACTATCATACTATCATACTAGCGGAAAAATTACTATACTAGCGGAAAAAGTACTATACTAGCGGAAAAAGTACTATACTAGCGGAAAAAGTACTATACTAGCGGAAAAAGTACTATACTAGCGGAAAAAGTACTATACTAGCGGAAAAAATACTATACTAGCGGAAAAAGTACTATACTAGCGGAAAAACTATCATACTATCATACTAGCGGAAAAAGTACTATACTAGCGGAAAAACTATCATACTATCATACTAGCGGAAAAAGTACTATACTAGCGGAAAAAGTACTATACTAGCGGAAAAAGTACTATACTAGCGGAAAAACTATCATACTATCATACTAGCGGAAAAAGTACTATACTAGCGGAAAAACTATCATACTATCATACTAGCGGAAAAAGTACTATACTGGCGGAAAAACTACTATACTAGCGGAAAAAGTACTATACTAGCGGAAAAAGTACTATACTAGCGGAAAAAGTACTATACTAGCGGAAAAAGTACTATACTAGCGGAAAAAGTACTATACTAGCGGAAAAACTATCATACTATCATACTAGCGGAAAAACTATCATACTATCATACTAGCGGAAAAAGTACTATACTAGCGGAAAAACTATCATACTATCATACTAGCGGAAAAAGTACTGTACTAGCGGAAAAAGTACTATACTAGCGGAAAAAGTACTATACTAGCGGAAAAAGTACTATACTAGCGGAAAAACTATCATACTATCATACTAGCGGAAAAACTATCATACTATCATACTAGCGGAAAAAGTACTATACTAGCGGAAAAACTATCATACTATCATACTAGCGGAAAAAGTACTGTACTAGCGGAAAAAGTACTATACTAGCGGAAAAAGTACTATACTAGCGGAAAAAGTACTATACTAGCGGAAAAACTATCATACTATCATACTAGCGGAAAAAGTACTATACTAGCGGAAAAAGTACTATACTAGCGGAAAAAGTACTATACTAGCGGAAAAAGTACTATACTAGCGGAAAAAGTACTATACTAGCGGAAAAAGTACTATACGAGCGAAAAAAGTACTATACTAGCGGAAAAAGTACTATACTAGCGGAAAAAGTACTATACTAGCGGAAAAAGTACTATACTAGCGGAAAAAGTACTATACGAGCGGAAAAAGTACTATACTAGCGGAAAAAGTACTATACTAGCGGAAAAACTATCATACTATCATACTAGCGGAAAAAGTACTGTACTAGCGGAAAAAGTACTATACTAGCGGAAAAAGTACTATACTAGCGGAAAAAGTACTATACTAGCGGAAAAACTATCATACTATCATACTAGCGGAAAAAGTACTATACTAGCGGAAAAAGTACTATACTAGCGGAAAAAGTACTATACTAGCGGAAAAAGTACTATACTAGCGGAAAAAGTACTATACGAGCGAAAAAAGTACTATACTAGCGGAAAAAGTACTATACTAGCGGAAAAAGTACTATACTAGCGGAAAAAGTACTATACGAGCGGAAAAAGTACTATACTAGCGGAAAAAGTACTATACTAGCGGAAAAAGTACTATACTAGCGGAAAAAGTACTATACGAGCGAAAAAAGTACTATACTAGCGGAAAAAGTACTATACTAGCGGAAAAAGTACTATACTAGCGGAAAAAGTACTATACTAGCGGAAAATGTACTATACGAGCGGAAAAAGTACTATACTAGCGGAAAAAGTACTTTACTAGCGGAAAAAGTACTATACTAGCGGAAAAACTACTATACTAGCGGAAAAAGTACTATACTAGCGGAAAAAGTACTATACTAGCGGAAAAAGTACTATACTAGCGGAAAAACTACTATACTAGCGGAAAAAGTACTATACTAGCGGAAAAAGTACTATACTAGCGGAAAAAGTACTATACTAGCGGAAAAAGTACTATACTAGCGGAAAAACTATCATACTATCATACTAGCGGAAAAAGTACTGTACTAGCGGAAAAAGTACTATACTAGCGGAAAAAGTACTATACTAGCGGAAAAACTATCATACTATCATACTAGCGGAAAAAGTACTATACTAGCGGAAAAACTACTATACTAGCGGAAAAAATACTATACTAGCGGAAAAAGTACTATACTAGCGGAAAAACTATCATACTATCATACTAGCGGAAAAAGTACTATACTAGCGGAAAAACTATCATACTATCATACTAGCGGAAAAAGTACTATACTGGCGGAAAAACTACTATACTAGCGGAAAAAGTACTATACTAGCGGAAAAACTACTATACTAGCGGAAAAAGTACTATACTAGTGGAAAAACTATCATACTATCATACTAGCGGAAAAAGTACTGTACTAGCGGAAAAAGTACTATACTAGCGGAAAAAGTACTATACTAGCGGAAAAACTATCATACTATCATACTAGCGGAAAAAGTACTATACTAGCGGAAAAACTACTATACTAGCGGAAAAAATACTATACTAGCGGAAAAAGTACTATACTAGCGGAAAAACTATCATACTATCATACTAGCGGAAAAAGTACTATACTAGCGGAAAAACTATCATACTATCATACGAGCGAAAAAAGTACTATACTAGCGGAAAAAGTACTATACTAGCGGAAAAAGTACTATACTAGCGGAAAAAGTACTATACTAGCGGAAAAAGTACTATACTAGCGGAAAAAGTACTATACTAGCGGAAAAAGTACTATACGAGCGGAAAAAGTACTATACTAGCGGAAAAAGTACTATACTAGCGGAAAAAGTACTATACTAGCGGAAAAACTATCATACTATCATACTAGCGGAAAAAGTACTATACTAGCGGAAAAACTATCATACTATCATACTAGCGGAAAAAGTACTATACTGGCGGAAAAACTACTATACTAGCGGAAAAAGTACTATACTAGCGGAAAAACTACTATACTAGCGGAAAAAGTACTATACTAGCGGAAAAACTATCATACTATCATACTAGCGGAAAAAGTACTATACTAGCGGAAAAACTATCATACTATCATACTAGCGGAAAAAGTACTATACTGGCGGAAAAACTACTATACTAGCGGAAAAAGTACTATACTAGCGGAAAAACTACTATACTAGCGGAAAAAGTACTATACTAGCGGAAAAACTATCATACTATCATACTAGCGGAAAAAGTACTATACTAGCGGAAAAACTATCATACTATCATACTAGCGGAAAAAGTACTATACTAGCGGAAAAAGTACTATACTAGCGGAAAAGTACTATACTAGCGGAAAAAGTACTATACGAGCGAAAAAAGTACTATACTAGCGGAAAAACTATCATACTATCATACTAGCGGAAAAAGTACTATACTAGCGGAAAAACTATCATACTATCATACTAGCGGAAAAAGTACTATACTGGCGGAAAAACTACTATACTAGCGGAAAAAGTACTATACTAGCGGAAAAACTACTATACTAGCGGAAAAAGTACTATACTAGCGGAAAAACTATCATACTATCATACTAGCGGAAAAAGTACTATACTAGCGGAAAAACTATCATACTATCATACTAGCGGAAAAAGTACTATACTAGCGGAAAAAGTACTATACTAGCGGAAAAGTACTATACTAGCGGAAAAAGTACTATACGAGCGAAAAAAGTACTATACTAGCGGAAAAAGTACTATACTAGCGGAAAAAGTACTATACTAGCGGAAAAAGTACTATACTAGCGGAAAAAGTACTATACTAGCGGAAAAAGTACTATACTAGCGGAAAAACTACTATACTAGCGGAAAAAATACTATACTAGCGGAAAAAGTACTATACTAGCGGAAAAACTATCATACTATCATACTAGCGGAAAAAGTACTATACTAGCGGAAAAACTACTATACTAGCGGAAAAACTATCATACTATCATACTAGCGGAAAAAGTACTATACTAGCGGAAAAACTACTATACTATCATACTAGCGGAAAAAGTACTATACTAGCGGAAAAACTATCATACTATCATACTAGCGGAAAAAGTACTATACTAGCGGAAAAACTATCATACTATCATACTAGCGGAAAAAGTACTGTACTAGCGGAAAAAGTACTATACTAGCGGAAAAACTACTATACTAGCGGAAAAACTATCATACTATCATACTAGCGGAAAAAGTACTATACTAGCGGAAAAACTACTATACTAACGGAAAAACTATCATACTATCATACTAGCGGAAAAAGTACTATACTAGCGGAAAAACTATCATACTATCATACTAGCGGAAAAAGTACTATACTGGCGGAAAAACTACTATACTAGCGGAAAAAGTACTATACTAGCGGAAAAACTACTATACTAGCGGAAAAAGTACTATACTAGCGGAAAAACTATCATACTATCATACTAGCGGAAAAAGTACTATACTAGCGGAAAAAGTACTATACTAGCGGAAAAGTACTATACTAGCGGAAAAAGTACTATACGAGCGAAAAAAGTACTATACTAGCGGAAAAAGTACTATACTAGCGGAAAAAGTACTATACTAGCGGAAAAAGTACTATACTAGCGGAAAAAGTACTATACTAGCGGAAAAAGTACTATACTAGCGGAAAAAGTACTATACGAGCGGAAAAAGTACTATACTAGCGGAAAAAGTACTATACTAGCGGAAAAAGTACTATACTAGCGGAAAAACTATCATACTATCATACTAGCGGAAAAAGTACTGTACTAGCGGAAAAAGTACTATACTAGCGGAAAAAGTACTATACTAGCGGAAAAACTATCATACTATCATACTAGCGGAAAAAGTACTATACTAGCGGAAAAACTACTATACTAGCGGAAAAAATACTATACTAGCGGAAAAAGTACTATACTAGCGGAAAAACTATCATACTATCATACTAGCGGAAAAAGTACTATACTAGCGGAAAAACTACTATACTAGCGGAAAAACTATCATACTATCATACTAGCGGAAAAAGTACTATACTAGCGGAAAAACTACTATACTATCATACTAGCGGAAAAAGTACTATACTAGCGGAAAAACTATCATACTATCATACTAGCGGAAAAAGTACTATACTAGCGGAAAAACTATCATACTATCATACTGGCGGAAAAAGTACTGTACTAGCGGAAAAAGTACTATACTAGCGGAAAAACTATCATACTATCATACTAGCGGAAAAAGTACTATACTAGCGGAAAAACTACTATACTAGCGGAAAAAATACTATACTAGCGGAAAAAGTACTATACTAGCGGAAAAACTATCATACTATCATACTAGCGGAAAAAGTACTATACTAGCGGAAAAACTATCATACTATCATACTAGCGGAAAAAGTACTATACTGGCGGAAAAACTACTATACTAGCGGAAAAAGTACTATACTAGCGGAAAAACTACTATACTAGCGGAAAAAGTACTATACTAGCGGAAAAACTATCATACTATCATACTAGCGGAAAAAGTACTATACTAGCGGAAAAACTATCATACTATCATACTAGCGGAAAAAGTACTATACTAGCGGAAAAACTACTATACTAGCGGAAAAAGTACTATACTAGCGGAAAAAGTACTATACTAGCGGAAAAAGTACTATACTAGCGGAAAAAGTACTATACTAGCGGAAAAAGTACTATACTAGCGGAAAAACTATCATACTATCATACTAGCGGAAAAAGTACTGTACTAGCGGAAAAAGTACTATACTAGCGGAAAAAGTACTATACTAGCGGAAAAAGTACTATACTAGCGGAAAAACTATCATACTATCATACTAGCGGAAAAAGTACTGTACTAGCGGAAAAAGTACTATACTAGCGGAAAAAGTACTATACTAGCGGAAAAACTATCATACTATCATACTAGTGGAAAAAGTACTATACTGGCGGAAAAACTACTATACTAGCGGAAAAAGTACTATACTAGCGGAAAAAGTACTATACTAGCGGAAAAAGTACTATACTAGCGGAAAAAGTACTATACTAGCGGAAAAAGTACTATACTAGCGGAAAAACTATCATACTATCATACTAGCGGAAAAACTATCATACTATCATACTAGCGGAAAAAGTACTATACTAGCGGAAAAACTATCATACTATCATACTAGCGGAAAAAGTACTGTACTAGCGGAAAAAGTACTATACTAGCGGAAAAAGTACTATACTAGCGGAAAAAGTACTATACTAGCGGAAAAACTATCATACTATCATACTAGCGGAAAAACTATCATACTATCATACTAGCGGAAAAAGTACTATACTAGCGGAAAAACTATCATACTATCATACTAGCGGAAAAAGTACTGTACTAGCGGAAAAAGTACTATACTAGCGGAAAAAGTACTATACTAGCGGAAAAAGTACTATACTAGCGGAAAAACTATCATACTATCATACTAGCGGAAAAAGTACTATACTAGCGGAAAAAGTACTATACTAGCGGAAAAAGTACTATACTAGCGGAAAAAGTACTATACTAGCGGAAAAAGTACTATACTAGCGGAAAAAGTACTATACGAGCGAAAAAAGTACTATACTAGCGGAAAAAGTACTATACTAGCGGAAAAAGTACTATACTAGCGGAAAAAGTACTATACTAGCGGAAAAAGTACTATACGAGCGGAAAAAGTACTATACTAGCGGAAAAAGTACTATACTAGCGGAAAAACTATCATACTATCATACTAGCGGAAAAAGTACTATACTAGCGGAAAAACTATCATACTATCATACTAGCGGAAAAAGTACTATACTAGCGGAAAAAGTACTATACTAGCGGAAAAAGTACTATACTAGCGGAAAAAGTACTATACTAGCGGAAAAAGTACTATACGAGCGAAAAAAGTACTATACTAGCGGAAAAAGTACTATACTAGCGGAAAAACTATCATACTATCATACTAGCGGAAAAAGTACTATACTAGCGGAAAAAGTACTATACTAGCGGAAAAAGTACTATACTAGCGGAAAAAGTACTATACTAGCGGAAAAACTATCATACTATCATACTAGCGGAAAAAGTACTATACTAGCGGAAAAACTATCATACTATCATACTAGCGGAAAAAGTACTATACTGGCGGAAAAACTACTATACTAGCGGAAAAAGTACTATACTAGCGGAAAAAGTACTATACTAGCGGAAAAAGTACTATACTAGCGGAAAAAGTACTATACTAGCGGAAAAACTATCATACTATCATACTAGCGGAAAAACTATCATACTATCATACTAGCGGAAAAAGTACTATACTAGCGGAAAAACTATCATACTATCATACTAGCGGAAAAAGTACTGTACTAGCGGAAAAAGTACTATACTAGCGGAAAAAGTACTATACTAGCGGAAAAAGTACTATACTAGCGGAAAAACTATCATACTATCATACTAGCGGAAAAAGTACTATACTAGCGGAAAAACTATCATACTATCATACTAGCGGAAAAAGTACTGTACTAGCGGAAAAAGTACTATACTAGCGGAAAAAGTACTATACTAGCGGAAAAAGTACTATACTAGCGGAAAAACTATCATACTATCATACTAGCGGAAAAAGTACTATACTAGCGGAAAAAGTACTATACTAGCGGAAAAAGTACTATACTAGCGGAAAAAGTACTATACTAGCGGAAAAAGTACTATACTAGCGGAAAAAGTACTATACGAGCGAAAAAAGTACTATACTAGCGGAAAAAGTACTATACTAGCGGAAAAAGTACTATACTAGCGGAAAAAGTACTATACTAGCGGAAAAAGTACTATACGAGCGGAAAAAGTACTATACTAGCGGAAAAAGTACTATACTAGCGGAAAAACTATCATACTATCATACTAGCGGAAAAAGTACTGTACTAGCGGAAAAAGTACTATACTAGCGGAAAAAGTACTATACTAGCGGAAAAAGTACTATACTAGCGGAAAAACTATCATACTATCATACTAGCGGAAAAAGTACTATACTAGCGGAAAAAGTACTATACTAGCGGAAAAAGTACTATACTAGCGGAAAAAGTACTATACTAGCGGAAAAAGTACTATACGAGCGAAAAAAGTACTATACTAGCGGAAAAAGTACTATACTAGCGGAAAAAGTACTATACTAGCGGAAAAAGTACTATACGAGCGGAAAAAGTACTATACTAGCGGAAAAAGTACTATACTAGCGGAAAAAGTACTATACTAGCGGAAAAAGTACTATACGAGCGAAAAAAGTACTATACTAGCGGAAAAAGTACTATACTAGCGGAAAAAGTACTATACTAGCGGAAAAAGTACTATACTAGCGGAAAAAGTACTATACGAGCGGAAAAAGTACTATACTAGCGGAAAAAGTACTTTACTAGCGGAAAAAGTACTATACTAGCGGAAAAACTATCATACTATCATACTAGCGGAAAAAGTACTATACTAGCGGAAAAACTACTATACTAGCGGAAAAAGTACTATACTAGCGGAAAAACTATCATACTATCATACTAGCGGAAAAAGTACTATACTAGCGGAAAAACTATCATACTATCATACTAGCGGAAAAAGTACTATACTAGCGGAAAAACTACTATACTAGCGGAAAAAGTACTATACTAGCGGAAAAAGTACTATACTAGCGGAAAAAGTACTATACTAGCGGAAAAAGTACTATACTAGCGGAAAAAGTACTATACTAGCGGAAAAAGTACTATACGAGCGAAAAAAGTACTATACTAGCGGAAAAACTACTATACTAGCGGAAAAAATACTATACTAGCGGAAAAAGTACTATACTAGCGGAAAAACTATCATACTATCATACTAGCGGAAAAAGTACTATACTAGCGGAAAAATTATCATACTATCATACTAGCGGAAAAAGTACTATACTAGCGGAAAAACTATCATACTATCATACTAGCGGAAAAAGTACTATACTAGCGGAAAAACTACTATACTAGCGGAAAAAGTACTATACTAGCGGAAAAAGTACTATACTAGCGGAAAAAGTACTATACTAGCGGAAAAAGTACTATACTAGCGGAAAAAGTACTATACTAGCGGAAAAACTATCATACTATCATACTAGCGGAAAAAGTACTGTACTAGCGGAAAAAGTACTATACTAGCGGAAAAAGTACTATACTAGCGGAAAAACTATCATACTATCATACTAGCGGAAAAAGTACTATACTAGCGGAAAAACTATCATACTATCATACTAGCGGAAAAAGTACTATACTAGCGGAAAAAGTACTATACTAGCGGAAAAAGTACTATACTAGCGGAAAAAGTACTATACTAGCGGAAAAAGTACTATACTAGCGGAAAAACTATCATACTATCATACTAGCGGAAAAACTATCATACTATCATACTAGCGGAAAAAGTACTATACTAGCGGAAAAACTATCATACTATCATACTAGTGGAAAAAGTACTATACTGGCGGAAAAACTACTATACTAGCGGAAAAAGTACTATACTAGCGGAAAAAGTACTATACTAGCGGAAAAAGTACTATACTAGCGGAAAAAGTACTATACTAGCGGAAAAAGTACTATACTAGCGGAAAAACTATCATACTATCATACTAGCGGAAAAACTATCATACTATCATACTAGCGGAAAAAGTACTATACTAGCGGAAAAACTATCATACTATCATACTAGCGGAAAAAGTACTGTACTAGCGGAAAAAGTACTATACTAGCGGAAAAAGTACTATACTAGCGGAAAAAGTACTATACTAGCGGAAAAACTATCATACTATCATACTAGCGGAAAAACTATCATACTATCATACTAGCGGAAAAAGTACTATACTAGCGGAAAAACTATCATACTATCATACTAGCGGAAAAAGTACTGTACTAGCGGAAAAAGTACTATACTAGCGGAAAAAGTACTATACTAGCGGAAAAAGTACTATACTAGCGGAAAAACTATCATACTATCATACTAGCGGAAAAAGTACTATACTAGCGGAAAAAGTACTATACTAGCGGAAAAAGTACTATACTAGCGGAAAAAGTACTATACTAGCGGAAAAAGTACTATACTAGCGGAAAAAGTACTATACGAGCGAAAAAAGTACTATACTAGCGGAAAAAGTACTATACTAGCGGAAAAAGTACTATACTAGCGGAAAAAGTACTATACTAGCGGAAAAAGTACTATACGAGCGGAAAAAGTACTATACTAGCGGAAAAAGTACTATACTAGCGGAAAAACTATCATACTATCATACTAGCGGAAAAAGTACTATACTAGCGGAAAAACTATCATACTATCATACTAGCGGAAAAAGTACTATACTAGCGGAAAAAGTACTATACTAGCGGAAAAAGTACTATACTAGCGGAAAAAGTACTATACTAGCGGAAAAAGTACTATACGAGCGAAAAAAGTACTATACTAGCGGAAAAAGTACTATACTAGCGGAAAAACTATCATACTATCATACTAGCGGAAAAAGTACTATACTAGCGGAAAAAGTACTATACTAGCGGAAAAAGTACTATACTAGCGGAAAAAGTACTATACTAGCGGAAAAACTATCATACTATCATACTAGCGGAAAAAGTACTATACTAGCGGAAAAACTATCATACTATCATACTAGCGGAAAAAGTACTATACTGGCGGAAAAACTACTATACTAGCGGAAAAAGTACTATACTAGCGGAAAAAGTACTATACTAGCGGAAAAAGTACTATACTAGCGGAAAAAGTACTATACTAGCGGAAAAACTATCATACTATCATACTAGCGGAAAAACTATCATACTATCATACTAGCGGAAAAAGTACTATACTAGCGGAAAAACTATCATACTATCATACTAGCGGAAAAAGTACTGTACTAGCGGAAAAAGTACTATACTAGCGGAAAAAGTACTATACTAGCGGAAAAAGTACTATACTAGCGGAAAAACTATCATACTATCATACTAGCGGAAAAAGTACTATACTAGCGGAAAAACTATCATACTATCATACTAGCGGAAAAAGTACTGTACTAGCGGAAAAAGTACTATACTAGCGGAAAAAGTACTATACTAGCGGAAAAAGTACTATACTAGCGGAAAAACTATCATACTATCATACTAGCGGAAAAAGTACTATACTAGCGGAAAAAGTACTATACTAGCGGAAAAAGTACTATACTAGCGGAAAAAGTACTATACTAGCGGAAAAAGTACTATACTAGCGGAAAAAGTACTATACGAGCGAAAAAAGTACTATACTAGCGGAAAAAGTACTATACTAGCGGAAAAAGTACTATACTAGCGGAAAAAGTACTATACTAGCGGAAAAAGTACTATACGAGCGGAAAAAGTACTATACTAGCGGAAAAAGTACTATACTAGCGGAAAAACTATCATACTATCATACTAGCGGAAAAAGTACTGTACTAGCGGAAAAAGTACTATACTAGCGGAAAAAGTACTATACTAGCGGAAAAAGTACTATACTAGCGGAAAAACTATCATACTATCATACTAGCGGAAAAAGTACTATACTAGCGGAAAAAGTACTATACTAGCGGAAAAAGTACTATACTAGCGGAAAAAGTACTATACTAGCGGAAAAAGTACTATACGAGCGAAAAAAGTACTATACTAGCGGAAAAAGTACTATACTAGCGGAAAAAGTACTATACTAGCGGAAAAAGTACTATACGAGCGGAAAAAGTACTATACTAGCGGAAAAAGTACTATACTAGCGGAAAAAGTACTATACTAGCGGAAAAAGTACTATACGAGCGAAAAAAGTACTATACTAGCGGAAAAAGTACTATACTAGCGGAAAAAGTACTATACTAGCGGAAAAAGTACTATACTAGCGGAAAAAGTACTATACGAGCGGAAAAAGTACTATACTAGCGGAAAAAGTACTTTACTAGCGGAAAAAGTACTATACTAGCGGAAAAACTATCATACTATCATACTAGCGGAAAAAGTACTATACTAGCGGAAAAACTACTATACTAGCGGAAAAAGTACTATACTAGCGGAAAAACTATCATACTATCATACTAGCGGAAAAAGTACTATACTAGCGGAAAAACTATCATACTATCATACTAGCGGAAAAAGTACTATACTAGCGGAAAAACTACTATACTAGCGGAAAAAGTACTATACTAGCGGAAAAAGTACTATACTAGCGGAAAAAGTACTATACTAGCGGAAAAAGTACTATACTAGCGGAAAAAGTACTATACTAGCGGAAAAAGTACTATACGAGCGAAAAAAGTACTATACTAGCGGAAAAACTACTATACTAGCGGAAAAAATACTATACTAGCGGAAAAAGTACTATACTAGCGGAAAAACTATCATACTATCATACTAGCGGAAAAAGTACTATACTAGCGGAAAAATTATCATACTATCATACTAGCGGAAAAAGTACTATACTAGCGGAAAAACTATCATACTATCATACTAGCGGAAAAAGTACTATACTAGCGGAAAAACTACTATACTAGCGGAAAAAGTACTATACTAGCGGAAAAAGTACTATACTAGCGGAAAAAGTACTATACTAGCGGAAAAAGTACTATACTAGCGGAAAAAGTACTATACTAGCGGAAAAACTATCATACTATCATACTAGCGGAAAAAGTACTGTACTAGCGGAAAAAGTACTATACTAGCGGAAAAAGTACTATACTAGCGGAAAAACTATCATACTATCATACTAGCGGAAAAAGTACTATACTAGCGGAAAAACTACTATACTAGCGGAAAAAATACTATACTAGCGGAAAAAGTACTATACTAGCGGAAAAACTATCATACTATCATACTAGCGGAAAAAGTACTATACTAGCGGAAAAACTATCATACTATCATACTAGCGGAAAAAGTACTATACTGGCGGAAAAACTACTATACTAGCGGAAAAAGTACTATACTAGCGGAAAAACTACTATACTAGCGGAAAAAGTACTATACTAGCGGAAAAACTATCATACTATCATACTAGCGGAAAAAGTACTATACTAGCGGAAAAACTATCATACTATCATACTAGCGGAAAAAGTACTATACTGGCGGAAAAACTACTATACTAGCGGAAAAAGTACTATACTAGCGGAAAAAGTACTATACTAGCGGAAAAAGTACTATACTAGCGGAAAAAGTACTATACTAGCGGAAAAAGTACTATACTAGCGGAAAAAGTACTATACTAGCGGAAAAAGTACTATACGAGCGAAAAAAGTACTATACTAGCGGAAAAACTACTATACTAGCGGAAAAAATACTATACTAGCGGAAAAAGTACTATACTGGCGGAAAAACTACTATACTAGCGGAAAAAGTACTATACTAGCGGAAAAAGTACTATACTGGCGGAAAAACTACTATACTAGCGGAAAAAGTACTATACTAGCGGAAAAAGTACTATACTAGCGGAAAAAGTACTATACTAGCGGAAAAAGTACTATACTAGCGGAAAAAGTACTATACTAGCGGAAAAACTATCATACTATCATACTAGCGGAAAAACTATCATACTATCATACTAGCGGAAAAAGTACTATACTAGCGGAAAAACTATCATACTATCATACTAGCGGAAAAAGTACTGTACTAGCGGAAAAAGTACTATACTAGCGGAAAAAGTACTATACTAGCGGAAAAAGTACTATACTAGCGGAAAAACTATCATACTATCATACTAGCGGAAAAACTATCATACTATCATACTAGCGGAAAAAGTACTATACTAGCGGAAAAACTATCATACTATCATACTAGCGGAAAAAGTACTGTACTAGCGGAAAAAGTACTATACTAGCGGAAAAAGTACTATACTAGCGGAAAAAGTACTATACTAGCGGAAAAACTATCATACTATCATACTAGCGGAAAAAGTACTATACTAGCGGAAAAAGTACTATACTAGCGGAAAAAGTACTATACTAGCGGAAAAAGTACTATACTAGCGGAAAAAGTACTATACTAGCGGAAAAAGTACTATACGAGCGAAAAAAGTACTATACTAGCGGAAAAAGTACTATACTAGCGGAAAAAGTACTATACTAGCGGAAAAAGTACTATACTAGCGGAAAAAGTACTATACGAGCGGAAAAAGTACTATACTAGCGGAAAAAGTACTATACTAGCGGAAAAACTATCATACTATCATACTAGCGGAAAAAGTACTGTACTAGCGGAAAAAGTACTATACTAGCGGAAAAAGTACTATACTAGCGGAAAAACTATCATACTATCATACTAGCGGAAAAAGTACTATACTAGCGGAAAAACTACTATACTAGCGGAAAAAATACTATACTAGCGGAAAAAGTACTATACTAGCGGAAAAACTATCATACTATCATACTAGCGGAAAAAGTACTATACTAGCGGAAAAACTACTATACTAGCGGAAAAAATACTATACTAGCGGAAAAAGTACTATACTAGCGGAAAAAGTACTATACGAGCGAAAAAAGTACTATACTAGCGGAAAAAGTACTATACGAGCGAAAAAAGTACTATACTAGCGGAAAAACTATCATACTATCATACTAGCGGAAAAAGTACTATACTAGCGGAAAAAGTACTATACTAGCGGAAAAAGTACTATACTAGCGGAAAAAGTACTATACTAGCGGAAAAAGTACTATACTAGCGGAAAAACTATCATACTATCATACTAGCGGAAAAACTATCATACTATCATACTAGCGGAAAAAGTACTATACTAGCGGAAAAACTATCATACTATCATACTAGTGGAAAAAGTACTATACTGGCGGAAAAACTACTATACTAGCGGAAAAAGTACTATACTAGCGGAAAAAGTACTATACTAGCGGAAAAAGTACTATACTAGCGGAAAAAGTACTATACTAGCGGAAAAAGTACTATACTAGCGGAAAAACTATCATACTATCATACTAGCGGAAAAACTATCATACTATCATACTAGCGGAAAAAGTACTATACTAGCGGAAAAACTATCATACTATCATACTAGCGGAAAAAGTACTGTACTAGCGGAAAAAGTACTATACTAGCGGAAAAAGTACTATACTAGCGGAAAAAGTACTATACTAGCGGAAAAACTATCATACTATCATACTAGCGGAAAAACTATCATACTATCATACTAGCGGAAAAAGTACTATACTAGCGGAAAAACTATCATACTATCATACTAGCGGAAAAAGTACTGTACTAGCGGAAAAAGTACTATACTAGCGGAAAAAGTACTATACTAGCGGAAAAAGTACTATACTAGCGGAAAAACTATCATACTATCATACTAGCGGAAAAAGTACTATACTAGCGGAAAAAGTACTATACTAGCGGAAAAAGTACTATACTAGCGGAAAAAGTACTATACTAGCGGAAAAAGTACTATACTAGCGGAAAAAGTACTATACGAGCGAAAAAAGTACTATACTAGCGGAAAAAGTACTATACTAGCGGAAAAAGTACTATACTAGCGGAAAAAGTACTATACTAGCGGAAAAAGTACTATACGAGCGGAAAAAGTACTATACTAGCGGAAAAAGTACTATACTAGCGGAAAAACTATCATACTATCATACTAGCGGAAAAAGTACTGTACTAGCGGAAAAAGTACTATACTAGCGGAAAAAGTACTATACTAGCGGAAAAAGTACTATACTAGCGGAAAAACTATCATACTATCATACTAGCGGAAAAAGTACTATACTAGCGGAAAAAGTACTATACTAGCGGAAAAAGTACTATACTAGCGGAAAAAGTACTATACTAGCGGAAAAAGTACTATACGAGCGAAAAAAGTACTATACTAGCGGAAAAAGTACTATACTAGCGGAAAAACTATCATACTATCATACTAGCGGAAAAAGTACTATACTAGCGGAAAAAGTACTATACTAGCGGAAAAAGTACTATACTAGCGGAAAAAGTACTATACTAGCGGAAAAACTATCATACTATCATACTAGCGGAAAAAGTACTATACTAGCGGAAAAACTATCATACTATCATACTAGCGGAAAAAGTACTATACTGGCGGAAAAACTACTATACTAGCGGAAAAAGTACTATACTAGCGGAAAAAGTACTATACTAGCGGAAAAAGTACTATACTAGCGGAAAAAGTACTATACTAGCGGAAAAACTATCATACTATCATACTAGCGGAAAAACTATCATACTATCATACTAGCGGAAAAAGTACTATACTAGCGGAAAAACTATCATACTATCATACTAGCGGAAAAAGTACTGTACTAGCGGAAAAAGTACTATACTAGCGGAAAAAGTACTATACTAGCGGAAAAAGTACTATACTAGCGGAAAAACTATCATACTATCATACTAGCGGAAAAAGTACTATACTAGCGGAAAAACTATCATACTATCATACTAGCGGAAAAAGTACTGTACTAGCGGAAAAAGTACTATACTAGCGGAAAAAGTACTATACTAGCGGAAAAAGTACTATACTAGCGGAAAAACTATCATACTATCATACTAGCGGAAAAAGTACTATACTAGCGGAAAAAGTACTATACTAGCGGAAAAAGTACTATACTAGCGGAAAAAGTACTATACTAGCGGAAAAAGTACTATACTAGCGGAAAAAGTACTATACGAGCGAAAAAAGTACTATACTAGCGGAAAAAGTACTATACTAGCGGAAAAAGTACTATACTAGCGGAAAAAGTACTATACTAGCGGAAAAAGTACTATACGAGCGGAAAAAGTACTATACTAGCGGAAAAAGTACTATACTAGCGGAAAAACTATCATACTATCATACTAGCGGAAAAAGTACTGTACTAGCGGAAAAAGTACTATACTAGCGGAAAAAGTACTATACTAGCGGAAAAAGTACTATACTAGCGGAAAAACTATCATACTATCATACTAGCGGAAAAAGTACTATACTAGCGGAAAAAGTACTATACTAGCGGAAAAAGTACTATACTAGCGGAAAAAGTACTATACTAGCGGAAAAAGTACTATACGAGCGAAAAAAGTACTATACTAGCGGAAAAAGTACTATACTAGCGGAAAAAGTACTATACTAGCGGAAAAAGTACTATACGAGCGGAAAAAGTACTATACTAGCGGAAAAAGTACTATACTAGCGGAAAAAGTACTATACTAGCGGAAAAAGTACTATACGAGCGAAAAAAGTACTATACTAGCGGAAAAAGTACTATACTAGCGGAAAAAGTACTATACTAGCGGAAAAAGTACTATACTAGCGGAAAAAGTACTATACGAGCGGAAAAAGTACTATACTAGCGGAAAAAGTACTTTACTAGCGGAAAAAGTACTATACTAGCGGAAAAACTATCATACTATCATACTAGCGGAAAAAGTACTATACTAGCGGAAAAACTACTATACTAGCGGAAAAAGTACTATACTAGCGGAAAAACTATCATACTATCATACTAGCGGAAAAAGTACTATACTAGCGGAAAAACTATCATACTATCATACTAGCGGAAAAAGTACTATACTAGCGGAAAAACTACTATACTAGCGGAAAAAGTACTATACTAGCGGAAAAAGTACTATACTAGCGGAAAAAGTACTATACTAGCGGAAAAAGTACTATACTAGCGGAAAAAGTACTATACTAGCGGAAAAAGTACTATACGAGCGAAAAAAGTACTATACTAGCGGAAAAACTACTATACTAGCGGAAAAAATACTATACTAGCGGAAAAAGTACTATACTAGCGGAAAAACTATCATACTATCATACTAGCGGAAAAAGTACTATACTAGCGGAAAAATTATCATACTATCATACTAGCGGAAAAAGTACTATACTAGCGGAAAAACTATCATACTATCATACTAGCGGAAAAAGTACTATACTAGCGGAAAAACTACTATACTAGCGGAAAAAGTACTATACTAGCGGAAAAAGTACTATACTAGCGGAAAAAGTACTATACTAGCGGAAAAAGTACTATACTAGCGGAAAAAGTACTATACTAGCGGAAAAACTATCATACTATCATACTAGCGGAAAAAGTACTGTACTAGCGGAAAAAGTACTATACTAGCGGAAAAAGTACTATACTAGCGGAAAAACTATCATACTATCATACTAGCGGAAAAAGTACTATACTAGCGGAAAAACTACTATACTAGCGGAAAAAATACTATACTAGCGGAAAAAGTACTATACTAGCGGAAAAACTATCATACTATCATACTAGCGGAAAAAGTACTATACTAGCGGAAAAACTATCATACTATCATACTAGCGGAAAAAGTACTATACTGGCGGAAAAACTACTATACTAGCGGAAAAAGTACTATACTAGCGGAAAAACTACTATACTAGCGGAAAAAGTACTATACTAGCGGAAAAACTATCATACTATCATACTAGCGGAAAAAGTACTATACTAGCGGAAAAACTATCATACTATCATACTAGCGGAAAAAGTACTATACTGGCGGAAAAACTACTATACTAGCGGAAAAAGTACTATACTAGCGGAAAAAGTACTATACTAGCGGAAAAAGTACTATACTAGCGGAAAAAGTACTATACTAGCGGAAAAAGTACTATACTAGCGGAAAAAGTACTATACTAGCGGAAAAAGTACTATACGAGCGAAAAAAGTACTATACTAGCGGAAAAACTACTATACTAGCGGAAAAAATACTATACTAGCGGAAAAAGTACTATACTGGCGGAAAAACTACTATACTAGCGGAAAAAGTACTATACTAGCGGAAAAAGTACTATACTGGCGGAAAAACTACTATACTAGCGGAAAAAGTACTATACTAGCGGAAAAAGTACTATACTAGCGGAAAAAGTACTATACTAGCGGAAAAAGTACTATACTAGCGGAAAAAGTACTATACTAGCGGAAAAACTATCATACTATCATACTAGCGGAAAAACTATCATACTATCATACTAGCGGAAAAAGTACTATACTAGCGGAAAAACTATCATACTATCATACTAGCGGAAAAAGTACTGTACTAGCGGAAAAAGTACTATACTAGCGGAAAAAGTACTATACTAGCGGAAAAAGTACTATACTAGCGGAAAAACTATCATACTATCATACTAGCGGAAAAACTATCATACTATCATACTAGCGGAAAAAGTACTATACTAGCGGAAAAACTATCATACTATCATACTAGCGGAAAAAGTACTGTACTAGCGGAAAAAGTACTATACTAGCGGAAAAAGTACTATACTAGCGGAAAAAGTACTATACTAGCGGAAAAACTATCATACTATCATACTAGCGGAAAAAGTACTATACTAGCGGAAAAAGTACTATACTAGCGGAAAAAGTACTATACTAGCGGAAAAAGTACTATACTAGCGGAAAAAGTACTATACTAGCGGAAAAAGTACTATACGAGCGAAAAAAGTACTATACTAGCGGAAAAAGTACTATACTAGCGGAAAAAGTACTATACTAGCGGAAAAAGTACTATACTAGCGGAAAAAGTACTATACGAGCGGAAAAAGTACTATACTAGCGGAAAAAGTACTATACTAGCGGAAAAACTATCATACTATCATACTAGCGGAAAAAGTACTGTACTAGCGGAAAAAGTACTATACTAGCGGAAAAAGTACTATACTAGCGGAAAAAGTACTATACTAGCGGAAAAACTATCATACTATCATACTAGCGGAAAAAGTACTATACTAGCGGAAAAAGTACTATACTAGCGGAAAAAGTACTATACTAGCGGAAAAAGTACTATACTAGCGGAAAAAGTACTATACGAGCGAAAAAAGTACTATACTAGCGGAAAAAGTACTATACTAGCGGAAAAAGTACTATACTAGCGGAAAAAGTACTATACGAGCGGAAAAAGTACTATACTAGCGGAAAAAGTACTATACTAGCGGAAAAAGTACTATACTAGCGGAAAAAGTACTATACGAGCGAAAAAAGTACTATACTAGCGGAAAAAGTACTATACTAGCGGAAAAAGTACTATACTAGCGGAAAAAGTACTATACTAGCGGAAAAAGTACTATACGAGCGGAAAAAGTACTATACTAGCGGAAAAAGTACTTTACTAGCGGAAAAAGTACTATACTAGCGGAAAAACTATCATACTATCATACTAGCGGAAAAAGTACTATACTAGCGGAAAAACTACTATACTAGCGGAAAAAGTACTATACTAGCGGAAAAACTATCATACTATCATACTAGCGGAAAAAGTACTATACTAGCGGAAAAACTATCATACTATCATACTAGCGGAAAAAGTACTATACTAGCGGAAAAACTACTATACTAGCGGAAAAAGTACTATACTAGCGGAAAAAGTACTATACTAGCGGAAAAAGTACTATACTAGCGGAAAAAGTACTATACTAGCGGAAAAAGTACTATACTAGCGGAAAAAGTACTATACGAGCGAAAAAAGTACTATACTAGCGGAAAAACTACTATACTAGCGGAAAAAATACTATACTAGCGGAAAAAGTACTATACTAGCGGAAAAACTATCATACTATCATACTAGCGGAAAAAGTACTATACTAGCGGAAAAATTATCATACTATCATACTAGCGGAAAAAGTACTATACTAGCGGAAAAACTATCATACTATCATACTAGCGGAAAAAGTACTATACTAGCGGAAAAACTACTATACTAGCGGAAAAAGTACTATACTAGCGGAAAAAGTACTATACTAGCGGAAAAAGTACTATACTAGCGGAAAAAGTACTATACTAGCGGAAAAAGTACTATACTAGCGGAAAAACTATCATACTATCATACTAGCGGAAAAAGTACTGTACTAGCGGAAAAAGTACTATACTAGCGGAAAAAGTACTATACTAGCGGAAAAACTATCATACTATCATACTAGCGGAAAAAGTACTATACTAGCGGAAAAACTACTATACTAGCGGAAAAAATACTATACTAGCGGAAAAAGTACTATACTAGCGGAAAAACTATCATACTATCATACTAGCGGAAAAAGTACTATACTAGCGGAAAAACTATCATACTATCATACTAGCGGAAAAAGTACTATACTGGCGGAAAAACTACTATACTAGCGGAAAAAGTACTATACTAGCGGAAAAACTACTATACTAGCGGAAAAAGTACTATACTAGCGGAAAAACTATCATACTATCATACTAGCGGAAAAAGTACTATACTAGCGGAAAAACTATCATACTATCATACTAGCGGAAAAAGTACTATACTGGCGGAAAAACTACTATACTAGCGGAAAAAGTACTATACTAGCGGAAAAAGTACTATACTAGCGGAAAAAGTACTATACTAGCGGAAAAAGTACTATACTAGCGGAAAAAGTACTATACTAGCGGAAAAAGTACTATACTAGCGGAAAAAGTACTATACGAGCGAAAAAAGTACTATACTAGCGGAAAAACTACTATACTAGCGGAAAAAATACTATACTAGCGGAAAAAGTACTATACTAGCGGAAAAACTATCATACTATCATACTAGCGGAAAAAGTACTATACTAGCGGAAAAACTATCATACTATCATACTAGCGGAAAAAGTACTATACTAGCGGAAAAAGTACTATACTAGCGGAAAAACTACTATACTAGCGGAAAAAGTACTATACTAGCGGAAAAACTATCATACTATCATACTAGCGGAAAAAGTACTATACTAGCGGAAAAACTATCATACTATCATACTAGCGGAAAAAGTACTATACTAGCGGAAAAAGTACTATACTAGCGGAAAAAGTACTATACTAGCGGAAAAAGTACTATACTAGCGGAAAAAGTACTATACTAGCGGAAAAACTATCATACTATCATACTAGCGGAAAAAGTACTATACTAGCGGAAAAAGTACTATACTAGCGGAAAAAGTACTATACTAGCGGAAAAAGTACTATACGAGCGAAAAAAGTACTATACTAGCGGAAAAAGTACTATACTAGCGGAAAAAGTACTATACGAGCGGAAAAAGTACTATACTAGCGGAAAAACTATCATACTATCATACTAGCGGAAAAAGTACTATACTAGCGGAAAAACTATCATACTATCATACTAGCGGAAAAAGTACTATACTAGCGGAAAAACTATCATACTATCATACTAGCGGAAAAAGTACTATACTAGCGGAAAAAGTACTATACTAGCGGAAAAACTACTATACTAGCGGAAAAAGTACTATACTAGCGGAAAAACTATCATACTATCATACTAGCGGAAAAAGTACTATACTAGCGGAAAAACTATCATACTATCATACTAGCGGAAAAAGTACTATACTAGCGGAAAAAGTACTATACTAGCGGAAAAAGTACTATACTAGCGGAAAAAGTACTATACTAGCGGAAAAAGTACTATACTAGCGGAAAAACTATCATACTATCATACTAGCGGAAAAAGTACTATACTAGCGGAAAAAGTACTATACTAGCGGAAAAAGTACTATACTAGCGGAAAAAGTACTATACGAGCGAAAAAAGTACTATACTAGCGGAAAAAGTACTATACTAGCGGAAAAAGTACTATACTAGCGGAAAAAGTACTATACGAGCGGAAAAAGTACTATACTAGCGGAAAAAGTACTATACTAGCGGAAAAAGTACTATACTAGCGGAAAAAGTACTATACTAGCGGAAAAAGTACTATACGAGCGAAAAAAGTACTATACTAGCGGAAAAAGTACTATACTAGCGGAAAAAGTACTATACTAGCGGAAAAAGTACTATACGAGCGGAAAAACTACTATACTATCATACTAGCGGAAAAAGTACTATACTAGCGGAAAAACTATCATACTATCATACTAGCGGAAAAAGTACTATACTGGCGGAAAAACTACTATACTAGCGGAAAAAGTACTATACTAGCGGAAAAAGTACTATACTAGCGGAAAAAGTACTATACTAGCGGAAAAAGTACTATACTAGCGGAAAAAGTACTATACTAGCGGAAAAACTATCATACTATCATACTAGCGGAAAAACTATCATACTATCATACTAGCGGAAAAAGTACTATACTAGCGGAAAAACTATCATACTATCATACTAGCGGAAAAAGTACTGTACTAGCGGAAAAAGTACTATACTAGCGGAAAAAGTACTATACTAGCGGAAAAAGTACTATACTAGCGGAAAAACTATCATACTATCATACTAGCGGAAAAACTATCATACTATCATACTAGCGGAAAAAGTACTATACTAGCGGAAAAACTATCATACTATCATACTAGCGGAAAAAGTACTGTACTAGCGGAAAAAGTACTATACTAGCGGAAAAAGTACTATACTAGCGGAAAAAGTACTATACTAGCGGAAAAACTATCATACTATCATACTAGCGGAAAAAGTACTATACTAGCGGAAAAAGTACTATACTAGCGGAAAAAGTACTATACTAGCGGAAAAAGTACTATACTAGCGGAAAAAGTACTATACTAGCGGAAAAAGTACTATACGAGCGAAAAAAGTACTATACTAGCGGAAAAAGTACTATACTAGCGGAAAAAGTACTATACTAGCGGAAAAAGTACTATACTAGCGGAAAAAGTACTATACGAGCGGAAAAAGTACTATACTAGCGGAAAAAGTACTATACTAGCGGAAAAACTATCATACTATCATACTAGCGGAAAAAGTACTGTACTAGCGGAAAAAGTACTATACTAGCGGAAAAAGTACTATACTAGCGGAAAAAGTACTATACTAGCGGAAAAACTATCATACTATCATACTAGCGGAAAAAGTACTATACTAGCGGAAAAAGTACTATACTAGCGGAAAAAGTACTATACTAGCGGAAAAAGTACTATACTAGCGGAAAAAGTACTATACGAGCGAAAAAAGTACTATACTAGCGGAAAAAGTACTATACTAGCGGAAAAAGTACTATACTAGCGGAAAAAGTACTATACGAGCGGAAAAAGTACTATACTAGCGGAAAAAGTACTATACTAGCGGAAAAAGTACTATACTAGCGGAAAAAGTACTATACGAGCGAAAAAAGTACTATACTAGCGGAAAAAGTACTATACTAGCGGAAAAAGTACTATACTAGCGGAAAAAGTACTATACTAGCGGAAAATGTACTATACGAGCGGAAAAAGTACTATACTAGCGGAAAAAGTACTTTACTAGCGGAAAAAGTACTATACTAGCGGAAAAACTACTATACTAGCGGAAAAAGTACTATACTAGCGGAAAAAGTACTATACTAGCGGAAAAAGTACTATACTAGCGGAAAAAGTACTATACTAGCGGAAAAAGTACTATACTAGCGGAAAAAGTACTATACTAGCGGAAAAAGTACTATACGAGCGAAAAAAGTACTATACTAGCGGAAAAACTACTATACTAGCGGAAAAAATACTATACTAGCGGAAAAAGTACTATACTAGCGGAAAAACTATCATACTATCATACTAGCGGAAAAAGTACTATACTAGCGGAAAAATTATCATACTATCATACTAGCGGAAAAAGTACTATACTAGCGGAAAAACTATCATACTATCATACTAGCGGAAAAAGTACTATACTAGCGGAAAAACTACTATACTAGCGGAAAAAGTACTATACTAGCGGAAAAAGTACTATACTAGCGGAAAAAGTACTATACTAGCGGAAAAAGTACTATACTAGCGGAAAAAGTACTATACTAGCGGAAAAACTATCATACTATCATACTAGCGGAAAAAGTACTGTACTAGCGGAAAAAGTACTATACTAGCGGAAAAAGTACTATACTAGCGGAAAAACTATCATACTATCATACTAGCGGAAAAAGTACTATACTAGCGGAAAAACTACTATACTAGCGGAAAAAATACTATACTAGCGGAAAAAGTACTATACTAGCGGAAAAACTATCATACTATCATACTAGCGGAAAAAGTACTATACTAGCGGAAAAACTATCATACTATCATACTAGCGGAAAAAGTACTATACTGGCGGAAAAACTACTATACTAGCGGAAAAAGTACTATACTAGCGGAAAAACTACTATACTAGCGGAAAAAGTACTATACTAGCGGAAAAACTATCATACTATCATACTAGCGGAAAAAGTACTATACTAGCGGAAAAACTATCATACTATCATACTAGCGGAAAAAGTACTATACTGGCGGAAAAACTACTATACTAGCGGAAAAAGTACTATACTAGCGGAAAAAGTACTATACTAGCGGAAAAAGTACTATACTAGCGGAAAAAGTACTATACTAGCGGAAAAAGTACTATACTAGCGGAAAAAGTACTATACTAGCGGAAAAAGTACTATACTAGCGGAAAAAGTACTATACGAGCGAAAAAAGTACTATACTAGCGGAAAAACTACTATACTAGCGGAAAAAATACTATACTAGCGGAAAAAGTACTATACTAGCGGAAAAACTATCATACTATCATACTAGCGGAAAAAGTACTATACTAGCGGAAAAACTATCATACTATCATACTAGCGGAAAAAGTACTATACTAGCGGAAAAACTATCATACTATCATACTAGCGGAAAAAGTACTATACTAGCGGAAAAAGTACTATACTAGCGGAAAAACTACTATACTAGCGGAAAAAGTACTATACTAGCGGAAAAACTATCATACTATCATACTAGCGGAAAAAGTACTATACTAGCGGAAAAAGTACTATACTAGCGGAAAAAGTACTATACTAGCGGAAAAACTATCATACTATCATACTAGCGGAAAAAGTACTATACTAGCGGAAAAACTATCATACTATCATACTAGCGGAAAAAGTACTATACTGGCGGAAAAACTACTATACTAGCGGAAAAAGTACTATACTAGCGGAAAAAGTACTATACTAGCGGAAAAAGTACTATACTAGCGGAAAAAGTACTATACTAGCGGAAAAAGTACTATACTAGCGGAAAAACTATCATACTATCATACTAGCGGAAAAACTATCATACTATCATACTAGCGGAAAAAGTACTATACTAGCGGAAAA